>CM073590.1:172335245-174835245 GCA_037074705.1 Zhengitettix transpicula
TTGAAGTTAATGGATAATTTTCTTCGCATATCACTTACATTCTCACGTTATACCATTTTATTCAATTATTGGGAGCCCAGGTTATTGCATCCAGTAAATAAGAAACTTTGGAGCGTGTTAGTAATATTTGTTAAGAGCAACAGTAAAGCAAGCATTGCGAGTCATTTTAGCAAGTAAAAGGTGTTGATTAGTAGATGCAGTGTATAAAAATGGTCTGTCTATAAAGTGTTAAGAATTGTGTGTGCGCGCGCACGAGCCAATTTCCTTGAATACCAGAAACATTAAGGTAAAATTTCACAAATTACTATCTGTAAACCCGTACGTAAATGATAGTATCGTCAGATTTCCGATGTCCGAATTCAGATTTTAAATTTCATATCTTATATTTTGTAATTGTAATATTTATTGATTATTTGAATTAACCCCTTTATAGCTTGGTAAATGTGATAGCTTAATAAGTATTCTTTATGAAAGACCCAGTTATCGACCCTGAGAAATAGCTGTGGTTTTATTGTAAAATATTCGTCTAATCTGTGCACAACCATATCAATGAATCGGGGAATTTTGTACTTCCTACTCAAAAATATACTTCACTAGAAAACTGTGAAATTTTATATCGCTGTTATACAAGCCCATAAGAAGATTCTTATCGATATTCATCGACCAAATTCGTATAAAATGACTATGTAGATAGCGACCAAACATTTTATGTCGTTCTTATAAAGGGACATAACAAGATGTTTTTAGAAATATCAAACTTCCAACATCAATGGGCACGAATTTTCCTACCTTCACACAAAAACCTATTAACGAGTGTTGTAACGCGAGTATATTTGCGATATTAATTTTTTTTTTACTGAAGAGCAATTTAGGCAACATTCGCTTTGTGACAAAACACTAGATGAACGGAATTCTCAGGTGGTAAATCGGGGCGAGTCCGGCGGAACAGTTTGGAGACGATAAGCTTAAATTTCAGAGATTTGAAAAGTAACTTGTCACCAATCCTGAACCGAGAACACCTCGCTAGAAAAGTTAGTCGAATGTGTTATGAGAAGGAGGGTAGATTTGTGTCTGAATTTAAATTATGATTGGAGGGGAATAGAAGAAGCTGAGGCGTAACATGAAACGGCCGCGGTTTTAAAAAGGTCTACCGGGAACCATAAACAACTGTTATTTGGAATAAAACAACTGGAGATAGAGGGATGTGACAATTTTTTGGAATTTTTCGTGGAGACAGTTTTCATGAAGAAAGTTTATGATGAAATAGAAGTGTTTTTGTGGAAAAAGGCGTTGATGTGTATATGGAGTTAATGTGTAGAGGTTGGAGAGGAAAGATGATAGAGAGAAAGTAAGGAAGACCGGAGATTCCGAATTTCACTTACGTGATATACGTCCAGGCCTGCTTCTCGCAAGTATCCACAAGCGTTCCAACTACTTGTGATGCAAGATGTTCCAGATTGGTGACACAAGCCACGTGTTTAGTGTCTCATGATGGGTTCAATAATTTTATATGTAATAAGTCATTGTCATAAATAAATTTAAAATCAATTACAATTTCTTCTTGCACAGTGGTAAACGACTGAGGTTACGTAAAATGGTCATACATCGTTTGAAAAGCTTAAAACTTTAAATACAGTCTTCCCAATATAATTTTTAAGGGTCATATTTTGGAAGAGAATAAAAATCTTGGAAGTTAAGATCATCAAGAAGAAAATAACTTATATGTAGCCAAGAAGTAATTAAAAGTACTATATTTTTAAAAACAAATTATGCTGGAACAATTTAAAAAGCACCACGTTAAGGAAAAAAATCCTATACTATATATTCCAAATATTGCATACAAATCTTCGTACCGCAAGTTAAAATTAACGTTAACTAACTTACAGAATATATTCATTCCCGCGTGGACGGTAACTCAGCTGGTATGTTATACATTGAAGAGTTTTGATTAATTAACCTTACACACATACTTTGAAATTGTTTTAACAAGCATATTTTCAGTATGCTATTTCCTATGAGATGGAAAGTTGGGCAGCTCGTTTATATTTAAGCTACAACGAGAGCTGTGCGAATATGAGCAACATACTGACGTAAGAGCTATTTGAAAATTCAGACATTTGTCGCATTTTACTCTACCATTTGATAAAATTCTCAAAATCTTGAAATTCATAGAACCTACCAATAACTAATTCAAATTAGACAAGGAAAACTTATGTTAATAACACTAGAAATCGTTTTTAATTTACGAGAATAGAAGTATCTGCTTTCCGTATTCTAGAGGTGACATATATAACTTTCAAACTATGTGCATTTGTTAACTGATATGCGAAGAAAATTATCCATTAACTTTAAAATTTTTCGTCATTTACTTAAAAAGTGAGTGGGTAATAATTAAATATTCCACTTATTTAGACGAAGTTAAACTTTTTATAAGTGGGTTAAGACTGCACGTAGAGCATTCTGTTTGACGAAAATGTGCTGGGTGCGGGAAAAACATAAATCAGAGTCGGCTACTACGTCACACATCATTGGCGTTTCAGCAATCAGAAGCCACATCAACAATGGTGCTAACATATTGCATAAACCATCAAATCCTATTGAAAAATAATTTAATAAGAGTCGCTGAAGTTTCCCCCCTTCCGCCTCAGAAAAAATACTCCAATTTTCAAGAAAAAGAAAAGTTTTACTTGAGTCTTTCATATTATTATATATTTCAAACTATATTACATTTGCTTCTTCATGTATAATAAATTCTTACTTTCACGGAAGAGATAACACCCTCATATACTCTCTTTTATATACATCGATTCCTTGTTCTTTATATTTAAAATGTTTTTATACGTTTGCAGAAACGTATAATGGTATTTATATCATCACTTCATTTTGTCAGTCATTTATCTATTTTACCTTATTATTATAATTTTTGTTGTACTTTTTCTCATTTATATATTGTGATTTTATCATTTAGTAATTTTTTGACTCATGTTTGTAATTACGTTTTGACTAGTATTATTTTATTATATATATTATATTATAAATAATTTTAATTCTAATGAATTGATAACTACATTTTCATATAAAATCCTTACATTTCGTTAAATTTCCACCACAAAGAAACCAAACAATGACAAGAATTTTAATGTAGACCGCTGATGTCATTCTAAAAATCCCATCTACCAAACCTTTAGCATCAACTTTAAGATTTATATAAGACTGTTGAGTTTATTAACTTCCGCATAACGAAATTTGCAAGTGAAATGAAGTCCATAAACAAGCGACGCTTCCTTTCATTTCACAGGCGGGGTGTGGAATCCGCTACACCATAGTTTAGTTCCCTGCTTGCCCTTTTTATGACTCAATAAAAAAAAAGCAGTCGCAAGGTATTCTGCATTGCAGGCTGTAGACCGCTTGATATTAATGCTCTGGAGGGATGCCAGTGCCCACACCCTAACAGGTAACATTTTTTCCCGTTGTGGTTAAGTTCCGATCACAAACGATTATAGGTGTGGAATTCAATTTTGTTTTAATTATAGTGAAGAATTCAAGAGCAGAAACCAGGTGGCTTCATGCAATCGGATTATAACGTTCATACTTTTTTTATTTAAAAGTAATATATGATATATTACTACAATTCATTTATACGGTCATAGATTAATTAAAATTGGATATATATATATATAAGTTGTACACGAGAATGTGACAAAAATGCCACGTTTGTGATTATTGTAGGTTGTTGGCTGGTGTGTGCGGCAGTCGTTGTGGAAGTACAGCTGTAAACAGACCAGAAGTAAAATATCCAGAGAGTATCTGGATACTTGTAGTACAACAGCTTTAACAATTAGAACTGTTTGTTTTTACAAGTTTCAATCTGCGACATAAATATGTAAATATTCAACGCTAAACATTTAGAGCGCAGAGTATAAACTACTATATAAGTGATTTAGACCATTGTCTTGGATTTTGGGAGCCAGGTAACTGCATCCTGCAGTTAATAAACTACGGAACGAGCGTATTTCCTTGACGAACAGTGAGCCACTTTGTCAAACCAACAGTGTTTATTAGAATCAGTGATAAAAATGAACTCTATGTAAAGTGTGTGAGTGTGTACGAACGAGCCAAATTGCCTTGAGTACCAGAGACCGTAAGTTAAAATTTCACTGAATTCATATTTGTAAAGGTAATTATCGTCAGATTTAGAATTTCGGTCAGAATCTAAAGTCATATTTTAGGTTTATTTTTTGCATTTTAAATAATCTATTGATGAAGTAAGTCCATGATAGATTGATAAAATTAAATTGTTAACAAGTATTTTTTTATTAATGGCCCAGTAAACGACCCTGAGAAAGAGTAAAAATTTTATTGTCAAACATTAATTAATAATGTAAATTGAAGTTAATTTCTTAATAACTATTGTAAATTTAATTGATTGTGCGTTAATAAATTAATTTGCTTGTCTATTTGAAAATCTTGTTTAATATTATAACATCCTATCATTTTAATATTGGTGATTACTACAAATTAGCGTCATCAACGTGTGGCACATTTTAACAGTTTTATTTAATTGTCTTTCATTTGTGATCACCACAATATATTGTAATGCATATAATATAATGTATTGGATTAGAAACAGCGCACATGTCGTAAAGAGAATGCGTGGGAAAAGTAACCGCGGGTCTTGTCACGAGGTGACAAGACGGAGCGGTAAGACATTTATCTAGGATGTGTGCTGGTGACGGTGCGGCAATTAGGTCTAAAGAGTGATTGCGGGTCCAGTAACTTATTGATTTGGGGAACGGCGTGAAGAATTCGTAACGCAGAACGTGGGCGAGCAGATGTTCCCAAAGTGGCTATGTTAGAGCAGGCTATTGTCTCTGACGAATGACCTGACAAGTGGCGTAGTTGCTTGGGACTTGCAAGAAAAGATCTTGTGCGAGTCGGACAAAAGAGAGCAGCCGACAAGTCCTGAGTAATTGCGGGGACGAAATATTGCAGCTGCAAGCATATCTAATGGCGCAATTACTTGGGATGATGAGGGTCCAGGCACTTGTTGACTTAGGATCTGGAGAAATTAGTATCGCGCACTTGTGAGCGGAGAGGTCCAAAGACAAATTGGACCTGTCGCGATTGTCGGGTTTCGGAAGGCGGAAGGAATCCAGTGGTCGGGACGTAAATTTCAGTAATGGGATTCTGTCACCGCGCCGTTGCGACGAAACTTTGCATCAAGAGAAAAACAAGGAGGCTGGTGGTATATATAGGGGAAATAACCTATTGTGTGGACAGTTGGACAGTTGGACAGTTGGAGTTAACGTGGGAGAGGAGACAGACACCGTTAGCATGGAGAGAGGCGGAGGACGCATCGAAGAGACAGTTAGTCAGTCAGCGACAGTCATCATCAGTCAGCAAAACCATAACAGCTATAAACATTTTTAAAATACAGAAGCTCTATCTGTATGAGTAGGAGAATTTGACCTGTCTTCGATGGTAGGCGACCTGGATGCAGCCAACGACGTCAAGGGGTGTCACGGCGAGCCAGTGATATTGTGTTAGAGTCAGTGAGTGAATGTCAAGGCTATAAAGTGAGTGTCTTAAGAACGAGTCGAAGTAAACCTGAGAAACCGTAAGTTGGAATGCATAATATTAACAGATGTAAACGTTATTAAAGGATAACAGTCAGATGTCGTTCTCTTCTTTTGATAATAAAGTTAGAAGCAATCTATAGGTTAAGTTCATTAATTTAATAAATACTTTTGTTTAATTTAAAACTTAAATGTTGGGTCTTTTTTAATAGTTCGATTCTGTCCGTTGTAAAACCCAGTAGAGACCCATGAGAGCAAGAGTTTCTTATTATAATGGTAAAATATTAAATTCAATTGTAAATTCTTCTTGTGTTAATAAATTTGTTTGTTAAAATCAAAGCTTATATTTTTTTTTATTTTATACCCTTTGTGGTTATTACAATATATTGTAGTAGATATCCCACGTTCGGTTTTTTATCACTATTTTGGGCAATAATATGAAGTGATACGCAGACTCGTCCAGTTAGCTCAAGTTCCTCAATAATAGGGTGCCAGATTTTTTTTATTGTAAGACTCTACCAAAACTTTTAAAAAATCTCCAATAAATTTATTCTTCGAGACGTGAGTTTACATATATCTCAGAGCGTGGTTAAAACCTATACGACATGTGGCTTTAAGTACTACTCACTTTTCCGCTCTCCGTTGCTCGCGCCGACCGAGCACGTGTTTCGAGAGCTACCGTCTCAATAGCAACTCACTCCCTGCGGTGTTGTAACGCGGACTGAATTAACAAACGCAAACAATACTACTCGCGCACTAGCCCCAATTATTGAGTCTAGCCGCTAAAGAAGAACTGAACAATATACTAGTTACTTAACAACATATCCAAATTACTCATCTATCAACGTTCACACCCGTTGACATGTTACAATATGTTTTACATATTTGTCTTATTTACCGTTTCCAACCAACTTGTGCAGTGTTTCCCAAAGTGGTGCAATTATAAAATGAGCTCGTCTAAAATTTAAAAACCGTTAGCTGTTATTTAACTTATACAAAACGAAAAATTGTTGGTATCTCAATTATAAAAAAACATTTGGTAAGTTTGGTGCTTTTCAAGAGCAACACTTGAAAGATTGGAGTAATAAAAACTACGATGTACTCTGCAAGTATTGTTTACTATGTCTAGTGAAGAAATAGTACGGAATGTAATGTAGTCTAGCGCCAACTTTGCATGTTAAATTAAATAAGAACATACAAAAGCTCGAATGACGATAGGTTTTGCGGTCTCAGATTACAATCAATTATTACTTTTTTATGTACAGAATTATCACCATAGAAGAGCATTTATACGAAAGTTGAAACAAGGCTTCTTTAGTTTAATATGTTACATAGAAAGACTTATATGGAGCATGGTAAAAAAATAGATTCGGAAACACTGAAATAGTGTGATAAGTAAAAAAATAACGTCAACTGAAGGTTGCCATTTTCGTTATCAAAGATGTAAAATTTTATATCGCATTCGATCGGTAGAGTAATGAAATCGTGAGTGAACCAATCTCATGGATCACTTGTTTTGTTACGTGGGTAAAATTCCACATACAAACAGCACAAGTTTCTGACTGGTAACAGTTGATTGCATTTACCAATTCCACTGTTGTTTGGCGAGAATCGACACGTTTTAATTGCCGTGATCAAAGCCCGTCGATTTTTCGTGCACGTGAAAAAAGTATTTATGTCAAGTGGCTCTGTTCTGAACAATTAAACCTTTCGTTGCCGCACTATCCCTATAGCACATTCCCAGTTTGCCGCGATCGACAGCCTGTCAGACGTAGCACAATTTCTCACTTAAATTCATTTGAGGCTTGATATTTCACACTGATAAAACACATTATATGTAACAACCTTACGTATAAGCATAATAGTATCACTCTAAATAAAACTAACAAACTATTATCAACATTTTACTTTCAGACTTGGAAAAATTCAGTAATTTATAGGTTAAGTTTCCGTTCTTTGGAATGTTGAAATCTATGATGGAGGAAAACATCATGAAAGAAAAAATGCTGTTTTGAAACTTTAAAAATCTAGTTCTCTCCTGCTTGTATTTAAGAAGATTATGAACTGCAACATGTGAAACCAAACTTTGCACAATCACAATCCCTAATAATTCAATCTAACAAACGAAGAGACAGCTGTCTTCGTTTTCACAACCCTCGCAGATAGTTTTATTTGCTTCTCTACAAGGCTTCTTTACTCAGCGAAAATCTGTTATATATTCAGATCTATCTTTTGGACTACCTCTATTTCTGGTACAATAAGGAATAGCATAGTTCTAATATTTTCGGTTTATAACCATTTATAACCTTGTAGGAGAGACGGAAGGGGCTACCTTTGGGGATGCCTTTTCCTCTCTCCGTTTTTGAACTAAGATCCCCACAAACCGAGGCACCTCGGCCTGTTTCGAGAGGTGTATGTTCAGGGGTTACAGATCTTGGGCATACGGTAAGAGTTGTTTACTGTTCCCATTGGAACAGTCGGCCAGCTGCCTCCTAAACTGGTCAAGACACGGAGAAGGGAATGCTGCGTCCCCACAGGATACTCCTCTCCCGCTATCGGAAGGGTGTGCTACAAGTACCCAATGCCCGACCTACATGATGCAGGTTTTCTAGGGTTTGTCCTGCATTCATTTTCGGCGAATTCCGAGTGGAATCCTTAAAGTATACCCCTGGGGCCCTAGTTAACCCTTAGCTCCCTTCCTCTACCCTTCCGAATCCCTTCCTATGCTATTAAAGGGGAGTTGCCACCATGTGGATTACCCTCAGGTAGCCTGTTACCCTAAAAGAAATTATAAACTACAACTTGAAACTAGTGAAACCATGAGATGTGATATCCCAATTTACTTTAAGCACATCCACAATTTACAGTATTTAAACGTTTAGAAAAACACATTGCTTTAAAACTCGATGGGTTGGTCAATATTCCAGTTTATATACCTTATTTACTTTTGTGAAATTTTCCAATTTTCATTAATTATCATCATAGTATATCAACATAATATATTTTCTCTAATACGCATTCGGCCCAAGAACTTGAATAATGTGAGAGTCAAAAATATTCGACAAATAGAAAATATAGTGATTTCATAGAATTTTTTTAAAAAAACCTCCAATTAATTAATTCAATACTACAATTCTAAACATATCCAGCTACACTTGAAGGATTTATATATCGCGATTTGTCCTGAATTATATTAATAGTCGCCAAAGCTTAACTCCATCACGTTAAAATTAAAATGATTTAAATTATTATTTGTATTAGAAACAGAATATATAAACATTTACGATTTGAGGAAGACGCTACTATTTATTTACACAATGAATAAATTTATCGGTTACTTAATTCATAACGTTTAAAAATTTAACTAACTGCTGTTTAATTATAACCGTTTACAATAAAATAAATATTTGAATTATAGCATTACGATGCACTTCGTATTTTACGATGACAAACAACTGTTTTCTCCAACAGTTAGTGCATCCGCCATTTTTTTATAAACGCATATCTAAATGTGGATATCAACTGAAATATAACGCCATTAATTTTCATTGTTTTACAGTAAAATAATATTACAAAAAATTTTATTAAATGGCATTTCATTTTAAAATATGTTTCATGGTTTTATGGTACATGCGTGCTGGAATTAAGCTTAAAAGTTATGAATGAGCTGAACACCTGGTAATTTAAGGCGCATCATAAAATAATTTGCATGCGGTTTGGAAATATAGTGTGTGCCAAGTGGCTCCCAAAGGAATACTTAGTGGTACCCGTGTATATACATATGCCCAGGGGGGATTAATTTCATTAAAATTAATACGATCTTGCATGCAGTAACACAGCGATTGGATAAACAGAAGCAAACGCTAGTAATCATATAGCATATAAGAGTAATTTTTCATAGATGCCCAATTTCGTTGCAGAGTATCATAAAGAGTCCACTTTATCTTTGAAATGTTTGCATTTTCCAAATTTTTTATGTTAATAGGTAGTTTTCTTAACTGCAATACTTACGTTTCAACAGATTTGGTCACCAATGTTTTAGTTTTGCCATAAATTGCGAATATATCATCCTTCGAAAGGCTTAAATTATGTTTCAATCTTCGTCACAGATTTAGACGCTGATTTTTTGTCTCTTTTCAATTACAGAAGCTCGTACGTTCGTTCCAGTGTTTTAAAATCAAATTATCTTTCAAACTCATTTTATTTATATATTTTGCTTTTCAATATTTTTAAGAGCACAATAGATGATATATTATTGGATCAGGAAGGAAAAATCTCGACCAAACCAGAAATCGAACATCGGAGTTCCACTTCGTACGTGGTGGACTTATCATCTGTTCTACTCTGGTCGACATTCTTGTCATGTGCGAACAAAATTTCCCTACATTGTGTAGAAACTGAACAATTTACTAAATCACATGCTTCAAGGCGTAATTTTAGGACTTCAATGAGCAATGGGTATCGTGTAGATTAATCATTGGTACAATTATTAAATTCAAGAACGCAAGAAATTATTCAAATTGAGAACGAACGGGCTGAGAATCCTGGGTTAGAATTCCGCTTCGGACGATATTTTTCCATCCTTATCCTTTAATTATTCTACAATGTCAAACCTCTAGTTTTAATTTTGAAACATTTTCAATTGAAAGATTTTCACCATGACTTTTAATACTGTATCTACCACTGTGATCAAAAAGTAAGGTGAAATTGTCATTTAAAACTCCCGGGTATTAGGAAGGCAGGTAATTTATTTCCCCTAGGTTGGTAGGACTGTCTATAATATTTTCCATGCGTCTGTTTGTTAAAAGGTTTAATTAACTCCGAGTTACACGTGTTTTTGTAAACAACCAAAAGTTAATTTTTCGATTTTTTCAATGGGTGATTTTGTTGAACCAAGAACTTGAATAAAATTTTGTTTGCGGAACGAATATTATTGTGCGGACACGTTGAAAATGTTGCGTAAGGTCTTTGGTGATCAAACTATGGCACAAAAAACGTTTATAAGTGGTACAACGAGTTCAAAGAGGGCCGAGAACGCGTTGAAGACGAACCGCGCTCTGGACGACCATCAACGTCTACCGACGAGGGCCACGTCCATAAAATCGAAGATTTGGTGCTTGAAAATCGACGATGGACAATTAGAGATCGCGCTGATAGTGTTGGAATATCATTTGGCTCAGCCCAAACCATTTTGAAGAATGTTTTGTGTTTCAAACGCGTCAAGGCTCGATTGGTGCCAAAATCGCTCAATTTTTTGGAAAAAAAACGTCGCGTTGATGTGTGTGAAACTTTGCTGTCTGAGTATCAGGTCCACTTGAAATGAATCATTACTGGAGACGAGACTTGGATTTACGCATACGACCCTGAAACCACCGACCAATCCAGCGAATATCGTGCAAAAGGTAAAGCAAGACCGAAAAGGCCACGGCAAAGTCGATCGAAAATCAAGGTTATGTTGACAGTTTTCTTTAATTATCGTCGTGTGGTGCACTATGAATTCCTTCCGCCGGGCCAAACTGTCAACAAAGAATATTATTTGAGCGTTATGCGTCGTTTGCGTGAAGCTATTCGTCTGAAACGGCAATGAATTATGGGCGAACAACTCTTGGTTCCTTCATCACGATAATGCACCATGTCATACTGCATTGGTTCTTCGCGACTTTTTTGCCAAAAACTCGACTCATATCGTTCCGCAACCACCGTATTCGCCTGATTTGGCTCCGTGCGACTTCTGGCTATTCAGAAAATTCAAAAGGCCAATTCGGGGACGCCGTTTTGACACGATTGAGAGATAAAAACCGAATCGAAGAAGGTCTTGAAGGCTATATCAGAAAAAGACTATTCCGACTGTTTCGAGAACTGGAAAAAGCGTTGGAAAAAGTGCGTTTTATCGGAAGGGGATTACTTTGAAGGGGATGGATTTGATTGGAAGAATAAATAAAGAATTAATATTTTATAAATAAATTCACCTTACTTTTTGTTCACAGTGGTATGTCAAAACAATAACTAAACGTCACTTTTTATGACAGATTGTTAAAAATAAATTTAAAAATAATCCTTTAATTCAGTTTCATAGCCTATAGACCTGAGCTACGATTGGTTGAATTTATGCTATTATAATTCAGAACCCTATTTTTTTATTTCAAATGATACAATTGTCATCTTATATGGGAAATTTTCAAGTCTATTTCTGTCTCAAAACACGCTAGTTATTAAATAATCTGATGTTTATAAGCCTTCAACGAAACAAAGTTAACGAATGAAATCAAAATCGCTACGCTTTATGTGAATGTTGATCATATTTGTTTTTAATCTCAACTCTAAATAATTTATATTTCCTATTGGCAATTCCGTTAGTGTGTTATCGACATGCATCACGGATGTATGGAGCACCTATTCAGCGAAGTAAACAGAACTGCATTCAATGGACTCACGTGCCACTTTCTAAACTCTCTTCAAAGACAGCCGTCCAAAGCTGCCTTCATGGTTTCCATTTAAAACTTTCAGACTGCCAGCGGCTGACGTATACAGGGATTAGGTTTAATTGCCTGCTGGAAGGAGATTAGCGATCTGGATTACTCCCTTCCCTCCTAACACTCCCGTATTACCGCCCAAGAGAATTCTAGGCGGGGGTCACCAAATCACTCCATCAGATTAAATTGAAATAGTTCAGATCGTTCAACACTGATAAAATATATGTAAAAATAAGGAGCAATCCTATGTCTAGATAATAAATATAATACTTTACTCATTTATCCAGTATTCACGTGTGTTCCGTTTTCACCGCTTGCACTTGTTCTATATTTATCTCGTATTTATTCTGCATGGCAATTAAATATATGGGTTCTGATTACTCATTAATTTATTTCTAATGAAGGTCAGCTGTACTGATAATATAATACTTTTATTTGTACATTCATAATAATAATTGAGCGATTTTAGTATACCTTTACGTTTCATTCATTAGGGCATCCGAAACAGATAGCATATTGATTCATGCGTGTTACACTGAATTTATTGGCTTTTCACAAGAACACGGTCGGACTGATTTCGATAAAACGCCATTTAATGGTTATTCAAAGCCATAATAACGTTCACAATAATATCGAACGGTCGTCCACTACATTGAGAAAAAATCAGACGTTACAAAATCTTGACTTAATTCTCTTCACACAAGAAAACTGCCGGAATATTACGATGAAACTATTTAAGTTTTTTTTATATTTTTTATAACTTAAGGAAAGTTTTAGTAATATCAAACAGCCATCCGACATATTAAGTCTAAAAGGCGAAGAGGGATTTCGTTCTCTTTACAAAAAAGTTGCTGGATGTTTTTTTTCTGAAGTGACGGATAACTAAGGCTATCTTAAATTGTCAACCACCATTTAAAAAGTTATTCTACTCAATTTAATCGACGTATGTTGTTTGTAGTCGAACAAAATATTTGTTCTTCAAAGTAGGCGAGAAGAAAGTTGTATATTAATCATATATATGGATCCAAAACGTTAATAAAAATATAAAATATGAACACGTTAACGATGAGTTGTAAGTAACGCATCAAAGAAAAACTTTGAAACAAGCCCATCCTTATCAAGAGTAGACTTCTTCTTAATCGGCGTTACAGCACTTTGTGAGCCTTAGCCTCCTTAATGATCTATTCCTATCTTTAGCCTTTATTTTCAGTGTTTTAGGTCCTTCAAAGCACCATCCAGCCATCGTAGCTTCGTTCGTTTTCTTCAGTGAGTGACGTGGTTAATTTCTTACATGGGTTAATATTTCGCAGTCCTAGTCGTTTAAACCTACATATTTTTATAGTCTGAACTATGTAAGGTTTTTTACGCAGTTTATATAGCTCGTCATTTTATTTTACCATCAATATACCATAACATTAATTCGGCTCAAAATCTTCCTCAGAATCTTCCCTTCAAATATTCTTAATTTTCCTTCGTCATTCTTCGAAACTGTCCAACTCTCAAATCGGTACAAGATTACAGGTCTTAATATAAATAATTCAGATGTAACGCGCGTATATTTACGGAATTATATATTTTTTCAATTAAATTGCAATTTATGCATGATGTGCGTATTCGCTTTATGACCAGCGCTATATGAAAGGAATTTTCCAGGTATGTAGATCGGAAGCTAAATTATAAGTAATATATTTAATTAAAGTAGCTACATACTTCGTTATGAGCAAATAATTAATAGCTTAAATAAATAGGCAAAATTCCTCCTCTAGTAAAGGAAACTCCTATAGATTGTGGGAGACCTTTCGCGAACAAATAAACTATGTATTAATTAGTCATGAAATTTCGGAAAATAAGTTGCAATTCTTAAATCGACAAAACCTCTCTTCAGATAATTATCGGACACTAATTTATTATGGATGATATTGTATTTGTTGTTTCGACTGTAATTAACCATTCTTATATTGTGACAACAAATAAACTAGATATTAATATCTGGAAAGATTTTAAAATGATTATTAAGGTAAGCAACTCAACGAAAAAGAAATTATGAGAGAAAATAAAAATTTGATCGTTAAATTGCATATCGAAACGTTTTCGCAAATTATAATAAAACCTTATGAGACTTTGAGTTAATAACATAATGTGTGAGGAGTACATTAACAACACCGAAAAGAGAATAAACAACAAAAGTTTTTATGCATCGTAAAAGTCATATATATACAATTACTATATCAAATTTTCTCTAGTAATTCTTCAGAGAAATTCGCTGGGATAATTCTATTACTTAGGTCGAGGAAAGTTTGGAACAGTGAACTGGGATCAGTGAATGTAATTTGGTTTTGAGTGTGTATTTATTTATTATGAGGGTTGCTTTTTTCACGATTCTGTAAGTTAATTAATATTTATGTACTTTGAAAAAAGCAATTGTAACTCTTTTTTTATTCATTATTCGCACTATCATGCTTATCGTAAAATTCAGATTTGGACCATCCACTGTTCTTAACCTTTGAGTACAGGAGTAAGATGTGGATAAATCTTTCCGAATTATCAGAAACACATATTAAGTCAGAAAGATATAATTAATGCTTTATCTTGGGAATTTTTATTCCTACTGTCTACAGTGAACACGGCATGGGGATCAAAAGTAAAAATCCGCATTTTTCTGATTACACGTATGAATTGCGAGCTCGTGAGCGCCGTGGGTGATGTCATGTGTTTCTCAGCCGGAAGCTGTGCCCGATACGATGTCAACGTGCATGACAGTGTTCATTTCCCCAACACACTCACAATCCCGACGCCTTTCATACAAGTTGTAATACAGCCACCGCACATGTGTTCAAATTTTGTATATGGTTGCGAACATCATTGTAAGCGGCATTCACTCTCGCATTCCACCCATGTTATAATCATAGTTTCGATTTTTTAAATAAAGGAAGATAAATGTGGTGGTGTTCAATACTACACATTCTTGTGTATTTGGTTGTAATATTTTAATCTAATAATATGTAAAATAAAAGTAACTATTGACTTCAGCCTGGAAGAAGATGGAAGTGTTATCCATCGAAACGTCGCTGTGTACGGAGATAACCCGGGTGGACACTCGAGAAGCCTTTCTTAATTCTATTCACCAGGAAAGCCTTCGATCGCTAAGTAGGAACTATATTTTAAGGAAAAGTTACCAATATTTAATTTTTATAAAATCAATAGTATATTTAACTGTTGGGTACCAAATTACCTAACATTTAAATGAAAATTTAAAACTATTCACAAATGTATTACTTTATTTTGTTTGACATAATCTTCTTTCCTATTTAGATCTAGCTCGAGTTTCAAAAAGATCTTATAACCTGTCATGATTTTAACACCTAAAAAGCATCCCATGATATCCTTGGACTTTGCAACTACTTTGAACAGAGACAAAATTTCATCACTCCCGACACCATCAACATCAGTAAATACGGTATTTTAAAGAAATACGTGTCACGTTTCCTCTGGTGTATTTTGTGGGTGGAATTTCCGGTTTTGTGCTTTGAGACCATAATTCAGTAATTTGGTCCTCTTTTACTTTCGTTTGAATCAACTTTAATATTTACACTGTCCCCAATTTAGCAGCTCACACTTACCTCCAGTTTCACTCGAGACTTTCTCCGCATACCCCTTTGAAAAGTCAAAGAAGCGTAAAGAACATCCTATGTCCACTGTACACTTGGAGAGGCGAAGTAAGGCGATCTCGACTGTGTTCATGGTTTCCTCGGTCTACCTCGCCCAACATCACAACAGGATTGTGTGACGTCACAAGACATTACTACCTCACACGTGGCATTTTACCTTACTTGAAACTAAAAGGTGGCGTCGCCTCGTCTCACTTAGTCACTCGGGTCGGTGGCGGTTTGGGGGGGGTGGGGGGGACGAGTCAAAGGGACAGCAGGCGATATGCGAGTTGATGGTTTATGAACGTAATTATTTTTGTGAAATCATAGTTTCTGAAATTAAGAGTGTGGATGATTGAAATTGTCATAATGATTTGTAGTAATGAATTTTCTATTGAATTTTGGAAGCATTCCAAAATGAATCCTTCCTACCAAAATGACGCATTCGGAGGAAATAAAAATTAAAAATGAGTAATAATGCAAATATTGAATAAATAACTAAACATATGGCCTTGAGTCAGAAAATCATGTTTATTAACAAAAAGTTAAATATACGACGAAGTTTCTTCCTCTTTTTAGGACCTCGTGAGGTTTAATAATCTTGTATATAAACCACGCAAAAAATTTAGAGGCAAGGTTTTGCTGCCTTGCTTGTTGTATATAAATCACGCATAAGCTCTAAATTTTGTGCGTGATATACATACAAAATTATTATGCCGACTTACTGTGGTGTAGTGGATATCATCACTGCCTCACTTCGCATAGGTCTCACGTTCGAAATGCGAAGGTATGACGGATGATGTATGTATCTACTTCCATTCCGATAAACTCCCAACAGTGAAAAACAAAAAAGTACCAAAAAGTCGCTAATGACCTAGCCCTTGATGCGACGATAAATAGAATTAAAAAATATTAAACCTTAAGCTGTCGTAAAAAGAGGAGGAAATCGTATACTTAATGTTCTTTCAATAAACATAATTTTCTAACTCAAGACCATATATTTATTTATTTACATTAGTTTAAAAGTCAGACATTCTTTCATCATTAATTCAAATTGTGTTCTAGATCGGTTAACTGATGTCATCCACCATCCTCAGGGCGCCCAAGGACTCCTAATATTTGTATCGTAAATTTACACATATTTATAATACGCATATGCACTAAAGGTCGCTATAGAGATAGCATTGTTTTAATCCATTCTCGTTGACAGAAGTACAAATTTTACGAGACTTTCTGAGCATGTAAAAGGCCACCTTTATTTGAAACCGCGGAGATAGTCAAGGGCTTTGACGAGCGACTCGGAGAGTGTACAGCGGCCATTAGAGTTTCAATCCAATAGCAGTTTGACATTTCGCATTTTATATTTGAATTTCTCCACGCTGTGTTTCACAGAGAGTAATACCACATCCTTGCAACATCAATAACTAGTTTTTTCCACACCGACTTCCAAATTAAAGTCATCTTTTAGCAAAGCACTTTCCGTATTCCTATATTGAGGCACTAGTCCCTGGATTACAGTCTACCAAACATAGTACATTAATGTTTTCCACACGACCGCTGTATGCGATATGAAGAAAAAAAATACATTTCTCCCGATATATATAGTAATAATCAACAAGTTAGGTGTTTAATTTGTCCCACGTTGTGGTAACCATTATGTAATGATCAAAATGATAAGTTTAAATAAATTAAAAGATTATAAAGAAATTAACAAACAAAATAATTTATTATCAATTTGTGGCTTACAAAAATTAAAAACAATTACAATAAAAATTTAATATGTCTTCTCTCACGGCCTTCACTGGGTTTGATATATAACAGAGAAAATGATTTAATGATCTTATTAACAATTCAGTTTAAAATTTACCTAAAAACAATAAGTCAGTAAATGAAAGAAAGCTAAATGAAAAGTGAACTAAATGAAAGAAGAATGAAATCTGACTATTCACTTTTAGTTACCGTTTACAAATATTATTATTAAAGTTTTGGTTACTCACATAATGTCCGACTGGTACCAGCATTCTTTTGTTGCTTCAAAAGTACACTATAATGCAAATTTTATTACACTGATTTTAATTTCCTCACAGATTCTACACATATGAGGTCGAAATTCAATTACTCAGCTCCCAGGAAACTCAGATGATCCTCTCCTAATTGGTCTGCTATCGGATGTCGTCTTCCCTCAACGCTAAATTGTTCAATTTGTTTATAATGAAGCAACCCTTGCATCACCGTTGGCTAGTTGTTAGAACATCTCTCTGTCCAACTATCTGATTGCTTACAGGAACTCACGATTTGCAGATTTTACTGATTTATTTATCAATTTGGATTGAACTGCTAAATATCTCGGTGAAGATTTATTTTTAATGTCTCTCCTCTCGTGGCTGACCGTAGACTTAGACTAACTTTTACAATGTCTCTCCTCTCGTGGCTGGTCGTAGACGTCGACTGACTTTTCTCTTTCGCTCCTCTCCGTAGACTGAAAACTAACTATACTTTTGCGCGCGTAATCGCCATTCCGGCTCCTCAACAAAGAAACAGAACTCGCCGCTCATTGTTGCTTTGCTCGCGCATACCGCTACCATTCATTTATTCGCTAACAATTTAAAATCATTTAAAAACAATTAATGGCTTCATTAATTGGCATTACAATATATATATATATATAGTGCCCGGCATTGCACAGATAATTATTTCAATTAGCCCGGCGAACGAATTCATTCGACATACATATCTCTTGTTGAACATTTCATGTTCACCTACATCAATAGCGCCACTGTTCGGAATTATTTACGTTCCCCTCGCCGATCTAACCCTTCGGCATCTAACTTCAAATAAACCAGGATGATGGCGGGAATTCTCCTACTACACAAAATAAGAAAGTCTAAAACACGTATAATTAATTAGTGAGAAATATTCGCCAACTTAAATAAATTAAAAAAAAATATTCCTGCTTGGCTACGTCGAAGAAGTAAAACATACAAGTTTTAATTAAATATGTACCAACCATACCTGGTATCCTTAATAAATTAAAAATAAAACCGGTAACTTAAGGGGATCAAAAATACTCCGGGTAACTTTTTGTCAGCTATGTCCACCTCCACGTTAGGAGCATATAATTTTCTTAGCCACCATCGTTAATGCAAGAATTAAACTCAATGACTCGTATAAACCCGGAATCGACAACAATCTCGGTCTTTTTTTGCTTTATTTTTTAAATCAACAACACCTGTTCAGGTACTTCCCTCCCTTGCTTTTTGGAGTTGAAATTATAATTTTAAAACTTCTAGAATGACACTATTAAATATCAGCAACCCCGAAAACGTGTTATTCGTCGCTAATTATTGCCGTTTACGAATGATTTTAAACGCCACCCCTACCCCTAGTGTTAGTAGGTGAGTCTTAACACCTGTGTGCTCGCTCCTACATCGTAAGTAACATGTGTATTTAGTTTGATAGATTTTGCTCTGCACGTTTATAATTGTACGCGGAAATTTTTTTACCTCTTCCAACCCCATTCCTGGGGATTGAACAGCATTTTAATCACTGTTGTAAATGTGACTTCAATAACCCCAGAATCAACACCAGTCAATTTCGGCATGAGAAGGGAGCACCTTTAGGAGACGGGGTGGCTGAGCGTTACAAAAAATTAACCCTTTAAACAACGGAAATAGGAGTCAAATACGGGGATATGGATTTCTCTCAGTTAAATTATGACATTCAGCTTACCGTTATCCCCCTGGCGTGAGACTGATAGTGTTTTTCCGTTGTTTTCGTATATAATTTCAACCCCTTTCGTAGGAGGGGAGTGCCCTTAGCGGTGGGGTGGAGGGGCGTTAGATAAAAACAACGCTAAAATAACCGAGATTGGAGAGAAAACCGGACTTATGGATGTCGTTGAGTTTAAGCAGAGCTTAAAACTAGTCCGCTCCTCAGACAAATCAATTACGAATACAAAATATTGAGTTACTGTTTTTTTTGATTGAGTAAAACATTAATATTTAATTGTAAATCAATTCACTTTTTGCAGAAGGTACGAACATAGGTCAAGAGATGTGAAAACCAAAAGTTTAGCCACACAAGCCAAAAATTATATGGGTAATGTTTATTATTTGTAATTGAATACAAATGGAAGAAACATGGAAGTTAAGAAACACTTTGTTTTCAAAATTCATTTTTTAGTTTTACATTTTGCAAAGCGGTTATATGGTGTCAGCTGCATGATTTTGGAAATTAAAGATTGCAATTTCGTAATATTTTTATTGATATAACTGAAAATTTAGCAACGGGCCAAATTTAATATTCTCAAAGTGACACTAAGAATAAAGTAGCAAACTTGTTTATACACTTTGTAATGGAAGGAGCGATAGTCTGAGGAATTCGATTAAACACACGAAACAAAATATTTGTCGCGTATTATTATCAAAGACGGACGCTCAATTTCTGTGAAAAAGATTTAACATACTCTCTTAACTCGTCACCCTTCGAAGTAAGAAGTGTGTGCAGACATACTATGTAAAGGATAATCAACGTAGTGGCCAGTCCCTTCTTATAGTAGACAAATGGTCTGAAGGAGGGGATGCACAATGATAAAGCATACATAAGGAATTAACTGTAATTTTAATGATACTACCCGGCAATTCGTCTAAAAGTAATGCAGGGAAAATCCTAGAAAAACCTGCTCCGTGTGAATTTGGTACTCGTCCCACTGCCTTCCGATGGCGGGAGTCGGATTTTCTGTGGGGAAGCAGCATTCTGTTTTCCATGAATTGATTAGTTTTAGGAGGCAGCTGGCCGACTATTTCTATACGAATAAATCTTACCGTATGCCCAAGGTCTGCGACCCCGGAACATACACCTCTCAAAACTGACCGAGGTGCCTCGGCATGTGGAAACCATAGTTCAAAAAACCAGAGAGAGAAGGAAGCGGAAACGAAGGTGTAGACAGGCTATGTATAGGGTAATCCACATAGTGATCACTCCCCTCTTATGGCATAGGAAAGGCACTGAAAGGTAGAGCAAGGTAGTTTTAAGGATCTTACCTTACTGTTTCTTTCGATTGATGAATCAGATCTCGTGGACAATGACAAAATCATATTTTTTAGGAGCCAGTTAAACCACTAATGTGAATAAGTGTGAAACAAGAAATTGAACGGTTATGGAGGCAGTGGAACATTCAGCCCAATTTCCTGTTAGAGAATAACAACATTCTACTCGACTTGAATTTTAGGATATGTTTGGATTTCAGACAAGCTCGACACCAATTTCAGTTATAACAAACAAATAAAGCGTAATTCAAGTACCATAATTGGCTATAATTTATATTTATCAGGAAGCATGTCGATTATTTGTAGCATTGCAATAATTAGTAAAAAATGAGTGTTGATCCAATAACACCTAGACAGAAAAAGAGTAACGGTTAACTCATAGATAGAAAAAGAGTTGAGGTTACATCCAGTATCTTGTCTTGCCAAACCAATTAGTTTGCGCGACATTCCTTTTGTTATTTGAAGCCTTCAAAGTGTGAGTCAAACCACGCTTCGAAACCTTAAAATGTTCTGCGAACTGCCACAAAGGCCGTGATTTCCGTGAGCAACATCAGCCAGGTTCCTTCAAAAATAAGGATTTGAATTAATACCAATTTATAGAATCGCGGTGCTACCAACTTTAGATGCATTAAATAAATTACGATTCGTGTGTCTTTTAACAAGCAGAACATTATTTAAGACTTAGAATATTGAAATTTAATAAGTATGACATGTACAGTTGTGTTTATGACGCTTGAAAATATTTTGTGAAAGCACAAGGAATTTGGATTTGTCGAGATACATTCACAACTACTGGAATCCATTAAAGGTAGACAATAATTGTTCGATAACGCATAGAGGAACAATCAAGTTTTCAGAAAAAATATCATTGTCACACTTCATAAGAAAACAGATCTTGTAAAATATAAATAATCATACCATGGTTTAGAAACTTGAACGATAAAGAACTGCAGCTTACGAGAAAGTGAACTGAATAAATAATATTCATTAATATTTATTGATACCAAAAAAATAATTTAGCTAGAAGAAGTTTTGGCATCTCGCTAGTTAGTAAATTAATACGAATATTTAAACAGAGTAATATTAAAGATCGAATAATATTGATGTGGTAACCAAATGCAATTAACCTGAATGAAAACGTTGTAATAATTTCTGAGAATGATACGCCTACAGTGTAAATTTAAATATTTCAGAACAACGGAAACAACAACCCTGAGAAATATATTACAGTATTACAGATACCAAGACTTGCAAATGAGATTTCTCTATTCTCGCAGGAGAAGTCATTTTTGATGGTATAGGTAAAGAGGAATGATTTTTTAAATAAATGAATTGCGGACAAAGTATTTAATATCTATATTTAATTACAAATTAAGTTAAATAGATATATAATGTACAAATAATATCGAGTGGGGAGTTAAAAATGTTTTAAAAATATATGTAATTTATTACTTTCATATTTATTTTAATTTAATTATGGGTTCACAAAATTTAACAGGATCCTTTTAATTGTATCTAATTTCAATTTACCCCCTCATCAGTTAACATTTAAGATAATTTACTTTAATCAACTACATTCAAGACTCAAATTACTAATGCGTTAAATGGGCAAACATCAGGGCGATTTCGTGAGACTCAGATCATAAGCAAAAAGGATGATATGTGAAGGCATATACGTGCGGCAGAAATCTCAATTGTTTACGTCGCAGACAGAAACACACCTGTTCGTTTTTGCAGTCGGCTGGAAGCTTTCCCACACAGGTAGACTGGTCGAGCCGCCGGAAATACTTAACAGGAAAATCTACAATCCGTAGGCAGCTTCCTACTTCTCTTGTAGGCGTAATAATTCTCAGCATCGGCGATGTTTAGCTTCTCCTCTTCCGTCGGTCGAGCCTTTATTTTCTTCAAGTGAGTGATTTGAACTTAACATTTCTCTCCTACTCCTTTACACTTTCCAGACTTCCTTCCACTCTAATAAATATATCAGAACTTTACATTTCACACTTACTATTCCTCTTTTCCCAGACTTCCTCCTTCTCGAAGTTGTATGTATCAACTGCCCTTTTTCGTCGCTTGTCCAGCTTGACTTTCTTTCTTCATAACCAGAGGGTGGAAACCTCTTCACGTGAATTATCTCAGCAAATCTGCACCGATCTTACAATTTAATGGGTTTACTCTCGCCTGTTGGAGAAGTTGAAATTCGGAAATTTTGATGAGGTCGTTGGCTCCTGAGCCAGGAACTTCCCCATAATTCGCTTCCTTTGTCTGGAGACACGATTTCTTCTGAACACCTCCGCCCGCCCCCCCCCCCCACCATCGCACCAACTTTTATGGCCTATTTTCCCAGAAATCCACAGCTCGGTTCTGGATACATAGGCGTTTTGACTCAATTCGTATAAAAATTCTTCAATTAATTTGGGGGTGTTCTTCTGAGCTAAAATAATTCCTTGTAATCTGTGGACGTTTGAGCAATATATGTGACTGCTTATTGAGAGAAGGACTCGGAGTTAAATAATCCCTGAGCTGAACAACGGAATCTCATCTTCTCCCTGGCTGGTCATTGTTCAGATTGAATAACACTATTTTTTCAGGATTGTGCTACTCATGAAATATCAAACAGATAAATAAAAGGTTACATTCAGAGTAATTCGAGTGAAAACTCAATACCGGATTATTGAACTCATATTCACAAAAGAATAAAAGCGAAAAGCTGATACGTGGGAAAGTGAAGCGAATTTTAGTACAATTCCTGGAGGCAGGTGTAAGCAAATAACATTTATACATCAAGAACCTAAATAAACTCAAGTTATATATATATATATATATATATATATATATATATATTAAATTCCCTTAGTTGAACATAGAATAAAATTTCATAAAATGAGATGTACGTAAACGTCCAAATCATGTAAAGATCGAACTGGGTGCATATTAGATGAGGTGTTAATTAATAATAATTAAATTAATTTTATATCAAGGGCGAGATACCAATCAGAGGACTTTACGAGTGTCTGAAACAGTTATGTCGATCACAAACGTAATCCGTTGTTCAAGTATAATTGTAGAAATGCAAACTGCAGTATTGAAAACTCACGGATCGAACATAATTAAACTTTCTGAGACTCAAAAGATATCGATAGATCGTGACTACAACATTTTATTAAAATGATTGAAATATAGCATCACACAACGGTTCTTTGTTCCCAGTGGGGTATGGATTCATTGTCTCAAAAGACACTTCCATAGACGATACTCTTACAAAGAAGTATGTCTTGATGGAAAGAGAAGACAATTCCCTCCTTCAAAGATACCGTCTCTTGAAATTGAAAGCATCGCTTTTGATCGAGACAAGCGCGCAGTGATCAGATATTGGGCTTCATTGAAGAAAGTAAGTGACAACTTATTGTTTGCCCAGGAGGCGAAATATTTTTCAAATTGAAGAGCACATGTAATGTGTTAGATCGTTATAGACCCAAGGTTCACTTTCACCGGAGACGCAAATAGCCAGATCGTGTTCGAATCTTCCACCTACGCTTTCGTACGTCGACAGGTTAGGTACGTGGCTACTGCCTGAAATTTTTTTTTTTTTGGGAATTCACTGATAATTTATGCCAGAAACTATGTTGACTTCTCAAATCAGCAACTGAGAATATGTTAGTATTGAAAACCACATATATGTAGTATCGACTGACATACGGGACATTTTAACATATAAAACTTCATCCTGATATAAGTAGGAGATTATGCCCTGATATTTAATTTGAAGCAATCACATCTAATCTGTTAAGAAAATTGTTAGTTCATAATTTTCAATTTATAATCATCGGACTTGATACAACAACTATTTTAAACGAATATACTCTTCGTTGTCAAATTCGTTGTCAAACATTCGCATGATATTTCCTACAAATATGTGCTGTTTTTCAATTAGCTGATTTCCCGGCGTTTCACGGGTATTTATTTACACCGAGCTTAAAATAACCAACGAAATGAATTAATTCTATCTAAAATCGTTCCTAACCTGATTATTAAGAAACTTTTTAGAATGAAGTCTTCTAGTTATATATTAGTATAGAATAAATTAATTCTGGGGTTAATCTACCGCTCAGCAATATATATTGTAATAATCAAAATTAATAATCGTTTTATAAATGAAAATAATTAATAAAATTTACAAACAAAAGATTTTTATTGTGACAATAAATCAAACAATTACAAATTTATAATAGTGAATTCTCAGGGTCTCCACTGGGTTTGATAATGGACAAATCGATCATATTTATAATCTTATCAACAACAAATTACCATTAAAAGAAAAGAAGTTTACTCGTCAATTAAACTAGAACATTTAAAAGTAAAAATATTGACTCTGATTAACAATTTTAATCAAAAAGAAGAGAACGAAATCTGACGGCTATCTTTCAATTACGTTTACATAATTAATTGTTTCGTAAATTGTTACTCACGTCTGCCCAGCATTCCATCGTACCTTTATTTTCGAGAACACTATTGTAGGTTTTACACTGCTTCTAAACTCACATATTCTAAATCAAAATTTTTTATGTCTTCAGGAACTCGGATGATCCTCCTTTCGTCATCTATCGGTTGACCGCTCGCCTTAGGTGAATTCTGCGCTTTGTCGATTGGGTAGTCTTTATTATTCCGGACTTAAACCGAAACTTTTGCTATTTCTGGCCGGCTATGGACACAAAAAACTGCCTTTTGTGTGCAGGTTTCGACGTTATACTTTTATGAATGTTTTACTTTGTCCCGCTAATTGCCAACCATGTTGAATTCTCCTCCAAAAACTGTTATACCTCGACGAGGTCTTTCCGTGAACCGTCTCTCAACAAATCTTCCTAAAAACTGAACTCCTCAATATCTGAATGCAAACTGTACTCTCGTCTCGAAATTTGAGCGCGCATACGCCATTTTGACGTACCTTCCGACAAAGGAGCTGAGCCGGGTTTTCTATTGTTGTTTCAAAGGCTCCTGCCGCTACAAAGGATTTCTCAACCAATTTATATTTTTAATTTGACAATTAATGTCTTAATTAATTGACATTACAATATATATATATATATATATATATATATGTGTGTGTGTGTGTGTGTGTGTGCGTGTGTGTGTTCGTGTGTGTGTGTGTGTTCGTGTGTGTGTTCGTGTGTGTTCGTGTGTGTGTGTGTGTGTGTGTGTGTGTGTGTGTGTATGTAATTAGTTTCGTTAAGCCGACAGAAACACGATTAATAGAATTCTCCACGGGAGAAACACAGCCAGCTCAAATCAACCCAGCAGTGCTTCAAAGGCAACACGTGAGACTTGTTGATTTTGATGGATAAAGGGAAATATGTCTAACGGATACAATTTTTTTTACCTTTTCCTTTTTGTCATTAACGTTCGGACTGATAGCAATCAGCTTAGCGCCCCACAAAACAGTGGAAATGAACACCTAATTGTCATGTAGGATATTTTATCACTAACCCCTTCCTTTGCTGTTAAATTTAAAATTCATCTGGAGAGACATTATTCGGTCGTTTTCACATTATTTTCCCGTCCCCAGCGTAAAAGTAATCCCCTCCCATGTCGTTACGTGTTGAAACTTAAACAACCTCGTAGCGACACTATTAATATTAACCATCATAAAACTATGTATTTAACACTAAAATCGATTTATTTCCTTTTCTTTGTTGGCGCCCCCTTATTACTCCAAACCCGATGGTTCCCAGCGATGTCCCACACCCACTGTAACCATTCACAGATTATAAGTCACATGTGCATCAATTTGGTTAAAATTTCTTAATGTATTTAAAGAGTGTATACGGGGCATTCATACACACATCAATTCACATATTAATATTCACGTAGTATTTTCTAAATAATTTAAGTCCTCATTTTACGTTCCAGAAGTTCAGCGGTCCTTCGTACTACTATTGAAGTTCTAGTAGCACCAGTCTTAGGTTGAAAATCTTTGAAACTTTGATAGGCTGCAGTTTCACTGTAATATTTAGTATAAATCTTATGGTTACTTCTGAGAAAACTATCACAAGCTAAATATTACGTATTGTGGTTTAATTGCTAGAAACGATTTCCGGATATTGAATTATATATGGAGAGAAGAAGAGAAGTAGAGAGACGAAGTGACAGATCGTGAGTCACTAAATATAAGAAAAGGAAAGTTCCAACAGGTTAATCTACTAAATTCAGAGTTTCTGCTGTCGATGCACTTAGAATTTAGCAATTTCATATCAAGGTTACTAATAGTGTTAATGAATTAACATTCTACGAGACCAATACTTTACTTCTACTTCTAACCAAAGCCACTGGTGCAAAAATATTTTAGTGACGAGTCATTTTCTGTATCTATGACTGAATGGCAAATTACCAAACAGATATGCTTTCATACTTAAGCTAGTTATTTCCGTGTGTAATTAGTTTCATAAAGCTGACAGAAACACGATGAATGAAGATTACTATCCAGTTGTGGGTTAATGTACATGCAATTTGCAGTAAACCTTCTCGAAATTCTAAAATCTACAAATATAAAATTTGAATACAGTGTAGATTTAATTGTAAATATTTATCTACATGCTTAATCCACAAATTATCTGATCAAATACTTAATACATCAAAGTTTGTAAAATAGTTATAAGTCGCTTAGTTCAAAACCAAGCTACCTGAACCTAAGTTCAACGCTCCTTCCTGAATGCAACATTCAACACACACTTTATTCAATTTCCTTAATTAATTATGAGGACATATTCAAGTGTAACCCCAGAATTAATGTACTTCGTTTTCAAGTAAAATATTCATTATAGAATTTAGTAGTTTTATTTCGTTAAGTAGTGTTCTGACTCTCATACACATAAACGAAATGTTTAAACTATAACTACTTTCCTCGTGTTTAATATTTTACTCATCCCCACTATATAGACAATGGAATACTAGAAAAACAACTTTTTTAGTTGCGTCAGAACAGTGCCAAAATTATACAAATCCCGGTTATTGTCCATCAAAGTTACAACACAATTATTTTGCTTACTGTACATATCACACGGTAAAAATTTTTATTTCTACGGTGATAAGTGAATCTGCGTACAAATACCTGCTTCCTATATGACCTAAACCATGCAACTATAGCAACAATTATTTAGTAGCGACTTGCGTTGCCAGCACTGCACAGCCTGTCCACCTAGAAGCCCACAAATCGCTGTTTTGTATACATAATACATAAATATTATGTTTTAAAAAGAAAAATTAATATTTTTAATATGCTGTTTTTTCAATATTAAAAAACTTTTTATTTATAATATATATATATATATATATATATATATATATCTCATGACTATTGAGACAACTTATAAATAAACAACTACCGATTAGAAGTCAGAAAAAAATATATTGATTTATGTTAAACTAAACTACGATCCGCCGTTAACTTTGCTAACTCTTCATGTTGAAGCTTAAGACTACAAAACCAAACAAAACAATTACAACGATTAAAATAAAATTATTAAGAAAAAATTGGCGAAACGTAGTTTAATTTTCCATAAATCAATATATTTTTTTCTAAATATTAATTTTTCTTCCGAATCTTAGTCATTTCGCGAGAATTATGTAACTATCCTTATACAAGCTGTCACGCTGATTACAATGTTTAGAATATAAAGTTGTTTTTCTACTTTTTTCAACTTTTGCTCTTATACTTCCAAATTATCGCCTTATTTATAAGTTGTCTCAATAGTCATGATATATATATATATATCATTAGAAATAGGAAGTTTTTTAATATTGAAAACAACAGCATATTAAAAATATTAATTTTTATTTTTAAAACATAATATTTAATAGGCACAGCTTTTCGTGACCTCATCATGTGTACAATGACAATTCAATTATAATTTATTTTAATATTATTAGATAAACAAGTTTGAACGTGTGTTTTAGCCCCCAAGTTGCGGGCGAAAAAATTATATTTTTTTTTGTATTTTTTAAAAAACGGCACATTTTTCAATCGATGTATAGGATCGTGAAATTATTCCTATTTCTCCCAAAACGTTTCAAATATTAATTAGATATAATTAATTAACTCTTCAGTTACTACACTTAATTTTATTGATAAAAACTATTAATGGTCATTTTATTTTTCAATATCTGCTTCTACATTTATTGTAGACCAATAAATACCATATGTATGTTACAGTTTCAATGCTCTCGACTTATATTTATTGGCAGATGATCAAACGACATTGTTATTACGGTTTATTATAGTTTTTCCAATACTATTCTTTTAAAAAAAATCACTCCAACTTTCTTGAACTTTATGGTCCGCTGAGCGCCATCTGGCCGGGAAAGAGTCGATTACTTAGTTTAGAAACAACATAGAGAAAGCAGCAAAAGAAATAATGTTTCATTGCCAATAAAAGTTCCAAAATTTACCAGCATTTTACTTTTATTAGATCTTCAAAGAATTTGTCGTTCACTCGTTGCTGGGTTTCATTCACATGAGGTTACTTGAACGTGGTGTAAATGACTATCATAAAATAGAAATAAATATTTTAACAACAATTTGTAATCACACTATTTCTCTGTTTTCTAATTATCATCACTTCTCTCGTTGAGCAAACTATATTTACTCTAGTTAACTTTTCTCGTGAAACAAAAGATTATGAAATTTTATATAAACTCTCCTTTAACAGAAGCACTCCGAGGAAGCGACACGTAAAAACTTCTCGTGCTGAAATAATATTTTTTTTATATTTAGCGTTTCATAAGACATAATGACATAATGAGACAAGGGTATAAAATGAAAAATTTACGTCTGATTGAAAATTAATAATAAGAAAGTTAGCGAAATACATACAAAAGAAATTATAGGCCTAATATAATAATAGTGTGGAATTATCACTTCTTTTAATGAATACGACACTATTATTATATTAGGCCTATCACTTCTTTTGTCTGTATTTGGATATCTTTATTTTTGTTAAGAAAAGAACATAATTGAAATCGTAAATGTAGTCAAATCCTGCATTCCGTCCTATTTTGAAATGAAACTTTAGATATTTGTATGAAAATATGGCTTATACTTTTCCTGAAGATCTGTACCGTTTATATGTATCAGCTGAAAGTAATAATACTTCTATTCTTAATCTCAGTTTGCTTAAAAATTCAAATGGCATTAGAAACCAAATTAATCCCAAAAAAATATTTCGATTAAGAATCGTGTTAAAGAAGTTATAAAAGGTTTAAAAATGATAATGACATTGTTGACAAGAAAATATCTGTTGGTAATAATAAATTTGTTAACTACAACAATTTAAGCCAATCCGACAGTTATAATTTAATAAATAAACAGAAAAACTGACAACTTGTCTGTAAAAATGTAGAATTCAATTAAACGCAAAATTGTTACAATATTACGACGTTTCGTCAATAATTTTGGGAATTCATCAAGTAATATACACCTTTGACGGATGTTAGCGAAATCTCGTAAGCCATAGATCGTAGGCCGCAATCCATGACACTAAGATTATATTTGAACATTTAATTTTAACATAAGCATTAAAACTTACAATTACCCGATGAAGTCCGAAAATTGTCGACAAAACGACGTAATATTGTAATTATTTTTAATTTTCGTTGAATAATTCACTTTTGTGACAAATTGGCAGTTTTTGTTTGTTTACAATAATAAATTAAACTAACAATGTTTTAAATGCACGTAATTTTCTATCCCGAATTTTTCATTTAATAATTTCATTTGTTGAATATAAGAAGAAGATAAGTATGTTATCGAAGATTGTGTTCTTCTGAGCCATGTTTCAGTTTAAGAGTATTTTTAAGTTGTTGTTCAATTTAATACATTGAATAACACTACACTACAGCTATGTTTCTGGGTATGTTGATCCTATTATATCCTCCATAAAAATCTATTTATTTCAATTTGATACTTTATTGTTCATGGTGTCAGTATTTTTGTTTTATAATGACAAGGTTTTGGGACGATTGCTGCTGTTTCCGACAGAAAATATAATTGTGATATGATAAGTGATCCTCACGATATTAGAATAAAAAACATTCAAGAAATCTGGATTTTAAGATGAAGGGATGAAACTATGGACGAGGAAGATTGTCACGCAAATGCAACATTTCCCAAACAATTTTTTATTTTTTTAAATTTTTAGGGCAACAGACTACATGAAGGTAATCCACGTTGGGCAACTCCCCTTTAATAGCATAGGAAGGGATTTGAAAGGGGGGATGTGGAAGGGTAGAGGAAGGTAGCCAAGGGTTAACTAATGCCCCCGGGCTATATTTTAAGGATCCTATCCGGCATTCGCCTAAAGAAATGCAGGGAAAACCCTAGAAAAACCTGCATCAGGTAGGTCGGGCATTGGGTACTTGTCCCACGCCCTTCCGATAACGGGAGAGGAGTTTTCTGTGGGGACGCAGCATTCCCTTCTTCGTGCCTCGACCAGTTTAGGAGGCAGCTGGCCGACTATTCCAATGGGAATAGCGGACAACTCTTACCGTATGCCCAAGGTCTGTGAACCCGGAACATACACGTCTCAGAACAGGCCGAGGTGCCTCGGCTTGTGGAAACCTTGGTTCCAAAACGGAGAGGACCAAACAATTTTTCTGCACAGACGATTAAATATTCAAAATAAATTTAGTCTTGCCTGTGAATTACTCAGAATAGATAAATTTTAGTTTATCTTCACGTTTCGTGTATTGGGGTATCCAAATTCCTGTCAGCCCAACTCGCTGATTTTGTTCGCTTTTCATAAGAAAACGGATATATTCAATATAGGCGAATATTTTTTAATAGATCCTGAAATATCAAACAGCCATCCGCCATCTGGACATAAGATGGCGAAGGTACCAAAACTTGATTTTATCTACTTGAACAGAAAATTTGTTCGCTTTACAGAAAAATAACTTCTCGATATTTCTGAGAAGCGGTAAGTAACTTTGAGACAATCTTAACTTGTAATCCGCCATTTGAAAAAGATATATCGCCAAATTCACTCTACCCAATTTATCCTTTCACGGGGCATCTTATTGTTGAAAAACGTAGGCTAGAATATGACCCTGAAATAATATTATAGATAGAGAAAAGAAGTAACAAACAGTATTAAATTAAAATAACTTTATTAGTAATATCTAAGTAATGCTTTGAAAACGTGACCTAAACTTATCCTATAAATACTATTCACAATACACAAATCTTTGTGTCCAAATCCAAGACTAGTGCACAATGTTATCATAACCGTGTGAATTACGGAAAAACGGACATCACAATCCTGCATTATAATATTTGTTATAACATCTTCAGAGAAATTTGAAATCAATCGTTACTCTCAATGGACGTTTTTTTACTGTCGACATACTAACGTAATTTGATTCCGTGAAGAAACACGTCAAAGTTGTAACTACCGGGTTATAAAATATTCATCTTCTTTCTTAATGAAAAGTATAACACAAACACGTTAAACAATTCGTTTAAATGGCCAAATATGCCAACTCAATTTTGCCAAGATGAACGTACTAAATAACTCCTACTAAAGAATGTAATCTTTCTCGGTGTAGATAATGAATAAAGTCTTGTGTAAACAATTATTTACTCGTTTAGAAGCCCGAGACGACTTTATTCAAACATCATGAATATGTAAGAAATCGAGTTTCATGAAGAATTGGTAAAAAGTAACGACAATAAAATAAGAGACGAAAAATTTGTGCCTCAAATACTTTTCAAATAAACCAATTTTCTATTTTAAGACACCGTTTGTATGAATTAAAGATTTCGTCTTTTTGGTTAATATCTGACAATTTTAGTACGTGGGAACAAATCAAAATTCATAGTCACAGTAAAAATTGAGTCTATCTCGAATCATAATATATTGTAGCAAATTACACAGTGAAACCTTAAGAGAAGAAGATCTCAATGTTTAAAAAATAGAAGCGTCAAAAATGTGAATGCAAGGACCGCAAAACGACAAATAAGTTGTAATTAGACATAATGAACAACAAACTTTTAGTTATCGCCGTTAAATTTTATCCATCATATCGAGGATGAAATAACGTAACAATTCCCAACAGAAATCGAAATACAAACAAAGCGTCAGATATGTGGATGTTCCATCGAATTAATATAATAGTAAAGCAGAAATTAACAATTCAAAATATAAAACAATCAGTGTACAACAAATTGATCTTCTTGCTATTAAATCTTCTTCCTATGTGGAAGATCATTTCTGTTTGTGGATAAAGATTTACGTGGAAGAACGCAGCGAAAGCCACCTTATTAAAATTGTGTCAGGTGTTAGAAGAACCTCATAGTAACTATATTATTTGGGTATTATTACATTAAAAGCGGATCTTAGGTTTTTGCATAACAAAAGAATGCAATTTTGTCGGCCGAATGCTTATGAAAGTTAGATGAGGTAAAAAATAATTCTATTACATTAAATCATTTTCAAACAAAAAAAGTTAATAATAGTTTAAAGTAAACAGACAGAAATAAATTCATTAAACATTTGAGAACTATCAATTTAAACTTTATAATTTTACAAATATGAGCAATTCAAATTTATAAGCTACAAATCTCTGTATAAAAATATTAAATTAACAAAATTATTTTAATTAAAAAAGAGTGAAATTATGGTCCTTATTATTAAACTCCAATAGGTATTTAAAGTATTGACTAGAATTTCTGGTAATTATTACATTTTTATTCAAGTTAAAATTACATCTACTTTCTAACAACAATTATTATTTATTTACCCTTATTTTGTCCCAAACTATTAATAGATAGCCTCGTTGAACCTTCTAATCCCATCGGTTCAGTATTGAGGGAAGGAATGCATATATAATAACTAGTGAGATGTTTACAAAGTTTGAAAGCCCACAACTTCGTATGAGTTAATTAATTAATCAAATTTGATACAAAGTTCATATTATGGGTCTATAAACTATCGTACGAAATTACATCGCAATAAGTTGAATTAACGAACGAAGGCTTTCCCGGTGTATGTTCCACGGCAGCTCATTCGGTTGGAATCCCAAGAACACTTCGTCATATTTTGAATTGTTACGCATAATATTCAACACAAAACTGTCTACAAATAAGTTCATTGAAATTGAAAAAAATTGGAATTCAGTTTGTAATGTTTTAAAAATGAAAAATATACGTCTAATTGAAAATTAAAAATAAGAAAGATAGCCAAATACAGACAAAATAAGTGAGAATATAAATACCACACAACGTTTCGAGAAGGCATTGTTCCTTTCTTCAGGAGCAGAAAAAAATCAAGAACATAGAGAGACACAACTACACAAGTCAGAAGGCAAAACTCAAAAACTGACTTTGCCAACTTACTAGTGTAGTTGTGTCTCTCTGCGCTCTTGCGTAATGTCTGCACGTGAAGAAAAGAAAAAGGCTTCCAGAAACGTGGTTTTTATATTATCACTTCTTTTGTAAGTATTTGGCTATGTTTCTTATTATTAATATATTAAACATTTCTCCTGAATACAAATTGCATTGGCGCCCCAACTTTTATAAACGTGTTACAAACTATATTTAAGAAAACTAGCCTCTATGAAATTATAAATAAAGCCTCTGTATAAAAAAAAAACGGGTTGTAAAGTTGTGTGATACGCCTTGTATGACCTACCAAGAAAACAATTTCCAAAAATGGAGACTCCAACCTTGACAGGTTTTCGTTACGCCACTAAAAACCATGAAATATTCAAGTTCTAGTGTGCTCAACTTTCTGAATGCACCTCCATGCGTATAAATGTAATAAATTCATATGCTGAATACGACTACTTCCTCCTCCCGTCTTTATGACTAATTGGAATTTTATGCTGACAAAAATGAAATTTCCATTCCGCGTGAAACCTTGAGGTGAAATTTCGTAGATAATGGAATCATGTTCACTAATCTACATTAATAAGATTTCTCTAGGTGAACATCGCGGTTCACCTACTTTTTCTAATTCGCTCAACACTTTTATGGAACTAGGAAACAGTATATTTCCTTTTCTTTTTTACAATCTCCAAAAAGTATCTTGTTGTCTTGCAGTTTGACAACCCACCTTAGAATCTCTTTATAATTCGAACGTGGTATTTCTAAGTGTAATATTAATGTGTAAATAATTGTGCTACACCGTTCCTGCTGACACCTGCTGATACCTTCAGACGGCGTGTAGTTATGTGGTTCAGCTCTGTCTCCTGTGGAATTAAACGCAGGTAAAGAGGTCGGGAAAGGTTAATAGTAAGCCTTGTGGTGGCCTCGGAGGGGCATCAGCGAAAGTGTTTGCGGAGCGCAGGGGTCGCTGAGCCACAGGTGCTGCACTCACCCTGCGCATGACGCGAAGCGAGAAAGATGACGTCTTCATTTTCGTGGTAATCCTGGCGGCGTCGGCGGCTGTGCACTGAAGGGCGGCAGCAGGCGGACTGGCCTCTCCGCCGCGCACAGCTGCTCTCGTCGCCTAGCAACGGCCGGGCCTGCTCCGTAGCCCGTAGCCCAAGCAGAATCAGCCACTTCACCTGTCCTCCGTAGTTCTCCGTTGGGAAAGACCTATGTTTTTTTATATATACTTATTAATCGGTTCATAGGTTCCTTATAGCCGATTATTATTCAAAATTCCAATAACTGAAAGATTACCTTTTGAAACGAGTTTAGAGATTACTTCAAAACAAATAAATCTTCTCGGGTTTTCACACGGTAAACAGCACTTTCGACGACTATCACTTCTTCCAGGCTGGAAGAAGATAGCTATACTAGCCGTCGAAATGTTACCTGGGTAGATACCAGAACAGACTTCCTTAATTCTATTCGCCGGGAATCCTCCGATAGTTTACAAAAACCGCCATCTAATTTTTATCCTTGACAATAATAGAAGATAGGATAGAGACTGTAGTCAACAGGACCCTTGCCCCCGCTGTGAGTGTCTCATCTTTCTTTCGAATACGACTGCTATAAACCATATGCTCGTGAAGTATGATACTTCTCAACACCTCGTTTAATAATAACAGTAATATACTTATTTTAATCTACAAATGGGCAGTTTTCCCGGTAGTAGAAGTATTAAATTACAATTTAATTAAAATTATATAAAAGAAATTACTATAGAAGAAATTAGAGTAATAATAATAAAAATATAATAATTTAAAAAATATACGCTAGATTTAGGGACATTATTTCAACTATAAATATATATATAGATTTATAAAAATAAAAAGTCAATTTTTAAAAGTTAATGAAAGAAATACTATTGACTGGCCTGCAAAGAACAGTCGAAATATATCTAAAAATATAGATTAACTAACTATTTAACTATCTAAGGAGACAAGAAATGTTACCATTTTACTGTAGTTTATAACGTAACACTATCACCTCACTTCACTTTACCTGCAATACACGTCACTACATTACCTTATATTCACTAGAGAGTTCAGATTAGTTCTAAATTTTCTTTCCGTTAGACGACTTCCTCCTCTTGCAGTTAAATTGTTCCAGTTATTTATTGTCCTATTTAGGAATGAATATTTTCCAACTTAACTCCCAGAACCTTGTAGGAGAGATACGAAGGGGACGCCTTTTCCTCTCCGTTTTTGAACTAAGGTTCCCACAAGCCGAGGCACCTCGGCCTGTTCTGAGAGGTGTATGTTCCGAGGTCACAGACCTTGGGCATACGGTAAGAGTTGTCCGCTATTCCCATTGGAATACTCGGCCAGCTGCTTCCTAAACTGGTCGAGGCACGGAGAAGGGAATGCTGCGTCCCCACAGCATCGGAAGGGCGTGGGAAAAGTACCCAATGCCCGACCTACCTGATGCAGGTTTTTCTAGGGTTTTCCCTGCATTTCTTTAGGCGAATGCCGGGTATGATCCTTAAAATATAGCCCGGGGGCCCTAGTTAACCCTTGGCTACCTTCCTCTACCCTTCCGCATCCCCTCTTTCAAATCCCTTCCTATGCTATTAAAGGGGAGTGCCCATCGTGGATTACCCTCATGTAGCCTGTTGCCCTAAATATATATATATATATATTCCAACATCTGGTTTTTGCAGACAGGCATTCAGTTTTAACATGAGGTCAGTCCTCCAGTATCGAGTCGATTCTCTCAATCTATCTCGAATTCCCTACCAAGGTTAAACCCCAGTTTACTGTTAAAATAAATGCCTAGGTATTTACAGTTTTTCTCCTGGGCCACTATTTCCCCTTCTATTTTATATTCTCAGGCATTTTGTATGCGCATTTTAGTGAAACTGATCGCCTTACTTTTTCCATTGTTAATTTTCTTTTTATTTCGCTTAGCCCATGTACTTAGTATATCTAAGTCGTTTTGGAGGACACCTACGTCTTTGTACCACTTATTTCCTTGTAGATTACACAATCGTCTGCAAAAAGTAGGTTTTTTTAATTTATACCTATTGGTAAATTGTTAATGAATACTAAAAATAATAATAGACGAGCATTCTCTAGGAAGAAAATAGCAGCTCTGCTAACTACCTACGCATCCAACAAATTATTAGTTAAGAAAAAGAAAAATGCACAGTAATTGTTGCTACGTAATATTCTGAATGTAAATAATGATTGGGGGAGAATTTACAACTATATCCGCAGGCGTAGAGGGAACTGTGAGAAAGGAGATGTCTTAAAGATTGACGTAACTTCAGATAAGAAAATGGTAAATATATAAAATGAGTACTTCGTTTCTGTGTCTAACAAAACTAACAGTATGTATACGGTAAGAAAACATTCATCACAAATTCTAAAACCTTGAATAAACGGCTAATGCAATACGGAGGAGAATCAGCAAATTAAAAATCACGTGGTTCAGAAGACATCTCTACGGAAATAATTAAACTTGGTGGGGAGGCAACTATTCCATACTTAAAGAGACTATTTAATATATATATATATATATATATATATTAATTACTCAACACTGCCAACAGATTGGAAAACGTTTTCCGGTGGCTTAGCTATGAACACGTCGAGATCTTATCATCTGTTATTGGCTCCTTCACAACTGCTCAAAGCCACACTATAGAATTTATGGCGGCTTGCTTTTGGGAATTTCCAAGTTGTCCTTCCAGTTAATCCTAGTCATATTGAGATCACCGGCTACTATGAATTTCCGGCAGCTCCGGATTTTTCGTTATTGTTTCTAAAACTGAGCAATTTTCGTTAGGAGGCATATTGCACGATATCAGGTTGATAATTTCATTTAAGCTCAGAATTTCTAGTGCCGAATGAATGACTGCTTAGTCTCCGCACCACACCTAAACTGCCACATACCTTTTAATTCCAATTCGCGGGTACGTCTGTGTTCCTGTTATTGTCCAACCGGTCCACACTTCCTAGCCGTAGTAGGTTTCTTCATCAAGCGAAGACTTTTCCAACGATTTCCACATCAGAGTCCAGATATCTCTGGCATCAAATACCGTGTAAAATTATTTTCTATACGTCCTTTTACATAATCTTCGCCAACCTGGTTATCGTCGGACCATTGAGGGGTGTGTTAGCATTCCGATATATAGCCCAAATGTATACAACAACTTAGCGTGTAATACAAAAAAACTAGTAAGTGTTGGGACGAATTAATTGACTGACTACATGTTTAATTCTAACAGTAATACTGGAATATAAAAAATTCTGTGTTAGTTTCAAATCAACAAATAAATAATGAAGCAGCCAAGAAACAGAGAAAATTAAACAATAATATACACACAGTTGCTGCAATCATTGTTTCTTTCTCCAGCTGTTGATAATAGTTAATTAAGCACTTTAGGAACGACACAGGGACAACCCAGACAAAGTAAACAAAAGCATGTACGACGACGAGAAACCAACGGCTGGCTCCATACTTGAGCGGGCCATGGACCTGGGTCCAGCGGCGTTCATCCAGTGAGTCACTCCGCTCCGCGGTCATCAGAGATGAAGCTACTAAAGCTTCCCAAGCCCTATCAATTAGCGCTTGACAATTTCCTGTTTATATTAGAACTAATGACTTTTCCTCATTCACGAGTGTGCTAAATTTAATAAAAGTTTCAGCTAAAGTATAAATTTTCCTGGGACTTTTATAGTTAGTTTTTTTTTGTGTAGAATTCAATAGATTTAAGAGAGAATGAAGAAGTGTGTGAAACAAATAGTAATATTTTGAATCATTGTGTAGTAGAAAATGGGAATAGAGATTTAAATATAATTTTTTGATGTGCAGAAATAACCATAAACAGTTTCCAAGTTTTTAATTTGATTAAATAATCGGTTGGAAACTTTCAACTATTTTTTATAATCATCCTTCCTTTCCTATAATTAAAATCACAATACCTTTAAAAATATTAGTACCTATAGGTACTTAGCCAGTAATATAAAACTATGTTGTTTATTCAACAAGTTATTAAACCTAGTTGAATAAATAACATAGTTTTATTTTTGTGACTAAGTACCTATAGGTACTAATATTTTTGAATTTTTTAAAATTATAATTTTAGAGCAGGAAGGATGATTATAAAAAAATAGTTGAAAAAAACGATTATTTAATACAATTAAAAACTTGGAAATTGTTTATGGTTATTTCTGCACATCAACAACAGTCCTTTCTACCATAATATAATTTTTTTGAAATTAAATTGATTTGTCAAATGGGAACCTTTAATTAATGATTAAATACTTACAAAAGCCAGATAAAACACCTAGACGTTTCTGACAAATCTTGTACCGACTCCTTGCTTGAACCACGCGGATCGCGTAATTTAAATGATTATTAACGATTGTCGTATGCATGTAAAATTAATTAATTAACCTTTCATACGCAGGGACGTTCGGACCTATTATCTCAAGTAAAGATCAGAGGAAGTAGATACAACAGTATGAAAGGTAAAGATATACTAAAATCACTCGATTCCGAAGACAAAAGTCCTTGTATAAATATGATTCAGTTATATACGTTGGGAATAAAGCATTTTTCTCCTTAACATGTTTGTACCAGACTTTAATCTACGCGATGTCGTGTAGGAACCACATTATATTGATCAATATCATTCAATTACATGTCATGTCACGACTGTCAAACAGTAATATCGAAAATGTTTCCCAGGTAGCATTAGCGGTCAGGATGGGGTTGAGGGGATGGAGAGGTCAAACGGAAAGAATAAAATACACAAAGAGAGGAAAACAAACGCTACAGAAATGGGCTTAAAAGCAAAACGTCAATATAATATTTCCTGCAGTTATCATTCATTTAAAAAACATTGTAAAAAAAAACATCGTTTACAAATATATTATCTCGGTTATCAGGACTTAGTCCGTACTATTCCACATTACTATTTAGAGTTGCGTCACCAATTTGGTATTTATTTGTTTGGCTGGTACTCAAAATGGGGAGAAAGAATAAGTGAAGAAAGGTGAGATGGAAGAGTATCATAATCACTTCGCTTACAATCTGTTTCTAATACCCAGATAAATAAAATATTAAATATAATGACAAAGATTATTTTTTTAGAGTAACTGGCTACACGAGGGTGATCCACGTGGTGGCAACTCATCTTTAATAGCATAGGAAGGGATTTGAACCGGGGTAGAGCAAGGTAGACAAAGGGTTTACAGAGAGTAACTTCGGTAAAGTTTGCAAACTCTTTGTTGACGCTCTATAACTATGCAACTTCTCCCTGAGTCGGTATATAAGTCGTTACCCAAGGGCTATATATTTTCATATAATTCTATTATATTATATTTGTCTATCATTCTTTCGTCTCGCGGCCTCATCATATCCAGTTGCTTGAATCCTTCTGTCTACCGTTCTAGGAATTCCCTATTCTAAAGCAAACGGTGATTACGCGAAAAACATTATCCCAGGATCAGACACTTGTTTAAGTTCGAAATATAGAGGTTGTTTTTAACATATACATATAAAAATGAATGTGATTAGATTATCGTTCATGGTGTATAATGCAACATATTTGTGGTTGTAGTTATAAAAGAGCAGTTCTCATTATGAATGTAACGACCTTTTTACTGATAAAAATATTTATAATTACGTATTCGTTCAATCTGTACTTAGTAAGTAACTACCCTCATGTTTGTATAATTTGCAACTCCAAGAAGAAGTAATGATAACGGAATCAAATTCATATTGTATTGTATTGTATAACTGACAATGATATACGAATCATTAACACTCACGGCCTACATACGGTTGTGTGCGAGACGTTGAGCCGTAATGGCGAGTCAACAATACAAAATGTCAGAAGAAACTACCTCGTGTCTTCGCATTTGGATAAGAGTCAGCTAGTCTAGTTTTATATAGTTAATAAATAAAGTCATTCCTTGCAGACTCTGAGTGAGTCACTATCCTGAACTGGATAAAATAAGTGCGCGTAGCTATTAACTATCTGTATATATTGAAGTATAAATAAATAAAGTAGCAAAGTAACGACGATTCCACCCAACAGAAGAGCTCATTTAAATACTAACATTTCAGTATTTCATGAAATATTAAAAAACTGCTTTTCATCACTGTATTCAGTTAAAAGATCTGGGATCTAGTTTTGCGAAATATTCGGTGAAAGTCTTTGTATGCCTGTCCACAGTTCATTGGAGCTGTCTGTCGGAGGGTGATGGCGAACAAAATGTCTACAAACCATACTCTGTCTGCTAAACGGGCAGGATAAATTACTGTTTGAATATAGAATCATAATTGTGATAAAAGTATAACTTCCGTTCTTACAACTTCCTTGATAAACTGAACGGCTTGTGAATACTTTCAATACGTAACACATGAGGTATTGGCTACTCGCCCAATCATGGATGATGCCAATGACCACGATATCGTCTAAACTTATACTATCATTGCATTCCCAGTTAAATTGTAATTTGTCCGGAACCATGACGTATTGCCATACGAGTCCATTGTAACTCCCGAGACAGTCGAGGAAATCTTCCGGAAAGCAACACGCTGACTATATGAAAATCGACATCCACGCAGGCCAATTATTCACCCGATAGAAACTAAGTTTTTTTTTTCTTATGCTGCACCCATAGCATAACAATTTTCATATTTGTAAATTATTTGGTAGTTTTTCATGCCATAGTTTTCCATATTTATTTGCTCAGTAAAAGAAATATCATTGTCTACGTGCTGCATAATTCGGCAAAACGTTTCTATTCAATATATATATGTATGTGTGTGTGTGTGTGTGTGTATTGTAATACTAATTAGAAGCCATTAATTGTTTTAATATAATTGGATTGTTAGCGGTACATTTCTTGAAAGCAACAATCACGGCTCTTTGTCGGCGATAGTTGTTGGAATCCGCGCGCTCGTACGGAAGGCCAGTCCGGCGAACGTTTCGAGAGAGAGAGGAGGCTGACCTAAAAAGTACGAATAGCGTGGTCCAGGAAGTTCAACTGCGAGATCTATTAAACTCTATAAAACACAAGTAAATAGTTCTTGACGGAGAGACTCATGATAAAAAATCGCGAAGTGGAAGCAAAAGGTTTGCACCACACAGATGCGAAATAACATTTCGCATAAAGGCATCAAGGAGACATACGTCCGTGGGCTGACCGAGGGAGCGGCTGATCCCAAAATTCCAGGTGGAATAACAACGAGAACTACGACCGTGTTTATTTAAAAAAAAAATATGTGTAGAATCAGTGAATAACGGCCTTTTTGAGTTGTGCCCTCAAGCTCCAAGAATCAGATCTGGTACCAGAAAGACATTCGAGAGTACAAAAACAATTATTTAAAGCCTGTAAACGAGGATTAAAGGTATAAGTCGGATTTCATTATCTTGTTTAGTTTACGTTTTCTTTATTGTGTTTAGAATTTACATTCCGTTCATTTCAATTTTGATTTGTTAATTAGTTTATTAAATTTGATTGTTCTTATTATCAAGCCCAGTAAAGACCCTGAGAGAAAGAGTAATTAGATGTAATTGTTGTAAAATTATAAAGTTGTATTTTCCTAGAAAGCCACAAATAAAAAATAATAATATAAAATGTGGTTTGTAAAGTGAGGCTGATAATTTGTATCTTTAAAAAATAAAATTTGTTTTTTTTAATTAATTAATTTTTTAAAATTAAAGCCTTTCAAGTTAATCATTACAATATATATATTGTAGAGATTACAAATGTGTAACCTTTACTTTAAAGCAAGAAAGTTTAATTTCCTGCCTGTAAACCCACAAATCAGGTTTTTTTTAAAGTCAAACAGAGTTACTTTTATTCGTAGCGCTGTAAATAATCTTCCTTCACTCTGTTTTTATTTTTCTTCTTTAATAGACGAGGAAAAGACAGGATGAAACTCAACTATTTAGTTCCAAACCATTTTCAAGAAACATAAATGCAAAAATTAATGCATGTCACCACACTCGAGACGGTCTCCCAACATTTCTATCCTAAGTAATTTATCAAAAGATAATGCTCTCATTTAAATATAAATGTTGAATTAATTAATAAAAACCAACTGTCCACAAATATCAACTTTATTAAAAGGTATTCATGTTAAATAAAAAAAACTAAGATATTCATCTGAAAAGTAGGAAGCATTAGTCATATTGCAATTAAAATGTTTCAAACTAATTACATATTAGAAGTTACAATCATACATTGACATATACAACAGAAAGAAGAAGAATGTTACATATAGGACTATATATAGGGTAATCCACGTAATGGCCATTCCCCTCTTATAGCATTGGAAAGGGACTAAAAGGGGAGATGCGAAAAGGTAGAGGAAGGTAGCCAAGGGTTAATTAGGGCCCCCGGGCTGTAGTTTTAAGGATCCTATTCGACAATTCGCCCAAAAGTGATGGAGGGAAAAACCTGCATCAGGTAGGTCGGGTATTTAGTACTTGCCCCACGCCCTTTTGATGGCGGATGAGGGATTTGGTGTGGGGACGCAGCATTCCGTTCTCTGTGCCTCGAACAATTTAGGAGGCCGCTGGTCGATTATTCCAATAGAAATAGGGGACAACTCTTACTGTATGTCCAAGGTTTGCGGGCTCAGAACATACACCTCTCAAAATTGACCAAGGTGCCTGAGCTTGTCCTTTGTTAAAAAACCAGAGAGAGTAGAAGGCATATACATAATCAATGTCTGATTGTAACTTATAATATGTAATTCCATTGTAACATTTTAATTGAAATATGGCAAATGGTTCCTACTTTTCACATGAATGTGACTAAAGTAGTCGAAAACTTCTGATGTTATTATTTTTAATGAATTTGATATTTTTTAAGTGTTGGTTTTCATTAACGAATTCTACTGCACAGTCCTGGAGTGAGAAATATTATTATAGAAATATTGGTACCTATTTTTATGTCAGAAATATTTTATTTAGAAAGATGCAATCATTCAACAAAATCGTAGGTTACATATCTTCAGGATACTATGTTGATGATGTGTAATGAAGCACTTTACGGTTGCCTCTGCAATTTCGTACGATTCATCGATCCATCGGATACTTCCCCTCTCCAAGAGCTAGAGGCATTCTACTCATTCTTTGCTCTTCAAAGAGGCTATTGGTATTTAAGGCCGACTCATCTCGGGAGTAAGTCGCTAAGCCTACTTGGTAGAATCTAGGGATTAACTAAAGGGATATTTCTAGAGATCGGGCCAAAAATAGCTCTCTAACTGGAAAAAGCCTAACTCATTTTTGTAACACACTCACCAGTCAGAGAAACAAGTCTTACCTGCCTAACATAAATATGGGTAAAAGTATTAGGGTATGAAAAGCTGAATTAAAAAATATATTTCCCTTTCGAACAGATTTCACAATTTGTTTAAAATAATATTTTAATTTGACTCATTAAGCATGATTCCATCTCCGTGGACACCTAAAGGTATGTGTGGAACCAAAAATTTTTGTATGCGTTACTACAATCAACTTCAAATTTACATTATATTCACAATTGTTATATAAAGTTTAATACAAAATATTGCTGTAGTTGCATTCAATTTTCTTCTTCAAATGATTACTTTAAATTGCCGATACTATAAATATTGCATTAATATCAAAGGTGTTTTTCTACGTCTGAGCACTAAACGTTATTCCTACATTTCATTTTGCACTGTCCTGCATAATCTTCAAAACTTAACAGAGAATTTTTATTGTGCCACCCAAAAATATTTGTATAGTCTTTAGTTGCGCCATAGTTCAGTTTTATCTGTACCATCAAAAAATTAACTAGTCTTCATGATCTATGAACATTCAAAACAGAAAACGATGAAAAGAAGTTTAAGAACTCTCGACAAATCAGACCACGACAAGGAAATAATGAGTTCCAATACTGAGTCGCTAATAACCAGAGCTGTTGATGCGACTGTAAACAAAACCAATATACATATATATATATATATATATATATATATATACTGTAATGAATAAAAAGAAGATTTTTAATTAAAAAAATTCTTAATCAAAAAATAATTAATTAAAATTTGAATGATAGTTTCTCACACGTTGAAGACGCCAAATATGTAATAATTAATAGGGTCTATTTATAATTAAATTTCCCCATGTTGATAAAGCCAATTGATGTAATGATTAAAAAGGTGGTCTTAATTAATAGGAATAATTAATAAAATTATTTTGTATTTAAAATTTATTGTTGATAATTACACATTATATGCCCTGCTTTACACGCCGAATTCCGTCCATTTAACAAACAAATATCTCAATTTTATTTTAATAAAATTCGTGGTGTTCTATGAAAATATAGCTTTATATTTTTACAATCAATTACGTTGAATTTCTCATTATCTCAGGGTCACCACTGGGTTTGATAGGAAGAACAAATACAATGAACTAAAATATTAACAATCCAAACTCATTGATGTTAACGGAATACAATATTAAGTACAATAGTAAAAGAAAACGGATGAAAATAAAAACGCGAACGAAATCTGACTATACCCTTTAATTATCGTTTACAGTCGTTAATAATTGTTTTGTACTCACGACAGTGCTACTGGTACCAGTTCGGACTGTTGTATCTTGAAGTCAACACCCACTAAACAGGCCGTTATACACTGATTCTACACATTGGATTTTGAACATACGGTAGTTGTTCTAGATCTCTGCTATACTGGAACCTGGATTATCTCACCCGCAGCCAGTTGCCGGACGTAATCTCCTCAAAGTCTCTCTATGCGAAAATTTGTTCAGTTTGTGAAGCAAAACTTCTGCTTCCAAACTGCGATTTTATGAGTCTCTCCGTCAAAACTGTTTACTTGCGTTTTATGTAAACTATTATCTCGTCGTTGGACTTCCTAGATAGCCCTATTCATAATTCTGGATCCGCAGACATTTAATGTTCCTATTTCTCTATGTGGACCGAACTGCTATGTCCCAGTTCTCGACACATACTTTTCCTTTCGCGTCTTGCCGCTGACTGCGTTCCTCTAGGCGCGCGGTCTCCAGTCCACCATTGTTAACAAAGAAAGACCCACTGCGATTGTTGTCTTTAAGCACCCGTTCCGCCAACAATTAAATTATATTAAAAACAATTAATAGCCTGTTTAATTGGTATTACAATATATATATATATATATATATATATATATATATATATATATATAAAGTTTAATATGGACTGTATAGAAGTATATAGTGTTCGCCTGTACTGTTAAATATGAAGCAGCCAAATAAAGAAAATAGATTTGTGTAATCAAATACTTCTCAAATACAAAGAAACAAAATTTTAAAGTAACTCAATTGCCTTCGTTCTAGGTGTAACAGTTATATCGACACAGTATTTGGAATTCTAAGAATTTTATGAGACTTGCTACAGAGAGATCAGAAAGTCCGCACATCGAAATAAATGTTTCTGTAAATAGTAATTGTTTTCATTATTTCTGTCGACTACCACAAGATAGCACCATTGGTATTACCGGCAACAATGAAGGTGTCATTGAAATGTGTAGAGGAAGACGAAAGTAGACAGGATATATAAGCCTATAGGGAATCCACATAGTGGCCACTCCCCTCTTATAACATAAGAAAGGGACTGAAAGGAGGGATGCGGAAAGGTAGAACAAGGCAGACAAAGGTACTGGTCACATGACGTCTGCAGTATTGCGGATTTCACAGCTTCGCAAACATTGCTTTCCCAAGAGCAATGAGTGATCATTGCTGGACATTATTTTGCCAGTCGTTCATATGCATTTATTGTAGACCAATTTCGTGTTAAATGTACGGATATAACAGCGCTTAAAAATTTGACGATAACCAGGATCAATCGACCATTTCCGCGAAACTGGATCAGTTGCAGACAAGAAGAGATCCCGGAGACCGTCCATTCTGACTGACGCTAAACGGACTGAGATTAGAAATGCGAAGCTGCTTTCACCTTCAAAAAGCAGATTCTAAGATTTCGTATGATAATTCGTGCTCGTAGTGTGTAGGAATTGATGGATCCGGTTAAATAAAAGCTTCTACTGTACAGTAGGTGCTTTAGTCATTTGTCAGCAACCATGGAATTGGAGAGCTTGATCGTGATTTCTTTAGTGATGAGGCTTGGTTTCACATTAGTGGATATGGGAATAATGAAAACCAAAGAATAAACAAAAAATTAATGCTGTTGAAAATAATAATGTTAAAACGACCTTTATAGCAGACAAATTTTTAAAACAAGATAGGAAAGATTGTCAGTTCTATAGGCAGTCCTTTGTGTTGTTTGTCAACCCACCTACATAAAATCCTAGGTTTACATAAAGAAACGCACTTTTCGGTCAAGGATGCCTTAGATTTTATTTCAAAAATTAAAAACTTGTTTATTCCTGATAAACATATTCTCCTATGTCGTTTCCTTATTGACTAATATTCATTTTTATTTGCTTATTAACAGTCTTAAATCAAGATGGACTACTTATGAAGATCTTATTCCTATTGATTGGTCTGAAATGAACTCTGCCCTCAACCTTCATTCGACATGTTTCATCTTCCATGACAAATTTTACTACCAGATTCTCGGGCTTCTTAAGGTGTTCTTCTATATATCAGATTCTATCGGAGTTAGTTATGAGAGACTTGGAAAATTATTGTCTTCCAAAACTGAATTTCAAACCTGTTTCTTATCACAGATATGTTGATGTTTTTCGTATTATTCCTTATAACAGTAATAATGATATGTTAAACTGTTTTCAATGGATATAATCCACACTTACAATTCACTTGGGAGTGAGAAAAAATTACACTATCTGTTTCCCGTGTCCATAATAAATTAAGATTTAATTGGTTCCACAAAGCAACCTTTTCAGGCCGTGTTCCAAATTTTTTACCTGACCATCCTGTTACACAGAAACGTGCTATTGTTTATAGTAATTTGCTTCACAAAGCTATATTATTTCCCCATCCTATCCATCATTTTGAAAGCGTGAACTATATCCAAAAAAAGTATTACTGGCCAAACTCTATCCTATTTAATTTATCTGTAAGTACAAGAACATTAAATTTTACTATTATATTATATAATTAAATTAATTTATATTATATAATTAACCAAAACAACGTTATAAGGAAAAATATGTATAATGAATTTATTCTGTTACCTTTACGTGGTATATCATCATTTCATCTGATACAATTGTTTAAAAATCTACAATTTTCTGTAATTTTCAAGTCTAAATCTTCATTTTCTGATTTCATCAAATGACACAAAGATCCTATTAATAAAATTCAACCACAAATGTTTATAAAATTAAGTGTTCAAATTGTGACTTTTGCTGTATAGACTAAACAAAAATAATTTGAAATATTAGGTTTAAGTAACATAAATCAAATTTGAAACTGTCATCTTGTTAACATAGTTCAGTCACCAATCACTGAATAAAAATTTAATCACAGTTTCGATTTTGACAACACCTCAATTTTAAACAGAGAACCATATTATTGGAAAAGATTAATTTCCGAAATGCTGTATATTAAAAATAATAGAAATAATGTTAACATTAAACATGACTCAGAAAGTCTCAACAAGTTATATGATGTTTTGTTTTAAGTTCTTTGGCTCTTAATTCGCGTCGAGACGTCCGGCAGTTTTAAATTCAAAACTCCTCATAACTTTCATGAAAACTCCTTGCACTGTCAAAAATTGGAGTGTAGTGTGCCGATCCCATCGTCGAAAAATGTGTCATATTTTCTTTCAAACTACAATGAATAGTATTGTTTAACAAGGCATCATTACACAGTTGATTTCGTTGCTTAAAATCGATGAACACGGTTGTTGGTTGCAGCAGGACGGTACCACAAGCCATACAGCCAGCGAAAAAATATGCATTTATTACAGGTTTTTTTTACAAATGTATAATCTCCGAATAATTATAGGTCCCACGTTCGCCCGATTGAAGGCTTCTTTTATAGGGTTTCATTAAAGGAAATGTTTATAAGAACATGCTGCACACACTGGATGAACAGAAGATGAACATAACAGAAATTAACAATATCTATGTAGCCGTATTCCACAAATGAGTTCGTTCATGCAATAATGAACAAGGTAACCATTTCTAACATATATTGTAATGTAAAAGTACGCGACTTTTCGATCACTCTGTACATCGAACCATTTTTATGAAAATAGCTATGTAAAATAATAATAATAATACTACAGCGACAGTTTTACAAATACTATCACCTGACTCTTAATTAATTACATTTATAATTCCGTCTACATAGTCTCCAATAATGTCTAATTTTAAAAACTGAATAATTTAGCATATCTAACATATGTTTCCTTCGTGCATAATTTAAATGAAGTAAATTTTGGAACAAGGCTGACATGGCGGCAATATTGTATAAAGGGCCGCACTATTATTCCCCTTAAATATTTTTTTCTTTAAAATAACCTTTGATTATGTTTTTTTAAAAATTCTATCCAAAATGTACGAATTCGATTTTTGTTTCGAAAATATAAATTACTGTAAAACAAAAATTTTAATTCCAGAACTATTGAAATTTTCTCTTTTTTTTACTGAGATAGTCATGACAGCATTAGAAAACTCTTGTCTTTCTCTACTTCCTGTCCAACCACTTTGTTACATCAGATATGTAGATGACATTTTTTGTATTGTTAATACCTCTCAAATCAACCTAATAGTCAATACTTTTAATAATTATCATCCCAACCTACAATTCACCCATGAACTTGAATCTAACCATTCTCTTAATTACCTTGACGTCACCGTATCCATTCACAATACTTCAATTCTCACCAATTGGTTCAGAAAACCTACATACTTTGAACGTGTTTTCAATTATCTTTCTGATCATCCTCCAAACCAAAAGAGAGCTATGGTATACAATCTTGTAGACAGAGCTATATTACTTTCTAACTCCAAGTTACATCAACACAATTTAAATATTGACCGAAACATTTTAATCTCCAATGAGTACCCTTTAAATTTTATTATTAAACACAAACAGCAGACTGAACAAAATCCAACATCCTACTGTCAACCATCCCGAAACACCTCATGCCAAATGTTTTCTCGTACTCCTTTATTACGAATTTCGACATCACAAATTTGTCCAAATATTCAAAGAATATCAAATAACTATAATTTACGGATCCACTAATACCCTTTCATACTTGATTAAAACCACAAGGACCCGCTTGACACCTACAGGAAACATTGTGTTGTTTACAAACTGGCTTGCTCTAATTGTAATTCCTGCTACGCAGGGCAAGCAAAACGTTCCCTTAACTCACGTATCAAAAAACATATATCTAATATCAAACTTCCCATAGATAAACAATCTGTAGTATCCAAACATATAAACAGTTCTAAACATACATTGTTTGTTGGCAAAATGCTAAGATTTTAGACATTGACACCAGGTACAATTCCGGACTCATTTTAGAGATGCTTCACATTAAATCCAACATCACAGCTATTAATGTACAAGCAGACACTATTAAACTCAATAATTGCTATGATCCCTTATTATTACGCTAAACCTTTTGTTTTCCCATTGTCGTTGCTCCCTTATTTTTACGCCAACCCTTCGGCTCTCGCATTGTCGTTGCGTTTTCGACGCTTCTGAGTTTTGTCAAGTGACCAGTGCAGTTGTGTTTCTTTAGGCTCTTCTTAGCACCTGACGAAAGGAACAAGGATCCCAGAAACGTTGTGTGGTATTTATGTTACCCTTTTTGTCTGTATTGGCTATCTTTCTTATTCATTATTTTGATTTTATTGCTTATGCCGTGTTATTCACGGCACGGCTCTGTTTCTACATGTTGTTTTCTAGGAAGCGGCAGAAAGTTGAACTTTACGGGTGGTGTATTGGAGTGTAACAGGATACCGCGCATTTGTCATTCCAGATAGAAATCTTGTGCTACGGCCTATTGTAGCACTGACACTGCCAGCTGGCTGCATTAGCGGCAGCGAGTGCGCCGCGAGGTGAGCAGTTTAAAGTATTCGATATCGAATCAGAAATTCGCACTGTTAAAACACAATTGTTATGAAGATTCTTAAAATTAAGAAAAACTCATTCTTCCTAAATTAAAGTATGTGCTGTAACACATGAGCACATACGCACTAGCGGCCACTGGTCAGGCGTAGAAGCAACTTCTAGTTTCCCCAAACACTATGGAGATATTCTTGGAAGGTTCGGGAAAAGTATTGTTGCTGACGAAACAGCAGAAAGTTGATACACATCTGTTTCTCAAGTGTGTGAGCTAGATTCTTCAACTAAGGAAAATTATTTATGTTTTCGTATTGTTACACCTGCAATGGCAAAGAGAAACCCAGCTAAAATAAATTACTGATCTAAACTATATCGCAAGAGGTGGATCAGGAAGATATACTATTTACAGAACTCGTGCATTCATTCGTTTCTGCTGTTAGGGTCAATGAGAAGGAAGAAATTAAAATATGTTGATAGTTCAAAGTTATTGAAAGATAGAAAATTGATATAAACTCAGTAGATGTTGCAAGAGTTAGAAGATAGATAGATACACCCAGTCCGGTAGTAAACAATTTATGAATTTGAGTCGTGGAGTAACACCAAAGAACATGATAATTTTGAAGTATAAACTTCACAAAAATTTTCTAATATATGATACACCACTATCCCTCCATGAAATCCATACACAAAAATATACTTCATAATCTAATGAAATTGTAATAACATTTTATTAAAAAAAATAATAATTTCATTGTGAAATAAATTGATATTTTAACATTTTTAATCAGTTAAACAGTTAACGTAAATGTTAAATGAATGGCGCCTAATCGTTGGCATATATGTTACACGCATGTAAAAACAGCGTCCATTCTCAGAAAGTTAAATATAATCATAGGTTCGGTTCATTGGCGTAGCGTGGGTTTCGCTGGCCCCTTATTTCTGTGTTTACATTTAAAATTCTCCAAAATCTACATAAATTCTGTAATTTTGCCGCCCAAAAATGTACCGTTCGAAGCGGTTCGCTCCTACCATTGGTTCGGTTAGTCTCAGCTCAATATTCATAACTGTACCCAGTAACCAGTTGCCTTTCTTTGTCCTTCTACTTCAAACATAATGCAAGTTGAATAAAATTGAACTTGAAATTTGATGAAAATCTGGCTAGTGTAGGAACATCCGACCAACAATAACATTTAATATCAGTTGAATGGCAATACGAACCATTACAATTGTGGAAGGCAACATGTTCATAAACTTGAAAGCGAATGGGCAAATGAGGACATTACGATACGAATGGAATGTGTAGGACAATCCCGTAATATATTGTAATACTAATTAGAGGCCAATAATAATTTTGATAATGGGATATTTATGGCGGATTGTTAGCGGCACCAATTTCAAAGACGACAATGGACAGGCGGGCTTTTGTTGTGTTGAACCGCGGGGTTTTGGACAGTAGGAAGTAGGAAATTGGAAGTCGAACAACGAACTGCGTGGAAGCTGATAGGTCTAGCCGGAAAAGGTTACAAGTTAAATTTGAGTATAAAGTTTTGGACAGTCAAATTCATCGAATACTCTAACAAGTAATAACCTAATAAATCACGCTTAAATAAACATCTATAAGTACCGTGACTGTTATCAATTCCGCAGAGAGACAATTTGTAACAATCTGTCCAACCAATAATCCGGAAGGAGCAGCAGTTTCCAGTTTCCAAAGGAGAGACCCGAAAGTTACGACCGTGTTTTTGCTTAATCAAATGTAAATTCAGTGATTTCATGGCCTTTTAATGTGAATTGTGAGGTGAGCCCGAGCCCAAGAGAGTTTAAGCCTGGTACCAGCAGATGTTTTGAAAGTACAAACAAATTTGATCAAGTTTTGTTAACGATAACTAAAGATAAAGTCGTCAGATTTCGATTTCACGTTCATTTGATTGTTTTAACTTCTTAGGTTGTAAAGGAATTTGATTGTGTGACGTAAATATAAAGGTTGTTTCTTTACTTAGAAGGCCCAGATAAATGACCCGGAGAAAAGAGTTGTAAAATCTATAAAATTGAAAACTTTAAATGTAAATAATCTAATTTAAAAATGTTGTAATTTCACCTGAATAAAAGTAAATTGTCTTGTAAATTTTTAAAGAATGTCATAATTATTTTGAAATGCTTCTCTTTAAATTAATTAAATATAATTAATTCATCAACCAACGATTGAATTAAATTCATTAAAATAATCTTTGTTTAAATAAATTGTTTAATTAATATCCTTTTTAATCATTACATTTTGGCGTCACCAACGTGTGGCAATCAATTTATTTATTAATGAATTTGTGTTTATTACAATATATTCAACAATAAAACTGATAAATTTAAGGAAAATACGTTACACTACCTACATACTTTCACCAACTGAGAAAGTAGTAAAAGTTGACGGTCTGTCAATTTCCCTTATTGCAGCACTGTATACTTTTGTGTTTTTACGTTGTTAATAAAACGCATACTTTCAACGAATTGAAAACCAGGTGGAACATCAAGTGAAGAGTCCTTGTACGCATGCGCTACAAACGCCTCGTCTTATTGGTTAAAATTCAATCAACAGGTGTTATGGCAGGTAGTCTGTGCGCTTCTCAACGTGCCCTTCTTTTGACGTAGTCTTTTTACTTGAGGCGTCTTCTTCACTATGTTTTCTAAAAATATTTGTTTAGAAAGTAAAAGTTGTGTAGTGGCAGTGAAAATTTTAGCCGCCAATAATGTTAAATGCTTAAAATTGTGCTTGTAAACAAACATGTAAATATGACACTATGTGGTGTTTGTAGTTACAAAAGAGTTGTCTTCTCTATTGGTGTTGTAATTGGAGCCAACATTGCAATTTCATTCATGAAAATAGAAAATGAGCAGGATGCCAATTATTTTCCTATCAAGAGAACCCAATCTGAAATTTATGCTGATTGGTTTCTGAAGAAGTATATATCCAAGTCATACGTGGATTATGACGAAGTAAGTTATGGTAATAATGATCTTAATAGAAAGTTGGAGTCTGAATTCCTGTTTAATAAAATTCACGTAATTTGTGCCGTTTTCGTAAAAAAATTAATTAACGTGGAAGCGATTAAATATACGTGGGGTAATAAATGCAATGAACTTGTTTTTGTAAGTCTCAAGGACTTTCATAATTCTTCGGTGACACACATTGCTGCTAAAAGCTCGTGGCATTTCCTTTGTGATTCTATCAGACACCTATGGAAACACTACCAGAATGATATGCAGTGGGTAATTTTTGTACCGGACGATATGTTCGTGATTCCCGAAAATCTTCGATACTATGTTGCTGCTCGTGACTATAAAAATCCACATTACCTAGGACACGCTTTGACACTTTGGGGCCAGATGTACAATGTTGGCCAGGCTGGGTATGTTGTCAGTAAAGGAGCCTTAACTGTTCTTCAAGCCAAATTCAACACATCAGAAGAATGTTCTGATGGAGGAAAATATTGGAAGAATGAAGACTTCTACTTAGGTATGTATTCAACCGCAATCATCTAATGTTGTTACAAGTGCTTACTGTAGTTTTTTAATAGCTCCATCCACAAGTCTTTCATATCCTGAAATGGGATTCTATATTTACTATTAATTTAATTCCGTCTCTAGCCTATTGAAGTTTTGAGTTTAACATGAGCTATCAGCCCAGGTACAGTATAAGTTGCCCTCTTGCTATTAATTCTGACAGACATTTGATTATTGGTTTCACATACCACCCAGCAGTCAAATGTAGTGGACCTAAAAATGCTGAAGAGAGGCATAGACATTAAAATTCTACTAATTCTCTACTCAGATAAGGAAGGTTCTCCTTCTTGCTACTATATTATTAGCAATTTCAATTCTGTAATTTTTTAGTAACCTATTGTAGACACTGTATGTTTGACCTAATATCAGCACAAATAGCAGTGGACATGACATATTGTAATGCTGATGACAAACGACAATGTGATCTTAAGAGTCAAGAAATGTGGAACAGGTACATTAAGAACACAACAAGCGTTAACAGGATAAAAGTGAGATGTTTACGGACAAATGAATTGACAGTGTTTTAGCTAAAATAGAAGTGTAGGTAGGGAGACTACAACTAGAATTATTTACTGAGTTCAAATTGCTGTTTCTTGTAATAGTGAGAGGGAGAACCTTTTCTTGTCTGAGTCATGGATTCGAAGAAAACAGGTAGTTGGTAGATTTTTTCAAGTCTGTAATTTATTCTTCACCATTGATGGATCTGCTGCATTTGACTGCAGGATGGACAGAACCCTTTCCATGTTAAGCTGGCAATAATCAACACCGTCCTTCATAAAATCCAATTTTATGAGTCAAAGGAAGATTTCAAAAGAGGAAAAAGAGTCAGTATGAAATAGAGTAAATTATTCATATCACCTGATAGTTCCATGATTTGCATATACTGTAAGAAATATTGCAAAGATATTTCCCATAAATGGAGGTTGAGATACAGCCAATTAGGAAGTAAGACTCTTAGTACAATTAGTGAGAAGTTGTGGTTGAAGGTGTTGGAACCATAGCTGGGAGCAGAAGCAGATAGTTTTTTTTGTGTTATGGTTGTTTGAAAGATGTCCTTTATTTTGACTTGTGCACAAATAAATTCAGAATAATACCTATACTTTATTTAATGAATAGTGTTAGAGGTGATGTTTTAGTTTTATTAAGTTTTTGTTTTTATGGTAACCATGTAAATAATTAATATAGATATTTTCTGTGATATTGTAAAATTGCAATTGATTTAAAATATTGCTATAAAATTTTCCATGTTCTTTACAAGCACTTAGCAATTTGGTTATTAGGTCTATTAAAATAATTTTAGCTTTCTGTGAGATATGATTGAAAGACAGGGTAGACAAAGCATTCATTCCTGTGTAATAATGGATGTCAACCAGATTCAGCATCAGATGATCAGATGAGGATCTGAATGATTTTTTAATATTTTTATACAGTGAATGAACCCATCCAAATCTTCTATAAAAAAAACTCTGAAGAATCTTCAACCCAATAATTTGCTCTGCTTAGCCTATATTAGGTTACAATACCAATTATTAATAAACTTCCTCCTTATGATGCTGCCCATCTAACTGAAACTTCCACAGCATTTTGGATCGTCCTTGCAAGCATACACAAAAACCAGTTCCCATATATTTTTTATGTCATGTTAATTGGATATTAGTTTTTGCTAATGGTCAATGACTGCATATAAATATATGTATACAGTTAATACATCTGGCCTGACTATTTCTTTTAGAACATATGCAATGTGAACAGAAGTCATGAAAAATGTGAGAGTAGTTCTAGATTAAAGTTAACAGCTTAATGGGTTGTCATATATTTTGTAAGAATTTATGGTATATCTGGACTGTCCTTCAATCCATCTAAACGCCAATAATTTCTTGAATAAGCATTTTGAAGTTAGTTGGTAAAAACTATGACAAATTAAAAATTTGCAAAATAAAATTAGGATGAGATATATTTTGAAAACTGTGACTTACAGAGAAACAAGGTTATTTTGATCAATCTAAACTTACAATCTTCAATTAGGGGTAAAGAAAATTGAGATGTATGTTTTAGTATCATTGTTTTGTTAAGTTGTGGTTTCAGCAACAATCACAGAATTAAATTATTTGCTTAGATAGCAGAAAACAGCAATTGACTGATTAAAATATAATTTATATTTGATTGATTATAGTTTGAAAAGTTTATTTCAATTTCAATTGAAGGTGTACTATTCATATTTTATAACTTCCTTTTTTGTTTGTATTATGATTCATATTTGCAAATTTTATTTGTAGTACAACCTAATATCTATAAGAACCAAAGAGTTGATATAAATATTTTAGACACTTTTTCTTCATTCATTGTAAACAATTTGTTAAACTATGTTTTCATTTGTGATTAAAAATTTAATTTAATTTAAACGATAATAATAAAACTGGTAATATATTAATGAATTGCATTCTCTTCACAATGTACAATTTTAGGTGTATATTCTCAAAACTATTTGTGTTAGTCAATTCATGCTACTTTCAGGGAAGCATTTAGGAGAGCTTGGTATATCACCTGAAGACACCCGAGACGATATAGGAAGAGGTCGTTTCCATGGGTACAACTTCAATCAATTGCTTTTCAAAGGCAAAATGTCTACATTAGGAAGCTATTGGAAAAGAAGTATTTTTCCCATATCAGAAGTATGCAAGTATTTCCTTATTTTAACCTCTCATTTGTGAATATGTTACATATCTAAAAAATAACTGTATACATACACACATGGTAGTATGTCCACTGCATTATACCACAATTTAAACTAACAATTATCTCTGCATCTAACATTCACAGACCATTTTTCATCTGAATGAAGTGGATATACTTCATGAAAATTTAAACGTAATATATGACTTTCTCAGTTAGAGCAAACAACATGCTATTCCCCTTTTGAATCTGTTTGTGTGTATGTATAGGTAGATCTTTTGAGAAATTTTTGAAATTGAAATCTGATATTTCAATTCTTTAGCAGTTAGGACTTGACAGTGTTAAATGCAAGTTCAGGATATGATGACCAACCTTTTTTAAATTTAGCAGAAATTTAATTTAGTTAAAGAAAAATTAAAATAATTCTCGGTCAATGGCTTTTTTTTTCTGTATCAACGTGATGGAAAATCCCAGAAATTTCAAAAAACTTCTCTTTTCCATTTAAGATTTTGTTTCACTCCCACAATAGTGAGTTAATATTGTTTGTTAAAAAAATTCTTAGTGAACAACAGATAGAGTTGTCAATAAGTAATAACTGCTATTTATTTTACAAAATATTAATATAAACATTTTTATGTAGAGTATAAGGAAATGTATTCACACTCTTACACAAAAAAATCATTAATATAGGGCCGTCAATGTTGCAGTGCCTCGTCAATAACTTTTCATGGCATAGAGGCAGATAAAATTTATCTTTATGACTATCTCTTGAACCACCTGAAAGTATTTAAGAATGGAGGACATATTGGAAACAAAGAAGCACCGACCGAAGCACCTGGAGATGAGGTTTGTACATATTATTCTTACCCTCCAAGTATTTATTTTGTTAGTTGTTACATACTTGATTACAGATTTAAGATTAATATTATTACACAAAACATAAGCTACACAAAGAAATGTACTTTCTTGAACAAAATTGATATTTTCAAACAAATTTAAATGCAGGCTTTGTCACCGGAAAATTAAAGCTATGTAGCAAATATTAGATACAATGCTAAGAAAACAAAGATGACGTCAAAGGTTCTGCCGAAAAAATTCAGAGATGTCAACTGCTAGATGTTTATGAAATTAATGTTGTATTTTCAAGTCAAAAGCATATTTTAATGTTTAGGCATGTGGTTATGCTTGTAATTTTGACATACAAAATTTGCTTTATGTTCTAGTAATCAAATACCTTTAGTCCAATATAGCACAAAGCACCATTTTTATAATTAATTTTATAAATTAGATTATGTTGATAGAATTGTCTGATCTTTATGACCTTTTATTAATTTAATTACTACTACTACTCAGCTCGACAGCCCATGTAGGGTCTTGGCTTACCTTACATTTAACGCATTCATGGAGTCACCTGGTCAGGGTGTCAATTCTCCCACTCAGCCTTTGTTTTTGTGACCAGGAAAATCCCAAATATCCATGCCCTTTCCAGGATTCGAGCCCATGACCTCTGTGATGTGAGGCAATGACACTGGCCACTACACCACAGCAGGCTGGCAATGGATTGTTACTTGAACAAATTATAAATATATTTTATTGTTTTAACAAATTGAGAAATTTTGTGTAAATTAATCAAAGATGATTATTACTTTTACAGAAATATTTACATTATTGCTAGAAGTCTTATGTTAAGAAACTTGTTGATGAACTCAAATGAATAAGTCAGATAAGAAAATATTATTCATCAGATTACAAAATAACTTTATCAATTTCATTGTAAATAATGGTCTTTTTTTTTCTAAAACTGATAGTTCAAAAGAGAGTTAAGGATTCTATCAGAGTAGTTCAATTTATTATAACAATTAGTTGATAGGTATTGTTGTCTTCGGATAGTAGATACTTCTAAGAAATTTTATCCAACCTCATAAATGAAAATGTTAGAGTTGTACTCATTATATTCAGTGACAAGTTCATCAACTTTGTTAAATGGAATAATACTTGAGATATAACCTACAAGTGATAAGTAATGGGCTTAAAACTAAGTTTTTCAATACAATTTTAAGTCTCTTATAACAATTTCTGTAAAGAAAGAAGGCAGACCAGAAATTTGACAAAAACAGTTAATGTTATTTACTTTCTAGCTTTAGTTTGTCTTCAACCATACTTACAGACAGATTGAAATGTAACACAACTTTAAGCATAATAAAAATTATAAATTTATTTTGACCTGTAATCAAATTTAACATCAGACATTAAACGTATAAGAATGAAAACAGGTATCCCAATAACCAATGTATTTTGCTCATATCCCTGTTTAACCTTGCTTCCTTAACAACATCTTGAATAAAGGGCTAACTTTAATATGACAAAAGATATCAACATGCATTTTTTCTGCTTTGTTAACAGCCATATATAGAATTAATCCAAAAATAATGTTAATAAATTAGACTGACTTAGGTAACTGGTTGGGGACCTACAGATAAATTAAAACCTTGAGACCATTTACTTACACAATAATTACATACTATTTTTAGGCAAATCATTAACGGATCGAAATTACCTGTAATTGTTTTACTTACTTGATTTTCATAAATAAAATTCATATAATATTGCCTGCATCTTTTCCTCTTTGTAAAAATTTGTTTCTTTAGTTGAAGTTTCTTCTGGTTTTAAGCAGTCATATTGTGTAATCAGTTACTGTAGAAAGGGTTTGCAAATGCTCTGAAGAATAACAAGTAAATGTTAACAAATTAATGATGATGTCATGTTATCGCTTAAGTTGTTTAATTTTACCTCTTAAAAATAAAACTATTCAGGTAGTAAGTAAACCAAAATAATTCTTTTTTATTGATGGATAATATAAAAGCATCTGTATTAAATGAAAATTAACATTTATGAAGCAGCCATTAAACAGACAAAAATAGATTAGGTTATAAAATAAATACCACACAAAATTTCTGCAATTTTTGTTGAACTCTTGATGTGAAGATAAATCATCAGAGCTGTAAAAAAAGACAAGCTGCACAAACCAGCTGACGAATTCAAAAATCATATTAAGGGCTGGTTCCAAAACTATTGTGTGGAATTAATTTATCTTTTAATTTTGTCTGCTTATAGGCTATATCATTATCTATTTGTTAATTTTTTATCAAATTATGTAATTCAATGATAGCCATACGTCCTCTGTCGTACCCAACTATTTATAGTAATATCTATTTGTTTCAAATTATTTTAGTTTCCTTATTTTAATTTGCTCATACTTTTAGTAATATCATTTGCTTAATTGATTTGTGAAATTTGCTTTTTATGTATGGAAGAATTTGAACTAGCAGCAGGGCTTTTAATTGTATTGTTTCTTAATACTGTATGACAATATCTTAAATGTTTTATTATTTCCAGGTTTGGAAATCATTTCTTAGAGAAGAAGGTTTTGATGGGAAGGATGTTTCAGCTGAAGAATTTTATGAATTATGGAAGAATAAAATTTCAGCTCCTGACGAGTTTAATCAACGTGTTCGAAATGAAAATATGCCTCATATCTTAGAAAATTTACTGGTTTCTGCATTAGGCAATAATACTATGAGCTGAATGTAGGTATACAAATGTACTTGATTTTTATATACTTTTCCAGTGAGTTTAAAATCGTTATATTGTTGTAGGAAAGTTGGCAACAGAATAATGTTAAGATACATACAAAAGAATTAACATATTTTTTAATTCATATGGACAATTAATGGTATTTAATTACTTACAATTTGAATTTATTAATTTATTTTTGTAAAAGTAGCTAGATTATCAATAGTTTAGTTATTACTATGAGTAGCATTGTTGAAGGAAGGTTTTCCCAGTGTATACTTGTGGGATAAATTCTCTCAGGATTCCAGCTGTCAAAAATGCGTGACATTTTGAGGACTGTCCACATCCTTCATCATCTTGTGAAGTGCCATGAGTAAAATGGTCGTAACTGTATATAAAATATTATAGCGACCAAACATTTTAAATGAACGACTAGGGGCTTGCTAAGTGTTGAATATAAATAAGCCTGATAATTCAATTTTCCTTTTTAATTATGATCTGTGATAATTCAGCAATATCTTATTCTTGTCATAAGAAATTGCACAAACTGATTACTTAAAAATATGCCTTTTAAATACTGTCCATACCAATAATTAAATGTGCAATCGGAACTTACTAGATTTAGCATTAAACTGATAAGCCAAAATATTGAAATAATGCAAGTGTGAACTAATTTGTTTTCTAATACGTATATCAACAATTAATAAATAATGGAAATTCTTTATACACTTGATTTGGTAGTATAAATGATGACATACTTTCGAGAATTCGTTTATTTTTATACTATAAGGTGAATTTAATGTATGAAATTCATTGATTAAATATTCTATATTTTTTCATCTCCATTTTATAAAGTTATAGTTTCCAAACATTATAACTGTTCTAAGTCTCTACTCTTCTGATTTATAATTTAATTTGTTGAAAAACTACTTAAAAATGTTGTACAGTTAAAACATTGTCTGGTACTTGGATTTTAAAATATTTCCTTACTTATTTTTCCCTTTCAATTAATCCTTATTTTCCTTACTTCTATACTTTTATATCCCTCCCTTACACACACGCACACAGGGAAAGACTGAATACTGTGTGGTGACATTTTGAACATGTGACACTCTAAGAAAAGTGTATAACAGATGAATGAGGAATCATTCTAGTTACAAAATCCAATTATATAAATGACTTTAACAAACGGGCCTATTGTTATGGTCCATTGTTTGGGAACGAGCTTCTCGGAAATAGCGAAACTGGGTCGGCCGTTCGCGTTCAACTGTCGCCTGTATCTATGGAAAGTGGTTGAAGTAAGTCGTAGGCTTCTCCGTTCTGTAAAACAGGATAGGCTGGATTCTGTGGAAGATCTGATAGCAAAGTTCAGTGCTAATCCAGGCACACGGTTCAGCGCATTGCTGAACGCGGAATCATTTAGGTGAATAACTTTTCCTATTACTCCAGGTCGATAGTCGTTAACGATTAAGCCGATTTCCAGACAACGGCTGCTCAAAAAAATGTACTGCGCTACGGGCGCAGGATTGTAATTTAAGAGTGGCGTGAACTGTGCGTGACATCTGGTGCTAGTTATCTCCGGAAACCGACCAAGCACTTGTATAATTCTTGCCACGCACAATCTGCTGTATTTAGGAACAGCCTGTTGCAAGATTAATGGCTTCTCAAACAAAAGGCCAGGGAGAAATGTCATTTAGGTCAACTGAATTTCTGCCGTTAGTAGACATAAGACTATCCTACAAATATTTCTATTGAAAAAAGTCGGAGCTGGATACAATAGAAGGGTAGAATACGAAAGTGATGCTTAACTCCGGATCTAATCTGTTTTGCGAATATAGCAGTACTGAGAAGCTTTATTTTTGTACTAAAGGTAACTAACATTTGCAATATTAGAGAGTAACTGGTTCATGAGTCACCTCGGTCGCTATTATTGACATGTCCAATGGAAACATGACGACAGTGTTGCAACGTGATTCAACAGACATCACCAACCGAAAAATCGAGACGGTAGGAAATCGTCAAATTCCAGCTATAAACATAAAGGACCTGACAACGACCGCGAAGAAAATTATGATGCAGTGAAGTCACTATTGAGTATAGTACCATGGGAGGTATACGGTATAATTACCATTCAACGGTGTAACAACTCCACAGAATTACCCAAACCATAAATAAAGTATTTGAAAGTAAACAATATTGTAGAGGAGTTTTTCTTGACAGTAAATAAAGAAAAATCCTTCTTTCCGATATAATCTGGACTGCCCCAAGTGTCCTTTGGCCTCTACTGTATGTCTTGTACTGTGCAGACGTACCACTTTTTTTTTTCAGGGCAATAGGCTACATGAGGGTAATCCACGTTGGGCAACTTCCCTTTAATAGCATAGGAAGGGATTTGAAAGGGGGGATGCGGAAGGGTAGAGGAAGGTAGCCAAGGGTTACTAGGGCCCCCGGGCTATATTTTAAGGATCCAACCCGGCATTCGCCTTAAGAATTGCAGGGGATCCCTAGAAAAACCTGCATCGGGTAGGTCGGGCATCGGGTACTTGTCCCACGCCCTTCCGATAGCGGGAGAGGAGTTTGCTGTGGGAAGCAGCATTCCCTTCTTCGTGCCTCGACCAGTTTAGGAGGCAGCTGGCCGACTATTCCAATGGGAATAGCGGAAAACTCTTACCGTATGCTCAAGGTCTGTGACCCCGGAACCTCTCAGAACAGGCCGAGGTGCCTCGGCTTGTGGGAACCTTAGTTCAAAAACGGAGAGGAAAAGGCATACCCAAAGGTAGCCCCTTCGTATCTCTCCTAAAAGGTTCTGCCTGCGAGAGAAAACCCTCGCAGGTTACCTGCGAGAGAATCCTCTCGCAGGCTTTCTGTCTACCTGCCACAAGGACCCCCTAGCAACTTCAAATATTACATAAAGCTACCTAAAATGCCTCTGAGAATGAAAAATGGAAAGTTAATGAGAACAAATCTGCATACCTACAAAGAAACCTGCCCCTGCTGTCACAATGAACAATGTGCAGACTCCGCAAACACAAACAGTACGATACGTGTGACTACACTGAGATACCAAACTGACTTGGAAGTGCCATATAAGAAAAAAGTTGAAATCAAGACAAGGGAAGTACAGTGGCTAATAGGTAGAAAATAAAATCCTCATTTACAAAGCCGTCATGAAACCAATATGGGCCTATTGACTCGAACTATGCGGATGTGCATAAAAAAATATAGCAATCATCCAAAGGTGCCGATCCAAGATGCTCCATCAAATTGTGAACGCTCCGTAGTATGTAACGAACCTCACTCTGCATACAAATCTACATGTTCCTACGGTGCAAAGAAAAATCCGTAAAAAAGCCAACAAAGCATTACACAGTTGTGGGACAAACATCCTAATCCGCTACTTGACCAACTCCTCGAACCAGTGACCAGAAAAAGTTATGGCCAAGTGTAATAGTTTTTTCATGTTTTAAATTCTACAGGCGATATCATTGGATATCTCCCATCATGTTCTTGCTGCCAGCCGACAGCAATTTAGCTCTTAGAATTATATATTACGTTGATTGCTAAACCAAAAAAATATAAATCAATCCTGTACGATTCTCAGGCTGCAAATTTCCTTCACAAATATTAGGCTATCATTAACCCAGCCTGAGCGTTTTTTGTTGTTTTTGAAAATTTAAAATGGCCCCATACACTCTCAAACCATTTGCGCAACAAACGTGTTAGAGCAAAGTTATGTTTGCGCAAACATTGGTGCATACACTTTTAAACTGATTGTGAAAATCTCATTTCATTTGTGATGTTCTTGAGAGAAGATGTCAGACACAGAAGAATGTTGTGCCACGATTGTTATTTTTAACGGAGAAGAAACTAATACAATTGAAATGGTGTCAGAGAGTTTGTGTGAAGAATTGGTCGATGCAATTGTGCTTATTTAGTGATGACCGTTTGGTTGCAGAAATTGCATCAACTTCAGTTGCTGACTACAAAAACTACATTCGAATATTATAATGATAGATGTAGGAACCAATGAAAGAGTCTCCGATTGAGAAGTCTTCTAAAGTACGAAATTTTATAAGCGTTTCGTGAAAAATAATCATCACATTCCTCAATATATCGGACCGAATAGTGAAATCGTACGTTTTCGTGGTGAACTATTCATGCCGACAACTATGGACAACTTCATGAAATCGTTTATTCGGTAAACCTCACCATGGAACAAGCCATATTTAATTACAGGTTATCTCGTACTCGCCGCATTAGGGAGAATGCATTTGGAATACTATCATCCTGGTTCGCAATACTTTTGATTGGAATTAATTTGACCCCGGAAAAAGTCGTCTCGATAATTCTTCCACGTACACACTTGCATAATTTTCTACGAAAAAAGTAGCCTCTTACTATCAAGATGGTTTTTATATTAAAAAAGAACTACAGAGGCGATCGTAAACGCAGCCTAAAAATAAGAAACAATGCTACTCCCTTTCCAACAGGCTCCAGACTAGAACATCTCTGTGTTTCATAAAGAAATACGTATTAAGTTTTCAGGCTACTTTAATAGTGAGCAATGTGAAGGGACAGCACTGAATAACTTCGCTATGAACAGTTTGTAAATAATAACAACTACCTATGATTTGTTCAAAAGTAGAGGATGATCAAAATCGGTATGATTTATTGACATTTTATCTATCCAATATCTATATTTTGTTACCTACCTGTAATTAAATATAAAAAAACTTGTACAGGTGCTTATTTCGTCTCTATCCTCGTTTTAAATATCGTCCATTAAGGAATTTCCTTGCATTTAGGTTTCCTGGTCCCTCAAAAAATTAATATTGTAGCGCATTAGTAAGTATAGGCGTTTTATTAATTAATTTTAACTGATATTTAAGTCAGTTTTTCAATCACGTGAACAGCCATGAGGTTCAAATGTTTTCGCTGATATTTCCACCATCAGCGGAAAATACTGCTTGGTGCCAGTCCGATTGGGAATTATAACTGAAACTACATTGTTTGGGAAATTGGGGAGTTTTTCCGGGTCGACAACAGCCAGCTGCCGAAGGGCTCAACCTCTAGTGCAAGCGTCACTAGCATAACAGTCAAAAATTACGTCAGATCATCTCCGGCCTGTGATATTTCCAACAAGTTGCAAAACAACCAATAAGAAATCAGTTGGACACGCAGGTCGCCAGAGATTGAAGCCGGAGCGTCATTCAGGCAGGAGGTTCTGTTTTGAGCAGTCACTCTGGTGGTTCGGACGTGGCAGTCGAATTTATCATCGCACAGAGACTCCACCGAAGACTCTTCAAAGTCGCCCATGATCAGCTGCGAGTTCTGTCGCTACTGCGTGGCCGAGACGCCGCAGTCGGGTAACCAAATCGCTGCATCTCACATGGTTGTGTAGGCACTTTGTTTTAAATCCGTTTTCCTGGGCCTAGTTTTGCCACGATAACTCCTAGATTTTCACAACTGGCTAGTCGGTGCATGATGTACAAAATTTATAATTGTATCGTTTTTAATTTTCGGACACGTCAGTCAAGGGAGACTTACCTGATTATCCTAATTTTATTAGACTTCAACCTGAAGATGTCGCAAAGTTAGCGACGAAACGTAGTTTAATTTTCCAAAAATAAAATATTTATTTCTGACTTTAAATTTGTTGTTGTTTATTTATAAGATGTATAGTTTTTATTTATTTGGAAAAAAACTAATTGGTAATGTTATGGTGAAGCCGCCAAAAGTACTTCCTCCTACCGACGTTAAAGATTTCTCGTTATCCGAGATCTAATTAGGCGCTCACAGTCAGAAGAAGTTCGGCACAACCACAAATTGATTCATTTTTTATTTTTTATTTTTTTTAGGGCAATAGGCTACATGAGGGTAATCCACTTAGGGCAACTCCCCTTTAATAGCATAGGAAGGGATTTGAAAGGGGGGATGCGGAAGGGTAGAGGAAGGTAGCCAACAGGAAGTAAGCCTGCGAGAGGATTTCTCGCAGGTGAACCTTCCCAGAGAGCTCTGGCTGGGGCTTCCTTTGGGGATGCTCTCACATCTCTCTGGGTTTTTTTTTGAATTAAGGTTCCCACATGCCGAGGCACCTCGGTCTGTTTTGAGAGGTGTATGTTCCGGGGTCGGAGACCTTGGGCATACGGCAAGAGTTGTCCGCTATTCCTATTGGAATAGTCGGCCAGCTGCCTCCTAAACTGGTCGTGGCACGGAGAAGGGAATGCTGCGTCCCCACAGCAAACTCCTCTCCCGCTATCGGAAGGGCGTGGGACAAGTACCCAATGCCCGACCTACCCGATGCAGGTTTTTCTAGGGTTTTCCCTGCATTTCTTTAGGCGAATGCCGGGTAGGATCCTTAAACCATAGCCCGGGGGCCCTAGTAAACCCTTGGCTACCTTCCTTTACCCTTCCGCATCCCCCCTTTCTAATCCCTTCCTATGCTATTAAAGGGGAGTTGCCCAATGTGGATCACCCTCATGTAGCCTGTTGCCCTAAAAAAAAAATCTTCTGTTCATTTATCAGATCTCACGCTGTCCTTCAATTTATTTAATTCCCTTCGGTACGAAGTACAAAGAGCATTAATTTTGGTGATCTCCGCAGATCAATTACCTTTAATTTTTCAATCAGCTTCTCATACGTCACATCCTTCTTATTAGTAATCATAATCTCGTGAGGCCCAGTAGTTCCGGCAATATTACTTTTTTCTGTGAATACTTTGTAGGCTACTTAATTGAAGTCGGTCTCACAAAGATCATGAATCAGGGTTTCTATAATTGAACGAATACGTTATAATAAACGCCGACATAAGTTTGCGCCATACTCCAATTAAAGCTTTTGCTTATACTTTCCAATTTGTCAGTTTTTCAATCTCCTAATATCAGAAAAAACATCAAATGGGTTTTAATAGTTTCTAGCGTCCAACTCGTACTTTCCTCGAAAATTATTGGAAGTAAGCGGACCTAGCGTAAACCAAATATGTTCCCCATTGTTGAAACTCTGCGTATTATGTAGTTATATTGATTCATTAAAACAATATTATCTTCTTAATCCTGGCCGTTGAACAATAGCTTATATGTGTTTTCATATAGACAAGTCCGTTGCAGTCAATTACAACATAGGTCTATTCTAAAAAGGCTAGTTCATGTTATCCTATTTCCGTTTTTACCACCGTAGTCAAATAATTATTTAGGATTCCATAGACATATTAATCAAAAACATATTTTAAATCCTACAGATAGATTACACGTTGCACGATTTCATTTCCAGTATTTTACACAAATGCATCGAAGACGTACCAAATATATAATTGATCGTTATTTATTGTTAAAAGAATTTTTCTAAATTATATATATTTATCATAAAACCTTCCGAGTAAACCGACGGAAGTTTGTTTCTTCCAGTTGTCTTTCCCGTTGCATTATCGGTGATTTCATTTCCTCCGACACTAGCGTGAACCACGAGGTTGTTTCCTGTTTACCTAGAGTGATTTTCCCGACAGATTTGATGGTGACTTGACGGATTGATGTCCGTCTTGTTAAAATACCTCTAAAATGGTATTGCCGTCTTAGCTGACTGTGTTGGTCCAATAGAAACAACCATACAGAGATAAAACTTCAAAAGGTTTTGATTTGGAAATGTTGATTATGTCTGTTTTTCTGCATAGTTGCAGTATATTTAATTTCCAATCACTTCTGTATCTATAAAAAAAATTATTAAATCGTTTAAGTTGCATCATCATGTTAACAGTAGACAAAACCTTTGGTTTCCTTAAAAGATTGAAACTGTTAATATAGATTCACCTACTGAACAGAAAATGAGGTTTGGTTGACCTCAATGTCAACAAAACAAGACATCAGTCTCTTGATATATGAAACTGCATACAGCTGCTAACCTTTTCATGTAGTCGACCAACTCAATAGAGATTTCTCTACTTAATGATCATATCACATCTGTATCTTAATGCATTCAATGAAATGATGGAATAACTATGAAAAAATCACATTCACACGAACTGTTATTTTTTTCTCCGTCACCAAATTCATTACCAATTGTCCAATTGAAAACACAACCAGCTTTCTTAGTATCAACAAAAATCTCGACTTTCGCGAATCAGACTCACAAACCAGTACTTTTAGCGAAACACGGCTTACAAACAGTGGTGTCGGGGTGTAGTGATTATGGCTCCGACGCTATTTTCTCTAAATGGGCTCGTAAACGAGCAACAAAAATTTCACATTGCCAACAATAATTTAGGAAACTATGGTCTGGTAGCATTTCCGAAAATGTGTTGCCGGCAAGTGAGGGTAATCTGTTTCCATGCACATATACATTCGTATATTCCGACAATATTTCGGCCACAGTGTAGCCCCAGCATTTCCCGCGTACACGTTGTACAATAATAAGTGCTTAGTAGCGCAGCATTCATTGGATCAAAAATTACAAGAAATTAAAGAAGAGTAAACCTGTAATCGACCTTAAATTTAAATAAACGAGAAACACCTCATAATTTAAGCAACGAATTAATTCTATGCAATTACGTATTCATAAACTTCACGAGATTTTCGACGGTCGACTTTGAATATTTGCCTCAAAAATTTGACCAATGCTTGAGAAAAAGGCTAGGGTGATGAGGAAAGTAATATAAACACCCTTCCATTCTTGGCGACAGGAGACTCCTAGAAATCTTGCATGTATTTATTCAGAGTATCCGACTGTTCGATTTCGCACATCATTGGAGAAGTGTGCGTCAATTTATTAAAGCAAGCACAGGGTAGGCCCCTTTGTTGAATATTTACATTTAAATTTTCGAAATGATTCTGTAATTCTTTTTTTGTTAGTTACTTTCATAAAATGATCAATAACGGGGTGGGTTATAACTGATTTAAAAAATCAATCAATATTTTAAAAAGGAATTCATTGATTACTATGAAATTGAACACTGCTGATTATACGGGCTTGGCCAGCTGGAAAACAATGAGATCCTTAACTCTCAGGTTCACCATAGGCTACGTCAAGGATTGCGACGCTTGGCAGTTACCTCGCGTGCATCTTGTGACCGTCGTTGCATCCGTGGACACGTCGCGCTCGCCGTACTTTTCGCTCAAGACTCTTCTGGTTCAGGCGACGGCACGTTCCAGTCTCTGTTGACGGTTCGTTAGCGAATCTCTTCGTACTCTCCTCACAGCCCCTTCGCTGCGTGCAAAAACCTCGATATTGTCGGCCATTTTAGGTCGATCTTTCTAGGACAAAGAAATACCATTGGTCCAAGCAGTCACGTGTTCATTTAATTTTGATATTTCTGGAGACGTCGCTTTCCCCCGGGTGACACTCCAGGTAAACTTCCTACGTGCTTATGTCCAGTCTGCAGGGGTTATCTCTCCGCCACGGTGGCGCCTGCTCAAATTCCAAAATGCTGATGCTCTCAACTCTTGCTGATATCTAATGAAATTAAATAAGTATATATATATTGTAATAATTAACTAAAAGACAATGGCTGAATTTAACAAATGAAAAAAAAACACAAAATTTACTTTTACTTTATCTGGGAATCAAAGCGTCTGAACATAGACGAAATTTGTTGTGGAAGAAATAATACTAAAGATTGAATTTAAACAATTTCAATTTTATCAAGATTTAACGATCTCATTTTATCGATAATTAAATAATTAAAGAACGATCTGACTTTTATCTTTTAAACACGGTTTACAAATGATTTTAAAGTTTTTCTCTACTTACGGCCGCCCAGGTCTCGTTTTAGCTTTTCGTGCACAATTTTGGGGACATCACCGATTCTAAGTATTCACAGACTCTAAATGTTCACAGGCTCTAATTGGCGTAGTTTGTTAGTTGGTTTAACACAAATTGGTTGGTTCTCAATGCTTTACTGCAACCTGGATTTGTAGATCTCGTGACTTTAGTTGAAAATGGACTTCATTGGTTTGTCTATGGCCAGCATGATGAATCTACGCTCGACCACCGAATACACACTAGTTGCTCTGTCTCCTTCCCGACTGAATATTGCTTTACTTTTTAATATTTTAAAGCATGTTTGTGACTGGACCACATTCTTTCGTTCTGACTGCCGACTGTAAAACTTTTCGTCTGATCTATTCGCTGTCTGCTGCCCGACTGATATCTGTTCAAATTTTCATGACTTGGAATTTTGGTATTTTCTCCTCGCTGCCTACTGCCCGACTGCTTGTTCGTTCGTCCCGTAAATTTTGAGCGCGTAGGAAGCTTCTCAACTGATCAACAATGTTTTCTTTGTCTTGCCGGTTTATTGCGGCGTCCGCTCTATATCCACTAATAAAGAGTCCTCTACAATTCAACTTTTCAATTAGAACAATGCCTTAATTACCAATTACTACAATATATACACCAATTAGCAAATTATCGCTGAGGTTTTTTTTCCGGTAAGGAAAGGTTGAATTATCGGCACTTTTTTCCCTCAGTCCTACGCTCTTCACTCTGTCTCTCTCACTAGCTATCTCCGTGAATGAACGTATTAAAGGGTATTATGCCCTCATGTGCGGATCAAACACAAGTTCCCAATCCTTGTGTTCCAAGTTAGTTTACTAACAGCACGTGCAGAGGGGGTGTAGAAAGTGGTAGACCCCCATGCTTGGCCGTGCGTGCTTTCAAGGGGCACGGCCTTTAAGGGCCTTTGGCCCATTTTTTTAAAAAATCTATCGCGCTCAGGACAAGTTGCCATTCTTCTTCTGGAGATTTTTTTTATTAAAAATCTCTTTTCTATGAATTGCTGTTGCGTCATTTTCATTACCATATTTGTATCTAATAATTATAGGAAATTTTAAGCCATTGTATGATGAGTAGTGATTATTCGCGTTATATAACATTAGTTTTATAGTAAAAAGCAATTTTTTTTAAAAAAAGTCAGAAAATTTGTTTTCACGTTGAACATACTTTATTGCAGCGGAATAATATATTTTTCCTTCCCAACATTGTATTCAAGTGTATCCATTATTTGTTTCTATGTTCCATCGCCTCCACGTCTAAAATACCGTCTGACTGACTGTTCGATTTTCACACGAAATCGGACGAATAAATTTCGAAGATACAACTTTTAAGTTTGTTGCTAATTATTTGCAATATAAGTGGGCTATGGAACTTTAAGTCCCCGCTTTATAAAAATAAACAAATCAATCAATATTATTTAATCTGTGACGATACCGGGAATACCCTTTCTTTAAATGAGTGCAGTCATCTCTACCTACTTGCGACAACTTTTGTACTAATCAGTTGCCTTGTGGTAATTTCCCGTGTTTTATTTTGGACTCGTATTGTTCCGACGAATATTCAACGATCTTTTTTTTTTTTGGGGGGGGGGGGTAACAGGCTACATGAGGGTAATCCACATAGTGGCAACTCCCCTTTAATAGCATAGGAAGGGTAGAAGAAGGTAGCCAAGGGTTAACTAGGGCCCCCGGGCTATAGTTTCAGGATCCTACCAGGCATTCGTCTAAAAATAATGCAGGACAAACCCCCAGAAAAACCTGCATCAGGTAAGTCGGGCATTTGGTACTTGTCCCACGCCCTATGATAGCGGGAGAGGAGTTTGCTGTGGGGACGCAGCATTCCCTTCTCCGTGCCTCGACCAGTTTAGGAGGCAGCTGGCCGACTGTTCCAATGGGAACAGAGAACAACTTTTACCGTATGCCCAAGGTCTGCGACCCCCGACACATACACCTCTCAAAACAGGCCGAGGTGCCTCGGCATGTGGGAACCTTAGTTCAAAAAACCAGAGAGATGTGAAGGCATCCCCAAAGCTAGCCTCCGCCAGAGCTCTCTGGGAAGGTTCACCTGCGAGAGAATTCTCTCGCAGTCTTACTTCCGCAATATTCATCGATTTTTTTTTTAGGGCAACAGGCTACATGAGGGTAAGCCACTTTGGGCAACTCCCCTTTAATAGCATAGGAAGGGATTTGAAAGGGGGGATGCGGAAGGGTGGAGGAAGGTAGCCAAGGGTTACTAGGGCCCCCGGGCTATAGTTTAAGGATCCTACCCGGCATTCGCTTAAAGACATGCAGGGAAACCCCTAGGAAAACCTGCATCGGGTTGGTCGGGCATTGGGTACTTGTCCCACGCCCTTCTGATAGCGGGAGAGGAGTTTGCTGTGGGGACGCAGCATTCTCTTCTCCGTGCCTCGACCAGTTTAGGAGGCAGCTGGCCGACTATTCCAATGGGAATAGCGAACAACTCTTACCGTATGCCCAAGGTCTGCGACCCCGGAACATACACCTCTCAGAACAGGCCGAGGTGCCTCGGCTTGTGGGAACCTTAGTTCAAAAACGGAGAGAAAAAGGCATACCCAAAGGTAGCCCCTTCGTATCTCTCCTAAAAGGTTCTGCCTGCGAGAGAACATCCCTCGCAGGTATTGCCTGCGAGAGAATAACCCTCGCAGATTGTTTTAATATTCAGCGATAATTAATTCTTTCACATAAAGAATAGAATTCAATATAACATCTGCAACATCAGTCGTCCAATTCACATTGATTCAATTAACTGGTTACAATTCATGGTTTTTTTTTGAGTACGTGTTGTGATTTGTGATTGCTAATTTATTGAACTTTGTCGAAAAATTGTTTGTAAACTATATAAACCGATGCTGTGCACATTCGACTCTATAAACTTTAAATACTAGCATGTGAGTATTAAAACTTTTGTTTATCTGCTAGTAAGAAGTATTTATTTTGCACTAAACGGTTAATTTAATAAATAATAACAAAAATATTTGTACCTGTACTAATTAGATTAGAACGTAATGGTAATTCAATATATAGTACAGCAGTGAGCAAATGTGGCTCTTCGTTAAGTCAAGTACGGCGCCTATTAAAATTGGAGTTTTATTTATTTTTTTCCTGAACCGCTTGTAATGAGCGTGTGTTCGATGCTATTATACTTTTTATTAATAAATATATTTGCATTATATTTTATTATTATATTTGAATTGTATTACTTACATTTTGAAATAATTAATTTCATCTTCATAATTATATTTTTTGTGTGTTCTTACGTGACTTGTGAAAATATGCAATTACATTAAATAAAAACCTAAGTGGATATATAAAGTATTCAGCAAAAAATTTAAAAATATTCCAAAGCTGAATTCAAACCATTCGGTAAACTGGTTTGCATGCTGCCTCCGTGATGCTAGTTCAGTAAATTTTTTTAGGTTCATTTTTTTCTATGTCCACTATTTGTTATGAAGCTCTGGTAGCAGATACAGGCAAAAGTTTAAAAATGTTTCAGGATCCGCGGTGGTGCACAAGAGGCGAATGTCGTAAATATGACACGTCATCATTACAAAGACATTTTAGTCACATTGGAAAAACTGACAAGAGCAGACGCAGGAACTTTGCTAGTTACGATGCAGTCGTTTCCATTTTTTTGTGTGTAGCGTCTCTGGCAATCGGTGCTACATGAAGTGAAAAATGCGGAAAAATATTTACAAAGCGACTCGACATAAAACTGTGCGCTTTGTAGACGATACTGATAAAGAAAGGAGAGGAATTGACAGCCGACGCTCACAAGATAAGTTATGAAAAAAATATTTTTGAAGATCTTGCCACTTGAATTCACACTGCTCGCGATGCAATTTTTATACAAATGTCTACATCATGAGTTCGTCCACATTGTTAAAGAATAAATATCCATCATTTACAGATCAACTAATTCTCTTTCCTTCTTAATTAAAAACCACAGGGATCCACTTGATAGCTATAGCTAACATTGTGTAGTTTACAAAATATCTTATTTTTTTATAAAGTCCCTGCAGGCAAATTCCATGAATGTGAGAGCACAATATAGTCGACCCAACCTGAATTACGGTTACAACCTCAAACGCACCCTTCCTTTTCATAATGCATCGGACACACTATTTCGCAGTCTCCAGTTCACCATCCCCAACATAGACCACAATACTACCTCCAACCTCCCTCCATGGAAGTTTATCGACCTACAAATAGACACCTCATTGACCTTGATTCCCAAGAAGATCCTTAGGGCAAGTGCTACAGCTCACCTCGATGCGTTTATAAAGAAGCATGGAAACCCTATATTGGTTTACACAGATGTCTCAAAAACGGAAGCGGGCACTACCTGTGCGGTGATTCTTCCCAACTTCAACAGGAAAATATCCATCCATAATTCTGCTTCTAGCACCACCGCTGAAACCTTCGCCATAGCAATGGCAGTTGAACACTGCCTGGAATCTTCAATCAACAGAATTAAGGTTCCAACAGACTCTTTGCAATCACTAAAGCACTTACGAGACCCTAAAAAAGGGAACGGCACCATCAACGCCATCAGAGGTAACCTACATCTCTGCAGTTCGCGAGGGAAATCCGTGCAGCTTGTCTGGATCCTGGCTCATGCGGGCATCGCAGGGAACGAGGAGGTGGACGCACTGGCTGCCATTGCAGAAGAAGATCTACCATTGTACGAAGCCCCAACCTGTACAGCCTCGGACATTCTAAATGAATGTACAGGAAAAGTGGAGGGTAGCTGGCAGGACACGAGGAGAGGAGGAAATAACGGCTTCTTCCATCAGAACCTGCAAACATCAGCAGATCTCTGCCACCTCAACAACATCTCAAGAAAACAACAAATAATAGTCTCCAGAATTAGAATTTTGCACACCCAACACACACACGAATATCTTTTTTCCAGAAAAGATCAGCCCACCTGTGATGTATGTGATCAAGCCCTCACCATCCAGCATATTCTATTTGAATTCACAAAATATGAGGATATACGCAGGAGGACTTAAGCCGAATTCTCTGCAGAAGACTTCTGCATATACACCACGGCGATCAAGCCTCTTGGAGTTCGTCTCCGACGCAAAACTGACATCCGCTATTTGAAACGTTGTTCACAATTGGAAATTTTCTAACCTGCTGTAACTTAATTATGTAAATACTTTTAGAGGGTCGCCAGTAACCAACAGGTTGACGCGACCATAAATCAATTTTTTAAAAAAATCTCTTGCTCTAATTATCATTCCTGCTACATAGGACAAACAAAACGTTTACTTAACTGCCGTATGAAGAAACATATGTTTATATCAAACTTCCCAACGATAAACGATCTGTGGTCCCCAAATATATCATCAATTCATTTGATTGGCATACACAAATTTGATTGGCAAAACGCCAAGACTGTAGACATTGACACCAGGTACCATTCCAGAATTATATAAGAAATAATCACAGCAATTACATCAATTAACGTACAAACTGAGACTATGAAACTCAACAATAGCTATCTTTCGTCATTGTTACGCTAGCCCAGAGGTCACCAAACGGTGGCTCGAGAAAGTTTAGTAGACTAAAGAGGGAATAAGAAATCCCAATATTGTTCAGTTTTTCGTCTGTATAAAAGTGTTTATTATAACACTTGGCGACAATGAAACACTACTGTGTATGTACTAAATTGCAAATTACAGTAGAAGTTAGTCGAAATAATATGAGATATACCATCAAATTGGAGCTTGGGAAGACAAACTTAACAAGTGGAGACGTCAAACTATTTTTTTCTTTCTTGAAGAAGCATCTTGAAATACACAAATATTTACAACCCTTTTCGACCAGAATGATGCTAGAAGTTATATTTGCTTTAAGGGCAAAAAAATTGCATTCCTCGCACAATTAACTACACCACCTTTGTAGGAAGTGAATGTAGAAGAATTTTCTGCCTGCGTGACTGAAAATTTTAACGAATACGAGTCAATACTTGAACTAATAGGTCTACGAAATGATTTGACTCTAAAATAACACTTTCTACCAAAAGAAAAATATTCACCGTTGCACCACGTAGCACTGTACTCAAGCTACCTGTGCGAATCTGCTTTCTTGAACATTAATATCGTAAATACAAACAAATTCAGACAAATAATGACTGAAAATCACCCCGATAATTGCGTCCGAATGGCAGTGACCACATAATCACCAGACACAGACAAACTCTTTGCAGAGAAGAGAAGTGATGCTTACTATTAAATTGAATTTTTTTTCTCTTACCATGTTATAAATGCGAGTAAGCTTAGTGCTAAATTATTCCGCATCTAAGAAATAGACATGAAACAAGGTAGACGAAATTAGAAACGTAGCGTATTACGGGTCGTGTCATTTGCTTATAGTACAAGTAACGCTATCGCTGTATTATTATTATTTTACATTGTGATCATCGTAAAAATAGTTTGGGATGATGAAGCACATAACTTAAAAAACTCACGAGCCATCACTTGTCGTAACCATCTTACATGCGCAGTAATTCTCCCCTCAACCGTTCACAATATCTGTCTTTCTATTTTTCGCCAAAAATACATAAGCCTCCTAGATTCCAAATTACGGGGTGTCCCGCCCAAACCTCCCACATTTCACAGGTCCAAAAAAAACTGCAGAGACATGATAATGAAATTGCACCGTATGCTAGAGCATATCAAAGAATTTAATTAACAACTAGATGGGTTCTCGGCGTTGCCCGGGTGGTCAAATGTCCATAACCCCCAATTTGACTTAAATCACGGTTGCTTTTTTTATGTAACGTCCCTCCACGTCCTATCCTAATGGTGATCCCCTCCCATGCCGAAAATGGTTGAAATCATACACAAGAATATGTTGAGAACGCCGTATATCTCATTGACCCCGAAAACTATTTATTCGACGCAAATATTGCCCATTAAATATTTTTAAAATTTCTATCTTGTCCACCCCTGCTTGGGACAGTTAAACGGCAAGTTCAATGTCAACTAAACTCATAAACCCCGGATTCGACTCCAATCTCGGTTATTTTTCCGTTATTGTTATGTAATGCCACTCCAACCGCACCCTTTAGGGTGCTCCCCACCCAAGCAGAAAAGGGTTGAAATTATACACAGACAACATCGGTAGAAATATTATCAATATCATTGACCCTGACTAATATTTATTCCACGGAATTATCGACCGTTTAACATGTTTGAAAATTTCCACCTCCGCTTGATGGAGTTAAACGGCAAGTTGAATGTCGTAATTAAACTCAGTGACAACCATAGTAAACTCGGTTGTTTTTGCGTTATTCTTATGTAAAGCAATCCACTCCTACCCTTGAGGGTGCTTCCCTCCCAAGCCCTAAGGGGTTGAAATTATACCCAGAGAATATTAAGAGAAATTATTTTCATCTCATTGATCCCGAAATATATTTATCCATATATCGGCCATGTTTGCATGTTTCAAATTTTACTCTCCCACCCATCCGCGCACCTGGATATTAAACGACAAGCTGAAAATCATAATAAAACCCTGGATTTGACTCAAATCTCGTTTTTTTTCTCGTTACATTCTTGTAATGTCTCTCCACCCCCACCTTTAAGGGTTCTCCTTTCCCATGCTGTAAGGGGTTGAAATTAGGCACAGATAACATCGGTAGAATCTCTTTGACCCCTAAACATATTTATCCGACTCTAATATTGGCCGTTTTAGGCTGTTTGAATATTTCCATCCCAGGCCACCCCCGCTCCTAGGGGTGGTAGACGTGTCTCACCCCGACAGTGTTTGTTTCCTGGTCGCAAAGAATACGTGTACGAAATTTGGTGAAATTTTCTCCACGCGTGTAGATTTGTATGAGGAACATACATACAAACAAATACTCTACTTTATTTATTAGAAGACTAGCTGGGTGCCCGGCGTTGCCCGAGATGTCATTTATCTATAACCATCCATAAGACTCCAATTTTGGTTACTTTTGCTCTATTTTTATGTAAAGCTCCTCGAACCCTATCCCTAAATGTGCTCACCTCCCATGCCGAAAGGGTATGAAGTCATTGACTAAATATATCGGCCGTTTTTACATGTTAGAAGATGACCACCCCCACAAATATGCGATAATGAAAAAGAATGTATTCCACGCAAAAATCGGCCGATTACATTGTCTGAAAATTTATTCCCCCGCCCAACACCTCCCAAACCCGTCGTGTTACCCGGGTTGTCACAATTAGATTCAGCGACATTCATAGTCTCGGAATTGATTCGATTCTCGGTTGTTTTTGCGGGATTTTATTTAACGTACCTCCACGCCACCCCTAAGCTTGCTCCCCCCACAGGGGTTAAATTATACACAAACAACATCGGTATAAATACTATCAAAGTAATTAACCCCAGGAAATAATTATCGCAAATATCGTCCGTTTAACATGTTTGAAATTTTTCACCCCCGACCACTCCCGCTTCGGGGACTTAAACGGTCAAGTTTAATGTCATAATTAAACTCAGTGACAATCCTGATAGTTTCTGGTTTATTTTTATCTAATGCTACTTCCACGCCAAGGGTGCACCCTTCCGAGTCCGAAAGGGGTTGAAATTATACACAGAGAACATGTAGGGAAATTTTATTAATCTAATTCATCCCGAAATATATTTAATTGACGAAAAAACAGCCGATCAACTCATCCCAACCCAGCCGATACCCGCGCGTTGTCCAGATTGTCATAAATAAATTCAGCGACATCCATTACCTTCGATTTGACTCGAATCTCGGTTGTTTTCCCGTTATTTTCAAGGAAATTAATTAAACTCAGTGACAATCCCGATAGTTTCTGGTTTCTTTTTATGTAATGCTACTTCACGCCCACCCTTATGAGTCCGAAAGGGAATGAAATTATACACAGAGAACATGTAGGGAAATTTTATTAATCTAATTCATCCCGAAATATATTTAATTAACGCAAAAAACAGCCGGTCAACTCATCCCAACCCAGACGATACCCGCGCGTTGTCCAGATCGTCATAAATAAATTCAGGGACATCCATTACCTTCGATTTGACTCGAATCTCGATTGTTTTCCCGTTATTTTCAAGGAAATCCTCTCCAGCCCCACCCCTATCATGCCTACAAACAACATCGGTAGAAATACTATCAACGTCAATGGTCCCGGCATTTATTTATTCCACGCTAATATCGATGATTTAACATGTTAGAAAATTTCCATCCCATCCACTCCCGACCCTTGGGGCTAAATGGCCAATTTGATGCTATAATTGAACTGGACGACATCCATAACCTTGGATTTGACTCCAATCTCGGTTGTATTCGCCATATTTTATTGCAGCGTTCCTCCAACCAACACCTAAAACTGCTTCTGGGGGTGGTAGACGCGTCTCACCCCAACAGTCGGTAGAAACACTATCAATATCTGTGATCCCTAAAAATATTCATCCGACTGAAATATCGACTGTTTTAGCATGTTTAAATATTTTCACCCCAGTCCACCCCCGCTTCTGGGGGTGTTAGACGCGTCTCACCCCGACAGTGTTTGTTTCCTGGTCGCAAAGAACACGTGAACGAAATTTGGTGAAATTTTAACCACCGGTATAGATTTGTATAACGAACATACAAATATTCAAACATACAAATATACAAACATACATACATACATACATACACTCATTTTTATTTATAAGAAGATTAAACGTCGTTATTAATGCAAACAACATCGGTTAAAATAGTATGAACAACACCACCCCTAAATCTGCTACTTTCCCGTGGTGGAAAGGGTTGAATTTTTACTCATATCACATCAGTAGAAACACTATAAATCTAGTTTACCCATAAACACAACATTTTAGCAGTTTTAGAATAATAGACAATTCTTACCCCCAGCCCTAAGCAAGCTCACCACTAATGTCTAAAGGGATTTATATTTTCAACAACATCCGTTGAAATAGTATTCACGTAATTCTCCTCCAAGAACGCGCAAGAACTGACTATTTATCTTGCCTTCCAACACCCACCCTTTCGGGTTAAATGGGCAATTAAAAATATTTATCCGAAGTAAACTCACTGACATCCATTACCTTCGATTTGACTCCAAACTCGGTTATATTCGCGTTATTTTTCTGTAAAGCATCTCCACCCCAAACCCTAAGGGTGCCCTTTTCCCAGGGCGTAGGAGATGAATATTATATTCAGATAACATCGGTAGAAACACAATCAATAACTTTGACCACGAAAATAATTATCGAAATCTAATACATGCTGTTTTAGTATGTTTAAGTATTTCAACCCCCGTCCACCCCTGCTTCTGGGGGTGGTAGACGCGTCTCACCCCGACAGTGTTGGTTTCCTGGTCGCAAAGAACACGTGTACGAAATTTGGTGAAAATTGATCCAGCGGTGTAGATTTGTATTCTCCACCCCAAACGCTAGGGGTGCTCTTTCCCCAGGGTGTAGAGGTTGAAAATTATATTCAGATATCATCAGTGGAAAGACTATAAATATCTTTGACCCTTAAAAATATTTATCCGACTGAAATATCGACTGTTTTAGCATGTTCAAATATTTCCACCCCCGTCCACCCCCGCTTCTGAGGTTGGTAGACGCGTCTCACCCCGACAGTGTTTGTTTCCTGGTCGCAAAGAACACGTGAACGAAATTTGGTGAAATTTTAACCACCGGTATAGATTTGTATTATCCACCCCAAACGCTAGGGGTGCTCTTTCCCCAGGGTGTAGGGGATGAAAATTATATTCAGAAAACATCGGTAGAAACACCATCAGTATCTTGGACCCCTAAAAATTAATATCCGACTAAAATATCGGCTGTTTTAGCATGTATAAATATTTCAACCCCCGTGCACGCCCGCTTCTGGGGGTGGTAGACGCGTCTCACCCCGACAGTGTTGTTTTCCTGGTCGCAAAGAACACGTGTACGAAATTTGGTGAAATTTGCTCTACCGGTGTAGATTTGTATAAGGTACATACAAATATATTTACAAACAAACACTCTGCTTTATTTATCAGACAGATTATATAGATTAACAGTACACTTCTACTTGTGAAGAAGTTGTAGCAAAAAAGAATATCGATTCTGCTTTCAATTTCTGGCCATGTTCTTCGTAACAATACGCTGTAGCATATCCGTAGCAAATTTTTGTCGGCATGGTTTTTGTCGTTCGGCATCAGCTGTTGCATAATTTTCACTTTGTAAGCATACAAAACGAAGTCGCTGGTGTACTTACTACACGTTGTGATGCCGAACGACAAACCTTACCAACAACAATTTGCTACGGCGTATTGTTAAGAACATAGCAAGAAATTGAATACAGACTCGATATTCTTTGTGCTACAAATTCGTCACATGTTGAAGTGTACTGATAATTATTAAATAAATTCTTTGAGTTGCTCTAGCATATGGTGCAATTTCATTACATCTACTGTAGTTTTTTTCCCCTGGGTCTTTGTGTGGGAGGTTTAAACGGGACACTACAACCAGCGGCCGTGGATTGAATGTGGCCAGTCAGGCAAAAACGAATTACGTTGTTTTCCAGAAGGATACCTATGCTGGTATAAGTTCACAATCCGTATAACGTCACTGGAAGGGTATCCGCTCACGTTATTGTATTATTGTGTCATCACATTAACTCTTGGAACATGTATTATATAGTTCTGATTGTTAATTTTCTAATAATAATAATAAAAAAAGTGTACACATTTTTGTGGCATAAACATGGATGGCTCTTGTTACGTCAAACCATAAATTTATTTAATTCATAAGTGATAATAATAATAAGGAATATGTATAGCTTTGGGTTTGTTTTATCTATTGTATTGCCAATTAATTAAGACTTTAATAGTGAATTTGAAAATCTAAATTGTTAGAGAAATCCTTTGTGGCGGCGGTCCAGAACGTAGCAACAATAGAAAAGCCAAGCACTGTTCCTTTGTCGGAAGGCCCGCAAAATGGCGTATGCACGCGCAAAAAAAAACGAGAGTTCAGTCTGCGGGGAGACGTCGTCGAAGTAATAACTGTTAATTGGAGACGATAGAGCAGCTCGCAGGAAGATATGGTGTAATACAGTTATGGTGAAATACAGATTGCAGGGAAATATTGAGAATTAGCATTCAACAGAGTTGATTGGTCCCTGAACATTTTTATCAGGACAAAGTAAACATTCACAAGAGTAGAAACGACAAAACCTGCTAAGTAAAAAAAAGCAGTTTTTGTGCACATAGCCGGCCAGAGTTAGCAGAAGTTTCGGTTTAAGTCCGGAACAATAAAGACTACCCAAAGGACGAATCGCAGAAGTCGCCCAAGACGAGCGGTCTACCGAGAGGACGAAGGTGGATCATCCTAGTTCCTGACGACGTATAAAATATTGATTTAGAATCAGTGCAGAATCTGTGAGTAGAAGCAGTGTAAAACCCCACAATAGTGTTCTCAAAAATTAAAGGTATCCTGGAATGCGGGGCAGACGTGAGTAACAATTTAAAAGAAAAAATTAATTATGTAAACCTGATTGAAAGACAGCCGTCAGATTTCGTTCTCTTCTTATTGGTTAAAATTGTCAATCAGAGTCAATCTTTTTAGTTTAACTTCGTTCACAATTAAATTTTGTTCTAATTTCATTGACAAGTAACTTTCTTTTTCTTTAATTGTAAATTGTTGATAATATTTTAAATATTGTTGATTCGTCCATTATCAAACCCAGTTATGACCCTGAGAGGTTGAATATTTTAAATTTTGTAAATTGTAAATCTATTGTTTGTAAAGTTATTGAATTTTTCATTTATAAGCCTATCACAAGTGATTATTACACTATGTTTTTTTGGTACTTTCTTTGTTAATGGCGAGAGTTGTATAATAAAATTGATGTATTATAGGAAACTAAAATATTGTATTAAATATACGTACCCGCATTTACTGGAGATTGAACCTGATATTTAAAGAGAACGACAAGTTTAGTGTTTATTATAGATGGTTCTTGTTACTTCAAACCAGAGTGAATTACAATAACTTGTGGCTTCTAATATAACCAAATTATTGGACTGTGCTGCTCGTCAAAGATATTTCCTAAAATGGTAACCGACCTACGCCATTACTTCAGTACTCCAATTCTCCGATTTATCCTAATTAAGTTCAAGAAACGTTTATCACGGCATGGAAAGCCCAGCAACAGTGTCGGGATGTATGACTTCCGCTCTACCAAGAAACTTCGATAAAGACTAAATATACTTTTCTTGAGCGTTGGTAGAAACGTATCTTTGTTTTTATGTAGAAGGAATACAATCTTTAAAATATTTTTTTCTCTCAACGCAATGACATATATACACAAATATGAAGGTTAAATATAATTTTATTGAATACGAAATAAGATTTGTAGAATTAACTTGTGCGAAGTATTTCGTTTACGTCCTATTCCTAACAATACCACTAACATTTTCACTCGCCTTTTTCAATTTAAGAAGCACGACTTTCTTTACCTGTTGGATCTGATGCGAAGCGACGGCCTGTTAAAGCATCTTTAAGTAGACCAAATAGATGGCAATCAGACGGGACGAAATTGGGACTATGAAAGATGCTCCAACACCTCGAAGCCCAGATTCTGAAGAGTTTGAGCGATGTGGGCTCTTGTCTCGTACTTTTCATTGGGTTATTTTGGGACCCATATCGATAAGACTTTGCAGTATTTGAGCGTGTGTTGTTAGGAATATTATCAAGAATTGCTGTGTTTAATACACTCGCACTTCATAAAACGATGCCTTTCTTTTAGTTACGTCATCGATCTGAGGATCTTTGATTTCAGGTTTCACAAGTTTCTTTTAAAACTTAATTCGTTAGATTATTGACGCATAAGTTTTACTATTTTAGTGTTATAGTTTATAACGCATCTGCATTAACATAAAAAAGAACTTTTGAGCTAATTTACATATCTAGCCATTGAGAAACATGCCTAAAGTATATAACGAAATTCTTCTAATATATGAAGTAGTTAATAACTTAATACGCAGGAGTCGCTACAGTGTGTGTGGAGGCTGACAATATTAAATATATTGTCTTCTGATAATATGAAAGCCAAATGAAGACAAAAGAAGTGATAATATAAATACTACACAACTCAAAACCTTTTCGAGTTTTGTCAACTGACTAGTGCAGTTGTGTCTCTCTAGGCTCTTGCGTTTTTTCTGAACTGGAAGAAAGGAACAAAGCTTCCAGAAACGTTGTGTGGTACTTATATTATCACTTCTTTTGTCTGTATTTGACTACCTTTATTATTAATTTTCAATCAGACGTAAATATTTCATTTTAATTTTTTATTGTCTTCTAACTTACATATTAATAAAATAGTATATATGAATGTCGTACTTGAATAATAAATACGTGTTTATTATTTGAATAAAACAATAACTTATTTCTTGAAATATAAGTGTAGACTTATGCAGCAAATCGTAAGGATAGAGCAGACAGGAAAAAGTTCTTCTTTTTTAAATAGACGCCAAGGAAACAATCTAATCAACTATGTATCTGCACCAAGATTTTAATAGCCCATGTTTCTTATTTTTCATCTCCACATGTGAATAAATATGTCTACCGTACTAACATAACAGACTTCATGAAAGGTGATCCTGTTATGGTTAATTTCATGACTATGTTTGCCGCTTCAGTAATAATCACTCGTCTGTTATTTAGGACACGGACTTGCTGAATGTCGTCAGTGTAACTGGGCGTCTTCCTCTTACCTCCAACTAGAGCCTTGTCGATCTGTTTTGAACTTTTAAATCCATGTGTAATCACTTCGCCTTAGTAAAATACTGTCACCGTACTGAACTGAAAGTCTTCGGTTTCAGCTCATGGAACAACTTCGGACCACAAAATAAAATAACAGAACTTATGAGGCAAAACAATGTTTAATTTTCAACAGTGCGTGAAGTGATAATTCTGTAACTTAATCAAATACAATGGTATTATCTATTCTTTTTCGAGCACAGAAAGCCATACAACCAACGAAAGACAGATTACGAAAAATATTTTAATCTTGTTTACCTACCCTCAGAATTATACTACGTGTAGAACCATGAAAAACATTAACTTCCTACCGAAGACCAAATTTCGATGCAAAAAGCTGCATCTGCTTGTATATCATTTTCAATGTTCGAAATGTTACTTTAAAATTCTGTTTTTTTTTTGTTTTTTTTTTAGGGCAACAGGCTACATGAAGGTAATCCGAATTGCTTGATAGATTCTTGGGCTTCCAACCGGGTGAGAATAGGCTTTATCAAGTGATATATATATATAAGCAGCAAATACAGCGGGAAAAACTGGCATTGTTAGGATAAGAATTATTATTTTCAAGACATCAATCTTGTAGCGCGATAGTTTTATTATCGGTATATATATTGGTATATATTGGTATATATATACATATTGTAATAACCAGTTAAGAAGGACATGAATTTTCTTCTGATTTCATCCGATTTGTTTACCAACTCAGACTGGGGATTCTTGAGTGGTTTGTAGAAAAAAAAGATAATAATAAAATGATGGATAAGTGGCTTTTAGAGAAGGGGAGGACGATAATTGGACATTCAGTGGCTCTTAGGGCTAATGGTATTGACAGACGTCTTGTCGGAACCCTAAATGCATGATGACAGAAGTTTTATGGACATACAATTATATTAAAAGGAAATATTTATTTTAATTGTATTGAGTGGCTCTCGGAGCGTGAGAAAGGCAACAGCTGGTGATTGTTTGGCGAACGTGGAAACTCAAAAACTGTGAAAACAAGGGAATATGCTGGAGAGGGGGAAAGCAGATATAAGGGAGTTGAACGGAGACAGAGGGGAGAGAGCGTTGGTGGAGGTCCGCAGGGCCAAGTTAAAGTGACCGAAACAATTTTATAAGTCAGTGAGTTTGCATTCAGGAGAGAGCGTTGGTGGAAGCCAATTTAGGTGGCCGAGAGGAATCATCAGTCAGCAGTCATCAGGAGTTTCGTCGTGGAAATCTGTCAGCAGGGTTGGTTGTTTGGAGGAATTCGCTGTGAGAGTAATATCATCGAGAAGAGGTGGTTCTGAAAGCAAAGTGTGAGCACAACCTAGTGCTCTTTAAGCCTGTATGAAGTGAGTGTGTGCTGGTATGCGAGAGATCCAAATTGCATGGACCAGAGAGATTGTAAGTTTATTTTTTTTCTGTATTCATAGTTGTAAATTGTTAAATAAGGGTAATGAGTCAGATTTCATTTCATTTCGTTTTTTTCATTTTATTTAATAGCATTGTTTAAATAGTAAATTTTGTGTTCCGTTTCCTTATCAACCCAGTAAAGACCCTGGGGTACAGAGTCTGATTTATTAAAATGTATTCTAGATTAATAAAATTGTTTTGTTGATAAAATTTAATAACGTGTTTAATATAATTTCCTATAATCATTCATTATCGAAGAGTGGGGTATTACAATATATATATATTGTAATAATCAAATTAAATGGACTTTTAATAAATAAAAAATTAATATTTAACAAACAAAATAATTTTATTATCAATACTTGAAACAATTACACAAATAATTTCAAATAGAATTTATCTCAGGGTCATTACTGGGTTTGATAATGGCTAATCATTTATTTAGAAATCTTATCAACACAAATTTCAATAAAAAGATTTACTCGTCAATTAAAGCCGAAATTTACTTGTCGAAGAAATTAAACTACAAAGATGGATTCTACTTAACAAATTTTATCAAAGGAAGAGAACGAAATCTGACGACTATCTTTTAATCCGATTTACATAATTAATTGTTTTATATTGGTACTCACGGCAGCATTCCAGGATACTTTTGACTTACGAAGCACTATGACGGGTTTTTGCACAGCTTCTACTTAAACTCACAGATTCTAAATTTAATATTTTTGGAACAAAATCAGGAACCAGGAACCTCCTTTGCGTCTCCTCCTCGGTTGACCTCTGCCGATCTCCACTGCCGGCTACGTCCACAAATCTGTTGGTGTTTAGCAGGTTTCGTAGTTCTGCCTTCGATTCTCGCTCTCGCCTTTCGCTTTAGTCCTCGTCTCTCGGTACGTGTTAAGTCTCCAATTTCTAAAAGTTCTTTTACGACCACCCGATCGCTGAGGATTCGAAATACGGCCTGAACTCTACCGTAACGTGAACTCTTAATGCGTCCTGTACTTGACCAAACCTTCCAGCCAACTCTTCAATATTTTAATGCGACCTGCACTGACCAAACCTTCCATCCAACTAAATTACCGTCTCGCAATTTTGAACGCGCATCGCCTCTTCCGACAAAGAAACAATGCTCTGCTACATTGTTGTTTTGTATTGGGTACCGCCGTCAAGAATATGTTTCTCTAACAATTTAGATTATCAAATTTACAATTAATGTGTTAATTAATTGGCATTACAATATATATTTTTTTAAATTTAATTAGATATTAGCAAGAGTTGAGATCTTGGCAAGTTGGAATTTGGCCAGGCGCCGCCGTGACGGAGATATAATCCCTAAGGTCTGGTCTTAATCACGTAGGCTGTTGACCCTCGGAAGTTATCTGGACTGTCGCACCGTGGGAAACGTCTCTCCAAAAATCCCAGAAATTGAATTAACACGTGACTGCCTGATGCCAATCACATCTCTTGGTTCAGGAAAGATCGATCGAAAATTGGTCGAGAACATCGATATTTCACATCCAGCGAAGGGGCTGTAAAGCAAGTGTAGAGAGACTCCTCGCCGAACCGTCGCCAGAGACGGACGTACAGCCCCAAACTTGCATCATCCAGAGGACTCGGAGAGATCGAGGGTGTCACATGATCACGGCCAGAGATCAACGCGAGGTAAGTGCCAAGGGTCTCAATCCTTGACGCGCCTGGGGGAATTACCGTAAACCATGGTTTAACTAAGGATTTAAGGGATCCGATTGTTTTGCCCGGATAGCTGAACACGCATAATTTGTATTTAATTTATTTTATTTTTCTCATGTTCAGTTAAATGATTATTAAATTCTGTAAAATATCCCTTTACTTTATCATTTAAAAAACCTACCACTACAACCTAAACAATATCTCCAGATTTTCTGGCACTATTCTATATAAATTAGAATTTTTGACGAAAAAATATATAAAAAAAAATAGCTAAATAAACAGGAAATTTGGTTATAAAATAAGAGCTAGGCCTATTGAATTTCACGCAGCACCACTCAGGCGGCATAAAACTTTTATCACCTTATTTTGTGTGTTTATTGGGCTAATTGTTTACCGCTTTATTAACTTTTAAGTAATGCGGGCATATTTATATTTTCAAAATAGAACTTTTGTCTCACATAGCTTAGACTAGAGTTATTTTAACATGTCTTTACTTTTATTGAATAGAGAATCCTAACCACCGTCATCTATATTACCGTCTGATTGACTTTGTTCGATTTTCACACGAAAGCAGACAAACCAATTTCAATTATATGGAGGTTGGCTGATAACAATGTTTTAGAGGAGCAATATTTTTGATCAGGTGGCTATAGGGTGATATATACAAAATATAATTGATGGAATGCAGGAGTATGGCTAGTAATGAATTGAAGGCTCGGACAATTTGTATGTTACTACGAGCAACATAATGAAAGAATAGTCATCAATTTACACAAATCTACGGTCTACATGGCTACAATTGCCGGAGACACTGAAGAGGTTAAGACAACCTATGATGAAATTGAAGAGATAATTCGGTATGTCAAGGGAAACGAAAATTTGATTGGAATGGCGGATTGGAATATAGGAAAAGGTAGAGAAATGTATTGGACACTATGGGCTTGGTGAAAGGAATGAAAGAAGCCGCCTGGTATAATTTTGCACGGAGCAAAAGTTGATCGCCACAAACACTTGGTTCAAAAAACATGAAAATAGCTTTACACATGTATGAAGCCTGGCGACACGGGAAAATATGAAATAGATTATATATTAGTAAGACAGAGATTCAGAAATCAAGTTATGGAGTGTAAAACCTTCCCAGGAGCTGATGTTGACTCTGCTCAGAATTTGTTTGTTGTGAAATGCAAGTTAAAATTGAAGAAATGAATATAACCAAAGATATAGAAACTATATAAACTGAAAGAACAAAACGTGGTACAGAGCTTCAAAGAGCAAATCGAAAGTGAATCAATTCATCAGTTCCTTTAAAGGAACATAAATACTTCCAATACTAAATATTATCAAAAATTATTTCAAAAAAATATACTCGTACCCTAATACAGTAAAAAATATCCGTACTATTTTAAGCGAGTTGATTATACTCCTGATGCGCTAAGCGAGTTAAAATCTTTCATGTAGGCCCTAACTCAAGAGTGTCAATAATATTCACGGTACTATTGAGAGTAAAATTACTCCCGGTACCATGAGAGTAAAATACACTTTCAAAACTCTTTGCCGTAGCTTAAGAGAGTCAGAAATAAGATCAAAATTATTTTCGGTTCCTTAAGAGAGAAAAATACTCCCGGTAGGCTAAGAGAATCCAAAATACTCACTTAAGAAATACAAAAATAGTTCATTTACGTTAAGAGAGTAAAAAATAGTCTCCGTACCCTAATACAGTAAAAAACCTCCCTGTACATTAAGGGAGTCAGACTGTATGAGAGCGAAAAATATTCACGGAACCTTAAGAGGATAAAAAATATCCTGGTACTTTAATTGTAAAAAATATTCCCTTAATTCAGATTTTCTTTAAAATTCCAACCATTTATACTTCATATTTATAGGTGATAGTGTGTTTTACCGATCCAGCAAATGTTTCGTATCGTAAGTATTATCTGTGTAAAATGTGGGAGAATTCTCTGCACGTGTTTATGATTGTACGCGAAACATTGTATTCCCCTTCCACACTCACTCCTAGGGGCAAAACTACAACTTAACCGGCACGTAGAATATCATTATTAAACTCAGCGACTTCCATAACCCCCCATTCGACTCCACTCTCAATTGTTTTCACGTTATTTTTATGTAACGACCTTTTAACCATCCCCCTAAGAGTGCTCCCCTCCCATACCCAAAGGGTTCGAAATTATACACAAAAAATATCTGGATAAAGGCCATCAATTACATTGACCCCAAAAAATTTCTTCGACGCAAATATAGGTCGTTTTAGCATGTTTGAAAATTTCTACCACTCTCCACCGCGTTCCTAGGGATGGTAGTCGTGGCTTACCCCCACAGTTTTTGTTTCCGCGGTTCAAAAGGAACACGTATACAAATATTGTCAAATTTCCTCCAGGGGTGTACATACGATGTGGAACATACATACAAAGACACATACTTAGTCTATTTCATTTATTAGAAGATTATCTGAAGGTAGTTTTAAAAAACAAAGCTAGTGAGGTGCACTTGTCAGAATAGGAAGGCATTTCTTGTGGCGTGTCTCAGGGCTCAATATTAAGTCCACTGCTTTTTCTTTTGTATATTAATGATCGTCTAGAATATATGGAACCTATAAAATCTGTCTTATACGCAGATGACACTAATTTGTTAATTACGGACATTGATTTAAATAATCTCAATGCAAAGATTGAGTTTGCATCTAGAAATATAAATACTTGGTCCGCCGCCAATAAATTAACACTCAATGTACAAAACTAAGTTAGATGGTTTTACAACAGAAACCAACAACATCGTAACGGATAAGTTCTCAGATCATGCGACTTTCCTTGGCTTACATGTCGACAGTAAATTAAAATGGAACTTGCCCATTGATCGCCTTGTTCACAAACTTAGTTCTGTTTGTTACTCATTGGGATTATTGCTCTATGCCTATCCACCAGTTCCCCAGTGGAAACTTCCGCCTTAGATGGACGTCACCTTCGTGGATCATTTAGGGAAGTGGGGTGCCACCATTTCGCCCACATCTCTTTCCTCATCTGCATAGTGACGGGCAAAATCTCCACACTGCCCCTACCCACAGTCCAGCGGCCAGTCTCACTGCTGAACTTTATGCTTCTCGCCTTGAAAAATTAGGTAACGGGCCCCATCAGCTGCTACCTGTACGGAGTGAGATTTGGCTACCCAAAGGTATCTGGGGAAAACCTCGCAGAGATACCCACCAGTCTTCCACTGGGAAGACTACCTGTGCCAGACGAGGTGTAGAGGGTCTCCTCTGACTCTCACGTCCTACCTATGCAATTCAATAAAATTCCCGCTTGTCCAACAGGTGGCTTGGATCAGCTTTGAGTATGTAAATGTACTAATTTTTCTAAAACTCCCCTTGCTCCTCAGAGCTTGTCAATCCCCCCAATAAATAACCCCCAAATTTGTATAATCCCAGTCAAGCATAAAATTGTGGTACCTTAGATAAAGTAGGTAGGAACATGCTGGCTTGCAGGGGTCATCAGAGATGGGTTCCTACGGCTTCTGGTATAATCCAGGCACCCGTGGTATATCTCAATTGAGAGAGTTAATTATACTTCCAGGACCCTAAGTAGGTCAGCATTTCTTCTTAATGTTAAGAGTGTCAGAAATACTCCTGGTATAATTGAGAGTAAAAGAATAAAAATTATTTGCTATACCTTAAGACAAAAAATAATCATAATACCATTAACCTAAGAAAGTAAAAATTACTTTGGGCTCCTTAAGAAAGTTAAACATTATCCTCATAGGTTAATAGAATCAAAAATTAGTCACTGTACTTTAAAAAGGACAAAAAATACTTCCATTTGTTAAGAGAGTAAAAAGGAGTGCAAAGTAAAATATACTCCTGGTACCTTAAGAAAGACAAATACTCACAACACTGATAGTGAAATATCATCCCAGTACCTTAAGATACACAAAAATCCTCTCACTTCTCTAAAACTGTCAAAAATACTCCTTAAGTGAGACAAAAATATGCATGGTATTTTACGTGTGTCAAAAATATTAGATGAAGGGAATCAGACATGCTCTTCCGCTTAAGAAAGTCAAAATTACTTCTGTTACCTTGAATGAAAAAAGTACTTGGTACCATAAGAACATGATAAATATTTTTCCAGTATCCTAAAAGAGTCTAAAATACTCTGGTACCTTAAGAGGTTCAAAAATATCCTGGTACTTAAGGAGTCGGAAATACTTACTGAATTGTATCATGTTTTTAAAATGTCATCCTCATCTCTATAGGTGGTAGGGATGTTTTATCGACCGAGCGGTTGGTTCCTTCATAAGTAACATTTGAACAAAATTTGGTAGAATTTCCTCCAATCTTGCTTGTGTTCACATTATTTTACGTTATGCCCTTCCATCTTCGCCATTAATGATGGTCCCTTCCCATGCTGAAAAAGGTTGAAATTTTACACAAACAGCATCAGAAGAACACTGTAAATCTAACTGACCCTGAAAAGTATTTATTTGACACAAATTTAATGCATGTTTTAATATTTATATCCCTCTTATACACAAACATTTTCATGCACACATACATACAGTAAATTTAATTTATTAGAAGAAGATAAAACACCTGGATTTGATTATATAACCACAGAATTACTGTGATCTTCAGGTGATAAAGAAATGACGACTGTTTCAATCGTTTGTAAGTTATATGACCGAGTTCAATCAGAATTTTAAAATAATGTCATTATATCAATATCAATAATGGTAGGTGCTGACAGATGCAAATAATATAGGAGTACTGGTTTGGTAACTCATGCCTGCATGATGCTGACAAGAATTATTTACCCAAGAATGAGAGATCAGTTTGGTTTCAGGAAAAAGTTGAGACTCTGGAAGCCATGTTGACTTTACATTTCATTATAGAGGACAGGACAAAAAGAAAAAGTCCCACTTTCATGACATTTGTTGGAAAAAGCTTTTGATAATGTCAGTTGGAACAAACTCCCTTGCATTTTGAAGATGATTGGAATAAAATATTGAGAATGTAGGGTTATCTACAACCTATACAAAATTCAGACTGAAGACAGTAAAGTTGTTACTATTATCAACTAAAAAATTTACAAAGCCCCAGTGTTTTAAGACTGTAAAGGAACTTTTAACACAAATCACTGCATAAGTTTCTGAATGGTTTCTGAGAGAACTTGATACACAAATGGGGATCCCAAATTTACACAAGTTCAAATTGAACTAAATTAAATTAATTGCAAGTATCCTTGTAATTATAAATGAAACATATAAAAAAATTATAAACATCATTGAGTTAAATGAATTATGAGTACATTGTAAGTATTCTTTAACACAGTAAAAGCAGAATTATTTGCAAATTGTTTTTGTTTCTTTATTTAATTAGAGTTGGTACTAAATTAGATATAATTTGTGACATAAAATGACCCAATAAATAATAATAATAGGTTCTGCCTTTACATGTAGAATTATCCCAATATTTTATAAGATGTATTTTCAGGCAATAGTATTGTCATTTTCAAAAAAGCATAATTTGATGTAATTTTGACAACATATATTTCTGTGTTAAGGTTATATATTATTTTTTTAACTACAGGTTACTATGCATGAAATTATATTGTGTATGTGTATTGCAATTTAATTTTAGTCCATTTATAGAGAACCAAATTATAAAACAATTGAATACATGATTGGAAGATTATTTTAGACTGCATCATCATGTTTTTAATTAATATACTTGGTTCATCTTCAAAACAGAAAAGATCTAAGTAACCTTCGCAGATTGTTTACAGTCATCTTAAAGTGGGATCTTGTGGTATCCCAACCTATATATGTATCCAGTTGTAACTGGCTTAGTTCTGTAATAGGTATAATTATAGACTTGACAATGATTACTTTCATTATCCAGTTAATATCGACTACTGGAGAAAGTTAGCCAAAGGAGCATCTTTCACACAATATGTTGAGATTGCCAAAAAAGTAATTATGGAATTAAACTGCAGCCCACTGCCAAAAGTTAAGATGTTGCTGAGGACATGCTCTTAAATTTTGATAGTACAGTAAGTGCATAAGAAACTATCAAATCATCATTTTTTTTATGATTAAGTGAGAATTGATTGCATAATAGACAGGCATCTGCAGTTGTTTCTCTTACTCCAGAAGTAGTTTACTGTTTCTGTACAATTCTTCCACAATTTCAGAGTTGGAATTGGAATTTTATCTTAGTTTTAGATTTAATTCATGGTTATTATTATTTGGATTTGCCATTGTCTTTATAGGAGAATAAAAAGGTGAACTACAAGGGATAGAGAGTTAATTTACATTTAGAATTATAGACTGAAAAATGTGAATTGGGCAAAGTAGTATACTGAAGTGAGGAACAAGTGACAGACACTTTGAACAGTTAACAATCTGAGAGTAATTACCATTAGAGTGTAAACATGAGACTTTGAAACACTACCAGATTATGAACCTACTGTGTTTATTCCTGTTCAGGTAGGTTGCTAAACCATCTTTCTGAATCTGAGTGAGTTCCGCTTTATCAGACTATAAACTGGACATTTTAATTATTTATTAACAATAACAAAATTACACTGTAGAATTGTTCCATTCCAGTTAATTGTGTTTTAACAAGTAATGTTTATTATATTATCATTCATTTTCATAACAATACACAAATTATGCCCTTATTTTAATATAATTACATTAAAGATTTATAATTAACAGGTTTTAAGTGAATTGTCAACAAACTACTGTTATTTGTCACACTTTAATTTGAATGTGTCAAAATTCTATTATTTTTAATAAAGCTATTATTGAATGATTTACAAACAAATCAACAGCCCACAAATAGGCAAGTAAAAAGGTTATTATCTGCCATTCATATTTATAAAATTGTAGCGTTCCACTGATAAATGGTCATAGTCATCTATTCATCGTTAAAAGTAATTACACCAATTACAAAAACCTGCCACTATAATTAGTTAACCTTACATTTGTATAGATATAGTGGTATTGTGTAATCAATTTTTATTATAAAATAATTCATGTACAGCATGTGACTGATTCTTCATCCTTGCAACCTGGCTTGCCCTTTAGTGTGTAATGAAAATGATTGCAATATAAATAGTCAGGACAATGCCACAGTTCTTTCTTGTCCTCCCAACAATTTATAGTGTGTAGTGGATGTTTTCATTAATATTCATATTTAAATAATTATATCAATATTTTCACACATAGGGAAAAATCACATTATCAATATTGGCTAGTAAGAGTTAGTCATGCTAATCAGAAATCCACCATAGTGGATAGAAAGTTATATTGCAATATAAATTTACAATTAAAAAAAATATATATTGAATTCTATCACTAGTGCATTATATTCAATGTGCATATTTATCAGCAGCAAATCTAGGTTTCTGAATATGTTGATTAATTCTTTCAATATGTTACTTAATGTTCATTAATGGATTATAATTGTTTATTTAAGTTGCTACATCATAAAGTTTCGGTTGAATGCTAGTGAACATTTTCCTTAAGAATTATAATTTTGTGACATTTAATTACAAATTGCTGTATTAATTTTTTTCTGACTTACGGTCAATTCATTTATATCTTTTCCTTGTGGATAGTATTTGAAATAATTATTTTGATTTGTCCTTGTAAAGTGTATTAAATATTATTAATCTTAATTTGACTTACAGAATCTTAAATATGTTCAATATTTTTTATGATTCTGTGGTCAGATGGAAAGATATTTTCAAATAACTTGCGTGTAGTTAAATAAAAGTTTGTCAAAACAGCTTCTTAGTATTATGAATCAGGGCAATTAACTGTAAGCTTGTTTCCTTTGATTGTACTTCATTTGCCAATGAGATAAGGTATCACATCCTGTTCCTGTGTAACTAATTGCACACAGTTTCTCAGACATAGCTTAGATGCAGCCAACATGGCACATGTCTGGTCATGTTCTGTATTATGGTTTGTTTTCTTATTTGTCAGACCAGGGTAAGTAACAATTTATATGATTATGTTATAAAATTATATGCAGGTAATGTTTATTTTTAAAATTTAAACATTATTATTATGCCTGTATTTTCACATATTAAATTTTAGAATTAATTCAGGATAATAATCAATAACAATAGTTTCTTGTCATAAAATATATACAAGCATTATTTGTTGGTTTATAATTTTAAACAATTTATTGATAACATCTGTGTTTATGAAGTTATTCTATGACAATTAGAATAGTTTACCATTATATATGATGTCATGGCACAATGTTTCAATGCAGCAGAAATTTCAAATGCATTTTCAGAATCTTTACCAGTCAGCTAGCCACCATGTGACTGCAAGTCTATATAAATGATTTTCTGGCATAATATAGTAATTTTGTAGTATTTATTAACTTTATTCCTTAACTTGATAAATAAATTATTGACAGTTATATGTCCTTGAAATACTCTTAATATAAGCAATTAGTCAGTCAAATATTTCTGATATATCTGTAGTTTAGCATGACTATAGCTTGGTTTCCCTTTCTGTTAATAAATTCCTGTTATAAGTTGATATAATTTGACACTTCATTAATTTCCACTTTTTTATTGTACCATAAAATCTTGGGGTAAATTTATGTTGGAATTGATCCAATTAAAAATAAATATTCCCACACTAAATTTGAAGTTTCTGATTAATTGATAACTATTTGAAGTATGCTTCTAGGGCACCACAGATTAAATTTCCCTCATTAGTTCTAGAGGTATGTAGTAAGTAATCCTATGTACTTGGATATTTAAAACTGGATGAGTTGGCCTTTTTGAGAATTCTTTTTAAGCATAATAAGTTAAGGAATGCCCTTTCTGGGTGCAACAACCCTCTTGATAAGCTAATATGTGGAACTCCACTTACTTGATTGTGAGTGTTTATAGTTGGATAAATAATTAATTATCATAATACATTTGTCAAACAAATTAAGTTAATACTTTTCTTATGTTCACAGATTTACTATTGATGAATTGCTTCAAGAAACTTTTCCCGACATCCATAAAATAAAAGATAATGATCAAGCTATACAACAGAATAAAAATAATTATATTAAAAACACGTAAGCCACATTTATGTCAAATATTTAAATTTATAATTAGTTAAATGAAAATGATAAACAATTACAAATATCTTAGAAAACTTAAGTTCTTACAATATTAAAGTATAAATAAAACTATAGAAATTCAAGCATAAAAGTCAAACAAATATTATATGAAATACTAAACAGATGAAGAACAAAATATATTTTCAAAACAGTAAGAGCATTATGTTGAAAATAGAATTATAGTTAAGATTTATTAAAAAACAAAATGTGTGATAGTTGCAAAAAACAATTCATTACAATGTGTGTATTGTAGTGTTGGTCTAAAACATTATTCAATAAAGTTAGGTCAGGCCAATCACTTAAGTTAACTTGAACTATAGCTAATAACAATTTTGGGTTTTAAAACAATAATTATACATTTGTAATAAAACCCAATAATGATTCTCCTCATTTTATTGTTCTGACATGTTAATCTAGACTGGTATCTGTTATTATAGAACAATTAAATTAGTGCAATTAGTTTGTTTAGCACATGTCCCTTTCAGAATTGATCAATCAAAATACAAAAGAATAAAGACAGTCAACTAATCTATTGCAATATTTTATGATATTACTTCTTTTATTTTAATATATAGCATATATTAACATGATAATTCCATTTAGTATTGATATTATGTTGAATATGAACAAACCTCTAAAATTCAAGTGTGTTTGATTTTGTTCCAATTAAAAGGTTGGTAGCTCTGCCAATTGCAGTTTTATAGTCAGTAAAAAATGTAGGTATGAATGTGTGTTCCGTTACCCTAATAGTTATTTATAATTTTAGTGATGTTAAATAAAAATACATTCAATACATTTGTTTATAATTCTAACAGATACCAAGTTTTCTTTTTATGCATCTTTACTAAATATATATGATTTACGTTGGTTTTAATGAACAAACAAATATTTAATAAAAATGAGGAAGGGTAGTGTTTCAAGAATAAATGACTTCATATGTGTTTGTAAGAAAGAATATTCATAGCATTTGCTACATTATATTAAAAAAAATTGTTTCCCGTTTCATAGCTAAAATTCAAAGTAATTATATATTATTTGTACTATCAATCATGTTATCATTAATTAATTGTAAAGAAATCTAGCAGACTGAACAATTAGTTTAAGTCTAAACTCAGCTTTAGGTTCCCAGCCTGGTTCATCGAATATTTGCTAAGTGGTATATTTCTCGTCTGCAATATTATTTGAACTTAAATGTACATCACATGTTACTCTTACTCTGGAATTTGATTTTTTTACTCTTAAGTTTTCTTTTTACTGCATATATATAACCTTCAGTTCCTCATGGCGACACCGCACTTCACTTTCAGGTAAGCCACAACCTATCTCTCTATCCTTTCCATACCAATATTTTTGACAATGTCACATTCTCACTATTACAATATATATATATATATACACATATATATATACACATATATATATACACACATACATATATATTTCTAAAATAATTTCACAAATGAAGATGAAGTTATGCTGCAATCAAAACTATTTTCTTCATAATAGTATCATCAGGTAATAGGTAAGTTTGTTGAGGTAAATGTTTGTCAGTGAACATAATTTTTTTAATTTTCTTTATCAATATAATCTAGTTCCGTGTGGCATATAAACAATCAATTATTTTATTCTTTCTGATTGCAGGGCTCCAATAAAACTACCTTCACTAGCTGATTTTGCTCATTTTAGGTAAGTTCAGCTCTACTTCAAATATTGAGAAAATTTAAGTGCAAAATGTGAAACTTTTGTTAAAAACCAACCTACATGTTGGCTAGTTCTAACAATGGTTTTCTTCAATCATTTTTCAGAGACAATGACAAACTGACTGAGAAAGAATTTACAGAAGAGTAAGTAATACTTCTTAATTTAAAAGTTTATACTGCATTGTAATACTTTTACTTTACAACCTGCTTTAAGTCTTTTGTGGACAAGAGGGTCTTCTTTTCACAAAGAAGGTCCAAGACCACCAACCGAGTCCGCCATTTGGACTAACAATGGCTTCCATCTGAAATATCTTTTAACTAAATGTTCATTACCGCATATTGCATTTTTTCATTATATTATATAAAAAATTAATTTTCAGAACAGATAATGAACAAGAACGTGTGGATATGAAACGGCAATTTAACAGAAATTCAGATGCATCCTTCAGAAGGCAGAACAAATTTAGAACAGTTGGAAGTTCATCATTTAGTTCTAGCAATAAGTTTGGTAATCGAACTTCAAAAACTTCACCTGGTGGAGGTAAGGGCATAAACAATTTTTACTTCACGTAAACTAATTTATATGTCACTAGCAAATTACGTGGCATTGCTCAAGTATTTATTTAAATTAGCCTGGAGAAGGAATTGATTTGGCACAAACCTCTTGGTAAGCTTTTCGTATAACCAGCATTAATAGTGTCAGTGTTTGGAGCATTTATCCATTTATGTTTCCCTCCCTGACCTAAACAATCAGAATCTAACTTTAAATAAACCAAGATGATGACTGACGGCACTTTAACAACTCAGGAAAACTCAGTGAAAAATACTTGCTAACTTAATAAATACCGCAAATAATACCAGTAGCTTAAAGGAAGCAATAAATACAACCTTTACCTACACAGAAACCATAATATAGCTGGTACCCTAAGAAAAACAAAAATACATCCAGTATGTTAAGAGGTTCAAAACTACTCTGGGTAAATTTTTGTCAACCACGTCCACCTCCAAGAAAAGTAACTAAAATTTTATTAACCACCATGGTTAATGCAATATTTAAACTCTGCGGCTCCTATAACACTAGAATCAACAACATTCTTAGTCTTTTTGCATTACTATTTATGTAAATCCCTTCCACCATCACCTGTGCAGATGCTTTCCTCCATTGCCTTTTGATGTTGAAATTAGACACTTCAAATTCGAGAATAAAATTATATAATTCAGTGACCCTGAAAACAATTAATTCAATGCTAATAATTGCCATTTATGAATTTTTTAAATGCCGCCCACTTCCTTCCCCACCCCCACTCCTAGCAGTTGAATTACAGCTTAACTGACATAGTGAATGTCAGAATTAAACTCATTCACTTCTACAATCTAAGATGTTTCATCTTATTTTTATGTAACGCCCTCCATCCAATTAATTAGTGGTGTTGACTTCCCATGTTGTAAGGGTTTTAAATTATGCACTAAAAATTCTGGAGACAAACTACTAACTTTATTTAAACTATTTATCTGATGCCAAAAAAAACGGCTGTTTTAACATATTTTTTAATTTCTTAGGAGTTTTATAACATCTTGAAAGGCCATCAAAGTTTCATTGCAATCGGATGAATGGTTTATGAAAGCATAGGGGCCACACAGACAGACATCATTTTAATAAGAAAAAATTAATTCCTATTAACCTTTCATTTCAGGATGTTCGCGTCCTCAAAATCTGAAGAATTTACAGATGGTGTGCACTGCAACAACGTAAGTAATTAATTACAAATATTAGTGCAAAATGGAGTTAATGTAAATCATCCACATATTCTAGAACCTTGTAGAACCCGAGCCCGTCAAGGTGAACGCCTGAATGTCTGGATTTAGTTAGCATTAATTGTAAATAATAAGTACCTAATTTTCAATTCACATCACTTTCAATGAAAATTGATTATTGTTAAAATGAAAAATGTCATTTTTTGAGAAAAAAGCCAATTTCAGACCGAAGAAGTGGTGATATAAATACCACCCAACATGTCTGGAAACCTTGTTCCTTTCTTCAGATACTAATAAAAATAAAAATACAAGAGCCAGAACTGCACAATCCATTTGAAAAATTCAAAAGTGAAGAAAACGCAACAAAAATGGGAAAGAAGAAGAGTTAGCATAACAAGATGGAATCATAGCAATTGTTGAGTTCCATAGTATCTGTTTCTACATTAATTGCTCTGATGTTGGATTTAATGTGAAGCATCTCTGATATAAGTCTGGTACCAGGTGTCAACATCTATAATTTTAGCATTTTGCCAATCAAATGAATGGTTCAAATTGATGATATGTTTGGAGACAATGGATTGTTTATCATTGGGAAGTTTGATATTAGACATAGATTCCTTGATACAGGTATTAAGGGAACATTTTGTTTGCCATATGTAGCAGGAATTACAATTAGAGCAAGAGATTTTGTAAACTACACAATATTTGCTATAGGTGTCATGTGGGTCCTTGTGGTTTTTAATTAAGAAGGAAAGAGTATTAGTAGATCTGTAAATGATGAATATTTGATATTCTTTAAAAATATGGACAAATTTGTGATGTACAAATTTGTAATATGAGAAAAAATTTGGATTGAGTTTTTTGGGGATGATTAACAAGAAAAGTTTTTATTTTGTTCACCTATGTTTATGTGTTTATTAATAACATTTCACTAGAAATTAAAATGTTATGGAGAATATTCATTTTGTGTTGATGGAAATTGGAGTTGGAAAGTAGCACAGTTCTACCTACAATAATAATAATTTTAAAACTGTATATCTTTCTCACTTTATCATCCTCCTAACCAAACAAAAGATATGGTATATAATCTTGTGGCCAATACTATACTACTTTCCAACTATGATACTGTTAAAATTTCAACAAATTCTATATTAAAACAAATAATTAATCTATCTCTAAAACAATATACATTTATTAGAATATATTTTACTAATAATTTTTATTTTTATGTTGCAGAGGTTGCAAATTAACCTGTGCCATGAGATACAAATTTCCCACAGGTCATACAGAGTTGATTCTGACTTGCAAGAATGCAACTTGGCATGTAGAAAATACAAATTATGATATAATCCCAAGTTGTGAACGTAAGTCTGTATTTTGATATTATAGGTTTGTGTTTATAAATGAAAACAGAATAATAAAAAAAATTACCATACATTTATAGCTTACATATTGTTAGTTGATAAAAATATTTATTGTAATGAGATCCAATAACTGCCACTGGATGGCATTGATAAATGTTAACATAGTGTTAGTTACTGCTACTAGAGTATGTTAAGGTTTTCAACAATGTGGCTGTATGTTAATCAAAATAAACAAATATATTTTGTGCTTCTACAAGTGTGATGTTCCTCACAAATCATAGCCATTTAATTACAACCGAATAACATATATAGCATTATCATTAGACTATCATTGGTATACAACATGTTTTAATATAATAGGACCTTTGCATGATGGCATCCTAAATAGTGATTCTACCTCAATGATTATTTGAAATGTATTGATATTTCACAATACATTTATAAATATATATATATATATATATATATATATATATATATATATATATATTTACTTTATTTATTCAGCACTTCAACTTTAAATTACACTACATCCATTACAACTTGCCATTCCTCCTATCTCTCTCTCAAAGATGATACACTTTTTCAACAATATTCCATTGCCTGGCAACCTACCGTCCTCTTCTTCTTTTACCCTAACAATATAAACACATTAGAAAATTACATTATATATATATATATATATATATATATATATATATATATTTCCTGAAATCAGTAGTTGGTCGAGTTGGGCAGAGGAGAGAAAATATTACAAATTTTCGAGTGCCTGAACCCCCTTCGCCAGGAAGGGTCTGAACTGTGTAATCGACCAGCACCTCACGTATGTACAACCAGAGTGCATAAAAAAATCTTACCCAAGCAATAAAATTAATAATATACATTTTTCTTAAATAATCCACATTACCTCCTCCTAGATTCAAAATATATTGTTATATTTCTGGAATACTTATGTACAATGGTTTCCTGTTATTAATGACACAAATTATCAGCTGATTGAGTAACATTATTTAATATACTGGCAACCATGTCTTACCAACTCAATTTTTTCTCCTTACACACTGTCTTATCACCTGTGTTTGACTGTGCCCAAGAATATTAGCAGACAAAAAGTAGCTTTGTATGTCATTAATAAAGTTTTTTGGTTTGTGATTAACCTCATTGACATACTTTGTAAACTTTAATTCCAACTGACCCTTTGGAGGGCTATTCAAGTTAGTCTGAATTTGCTTTCAATGAGTCATGCTCATTCTAAATAGATTTTTCTAATAATATTTTATCCTTATCTACTTTCATATCATCATACTTAACAAGTTTACATTCATCATTTCTGTTAAATTCAAGATTGCTTACACGGTTACACAATAAATATCTACTTTATCTATTTTTCTATTAACACACTCCACATTCTCCTCTACATATTTATGCAAATTTTCTCTCACAGTATGCATATTTGTGTTAACTTGATCTGTAATCTGCTGCAATCTGGTATCAATGTCCAATCCCTGCTGTGCAAGCCTCTCATTACTTTCCACACTTAATCAATTATACAATTCTTCACATCTCTTACCCTGTAATTCTATTTTGTCCTAGATTATCTGTACTTTATTGTCTAAACAAGACTTCAAATCCTGCCTCATTTCATTCAACTCAACCTCTGATTATCTAACTTAACTTTCAAATCATTCCTCATTTCATTAAATTGAACATTCTGATTAACTAACTTATCATTCAAATCACTAAATTGAACATATCTCATTTCATTAAATCATTCCTGAGTTAATTAATAGACCTAAACAATTGCATGAACATATTTTTTTTTACTTGAGGATCGGATTCTACTTTTACCTAAAATTCTACTTCATTAACTACCTTTTCATTAAGATTTTCCTCCAATTTTTTATAACAAAATACAAAACCCATACAACTTTCAAAAATTATCAAAGTTTCAAATGTTTTTCCACCAACCTTAATGTTAATGTACTCTTCTAGGTTACTGCACTGAATATTTCATAGTAAATTTTTAGAGCTAAAAAAACTCACTGTGCTCTGCTTTTAACCACATTTAACACACACTTATTCTTCAACGATAAAATTCCTACTGCAACCATGCATAATCCAAAACCTTTACTGGTCCGTGTACCTCATCCTCGCCACATGCCGATCTGGATGTTCGCAGCACCAATGTTCTTGGCATCAAATGTACAGAAATTATCATTTTTTAGTGTTCAAGCCCAAATATTAGCTTTCCAATTGAAGAATATATATTTCATAATTCTTAGCCCCAATGTTCAAGGTGTCAAAATGTTTAAAACCCTATAAGTTTATTTGATGAAAAATGAGACATAACATTTTCTCAACGTATGGTTTTATCAATGACAACACATGTCCTGAATTACAAAGTTTGTTGCTGATCTGTTATTTTTGAGCTCCTGTCAGAGGCTGAGTCCAAAACATAAGAAAAATTACAACTATGTGCTTGACCCAATGTTTGGGTTCAAGTCACCAAAGAATATCTTAATAATACAATACAATAAGTATTCAAAAATGGACACACTCATTTTCATATTACAATATATATATATTCTAAGAAAGAGATAATTAAATTTATTAAATGGTTGGCCACACGTTGATGTGCCAAAATGTAATAAGCAAATTTTTAAAAGAATTAATGGTTAAATTGCCCCATGTTAAGGATGCCAAAAATGTAATAAGTAATTAATTATTAAACAATTATTTTGCCTCATGGTAGCAAGCCAATTTATGTAATAATCAAAAGAAATTACATTATTATGATTAATTAATGGATGAATCTATTTATTAAATTTAAATGAAAGGATGTTAAATAATTACAGAATTTAAACATCAGAAAACAATAAATTTATTTAAAGTAATAATAACAAATTTTCTTGTTGTGATTAATTTACATTCATGTTCTTACTATTTTACAAACTTATTTACTCTTGTCTCAGGGTCGTTAGTCTAAAACTTTTGTATCTTTCACCTGACACAATTACTCTGTACAACACTGTGGACCTCTGCAGTAAGTCCCTCTCTCTCTCTCCAGCAAATATTGTAGTTCTTCTTCTGATGAAGGGTCAATCAGAATGTTATCCACTCCTTCTCAACAAAATTTTTGTTACTGTCTTTACTTGGTGAAGTTCTACCTGTGGCTTTACTTATTGAAAATTTTGCCTGCGACCTTTACTTGATAGAATTCTGTGTCCAATCGCTCTTAATGAAAACCTGCTTGCAACTCACTCGATGAAATTCCGAATGCAACTGCTGTTAATGAAATCTTTCCTGCAACTCAAGTTGTGAGCCCCATAGCTTAAACGCTCGCCACCGACAAAGGCTCGCCTGTACATGTTTTACCTATTGTTGTGTTTATATTCTCTCCGATAACAATTCATTGCAATTTCCCAATTATTAATTCTCTAATTGCCTCTATAATTATTATTACTATATATATATATATATATATATATATATACACACACACACACACACATATATACATATATATACACACACACATTTCTGGAAACAAAAGAGGAACAGAAAGTGGCTGACTTATCTTGAATCAATAGTTGGTGTTGGCAGGCTTCAGGCTTGATAGCAATATCAAATTTTTGATGGCCTAAGACCTCATCCTTAACACAGAACAGGTCTGTCCTGTGGACCTTGGTCCTATAAAATTTTAAATGTTCATTACTATGTAGACTAGTGAAGTCCACTACCAATTTTTCTCTCTCTTACTTTCCTGTCCAGATTAGGTAATTTATTTGACTATATATGTATATATAGGTAAATGTGATGAGGTCAAATTAAATAACACATTTAGATAGGAAAGAGAGACAGCGAATCGACTTACGTGGAATCAACAGTTGATCCAGTTGGGCTGAGTAGTGAAAATATTTCAAATGCATATATATAATCAATTATTTACGTATTTTGTCCAATAACTAATGAAACCATTCATTTCTAGCTATTTGTTTACCTGCATGTCAAAATAATGGAATATGCATTGAACCAGACAAATGTGAGTGCCCAGAGAATTACAGTGGTCTTCAGTGTCAATATGAAAAGCGGCATTGCTTAAATATGCCACCGCCTATAGCTAATGCACATCGTCAATGCAATACTAAGTAAGAGTATAAATTAAAATAAGTTCAAGTACAGCTAAAATCAAATCCTTGAATATGTATTACTATTTTGTATGTTTTATCCTGAAATTCACAATTAAATGAAATAATCTGTTTGTTGAATTTTTAGTTAAATCTTTTATTCAATTGAAATATGAATTATGTATATTGTTCGAGGACCAACTTAAGTCTAACATACATGCATCACTGTATAGGTAGTACTGATAATATATTGTTTAATAGCTCATTTAACCTCATTATGTCATGACCCACTTTCCATCAAGGCAGAGAATCTAGCACCTCCGTGATAATCTAAATTTCGCTAATCACATTCATCATTTTCCTGTGAAATAAAAACCTCAGAGAGGATTGAGTTTTGTATCAGCACCACAATGACCAAGTTTTGCCTTTAATACATCATACATGCCAAAAAAAATATTTGAATAAACAATACAAAAAATTAAGGAATATATCCAGTGTAGATAAAAATATGTATTAATTAGATGAAAAATCTGTAGTGTTTGTCAATTGTCTAGTTCAGTTGTGTCACTCTAGGCTCTTGTGTTTTTTCCAATCACCTGACGAATGGACAAGGATCCCAGAAATGTTGTATGGTATTTATATCATCACTTATTTTTGTCTGTATTTGGCTATTTCATCTATTTATTATATTTTATACAGATGTATTATATTCTCATTTTAAAAATATTTATTTCTTAATTTTTATTATTTATTTTGTTAAGTTCTACTGAAGTGAAGGATTTGTAATTATAAACACTATTATTATTGGCTATGAGGTCAGTGCTGATACAAAACTAATCTTTAGTCAAAATCCTCCTAATAAAAATTTATGTCTCAAGTGATCAGTCCTAGATTAAGAGATTGCAACTCTCAACAATGACAAAATTATCTTTAATATCTGAGCCGTCAAAGTTAAAAAATACCACTATTAAGTTGTCAGTAAATATTATTTGACTTTTTTCCCTACAATATCTCTTCATAAATTCATAAAAATATTACAATATAATAATAAAATAAGCAATTGATCAATTAAAAGTGCCATTAATTAAATCAACAATACATGTACATATGTATGTATGTGTGTGTGTGTTGTGATATATATATATATATATATATATATATATATATATATATATATATATATATATATATATTCATTTGCATAGAAAAGATGAATAGAGAGTGGCTGACTTAACTTAATTCGAAAGTTGGTCTCGTCAGGCTGGGAAACAATATGATGTCCCATTGTCATGCTATTCAGCCATACAGGGCTGAAATAAAACCCTGGCAGGCCAGTTATTAGACAGCAGCAAACACTATGCAGCCAGCCAGATGTTCAGTCCTACTGCCCTAAGGAAAGAAACTTAGACCCTTGAAAATATTATATATTATATTGCTTCCCTGGATTACAATGCCATTTTTCAATTTTACGTAATTCAGTGATCCTATTCCTTCTTTCCTATCCGATTGAATTAATTTTGCAATGTCACATTACCTTTACTTGTGTTTTATATATATATATTATTTTTTTAAAGAAATTGCAAGGTAATGTGTTTACCTGGACATCAATTTCCTGATGGATCACAAGTTGCAACATTGGTATGCAAAGAGGGTGAGTGGGTGCCAGCTAGATCTGACTGGGTACGAGTTCCTGATTGCCAGGGTAAGTGATTCATATCTTCAATTATTGAAGTATGTCCTAATAATGTAGGATATAATGAGATTGAAGTGGTGGAGATTTCTATTATGTTGGATTAAGGTGGTTTGAATTATGGGGTTTTTGGGTTGAGGGAATATTTAGACCATTCTAGTGTTAGTAATGTACCAAGAACAGTTAGTTATAAAGCGAAGGATTTTATTTTGGGATCTTTGTACTTTATTTGTGGGTGGTAGTCTCTGAACCACAGATGTAACAGCCATGAAACCAGAGGATATATGTGAGTGATATATAAAGGAGATTTTTATGTTGAGAGGGATAAAGGAGATTTTCAGTTTTAATTTGTGGAATCAATGGAGTATTATTTTTTTTAAGGGAGAATTTTAGTTTGGAATCGAGGGTTAGGCCAAGGTGTTTGTGAGAATATTTAGTAGGGATAGTTGAGCTGTTAGTAGTGACTGTTTCGTCATAGCAAACTTTACATAATTTCATTCCAGACAAAAATATCGCAATATATATTCATAAAAACATTATTTGGTGACCATTTAAACTAGCAAATAATTATTGAATACTAATAATTGATGCAATAATATTGCTTTCATTATTAGTATGTTTGCTTATTCTGTAAAATATTGATCTTGTTTCAGCTATTTGCACACCACCCTGTCAAAATGGAGGTCAATGCTTGACTACAAATTTGTGTGTCTGTCCCCAAGCCTATACAGGACCTGAGTGTCAATATTGTACGTAGCAATTATTTTATAATTTTTCAGTATTAATAATTGTTATATGAGTATGGGTTTTGGGTTATACAAATAAATCAATTATTTGCTCAATGCAATATCTATACTTTAAATCTGCTTATTCTTCTCTGTATCCAAGAACATAATGTAAATAATGATTTGCAGAATAGCATCATTTCCCAAAAATTTTAAACCTAATATTCTTATATATAACAAATTTAGATAGGAAAGAGAGACAGTGAAGTCAACTTACCTGAAATCAACCAATGGTCCAGTTGATCCAGTGAAACTATTATAAATTCTCAAGGGCCTGAACCCCATTCATCTGGAGAGAAGGTCTGAATTGTGAGCTAGCCAGGCACGAATTAATGAATTCAAACTAAGGTGCACCAACTACTATAAAGCTACAATCAACACCCAATAAAGCCAACATATCTGTCTACTTGAGGAAAGGTCATGTTGAGATAAATAATTATTCTTTGCAAACTGCCCACACAGAATACAAAATGCTATATCTTTGACTGTGTACAAGCTTTGTTTCTTGTTGTGTATTGTTGTTCATGTCAGTGTTAGATGCAGTAAAGTTTCATGTCTTTCAAGATCAACAGCTCATGTGCTCTGTGTATTATAGATTGATCCACGATTCTCTCTCAATAGGTTACGTGCCCAGGAACAATTACTCTGCACTGAATTAGTTACCAATAAACAGTTTTGGTGAATGCGAGTATATATTTGAGGTCAATGTTCATTGTTAGTTTTAAAAACTGTTAAAAATGAATTCAAATATGGCGTCACGAATAGAGATGCTATCGAAAGACAATTTCGACACCTGGACAATACAGATTTGAGCGATCTTAATCAAAAACGATGCAGGGGATGTACAGGAGACAGGCGAGGACCTGATTATTGTCACAGTTTATGTTGACGACATAATATTAATGTCCTGCCAAACTGAGAAAATTGAACAAATTCACCATTTTCTTTGCAAATTGTTTGAAATCAGGAGCATGGGCTCGGTAAAACATTGCCTTGATATTGAATTTTCCAAAGATAATACCGGAATTAAGTTGAGCCAGAAGGCTTATATCATGGATTTACTTGATCGATTTAGGATGCCAGATTGTAAAGCAGTACTGACTCCAATTGATTAAGGAGCAAAGTTATCAAAGGACAAGGGCTGGGATCCAAACGATGGTGAGCATCCACCCTACAGGGAACTCGTGGGTGCGTTGATGTATTTAGCTGTGGCAACTAATCCTGATATTGCTCATGTTGCCAGCATGCTAGGGCAATTTAACAATTGGGGAGACACATTGGCTGGCTGCTAAACGTGTGCTTCGATACCTACGTGGAATGCTGGATGTTGGTATCAATTACAAATTTAAGGAAGCAAAGTTGACAGGATATGCTGATGCAGATTGGGCTTCCAGTGTGGACGACCGACGATCATACACAGGTTTCGTGTTTACATTGAATGGAGGACCTGTATCATGGGAATCCAGGAAGCAACGTACCGTAGCTCTATACTCAACCGAGGCTGAGTATATGTCTCTCAGCGAAGCCTGTAAAGAGGCAATCCATCTACAAAGGCTGATTGAGGACTTGGGATCTGGTAGCCGAACTACCGTCCAGTTGTTTAACGACAGTCTTGGGGCTAAGATATTAGAGGAAAACCCTGTGTTTCACTCCAGAACAAAGCACATCCATGTTCGTCACCATTTCATTTGTGAAGTCATACAGTCTGGCGAAGTTATGGTTCAGAAGACAATAGAGTGTGTATGTATATATATATATATATATATATATATATATATATAAATTATCAATTTGTTACTGTATCATGTCAAAAGTCAATCATAATTATCAATCTGTTAACATATTTTGCGAATTATTACAAACAGATATTGTTATAAATATATTTTACTCTAGGAGTTCAGAAAGAATTAAATGATTGATGTAGTGTAATCCTTCCCATTCTGGTTTGATATTATCTCTCATGAAAGAAAGAAATTGTAATTTTTCTTTTTCTATGTTGAAAATGTATCTATTTTAGTTAAGGAAACTGTTCTGTCAATTGGCAACACTTTTATAAATGATAAAACTTTTATATGATTTAAACAACTTTAATATTTAGAATGAAAGTATCACACAACTATCTCAAAACAATTCACTTCAATGGAAGACAAAAACATTAATTGATTGTCTGTTCATTATTATTATTATCAGTTTATTCCAAGAAAGCACCAAATGTCATCTCATTGTAGCCAGATATTGATACTTATTATAAAACCTGCTTACATTACCCCTGCCCCCCTTTTTTCCACATTCTGTGTAATTTTCCAGGCAACTGTAAATAATACCATATTTGTAGTGAGTCTTGACCCTCCTGATGAAGAGTGAGGGATACCTGGGGTTCCCAACTGGTTAGTTTAAGAGTCTCTGGCTATGGGACAGTTTGTGTTCCTCTTCTTCCTACAACAGTGGGATCCAACCTGTGGGCTTCACCTCTTCTTGTGATAATGAAATTCACTTGGTAGGCAGCCACCTGTGGTCATTTTCATCATTGCTGCTATTGTCATCTTCCACTGTAGAAACTAGATGCTGCTGGTTGTCCTGGTGTATCTTCTTCAGAAAATTGGTAAGCGATGAATACATCTTTGTCCAGGAGGGAAGTTCCTTGAATTTCCAAAAAAACTGTATAAATGGCTTCAGTCTCCACTGTGTACAACTTCTTTTTGATCCATTCGAAGTGATCAGTTTCAGGCCAGCCGTTCCTGTTGATTACAACATTTACTGGTGGTTGAGTGATGATTATGCATAACACAGGCCTATCCATGGTACAAAAAACTTTTTCGCTACTCTGTGTGGAACTACATTTTCCTGAGGTACACCAAGTCACCAATGATAAATTTTCACAGATTGTGATGCTTGTTAATACTTGTCCTATTTTTGCTTAATTTTCTTTACTAGCTTAGACTGCATCCTCAAATGCAAGTTCTAAACATTGTCATAATTACTGATGTAAATTCTTCATCAATTTCAGGTAGATGTTACAATCAAACAGAACTGAGAATTCTTGATCGAAGATTAAATAGTTCATAGTGTAGCTGGAACTTGTATGGACTGCACTGCAATAAGTTCTGAGAACTAGATCTAAATGATGGTCTAAATTTTTATCTTGTTAGTTTCTAAGCTTTCTTAGAATTGTCAAATAGACTGTGATAAAAGCATTCTACATTAGCATCTGTGGTCTCTTGGTTGGTTAGCTTTTGTGTTGATGGATTTTACTCTCAGTATTTTACACATATTTTTGATCAGCATTGACAAAAAGTCTGTTCCCTGATCTGTCCACAGCTGTATTCCATGGTGTCCTACAAAAATTTTGCCAATCGTCTCCACTGTAAGACTCTTCAACAGGACTGCCTCTGCATAGTGGGTAAAATTATCAACATAAGTCAAAATAAAGTGATGTCCATAGGCAGTGGTAGGTAAGGGCCCTACAATGTCCTTTGCATCCATTTCAGACAGGCGTGAAGGAAAGTGTGGGGGTCAAAGAGGGGATTTCCTGGGGTGGCACATGCTACAAGCTTCTACATTCAGTTACCTCAATCACCTTGCTACCTCTAGTCTTTACAGACTACTTTAAGACTTTTTCATTTCTGCAAAATTTTATAGCAGCACCAGCCCCTCACCCTATAGCACTCAACCCAGAGATTCAAGTTGATTACTTCTAGCCCAAATCATTTCCGAAAAAAACATAATAATATAGGCTTGGCGTGACATATTGTCCTGATTTCCCATATTGCAGTGTCAGTCTTTTACTTTCTGAAATGGATGCTAATCAAAAGATGAACTGCCATAGATGGCACAGTAATAGGACTGATGAATATGATTTTATATATCACTTGAAGTAACAGGCTAATCAGAGATGTTACTAATAAAGACAAAGTTAATTGTTCTGATGACCAAAGAATAAAAAGAACTAGAATATATTGAAAATTCTATATTCTACATATTTATTAAAGTATTACATTAGTGCAATGGTTAGTAGGAATATCTTAATCTAGCACAATGGAATTTAAATGTATCAGTGAGTTAAAAAAAGTGAGTTTTCTGGAATTAAGTCAGATATAGTTCTTTAAACCCTGAATACTATGTTTGACATTTACTGCACACAATTTATATTTTTTTACCAAGAAAAACTTAATAAAATATAATGTCAATATTTTATTCTATTTTATATATAATTTTAAACTACTGAGTTATTTTTTAAATGATTCAACTTTTGTTTTAGCTGTAGATGCTTGTTCACCAGAAAAATTAAACTTCAATGGGGGATACACGTGTCGTGGCTCAAGAGACTCATATGTTTGTACAGTTTCTTGTCCTTCAGGCTCATTTTTCTCAAATGCTCCTGCACATGAATATGTCTGTGATTATGCATCAGGAAATTTTTTTCCAGCACCTGTTCCACAATGTATATTTGGTAAGACTTGATATTGATTCAAGTGGTAATATGTTTGTGAATCACATATTTTAATTAACTTATCTATTTTCCCCATTCCCATAATCCTGCCTTACTTACAATTCTGCTGAATCTCTTTAATATTTCTCGAGGTATCTATTAATTCCTCTAAATTCATTGATTATTACTGTACATATTGATTTAATATGATCTAATATATCTCAATATGCCTGGCTTATTCCACACTTCTTAGGTTGCCTGTGAACAGATTCCAAAACTTGTATTGTATTTATTTGTTTCTGTTATACTTTCTCGAATGTATGAATTGATGCTTATTTTCAAGTAATTATTTACAAAATTATATCATACGTTTCTGCCTTCTAAAGGTCGTGGAACTTCTCCATTTTCTATTTGATCTCTTTCATTATGCTTTGTTGTTTTATAAAGAATATCCAACATATTCTAAAACACCTCCTCTCTCTTGTCAGCAACACAAAATAATAAACAATTGAGAATAACATGTGACTTGTCTTCAGCAAAAAAGTAAAAATAATTTGAAACTAGTATAATTGAACTGAGATGATGTCAGTTATAACATAAAAATATTGCGAGACCCTTCCCTGCTAACGAAAGTCCAATTATCTTTCAGAATTTATTTTCAGAATCATTTATAAATCAATAACTTTTATATTAGTAATATTAAATAACAATTCAAATAATGATACTAACTAGAAAAAAATCAGACAAAAGTAAGAGATAAAATAAATACCACGCAAGGTTTTCATCAGGTGATTAAATTTTTAAAAGCAACAAGGATTGCATAAAAGTTGAGTGGTATTTATTTTGTCACTTTATTTTGTCTGTTGTTTGGCTATTTATTTATCTAATTACTGAGCTTTTAAACAGATATTTTAGATTTTCTAATTTCAAATGAAGACAATTAAAGCTTTTCTAGTGAATGTGTTGAATAAACAGTTCTATGGTTTCAATCCAGGAAATCTGATAAACACACAGAAATACATCTAGTTCCTAAAGACAATGCAGAAGTGGATTTATTCAATGACTGCCCTGGTTGGAGCCTTAGAACTGTTTTTCAATAACTAAATAACTGGAATTTTTTTTATTTCATAGACGTTTGCTCATATTTTAATAAGTTATCATTAATGAGGTTTTAGAGAATATAAAATAAAAATTATTGGAACAAAAATTATTTCATTGTGAATATTACAAATTGTTGCTATAAATTGTCATTATTTATTTCCAGAATCATTTATAAAACAATCACCTGAAGTAGTTCCTGGAAATTTCAATTTTTCTTCTTTGTCTTTTGGATCCAGTGCAAGCTCTTATACCAGTTTCAAATCAAATTCTAATGCAATTAATAATCATGAACATGAGAATCAAATAACATATGTTTTAGAAAAACCTCCAAAAGCCGGTGATTGCTACATTTGGTCAGGAGATCATATTAAAACATTTGATGGCAGCATTTTAAGGTAAATCACTAATAATATTTTGAAGGTTTCTAAGTATTTTACTATTTTGTGCCTCATGAGCATTTTTATATTGTGTTTTTGAATCCAATTCACTGTGTCTTTAAATGTTGAGTTGGTATGATTCATATTGATAGCAATGATTAATTTAATTTTAATTGATTGATAAGAGATCAGCAGGTTGTTTTACAATACTATTAAATTGTGTGCTGTTACATATTTTTTTATTATTAAACTGACAATACTACTGGCATCTACCCAAATATGAAACTGAAGGATGTAATGGAGGAAATATGTATGAGCTAAGGCCACATAGTGTTTCCCTCACACAATTTGTGTGCTGAACAGTTTCACAGTGGATGAGAATAGGTACAAATAAGAAGGAACACAAGTGAGTAAAGAAATATTAGAACTGAAAAATGTAGAAATTCATTGGTAGGAAAGAAAAAACTTTCAGTCTTTATAATAAATAAAGTTCATGATTTATATTAATATCTTTATTGTGAAATCGAATTTCAAATTCATATATAATAATTTCAATTTTTTCTTCAAATTATAGAAGAAAATACTATTAATAATGAGTACACAATTTTACTGCAAATGGAATGTGGTTTAAGCTGGAAAGATGATAAATATTTTTACCTTAATATTAATTTGGCTGTAGAACACATACACTTAAAATTATTTATCTAGCAATTCTGTGTTACCCTTGTAACATTATTGTGTATTTGTGTATAAATAAATAAAATATCAATAATTATTTAATAGTTCACAAAGTAATTAAATCCTAAATTGCAAGATAATGACATTTAATTTCTTTTTTGAAACATAATATCATCAAATGTACAAATTTAGATTAAGATAAATTTATTTTAATATATACTTTCACACCTGATAGAGACCCAAATCAGGAATGAAAGTGATAATTTAGGATTTAATTCTTTATGAACTATTAAATGCTCTTATTGGCCATTTTATTTATGTATTCAACTAATGTCAGATAAATATAACTATTATTATATATAGTAATATTCTCTGTGTGATATTTTCAGCTTTCACAGTGATTGTGGGCTTACATTGGTGCAGGATGTTGTTGATAATACATTTAGTGTAATTATTGATTACGAAACAAATTACCAGAGATTAAAAATATTTGCTCAAAACAAAGAATATGTTTTTACTGCATCAAGTAAGTTTATAGATCCTATACAAATACAAACTTTGTAACAATGTATATTTAGAAATGTTGCTCTTAGTGTTGTAAAATATTCGGCACTGTTATACTTGTTTTCATGTTACATAAGGTATGAAGTGCATTGATACATATATTTAAAAAGGAACATTTATTTTAAGGTAATATCAATCACTTTTCCAATAATTTAAAATGTCATTCCCACCCTTAACTTTATTCCAAACAGAGTTCAATTTGAATTTAACCAGCCTGGTTGAATGTTATTATTGAATTCAGAAAACTTTAAAACCATGTCATCAATACCAATCTCGGTGGATTTTGTATTACCACTTTCCAACACTACCCTTATTGTTTGAATGTTCACTTAACTGGCATGTGAGAATTTACATTCATCAGCTCTCATTAACCAACATTTCAACACCAATCTCAGTTAGTAGCATATTGTATTATTATTATGTAATCCACATCTACCTCCACCTCACTATAAGTACTCTTTTACATTGCTTTTATGGGTTGAAATAAGGTTTGAATTAAATCTAGAGTGCTAGTATTGGCCCAATGATTGAAAAAATGAATTATTCGACACTAATATATGTCATTTTCAATTATTTTAAGTGACACCCAATTTCACTCCCATCAAATTTTTTTTAATCAATGTGTATTGGTTTATATTGAAATGGTAATTTCTAATCCTTTTCCCTTCCATCCTTTGACTTGCAGCTTTTTTCCCTTATTTCAATAACTTTATTTTTACCCCATACACTTTTGTCCCCATAGACCAAATTTTTTCTATGAAATTATGTTTTTCTAGTTCCGCATACAAATTTTCACTAATAAAAGTTGATTATCAAGAAATTCCCTTTTAATACCCAATCCTTCCATTACCACATCAACATATAACAAGCCCATGTCATCTGGCTTACTATTACTTTCACTCTCTTTCTCCCATGCCTATCAACCAATATTGGTATAGTGGATGAAGTTTTCTCGGGATTCCAACCAGGTAGCATCGTTTAATATACACAACTTTTCGATGGCTTGCACCACCATCTTCTTCAGACAAGCCATCGAATTGTTGTGTATATTAAATGACGCTACCCAGTTAGAATCCCGAGAAAACTTCATCCAGCAACTACACCAGGAAAACCTACATTCAATATTGGTATACTTTGATTTTTTCCGTGGTCCCAACATATTCACTTCTCCAACAAGAGAAATTGCCAGTGAAGAAGGCTTTATTATTCCACCCTCTAAGGCCATTATCTCCCTTCGCATTTATATAATTCCCAGCCCTCTCTCTATAAATATCATTCCTTTTTTCTGCATGATGATGGCATTGGCCAATTTGAACATTTACTTTCTGATTTGGTACATATATTAAGTTCTATAATTTTTCTCTCTATGTGTCTACTCCCCCAGCCAATATTTTATTCTCTTCATTATCCAAATCACATAAAAATTTCAACACTTCTAACATTTATGCTAATGAATTTCCACCCTCCCAATAGCTTTAATCACCTCTATTTATAAATGAAACTTAACTTTATTATCTAGTTAGTTTTCAGTCAAGGAGTTATCCAAATATTTATTCTGATTAATCATACCAATGATGTATTCTTCTCTTGCATGATCTTTATTCCCCTTATAACTCTCATTATGCAAAAATCCACAATAGCCCTCTGTCTATCTTGTCCCCAAAATCTTTGAAGAAATTTTACTTTCAATCCTTTAAAACGCCCACCCAACCTCCGAAATTTACTTGTACACCCTTGCAAAACCCACACCCCCACCCACCCACCCATGCCGGGTTGCAAACCTTGTGGTAGGAGCAGATGCCATGTTTGCCCTATCTTACAGCCCACCACAACCTTTCATAATCACACAAAAACATTCAAAATCAAAGAAAATATCACCTGCCTCTCCTCCCACACCATCTACCAAATTAACTGCAGACTCTGCCCTGCCTTCTATATAGACCAAACCAAAAGACCCCTCCCTGAACGTATAGCCAACCACCGCAGCACTGTCAAACTATCTAAAATCCAATTCCCAGTAGTTGCTCACGCCCAAAACCACAACATAAACAATTTCAACCAATGCTTCTCACTCACCATCCTTAAAGCTCTACCCCCCGATTCATCAGAAGCAGAACTCCATCTATGGGAACTATCTTTCCAACATGTCTTGCAGTCCAGGCAAAGCCCTGGACTCAACATCCTGTAATTAGTGCCCTTCCTACGTACCATCCCCTCTTTCACGAGACCATGTGAGTATGTATGAGCATGCTTATGTATGTATAAGTATGCATAGATGTGTGTGTGTTTGTGTCTGTGCATGTTCATGTGTATTTGTATGTTCAGGCATACATGTATACATGGGATGATTTGTATGAATGATCTGTATCCTAACCTTTCCTATGCCACAACCTTTCCCTGAGAGAGAAAGTTAGTGGCTTGGTCGGGGTGTTGATTTTTTATGGGCTACTGGCCGTGCGGTGGTCAAAACTCTGCAGTCCGCAGCTGGCCGGTGCATGGAATGGTGTAACACTCCTTCCTGAAGAAGGAGGCTGAGAGCCTCTGAAAATTTAAAGAACAGCCTTCAGTTCCTTATTGCATCACTGCACTTCACTTTCAGGTAAGCCACAACCTATCTCTCTTTCCTTTCCATACCAATATTGCAATTATATATATATATATATATATATATATATATATATATATATATATATATATATGTGTGTGTGTGTGTGTGTGTGTGTGTGTGTGTGTGTGACTATTCCCCAATATTTTTAAAAATTGTAATTATTTAATTTTATAATTATTACATTTTAGGTACTGGAATTCCTACTTTACAAGTTGGAGATCAGAATGTTCCAATTCCGTCAAACCTGTTTGGTGTAACAATTCAATTTTCAACCACTTTTATTGAGATAGCTTTTACAGTTATCAAAGTCAATATAAAATGGGATACAAAGGTATTTATCAAAATTGTGATAACTGTTTTAGATACATAAATAGTCAAATAAGTGGCAAAAAAATAACAGATAAAATTGTGGGGTATTTAATTTAGCACTTATTTTTGTCTATTATTTTGCTATTATTTATCTAATTAGTATACTTTTACACAGATGTTTTCTGTTTTGTGTTTGAACTAAAATATTGCATTATATGCATTAATTAACTAGTATTCAGAAGCTTATAATAAAAAACATAACATTATTTCAATGAATAATCTTAAGTTATCAAAATTCAATTTTAAAATGTTTATTAACTAAATTCTTTATGGAGAAATTATTGACTGAGGGGTAGGCAAAAATTTGCATGTACTTAACTTTTGAAATCTGAAATATGGTTTCTTCATGAAAGTGGAGGTTGCATAGTTCTGTATTCACATTAAGATGTTTTATAGTTTTAATTAGAATGGAGTATGATGTTGAAGATATTATTTAAATGTTTTGGAACATACTAGATATATGGCTGCACAATATTTCAATGAAATTTTTGTTTGAATGAAAGATGCAAAATATATTTTATCTCAAACTGAAAAATTTTCCATTCAAACACATTTATGTAAACAGTGGCTGTTATTTCACATTAAATGTATTAGTTTTCCAAATTTCCTCTCTTTTTAAATTTCATTATATTTTTTATTTTATTTATGTATCATCTTGTGATAATGTTAAAATAGTGGGATTATTTGATTACACTGTTCAAAATATTGGTTTTCTAAACTATTCTAAAGTAAATGTATTTTCATTACTATTACTATTAAAATGTTAATGTACTGTTGTAACAGAATAATGAAAAGTACTCATATATTAATTACTTAAAAATCAATAAATATTACTGATCAAATTGTTGTTAGTGAAATATATTTAGTTACTTTACTAGCTTATTTATAATTCATATGCCTGTAGGATTTTGTACTAGTTCATGTGAGTGAAAACCTTTGGAATCGCACAGGAGGTTTATGTGGAAAGTTTGATGGATATTCCAATAATGATATGCAATTAAGAGATGGCAGTATTTCAAATGATCCATTTACATATATTACTAACTGGCAAGTAGTGTCTTTGAAAGGTAAGCTGTAAACTAAATTATATTTTACTATTATGTCCTTATGAAGTACAGTACATTTCCAATTAAAGTAAAAACTCTGTAAAGAAGTCTCTTGCTAAGACTGTCCATAACATGAGGTAGGGGAATTTTTGCATTTTAAGTTTTTCTGTGTATTAAATCTTACTTTTACCTTGATTGTTCATGCTTAAAGTTTCAACACAGAAAAATTATACACAAAACAATAAGCCTTAATATATATTTTTTTGGTGCAGATTTCACATTTCTATCTTCTCTTGTTGCTTTCCTGCAGCTGGTTAAAAATGCACCATGACTTTACGGACACACTGTATAAAGTTTGGCTAATTAGTATTGGTAAATAATTGTTTTCCTTATCCAAATTTTTTACATTAATCTAGCCAAAAATTTTAATTACTGAGATAAATATGTTTTGATAACTCAAAATTCTTTTGTAGTGGATATTTCATATTAATTCTGACACTGCAGTTCAAACAGTTTATTGTGTAAGTAACATTTGGTTTATCAAAAATTTGATAATTTTGTTGACAATATTTTTATTTTTCGAAGATTGAAATTTTTTATCAGATCAGTGAATTTACATAGATAAGGTACTCATATTTCTGTTATTTATTTGTTAATTGGTAATGTCAAATGTAATAATATTCGATGTAATTTTAATATATTTTAAATAAAATTGGGGAATATGAAGTAAGTGAAAGAATATTAACAATAATATCAAGATTTCCTTTATGGAAGCTATGATAAAATAATGTAATATATTTTTCATCTGGATTATAAACCATAGATTTCTTTTGAAACAAGGGGTAGTTAGTCATGAAATTGAGTACCCTTCCTGAATTTTTTGATTCTAGATACAATTGGTATTTAGTCTCTTATAGAATAGAGTGACAGAAAGGTATTAATAATGCAGAAAAAAATTATAAATATCATGAAGAGTGTGTCTTTATCATCAGCAACTATACCAGTATTCAAAGAGCTACAGATTCTCCCAGTCCCTTGTTTCTACATACTTGAAATTGATTGTTTTGTTTACAAAAATATTAATCTTTTTGAATTAAATAATATTGTTCACTCCTACAACACATGATATGTTGATTAAATTCCCTTGTCAAATCAGAGACGGAGAAAATGTCAGTTGGTGTTATGTTACATGGGTAGCATACTATATAATAAACTGCTCTAATAAAAAAAACTAACTACAAATAATTTTGATTTAATGTCAAAAGAATTCTACGTACTCAATGTTTTTATTCAATGCAAGAATATCTGGATACCAATTTTTAATTATCTCAATAAGTGAATCTAAAATATTTAATTGAAAATTACCAAAGTTATTTTACTGTAAATAATCTCATACTTCTAATTATAATGTACACTTGGAAATATAATATTCTAATTATACAATCTTTTGATTTGTTTTACTCTCTATATGTAGAGATTTTGAACCAAAAACATTTTTAATTTCACATGTAAAGGTTCAATTATCTTATGATTACTGAAAATATCAAATAAATTATATAACTGCTTCTTGCTTTTCAAACAATTTAATTTATCTTTAATAAGACTTCCTTTGCCTCTTACATGATTATTATTCTGTACTGAATACTTATATTAAAACATCATTAATTAATTTTTCATAGCTATTAAGTTTGTTTAGCCCTTACATTTATTTTCATATATGTAAAAAATTCTTCTTTTTTTTCAATAATTTCATTTCTTTTTTCAATACAATATTGTTCCAGAAACATGCAATTCTGTTACAACTACTACACACACCTGTGCAATTTGGGAAGCTGAAGGAAATAGCATTTCCGAAGCAGCCACTAAGTTTTGTGATAAACTGTTAAAAGAAGCTCGTTTTGCAGCCTGTAGAGCAGTAAGTGCCAATATTAACTTATAGCTCATAAAGAAAATGACTAATTTTATAAATTTATGATATAAAACAGTTTGTTATATTTGTGTAAAATTTGTCATATTTAAATTATGTGATATTTATAATGCTTACTTTTTTACACATTAGCTGCAACAAAAACTAAGTTACAATGCAATGTTTTGCTCCTCACATGTTTCAACTTCCTTGGTAGACACTGACACAATTATGGAGTCAAAGAATGAAACCTTTTATATGTACATTATATATTAAACTAAATCAACAGCATAATTTTATTGGCTTGAAAACAAAAATGATAATTCTTAATCTTCTTCTATACACAAAATAGATAGTTTGTGTATGTGTATGTTCTGCATATTGTGTGTCAAGTTATTTCAATATTTGTATGCTTTTAAAACATAGGTTTATCTCATACATATGTTATTAATTAGGTTTATTTGCTGCAGAGTTTTGATAACACTATTGCTGTAGTAATATTATTAGTATTTTACGTGGATAGTCTCATAAAAATTGTTATTCTTTCTGGGGGTGATGTAGAACATAACTTAAAACATTCACGAGACACCCCTGTATAAATGTATATGTATATATACTCAAGGAAAAGGTGACGAGGTCAAATTAAATAACACATTTTGTTAGGAAAGAGAGACAGCGAAGTTGACTTATCTGAAATCAACCTTTGGACCAGTGGGGCTGAGTAGTAAAAATATTTCAAATTTTCAAGAGCATATTGATGTTCCAGCTATCCCGTAAACAGGTTGGCATAGGAGGGGCTTATCAAAGTTCCCATTCTTATACCACTTATTCTTTGTTAGATGTTATCTTGAAAATATGTGTAATTCTTGGTGATCACAAACTGGAAATCAAAAACTGGGAGGTTGCAAAGGAGTTTGGTGGTCTGGAAGACATGGAATATTCAAGTTCTGCCAAGCCACAAGCACAGGGGATGCTAGTGTACAGGGAGTTAACATTTACAGTAGAGGAGTTGTAGCCAGTAACAATTACGTGACTCAGGACTCCTGTCTTGTGGAGTTTTGGGAGCAGGTAGAAGGTTAGTGTTTGAGAATTTTTGGGAGTGAGGAGCTCAATAGTACCATGTGATAATTCATGAATTGGGCCATATGTTTGAATAAACTTGTCTATATCAGAAGACCCCACTCTAAAACTCCCCTACTTAAGGCAGGTTGTCAACCTTGTGGTAGGAACAGGCACCATGCAAGCCTTATACTTTCAGCCTACCACAATCCTCCAAAATCCTCCAAAATCCTCCACAAATAGCTTCCTACAATATATATATATATATATATATATATATATATATATATATATATATATATATATATAATATTAGGAGAATCCATTAAGGAATTGGAACTAATTTATTGACAAAGTCACATTCAAACTTGGATAGTAAACATTTAGCACTTGTACAATAGCCCTTATATATACTATATTATGGTAAATAATAATTTTAATTATTTTTAGGTCTTAAATGACAATGTTCAACTCTATTATGAAGCATGTCGCTGGGATTATTGTTCTTGCAAAGAAGATACTCGTGAATCTTGTGCTTGTAATTCCTTCTCAACATTTATGCGAGAATGTGGTCTTCGAGGAATATATGCTTTAAGTAGCTGGAGAGATAATTCAACATGTTGTGAGTAAAAATAATGTTGATGATACTATCCTTAATTGGTTATATAACATTAAAAATTTGAAAGAAATTGCAGGTCTTGGGTGACCTTAGGGAACATGGGTGTTCCCAGTGTAATTTTTTTTAAAATTTCAGTTTAACGTCGCATTAAACTTTTTGTCATTAGCGATTTACATCTGTTAAGTTCTACATTTGTATAACATTTAAATTACTTTAAACAAATCAGTTTTCATAGAAAAGTCTATGAGGTTGTTTATTGCTGCTGATGAGTTGCAAATCTCCATCATTGAATGGGTGGCTATGGTTGATCTTCTTATCTCGCTATATTTGAGGCAGTCAAAGAGGACATGAGGAATTATTGTGGGCTTCTTGCATGAGCTGCATACCGGCTGCAGAGATCTGGAAATCATGAATGAATGAGTGTAATTGTTGGATGACGAGTTCTTGGATGCCCTACCGGGCATCAACATTAGTTAGACACAATGTTTTAATGACAGGCACCATCATTCAGCTGGCTTCCTAATAATAATAAAATCAAAAGAAGCATCCATGGTCACTACTTGTGCTATGATTGAGGTCAACATACTCTACTGTTTCAGATGTACAGCTTTTATAGAATACATTAAAACTAGGGAACATACATATTTCAATATTTTATTTGTTTTGAATTATACTGTAGCACATTCATTTTGACTCATGCCTCTGATGGACTGAGAGCCCTGCTATGCAGTTTGAATAGGATTTCATCTATTCATCCTCTTTAAAAATGTATAATGATTCTATTTCATAGATAATAACTTCATGCTATGGATACATGGGCCAAATCACTCCAAAATCTTCAATGCCTTGTTCATATAATATACCCTACAAATCTCCTTTGTGATAGAATCTCAGAGAACTGTTTACTCTAGCCAATCTATCTACTTTCCTAGAAATAACTCTATTCTTTTCTTAACATTCACCAAAATGAAATTCAACCTGTAAATAAATAAAGTTATAGAAAAGCCCAATGAGACCACAGCATAAAAATATTATCAATGAACATGAAGTTTGTTAAACATTTAAGAGACAGAAAGAAAGAAATTCTTACTCTTTGCATAAGCTGAAAAAATTGAAAGACTTGTTCTATGTTACTGTTCTTAAAGGTTAATGTATATATAGTTTTACATATTAAACAACTGAGTTGACCTGACAGCATGTTGTGAAACATGGGATGAAAATTGTAACAATGAAGTATGCAGTACTGATTTTGTTTTTAATATATATATTTGTGTTTTTAGGATTATTATGGCTAATTAAGGCCAAAAGCAACAAATAAAATATACTTATTTTAAACATCTTAAGGTTTTATTACAACTTTTCATCTCTCTTAAAGATACTGATATAAATGGGTTTTATAATGGAAATACATTATTGCTTGAATTGACATATTGTAAAACTTCCCCTAACGAATTTCAGCAATACAGTGTTCTGGAGGTAGTGTTTACCTACCTTGTGGCCCAACTGTACAAGAAACATGTGGTTCTGGACTTACTTCCAATAACTCATTAGTCATAGAATCTTGTGAAGAAGGCTGTTACTGTCCACCTGGTACTGTTTTACATGGTCAAAGCTGTATAACAAGAGAGCAATGTCCATGTCAGCTTCGTAGAAAATATTTTCAGCCAGGAGAAACAGTTCCCCGGGGATGCAACACTTGGTATAACTTCATTATCAATTATAAAATATATATTAAATAAGCAATCTACTTTATTTATACATATTGATGTTCATAAAATACTAATTTTTATATTAGGAGATACAACATTGAACTTTTAAACAGATATATATTTTTTATTTTTTCATTCATATTTAATTCACTCAGATTCGAATAATATTAAATTCATGTCAACCAAATTATTTGTAAGATCGGTATCAGTATTTACTAACTTACTATGGATAATTTGAGGAAGTGGTACACATTATTATGTCTTCATAATTTATATTTATATATAATCATTTACAGCTGGTTGTGATTACTCAAGTTAAAAGTACAAGGAAAGATACTTTGATATATATAGATTCCTATTCCATAATCTTGTTTCTTCATTTTTATTCAAACAGATCATTGTAATTTGCTTTCAGTTTGCCTTAAATAAATTTATCATGTATTCTTCATTGGTATTAATAATAGCTGATTTATGAAACATAAGCTTTTACTATCAAACATTGACATTAAATATATTTCCTACAAATAGTAATATTGATAATTTAGTATCAAATAGATAAGAATAATGATTCAGATATTTCCACAATTTTGGAGTAAAAATTTTCTTCATAGTATGTATAAATTGTGATTTAATTTTAAATATGTTGAATTTTAATTTTACAATTCAAGGGTATTTTAAGATACAATTGGAACCCTCGCAAAAATTTATAAGTTAATTAAATACTTAATATACAGGTAACAATGATAATTTTATCAATCATTTCAGTCAACAGAGAGCCAATATAGCTTTCTAATTTATTAATACTAGATCTGTTTAATTATATCATATAAATTGCACTATTACCATTTTATTCATTAAATTAACATGTGAAATATTTATTTATTTTGACAGTACATGTCAAGCAGGTCGCTGGGTGTGTACACAAACTCATTGTTCTGCTCGCTGTGGAGCTGTTGGAGATCCACATTATGTAACATTTGATGGTCACCGCTATGATTTCATGGGAAGGTGCTCATACTACCTTATGAAGGGTAATAATTATAGCATTGAAACAGAAAATGTTGCTTGTGCTGGATCCATATCAGAGGTACATACACAGGAATATTTCTTAGTCATTGATAAAAGTATAGAGAAAAAGAATAGAAAGGTTATATGCTCTTAAATGTTCAAGTACTGCCACATTTTAATTTTTATAAATTCTTTTATTTTAGGTTCTTTATTCTATATTTATTATTAAATATGTTTCAGGCACTGAAATTTTCAGTATCTTCATCAAGAGAAATCCCATCATGTACAAAAGCTGTCACTATAAGGTATAAAGATCAAACTGTACGTATGAAACAGAATAAAGAAATTCTCATAAATGGAGTAGAGATCGAATCATTACCAATGAATATCAGTGGAGTTTATATCCAAGAAGCTTCTTCAATTTTTGTAACTTGTGAGTACAAGGATTGCATTATATATCTTCAACATAACAATAGCTATGCAAAGTTTCCTAAAAGTAATTTGAAATTAAATAAAGGCAGTGTTTCAACCTTGACTCAACTTTAAAAGATTTATTTGAAATAATGACTAATTTAATAATATAAATTAATGACATTGCATCATTATCAACTAAAATAAACTTGAATGACATGTTCTACTATATTATAATAGCTGTTTATGATATTTGACATAAATTTTATAACTATTTTCAAAAAGTACAATCTTGGTACAGGTGAGGTAGAAAATTGATCGAAGGAAAGTAGGTAATTGAGTAAGGAAAGTAGGTTTTTCCGGTGTAATTGCTGGATAAAGTTTTCTCAGGATTCCAACCGGGTAGCGTCGTTTAATATACACAATGGTTTGATGACTTGCACCGCCATCTTCTTCACCTGAAGATGGCTGTGCAAGCCATCGAAACGTTGTGTATATTAAACGACGCTATCCGGTTGGAATCCCGACAAAACTTCATCTAGGTAATTGAGGTTTAGAAAATTTATAAAAATTAGATAAACAGTTATCATAAACTAATCTTAATTAGTGTTCAGGGATTTGCAAGCACTAATGCAGAGCTTGAGAGTTCAAAGTATTACACATAAGAGCCTATTCAGTTTCTCCACTACCAATTTTCTAGGACAATATGATGTTTCCTTTTACTTTCTTTTCATTCAGTAATTTACAGAAGTGCAATCAGGTTTCAGCTAATTTGTTCAATCGATTTGTATTGTTGAGTATTTCAGAAATAAATTGTATATAATTTTGTGTGTGTAATATGTTAAATAATTCTAAGAGAAGTTGGATAATTTTTAAATAATATAATTGTTATGTATATATAATTTTTTAATATATAATTAAAATATAATTTTCAGTAACACTTCCTAACACACTTAAAGTATGGTGGGATGGTTTAACAAGAATATATATTGATGCATCACCTTCATTTCGTGGGAAGACACAGGTAACATCTTATAGTTTTCAATATTCAACCATTATTAAAGTGTGCCATCAATAAATTATATTATACTCTTTTTCTCTAATTCTAATTTAGGTATATTGCCAAATATGCTTTCTCCGAGAACAGGAATAGAGGAATATAGACACATAGCATTTAACCTTTATCAAAAGACTCTTTCCATTTCAGGATACTTGTAATTGCCATACACTCCACATTCAATGTGTGATCGAAGTCACTTTTAAAACTAAGGCAAACTTGGTGGCTGGCATTCCAAGTGGTGTCCCTATACTTGAAAATGTCCAAGGGTTTTATCCAACAAGACAGGTCTTTCTAGTATTTGTGAAATAAGGATTACATTATTGTTATAAATTCTTATTCTTATATATTGTTATATATAAAATAAAACGTTCAACTAAATCGATATGTCTCTCGTGAAGATCATCTGATGTTAGTTACCAATATGGTCTTTTGCACTACTTCACGAAACAAAATATTTTTGAAAGATGGATGCAAATCATGGGTTTTGGCAATGTATTTTGGATGAGGAGTCACAGGATTTAACAACATTCCTTACCCCATTTGGTCGGTTTAGATATAAAAGACTGCCATTTGGTATTAATGCTGCACCTGAGGTTTTCAGTAGAGAATGAGTCAGATTATGGACGGATTGGAAGGCGTCAGAGTTAACGGACGATATTCTCATCTATGCGAAGACTAACAGAACATTAAATTCAGCTAAAAGTGGTATTGGTATGACTGCGAGATGCTAAAGTCACATTAAATATGGATAAATGCCAGTTAAGAGTTTCGAAAATTAAGTTCTGAGGACACATTATTGATGAAAAGGGAATTCACATTGACAAGGAGTTTGAGTCGATTCTGAAGATAGAACAATTAGAGAATCGAGCTGAATTGCGTTGTTTGATGGGATCCATTAATTATTTTTCTAAATTTATACCAAAATTTGCTTCGATTGCAAATCCTCTAAATGACCTGTTAACCCCAAAGAAGGGGAGAGAAACAGAAATGGGCATTCTGCATGGTTTGTGAAGCTTTGACTTCAGCACCAATCCTGTCCTGGAACGATCCAACCCAACCAACTGTAATTATGGCAGATGCATCAGCATGTGGAGTTGGAGCCGTTTTAAAGCAGAAGCAGGATCATGGATACTTTCGTCCCATTTCATTTACATTGAAAACACTAAATAAATATCAGCATGGTTGGGCGCAAATAAAAAAAGAAGGATATTCCTTAGTTTGGGCATGTGAACGGTTTAAAAACTTTATTATCAGATTAACTGTTGCTCTGGAAAAGGATCATAAGGCCCTCATTTCCATTTTTACGACAAAAAGATCTTTCTCCAAAATTACAGAGAATGCTGATTCGCTTAGCTCGATATGCACATACAATTCTCCATGTGCCGGGAAAGGAATTGGGGATTGAGGTTGTTTTGTCTCGTCTACCTTTGTGTCAAGCTGAAGAAGAAGAATTTGAGGACGAAATTGCAGCCTATGTCCATAGTATAATTAACTATTTGCCAGCAACTGACCGACAATTAGAAGAGATTAAAAGAGCTCAAGAGACTGATAAGGACAGGAAAAGGTTGAAGGAATATTGTAAAAATGGATGGCCTGAAAAATATATAATACATTCCAATTTGAGATTATATTGGAAACATAGAGGTGAAATCGCACTTGAAGACGGCCTTCTTCTTAAAGGGAATCGGATACTTATTCCACACAAATTGAGAAGAGAAATTCTTCAGCAGTTACATGAGGGACATTAGGAATCGGAAAGTGTAGTGGCGTGCCCAATTCTCAGTGTGGTGGCCGGGTTTATCAAAAGAAATTGAACTAATTATAAAAAAAATATAATCAATGTGTTGAAGAGACCATAAATTGACATGAGCCCAGAATTTCCCAGCCGTCCATGGCAACATTTAGCTATGGATTTATTTCATCTTGGAAAAAAATGGTATTTAGTTGTTGATGATTATTACTCCAGATATCCAGAAGTAGCTCGACTTAATAATCTTAAGGTCGAAGAAATAATTCGTCACCTGAAATCAATTATTGCCTGCCATGGTATTCATGAGAAACTAACACGTGATAATGGGACTCATTTTGCTCCATCCACTGTTTCAAGATTTGGTCAATTTGCTCAAATGTGGGGGGGTTTTCCCATATTACATCAAGTCCTTACTTTCCTCAGAGTAATGGCTTAGCAGAGGTGATGGTTAAAATCATAAAGAATATTTTTAAGAAAAGTAAAGATCAATATTTAGCTTTACAAAGTTATTGAGCAACACCATTGAGTAATGGATTCTTACCAGCTGAGTTGTTGATGGGTCGTCAACTGCGAACATTAGTACCTTCTTGACCATCTGAGCTAAAGCCAAAATTACCAAATTTGTGGAAACTTTGGAAGGATGAAAGTAATTATAGAAAGCATCAAGAAGATAATTTTAATTGGTGGCATGGAGTTCATGAACTGTCAAAACTTCAGCCCCGAGATAAAGTCTGGATTACAGACTTGAGATGATATGAAGTGATTAAAAATATGTCAAAGGCTCCTCGATCTTACATTATAAATACAGAGAAGGATACTGTTCAGAGAAATCCATTTGGTACCCAGTGGGAACGACTCTATTTCAAACGCTGTAGGAAACCAAAGAGAGATGACACAGGCCAACGCTGATGGAGAAATTCAGGCAGAGGGAAGAGAAGAGGAGATGGAGTTTCAGAAAGAAGATTCAGCAGATTCCAATCAAATTGAACAAACTTCCTGTTATGGAAGATTAAAAAACCTGATAGCCTTTTTTATCATGTTTACATTTTTACTTGTGTTTTTATGTTGTGTAATTCTTAAAGGGATGGACGTATAGAGGGCACTGTTTATGATGTCATGGGTCCATGATGATAATTAATAAAATAGTGAACTAATCAGTCCATCATGTCAATCAAAGTATTCATATACAAAATATTATGCAAAAGCACACAAAAGATAGGATTACCTGGCAATCTCATCAATAAAAAGGTTACATAAGAAACAGAATTGTTTCCAAGTGCCAAAAAGTATTGAAAATCTTAAAAGTCCAGAAAAAGGTAGAATTTTTTCAAAGTTCTGAGTAATGTGAAGTTGCTTCCTTGAAGCACCCAACTGGATCTATAAGTTACAACTTCTGAAGATCAAAGTAGCATGAAGTTTCTCTGATAAAAACTCACCTGCATATTTTTAATATTTTTTTTAGTACATGAGGGTAATCCACACGGTGGCAACTCCCCTTTAATAGCATAGGAAGGGTTTTGAAAGGGAGGATGCGGAAGGGTAGAGGAAGGTAGCCAAGTGTTAACTAGGGCCCTCAGGCTGCAGTTTAAGGATCCTACCCAGAATTTGCCTAAAAGTGATGGAGGACAAACCCTAGAAAACCAACATCATTCCAATGGGATTATCGGACAACTCTTACCATATGCCCAAGGTCTACAAATCCTGAACATCTCAAAACAGGCTCAGGTTACTTGGCAAATATAATTGCCTCTTTCAGATCACCTTTTATAGTTTTGCAGCGAAAGTTCCAGAAGGTTGTCTGCTAGCTCAACTACCAGAATCCACACTCAAGTCCCATCAATTATCAATTCCCATTATTAGTTTGTTTTTTTATTAGTAAAGATCTTTGTCATACTTTTACACATTATTAAGAAACTTCATCTTATTTTTACACATTATTGTTTTGAAAGACAGTTTCCAAGCTTCTACTATGAATTTAAATAATTAAAGAACTAAATACAATTATAACAGAGAAAATTAACACTTAAATTAATGATTTTAAATCACAGACACAACTATATGATAGTAAACTAATTAATGAAAATTTTTCGGAGGAGTTAAGATGTATAAAAACTGTTTACAAATTCCTAAAATGGCCTCGAAATTAACGCTTTTCATTCTTATAAACCAAGTAATAATTAAAATATTCAAAACAATATTTGGACATGATTTCACTTCATTACAATATGTATATGTGTATATATATATATATATATATATATATATATATATATATATATATATATATATCACATTTGGATAGATATTGAAGTCAACTTACTCTGAAATCAACAGTTGGTCCAGTTGAGCTGAGGAGGGAATGGGTTACAAATTTTTGAGGAACTGAGCACCTTTCATCCGAAGAGAAGGTCTGAACTGTATGCTTGCCAGGCACAAATTGCAATTATTATGTTTCATTTGTTTGAAAATTATAAAATAAAACATCTTTGTAAAAGTATACTAATATGATAAATTAATAGCCAAATAACAGGTGAATAGTTGATTTGGTGTATCCAAAATCGTGATCAATTTTCTCCTGGGAGACACCCCATAAATCATGATGTAGTAAATGATGCTCTAATGTTAGGTGGTTGCTCCTGACATATGTTTATGTAGTGATTATTGGTTTTCATAACTTTATCTGGTGATTCAAAGATAGCTTGATAACTGATATTTTAATACTAATCTGTTCATACAATTTTATTATAAATTATAAACATGTTTCCTATGCTATTATTATGTGAGAATATTACACCTCCATTTCAATTTAAGTTATGTCACAACTTCTTTTAATTGTACTATATGGATGATGCACACTTCCAGCATAGATATAAACAAAGGTGACAAAATGATCAACTATTCTAGTTACACAAAGAAAGAGAAATAGAAGAGGTCATGGGGAAAGTCTGTGAAAATTGTGTTATTGTGTCACCCATTTTCTTTTACACCAATGGACCACTGAAATAGATGTAAATACTGCTCTATGGTCTTATCATACAAAGTAACTTAATGGAGAATCATCACATTAAGTGTGAGACGATGGATCCCAAGAGAGAGAGACATTCAATATTTTATGACAAGTTACATGCCATGATCTCTTTAGAACGCACAAGTGGTTAAACTCTTTGTCAATTTTGCTTCCATTTAATGATATGGATGTCCAAAATATTTATTTTGAACTGATTCACAATGATGAGGATTCTTGTTTAACAAATTTTATTTTTTATTCATTCCAGTACTGCATATTTTTTAACTGTATTTCATGGTCATATTTTTCTGTATATAAAGAGGTTAGAAACATGAAATACTTCATACCTCAGAACTAGTACCTTAAGTAACTGAGATAACACAGCCATATATTAGTTTCAATGTGAACAAAAATTAGCACAAATATTTTAATTAATTATAATCTAAGAATAATAGCATGAATCAAAGATGTTATGCTAAAATTATATATTTCATTTTCTAATCTAAATGGTCTTATTATTTGTCTAAGGGTTTATGTGGAACTTTTAATTCAAACCAAATGGATGACTTTCTTACTCCAGAGGGAGATATAGAACAAAATATTGTTGCATTTGCTAACAAATGGAAAACCAAAGAAAAGTGTCCAGATGTAACTCAAAATCATAATCATCCATGTGATTCAAATGTACAAAATAAAGAAGAAGCTATCAAATATTGTAGAAAACTGAAAGAAGAATTATTTGCAGGTAAGATTTTTCTGTCAATTTGTAGAATTATTTGAGATATAAATTTCCAATTAGTTAAGTTAGATGTGAAATAGCTTGGGATATTATAATGGCAATTATTTATAACAATTATGACTTTCTTACTCCAGAGTAAGGTATAGAACAAAATATTGCTGCATTTTCCAACAAGTCGAAAATGAAAGAAAAGTGCCATAAACAACATCAACAATTTGAAATTTAACATTCAAAATTTATTTAGATAACATAACATAATTTCAATTAGCACAACAGTTTTTTTTAGTTGAAGAATGCAAAAATTATTCCAGATTGATGAGTGAAATGCTACATATTAGATTCAGTGTTTCAGCCATTGATGTAATAAAGGACACCAACAATTTAAATAAAATTTATGATTCCTTATTATTGTAATAATATATATTTTTTTATTTCCATTGTTATTTTAAAATTCAATAATACTCTTAAAACTTGTGTAAATAATGGTCATTTTGGCTGCAAAATGTGTACAAACCACAAGTTAGAAATTTATATTAATCTAAACTTTTGAATAATAAATTGTAAGTAGTACTCTATAAATTATATTTATACCTAATTGAATAAAAATCATCATGTGTGTAAGATTCTGTTTCCTTAAAATTTCTTTAGATAACTGAATTTAATTGAAATACAACTGAAGATGTCCCAATTAGGAATGAAATGTTATGTTTGTTAAAAATAATGTTGAAAATTCAATAATAAATTTTTCTAAATAATTGGCAGGTGTTTTTGAAATTTTTATAGTACATAACTTATTAATAATCATTTATTAGTATTACCTACTTAAGTATTATAGTGAGGTGGAAAATTTCATGGATTTAAAAAAGTTATGAATGATTGATTAATTAAAGGCTGTGTGGTGGTTTTTCAACATATTGTGTTTAGCAGTAATTTGTATTCTGATATTTAAGTATTCTTCTCAAATTCATGATACACTTATATTATATTACCAATATGCAGGTTTTTTTGTTTGTTTGTTATTACAGAAAACTTTACAATCCAAAGATTTTTGAGTTGTGATTTATATACATGTTATAATATGGCGCATTTTGTTTCACCTTTTGGTCTTATGTATTTTATTTTGGTCTATGGGTCTATGGGTCCTTTGCTTTTTAATCTGGGATGTTAATTAACAGGTTGGGATGAATTATGTCTTTTTTATATTTGATAAGTATGGACTTGGTTGTTGTTTGGGGGATATATAGGATATTGAGGTAATTGTGGATGTGGGTGTTGAAGTACCAGGGGCACTTTGTGATATAACAAATTTTGTTGTTGTGATATTTGGATCTTATTGCCATTTGTTTTGGTTGTGGAAGATTGAGGGACAGTGAACCTTGTTCAATAATTTTTCAGAATTCAAGAATGTGGATAGGCATATATTTCTGCTATCAAGGATGTGTTAATATATTCTGTTACAATGTTAAGAAGTTGGGTACAGGAATGGTCAAGTTGTTGGTTAAGGTTTAAGTGATAGATTTGGCTTTTTAGTTGTGCTAGAAGAAGTTTTGTGAAGACTTTTCCAATAAGCAGTGTTAAATATTTAGAACAATAGAATTTTATTAAGTAAAAGCAATAGGCCCTAACATTAGCTATTTTTACTTCCCTTTAACATGTGAAATAATTGTACTCACTAAAAGAGACTAAACAACAGGCTACAGAGAGAACAATTATAATATTTGAAGGTTAATTTTTTTTTAATTCTAACATGCATTTATTCTTTTTTAATGTCATAGTTACAAGAATTAGCAATAATTAGTTATTATTATTTTCAGAATGTCATGATATTGTAGATCCTGAACCATTCTACCAGGATTGCTTATATGATGTTTGTTCATGTCAGTTCAAATTAGGGCAATGTCTTTGCCCCATTCTTTCTGCCTATGCTAAAGAATGTGCTCAACAACATGTTCTAATCAATTGGAGAATTAATGTCAGAGAATGTGGTATGTATGAATAGCTTATTGTATTGTATTTTATTTGTTTTACTGCCTATGGTGGCAGTTTCAGTCTTTGATATTTATTAAGTAATATCAATTGTGTATTATCTGGATGGAACAGAAAAATAAAACATAACTAATCCCGGAGTATTAAAACAATTAAAACTGCTGCGTCAAAGAGTAAATGACTAAGAACAAGCAAATACAATCGATTTTATTCAACACGCTTTCCAATCGTTTGTATTAATTGTTAGCAAGTCTAACCCACAGCTTCACGAGTAAACACTTGTTTTAGCCCAGACAAATTAGACATATGAAGGCCAATCGAGAGAAAAAATCGTGGAGTTTTGAAAATTGTCACAGTGAACCTTGGTACATTAGTTTAAAGAAAACAAAGAGCCCTGGTGGTGGGAGGACAAGCTATGGGAAGGGGAAGTTTAAAGGTGGCGTTTTTTAGTTTTCTGCTTATAGCTCCGAAACTATCACTCACAGCGAAGAATTTCTTTATATAATAGTTCAATCTGATAAAAACCAACGGTTTCAGAGTTATAGGTTCGACTAAGTAACAAAAATTTTAAAAATCGTGCTTTATTTACATTTCATTGTTAAATAACATTATTATATGCAAATCTTGTCTCCATCCTCAATACAATTACAAAAAATTGTATTGAGGATGGAGACAGGGGCAACAGGTTTCATGGTTGTAAAACGGTCAAAGGTTTCCATCCATACCCTTCTCTCAACCCCAATCCGAAGGTGGTAGCTCGTTCCCCACCCAGTTTTGAAATTGCAAATAGACTGCCTGGGGTGCTTTTGTGCAGAACCTCTTATGTTGTGGGTGCGAGTTATTGAGCATATGAGGCATTAAACTCCTAATTTGTTAGCAAGTTCACTAAGATCTTAGAACCAAATTTCCGATATATGAAAAATGCAATACTACACAGTGAACAGCACTTATGATGGCATATGAAAGAGACACCTCTTTTCGTTTACCTTTCACTTGATCTCTGTTCCTTGAGCTTAAAAGTGATTCCAAGAAAACAAGAAGGGTAGAAGGGACCACCTGCTCAGATTAATGTAATAACCTTGACACTGTATCTAAATTTTTATTGTAGCAGCTGCAGTTCACACCACTCTCAAGCATTCTTTTTCTGCACTTTTACCCCTCAAAGTGCTTTCATACCATTATGTGTTCAAATTTTATGACCCACATCATGAAAGCAAAGCACAGTCTTATGCTGGGAGTGCAACTGTGTGATTATTAAACAATCACCATATGTCCCTTTCAGCTTTTCTTTGACAGTTTTTACCAATGGCTTTTCACTCTAATTATATCCATACTTACAGTTATCATTATCATTGAGAAAACTAGACTGCTTTCATAGAAGTTATTGACAGGACATTCTCTTTTTTCAATGGTTGAAAGTTTCTTTGAATATAAGTTTTTGCAGCAGTTGTCAGGGTTAATCCCATCAGCTGCCACCAAATCTCAGACAATACTCTTCTGTCTTGATACTTGTTGCCCCCATTCATCACCCTGCCATATATCATCTATGTGCTGACATAGGCCAAGAGGTTTTTTCTTGTTTCTGATTTAACTTATCTTCAGTCTTCTCACAGCAAAAAAAATAAAAAATTACACACTTGCCATTGAAACCAAATTTAGATTTCATGGGGTGAAGAGACATCACTTGTGAGGATGATAGTTTGTTTCTCAAAGCAGCATCAATGGTGTATGTCAACAGTCATCACATATCAAACTACTCTTAGCCATTATGAGGCGAGGGTGGAATTACAGTGCACCATTATATAGTTTATAATATACTTTAAAAAATAATATATATATATATATATATATATATATATATATATATATATATATATATGTATGTATGTATATATAATTGCAATAATGGTATGGAAAGGAAAGAGAGATAGGTTATGGCTTACCTGAAAGTGAAGTGCAGTGTCACAGAGAGTCTGATGTCGTGGTGGTTGATAGAATTTCTTAGATACCAGGGAGAGTTAGTAATAGTGTGAAGGATTATGTTTTGTTTTGATTTTAGCTGTTACTCCCCAGATGGTTCATGTGTAGGACCAGGTAGGTAGTATTATGGAGAGGTATAAGAGGTGTTTTGTGCTGACGGTGAGTTGAACTTTTCTGTTCAGGAGGGGATATAGTGTTCTGAATTTGAGGTTGAATATGGAGAAGAGGAGATTAATGTGCAGTTTCCATGAGAGTTTTTCAATGTTATTAATTTGGTATCATATGAAAGTATGTTTTAACTTTCAATTGAAACTTTGACAAAAGATATGTTTCTATAATGCACATCCTAAAATTATTTCATATATTTTTTAATATAAACTCAGAAAATTCATAGCTACAATAAAATATTTGTCGTAAGAGCCAAACATTTTAATAAAAAAAATAATCTCTTATACACATATTCAAACTATAAAAGTTTTTGTATACATTTTAATTTATTTATAAAAGTATAAATAATCAGTTTTATTGATAATCATAATTCATTTTCTCAAGCTTTTCTTTTATCTATTGGTCTTTAATCACTATAGTAGATTTAGTTTTTTTTATCAAGTTAAAATACATTATTAGGTTTATATCTCTTTCAGGATTAAATTGTCCACCAGGGCAAACTTTCCAGATTTGCGGAAATCCCTGTGCACGTACATGCAATGATGTTTCTTTCAGTCCTGAAGATTGTGACCATAAAGAATGTGTTGAAGGTTGCAACTGCCCAATAGGCGAAACCCTTAATTTAAATGGTCAGTGCATACCAATTTCACAATGTCCATGTATCATTGGAAATATTGAAGTTCCTTCAAATATGAGTGAGCTACACCAAGGACATCTAGGATCTGAATTTTGGTGAATATTTAGCTTATTTGTTCAAAATAATTTCTCAATAATATGAACTACAAATTAAATCTGCCATCATATGCCACTGGCTCCCTTCCAATTGAATGGATTCGATTTACTCGAGCAGAGCATGATCTCCCTGTCATAAATATTGACATCAACAGAATACTCTTTTAAACATTTATATTTGTCTTAATTTGTATGATTGAAATTTACATTATACTCTCTATTATAAATATACAATTTGTAAGTTTAGAGAACAGATAGCAGCAAACCCTGAAGTTCATTCCAGGAAATAACTCAGAGAATTGAGGGAAACATATCTTCAGGTTAGCTAGTGATACTTGAACAATACAACAGTTTCTCAGAAAACTTCCATGATAAATCTTAAAAATCTCTCTCTTAGAAAAGATTTCTAAAAAATAAAAATAATGGATACATTTTTACTGATAAACCCAGATCATTGAGTAGGCTATTTTATTAGAGTGAAAATTACACAAGTACACTTTTGTGAACTATCATAATTTAAATATGCATGTCTGAATAGACAATTATTGAAGAGAATTTCAACATCAATAAATCAACAGTATGAAATAATTTGAGGTAATGAAGAATAATTTGGATTTATTTTGTTGTTTAATTTAGCAGATCCTTAATTTTAATTAGTTAAGTTGTTGCAACTCTTGCTTTATTCAATATAATAAAGGAATAGCACAGATATAGCATTTAATGAAGCACATTAAAAAGTAACCCCATTTTCGCTCATGGAATGTAAGAATGGGATATGCAGAAGTGGACAACTGTAATGTAAAAGTTTGATGAAAAGTACATTTGATAATTAATTCTGGGAAATGGTTTCAATTATAAACTCATATTTTACCTCATCAACATAGATAAAAAGTTCTGTTGGTTCATATGACTTGATCTTTATGACTGTATCCCCAAGGTGAGAACTTCCACCACCAAACATGTATAGCTAATTTTTTTCTTTATGTTTATAAGAATCATCATTATTATTTGGAAATGATAAAAAAAAAATTCTCATTTTACAATATGGGCACCCAAGAATAATTACATTTAGTACAGTTAACATATATTTGCAATTCTAAAACCGTCCAACAAGAATTTTAGCTTTATTTTCTTTTATAAAATGTCTATGTTAGAAGTATATTAATTAGATAAATTAAAAACCAAATAACACAAAAATAAGTGCTAAATTAAATAACACCCAAAATTTCTGCAATCCTTCTTGCTTTCAACAGGAAATTCAATAAAAGCAAGAGCCATAAGAATGACACACCACATAAACCAGGTGACGAACTCGAAAGTCAACACTATTTTATTTTTATTTACTTTTACTTATTGCAGTAATTTAAAATATAAAAATGAATTAGTGTAATAATTTCTTAATAAAATTTAAAATATTGTTATTTATTTAATATTTACTTTGAAAAATCAATTTAACTTTTTATTTGTAAATTTTATGTGTCTTTGTATATTGTCTCCAATTGTGTATTGTGGCTTCTTTAGACATTCTTTTTCAGTATATGTTATGGTGGGAAGTGGAAATGTCATGCAGCAACATTAGAAGAGATGGATAAAACTGCACGCTTGAGCATGATTCAACAATCCTGCAGTATTTTAGATAATGAAGAATTTTCGAAGTGTAAGCCAGCAGAAAGGATCACATGTAAGGTAAGCAATATCTAAACACACTCAAATTTATAATTCGGACAAAAAAATTGTACACAGATTGAAACTTTTAATGAAATGGTCCTTATACCAATTGTTAATAATAAACAGTAAAACCTTCAGGTTTTTTCCATGAAAGTAAAAAAATGTATAAATGAGAAAAGATAACCAATTTTTAATTTTGTACTTTACTATCTACAAAAAAAAAATTTAAAACCAAAAAAACATTTTGCTAACACTCCAAAATTATTTCATTGCCTCTTTTTTCACTTGCAGAATTAATTTGCTACTTGATGTGCAAAACTTCATTTAATATTTCATTGGGATTAACATTTTGTATGAAAAATGATTTGCTTGTTTGTAACACACTTACTTGACCATTAAAATTTACTTAATTTTATCATTTTCTTTACTTTTGTCAACAAGCTTCATTTTAATCCCTCCAAAAATAATTATGTTTTCATAGAAATATTGCGCAGTGTCACTCCAATTATTAAAGTGAATTTAATAAATAAAACTATCACCCACTACTCTGTTTTTTTATTTTTCTCTCAATGTTATATCCCTTTAATGTCATGTTCGATTCATCATGAGATTATATAAGAGGCAAGTTTTGTCGTAATATATATATATATATATATATATATATATATATATATATATTGTATACTTGACTATTGGTCATCGATGGGTCCTTTTTTATGTTATGTTACATCCTATGTGTGGTGCAGTTCCACGTTGGTATTGTGTTTGCATCACAGTTTTGGCATGAATGCAGTAAGGAGGCAGTTGCAAGGTGGAACTCATAGGGAAAGGATCAATGTTTAGTCTCCAGTAAAAACTCGTGGCAATAGAGTCTCAAAACCAGCCTTGCATGTGAAAAAGAGATTATGGCGTTACAAGTTATTTTTCATCAATTTAAAACTGTGTCCTGAGAGTACTGTTCAAAACATCAAGAATTTCTTCTCCTTAGATAGTGGAAAACCTGTACAACAATACTATTAATAAGCATACAATTTGTGTTTTATCATTATCAAGGTAATATTTTGTGATATATATTTAAATTTAATTACAGAATATGCACAATGCACTTTCTAAACCTGCTTGGAAAACATGTAAATCAGGTTGTGTCTGCAAGAAGGGTTATGTTTTTGATTCAAGCAGTGGTCAGTGTGTATTACCAGATAATTGTCCATGCCATCATGGAGGGAAAAGTTATGCTGAAGGAAATATTATTCAAGAAGACTGCAACACCTGGTACTGTATATTACAAAATGTGTTGTAAAGTAATATAAAGTTTATTCGATGTGATGTTTCTCAGGTCTTCATTGCATTGGCATGAGTGTTGTCCATATTTTATGTATTGTAACAACTTTCTTTTAGATTAATTTTGGTGCCTTAAGTAAGAATGTCATGATTTTAAAATCTATGATATTTCTCACACTAATTTTTATTTTATTCGCACAGCTACCAAATTTTTAAATATGACTTAGACCTTACTCCCTCTAGACAACATTTTTCATAACTCATAAGTGCTGCATATAACCTTGTTCAAGCCCTTTGTCTTTCATTCAGTGCATAGGGATAATATTGCTCTCATGCACATTCAAATATTATGTTGACATTAATTTAATTTGTACATTCATTTTACTGATATTTTTTGCAGTGAATGCAAATCTGGAAAATGGACCTGCACAGGAAAGATATGTTCTGGTATTTGCTCAGCATGGGGTGATTCCCATTTTACAACATTTGATGGGAAATTGTATGATTTTCAAGGCAGCTGTGATTACACATTGGCTCAAGGAAGTTATATGTCTGATTCCTTTAGTATTTCAATACAGGTATAATGTCTATTTAATATTTATCTGTAAATAAATTTGTATGATAGATTGTATTGGAAATAACTAGCTTAAATACTCAGTTACAATGGGAAGTTATAAAGTCTATTAAGAAATATTTTACAGTATTAAATTTCATGTGGATTTTATCACTAATAAATATTTTAGAATGAACAGAAGTAGCTTTAATCAAAGCTCAGCCATATTGGCCATGAAATTGAATTGGTGATTTAATTAAACCTAAAGTTAGGCCATGAAGATTAATATCTAGTGAATTGCAGTTTCTGGTTGGGAAGTCTTGTATCAGGCCTGGAGTCTACTTGTAGGGATGAGTTGTCCTTGAGTTTTGTTCAAATAATATATACATATATAACATTGTCAAACTTTACAAAACCCAATTTCCTATAGCTGCTCATGCCCAAAGTCACAACTCCAACAATTTCGACCAATGATACACACTGACCCTCCTTAGACCATACCCACCACTTCATCAGATGCTGAACTCCATCTTTGGGAACTCTCTCAGCATATCTTACAATCTAGGCAAAGTACTGGACTCAACATCCTCTAATTTTATTATAGTGGTTATTATGGTAATGGTTGTGATGTTGCATTGAAATCTTGTGTCAGCAAAATATTATGATAATTGTTATAACCAAGTTCTGGTCAATCCTTTTCCTATTATCATTCTTTTAGTTTTTAACATTTTATTCTTTCCTTTAATTCAATTTGTTTGTTTGTATGTTGGTATGTATGTATATATGTAGGTATGTACATATGTGCACATGAATTATTCCGTTATTTCTTATTATATAATTGTTGTGACCCTTCCTTAAGAGAGAGACAGAGTGTTGTTGGCTTTGTTGAGGTGTTGATTGTTGCTGTCTAATAACTGCTGCACTTTAACTTGAATTCATCAATTTGTGCCTGGCCAGCACGCAGTTCAGATCTTCATTCCTGACAAAGGGGGCTCAGGCCCTTGAAAATTTGAACTTCCACCTATGCCCGACTGGACCAACTACTGATTTCAGGTAATATTATATATATGTCCTCTCTTATTTATTTCCAGCTTAGCTCAGTCCTTGTAAATATTATGTATGAATCTATTTTATATTCACTGATGATTGGTAATTTTGAGAGTATCACCAATTTGCTTTTTTCACAAACTTTAATAAAAGTGAATGATGAGTTTCATGTATGTATGTATAACTTTGGTGAAATAAACTTACAAAACTGAATTTCTGTGTTATGTTAAACATATAACTTTATTATATTTCTAAGAACCTATTTACTGTCTTTAATAACTCTTGAATCATATGATTTTCCAATTCATGTAAAGTAAGTGTTATCTGTACAAAATATTATAGAAATGTCAGCATGTTATCCAAGAACATGTGTACAAGATTTTGTCAAAATTGCTCATGTTTGCTTTGTAAGTGGAACATCTACACACAAGCATTCAATCAATTTTATTTATAAAAAGATAGATTAACAAATTTTAAAAGTAGACTTCTTTTAATGCTGTAATACAATTTTTCTTGTTTTAAATTTTTATTTGCAATCACATACAAAAAAATATTAGTACTAGTTTAATTATAATTTATCATTTGAGCTTATGCATGTTCCAGAATGTGCCTTGCAGTTCTTTAGGTGTTACATGTTCAAAATCAGTCTCATTAAGAGTTACAATAGAAGAAAATGTTGAGGAAATAACTTTTACACAAGACAGGCCAATACCAAATAGCAGTGCTCTAACCAGGTAGTAAATAATGAATAATAATTCATTCTTTACTCGTATTTACATTCATTTTAACTTTTATAAGTTCTTTCTTTGCAGGATAACAATAAGACAGGTGGGCCTATTTGTAATGGCTGAAGTTTCTGCTTTACGTCTAAGTTTGAAATGGGATAAAGGCACAAGAATATATGTGAAAGCTGGTCCAATGTGGAAAGGCTTGGTAATGTATTTGTGTAATTGTTAATTGATTATAGTCATAGGTTACAAATAACATATATTGATTATATTGTCCTCCTCAATAACTAAGATAATTTCCTGATAAAATTTCTTTGTATATATTTCGTTATAAGTTTCAAATTGCTTGTTCTTTGCCCTAACAATTAGTAACTTTTCATAAAGCATTTAACAGAGGCAATCCTCCATTTTATCTACCATTCTATTTTCAATTTTATCCATTCTACCTAAAATATTCTGCAACATAGACATTTTTTATTATTATTGCAACCTCTGTCCGTGTAATTTCTCTCTAATTATTTTGAATTTAACATTTCTTCCTGCTGAACAATTGCATTATCCATATATTTTGTATGAGAATTAATGTTTCCAATAGCCTTGGGAATTTATACCTCGAATTTCATTACTGTATTGGTACACTACTCTAATTGACTCCCGACATTGTATCTGCCATTTTTATTCTACCAGATTGAAGAAGCATTTGCTATAGGTATTTATTAATATCATGAAACAATTTCAGAAAACAAGTGGTTTTTTTTATTTCACAGGTATAAATATAGAATTTTTTAAAGGATATTTTATGATAAAATTATGTTAACACAATTTCTATGCAACCATTAGAGGGCACATACATCAAATATATACTAACTTATAACTGCACATAAAAACCACAGATCATTTAATGGCAAAATTCATAATCAGCTGTTGATTTAAGATAAGTCAGCTGCTCTCAGTCCCTCTCTCCTATCCAAAATGAGTTAATTAATTTGACTATGTCACATACTCCTTACTAGTTTTATATACATATAGTTATTGTAATTATTATTAACTCATTTGATTAGGAAAGAGGGACTGAGAGATGCTGGCTTACCTTTATTTGAGAGTTGGTGTAGCCAGTATATTAAAATGTCATTTTATTGAATTTATGCTAGCTGGCACCCACACGAAGTTTATAGAGTAGATACGGCCCAAATTAAATTTCCACCCATACACAAGGATTGCAACTTGCACATCCCTTCTTCTGCAAACTTTGCATGCACTCAAAACTTTGCCCGATTTCTTCTATTGGCATATTTGAATTATTCCAGCCAATACAAGCTTCATCACTACTATTCTTTTCCTGTTTGCTCTATACCTAACAGCTTTCCTTTCAATTTCTCTTATCCTCAATGCTTACAGATAGTCATATGTAGGTAGAACTGCAAATAAACTACTGTTTATCTTTAAAATCTGAATCCTGACTGGTAAAACCACCAAGCTTCCAATTCCTCCCTGGTAAGCCCCATGAGAATCCAGACCACACAATACCCTGTTTCCTCAACTTATCTAAGCCTTTACACCTTTGAGACTGATCCTAGACCTCTTCTTTCTAAGTTCTAAATCAACACTCAAATCCAATTGATCAAAGACCAGATCAATTGGTGAATAGTTGACTAGTTCCCTCCATTTTGCAATGGTTCCCCATTGATATATGGAAGGATGAACATGTTACACATTTATTAAGAATGAAAAAGACTTCCTCAAGTTATTGGTTATTATTAAGTATAATTTAAAAATACATTTTAACATTTGTTTAGTACAATCTTATCTGCATTGTAAATGAGTGAGTTGTATCACTTTCAAATATAAAAAAATTACTCAATTTTATATGGCTGAGAATTGTGTTAGAGAATTATTTAAGGCAATTTAATGTGTAATATATAATTTGTTATTATAGCTATTTATAGACACTTCATTGTTGAACATAAATTGCTATTACGATTAATGAAACATATTTTGTGCATTGTATAAACATATGTATGTAAATTGTTGTTACAGATACAAGGTCTATGTGGTAATTTTAACAATGATCAAATAGATGATTTTCAGACACCATCTGATGGTGTTGAAGTTTCAGCTAAATTATTTGGAGACTCATGGAGACTGCAACCCCACTGTCCACAATCTTTTGAAATCACTGTAAGTTGATATTTGAAATTAGTTACTTGTGTTTTACATATTCCTTAAGGCAATACTTATAATGAACTCACTTACATATACATATCTAATCTTATATTATTGTGATATGAATAAAATCATACTTTACTTACTAACAAGGAGATTCTGTTGAAATAAACTCTTATTTTCTCAAAACTACTCCAATTAGCAACTTACTTTTTAATTATGTGCATCCTATTATGAACTCAATTACTATGTTTCTTTCTGTGTCTGCCATTAGCATAGCTTTCTTATATTATAACTCTATTGTATACTGTACTGGGTAAAACCAAAAATGTAATCTTACTACTATCAGGTGATGCTGCAAGTAGCAGGAATTTTAGTAGAACTTTTTTCCTTCATTTGAGGTCCTGCAGAGTCTTCACAAACTCTTCTTCCATAATAAGTGCCCAACTATTTTCTAATGCTACCTGCTCTTCCTTTTGATTGGTAAGGATGCTAAGGTCTCCACTGTATAATTGCTTCAAATTTTCCTCCCATTGTTTCAATATTATTATGTCATCATGTGTGCTTAATTTTTTTATTTTTGAACTAATTTTTTAATGGTATTTTGTGAATATAATACAGAAAAAATAGTTAAAAACTATCAAACGAGTCTAAAGTCAATTTGGCTCATGATGTTGCACATATTCAGCATAAATATAATTAGGTCTCATTTATCAATAATTCATATTAATTGGATAATTATTAATTTAGTAAATAAGAAAGATAGCCAATACAGACAAAAAAGGTAATATAAATACCACACAACATTTCTGGGATCCTTGTCCCTTTCGTCAGGTGCTAAGAAGAGCCTAGAGAAACACAACTGCACTGCTCAGTTGACAACACTCAAAAGTTCCATGTTCTGACCACCTTAGATTGATGACCCTAAATAAATGTTCTATTTTTTATATAAACTCTTCTTAACCCTGTTGGATAAACATTTGAGAGCCTTCCATTTCATTTTCAATTTCCATTGAACCATCATATCTCCCAAATATTACCTCATTATTCTAGCTTGGTTACCCTCTGGTGGGTAATTTAAAAATCCCTGATAAATTTATTAGGATTTTGATTTTCTTTATTTCCAGATCTAGGCAGTTTCAATTCTACTACTCTAGGTTGACCCCAACTTCTAGCACTTATTGAACAGAACTTTAATATATCATGCATAGCTGGAATTGTTTTTTCCAAATTTTGTATTTTATCAATGTAGATCCTTGAAAAATCACAATACTTTTTTTCAATTTTTACTCTATTCACTCTAATATCCAGTAATTCAACCCTCCCCTTTATTAATTCTACTATTTACAATTTTTTCATTAATACCATCCCTTAATACATCAACTTTTAGATTAACTACATAACATCATCACTTATTGTATTGAATTTTATATTAGAATCATCCTTCAAATTTTTCATCATATATAACATTTAATTTATTTAAATCATCCCTTACTGCATCAACTTTTGCATTAAAATTAATATTTTGTTTATATTTTATTATATCATCCCTATCACATCAAATGTTATATTAAGTTTGTCCCTGAACGTATCAAATTATTTTTTCATTAAATTTAACATTTGCTCCATCATTTTAATTCCTACATTAAATTCAGGCTCTACTATGTTTCTACTATGTTGCATTTTCTTATTCTGCCATTTTCATAAACACACAAATGACCCACGCAAAACAAAATCAAAATTTAAGCAAATTGTCACCAACATGTTCTTTCTCTGCTCACTTCTTGCTTGAAGTAATTTCACTTTCACTTTGACACTCACTTTTCTTCCAATAGACAAAAATCCATGATTTTGTATCCCCATGTGCCGGATCTCATTCTCCTTCACAACCAGGACAATCAATTCCTACCACTGCAACAATCCTGTGCATCCATTTACAGAATTCTTGATTTCCAAATACAGCTCCCCCATGCAGAATCTCTCATTCTCCAATTACTGTTTCCAGGTGTCCATCAATTTATTTGTCCGAGCCTTTGTTGTGGCGACATAATGTAATATAAGGGATGCTTTATGTCCCATGTAAACTCAGGATATAGCTTTAAACTGATGTGACACTTTTATACCAGGTAACTCCATGATCTCTCTTGCACATGCAAGACTAGTAGTGAAACTTTATTCCAGAGACCAAACATTGCTAACTTTTCCTACAAGTAAACACATGGCTACTCTATTCCATGAGTTCCACTCAGAGACTTATAATCCTCTCTCTGTGAACTTCAATTGGAAACAGAAACGTGTCAGCGATTGCACCAAAGCCATAAGACAGCACAACAATACCTGAAACAGCACTGCACCATATAAATCAAACATAACATAACAAGGAGCCTATCAATGATCAATTGTCATGTTGCAATATACGTATAGGATGTGTGTGTGTGTGTGTGTGCGTCTGAGTAAGGTTGTGACACATATTTATAAGTCATGTGTGATCTTCCTACCTGATGAAGGTGGCTCATTATATATATATATATATATATAATTGTAATATTGGTAAATCAAGTCTCTTTCCTTTCCATAACAATATTGCAATTATTTTTGACATTTGTTACTAATATAATATATATATACATATAATACTAATATGTTTTACTCTCTGTCTAACAGAACACTTGCATGGACCATCCAGAGCGTAGGGCATGGGCACAGAAAAAATGTGGTATTCTCAAATCTTCAGTTTTTCAAAGTTGTCATTCTGAAGTCCCGTTTGAACCTTATCTTGATCGGTAAGTTTTTAAAAAATTAATGGTTACTAAATTAATTAATTTCATGTTAAACCAGCATTATCTCTTTTTTATTCAATGAAGAAAATTAGAATATTATTTCATTTTAAAGAAAATAGTATATTGTAAATTCTGCAGTTTTGCAATTTGAGTGTGTATTAAAGGTATAATAATAACTGAGATCCTGAATATTTTGTAAAATAATTACAGTGCATATGATAAGTAATTTATAAATAATGACATTTATATTTTCATTTGATAAATGCTTCTAATAGTAATATGATGGCAAATTTTCAATAATATAAGCTGGTGAAAAGTGTTTTGGATTATATCATAATATTTTCAATTTGTTTAATATTCGTGTAAAATAGACAGAATGTATATGACTTTCCTCAGTATAATAAACCTCAAATTTCAGCTGACCCAACTTAATTCTTCACCTCTGTCATAAGCAGGTTATTTCCTATTTGGCATTATGTTTCCAAAATTCTTTACCAAGCTGTAGCTAAGGTTTTATATTATTTCATTTCCAATTACCCTCGGACAATTTTTTGAAAATTTAATTTTCTTCTTTGTATTCTTTATATGTTGACGATCTCAATTAATCAATAAAATTTTTAAAATTACATTAATATCCTTAACTATGGAATTCAGTCTATGTTTGGATCACTTATTTTATAATTTTTAGAGTTTATGTTCCAACACAGACCTAGTAATTTCAGTAAGTCATTGGAATTTGTATGCCACTTTGAATGCTGATATGTGAGCAATGAGAATTTAGGATTGATAAAATTGTACAATTGTTAATATCATTAGTGGAAAGATATTTATTGATATTATAATAAATAAATAAGTTTTAATGAAAGAGATATTTGTGAATGACTAAAAATTGCCACATGAACCTGAATTTCAGTTGTATTTTCGACTCATGTGCATGTGATCTTGGTGGAGACTGTGAATGCTTTTGTACTTCAGTCGCAGCATATGCTTATCAGTGTAATATTCATGGAGTTCCCATCAAATGGCGGAATCAACATACGTGTCGTAAGTGATTGTCTTTTATTTAATGGATTTCTCAAAACAAATATTTAATTATTATATATATATTCTGACTATTGAGACAACTTATAAATAAACAGCAGCCAATTTGATGTCAGAAAATAGATCTCTATTTATGAAAAATTAGAAAAACAATTAATTGCTAACTTTGTGACCTCATCAGTATTAAGTTTAACTAAATTTTGATAGCCAGGCCATTTTCCGTTGACTGGCTTTTTTTGGCCATGACAGTCAAGGTAGAATGACTATCAAAATTTAGTTAAACTTTAACCTGAAGAGGTCCCAAAGTTAGAAATTATATGTTTTTTAATTTCCCATGAATAAATATCTTATTTTTGACTTCAAATTTGCTGTTGTTTATTTATAAATATTTTAATTACTTTTGTGTTTCAGCACTTGTTAAAACATAATATTTTAAGAATATACTCTGTCCAAAGAAGGCAAATAAAATTTATCAAAGGTGGTGAGTCTGATTTAAAATTAGGCAATGTAATAGTACAATCCAGAACAAATTAGAGAACTTCTTAATTTATATTTTTATCTTAATTATATTCATCACTATGCAATAAAACAAAATTATTGTGTAATATTGGATGCATATGTTTGATCACGAGCTTTTGAGTAAGTAATTCAGTTCTTTCTTCTGTAGGTAGAAAATGCTAAGAACCAGGCTTACAAAATTAAATAGGTTATAAATTGAAAAAAAGGTTTATATTAATTGAAATTATAATTTACATCATTAGAACATAATTACAATTAATTTGTAATCTTTTATTACATTCCTTAATCAGTTACATTACATATGTAATATAACAAGCATAACTTTATGAAATATAAAGTCTATATTTTTACTCGGTCCATAGAAGGCAAATAAATATACTGGAAGTTATATCTAGGATTTAAGGTCTTAATTTGGAGCATGGGCAGAACTTTCAATAGATTAATATAGGTTAATAGAAATAAAAATTACAATGTACTTGCCAATCTGAGGATAGCAGGATGTATACATGTTGAAGCAGTAATATAAACTGAATTTAATAAATAAATAATTAACTAGCCAATAAACAAACAAAATTAAGTGATGAAATAAACACCACACAATGTTTCTGCAAACATAATTGGCATAGGCATAAAAAAATTGTAACAACCTTTAAGAACAACATGCATTACAAGCAAGACTACAAACACTGATGATTATCAGATGACAGCAACAAGCACTGCTGAAGTGTTGTGTGATATTTATCTTAGCATTTAATTTTGTCTATTTATTGGCTAATTCATTATCTTTAATTTTCATCTAATACAGATATTTTTATATTTTCAATAAAATAAAATTATTACCTCATGTAAAAACTGGAACATGGATTTTCTTGGTTTTTGTTCCTCTGAGTTTATGACATAAAATATCTATATTTCCTGACAATTTTCATAAGATCTTATGTAAATGTTTTCAGTCATAATACATATCAGTCAATAATAAATTATCATTAATAAAAATTTGTATAATTTTGAAGTTATTCCTTATTTCAGCCATTCAGTGTGATGAAAAATGTTCATTATACAGTCCTTGTATATCTTCATGTCCTGTGAAGACATGTGACAACATATATGAATATGAAAGTTTAAATCAAATGTGCAGTGAAGACAGCTGTATAGAAGGTATCATTTGACATTAGTAGTGTTTATTAACTATTTAAAGTAAAGCAATATTCTTTGTAATTCATATTAGTAAAAAAATATGAGACATGGTTTAACACTGGTCTTTGAATTGATGAATTAAATCAAATTTTGTCACTGAATACTTAAATTCTTTATTACTTATTATTTTTCTACAGGTTGTGAATTCAAGCCATGTCCTCCATCACAAGTCTATTCCAATCTTACTAGCTTAGAATGTACGCCTATAGCTAAATGTGAAAGGCAGCAATGTTTGGAAATTGATGGAAATGTTTATTTTGAGGGTGACCTTATAGAAAAAGATGATTGTCATAAATGGTTAGTATTTAATTAACAGTGTACATTTATGAATGCAAACACAGTATTACATTCTGTTTCATTCTGTTACAGTTATTGCTCTCGTCAAAGAAAAACTTGCATAGGACAACCCTGCTTTCCCACTGCTCCTCCAAGTGTATCTGATAATGATAATATTTGTGTTTCGGGATGGACTGATTGGATTAACAGTGACAAACCCAAAGCTGATGATTATTCAGATATTGAATCCATACCACCTTCCATAATGACGGTATTAATCTTGTTAAAGATTGTAATTTTTCTAAATTAATCAATTTTATATGCATTATGGAAGATTTTTCTTCACAAGCATTACAATTATTTATAAATATTTACTCATATCATTACAATATCCTAATAAAAACTTTTATGTTTCTCAGCACAAATTTACATCCTTCGGACATGGTCAATGCAGCCCAGAAAAAATCAGTGCAATTGAATGTCGATTAGTTGGAACAAGTACATTTGATAACAAAAATGGCACTGTAATTTGTAGCATTCAGGATGGATTAATATGTGCAAATAATTGTGAAGACTATGAAATTCGTGTTTACTGTCAATGCCAACCAGGTTTTTTCAAAATTTATTGATAAATTTAGTTTTAAAATTTGGTATCAATGTTAGAATCTCAACATTTAATAAAAGATTGTTAAGTTTTTCTATTATCAATTTAGGGAAGATTTTGGATGAGCTGTAGACTAGAATTATGGAAGAAGGAACAAATAAGATGTTTGATTAAAGTGGGATAGGAATAAAGTTTAAGAATCGAGAAAGATGGTGACACCAATACTGAAGTGAAATAGATATTTTTCTCAGTCCAACACTATAAATCCACTCAGCATCAATGCATCGTCACTAACGTTCTGCACTTCAACAATGGAAAACCTTAACAATATTTATTTAATGTGCATTAATAAAAATTACATTTTTTAACATGTATTATTTCAGAATATAATTTAACAAATATATCTTTTTGTGTACTTAGAATGCAGTGTAGAGCAGCCCAATATAAAACATCCAGATTGCCAAAAGTTTTATCATTGTGAGAAGCTTTTAAATGGAACTATTAAACTATTTGAAAAAAAATGTGGTCCAGAGACTTTATTTAATCCTTTCAGTATGATTTGTGATTATCCTCATAATGTTATACAACTACGGCCAGAGTGTGAAAGTATGTTTGGATATAAATTTCATTAATTTTCTTTATATAACTGAAAATTAAATTGAATTTTAATTTAGACATTCAGTATCAATAGAATTCAGTATTATTAAGAGTTATAATTTTTCATAATTATAAATAATTTACAATGACTTTATTGAAACATATTGAATATTATGTGTTATGTTAAATTTGCAAAAATATAATTTTAAATTTAATATAAATTTTTAATTAGGTGAATTGCTTCAAACAACTCTAGAGACGACTGAAATAAAAGGATACATTCAAATCACTACTCCAACACTAACAGACCAAAAAACATTGTCCCCAATTGAATGCCAGCCAGGTTGGAGTAGGATAATAAATTCAACAAGAACAGAAATTGGTGATTTTGAAAGAATTCAAGATTTAATAAGTGAAGGTAGATTGCCTTGTTTGCCGGAGCATATAACAGATATTGACTGTCTTTTTTTACGATATAGCCAAAGGTAATCGGTACACTAAGGTTCAATTTTAATTGCATAAATTTTTGTTGGTTGAATGAAGTTTTTAGTTTATGAAATTAAATATCTCAATGAAGTTAACATACATAATTTGAAATATATCACAATTATGTTAACTACTATTAAAATGTTTACATGTGCTAGCATTGACGCAGTCACTGTTTTCATTTTTTTTGTCATATTCAAAAATCATTCTTCAGTCTACTGTAATCTATGAACTTATTCCAAGTGAGTCAACTGCATCTTGAAACTATATGCTAGTACTCTGAACTACTCTATTGGTAATTGCACAATGCATGTAAACATATTAATCATATTACTTTTGTAACATCAATACTATCCCATGCCAGAGCCACAACATCAACAATGACACTCGTTAAAGAACTACCCCAATTTGTAATTTGTGTGATTCTACACCTGAGCATATGTATTCACATAAAACATATTCCTCCTATTCATTTCTATATTTCCTCACTATCCAAGATTCCATATGAATTTGTCACCAAATTAGTTCCTAACAGTGTGTGTATATATATATATATATATATATATATATATATATATATATATATATATATATATATATAATTGCAATATTGGTATGGAAAGGAAAGTGAGATAGGTTGTGGTTTACCTGAAAGTGAAATGTGGTGTAGCCATGAGGATCAGATTTTCGGAGACTCTCAGCCTTCCTACAATGTGAGAGAATGATCAAAATTTTTGAGGCCCTGGACCCCCTTATCAGGAAAGATGGTCTAAACTGCATTCCAGCCAGGCACGAATTCATTTCGCTGCCTCTCTTTCCTATCTAAATGTGTTATTTAATTTGACCTCTATTTTTGTATATAGATGTAATTTTGAATTAATTATAAACACTGAGCCACAATATTTAATATGTTATATGTAGACAATTATTTAAAAAATAATTTATTTTCACTTGTCACAAAGACCATTTATTGTATATAGAATGTAATTTTGTTTATCAAACATGGAGCCACAAATATTAGAAATTTTTCACCTTGTATGAGACTATGTGTATGGCTGCTGCAACTGGGACTTGCAGGCCAGAACTTCCAATGCAAAGATGGGTTAGCAAACATCTCCACTTGTCTAAATGCAGCAGAAGTGCAGGCAAGAGTTCCACTATTTAGATGGAAGTATCTTGATGTTCCCACGAGAATCCCCATGAGACCAGTCTCAGCAGCACTACTCGGGAATATTGATTCTGCCTCTTTATAAAACTGAATTATAAATTTGGAAAATTTTGGATAAAATTGAATTATGAAATGAAAACAGTTAATCTTTCCGTCCAGTCCAGCATTCGGATAACGAACCAATCTCACAATATGCCAACTGTCAGTTTTTTAATCTATGTATCTTTGTCTTCATTGTTGGCTACCAAAGAATGAATAATATTTGGTTCCAATTTAATATTGATTGAAACAATATACTCAATGTGTTTTGGTATAAAATGTGATGAAAATATTTAAAATAATATTTTCTATGTAATTGTTAACTTCTAAAATTTATTTTTTAAATTTAATATTCAAGTAATTATTAATAATTCTGGAGAATTATATGACTTTCAGATGACAATCATATTGCATCACTGCTCAAGTATTTCTGTAGGATACGAACTGCAAAGAAAATGCAACAACTAATAAGACTAGTTAACAAAATTAATTGAAACAATGTTACTCAGGTTCATTATAATATACATATATCAAATTTGGATAGGAAAGAGAGACAGCCAAGTTGACTAATTTGAAATTATTTATTGGTCCAGTCAAACAGAGTAGTAAAAATATTTCAAATTTTTGAGGCCACTTCATCAGAAATGTTGGTCTGAACTGCATGCTGGCCAGGTAAGAATTGACTAATTCAAACTAAGGTGCACCAGTCATTAGACAGCAATATTTGACACTGAACATAGCAAACCACTCTCTGTCTCACTGTCAAGAAAACATCACAGCTGTGGAAAAATACATATAAAAATGCTTACATACACAGATACATGCACATTACAGTGGAAGGTAAAAATTAAAGAAAAGCATTCTATAAAGCAAAGAAAGTTGAAAAGTATAAGAATGAGAATAGAGGTAGGATTAAACAGATAATTATCATAATATATATATAAATGTTGACAAACATGCCCAAACTTACTATATGTGGCTCAACAAACCTATGGTTAATAATCATATTTTATACCCTTTACAATAAATATTTTTAAAAGATTTTTTTTTATATTATTTCAGTGGAAACTCTTCCTTAATGCACTTTAATGAAAGTGATGATGTTGCTATTTGCAAACCTGAAAGAGGCTTAGTTTGCTTCAATTCACAGCAAATTAGTGGCTTATGTGCTGATTATGCAATTCGTGTTTTTTGCAATTGTGATGAATTTCCGCATAGTTTTGGTACTGGTAAGTTATAAATTGTTACAAGTTTATATTTAACATAAATATGTACAATTTACAAAGTTTTATAATATATATTAATAATTGGAGCAAGAAATGTTTCTAATAGTTTCCTATTTGCTCATAAAGTACTTATCATGTATGAGATTTCATCTCAGGAATGCTGATTTATTCTTTGTGTTTATGTAACACAATTTAATTACTATTTGATTTGTTGAAGCACATTTTAATAGGAAAGAGAGACAGTGATGCCAGCTTACCTGAAGTCAATAGTTGATCCAGTCTGGCAGTGGTGAATGAATACTACAAAATTTTGAGGGCAGAGCCATCTTCATCAGCATAGAAGTTCAGAACTGTGTACCAGTCAGGCACATATAGATGAATTCCAACTAAGGGGTGCCAGCTGTTAGACAGAAACAATCAACACCAAACAAAGCTGACAACTCTCTGCCACTCTCTCAAGGGAAAGTCACAACAATGGAAAAGTAACAGGAAAATACATACAGGTATACATACACACATACAATTCGTGCTTGGACAGCATGCTGTTCAGATCTTCCTTCCTGATGAAGGGGGCTCAGACCCTCAAAAATTTGAACTTGGACCTATTCCAGACTGGACCAACTATTGATGTCAGGTAAGTTGACAATGCTGTCTCCCTTTCCTATCCATATATATATATTAGTATTCAAATTAAAGATTAAGCAAAAACCCACAGTTTGGTGCAAATTAATGTGGTAAATTATGATTTGATGAAACAATTTAAAAAATTAAATTTTAATTACAAAACATTTATTACAAATTTATATTTAGTTGGATTTGGTACAAAAGTTTAACATAAATGCCACAGCTTTACTAAAATTCTTAAAATCTTCAGGGTTGCTTGTAGTAATCTGAAATTATAACTAAAATAAAAATAAAATGTTTCAAATTAATGAATTAAATTTACAAGAGAAATATTAACATCTATAGAAATTTTATGAAATCTAAATAAATCTGATGGTATGCAATTTTATACTAGGTTTACAATGGAAATTTTGCACATACCAAATCATCTGAACCCTCTAATAAAAACTACTTATTCACTTCACTAATAATTTAAAAGGATTTTATTTAACAGGTCATGGTATATCACTGTTTACAACCTACATCTACTGTCCATATATTCTATTCTTCAATCCAATTACTTATCCATTCTTTAGATTGAATATTATAAAAATTCATATCTTATCGTTTTACTAACTGACAATATGAAACTCCAAAATTTAAATTTATTCATTATTATAATTTACAGATTCATTTTCTATGACATCAATGAAGGAAGTAACAAGTACAACTGAAACTCCAAAGTCGACAGAAATGTGTAAGTTATTGTAATAATAAATATATTTACACATTTGTGAAACAAAAATTCAATGAAGACCAGATTTGACTATTTTATGTCATATTCTATATGCATAGTTTATAACTATTCTGTTTATTTAAAATTATAATTCATATACTTTAAGCAGTAAAACAATTAAGCCAGTTTCCATAAAACACAATTCATGAGATGTGTTTATAATTATTTTCATGTTTTTTTACAATGAATATAAAGCTAGTACATGGATGTGCATGAAATATTTTTTTCTTTTAGAAACAGTAAAATATGTCTGAGATATTATAAAAAAATGAATTGAGGCTTTGCAATCTCCCTGGCCATACAAATATAATAATATCTCAACATTCACTAACAATTTTGTGAAATAGAAATACCCAAATTATAGTAGTAATTGTTTCACAAATTAAAATAGCTCTTTCCTTCATCAGATGCATATATTAGAAAAAAATTAACATTTTGTCAGAAATTAGGATATCTGAAAATTAAATCATATGGTGGTTTCACTTCATTATTAAGTTAAAAGAATATAACTGTTTAGGCTACAAGTCAATCTCAGTCTAATACACATTCTTTAAATTATACATAAATCAGAGTAATCACATATAGTTCTGTATAACATTAGGTTCAAAGGGCACCATGGATTTTGCTAATCACAAGTGTTACCAATTGAAGTGCCAGACGAAATACCCTATAAAGTTCACATCAAATTTTTCCCCAACCAACATCATCTTTCTTAATGTTTTCATATGCCATAGTTCTGTACCATATCAATCCACATCAAACCTATCAACACCTTTTAATACCTATAACTATCCACACCAACTCTTGACCAAAATAAAAAACTTGGTCCACCCCTCACCACAACCTAATTTTCGTCAAAGGAGTGATTGGCCAACAATTCCAGCTGCAATGGTTAGTTGAGCAACAAGGTCTTCAATTGAGTCAACTAGTATCTCATATTAATATTGGTGATAATAATTTTGAGCATTTATTGTAAAAATTGCTAGAAAGAAGCAATTTGTAGTGATAATGTAAATAAACAATGTTTTTATTTTCATGTCTCATTTTTTGTGATTGTGCCTCAATGATGGTCATTTCTGACCATGTGTATTTTAGTAAGCTGTACCACCCCTCAAAGTTTGTACCATGATCATAGAATCACATTGTATATACAAATGTCACCTTCATGGATACAGTTTCTTATGTTATTACTAAACTTTGCACATTATAGCCTGTATAGCATATATGAACTCTTCCAACAAAATTATATTTGATCATAATAAACTCACTGAGTTGATGTAATGAAGAGGTAAAAGCTAATTATAAAGGTAAATAATATAATTAATCTTTTATTAGAATTGGGAAATATTAAAGTGTTTAATTAAAGAATAACTTTACAAATAAATATGTTATTAATTTATAAAATGTACATTATACCTGAAAGGTCCTAAAAGAGATTGAAACATTGTTTATTCAATGTTTTGTTAATAAAAATAGTTTTCTGACTTAAGGTCATATATTTATTTATATTATTTATTTATTATAAAACTTTTATGTTTTAATTTTCAGTTGCTTACATATGATTACAGTGTATACAATATTTAAATCTTGTACATAACTCATTTGTAAGCTTGATAGTTAGGTTAATCCATTAATTAACCTAATTTTGCATGTGTTTGGTTTCCTTTTTGGTTTTTCTTTATCTATCTGAGGGCATATGTTGTGAAAGTGTGAGCATTGACTGGTGTTGTATTGAGTTTGATAGTTTGGATGCAATTGGTGGGTGGGGTCTGTGGGTGTGATGATGGGTGGGTTGGGATGTGCCTGAGTGTTCTGAGGGGAAGGATGAGGTCAATTGGGTGTTTTATTTTTAGCCAACAGGAGTGTAGTGGTGGGGGCTTGCTATGGAGTTGCCAAATTGTGGTGTTAGGATGGTTGAGATTGCTTTTAATTAAGGAGGTTACGGATTTGGTGATTAAGGGGTTGACTTTGGGAAGTCTGATGTCGTGGTGTATGATGGAATTTCTTAGCTGCCAGAGAGAGTTAGTAATGTTGTGAAGGATTATGTTTTGTTTGTTTGGATTTTGGCTGTGTGAGTTTTACCTGTTACTCCTCATATAGATGAGGCATAGGACCAGGTGGGTTGTATTATGGAAAGGTATAAGAGGTGTTTAGTGCTGATGGAGAGTGGCAATTTTCTGTTTAGGATGGGATAGACTTCTGAATTTAAGGTTGATTTTGGAAGGAGAAGTTCAATGTGGGGTTTCCATGGGAGTTTTGAATTGAAGATGAGCCCTGGATAGGTGGTTTCTGTTTTTGTGGGAATTTATGAGTTCTTTAGATAGAGGGGGATTTTGGGAGGAGCCTTTTTGTGGTGGTGACAGGTGACCTGGGTGTTGTTTTGTAGATGATGTTGCGTTAGTTTGAGGGGTGCTTGATTGATTGTTAAGTTTTCCACTTTTTTTGTTTTTTCAATGAGGGGTGAAGAAAGGGTGGAATGTGAGTTGATAGATTTGATACTTAGAGCAGTCACTGCCCTGTCATTGGAGACAAGGTGGCTAATTGTCCAATAGTGTGGTGTGTAGGCATGTACTGAAAAATACTGAATTGTGATTTTTGCTGTGTAGCTTCTGGGTGGACTGCTGCTTCCTTGTTTGTAGAATGAAGTTTTAATGATGATGTGGGATGAGTTTTTCTTTTTCAATGTCATCTACGATTTCCATTTTGCTAGTGTAGTCTCGATTATTTTTTGTGTGGATAAGTCTTTGTTGCAGAAGTTGCAACAGTTAAAAGGTTTATAGAGGTCGTTTTCTTAGGCGATGAGTTGAGGGTCAGTTAGTGTGTGGTTGAAGCGGCCTGGGAAGCTGACTATAGCCGGTAGTAGGAGGTAAACAAATACATGCTAGGTTTGTTGCAAAGATAGCTGTAAGGCCAGGTGTGAAGTTATTATTGTTTAATAATGTATCTGTAATCACTATTATGTATTATTTAGTATATACATGTATTCACACACTAATGAATGTAGAACAGATTATCTTATTAAATATTTCAGAGTTTAAAATGGATAAACTAATAATTCCATAAGATTATATGTAGTTTCAAATAATTGTAATATTTATCAAATGGTGTTATTATATAATCTTTAATAAAAAAAATTGATGGGAAAATTGTGTGACAATAGTTTTGAAACAGTTGGTAAATATAAAAAATAAACAATCCAAATAATTAAAAAATACATTTTCTTTGTCTTGTTCTCGAGTGTTGTTAACGTTATGTTGGAAAATTGAATCAATTAAGAAACTAAAAGTAATAGCTTGTTTCCCAGTAGTTTGTTATTGATGACAATTTATAGTTTAGAGAACTCATTTTTCTAGGGTGCCCACCCAATCATGTCTGGAAGGAATGTGGATATGCATGTAACCAGTTATGCCATTTCTACAGCCAGACCATCAAAAAGTATGGGATGTGCAAGGAAAAAGAAAATTGTATACCAGGTACTTGGGAACAAATTATTTAGTAAATTTAAAGCTACATTAGAAAAAAAATCTTATTTAATTATTTTTCATATTGAATATGAAAAATATTCACAAAGATTTTTGTTAGCGTGTTACATAATTTCAGTGTTAACATTACTTTATATATATATATATATATATATATAATTAATAACTCAACTGTTATATTTGTTTTTGTGCACCAGGTTATTTTCAGGTAAATAACCAAACTTGGATTATTTTTAAAATTTTACTTTCCGAACATGTTATTGGCAGATATTCCTCAATGTGTGGCTTGAATTAATCAACATGTGGCTTTCCTACACTTTTTGTAGGGCATCCACCCCCAGCGACTCTTGATGTGGAATTGTTCCTACAATCAAACTCATCCGCATCCATTGTTAGAGCTGAACAATCCACACAAATACCAAATAAACACAAAATTACACCATTATCAAGTTAATATGTTACTATGTATACAAATATATATATATATATATATATATATATATATATATATATATATATATATATACACATACATATAGACACACACATATTGTAGTAAACACTTATTTAAGGGTAATATAGCCCCATTTTTGAGGGGTATACAGTAAACTTGTATACCTACTATTTTCTAAATTAAATGCACTTAAATTTAATCAAAATCAATTATTATTATTTCCATGGCTATTTGAGTTCTTATGATCAAGGTCACCTAAAATATAAGAATTTACAAAAATGAAAACAGAAAACTATAGAACATTTTACAATGTCTATTATAGAAATCTAATGCTTAATTATTATGCACAACTAAAACTAAACAAATACCTTGGAATGTCAAAAGAGGTTCTCAAGTGACCCAGCACACCTCAACATAAGCTTGTAATGTCATAGTTTGTTAATGCTTGGAACAAATTTCGGAGATGTGAAAATTGATTGAATCAATTGGAATGAATCGACTAGGCAGTGAGCAAAATGAAACTCAACTTACTTAGTTCTGAAGAACCAATCTCACAACCTTCAATTAAACACCCTTCACCACTTTGCTACAGCAAGCTTTATTGGCCATAGCCACCATAGGAGATGTGGATATAGAATTTGTTGTCAGAGCTAACATAGATAGATGGCATTAGACAGAATAACCATCTCCCATGGCCTTTTACCAACCTTTGACAAGTTTATCTAAGCCTCAAGTGATATTTGTTATACTACATCCACATGTAAAAACAATGTCCTTGAAAAAATACAAGTTGGATCAACTATAACACAGAAAGTTGCTTAGGATCAGACTGATTGCACATTTCGCCTGTTCTGTTCTATCTTGAGGATTCTCTTTCCTAACCAAATGAGTTAATCAAGTTTCCTTATTTTATATATATATATATATATATATATATATATATATTGTAACATGATTGTTGCGAGGTACGGTCGAGCGCCCTTGGCGGGGGTGACTGCAGTGGTTGTGTTTATGCAGGTGCCGGAGATGCGATGTTGTTTTAGGCCGGCCAAGGGTAGAAGCGTAATGGTCAGTTCCAGACTGGACTCGACCACGGATGGATGTGGTCCAACTAGATTTAAAAGTTTTATAAACCACGGCCTGGAGTTTATTATATCTCGTGTTCGATTAAATAAATTTATGAAAGATTAAAAAGTTGTTTTGGTGATTTTCTCCAAAAAATTACCTGGCGCCCAAACATGAATAATTAACGAAAAAACGCGAGAAGGGTAGCGGAGCGGCTACAATATATATATACATACATACATATTGTGTGGCCCAATACAGCATGTTGTTTCAAACATAGTCCATAAAAGCTAAGAGTTTGGACACCCTTAATTAAATGGTTAATTAATTAATTTATTGTGTTTTGTAAAAGATTCTGTAGGTTTGAATGTATGTATTTTTATTGTCTCTTAAATATTTTACACATCAATTGCAATTTTGTAAATAATAGGATTTTAATATTTTGTACATTTATTTATAACTCAACAAAAATTAAGAGAAATGCCATTTCGATTCATATTATCAATCTTTATTTGCAGGATGTGTCCCACAAGAATTGTTTAGTGGTTGTTCTTTTGGAAGTAAATGGCGAAATAATAATACATGTGTTCTGCTGGATGATTGCACTTGTATGTCTGATAAAGGCCACCATGTTGCTGTAAGAAAACTAAATTATAAATTTATACAATAACTTAAAAGTATATAGTTAATAAATAAAAGAGAAATATTTCAAAAACTTTATTGTAGAATCAAGTATTTCAAAAATTTTTCTTCTTGTTTTTCTTTCTTATATCAAAATCTCTGTGTTTATGTGGTACAAGGTTAAATTAAATAACTCATTGGAAGGATATTACATATATATATATATATATATATATATATATATATATATATATATATATATAAATATATTCATTATTAAAATGCCTTTTTTGTTTTCCTTCAGCCTGGTGACATATTTGTTGAATCTGATTGTAAAGTTTGTCAGTGTATTGAAAATGAGTATATTTGTGCCCAATCGACATGCTCAACTTCAGAAGGACCGGTTTATGAGAAAGGAGTTACTAGACCATTACCTTCAATTAAAAATAAAGTCTTCATTACTACAACTTTGATCCCTTACACATCTGAAGAACATATTTGGACAACATCCACGTCATCACCATCTCCAGTTGTAACTTCTGCCATGATTGTTAACTTCACAGCCCCTTTAGCTCCACCACCATTATGTGTTAGTAAAAGGTACAATATGTAAATTATTATTGTAAATGTGGATATGTGAAATAATTATTTTAATTTTGATTGTAATTGAAGTATGTATTTTTCTTATCTCTTATACCACAGAATGAAGATAAATTGCTGTAATATTGATTGTATTATACACTATACTGTATGAGTGCATGAAAACATTTGGTGTTTCAAATTATTTTTTCATATTTTAAAAAGTTTGGAAGTAAAATAGTTGTTATATATTATTTTTCATTGTTCCTAATATAATATTTCCTCATCGATTAGTAAACTGATACTTGAAAAAATTGTGTATTATGATATACATAATGTATTTACAGTATAAGTCATAAATTTCACTTTTTTTTTCTCACATTTTTCACTTTTTTCACTTTATTCAATTGCCTTTGATATTTTGAATGGGTATAAATTTAATATATTGAATCAATTTTTATTTTTAATATTATCAGAATTTTTATAAAATTATTTTTCTTTAATTTTAGACCATTATATCTCACAGAAATAATGCCACAAATTTCATTCAAATCAAGCAACAACATAAATTCCAAACATTCTGCAGAGGAGGCTCATTTCATAAAAGGTATGTTCAGATACTTTTTATTTGATATGGAAATCACATAGGATCAGTAGAATTAGTAAAAACATTTATTTCAATTATTTATTTCTTCTCCTTTTAGACATGATTATGTTTCATCCCAAATGTATTCATATGAAATAATGGAACATAATCAGAGGATATGCTTTACTGATCTATTGTGTGTATAAGTATAATGTGATGTATTGCAAATAATTGATGTGGATAGGAAAAAAAGGAATCCACGTAGCAGTTGGCTAACTATTGAATATGGAACTAATCATTCCTATCAAATAAGCAATTTGAATTCTACTCTATTTTCTATTCATATAAATTACTTTTATATGTTTCATTATATATATATATATATATATATATATATATATATATATATAGGCCTATACATTATATTTATTTAGGGCCTCACCATAAAACAGAATTTTTATTGCTGATAGTTTAAATAATTAATTCTAAATTTTCATCAGAATTAAAAAAAAGCTTAGCCAGAATTGACAACTTCAAAAGAAATTTAGTGAATTTATGTAAAGGGTAAATGGCATGACTGTATAATACTTGGGCCTCCAGCACCCATCACCTACTCATTGGCAATTTGCCCACTAACAGAAACCACCACTCTGCCTTCACATTCGGACTTGAGCACACTTTATTCCCAGCCTACAGTTGACTGTCCTCCACCAGTATTGAATACTCAAGGTAGGTGGGTGGTGAGGAATGAATTTTGACTTTGTAAACACTGCTCAATGCTTAATCATATTAAATGTCTATATAAATCTGAATGCCTATCTGGCCCCCAAGGCTAGATTTTTCAAATTTCTTTGCTTTGTCTTGTGCCCTCTCCATTTCATAGACTTATTGTGCTGATGGGGTTAATGCTTCCCAATCACAATTCTTTTCCTCACCATTTTGGCATTACATTTCACCCCTCTTCAGACACAAATTTTTTATATTTCTATGCCTCATTCTGACAGTTTGAATTATCCTTCTGCAGCAACAGGTTTCCCAGTTAACATGATTTAATATATTGATACTCAGAAATTCCAAGTGTACTTTTAATTCAAATAAACATGTCTATTTTAAAAAAAATATCTTGCAGATTTTTTGTTCATCTTGGATATATTTTTATCTGAGTACAGTGTTTAGTTTTTTCAGTACAAAATTATTGTCATGTTTATTAGGTAATGGCTGGATATCAGCACATACAACTGCAGATGAATATCTTCAGATTGATTTGGGCCACATAGAACCAGTGTATGGTGTAGTATCTCAAGGAGTATTAGGCACTAGCCAATATGTCACTAGCTATAATGTGTTGTACAGTATCGATGGAGTGTTTTTCACATACGTAAAAGACAATAGCAACTCTGTTAAAGTAAGTAACTGATATCAATTTATTCAAACTCATAAAACTAATAACACAGTAATATTATATGTTCATTAAAAAAAACTAGCAATAAAGATATCTGAATATGTAAACTTTGTTATACAGCATATGTCCACATTAGAATATAACCCTAAATGTAAATACATTCATCAAACTTAACAACTATTTGTCAGATTTAACAATCATTATTTATTTATTTCTGGCACTGACATTGACAGAGCTATTGGTTTTAGACAGTATGACTGTGCTGCAGTGGTTAGAAATGTGGTAAATGTTGGGGGACGAGTTAGGAGTAATGTTTTCTTTGAATTTGTAGAGGGCTATTTCAGTAGGATTTTGGAGGATTGTAGTAGGTACAAGGATAGGGAATACATTGTACCTGCTCTTATGGCAATGTTGGCAACCCACCTTAAGTCGGAGTATGAAGTCTACAAGGGGGACAAGGATGTTAGAGGTTGGGCAGGTGTCTGAAGGTAATCCTTAGGCAGGTGAGGAGCATTGTGGGAAGGATGTGCCAGATATCTGGGTTGGATTGCAGTCCAGTGGGGCCTAGTCAAAGAATAGAGGTAAGTTTTTATAGTCCAGGAAAGTAGGTTGTGGTGAGGGGTGGACTACATTTTATGGTCAAGGGTTTGTTTGGGTAGTAGGACAGTGGATAAGACATGGGATATTTGTTTCTGGAGGAGGTGTGTAGGGTATTTTTTATTTAGTAAAGCATTGAGCATTTGGTATGTGTGGGGTGTGTTCAGGATGAAAACTGGTGAAGTGAAAGTATTGTTAAGTGTTCGTGGACTGATATGTGATTAGACCAAACTGAGCAGTATATCAACATCAAGGAAGGTGATTTTGGTAGGGAAGTAGTTCCAAACAATCAGGGAATTTGGTGGCCCAGGGATCCATAGTATGAACATATCATGTTTGAACAAGGGTTTCAGCAGCAACTTAAGTGTTGTTGTTACAGTTGTTCCATGAATAGTTTGGCATAAGAGAGGGCCATCCAGGTGTGCCACTTATTTGATGGTAGATATTGTCTTTGGAGAAAAGTAATTCCCAGTGAGGACAATCAGAAAGTTAATGATTGGGAATTTTGTTATTTAAAACTTTCAAACATAATTTGAAACTAAAGTTTACTATATGTTTAGATTTTCAGAGGTCCTATTGATGATGAAAATCCCAGTTTGCAATGGTTTGATACACCTGTGGAAGCAAGATATATTCGTTTCAATCCACAAACATGGCATAAAGGAATAGCCATGAGGGTGGACATAATAAGCTGTGCTGAGCTAAGTACACTGGAATACACAACAATTATACCAACAACTATATCACCTACCTCAACAGAACAAGGTTAATATCTCAAATGTTCATTAATTAAATAATTCTTTTTATGTAAAAAAGCACAAATAAAAGTCTAACAGAAACATTAACAATGATAATCTACTATGTTAACATGTGATTAGAAGATAAATTATGTAAATATGATCTTGATGCCTTGAGTGAATATATACATATATATTGTAGAGGGTTACTTTGGGCCCCACAAGTTTGTCAACTCATCAAGCTCTCTCAAAGTTACTTAATAATAGGGCACCAGATAATTTTATTTTAAAGAAATTACCAAAACTTAAAAAAATTCTCCAATAACTTGATTCTTCAAGGCAGGCATTTACATATTTTTCAGAGCATGGTTTTATACCTATACAACATGTAGCTTTAAGTACAAGGTTTTGTAGAGCATCTGCCTGCTTTTTCTCCCAACTTGGAACTGCCCTTTCAAGACAAAAACAACAACACTTGCACACCCAAATGTTGAAGCTCCAGCTGCCAAAGGAGAACTCAACAATGTACAAGATCTTTAATAACACTAAAAATTACGCCCCTATTAACAGACTTTCCTGTTTATGTGTTACAATATAATTTAGATCATTGGTATGGAAAGGAAAGAGAGATTGTTGGTGGCTTATGTAACATTGAATCTCTGTGTAACCACTCGGGATAGAAGGATGTTTAACTTTTCAGAGGCTCTCAGCCCCCTTCTTCAGGAAGGAGTGTTACATTCCGGGCACCGGCCAGCTGTGGATCAATATGTACTTACCAACAGTTAAAATTAGTTGTTTTAAAAAATTCACTAATTATACTAAAAAACATTTGGGGATTTTTTTGGTATAAAATTGGCTATATATGATTGTAATATCAGCATCCAATTTTATTCTCATAGGAGGGATAATATAACATGAAAATAGGTACGGCAGGTTTAGAGTACTTGTTCCATTGTTAATGTCATTGCATTTTCTTGCAAGATTTGTCAACTTAATTGTGCAGTTGAGTCATTGAGTCATTCTTAAGGTCTTGTGTTTTTCAGCACCAAAATAAAGGAACAATGTTGCCAGAAATGTTATGTGGTATTTATTTCATCCCTTCTTCTATCTGTATTTGGCTATTTTTTTCTTATTATTCATTTACAAAATGACTTAAATTTTTCACTATTGAAATTAATATGTATTTATATAATGGAGAGCTTCATTAATAGTGTTTATATATTTTCTTATATATTATTAAACATATGTATAAGGGCATATTTTAATTTCATGGAAATGTAATGACTTTCAGTGTGCTTGGATAGAATGGGACTTGAAAATGGTGTGCTTAATGATCAACAGCTAAGATCTTCTTCTTCATATTTTGGAGATGTTAAAAATTATGGTGCTAAACAAGGGAGGTTAAATAACCATGCTTCTTGGATCGCTGGATTTAATGATAACAGACAGTGGTTAGAGGTATGTAACAGTTATTTTTATGATACATCACATTATAACAGGCATTGACCTGATATGTATAAACTGTTTGATGAATGGAAAATTTTTATATATGCATATTAAAATTAGATGTCTTAGAATGAAAGCTTTGCATTTATATAGCTTATTCTTCAACTCTAAGTACAAATAAGTTTTTTAATGAGAAAATTAATCATGATTATGAAATTACTATTAACTTTTGTCACCAGAAATGAAAGAATTTCTTCAAATGCTGTACATTATTCTTTATCTGCAATAAGACACTCATCCTTTTTTTATTATTATTTAAATTTTAATGAATAATATTTAAAAGTTTCTATTGACTCTGAATATTAAAGATCTTAATATCATTTAATTTATTCAGGTTGATTTCTTAGAACAAACACTCATAAGTGCATTAATAACGCAAGGAGATCAATCAGGAAAAGGCTGGGTAGAGGCATTTAATTTGCAATACAGCCATGATGGCGATAACTGGATCACAATTTTAAATCAACAAAATAATGCAAAAGTAAGTATTGCCTAAGCCTGAATAATTAAATACATTCTTTGTGTTAAATAGTTAGATGCTAAACCACATATTAGAAATGCTGCAATGAATTACAGAAATATTTCATTTCTCCAAATTAAATTTGTTTTAATTTTCATGCAAAAAATCTTCAATTTGATCTTAATCAACATCTTCAGTTTATTCAGGACTTTCGTGTATAATTTTAACTTTTATTAATTATTTTCATAATTTATATATATATATATATATATTCAAACTTGGATAGTGAGGAAGGATAGAAATAAATAGGAGAAATAGGAGGATTGTGCTTTATGTGAATTCATATGCTCAGGCGAAGAATTACACACATAGAAAAGCATATGTTCAATGCAGAGAGAAGGATGGAAGAAGAAGGAAAGACTGAAAATATTTTACCCAGGAGGACCCACGTATTCTGCTCAGTACACAGACGCCTTAACCATCTCGGCCACCGGGTCAAGTTCCTGACCAGGCAAATATAGACAGTCTTATTGTGGACAATTAGTAGTTTTTAGTGAAGGAATGGATAGAGTAGATGGAATGAAGTATTAGGATCTTCCATTAAGGAATAAATACAATCTTAGGAGAATCCATTAAGGAATTGGAACTAATTTGGTGAAAAAGTCACATTCAAACTTGGATAGTGAGGAAGGATAGAAGCAAATAGGAGAAATAGGAGGATTTCACATCATATTTTGATTTATTTGTTACTTCCATATTCAATGTAAAATTGTAAAAACATTATTATGCATTTATTTCTTGAATTTATTTAATCTAGGAATTTCCTGCTAATTTTGATGGCGACACTCCGCATACTATTAATCTTGAAAGAATAATTAAGACTAGATATCTTAAGATCCAACCAACTAAATGGCATGCACATATTGCTCTAAGGCTAGAAGTAATTGGTTGTTATCACCCATACAGTATGTATCAATCATATTTACCTACATAAATTTATAATAATAATTTATCATTTATCAGTTATTTTAAACTAAACAACATTGTGTAATTACTTTCGCATCATTTCGATATTTCAGACCTTCCTACCACTCCAAAATCAACACATACAGAACCACCATGCCCAGTGTGTATTGGAGTACCAATTGAGCAAGAAGAATGGGCTAGTAATTGCTCTTGTGGACAAAACTTGTTGTGGAATGGAGAAAAATGTGTGAAACCTGAATTTTGTCCTTGCTTTGTTGGTTACAAAAAGCAAGTATTTGTATAAGTTTCTATTGAATGAATTTCATTTTTAAAGAAATTGTGGATCCTTTAAAACTTATTTAACTCTTCAAACAGTTGTCAATTGCCAAATTTAAATGGTCAAAGATTAATTATGCTTTCTAATTTCTCATTGATACCATACGGGGCACATTATGTTTGATAATTAAATTATTATGGAGTGTACAATGCTTGTGTTTATAAAGAAAAACACTTTTCTCAGCACTTACATTATAATAGCAATTTAGTGAGCTTAAAATTAATATTTTATTATGATAATAGCAACAATGTTATATGCTGGTCTTCTGATTTATAGTCAATTTTCCTATGTTAAGTGTGTATCTTCATTAACTGTTTTTATGAGTATTTTTATATGCTCAAAAATTGATTCAACATCCATTTCAGAAGCACTGTCATTTTATCAATCTCTTTATCATAGTGTAAACATTTATATTTGCAGTACACCACTGAATACACCTTTCTTTCTTCTTGAACACAGGTCATTTCTGTAATCATTGTGTTAAAACATTATGTAATAGGGTTTTCTTGTATATTTCAACTTGAAAACTTTGTCTAGAAATGTATAACTAGTTAAGAAAATAATTCTGAGAATAATGTTCATTTATAGGTATGAAGTAGGGCAAAAGTATGACACAGCCAAGTGTGAGACTTGTATTTGTTCTTTACAAGGAATACCTGAATGTAGAAAAACGAAATGCCCACCATGTGGAAAGGTAATTAATAAATAGTTAAAAATGTTCTTTTAATAACATTGCTTATAGTATTTGAATTACTAGATTCAGTAAACTAATTAGAGAAATAAATAGCCAAATAACAGACAAAAATAAGTGCTAAATAAATACCACACCACGTTTCTGCAATCCTTATTGCTTTAATAAGATGATTCAAAAAAATTCTAGAGCTATGAAAATAGCACACTGCACAAAACAAAGGGTTTTTTGGTATGTTGTTCTTATGATTCTTGAGTTTTTTTAATCACCTCATGTATGCAACAAGGATTGCAGAAATGTTGTGTGGTACTTATTAAACACTAATTTTTGACTGTAATTTGAGTATTAATTTATCTAATTAATGTAATTTCAACACTTATATTTATATTTTATGGATTCATTAAATTCTGTGATGTAAATAAGTCATAGAAGGACAGAACAGTTGAAGAACATTTTCAGCCATATGGCTGAGCTTAGTTTGAAAATATTTCTGGTCTTGAATTAATTCATTGCATCTTTGATCAATTTACAAGTATTATCCATTCTTCATTGAACTCCTAAAATTAACCTGTGAAGAATGTGATCTAGTGAATTGTAGGTGAACATATTTTCACATGAAAAATCAAGAAAAAATACAGGAATCTGTTAAAGTTTCTATGGGAATTTATTGTCTAAAACAATTCAACCCAGATGTGTTATCAATCTGTCACATATTTAAATTAAATTCCTGTAATTATACTCATCTCAGTTGTATAATAATTGGAATATGTAAATAGCATGTGTATACGAGCATGTGCCTATTAATGTGTGTGTTAACTTATTAACATTCTAGTCAAGTTATTATGAAAAGTTTGTCATTATTTAAAAATCATTGTTTATAACAATGTAATGTTAATTACATGCTTATTTATATAATATAATTGATATGAAAACAACTTTGGGTTCTTCAGGATTACAAGAAAACTCTCACATCAAGCTGCAAATGTTTATGCGAAGCATGTCCTGTGAATACAATACTGTGTCCAACAAACAATATATGCATAGATGCTAGGTCGTGGTGTGATGGTATTGATGATTGTGAAGATGATGAAAAGTTCTGCCAAACAACTAAACCTCCAGAAATAACTGTCACACCTGGTCAGTTTTGAAAAGATATAAAACATTTTTCCTACTAATTCATAGTCTCACTTTCATGTACTCATTAGAGGCGCAATTTAGTCAATATTTCACAGAAAATGGAAATTTGTAAATGTTTCTTAATTAAATAAAAATAGGAGTTTCAATATTAGTATTGACATAAACTATATTGTACTTCAAGCCACACTAGAACTCAATTCTTCTTTTAAAATAATATAATAAAAGTCTAGTTTATGACCATACAAAATGTGAGAACCACAGTGCAGTAATGTGTACTAAAGAATAATTTTTAACAATAAATACTATTTCTGTTTGTCACATAAATATCATAACTATGAGTTGTAGCTTAGACACAAATAATCTCTGTAGGTTCTTCTAGCCATATAAATATAACTATTAATTATATAAGATATTTGTTTTCTATTAAATACTACATTATAATAATCTCCAAATTTGTGAATAATGTCATAATTGCAAATTATTATTAATTTGTTGTACAATTATATATTTATAATTATTCCTTATGTTCCAAACTCTTCACTTCCCTCTCCTCTATACATGACACCCTCTACATTAAATAAGACTGGCTACATTCCTTAGGTCTGGGGAAAAGAGGCATGCTAGCTCAGTGGTAGAGCATTTGTGTACAAAGCAAAAGTACCTGGATTCAATTCCTGATCCTGCCAAATATTTTGAGTTTTCATTCTTCTTCCTTTCCTCTCTACACCTTGAACATATGCCGTGTTTCAGCATATTACTACACCTTAATTTTGAGTTCATTTTAAAAACATATGTGCATAATAATATATTGGCAGTAATTAATAATATCTCTGTATTATTTCAATATTTCAGTTATTAATGAATGCCCAAAGCCAGACTGCCCTGAAGGATTTACACTTGTGGAATTACCACCAACAAAATACCCACTAGGACAGCAAACTACTAAATTTGGTGGTAAAAGTAAGTGTTCTTTCATTTATAATTAGTTATTGGAGTAAATTCCAAATTTTTCACACAAACTTTCTTTGATATAATTTAATATAAGGAAAATATTTTTCAGTTCTATGTTTAATGCAAAAATTATTTGTAAATAAATATAATTGCACTGTTAATTATTTATTGTGTACATAATTATATATATAAAATTATTCAGTTTTAGTATCATCACATAATATAATAATTATAACTATTATATTTTGTTTACACTATTAAAAATTTACCATAATGATGCATCATTTTTATAATTTTATGTGATTTAAGTATATATGGTAAGAAAATGTAAGCTTTATGATCAGTTCATGTTTTCAAAGTAAATGTTTGGAAGTTTTTAATATCTGCATAAATTATCAAATCTCATAGTTAAATAATTTTGTTCCTCAATTGCAGGAATTGGTAGTAAAGGATTCAAAAGTATAAAAGGTCGAAAGATTCTTCCAAAACCTAATAAAATGATTTGTGCAAAGTATGTATGCCACCCAATAACAACGCCTGTCCCAAAAGATGATGCTACTTGTCCTCCACCTATTTCATGTGATCCACCACTTATATTGTTAGAATTTCCGGATGGACAGTGTAGCTCATATTATTGCGAAAATCCACCTCCTCCAGATGTTGTTTGTAATGTGACTGGAATAACATTTAATACATTTGATGGAACTACTTTCAAGTATGCTATATGTAATCATGTACTGGCTCGCAACATGCAGTCAGGAGATGAAAATTGGGATATTTCAGGTACTTATGATTTCTTATTTTCTAATCATAGTAGCATAAATATTCATTCCAATATATATATATATATATATATATATATATATATATATATATATATATTCTATTAATTTATGATTACACATTTGTAACTCTACCAATTATTAATTCATACAAGTGAAAAGTTATAAATTCTAAAAATATTCATAATTTTTGTTTTATTAAAATATTTCTTTTACAAATGCTATCTTTCAATAACTCATTTTTCACATGTTTTATTACATTAATTTAACAAAACAGACATTCACTGGTTATTTAATATAATTTTTGTCTGTGTTTTTATTTACTTGTTATATTCACAATAGTGTTTTGTAGTTAAATACCTTAAGCCTAATTGGTACAGTAATTATTATGGTTTAATGTGCAGACTTATCTGAAAAAGGATACATTCATGTTCATGTGTGATTTATTTTTCATTTTCTAAACGTAACACTTGCTACCAGAAGCTCCGAGTGAGAAAAGCAATGAACACCCATTATATTGTCAATTATTAACAAAATTATAGAATGATCAGAGTTAATTTCACTCACTCATTTACTCAAAAGGAAAGGTCACAACAATGGAAAAATACATGCACACATTCATACAAACTCATTATAATTAAAGGAAAAAATAATAAGTTAAAAAGTAAAAGAATGATAATAGGGAAAGGATAGAACAGATTGTATAATAGTAATAATTATAACAATTATCATAATATTATGCTGAAACAAGATTTCAACACAACATCACAAACACTATAATAATGTTAGAGAACACTGAGTCCAGAACTTTGCCTATATTGTAAGATATGCTGGAAAGAAGAAGTTCAGCATCTGATGAGGCTTTAAGAAGGGTTAGTGTGTAGCATTGTTCAAAATTGTTGAAGTTGTATCTTTTGGCCTGAGCAGCTGTATGAAATTGGGTTTCGGATAGTTTGACAGTGTAGCAGGGGTTAACAATTCATCCAGGTAGGGGTAGTTTGGTTTGGCTGATATATAAAGCAGGACAGAGTTCACAATTAATTTGATAGATGATGTGAGAGGAGAGGCAGCTTTTATTTCATAGGTGCCTCTTTGTGAAGGATTTTGGAGGATTAGGCAGATGGAGCACCTGTTCCTCCCATAAGCTTAGCAACCGTCATATATCACTAAAAATAGCCAAAATCTCTATTTTTCTTTTATATCCTTACACAGCATAATTATTTGTATATTTAATGGAATAAATAATTTTAGTGTATATGTGTATGTTTCTATTTCAGTTAACAAAAATTGCTCTAATAAATTGGAATGTTATCCATTCGTGTCTGTTAAACATAATGGTCAGGTTCTGAATCTGAAAAGTGATTTAAGCATTGATTTTGAAAGATATACATACACTTCTGATCAGGTTTGTTACATTTTAAGTCTTTTGTTATATATGTATCCATTAAAAGGAATTGGAACTAATTTGGTGACAAAGTCACATTCAAACTTAGATAGTGAGGAAGGATAGAAATAAATAGGAGAAATAGGAGGATTGCGCTTTATGTGAATTTATATGCTCGGGCGAAGAATTACGCACATAGAAAAGCATATGTTCAAAGCAGGGAGAAGGATGGAAGCAGAAGGAAAGACTGAAAATATTTGACCCAGGCAGGACTTGAACCCACGTATTCTGCTCAGTACACAGACGCCTTAACCATCTTGGCCACCGGGTCAAATATAGACAGTCTTATTGTGGACAATTAATAGTTTTAGTGGAGGAATGGATAGAGTAGAGGGAATGAAGTATTAGGAGCTTCCATTAAAGAATAAATACAATCTTAGGAGAATCCATTAAGGAATTGAAACTAAATTGTCACCAAATTAGTGTGCATAACATCATAATGAGAAGTAAATTGAATTGATGTATACATTTCTACATATTAGAGATCTGGCCAACAGTTTCAAATAAATCATAATCTTTTTGACACATTACACCTGTCATTTCTTTTATGTATGAATTTCATCAAAGATGCATTGTGGACAGGATCTTTTGATTGAAATACACTTATTATTTTTTTTAGAGTAACAGGCTACATGAGGGTAATCCATATGGTGGCAACTCCCCTTTAATAACATAGGAAGGGATACGAAAGGGGGATGCAGAAGGGTAGAGCAAGGTAGCCAATGGTTAACTAGGGCCCCCAGGTCATAGTTTTAAATATTCCACTAGCCATTCACCTAAAAGTAATGCAGGACAAACCCTAGAATACCTGCATCAGGTAGGTTAGGCACTTGGTACTTGTCCCACACCCTTCCAAAGGTGGGAGAGACAGGTTTGCTGTGGGTACGCAGCATTCCCTTCTCTGTGCCTCGGCCAGTTTAGGAAGCAGCTTTCTGTCTCTCCAATGGGAAAAGAGAACAACTCTTGCAGTATGCCCAAGGTCTCTAACACCAGAACATATACCTCTCAAAACAGGCTTTAGGTTGTGGGAATCTTTTTTCAAAAGCAGAGAGAGAAGAAGGCATCCCCAAAGGTAGCCCTCTCCATCTATCCAGAAAGATTCTGGCAGCTAGAGCTAAGCTGATTATATTAATTTGACAATAAGTCAAGAGGTTATACACAATTTTTAGTTTAAACTGAGAGCACTAATTGAAACTTGAGTTTACATTTTGATTTTTTCATTAATTATTTTTCAGTCCCCCATCCAATCCTATATACATTGTTTTCCTTTGAATATGGTTTTATATTTCACTACTTAAATGCCCCAATTTAGCATCAGTTATATGTATCATAAATGCATGTCAGTGTGTAATACACCATTCAACATAATCCACTATGCATTGCTTACTAGAATATGAAGTAATATGTGCCACCAAAACTTATTTTCTGTGTTATAAGAACAAGCTTATGTTTCATCACTTAAGACTCCTACAGTCACATGTTCCAAACTGTTTGACAATAACAGTAATAATTTCTCAACAATTATGCCATTTTTTTATTACTCGTTTACTCAGATTAGACATTTAAAAAAAGAACTTTGAAAACTTTTTTGACACAGAGGTACAGAATGTTAAAATGTTCTCCTTTTAACTTCTTAACTATCATTCCAGTCTTTTAGACAACAGTTGTTCTCTAGACCCATAGTCTCATTAAAACCTGTTGTGTTGCTTCAAATAACATCCATATTTGTCTCAGGTCAAAAGTTATATCCAAACAAAAAATAAAAATTCAGAAAGAACAGAAGAAAAGATTATGATGAAGCTCTGCCATATAGGCCATGAAATTTTTAAATTAAAGGTCAGGATGGAAAAATGTCATCTGGCCCAGGAATCAAATTTTGTGTGTCCCTTTTAGTTGAAATATTTTCACCCTGACCTTTAATTCAAAAATAAATTTTCAAATTGCTTGTTACCTATTTTTGGATATTCATAATTTTGTTCTTGAGAATAATGATAATTATTATTACAAATCTATTTGTGAGATTTTTCTATTATTATTCTTAAATATATATTTATTTAATGGAAGTTCAATTTTTTTTACAGATTCAGAAGATTGGTGTACAGAATGATTTTGTAGTTTCTCAAGTCGGAGACAACATATTCTTTAAATCCCTTCGGTTTGAATTTTGGATTAAATGGACCAGAGGAGGAAACTTAAAAATAGGAGTATGTAAACAAAAGTTGTATTTTAATTATGTTTTTAAATTATACGTTTGCATCTATACATTTTTTCTCTACATCACAAATACATAAACATGTTCATATGAATTCATCATATAATATTCGGGGATTTTCCTTTTATAATTTGAAAGGTATCCTTATTAGTTTGCAAAATTATTAATTTTGCCCATGTGAAGAAAACAAATTATAACATTTTGAGATATTTTGTCACCATATGCAAATCAGTTACATTTGGAATGAAATTAGCAATGCCTGTGATGTCCATAATCTCATATGTAATATTTTTATTTACATGTATTACATTTTAATAGTAACAACACTTTGTTTATCTAGGTTCCGGGAAAATTGTCGGGTTCTGTCGATGGTTTGTGTGGATATTTTAATGGAAACCCAAAGGATGATAAGCAGAAACCAGATGGATCATCTGCTAGAACTACTACTGAATTTGGGAATAGTTGGTCAATTAATGAAATAGAAGAAGAATGTAAACCATTTGATTGTCCCACACATATTCAGAATACTGCTTTAAGGGTGTGTACAACAGTAAAGTAAGTGTTCATAACACTATTATTTTAGTGGGACCATTTAAATAAAGTATTACTTATTATAATACTTACATTTCAATTTCAAATAGATTTATGTTTTAAAAAGCATTTCAGTATATATATATATATATATATATATATATATATATATATATAACATTCACAAGTTTAAATATTTCACTTCATGCCCGGCTGGCACTCAGTTAAGATCATCCTTCCTGACGAAGGGGGCTTAGGCCATCGAAAATTTGAACTTCCACCTATGTCAGACTGGACCAACTACTGATATCAGGTAAGTTAGCATGGCTGTCTTTCTTTCCTATCCTGATGACCTTGTCATATTTTCCTAAGTGTTTTGTACCATTTTTGGTTAATTCTAATTCTTATTTCCAAATTTTTTTTTAAATCCTGCTGATCTTTCTCCATTTATTTCTACCTTCCAACCATAAACCCTTCTTTACCCATTTGACCCCTACTTCTTACAAGCTACTTTCCTTCTCTCTATATATAAACATTTGTCACATGCTTCTTTTTTTCACTTTTCCATTGATTCTCTCTAAATTTGCATTTCTAACATACCGCCCTTCCATCCCACCTGCTTCCCAAAGATGAGAATACGTGCCTGGCCAACACACAGATCTTCCTTCCTGACAAAGGGGGCTCAGGCCCTCGAAAATTTGAATTTCCACCTATGCCAGTCTTGACCGACTACTAATTTCAGGTAAGTCAGCATCACTGTCTTTCTTTCCTACCATAATTTGTTATTTAATTAGACCGCATCACATTTTCCTTAAGTGTTATATATATATATATATATATATATATATATATATATATATATATATTAATACTATTAGTAAGGACATGACATTGTCAATAATAATTGTGTTATTGGTACAGAAAGGAAAAACAGATAGCTTATGGCTTACCTGAAAGTGAAGTACGGTGTAGCCAAAGGGAACTGAAGGTAGTTCTTCAACACCCCACCAGGCCACTAACTTTCTCTCTCAAGGGAAGGTCGTGGCTAGGAAAAGTTCTGATTGTGATCATTCATACATAGAATCTTATACATATAAACATACACATACACATAAACATTCATAAGTATGCTCATACATACTCACATGGACTCATGCAAGTAGGGTGGCAGGTAGGAAGGGCATTATTTAAATTGTTGATTCCAGGGCTTTGCCTGGACTATAAGACATGTTGGAAGGAGAGTTCTCACAGATTGAGTTCTGCCTCTGAAGAATCGGGATGTAGAGTTTTAAGAATGGTGAGAGTGAAGCATTAGTCGAAATTGTTTGTATTGTGGCTTTGGAAATAAGAAACTACTGGGAATTGAATTTTGAAAATTTGAAGAACAACCTTCAGTTACACCATATTTCACTTTCAGGTAAGCCGAAAGGTATCTCTCTTTCCTTTCCATACCATTATCGCAATTTTATATATATATATATATATATATATAAGTGGATAATGTTACATACCATATATGGAGTTCACATACTTGCTAATTGTTTACCAGTGGAAGCTCTACAATCAGAACTGTCCTTGTCGACTCCAGACTCCGTGCAAAATTCCTACACTGTATTTCACCAAATTTAAAATAATACATTTACGTACCATTACATGGTGCAGGCTCAGCTACAATTTTTTAATAAATAATTCTTACATGTTGAAAATTTTAGGACCTCACATGAGAACAAATTTGTATATTTAAATTGAATATATGTAAATGAAAATTTTCGATTAATGGTAGAAAGAAATTTGAATTAAAGTGCCTGGATGGATAATAATTTAAACAGAAACAAAATGTATTAATATTTATTATAATGGTGTTATGGCTTTCTCATATATGCATGGCTCATGGTCAAATATAATTATTATTAACAAATTTACCTATTGCTAATAATAAAACAAAACCATTCCATCAAACTGCAAGTATGGAGCATCTCATGCATTTACAAAATTTATACTTATCAAAAAATTTCTTCTGCTAGTATACAGTTATGTTGGAGAGTCCCTAAATGTCAAAATTTTTAACTTGCAAATCTATTTGCACCTTAAGCTGCAGAATCCTTGTGTAATATATTTTGAAATTTATCATTGACGAAAATATTACTTTATTGAATCAATTAATATCCTAATTTGCTGAATTATATTGATTAATGTAATTATTATCTTATTTTCAGAAAAAGCCCATTCTTTCAATGTAAAGGTGCTGTAAACATTGATGACTTTATTTCACAATGTCTTGAGACAGCTTGTGCATGTCTGCAGTCGCCTGAAATGGATCTTGATATTTGTCGATGTAAAATATTAGAATCTTTTGTCACAGAATGTCATATGGCAAACTCATCTGTTGATCTTTCATCTTGGAGAATCCAACAAGATTGTCGTAAGTAAACAAATATATATATATATATATATATATTAATACTTTTACTTTCAAGGGTTCCTTGTTGGGTGGGGTTTCTTAAATAAAAAGATTCATTTACTTATTATAATAATTTACTAATAAAAATGAGCCACATAAAATTGAATGTATACAAGAAAAGATCGAGACATGGACTCTTTCTCAGGGATTTGTAGGGTGAACATCAACATGGCAAAAATTGAAACTAATTATATCAATTAATTGAATTGATTGATTAACAGAATAAATGGAGGTACCTGGCATTATGGTACTTGTACTTAGTCCATTCAAATGATACCTTGTCGTGGTGGTTACAGCTGGTGCAGATTGGTTGCGGTGGTAGTGCCTGATGCTCATGATAGGACGCCCGAGTACGTCTCGATGGCAAGAAGATGGTTTGTGAGCACCCCCATAATTTGATGAGGACTCACTGGATGTTTCTGAGTCCGCTCGTGCCTCACTACTCACTGCCGATTTCACTCTCTTGTAATCTCAAAACCTCTTCGGGCATATGTTTTTAATTATCAATGACAGTTAGATCAATATAAATTTAAGCTTCAGGAGCTCCATTATTCATGCCTAATGAGTTTCACATCTCTTGGAGCTGTCAGCCTGCTTAAGATCTTTTGTAGACAAGAGGATCTTCTTTTCAATGAGATGGCTTTTTGATACCATAAATTGAGTCTGGCATCTGGATAAACAATGGCTTCAGTCTGAAATAGTGCACGTTTAACTAAATGTTCATTACAAAATAGAAGAGAGAGGGGAAAAGGAATCCTACAATTCAAGCAGTCTAAAACTAAGTCTTCAAGAAAAAAAGAATTAATAATCAAAGCTAGGCACACAAGTCTGAACACTCCTTAATAAAATAAACTTAAGAGATTCACTTAATGCCAGAGTGATCTATCGAGGAAACTCAGTGTCAACAGGTGTGAAGCAAGAGGACCTTTAAGTTGAATAAATTGGTAATACAGTTGCTGACCCCTAAGTCATTAAGCCTTTGTATTGATTTTCATGTTCAAACTTTAACAAATATATCAGGCAGGTTTACTAAATTAGTTATTACATTTGTCAAGTAAACAGGGTATAACTAAATAAATTATGTGCCAATAGTAATCATATTTCAACAGTAAAATAATTTGAGAACTTTATTTTAAATTATTTTCTACTATTGCAAGTAAAGTGAAGTTTCTTTTTATTATTATTAAAGCTGTTTCATGCCCAAATCCATTGGAATACAAGGAATGCTACCAACGGGAATGTGAGCCTAGCTGCATCAATTTGAGAGATTCTTGCAACTACACTCCAAAAACATGTTTTTCAGGATGCTTTTGTCCTGATGGATTAGTTAGAAAAGGAGATACATGTGTTAGAGCTTCTGAATGTCGTGATTGTAAGTAATACATTAGTTTGATCCTATGGTGTTTATAAAATCAAGTGATTTATAATTAAAGTTACAGGTAACATTACACTAAAGTATAATGAAAAAATAAATATTATATAAGAACAAATTAGCTTAATTCTAGTATTCTTTTTTGAAGATCCTGAAATAAATTTGTTTTTTAACCTTGAAGGCGTTCTGTAATACAGTAATTAACTCTAATTCTTACCTATTCTGAAATTAACATTATTTGAGAAAGAAACAAAGAAGCAGAATATTGGCACTCCCTTACATCGTGTATTCATCTTAACTAGTTTCTGTTTGATCAGAGAACAGAGTTCAATACTAGACTCAATAATTATTTATTGTTGTCATATATACTGTAATTATGGAGATTACTGTCTCATGTCTCGTTGACAATAAAGTTGATAAGTTGAACTTAAGTTATGATAATTTCTTTATTGAAAAATAAAAATGACAGCTTATATTTGAATATATATATATATATATATATATATATATATATATATATATATGTGCTATATGTCTAATATAATTTTTATAGCATCATCTCCCCATTGCTTTTCGCAAAACCGTAGGGTGCACAAAATCTTCAGTTGTTCCCAGGCTCTGAAAACCCTAGCTACGCCCCTGTTTGAAGTATGGACCAACTATCAACTAGGAGCTCATTCAAAACAATCCCAATTTGAAAAATAACTCATGGATGATGTCAAAGTGTAGAAAACAAAATTTTCAATAGCTGCTCCATCCAAAGACTCAACACCAACAGTTTTGACCAATGCTTCACTTTGACCCTTCTTAAAGTCTTATTTCCAGATTCATGAGATGCTGAACTTTGAGATCTCTCCTTCCACACACATACTACATACCAGCCAAAGTCCTAGAGCCGGTATTATCTAACAACTACCTTTCCCCAAACACACACTCACTTCTTTACCTTTCACCTCAAATTGCACAAGTTAGTGTGTGTTCATTGTATACATAAAATACATATTTATTTGTATGTATTTATCAGACCATAATTTCTCAAATGAGTAAATCTAAATTCACAATTTTATTAAATCACAATTTATTAGATTTTTATTAAATTCTTGCATTTGAATCAAATTGTTAAATTATCCTCAACCACTTTCCATCATTAATAATTTTTTCCAGGTGTTTGCAGTGGGTTTGGTGAACAACAATATACTACCTATGATCACAGAAACTTCACATTCAATGGAAATTGCACTTTTGTTGTTTCTAGAGATATCAGTCCTACAGGAATTTATGATTTTGAGGTAAAATTATATATTTTGCATTAAACATATATTTTTATTGTAATACATTCATAGTATGTAGATTTAGAATTTCAGTAAATATAAATAGAGTTTATCTTTATTTTTCCAAAAACATTTAAATTTCTCATTTCCTAACATTTCTGGATCACATTAACTTTTAACTATAAAATAGTACTTGTAAAGCTAATTATAACTCATTCAGGCATACATACTCTCATATACACATAGATACACACATACATACATATACAACCAGAAAGCACAGGGCTATATCATTGAAAATTTGAAATGACCTAACTGGACCAATTGTAGATTTCAGATAAGTAAACTTTGTTGTCTCTCTTTCCTATCTAACTGTGTTATATATATTGGCCAGCCACTTTAGACCTTCTCTTCTGACAAAGTGGGCTCAGGCTCTCAAAAATATGTAACATCTAACCCCTCAGCTCAACTGGACCAACTGTTGATTTCAGGGAAGTCGACTTCACTGTCTCACATCCCTATCTAAATGTGTTATTTAATTTGACCTCGTCACATTTGCCTTAGTGTTATATAGATAGATAGATATATTCTTTCTTCAGAACATATTCCAAACCTTTCTCCTATATTTATATCCTTTCTTACTATCCAATTATCAAATATATTGTAACACATTCTTCTTGTATCAGTTTTGTCCCATGAGTTTTGGCGACATAATATGTAATGATAATGCTATGAATTCAGTAACTCGACCAGCTCTCTCAATAATAGGGTGCCAGATAATTTTTTTGTTGTAAAAAATTATCAAAACTTAAAAGTTTTCTTTTATTAATTTATTCTTTGAGACATGACTTTTTACAAATATGTCAGGTCATGGCATAATTTAACAGCAATGATTCCTAAAATATAATTACAACATCGGTAATTGTTCCATTCAATTACCAGCTCCACACATTTTGAACTTTCCTTGGAGACATTGTTTCACACAGTTTGAGTTCCACTCAGAGACTGACCTGAAAATCGTGGCTCACCAACAAGCATGACATGACACAACAGTTGTCAGTGCAGGAAAATATATATATATATATATATATGTACACATAATGAAATCATTTCCCGCTTCCCCGATTTTGATAAAAACACACACATAATGCTCCCTCCCATACAGTCTTGCCCTCAGGGGAGTACATATTCCCTCCACCTGGAATAGTCTGGCCTCTTACACCAGCTGGATCCTCAATGCCTTCATCAATAAAAACTATCCCAGTGACCTCCAAAAAGAGATAACCCGTACCCTATCAAATCTCCAAACATCCACTCTGGACCAAAACAAGAAAAGTAGTCCACTCCTCACAACAACCTACTTACCTGAACTACAAAAAATCAGTTTCATTCTCCACCTAGCATACACTGGACTGCAATCCAACCCTGACCTACCTAAAAACCACCCCCCCTCACTATACCCCCCACAATCTCCTTGTCCACCCCTGCAAAACCCACACCCCCACCTACCCATGCCAGGTTGCAAACCTTGAGGTAGGAACAAATGCCATGTCTGCCCTATCTTACAACCCACCACAATCTTCCAGAACCACACACAAAACAAATCAAAGAAATCATCACCTGCCTATCCTCCTATACCATATACCAAATAAACTGTAGACAGTGCCCTACATTCTATATGTGCCAAACAAAAAGATCCCTCCCTGAACAAAAGCCAACCACTTCAGCGCTGTCAAACTTTCCCAAATTCAATGCCCAATGGCTGCTCACGCACAATAAAAAAAATTTCGACCAATGTTTTACACTTACCATCCTTAAAGCTCTAGCCCCCAATTCATCAGAGGCAGAACTCCATCTGTCAGAACTCTCCTTCCAACATGTCTGGAATCGACAATTTAAATAATGCCCTTCCTACCTGCCACCCTACTCGCACGAGTCCATGTGAGTATGTATGGATATGCATACATATGTTTGGGTGCATGCATGTGTGAATGTATGTGCATGTTTATATGTATGTGTATGTTCAGACATATATGTAGATGCTATGTATAAATGGTCATGACCTCTTTTTGAGAGAGAAAGTTAGTGGCCTGGTGGAGTGTTCATTGTTTATGGGTTACTAGCCATGCAGCAGACAAAACACCACAGTCTGCAGCTAACCAGTGCATGGAATGGTGTAACACTTCTTCCTAAAGAAGGAGGCTGAGAGCCTCCGTAAATTTGAAAACTACCTTCGGTTCCCTATGGTTACACTGTACCTCACTTTCAGGTAAGCCACAAGCTGTCCATACCAATATCACACAATTTATACACCCTGTTTATATTCATATTTTCGGATGTGTTAGTCTCCACTATTATGACGACACAAATGTATTTATTTTTTGTTTCTGTGCATATATATGCATGTTTGCATACATCAAGTTCACTATAATTATTTTTTAAACATAATCTCATTACAGGTATTGATAACTAATAAAGAATGTCCAAGTAAATTGGGCTCAACATGTACAGAGGAAGTTACAGTACGTCATTCAAAACACATTATTAGCTTGAAAAGAAGTTTATATGATAAACCTGAGGTGAGTAATTCTCATTGTCAGATAACTCATTATTATTGTTTATAGTAATCATTTATTTTATATGTATTGGTGCAGTGAAATTAAATTATCCTTCTGTAGGCAGATTTAGAAGAAAAGGAAGAATGTAAATCATTATTAAATTAACTAAGCATCTTTATATCTATCACTTTAACTTACTCTTACAAGTACCAAGATCAGTTTGTATTGATTCTTCATAGGAATGTTGCCTTAAGTTCCATTCACACTACATGTCCATGGCTGTTCTAGCCAATATCAATAAAAAAAATAACCCCAAATTTGATATTGTTGAATTGTATATGTACAAGATAAAAATTTAATATTGACAATCACTATGTTCTTCACTTAAATAATAAAATTTGGAATGAAATTTCTAAATGTTTATACTTTTCACACATAATGTAACTGAAATATCTGTTTCAGATACTCATTTCAGTTTCATTAAATTTAAAAGATCCACACATTTTGAAATTCCATTCCAAATTATATTATAGTCTATATTTATATAGGAAATATTTATAATCATCAATACCATATTTGTTATCTTATACTTGCACACAGTGATGACTTGGGAGTTTTTGAAGTTATGTGCTACTGCACCACAAGCAACCATTTTTATGATAACTATGTAAAATAATAAAACTACATCAGTGATACTGTTACCAATACTCTGATCCGACGCATAATTTTCTACATTTTTAATTCTGTCTACATAATTTCCAATAGTGCCTAACTTTAAAATGTGGAATAATTTACCATTTCTAACCTAAAAGTATTTTTCTCGGTGAATATTTTAAATAAAGTTAATGTTCAGAACATGCCACTGAGCAGTTTTGTTGTGCAGTAGATTTTCACTCTATGATATCTCTCAAATTTTGTTTTCTTTAAATTAACCTTATATTGTGATTTGTTTAGTTACTAAAAATGAACAATCATTATTTTTGTTTTGAAAATATAATATTATAAAATAAGATTTATAATTAGTGAATAGTTCAAATTTATTTTGGTTTAATTGGTTATGTCACCTGATGTCACCTGATGTGACTGCACTCTGTCATAGCACTAGGGGCTCTTCCATTTCCTTGTGTCAGCATTGCAGCACACAAGACTAGCAATTTATTGAGCTTTACAGGTGGAGCAGTGAGGTGAAAAGGTAAAGTGTGCATGTGCAGTTGTGACTCAATCGCCGAATTCAGTGCTATAACTGGAATAGCACTGGCTGCTTTAGGAGCGATGCACCGCAAGGCAGGAAGTTTAAAGTCTTCGATATTGAAGCATAGATTTGCAGCGTTAAAGAATATATTATTATGAAGGTTCTTACAATTAAGAAAATTATATCTTCCTAAATTAATTTATGTGCTGTTGCATATGAGTACAGGCACACAATCCACCACTGCTTGTACACCTGATGAAGTTCTACAGGAATGAAATGTCAAATGATTTAGAATTAGTTGTTCTGATGTTTGGTCATTTTATTAATCTATTGTTATGTTATTTTATAAATATTTTGATGCCTACATTATGTGTATTGTTAAGAAATATAGCCAAATAACTTAGAAAGAGTCCATTTTCATTACAAAAACATATTCCTCTAATTATAAAATAATTGTGGATTTAATAAAAGTTACAGAATATATTATCAAATATAATTGTTTTACCTTCAATACTAGTGTACCAATAATTACATCATTGAATTTTTTAATAGTACTCTGTGGATTTTGATGGAAACAAAGTAGAAAATTTGCCTTTTACTAATGAAATTCTACATCTTAAAAAATCAGGTGAATCTGTTATTACACTTCTTATTCCATCTATTCAACTTGAAGTGTCTTATTTCTACAAAGATTATGGATTTATTATAAGCATACCATCTCACATATATGGTGGAGAAATGGAAGGCATCTGTGGTGTGTACTTTGTTTGTAATTAATTTCTGTTAAATTTAAATTTAATACAACCAGTGTAATTTTAGTAATAGCATCAATAAAAGAATAGATAGAAAACATCATAAATTTATGAGTGATCAATGGTTTTTTAAAAATAATGATAACTTTATTATTTAATTTATAATATTACAATTGGTATAAAATATTACAGTTGATGTGATAATATTGTTATTCGTGTTATTGTAACAATATTATCATATCAATTGTAATATTTTATACCAACTGTAATATTTTAAATTAAATGATAAAGTTATCGTTATATGTTTTAAAAAAAATTATTGATAACTCATAAATTTATAATGTTTTCTATCAATTCTTTTATTTGATTGAAAATTATTTGCATCTTTGTATATAAATTTGTAATAATATATAAATTGAAAAGAATCATTGTAGCCAAAAGTTAGTTTGTGATCAATTTTTTCTTAAAATTTTTATTTTAATCATTGGAATTGTTTGGTTTAGTTTTGTAGTGCTAAACTTCAACCTGAAGAGGTCTCAAAGTTAGCGATTAAGCATAGTTAAATTTTCCCTGAATAATTTTTTTTGTGGCTGTTCTTTATGTATAAGTTATACTAGTTTACATTTATAGTGTTTGGCATTTTTATGACACCCATTCCATATGTTCATCTGGAATAAACTTATGAATTGTCTTAACATTTTAATATTTTTATAAAATCTTTATTTCTGTATCATTACTAGAGACAAGTTGAAAATTTGATATTTTAAGAATGGGTGACCCTATCATAAATGAACAATGGAAAGTTATGTTTAACTTATTTCCTTCCTAAACCTTTGTAAAAAGGCACAAAATAGTGGTATTGTATACATATTGTGAAATTATGTTTTTACAGGAGATTGTAATAAAAAAACTGAAAATGATTTGCAAATGTCAAATGGTTTGATAACACAAAATATACCTGAATTTAGTAAAAGTTGGCTATCTAATATTCATGAAAGTACTGATAAATGCATTACACCTCTGCTACGTGAATGTGAAAATCCACCTCCAAATGAAGACCCTTGTTTAATTTTATATGACGACACCATATTTGGGAAGGTAATAATATTTTAATATATATTATTATTGTAATCTTCAATTAACATAGTTTTGGAATTATCACTTTACTTTGTTATTTTATCTAATTAGTATATCTTACATTATTTTATATAATAATTTAATAATTAATTAAACTTTAAAAATGAAAAAAATTATGTCTGATTGAAAATAATTAATACGAAAGATAGCCAATTCAGACCTAAAGAAAGTGCTAATATAAATACCACACAACATTTCTAAGATCCTTGTCCTTTCTTCAGGTTAAAGAAGAGCCTAGAGTGACACAACTGCATTTGTCAGTTTTCAAAACTCAAAAACCATTTCGCATTATTATATTTTATAACATCTCTATTTCTGTATCATCATTAGAACCATGTTGAAAATGTGATATTTTAAGAATGTGTGACCCTATCATAAAAGAACAATAGAAACTTACTCTTAACTTATTTCCTTCCTAAACCTTTATAAATAGTCACAAAATAGAGGTGTTTTATACATAATTTAATGGAATAAATAACTAATCCAGTATACCAGAAGCAATCATGCACAAATACATACAATAATGCATTCATTTCACTTGAATATTTGAACTTGTTGTTTTTCTGCTATAAAACCCATTTTAAATCCATATTATGTTAGATTTAGAATTTTACATGGATCTAGGTAAAGTATTATTTTTTAAGAAAAGAAAAAATGTTTTTACCTAATCATTCAATATAAATTGGTTACATCTTGTAAAGTAATGAACCATAACCATTAAAAACTCTGTATTCTAATTATCTCCAACAATGGTAAATTACATCAGCATATTTTTCTGATTATTGAATATCATAAGAAAATAATTTGTATGCAAGCTTCTCAGACAAGATTTTTCACAGAAAACATTTACAAATATATTACAATTGTGGGGGGTACAACATTTGTTACTTTTGATTCTTCATATTTTATCATTGGGTTAATTTTCAGTATCAGTTTCTTTTAATGTTACACAATTTGAAACTCATTTCATGGTACAAGTATATTTAGAAACTTAGTTAAACTTCAGTTTACTTTTAAATATATTGATGCACATCATGTCTTATGGATTGTATAACAATTGTTGAAAATCCATTGTACTGGTTTATCAAAATTTGGTATATGTCAATTTCCTACTTTGTTGATAATTTCAGTAGAGTTATTGTTAGTTTTTAAAGATCACTTTATTTTTTACTGATTTATTGAAATGTGTTCTAGTGTCATTACCTAGTAAATCCTGATATGTTTGTAAAACGGTGCCATGATCATATCTGTCACATAGTGGATAAGTCAGATTCTATATGCAAAGATTTAGAAGCATACACAAGGGAATGTTTATCTCAAGGATTATGTATGGATTGGAGGTTGAAAACTAACTGTTTCATGAAATGTTCAGAAGGTAAATACTTTAAATATATGTTCAAATCTTTTGCAAAATTAAAAACCATTATTTCTGTTTTTGTAACTATTATGTCTTGAGTTTTTGGTCATTTTCAGTTAGGCACATTGTTATTGACATTTGGTTTGCTTTTCTTAGTGGTACCATCTTTGACTTTTTCTTCACTTCTAATGTTACTGTTGAGTGCTTTGCAACCATGTTGTCTTAATAAATTTTATTACAGTTTGGATAAATCAAACTGATATTTTGTTTTATTGTGTTATTTTACTGTAATCACCTCAAAATGATGAGAAAAGGTTTTCCCAGTGAATTTGTCTAAATATAATTTTTGGGTGTCAACCTTGACCAATGTGAGAAAACATTTCATTGTCATGTTGACTGTGGCCAAGACAGTTTTGTTTGTATTTATACCCATCTGCATACTCCCTTTCCTTGGGAGTTTAGCTGGGTTCCAACTGGTTTGCTTCTCCATTTCTTCTGAGATTTGTATATATTATATGTATTTATAAATGTTCAAAAATTTATCGTTATATTTTATATATAAAAAAATATTTTTTTATAATATATATAGAAGTTTATATATATATATATTATATATTAATAGGAAAAGACAGCATAGTTGACTTACCTGAAATCTACAGTTGGTCCAGATGGGCTGAGCAGAAAATGAAATCTTTAAAATTTTAGAGGACCAGAGCATGCTTCATGTGGAAAGGTCTGAACTGCATACATGCTGGGCACGAATAGACAAATTCAAACTAAGATACACGATCTGTTAGACAGCAATAATTGACAACCAGAAAAGCGAATAACTCTGTCTCTCTCTCTCTCTCTCTCTCATGGAAAGTTCATGACAAAGGAAAACAGTTTTGAATGGACTGCAACCAACCAAGATCTAAAAAACATTATGCCCAATAGTTGTATTCAGGTTTCCTCCCAATATCTTTGTCCACCCTAGAAGGACCTACCCTAACACTCTGACATCCTTGTGGTAGGAATAGATGCCATGTCTGATCTATTATTCAGTCCTCTGAAATCCTTCACAAATAGTCACCAACAATATCAAAGAAAACATTACCTGCCACTTGTCCCATATCATCTACCAAATTAATTGCAAACTCTGCCATTCTTTCTATATCAGTCAAACAAAGCTCAACGTATTGCTAACCACCACACCAACAATTTTGATCAATGCTTAATACCTAAATACTTAATACTTAAAGCCTTACCTCTTGACTCATATGATGCTGAATTCCATCTTTTGGGACTCTCCTTTCATCACATCTTACAGTCTAGGCAATGACCTCGACTAAATATCATCTAATCTTATTAAAATTATCATTATTGCAGATGTTATAATATTGTATTAATAAAATATTATTATAATAATAATTATGGTAATTATTATTATTAACTGTTTGTTCTATTCCCCATTCACACTCATTTACTTTTTTAATTCCTTTTTATTTTCTTTACTCTTTACCTTCCAATCTAATAAATATGTGTATGTATCATGTATGATTATTGTTATTTTTCCATTGTCATAATCTTTCCTTGTGAGAGAGAGATATATAGAATTGTTTGCTTTAATGTGTGTCGATTCTTGCTATGTAACAGCTTGTGCAGATTAGTTTGAATTTGTCAATTCGTGCCTGGTCGGCATGCTGTTAAGATCTTCTTTCCTGAAGGAGGCTCATGTCCTCAAAAATTTGAAATATTTATTCCTGCTCAGCCTGACTGGAACAACTGTTTCTTTAAAGTAAGTTGACTACTTTCCTATCTAAGTGTCACATTTTCCTGAAATGTTATATTCATAGAAAAATGTCTGTTAATTTCCTTACATAAAATTGAGGGCTGATTTCACCTTGTTGTACACATAACCGTTTAAATTTGCAGATATTTTTTACTTCAGTAAACCAGCTTAACACTGTGTTTCTGGTAAAGATCTGCTTTAATCAGTTACAGAATTTTCTGACATACATTTGTAAATTTTGACACTTAATATTTCCTAGATTTAATTTTATTACATAGTTTGTAATTTTATTTTGTATCTTACAATTTTATTTTGTATTTTGAAATTTCATTGTTTTATTTAAATGTATTTTCAAGTATATAGCTATGTGTAAATATAAACAGGTGTTTCAATTACCATGTCTGAAGAAGAATTAACTCAAGACTATGATGCCAATCATATAATTATAGAATGACTCATGCACAAACAAACAAAAGATGCTCACATATATTTCAATAATAAATCTTTAATCTCTACCGACTGCATTTGTTATCTATGCATAATTGTGTTACAAAAATTTCCTACTCTAACAACACAATGCAATGCTAATGTTTGTCCCTTGGTAAGCCTTTCATCAGGAAATCAGCAGCTTGATCCTCAGTTGGCATATATTGCAAACAAAGTTCTTTTTGCTCAAGGGCATCTCACCCAAAATAATTCTAGACATTGATGTGTTTACTTTGTGAATGATATGTTGGATGTCCCCATCTGTAGCAATTTTATTTGTAACTTTATTCCCACTGCCATATAATTCTTATTTTATAATTCTGCATCAAGCTTTAAATATACCAATACATATATATTCATACTTTCTACTGAAAGAAACAATAGTTTTTTATTGAAATTATAATAGTTTCACTTATTTTATCAGGATTGGAATATCGACCTTGCAGTTCTGGATGTATTAACACATGTGACGATTACAGAAAATCAAAAAATTTGGAAGATAAATGTACATTAAGTGAAGTTGAAGGATGTTTCTGTCCAGAAGGCCAGGTAAACTTGTTATTAAATTCAAAGGATTTTTTGTATGTTTATAAAAAAGTATTTAATCAATTTGATATATAAAACCATAATTACTAATAAATTTTAACTTTCAAAAGCATCGTGATCATATAAACAGTAGAATTTGGAATGAGAAAACTGCATGTGCAGTATGCTGTTTCATCCCTGTTAACTAATAATAAAGCTCAACATAACAAGAGGCCCAACACTGACCGATTGTCATGTTACCAAATATATAACACATTTAGATAGGTAAGAGAGACAACAAAGTCAACTTACCTGAAATAAACAGTGGTCCAGTTGGTCTGAGGAAAATAATTCCAATTTTCAAAGGTCTGAGCTTCCTTCGTCAGGAAGAAAGGCATAACTGTGTGCTGGCCGGGCACAAATATGTATGAATTTATGTATGTGTGTGTATGTATATATAGGCATGTTGCCCACCTTTGAACACAGCTGCGTCCATAGATAACCGCACTTACCTGTCCAGTTTGGACCCATCTCTCGAAAAAATTTGTTTACCTCTTTTTCCAGGTATATCATAATTTTATCAATTCCAGGTATTAGAAAAGGAAAATTGTGTAAACATATCTCACTGTCTGCCATGTGATAATGAAGGTCACTATGAAGGAGATGTGTGGAAAATTGGAAATTGTACAACATGTCAATGTAAAGGTATGATTTTTGTCTTATGGTTTATATCAAAGATTTCAGTTAAATGTTTCATTATCATGTTAGTATGTATACTTGAGCACAAAGCAGCACAGTAATAAGTAATTTTTAATGTGTACAAGTTTCAATTGCTAATAATAAATTTGATTATTAAATTAGACTTTACAGTCTGTAGACTTTGTTCATCCTCTTCTTCAACTGTTCACATAATCATAACATTGGTTTATCTTTTGTGTAAGTTATACTTCCTATTCAATTAAAACTATGTGACTATTTAAAAATATTATTAATCTATCCATATACTTAGTGTTCAATGTTTCAATAATATTATACTTTTATATCTAATTGAATTGTAATATATCCTGCCAATGCAAAAATTTAATAGGGACAAAATGAATGAATGAATTTATTGACTGCAATCTTGGTGGTAGCTATAATTAAATATACAATTTCATACCTAGATTTAAAATTAAATTAAGCTTTTACAAAGGAAACAATACAAAACAAAGTTATTATTTGAAAACCTTCAACTCACTCTAATAACACCATATAATCCTTTATATTAGATTTGCTGTATTCCATAATGGGTCTAACCAACAATTGTTATTTAAAGTACCCTGGTATTTACAATTATTGGTTTGTTCTAATTACTTATTTCCAAATTTAAATTTTATTTTTTGTAAAAATAATTCTTTAGCTTTTGTCGAGGTTATTTTCATTTCATTCTTTACCATCCATTTGTTACTATATGACCAAAGTTTCCTCAAATTAAGTTATAATGACACTACCAAAGTAATTATGACTTACTTACCTAGTGTTACTTCATGAAATATTCAATATCAATTTTTTCCAGATTCTGTCAGAACATGCAAGACTATAGAATGTCCAGAAAATGAACTAAAATGTGGACTTCATGGAGTAGTAACTGCAGTTCCACTAATTGATGGAGAATGTTGTCAAAAATACACTTGTAGTAAGTAAAAAAATACATTACATTAGTGAACTACAACATATAATTTTAAGTGAGTATTGTTTGTCTTCATGGTATTTGGCAAATAACATCAATGTTATATTTTGATAGTACTATGCACTTAAATGCAAAACTAAATCAATTGTGCTACCTTTTGAGAGTGCCCACAAACCAAATATCTACAAAAATTTGTGCATTATATTTTTTTGTTTATATGGCACCATGATCCATGGAAACGCTCCAGATATTCAGACTCGAAAAGAGAACTAAGAATCATAGTAGGAGTAAACTGCAGAACATCTTACAAAAAGTTTTTTAAATTACTAAAAAGTCTACCACTGTCATATATATTTATTTATGAATTAGTCTTATTTATAAAAATAAATCAAAATAACTTCAAAAAGTGTACTGATATTCTTGATTATGACACAATAAATTCAGATTATATTTTAATAAACAGTATAAATATCTCAAATTACAAAAAAGCTGTTTCATCTTGTGAAGTAATAAATTACCTAAAAATTTACACATTATTACAAGATAGAAACTCTTTCACAAATACTCTGAAGGAATATTTACAGGATCACTGCTTCTATTCTGTCAATGGGTTCTTAAAGATTTAGTAGTTATGTATATTTGTATCAATCATCTTTCTAACATTCTTAGTCTATCATAGTTCAATATTGTACTCTAAATTATTGTTAATTACCTGTATCATTATGAGTTTACCATAGTTAAATATTGTTCTCTTAAAATTGTATGTGTAAGAAGCTGTTTTTTTTTAATACTTAAGAAATCCTGATATGTCCCATATAATCTTGTATGATATAGTAGATGAATAAACAACTAAACTTTACTGTTAATTAAACCTCATCATGATTTTATTTGTTTTGAAAACTACTATGAAGTAACCAGGAGACAATTGCAAATTACTTATACATTAGTAGGCTTAAAAATAATTAAACAGTAATACATTATAACATTCATTTAATCTTGCTATGATGCATTAAAGGAACTCACCACCTTTGTACAAGAATTGATACCCAAACTGAAAACACTGTTTATAAGAAAATGTTATTTATAATAACTTAATTTTAAAAAAAATTCTATGAAATATCTATTATTTTTTGTTGTAATCACTTTATCTACAGATTTAACCTTCAAATTTTATAATATCTTATGATGGTACTTCGTTTACCATATTATTTTTTCTTCAGCTTCATATTATCATCATGTGTATAGTATGTCTTAGTCCTATTATTATAATTGCACTCCTTGTTTTAAATATTATCAAAATAAATAGAATTAAATTGATAATTAGATTATTTTATTTCATTTGAGAGTCATTTACATGAGGAATTATGGAGTAAACTTAAATATTTGTTACAGATTATAGTACTCCCAACTGCACAGAAATATCTTCTAAACCAAAATGTGCAGATGATCAAGAACTGAAAATAATTTTGAATGATGATGGATGTAATACATTTGTATGCCGTATGTACAAATTTCATGATTAAATTAAGACTATTCATTAATCAAATTTTAGACATACATTTATAATATATATTTATTCGTGCCCAGCCAGCACACAGTTCAGACCTTCTCTCCTGATAAAGGGGGCTCAGGCACTCAAAAATTTGTAATATTCTCTCCCCTCAGTCTGACTGGAACTATTCATTTCAGTTAAGTCGATTCGCTGTCTCTCTTTCCTATCAAAATGTGTTATGTAATTTGACCTAGTCACATCTTATTTATATATAAATTGGAACAGTATACATTCCCATTACTGCTTTAATTGTCTAAATTGTGAACAAAACCAAGTGTGACAATGAGGATAGGGATATGGTAGTCTGATACGCCGAAAGTCATCGGATAGGGACAATAGGAAAATGTAAGGAGGTCAAATTAAATAACACATTTAGATAGGAAAGTAGTCAACTTACCAAAATTCAATAGATGATACAGTCTGGAAGGGGGAAATATTACAAATTTTTGAGGGCATGAACCTTATTCATCAGAAAAGGTCTGAGGTGTGTGCCAGCTGGGCATGAATTGACAAATTCAAACTAAGGTGCACCAGTCAATAGACAGCAACAATCGACACACAACAAAACTAGCAACTCTTTTTCTCCCTCTCAAGGTAGGGTCAGAATGGAACAATAACAGAAAAATAAATACATGCATACATACAAACATACACGCATAAACATTAGAATGGAAAGTAAGAAGTAAATGAGAGGAATGAAACTTAAAAAGATTAAACAGATTATTATATAATGATACAAGATTTCAACTACATAGCAGTGATTATTATAATAAGATTAGAGTCCAATACTTCAGTTTCAATTTGTCAATTTGTGCCCAGCTGGCATGCAGTTCCATCCTTTCCTGACAAATAAGGTTCAGGCCCTCAAAAATTTGAAATATTTTCACTACTCAGCCCAACAGAACCAAATGTTGATTTCAGGTAAGTTGACTTCACTGTCTCTTTCCTAGGTAGAAGTTCAAATTTTCGAGGGCCTAAGCCCCTCTCCATCAGGAATTAAGATCTGAACTGCGTGCCAGCTGGGAAAAAATTATATATATATATAATCTGATGAATGGGGCTCAGGCCCTCAAAAATTTGTGAGATTCTGTCACCTCTGCCCGATTGGACCTACTATTGATTTCACATATATATGTCTGTGTGTGTGTGTGTATTGTTACATGACAATTGGTCAATGACAGGCTCCTTGTTATGTTACGTTTGCTTTGAGTTTGGTAAAGTGCCGTCGGTTGCCAGAGGGAATTTATGGAGAGAGGAGTGGCCAGAGGCCACTCATAGGGAAATTATCAATATTTAGTCTCTGGAAAAATGTCTCAAAACCAGTCTTGCATGTGCAAGAGAGATTACAGAGTTATCAGTTATAGAGATGTCACATCAATTAAAACCAAGTGCTGAGATGTCTCATTTCACGATGACAATTAAGTGTTCAAGTTAGACTTAAATTTTGATAATTTCTTTGTTCTAAAATTATCTGGCACCCTAAACGAACCAGGCAAACAAGAGGAAGGAGGTTGAAAAATAAAATATTAATAAGCCGGGTGGTGCACAGAATGGTGTAACACCCCTTCCTGAAGAAGGAGGCTGAGAGCCTAAGAAAATTTGAAGAACAACCTTCAGTTTCCTATGGCTACACTGCACTTTACTTTCTGGTAAGACACAACCTATCTCTCTTTCCTTTCCATACCAATATTGCAATTATTTAAGGATATGACATTGTCAAAAATATATATTTGACATTGTAAAAAATCATTTTGATCTTGGTATGGAAATGAGGCTAGCTGTAGACTTATATATATGTATGTATAATTGTTTACAAAACTGTTGTTCCAGGAATATGTTTTTAGTCAATAATTTATTGTATACTAATACTACATTTACATATTATGAGTATAAATCAATTTCTGTCTTCTTTCAGAATGTTTGCCATGCAATAACTCTGAATTTGATGCAGCTTTTAACACCAGTAATGGAAATTCACTTCTACCTGGTTATGAGAAGAAAATTGATACTTCAGGTTGCTGTTCAAAAATAGTATTATTTTGCAATGTAAGCATTTGTCCCAAACCCCATAAATGTGAAGATAACTATAATCTACTTGAATTACCACCTCTGGCTAATAGTTGCTGTCCTCAATATGCTTGTGGTAAGAATTTCTAAAAATATTAAGTAATTATATGATCTACTTAATTTTTTTCATAGACCTTATTCACATAATAAATCTTTTAAACACTTTTATCTGCTCAAAAATGTTTTATTGGTTAATTTTAAACTTATTAAAAATCTTGCTTGAATTTACTCAAGCTTATTACCAAAGAAAAATGTGATATAATGACAAGTGATAGTGTTCATTTCTTTTTGCTAATTTATGACAGACATTTTCTACAGTGTTGTATAATGTACATTTATTGCACTCGTTAATATTACAATGTAAATTCACCTTTATACTTTAATGTCTCTCAAAGTTCTGCAACTCAGTGGTCTGACATCTTCTGGAAAATCAACCCCATTCCAGAAGACTGAAATGAGGAAAACCAAATAATCTTATTAAAAAAAATGTTTTTCTGCCTACCAGAAGTTCTTGGACTTGGTCTAAATTTCCTTCTCCACTTTTCCCTGTCCTTAGCTTCTTCATTCATCACCAAATATCCCCCCTCTCTATTCAAACAGCTACATTATTATACTTCCATGACGAGGAACTCCATCCATTCGATTATATTGTTTCATTATACAAAAATAATGATTATTTTAACTATCAATTAGGATTAGGTTAAATGTTTCTTTTGTATGTGTTTATGGCAATTTATTTTATTCTTTTTATTTCAGAACCCAGGAAAGATGGTTGTTTCTACAAAATGATACACAAAAATAGTGGTAAAGGTGGTGAAGCAAATAGATCTCAAGACGAAGAACATTCAGTGTTTAAAAAGGTCTGGAATTTAATTTTAATCTAATAATTGTTTTAACACATTATTACTTTATGCTCATTCCTATCAATCAAATATTTCAGTTTTAAAAAAATGTTCACATTTTTTTCAGTATTTCTCGTTCTTATATGTTATTTTAACTTAACCAATTTTGTTTCTTTTCAGCCTAGTGAGGAATGGAATGATGGGCCTTGTCATATTTGTAGGTGTGAAGGTAAAGGACCTTATCAAGCTATTTGCCCAGCAAAGCAATGTACAAGTATTATTGATGATGACTATGTGGTTGAAGAAAAATCAATTTATGGAGAATGTTGTCCGGAGTATGTTAGAACAGCATGTAAAGATAATGGTAAAATATATAAGGTATGCCAATATCATACCCCTTCTTGAGAAAAGTAGAATAAAATAAGGTCTTCTCAATTAAACTCACAACTGTGCTCTGAAAGCTTTAAGGTTATTATTCTTCTACTAAATAAAATTGACTCTATGTGTATATATGTATATTTGTGTGGTTATTCCACATACAAATCTACATCCAGGGAGCAAATTTCACCAAATTTTGTACATGTGTTCTTTGTGACAGGGAAACAAACACTGTGGGGTTGAGACACAGCTACCACCCCCAGGAATGGGGCCGACAGTGAAGGAAATATTCAAATGTGCTCAAATATTTGAGTCTAAATATAATTTTTTGGGGTCAAAGAGGTTGATAGTATTTCTACCTATGTTATCTGTGTGTAATTTCAACCCCTTGCAGCATGTGAAAAAAGCACTCTTAGAGATAGGAGTGTAAGGGCATTACCAGAAAATAACATGAATACAACTAAGAGTGGAGTAAAATCCAGGGCTTTGGATGTCGCTGAGTTTATTTATAACATTCAACTTGCCATTTAACCACCAGGGTTGGGACAGGGGTGGAAATTTTGAAACATGTCAAACAGTCGATATTTATATGGAATAAATATATGTCGGGATCAGCGACATTAATAGTATTTCTCCCGGTGTTGTTTGTGTATTATTTCCACCCCATTTGGCATGGGAGGGCAATGTGCTTAGGGGTGAGGTGATGGGGCAACATAGATTCAAGTAAACTCCAGGTTTATGATTGTCGCTGTTAATTATGACAGCCTGGGATACACCCAGGTGTGGGTGAGGGTCGAAATTTTCAAACATGTTAACCAACCAATTTTTGAGACGAATAAATATTTGTCGGGGTCAATGAGATTCATGGTGGTTCTCCTGATGTATGTGTATAATTTCCATCCGTTTAGGCATGGGAGGAGCATTACATAAAAATAATGTGAAAACAATTTAGATTAAAGACGAATCTGGTGTTAAGGAAGTTGCTGATTTTAATTATGACATTCAACTTTCTGGTTAAGTTTTATATCAACCCCTAAAAAAGGAGAGGAAAGTGTAACACAATGTTCTGCATACAAACTGAAACACATGCAGTGAATTCTACCAAATTTTGTACAGATGTTACTTATACCATACAAAACAAACGGTGAATCGGTAAAACACCACCATCACCTATAGAGACGGCATTTTAAATACAATAAAATTGCGGGGAGTATTTACACTTTAAGTAGCAAGATATTTTGAAATCTATTAAGGTGCACGTAATATGTAAGACTCTGTTAGGGCACTGGGAATATTTATCACGTTCTTAAAGTACAAATAGTACTTTTTACACACTCAAAGTAACAGAAGTAATTTTGTCCTTCTTAGGCTAAAGAGAATATGTCTGATTCTCTTCATTTAATAAAAATATTTTTGAGTTGCATAAGATACCAGGTATACTTTTGTCTTGCTAAAGGTGCCGGGAGTATTTTTGTGTCACATAAGGTACCATGATTATTCTTCATTCTCTTTAGGTATTGAGAGTATTTCTGACTCCATTAAGGTACAGGGAGTATTTATTACTCTATTAGGTTATGGGGACTGTTTTTGACTCTATTAATGTAAAGGAAGTATTTTTAACATTCTAAAAGTACTGTTTGTATTATTGATTCTACCTACTACGCTACCTAACGGGAGTGTTTTTAATTCTCTTAAGGAACCAGAAGTAATTTTCAGTGTCTTAGGCTACTGGTGTAATGAGTATTTTTGACCCTCTATGGTTTGGCAAAATATTTTGATTCTTTTAAGGTGTTGGAAGTATTTTTAAGTCTCAATGATACCAGAAATATTTTTTTCACTATGAAGGTATGTTAAGAAACTTTGACTAACTTCCCTTAAGGTATGAGAAAGAATTTTGATTTTTTTAAGGTATCTGGAATATTTTTTACTCTCAATGGTAGCTGGAGACTTTCTAAAAACTCTTAAGGTACATGAAGAAATTTTGACTCGCTTAGGGCACCAGGATTATAATTAACTTTAAGAGTTAATTATACTCCTGGTGCATGTATTTTTGACTGTATTAGGATACTCATTCAATTTATGTCTCTTAGGGTACCCAAAATATTTTTGACTCTCTCAATGCACCTAGAGTATTTTTGACACTATTTAGGTACTATTCTTTTATATTTCATATTTGGAGTATTTATGCTTCTCTAAAGGTGCCAAGGAGGTTAAATCACTTCTTGATTAATAGATTAATGAAGAATTTAATTTAATTAATTTCATCCCATTGTATTCTATATCTTATTATAAATTAAAATAAATGTGTGTGTATGTTCCACATACAAATTTAAATGTGTACACATGCCTCTTACGATCTGGAAATGAACATTGTAGTGTAAGACAACCCTATCACCAGTAAAGATGAGGATAGAAGGGAATGTCATTTTAAAAACTTGTTTATAAGGCTGATATTAGTGATGAATAAATAGTTTATTGGGTCAATGAGATTGATAGTGATACTCTCAATGTTGTTAGTTTATAATTTCAATCCATTATGGCATGGGAGGGGAGCACTCCTAGGCTGAAAATCTTTTTGAGAAATGTTAATGTTTCTGTTAGTTTATTATTCCATGCATCCAAACTATGTTCTGTAACGGTTTTTTTTAGCATCTAAAAGTTCGGTCGTAATTGTTTTCTTTATATATTCACATTCAAACCATGCTCTGCTCAAATGAAGTCACAGCATGTAAATTCTAATTAGAGCACAATAAAAACAACCCAGATGGTGTCAAAATTGAGAATAAGTAACTTACTTAGTTTAATTCTTATATTCATCATGCTGGTTAAGTTGTAGAAATTTAAATGTGTGAACAAATTGTAACAAAATTGGTACACAATTCTTCACTACCCAAAAAAACACAAAGTGATGTGACAGTTTTTTAGAAAGTTTTAATGATACCACACAATTATTGAGTTTGTGGTAAGAATATGGAAGATTGTTTAAACCAAAAACATTTCAATTGATTTAGAAGTACAATTATATTTTGCAACAACAAATGATGTTTAAAAAACAATATAAAAGATTTAACCTTTACAATTTAATAAATTTGATTTTCAAAGTTTAACCAAAAGAATTTAAAATGAGAAGTTGTGACAAACAAATTTTATTTTTGGTTATGTGTTTTTATGTATTTTGTATATTAAATAAGAGTTGTTTTAAGCTACATTTGCAGTTTTAGGCAAGTCCAGGAACTTAATATCTAAAATTGTCTTGTGATGCTTAAAATAGAAATATTAAATAAATAATGCATTGATTATGCGGATATTATTTGTTATATTGTAGACTAAAGTTCATAAAACTATATTGTGTTGATGGGAATTGGCATACTTGTGCTATTATATTAAATAAAATATTATCTTTCTCATTTTGTGTATGAGTTAACATAACCATTTTATATATATTTGTTACTGATTACACAATAAAATTAACAATCAGATTGATTTGCTGTTTCATTTTTCTAGGGTGTACATAATAATTAAAGGCAAATTGTTGACATAGAATACTTAACCTTAGTCTTATTATGTTTCTTAGTCCTATTATGAGTTAATGCTTTGGAACTATACAATTTCAGACTTTCTCATGAATAAATTTTACATCTAAACTTCTAATTTTGTAAAACTACAGACCTTGATAATAACAAGTGACATTTTTAAGTTTATATTTGTAGTAATAACATTAAGGGGCTATATAGTTTTTAATGTAGAGATATATTTGCTTCACTTTATTTGATTATAATTTGTACAAACAATTTCCAAAACTGTGTGAAAATGCTCACTTATGAATGATAATATAAAAATTGTCATGTTATTATTCTGGAATTCAATGAAAACTAGAAAATATTTAACCCATTTAACAGCATTATTGATTTACTATCAAAATATATTTGATATCTGCTCTTACTGTGGCAAATTTTTAGATAATTAGCTACTAATTGTTGTAATTTTTTGCAATCTACATAATTAATTTCAGTCTTATTAATGAATAGCATTTTTTTATAGATAGGAGATTCATGGAAACCTGAAGATGGTAGCCCTTGCATATTACACTCCTGTCAAGATGGTGTAGATGGTGTTAAGAAGACATTGATTAAGGAGCAGTGCAATACACAGTGTGACACTGTATGTTTATATTTACTCAGTAAATAATTGAAATTTTCATATTATAAGGGAATAGAATAGTTTTCCAGCTAAAATACTCAGAATTCTAAAATATTTAATATTATATTATATTAAGTTGCACAATTAGACTGTAGTATTCATTTACTATATTTAAGTATCTAAAAGAGCATTCACTGAAGTTGAATTAAAAGAAATTGAATGGAAAATTCTAGGCAAATCTATTACCTAGGAATTTTTCCATAATATTCAGACAAAAAGAAGAGCAAGCTTTTTGAATTAACAAGAAATTATAAAAAAAATATAGTCAAGTAGCGAGAAGGCATTCAATGATCACAATCAATAAGCAAAATAATGAACAAGAAACCTAAAGAATAAAGATATATAGCCACATAAAGGAAGTCAGAGGATGCCAAAGCTTGCCAGCATTGAAACTTGCATCAAATAAACAACTAGCATAAATGCTAAAAGTAGAGCCATAAAATCAATAAATATTGCAAAAATGGGATAGACAAACCAACTCATGAACAGTGCAGTAACCATCATAACTGAACAGCTTTTATATAAAATAAACAAGTCTAATCAGCAAGAAAGAACATCATTGAAGTGGAAAATCACACTCTAAAACAAGATTAAGATGGAAAGAGATGATGGTAGCAAATTAAATTAAATGAAAGACAAGAAAATGGCTATTTCAAAAACAAGGCTGAGCGTAGTAAAGAAATGCAGCATGGACAACAGTAAAGTAAAAGAAGCCCTAGCAATTGTCACAAAGGAACTCAGAGCAGTTACCAACAGATCCTGATACAGCAATCAAATTTCCCAATACAAACAAAATTCCAAATACATGGGTGATGTTTCTACAAAAAAAAACTCAGAGCTAGAAAATAAACTAGTAAGAGTGAAACAATGTGAAATCCTATGGGTTGGAAGAGCTATGAGATGACCCAGAAAACTGTAATAAGAAATCAAAATGTGAAATAATAACTGAAAAGCAAAACATACAAAATCTTGTTTTTGAGAAATGAGCCAGAAAGATATAGAGCTAGTCAGCACCAGGGATAATTGACTTTATAAATTTGACCAGCCTGCATGCATGAATTGCTAAACAAATTAATACACTTTCAAGCAAATTGAACAGTGGTTGAAATCTGGAAAAAATCTCTATTCCAAAGAATCAATATAATGAGGCAACCCCAAGTAATTTCCAGCCAATAACCTGTGTACCAAACACTTTCGTATTGCTGACAGAAAATTAATGAAGTGAAATAAGAAAAACTAAATCAGAACAAAATACTAACTTTTAATAGGCTAGATGGTCCACGAAAATTGGTGGTGGGGGATCCATTTGACTCCTTGTCATGTGACAGTTACTCAAGTGTTTTGAAATGATAGCAATTAGTGACGTCTGCAATTTTGTGAAACATTCAATGGCTTCTTGGGCAACATAATGAATATTAAATAGAAAAAAAATGGGCAAAACAAGCCAAGTATTTTCCACTTTCTTGATTACTTTTTGTAATAACACTGATGCCATCATCCAATTTCAGGCTTGTGTGGTAGATATTCTCAGTACAATGAAAGTATTTTAAATGTTTCCCCTTATGTTTTGTTTTTATTGATTGTAATTTTTTTTAAAAAAACTGCAAAATGTAGGGATTCTACTTTTTTTTGTAAATATAGACTATTTTAAAATAAGATTTTAAATTATAGAATGATTAAAATTGTATTTTGATTTTTCTGATTATGCCGCCACCTGATATGTCATAGCATATCACAGCCCTGAACAAATTAATTTGGTCTGAATAAATTTGGTTTTAACTATAAACCATGCCAAACTCAGGTGCATGGATGGAACAAAGATTCCAGATAATTAAATTAAAAGCCTTGATCCATAAGAAACTTCTGGGTATACTACAATCAGACAGATTCAAACAAGCAGAGGTCAAGAACAATGGAACTAAGAAATACGGCTGTAGGCTCTAGAATATGTGCAATTCAAAACCTAATTCTGGGAATGTAATGAAAGCCATCCATGCTTTTGTGCTATACCTGTCATATGGTATATTGCTGACATAGTAAAACAAATTAAAGATCGAAGGTTTTCCCAGTGAATACAATTATGACATGTTACTTTTTACTCATATTACCTGGGTGGAAACCTGAGAAATTTTTTCCCTTAGTCAGATGAACTTGAGCTGAGGTGTAAAACCTGGACTGAATACCCCAGAAGATAATTACCATCAATTATACATAACCTACCACAAAGTGATGTAGACACATTGTATTTACCATGTAAAGAGGGTGGATAGGATTGATACAATTACAAAAATCAGTTTAAGAGGGAAACTGGCCTAAGGCAGAATATGCATAAGCTGACAACTTGAAAGAAGTGCACAAATAAGGCATTATAAAATTTGATGAAGCAATATAAGACTACAATGATCAAATGGTAAAGAACAGGAAAAAAATAGTGCAAAATAAGACACTACATGGACAATAGCTGAAGACATACAAGAAAATTATGATTGAAGAAACATGGCTATGGTCGAAGAAAGCAACACTTAAGAAATATATAGTGTTTCCCATTGGCAAGAACTTTGTTGAAAGGTAAATTTATTGTGCACCAGGAAACCCCAATTATTTATTCACCCTTGTCTTAAACTGAATCAGAGTAAGATAGAAAATAAAGGTCCACTTTTTATACATAACCTACTCTTAATCCAAATACAACCATTAATCCTGAAACTTTATCAATTCATATTCTGTCCTCTGCCAAATGCTGATCCCTCATCAATCATTGTTTAATATTTAAAAAGTTAATAGCCATTATGGATCAACAAACTGTTAAAATTGATCAACAATCTGTTAGAATGGACCAACAAACTTAATGAATAGAGCAATAACCATGAGAGATAACTGCACAGATAAGAGTTTTACTTTAGTAGAACATTCACATAAGAGGAAGAAATCTTGGTTAAGCTGTATATAATTAAGTAAGTAAAACTTGCTCAGAGACATACATATTTACACAAGCTTATTAATTTGTGATTTGTCTGTTTCAGTTAGAAACTTTCACATTTAAAGGATAATTGTTATTAAAATAAAATTCTAATACTATGCTAATTTTACTACTCTGTAGTAAAAATATGTATCAGAATAATGTAACAAAACTTAAAATTTCATAGTTTATAAATTTTGTTTGGGACTTGTTTCATTTAAGATTTATTATCTTTAAATTAATAATAATAAAGAATTGTGTTGAACATATTAAATATATTATAACTACATTATAATTGATCATATATTATGTTTATAGGGTTATCAGTATTATCCATCAACTTCTGAAGACAAATGTTGTGGTGAATGTAGAGAACAAGGTTGTATATTTGAAGGGAAATTATATCCAGAAACAACAACCTGGCATTCTGATGACAAATGTACTCAATATTTCTGCCTGCAGATGAATGGAACAGTAGGTTTCAAGTACCTAAAAAATACACTATCATTTTAAAGTAATATTGTTTGCTAATTATAATTCATCTTCATGTTTTTTTTATTTCTGATGTATATATTTTGGAGAATTTTAAAAAAAAACATCTGCTGAAAGCTAAGAAATTATGAAACATTATATAATCATAATTATCATTTATGGTACACCAGAGAAATTACAGTTGAATTTCAATATTATTTCTTAAATAGAAAAAAGTTCAACTTTTTGGTAATGTATTAATATAAAGGTTTGAATGTCAATTATGACAACTGAATTTTAGTCCCTTTAAATGAAACCAACTGCATAGTTCATCTAATTTCTGGAGACTTTTAAAAATGTTGACTTTCGAATAATGATCTACCCAAATTATTATTATTTATACAATAAAGAAAATGAAGGTGGCATCTATTATGGAAGTATACACACTATTCAATAAATTTTAATACTACACATTATGTCACTAACTTTTATTAATGTAGTATCCTCAATTTTATTTGTTGGAAAAATATTTGGTAGGAATAGTTTTTCTAAATTTTTAATTACTATTTACATAGGTTATGTAACTCAGAATTATGACAGAATAAATTAATATATTTAACAAAAATTTATCAGTTTCAGATTGATGCTGCAACTATAACATGTCCAAACCAAAGTGTAGAAAATATTAATGAATTTGCAATGGAATATGATGTTGTAGATGGAGAATGCTGTAAGAAACCAAAATTTATTGGTTGTCTTGTTGAAAATAAATTGATTCAGGTAATTTATTGTAACTAAATTCTCTTAATAATTTCAAATAAATGGTATTAATAATATAAAAATTTAATTAAAAATGAGAGCAACAAATATAGAAATTTTGCATGATATTAACTAATTAATGAGTTAACAATTAAATTTGTAAAATAATAAACATATCATTAATCTAAAATCATTAAGTGTCATCAAAAATAATTCTGCAAAATAGTTAGTGCAGAACATATGTTTTGTACATTAATTCATTGCTGCATAGGCAAAATTAAGTTGTACTTCCTGAACACTATTTATCTAAGTGTTCGGTTCCTCTGTATTATATTCCACTTTTCAACTAAAAATTATGTAACCAACCTGCTTTTAAGATGTATTTTTTTGCACAAGTTTGGTGGTTTATTTTCTAAACTCACATTTAGACTTGGATATACTCATTACTGAATTAGAAGATGAGAAAAGCTAATATGAGAAAGTTAATCATACTTTCTGTTATTATAATGAATATTAACAGTAATTGGAAAATTGCATTTATTTAATTATTAATTCCCACTGTATACTGTAGCATGGATTAAATTAGTAATCCTTTACAATCATTTCTTATTTTTATCTATTTATTTGAATGATATTGCTTTCTCTGCTGAAATTCTTTTTTCAGTCATATATTATTTTCCTCAGTAAAATACTTGTAAAGCAGTACATACATAAATGTTAATATAAAAAGTAACGATAAAGTGATATTGACAAAATAATTTATATGGACAGGAAAAAGAGTGGGAGCATCAATGGCTTACCTGAAATTGTCAGACAAGTCGCAGTTTTAATATTCACAGGTGCTAGCCTCATTCTCCAAAAATTAAATGATTAATATAAATATATTTAATTCATATTTATATGTATATGATTGATCCATTACCTGTGGAATTTATTTGAATATAAATTATTAATTATTTTAACAGTTTGGAGAAAATTATACATCACTTGATATAAATCCATGTGAAACTGTACTTTGTACATTTAATAAAACATCTGGAAAGCCTTCTCGCAGTGTAAAGATTAAGGGATGTGCTCAGTGTAGCCTGGTAAGTTCATGAAAATAAATGGATATACATATTATATGAACACATAAATAATGTACATCATTCAAACATATGCAACACACTGTGGGACTTTTCACAGATTAAACTGTTTTTATTCAAAATCTCATTTTGTTGACATAAAGAATAGTATTAAGTTATATATTCACATCCATACATTTATTACAAAAGAAATTAGCTTTAGCCATAAAACATTTGTCTTTTAAAGTAAAAATAAAATCACTGTAAATGTATACACCTTTTACAAATCTCTTTAAGTTAAAATCATTTATTTTATTTTCAACTTTGGATGAATCAGTAAATATATGTTTATAAACATCTAATGCATTGACATGATTGTTTACTTTCATTTATTTTTTTGTTTAACATAGGGCTGGGAATATGTACCCCCACTAGAAAGCTCATCTGAATGTTGTGGAATTTGTGAGCAAAAATTTTGCATTCACAATGGAACCCATTATAATGAAGGTGATACATGGACTTCTGCTGATGGCTGTATTAATTTCTCCTGTATAAATATCAACAAACAAGTATGTTTGAGAATAAATGTAACCAATTCTAAATATTTTACATTAGCACAAATTTCTGAAATATTTCAGCATGTTTCATGACATATTAAACACCAGAACTTATTTGTGAGTAAACATTATGAAAATCCATAGTGACTTCTTTATTTTGGCCAAACTAAAAATCCTATGGTTTCCAAGTTATAATATTTTGGTATTTTATGTGAATTCTTAGTTTTGAATGAAAACTAGAATTCTAGGACACAATAAACATTTCCCCATAATTCTAAGGAAGATGTGAGTGAGTTGTTTCTTAGTGGCATTTTAATTCATGTTGGGAATTGTTCCATAACTTTAAATACGTCTTTAGCAAAGCAAGATGCTTACCTAAATACTGCCTTGTAATTTTCTGATGAAAGAAAATGTAGACAGATCAGGGATATTGTAATATATTTAGTACAGCAATAGAATGCCGTATTCCGTATTAAATAAGTTAATTGTATAATAATCTACTAAATACATTTTTAATTACAACAAAACTCTACTATTAATGCTAGATCAAACATTGAATTTTAGGAAGATGAATATCACAATGAAAGAAACATGAAGGAGAAGGTGAGGGTTTTATTGTGCTCAAATCTAGGTATGGGGAAAAGCTGACACCATAAAAAGTAGGCAAATTTATAAGTTTTAATGCTATTAAAAATTGGATCATATTGTCTAAAGAATCCACTTTAGCACATTATGTTAATTACCAAAGGTGATCAACTGCAGCTAGCCAACAAAAGTGACTAACTTGTTTCTGTTGTCATTTCAGACCATTCCATTTGAGTCTTCAGTGATACAAAAAAATTTATACTACATAATTACATTCCAAATTAAATTTTAAGAATTTTTCACACATTGAGTCAGTAAAAGAAGTGTAATAAACATTTACTAATTTTCTAAAGTAATGAGTGATTATTAATGTCCTTGAAACTGTTTTTATTATCAAAATCTCATTTTGTTGACATAAAGAATAGTATTAAGTTATATTTTTTCCTTGGTACATTCAAAATAATTGAAGTAAATATTTACTGTATTATTATTACTTTTTCCATTACCATTAATTGTTATTAATTACTGATACTTTCACTGTCTGGGATTTACTTTCTTGGTTATATGAATAATTAGTGAAAGGTGGGCTAGATAAAATAATTGAGCATTTGTGCACTAAACTAAAGAGCTTTACTTAAAATATAAATACTTATTGAAAAGTTGGTTAACTGTGATTGGATTGTAGTCGGAGAAAATTCTAGCCACAGAGTATTTTAATATACGTTCTACTAAATATTTTAATTATGAGTGTAATTAAATCTCATTACTAAAATATTATATGTAAACATTTATTTCAAGTTTCATTACAGAATTATGTCCCTTTTACTAGTTTCTTATAACATCACATTTGAGCAAATTCTTGTATTGTTATTTATTTATGCTCTGAAAAATGTTATTTAATTTTACTAGTTCATGTATAGCCAAAAATAATTTATTCTAATAAATCAGGTAGTTTTTTTCATAATTTTGTAGCATTTGTCATCAATTAATAACTCGATTTCCTATAGTTGGCCTTGTTAATTCATACAATTACTTCTTTGAAAAGTATTTCTTTAAAATAAAAAATGTGAACATATATTAGAAACTGTTTTGCATTATATACCATTTTATAGAAAAACTTCAGATGTTATGGATGAAAAGTTCGTGGGATTCCGACTGAGTAATGCTATTTGTCTGTCATTTCGATAGCTGCCGTTGACAAATGTCATTTCCAAGTTTAAATCCTATGAAGTTTTCATCCTATAATTACTTCTACAGAAATTGTGTGTAATATAAAAATATTTACTTTTTAAAAAAATGGAAAAATGATCATGATTAAACTAATTCGTTATATTAGCAGTAACAGAACTAGTCATAATACTCTCTCCATTCCTATACTCAAGTTTGCTTATCAAAATAATTATCAAAGAAATTGAGTATAAATTTTGTTACAATGAATATAATTTCCAGTATTAGCAATTATCAAATCTTCCAAAAGAAGTACTTAAATATCTTACATTCATAATTAACATTTATTATAAATTAATATTCATATCTTTAATCAAAACTTCAAGATAATTTTATTTATAATTATTGATTTAATGGATATCATCTGTTTCCTGCTTTTCATCCATAACAACATGCCTTCAATATTCATATCTTTAATCAAAACTTCAAGATAATTTTATTTATAATTATTGATTTAATGGATATCATCTGTTTCCTGCTTTTCATCCATAACAACATGCCTTCTAATCTAATTTATTCTTTGACAGCTACAAGTCATTGTGAAAGAGCCAATCTGTCCCGACATCCTAGAATGCCCCAAGGATCTTATTGTAGATGATGGTTGTTGCAAAAAATGTGAATGTGAGTACAATGATTTTACTATTATATATATTTAATATTAGAAGCATCCATTAAGAAATAAGAACTAATTTGGCGACGAAGTCACATTCAAACTTGGATAGCAAGGATGGATAGAAATAAATAAGAGAAATAGGATTATGCATTATCTGAATTCATATGCTAAGGTGTAGAAACATGCACATAGAAAAGCAAGGAAGAAGAAGGAAAGACTGAAAATATTTGACCCAGGCAGGACTTGAACTTGTATGCTCTGCTCAGTACACAGACACCTTAACCATATCGGCAACCAAGTCAAGTTCCTGACCAGGCAGATATAGTATTTTAGACACCTGGCAAGTGTAAATTTCCTTCCTGAAGAAGAAAGCTGAGAGCCTCCGAAAATTTGAAGATTTCTTATGGCTACACTGCACTTCACTTTCAGGTAAGCCACAATCTATCTCTCTTTCCTTTCCATACCAATATTGCAATTATATATATATATATATATATATATATATATATATATATATATATATATATATATAATATTAGGAGAATCCATTAATGAATTGGAACTAATTTGGTGACAAAGTCACATTCAAACTTGGATAGTGAGGAAGGATAGAAATAAATACAAGAAATAGGAGGATTGCACTTTATGTGAATTCATATGCTCAGGCGAAGAATTATGCACATAGAAAAGCATATGTTCAAAGCAGAGAGAAGGATGGAAGAAGAAGGAACTTGACCCAGTGGCCGAGATGGTTAAGGTGTCTGTGTACTAAGCAGAATATGTGGGTTCAAGTCCCTCCTGGTTCAAATATTTTCAGTCTTTCCTTCTTCTTCCATCCTTCTCTCTGCTTTGAACATATGCTTTTCTATGTGCGTAACTCTTCACCCGAGCATATGAATTCACATAAAGCGCAATCCTCCTATTTCTCCTATTTATTTCTATCCTTCCTCACTATCCAAGTTTGAATGTGACTATAGAGAGAGAGAGGTAGAGGTAGAGAGAAAATTAGAGAGGGAGGGAGGGGAGAAAGAGGGAAAGGTAGGGAGGGAGGGATGGAGAAGGAGATAGAGAGAGAGGGAGAGAGATAGTTTGTGGCTTATCCAAAATTGAAGCATGGTGTAGCCACACAAAACCAAAGGAAGTTCTTCAAATTTCTTTCAAGAAGTAATGTTACACCATTTTGTGCTTGAATTTCAGGTGTCACCAACTATTTCCCTTTCTTTTCTATATCAAGATCGCAATTATTTTGACAATGTCGTTATACATATATATTATAGTACCTATAATTATATACAATATATATATATATATATATATATATATATATATATATATAGTACAGTAATTATAGTAGAAATATTTATCATTATTGTTATTCAATTAGAATGATAATGCAAAGATTTAATAAAGTGAGTTGCAATTTTACATTTATCTAGCTTTGTAATGACAAATGCTCTGCATATTAATTCCTTTTTATGAACTTTCACATTTGTTACTCTTTACTACACACATGTTAATATTAATGTAACTATCTTTGAACTTTCAGACAAATGCATGGCACATGCTCGAGAGAAACCAAAAACAATTAAATTAATTAAAGAACAAAATGAGCATGGAATTTGTCAGAATTTTGAAGAAATACCAGAATTTTTGGAATGCAAAGGAAGTTGTCCATCATCATATTCATATAAAAAAGGTTATTTTATATAGTAACTACTGTTTGCCTCCCATAACTATTGTTAAGAACATAAAATGCTTAGTTCTCTTATTATTCCGTTTTATTTATTAACATTTCAATTGTTATTACAGGAAAATCTTCATATGTCAATGAATGTAATTGCTGTAAAGAGAAGGGACATAAATCTGTAGCAGTAGAATTGATCTGTGAAGACAATTTCAGGTACAAAACAAACATTAAAGTTCCAGCATCATGTTCCTGTGACATATGTTCTGCCTCTTTTACAAATGAATATGATCCTAGTGAAGAGAATAATGGTCTGAACATCAGAGGAAATACAGAATGAACACAAATACATTGAATAGTGTTGAAACTAAATTTTTATGTAAATTTAAAAGTTAAACAAACATTTTAACAACGAAACATGAATTTCTCTTTTAATTATAATCCTTATCTATTTCTTGAGATTTAAATATTAAAATAGTATAATGATTAATGATTAAATAAATTACTGCATTCACATTTTTTAAAAAAATTAAAATAGAAAAACTATTGCAGTAAATTATTTTGAATAAGAAAGTTAGCCAATTCAGACAAAATAAGTGATAATATAAATACCACACAATGTTTCTGGGATCCTCATCCCTTTCCTCAGCTGCGATGACATGCAACAAAAATGGGAGAGCTGAAAGGTTGGCGTAACAATAAGGGAGCAACGACAATGGGAAAACAGAAGGTTTAGCATAATAATAAGGGATCATAGCAATTATTGAGTTTCATAGTGACTTTTTGTACATTAATAGATGTTATGTTTAATTTAATGTGAAGCATCTCTGAAATGAGTCTGGAATTGTACTTGGTGTCAATGTCTAAAATCTTAGCTTTTTGCCAATCAAATGTATGTTTAGAATTTGTTACTGCAGATTGTTTATCAATGGTAAGTTTCACATTACAGATATGTTCATTGATACGTGTATTAAGTGAACATTTTGTTTACACTATGTAGCAGGAATTACAATTAGAGCAAGAGATTTTGTATGAAGAAATTTTTAATAAGAGAGTACAAGGAAAAATTAGGCTTCAGATGTTTGGGAACGATTGACAGTAGGTTGTTGGATTTTGTTCAGTCTGCCGTTTATCTGTTTAATAATAAATTTAAAGGGTACTCATTGGAGATTAAAATGTTTCAGACAATATTTAAGTTGTGTTGATGGAACATATATATATATATATATATATATATATATATATATATATATATATATATATAATTTATAGCAATTATTTTTAAATGATAACTAAAATAAGCAAATTAAAATTAAATGATTGGAATTTTTAAATTCAAAGATCAGAGTTTAAAATATACAAATAAATTAATTTATTGAATCAAATTATTGAAACAATATTACATGTTGGTTGAAACTTGACAATATACTACGGCTAGATCTCAGGGCTGATTATCGTGCCTTCAATAAAGAATATTTATGACAAACAATTAAAATTTACAAAGTGAGAAAAGTCTTAATTTAAACAATCAGTGAAATATTGAAACATGAAATCTGACGATAAAATATAATTTACTGTTGGGTTTACATATAATAAATTGTTTAGTTTACCTTATAGTTTTGCTGTGGGAAAAAGAAATGGACTCGTACACACACAATTATTATTAACACTTTATATACAGAATTTACTATGCAACCCTTTCTGCTTGCTGAGTTTAATCACACCAATTGTTTCGCTGTTCCCTTGATCAGTAAATTATTAACATCATCAATGTTTGGTTATTCACTTGATAAAATAACCTTACTCCCAATAACTTAAGAATTGTATGACTTGTGAACATATGCTAGACTCAAAAATTATTCTGCATCAGGGAAATAACAGTCAGTGTCACAGTTTTTTGCTCAAAAACTGGAAACTGGTGACTACTAATACACTCCAGGTCTGACAAAGTAAATATTTTCCTATGTTCTCTCAAAAACTCACTCATTCTGAATTTCTGTCTGAACTGCACTCTCTGCCTTCCGAGCACACACTGAATCAATATTTCACAAAGATACACACAGCAAGCAGGCATTATACCCCCATATTTTTGTACACAAATTGTATGTTTACACCGCCAACTATGCAAGTCCAAAAATCTTGTTCATTAATTAATTATATTTCTTTTTAATTACCACAATATATTTATATATATTATAGAAGTTATAAAGAAATATAGCTCTGTCTACAAGATTATATATCATAGCTCTCTTTCGGTTTGGAGGATAAACAGAAAGATAATTGAGAACATGTCCATAGTATGTAGGTTTTCAGAACCAATTGGTGAGAATGGAAGTACTGTGAATGGATACGGTGACATCTGATGTAACAAAGATGTTGAACAGGAAGTAGAGAAAGTCCAGAATTTTCTAAATCTCTCATGACTATCTCAGCAAAAAAAAAGGTCTAAGGGGGCTTCCTATTGGAGAACCTTTGATTTGATTATAGTGAACACATGAAAACATGTTATGAATGTAGGAGGAGATGTTATGTAAGGGACTGCCAGTAGAAGCAATAATACTAAAAGATAGGTCAGGTTTGGGTATTTTAGGAAACTTCTGGAAATGTTGGCTGAGGTGATGAATAATGAGTAAAATCTGGATGGCTCAATAAATTTTTTTTTACTTCCTTCTCTTGAGAATAGTTTTTAGTTTGTCAATAACTGTATTGATGAAGGTGGGTTTGCAAATTTTATAAGAGTTAGTGGCAGCAAGAATTTGGTTAACAGTGCTTGTGTAAACATTACGGTCAAGAGCTACAGTGACAGAACCTTTGTCAGTGTGTGTAAATAGTATGTTGGGATGAGACTTCAAGAATTTATTCACTTATAACAGACTTCTTGTAAATGATGTTCTCATTTCACAAAGTAAAACTTAAAACTTCTTGATAAAAGAACAGTTGCAGCATTTCATTAAAGGGTAACTGCCCCTTTTAACAGCAGAATTTAATAATTTAAAGTGGTGCTGTTGTTAATGGTTATAATGACTGTCTTTGTGCCAGGAAACTTTTAACAACTGAAGAGAGTTTCCAGTTCTTGTGTTAATGATTACAGAATGACACTGGATGTTTTAAATAGCGTAAACTGTTCTTTCAGTCTTTCTTCTATGTAAACAACAGTAACTTATAAAATTACATTGATGATGAGGAAATAAAATATTGCTTTTAAATATTTGTGAGAGGTCATCACAATTGGAAAATATATTAACACATTGATATTTTTAAAATACTGAAAATTGTAATGACAAATTAATGGCAACAATATTATTTCAAAACTTGCTCTAAAAATTGTAGAAAAAAGATAACATGCTATTAAAACTTCATATTATCTCATAAGAATTTATCTTTTCAACCATTATCTAATCTTTGGTTTATTTATTTACAAATGACATGACTTGACACATCTTTTCATCATAACTTTCCCAACTGGATTTTTCAACAAAAAAAATAAAAAAATAATATCTATGACGTCATATGTTATGAGCTATATCACCCCAAGCAAACATTTTTATGTGGATAAGTAGGGTCTATGTAAAACTACTATTCTAATTCTGTGTACATAATTTCCATTAGTGTCTAATTTTTAAACGTGGAGTAATTTGGCATTTCAAACCCAAAAGTATGTTTCCTCAGTACAAATTTTAAATAAAGTTAATTTTCGAAACAAGTCACTGAGTAAAGTTGTATGAAGGTATTTTCTCACTATGGTGCCTCTTAAATGTTGTTTTCTTTAAAATAACCTTTGAGCGTGTTTTTTTATATTACCAAAAATGTAGCCTACAAATATTATTTTTGATTTAAAATATAAACTATTTTTAAATAAGATTTATAATTACTGAATAGTTCAAATTTATTTAGATTTCGTTACTTGATCCGCCGATTCGGGCGCCTCTATGTTTCATTGCACGACACGGCTCTGTTTGTTATGCCTCAGATTTGTAGCACAAAAATGAGGTGGTTCGTTTAGCTTTAAGGCCTGGACAAACAGAAAGCGGAAATTCAACTCTTTGAAATGTTTTTAATTTTTCAACAAATTCCTTACTCCACGTCCGACTCTGGACGACCTCACCCAATGGCGACGTTCTTCTTCTTCGACGACGACAGACAGATTTTTAATTTTACGACATCAAATTCATCCCCTCTACCAGATTTCCACTGCGAGAATTTTTAATTATAAGATTCCCACGCGGCGGCAGTGACCAATTGACTAAACAATACAAATCACAGCAAAAAACGTCGGAGAACGTGCTATATTCACCCTTCTTACTCCGCCGAACAAACTTCTTTTTGAACAATTTTAAAATTATAATAATACCAACATGGGTATATATTGCGTATATCTCTATAATTAAGATATATCTGTGCGTAATTCTGTTTAAAGGGGTCTTAGAATAATTGGAAATAACCATAAATGAAGGAATTTTATTTAATTTAAACATTTGTTCAAACTATAGACAACGCAAAAATTCGTGTTAACCAGTGACTCAATATTTTTGGAGTCGTTTTTATACATATTAACTATTTACAGTATTTTAATTATGTCCTTATTGAAAACACTACATTGCCTACTGTTCTCAGAAAATTAAAAGGGTTTGTTGCGTTACCAGGTGCATAAATCCCGCTAATAACATCAGGAAAAATGTAAACATTAATTACTGTAACTTGAAAAAAGAACTCACATATTATTTTCTAGTGAAAAAATCTGGTACTTTTTCTGATGGCATTTCTTTCACCTCAAACAAAACTCTTTTTTACATCAGATTCCATTGGAACACACATGGTAACATCGTCAACTGCACTAACAAACTCCTAAAAACTAACTTCAGGATTCGCAATGTCTTGTAGAATATTCCATTCGTCAGTCCAACTAGTAACCAACTGTCCCCTTCTTGCCAACCAGCCCTCACCTCACATAAAACAACATACCTTCCACAGCGGTCATCCCTCACGCTGCACAGTTCTTCAGGAAATCACTCTTTCACGTCAGAAATGCATGACAGTGCATGTTTCTTCTGCAGAAAAAGCTGATCATCAGGTAAGGCTTGGTCATAAAATAACTTGCAAGTCGTGGTTCTAGTCTAAAATGAGAAACAGGGGGGAATATTCCTGTCACCGGTCCTGATTAAACTTACATAAATGACTTTTTATTTGTACCCTGTACAATTCACAATAACAAATTTATTCTTGCCGAAATGTTCTTAAGAAATTCTTCAAATTTTTAACCTTTTGGGATTTAAATACCTAAATAAGATTGTGTCTAATTTGCTGCTGAAACCCATGTTATGCTATTGTTAACTATTCCATAGCAAAGTAAATAGTTTAGTTGGCTATACTGATAAAAATCACTATTCAGTGGGTAACAAATAAGTGTTACAGTTATGTGGAACAGAACTTTATTTATACAAAGTATAACACAGACAAAGCATTTTACAACGACGTGTGTTGTGACACAGTTAAACGAAGACTGACTTTAATAGAGGAAACAACAATGCAGCACAGTAGTGGTGTGTTGACTCTAAAGATTGCAAGAGTTGAATGTTTGTATTTCGAACATACACAGCTAAAAATTTTGTTTGCAATGATATTCAATATATTAATATTCATGTTGTTTGTAGCAACAAATGGTGATACAGAAATACTGTACACTTCTCAACAGAAATGCTGCAATTTTACATTACCATTTTGATACTGACAGACATGGACAATGTGTTGTGAAAATTAACTACAAAATTAAATGACACAATTAGAAATATATACTTGTGTATGGATTTTGATTGATTAAAAGTCGTGTAACTACTTTGGTCCACTTGCTTATATTATAAGTTTGTCACTGTCACATATTTATTAAAATGAATTTTAATCTTCTATTAACATTCAAAACCCATGAATAAACAAAAACCTTGGGATCCTGTAATTAGATGATTAAAATTATGCAATACACAAGTAGGGCCTATGAGAAAGAAAATAAAATTAATCTTATCTGCATCCTTGGAGCAAAATGTTTTCCCACACTGATGAATCTCAGACAACTTCTATATCAGAAAAATTGCATAACACAATGAGATTCTATTAAGATAACATATTCATATATACAGTTTAGTAGGATACACAGCTACAATTTTTTTACAATGATATTTAAGATATTAATATTTGTGTTATTTGTAACAACAAATGGTGAATGTAAGTAAGCACATATTTAATTTATGCAATTAAAATTATAATAATTACATACATATTGTAATTAAGAAAGAAAGTAGGCCAAATATTGAGATTAATTACATAAAATCTTGTCAGAGTGTGGGACCACTTTTCAAATAACTTTTAATATAAGCAACAGAAGATATAAAATAAATTGTTTACTATATATTTGACATGAAATATACCAAAAATAAAGAAAATAATATTTATAGACCAATGGAAAATTCTTACTGATGATGAAGGAGGTGTTCATTTGGTTAACCTCGCAGCCAAACCTGTTGTTATAAAATCAGTGAAAGAAAATATAACAATTCTTCTAAATACTAGGTAAGAGGATAAATTATAGTATTTACTATTATACATATTCACAAAGATTAATTGTAATAGAATTAATGTCTGAGAAAGTCCATGAAACCACCAAAACAATTTAAACTTTGGTAGATAAATTTCTCCATCCAATAGTTGAGAAACAACCTTCCTTCATCAAGGATACTGACCCTTTCCTAAGCCACCTCCAGAACTTCCCAAAAGCACTTCCACATATTGGTTACCATACACTAACCTTCCCCACACAACTTTACTTGATTATTTCTTGTCCTTCAACCCACCAAATTCTTCCCAACCACAAACTTTCTTATTTCTTTCACTCAATTTGCTCACACCAGGAATGACCTTTCTTTCGAAGACAACATCTACTATCAGATTAGAAGAACAGGCATGGTGACCAAGGTGGACCCCTCCTGTGCCAACCTGTTCACGGGGCACCTGGAAAAGAACTACCTAACTTCCTCCCCATTGAAACCTTCAGTATTTTGCATAGAAGATATACACGGAACTGTACAAATTCTGCCAAACATAAACACCAAACTTCACATGGAACTATCCGTTACCCCACCATTATCATCGTACCTGATGTTGACATAAACATTTGTTATACTCTAATTAATGCATCAAATCTACCAACCACTATACTATCAATTTACCACATATCACTGTGACCTTTACTTACGAGAGCAAACTAGTGGCTTTGTTGTGTTTGTTCTGTTTCCATCTAACAGCTAATTGAGCTGATACTTTAATTCAACACTGTGTAGTCAGTTGACATGAGTCTTAAATTTCCTATAGATGTAAACATGTACCTCAAACAATTTTAACTTTGACACCGACCCTCAATATCAGGTAAGACATTAAATCACTATCCATGTCAATTAGAAAGTTGGTGGCTTATGTGAAATTAAAGATTAGCATTTGCTACTCAGGTCAGAAGGAAGTATCTAAATTATTTGGAGGATTTAGCCTCCTGTATCAGGAGAACAGAGATGCATCATGTGCCAACTGTAAACAATAGACACCCCTGCCTGCCCTCTAACTTTCTCTCTCAAGGGATCTTCATAGTAAATTTTCCGGCCAGGCACACAGTTCAGACCTACTTGGAGAGTTTTTAAAAAGGCCGCAGGTAATATATTGGAGTAAAAATAGCCTTACTTTATTTTGCCATCTATGATCAGTATTTTATAGGTGTACCCTAAGATCTGTCTATTCTAGGTGCAAGGTTATTTTTTTAACAGATGAACACATTTTTTATTCACCTTCATTTCATTAAACATATTTAAATGTTGACAGGTTAAATCCAGAAGAACCACAGGTTGTGCAAATAAGTGAGACAGAAACAATAGGGAATTTCAACAATACATGGTTGACAGTTATTGTAGCACATGGTTGGAGAGGAGACAGAAATAGTTTACGGCATATAACTAATGGTATATATCACTTTAATCTTATAATGAATATAATTGGTTAGAACTCTTGCTTTAACATACACAGAATTCTATAAAATCTTCTGGACTTGGCATTGTTACAAACACATATACTTCTATATTATTCTGTTTAAATTATGGTACTTGTTGCTTTATATATTTGTATTTTGCTATAATTAAATATAGGAAATATTTTCTTCAAGTTTCCTTTTCTATTATATTCCTTAAAATAAGTGAATATGTTTGGTCCATTCTTACACAGTGTTATAGAGTTAATTTAGATTTCAAATGTGTCTGCCAAACAATGAGTCAAAATGAATAAAATTATATGGTTCTAGGAAGTAAAATCAGACATTATCATCCACTTACTAGGAACTTTCCTCACACTTCTACTGCATTTATAGAATACATATTCACCAATATTCTGTACATTTGACTAGTCTGCACCATCTTCGTGTCTTTATTCCAGCTACTGTATTCCCTGTAAAAGGTTCATGTTAAGCTATCATTCCTTCTTGAATATGCCCTGCCCTGTTATATCATATTTATTTGTTTATTTGACCATAAATCTCATCCTCATAAATAATTACTTATGCAACCAATTCTCATCCTACATATTATGGTATTTTTCAAAATTCATAATTTAATTTTCATTTGATGAATAATTGTACTATTTATACAAATCTACAAGTAATCATATGTGTATGCCCCATACACTATTGTGAGACACTCAACGTACATCTCATTTAGTTTCTTTCAAATTAATCCTTGCTTTTCTGTAGTATTTAAGTTTCAATATATATATTTGCTGTTGTCTAATGATTTTTTAAATGTAGCAATATTTTTCGACTTTCTTAATACAATCTTACATGTACATAGCAATGTAGTTATTATTAAAGAACATTTTGTGAGGACAGATGTGGAAATAAAAATAAAAATTAGATTGACAGACACATTCAAGATTAATGATAACTACTACCTGAATTTAAAGTTCTTGAGGAAATGAGGTAGAGTTCATATCATGAAAATTTAATGTGTAAACATGAATGCAATCAGGAGAAAAAAACTTTTCCTAGCAGGTTCATGAATAACTCGGCCATTACATTTCACTCTCAAATGTTAATGTCACAAGTAGTACAAAAAGTATAAGAAATTCTCTCCTGAGAACAAATATTGTTTCGTAGAGTAGACTATAGCTAACTACAATAACATCCTGGGATGTCAAGCTCACATTACTTGACTTTCATGAGCAGTTCAATATCAATTAAATCATGAGGATAACACCTCCTAAAATTTGAGCCACACATCCTACCTGACTCGGTAACAAATCTTCATTGTCAGGTAATACATGTAAATTCCTCTTTTATCCATATCTCTAACTATCATAGTAATGTCAGTCTTACATGTGATTACTGTATTCACATGTCCCTAGATTAAAATCATATTTATCATATGATATATTACATTTAATTTCAAATTATTTTTTAATGTTTAAATTTTTAATTATTGTACCCATAAAAAATTTACAGCATGGTTGAATAAAAGTGAGTGCAACATATTTACGATTGACTGGAAAACATTAGCTGCAGATGCAAATTATGTCAATGTGAAAGCAACTGTAGTTCCAGTGGCAGAAGTGGTTGCAGAGTTAATTGACTGGCTTATATCAACATTTAATTTAGATGTTCAAAGCCTACATCTTGTTGGTCATAGTTTGGGAGCTCATGTTGTAGGGAATGCTGGCAGCAGAATCAAGCTAGGAAAACCAGCTATTATCTCAGGTTTGATGACACCAATAATGTTATTATATTGAAGTATATATCTAACGTTTGAAATGAATAAAATTTTAGAATACAGGACATCTCAGGTGGTATGATTGTGAAATTAATACAGGTGTGGCAGCATAATTTGCTTATTTGAGTGGCAACCAGGAAGTGAGGTTTGTCCGCTGTAGGGTGCAGATGGTTTCATTCAAACTGGTGGATTGGGAAGTTTTTTCCCTTACATTTAAGTTCTGAGAACACAACAGATGAAGTCATTTGATCATCTACATGCAGTTAGCGTTACGTGTGCACTTATATTTCCACTCTAGCTCACATTCCTGGCCAACAATCAATTGTTAAATTCAGAGTAAATGGAAGTTTAGAAAAGAAATCAGGGCAGAATTGTCCTCGAGATCAGCCCAAAATGTCAAGGTGGTTAGGCAGATAATTTAGTGATCTACTTGGCACTTGGTACAGAAGGATTGGAATTTATGATCATTCTATGAGGTCAATTTGTCATTATAAACTCCACTTTCATCCTTACAAGTTGGCTGTAGTGCAGGAACTGGCTGCACATGATTACATAAAATTTACATAAAGTGTTGCTTGAAATTTTTCCTGATTACACAAGTGTTTTCTTTAGGGACAAGGCTCATTTTTATTTGTTTGAATACATTAATAAGCAAAATACGTGCTCTTGGAGTTATATAAATCGCAAAAGGACTTCAAGATATGCCCCTTCATTGTATACATGTGCACTCTCGAGTGTAGTCATTATTAGAACCTTCTTTTTCTTGAAAGAGAATGATATTGCAGTTACATGCCAGATACAACTCTTAAATAAATTTAAACTTTTATTTCCAATGTTGTAGAATAAGGATAAAAATAATTAAAATGGATAATTTATATTTCATTGACCCTTAAAAACATTAAATTATACTGCTGCACCCTGTATAAATTCATTAAAAGTCATAGCTAAAAAAACCATACTGAAGCACAAGAACCAAACACAGCTCTGTAATGGAATTCAGACGTAATACTCTAAAATAGTTTTTACATCCTTCGTATATAACAGTTTTAAAATAAGGACCCTTGAGTTACAAAGTTATTTAGTGCAATACATTTTTGTTGAGTCTTCCTGAACAAAATACAATCTAAGAATAATTGCCATTGTATATTTTTTTGCAAAATTTTCTTGAAGTAGGACGTGACAGTGTTATTCAAAATGTTTAATACTCAATTTATAGTTTTTCAGCGGTGAGATCACAAAGGAGGGAGAGAACCCAGATTTGTGACTCGATCCTAATCTAATCAACTTAATAAATAAAGCTGAGTGTTTGTAAGTATGTATGCATGTATGTATGCATGTATGTATGTAACACGAATGTTTGTATATTTGTATGTTCCTTATACAAATCTACACCGTTGGAGCAAATTTCACCAAACTTCGTACACGTTTCTCTGCGACCAGGAAACAAACACTGTCGGGGTGAGACGCGTCTACCACCCCCAGGAGCGGGGATGGACGGGTGTCGAAATATTCAAACATACTAAAATAGCATAAATATATTTTTAGGGGTCAAATAGATTGATAATGTTTCTACCGATGTTATGAGTATAATTTCAAACCCTTACAACATGGGAAAGGAGCACCGTAAGGTGTGAGTCGACGGGCGTAAGAAGAAAATAACGCGAATACAACCGAGATTGGAGTCTAATCCAGGGTAATTGAGTTTAATTATGACATTCAATTCGACACTTAACCCGGAGGGGTGGAGATGGAAATTTTGAAACATGAAATTGCAGCCGATATTAGCGTTGAATAAATAATTTTTAGGGTTAATTAGATTGATAGTATTTCTACCCTTGTTATGTGTGTAAAATTTCAACCCCTTTCGGCATGAGGGGGATCACACTTAGGAGCAATAAATAATGCTAAATCAACCGAGATTCTAGTCAAATCAAATGGGTGTCGCTGACTTTATTTATGACTATCTGGGCAACGCCCCGAGCGGAGGTGGGCGTGTGTAGAAATTTTAAAACATGTTAACCGGCCGTTTTTTGCGTCGAAAATATTTATTTCGGAATCAATAAGTTTAATAAAATTTCTTTACATGTTCTCCATGCATAATTAAAACCCCTTTCGGGATTAGGTTGAGAACTCCCCTTAAGGGTGGAGGTGGAATGGCATTACATAATAATGACGCAAAAACAAACGAGTTTGGAGTCAAATCCCTTGTATGGATGTCAATGACATTCGACAAACCGTTTAACTCCCTCACGGAGGTGTTGGCGGAATGGTACATTTTCAAAAAGGTAAACGGTGGATAGCTTTGAAATTATTTGAAATTTTTCCAATTTTTAAAAATATTTTCTAATTTTTAAAATCTTTTTAATTTTCCCAAAATTTTGTTTATTTTTAAAAATATATTTCCTTTAATAATATTTTATCAAATTGTTTGAAATTATTTTTAAAATTTTCAACTTTCTTTAATTGTTGAAATTATTTCACTTTTAAAAAACTTTAAAATTTTTTGAAATTTTTTATTTTTTAAAATTTTCTAAAACTTTTATATAAATTTTTCAAAATATTTCCAAAAATCATCAAATTTGTTTACAATTCGCTATCGATAATGGATTGCTAATTACTTCCAATTTGTTGTTGCGCGTTATCTATACGTCATATGCCTGAACAAGATGGACGATTCCATTAGAAACGATGTCTTTCTCAGGCATATGAAGTACAGATAACGCGAACAAAAATTCGATGTAACTCGAAAAGCTTTATCGATAGTGATTTGAAAACATATTTGATTGAATTTATTAAACCTATTTAATTTTTTTCCAATTGCTTGAAATTTTTCGATATTTTTGCTAACTTTTAAATATTTTGAAATCTATTCTATTTTATTTATGTTTTTAAATGATCCTTCAATTTTTTAAAATTTCTAATTTTTAAAAATTATTTCTATTTTTCGTAGATTTATTAAACTTTTAAATAATTTTTTAAAATTTAAAATTTTATTATTTTTGTTAAAATATCTTTAAATTTTTTGTAATTTTTAAATTTTTTCCAATGCATTGAAATGTTTTCTAGGTTTGTTAAAGTTTTCAATTATTTAAATTTTTTCTAATATTTAAAAATCTTTTCAAATTTTTATAATTTATCATATTTTTAAAAATATTTTTCAGTTATACACAATTTTTGCAAATATTTTGTAATTTTTTTAATTTTCAAAAATTTCAGGAAAACTTTCAAAAAATTTGAAAAAATTAAAAAATATTACAAAAATTTCAAAAAACTAAAATCTTTAAATAAACTTTAAAAAATTCAATAAAGCTTCAAAATATTTGAAAAAATTTCTCAGGATGGTTGCAGACTGGAGTTTTGACTGCTATGTGGCTACCAGTAAGCCCTTAAACAATACACCATCCACCCCTACTAGGCACTAACTTCCTCTCATGTTGAGTCCAAGGCTTTACCTGGAATGTAAGACATGTTGGAATGAGAGTTCCTTCAGATGGAGTTCAGCTTCTGTTGAATTGGGGGGTAGGGTTTAAAGGATGGCAAATGTAAAGCATTGGTTGAAATTGTTTGTTTTGTGGCTTTGAGTGTGAGAAGCTACTGGAAATTGAATTTTGGATAGTTTGACAGTGCAGCAGTTCACTATTTAATTACCAAATATGACTTTGCCACTTAAAAATCCTTAATATTTTTAATAATTCCTTAATGGATGCTCCAAACTCTTCACTCCAACTGCTCGATAAATTCCACCCTCTGCACCTAATAATTCTGGCTATATTTGCTAGGACTGGAGAAAGGCATGGTAGCTCAGTTGTCTCTAGTCTGATAACGTTCAACTGTATTAAATTGAAACTAAAGAATTTGTTTGTGTGTAAGCAATTTATAACTTTCTATAAAGAAAAAGTACCTGGATTCGATTCCTGGCCCTGCTGAATATTTTCAGTCTTTCCTTCTTCTTTCTTTCCTCTCTATGCCTTGAATATATGCTACCTTTGAACATATTACTATGTCTTAAGCACACGCTTTCTTCAAAGGTATCCCCAACCTTTGTCCTATATTTCCTCACTATCCAATTACAAAATGTCACTTAATAATTTAAAAATCCATAACATGTATTCTTTAATTCAGGTTTAGATCCTGCATTACCATTATATGAAGATGAAGCCCCAGAAATGATGCTGGACAGGACTGATGGGCAGTTTGTGCAAGTTGTGCATTCTTGCGTAGACTTATTGGGTATTTCAGTTCCAATAGGAACTGCTGACTTTTACCCAAATGGAGGCATACATCCTCAACCAGGCTGTGGACTTGATTTTACTGGTTAGCTCTTAATTTACTTTCAAAATTCTCTAGTGTAATAATGTTCAATTGTATTAAATTGAAACCGAAGAATTTGTTTCTGTGTAATTTTTACTTTCTATTCAATATATACATGATCTATTAGTGGCAGAGACAATTAATAATATGATTAACACTCAATTAATGGCTGATTTTGAAGCAAGTTTTAATCTTTCAATGATTACACTGGATATTACAGTCTCACAGTATAAAGAATAGGATAATATATTTATGTAACTATAGAATAAAAAGGTGATTACATAAGATCTCACATATGTGAGAACATGGAAAAAACAGACTTATATAGCAATTTAATTTTTTTTATTATTAGAACTTATTTTAAACTAGCTGAGTGATTGGCGTTGCCCTGGTATTTATTTATTTAATCCCAGAAAAATATTTAAACCAAAAATACTAGAAGATAATCCCCTCCTATGCTTAAAAGAGTTGAAATTTTACACACACAACATGAGAAATGCCATCAATTCCATTGACCTAAAAAATTATTTGATGGAAATATAGGCTTTTTATGGACATTTTAAAATTTTCACCCCATCCCCTACCTTTCCCCCAGGGGTGTTATTTCTGCATATTTGTTTCTGAAAACATTCATAATTTTATTTATGAAAGTATGAATTTATGTAAGCTTAATATTCTATTTTCTTCAAGAAATGAAGTTACTTTTATACTAGCAATTATTTTCAAAACTTTTGATAAGCTAGAGAGAATAGAAATGGGCTGGTTATTATTTACACTTTTTTTGTAGTGGGATCACATTAGAGAGTTGAAACATATCATTAAATTGTCATGTAGACAGAGGGCAGTTAATAATGTCACCAAGTAAGGCAATCTGTTTGTTTATGTAATCATGTAGGCAGTCAGTACCTGCAGATAAGGAATTGAACTTTTCTCATATTGTTTCTGTGATTTTTGCTAGTGATTGGGAGAATTATTTGAGACGGATAAATTTGTGCTGTGAGATTGACAGCGATATCTGTGTAGTGAGTATTGATAATGTCACCATCACCTGCAAATCAGAATCTTCAATATCATTATGTACTAGGGTGGAAAGAGTATATTTAAATTTGTAGCGAACAACAGTTTTTTTTAACTATATGCCACATTCTTTTTTGGTGAATGTATATATTTCCTGTTAAAGAATATTTTTGCTGCCATTATAATTCTGGTAAGAATTCACTTGATGTTCTAAAGTATCTCTGGAAATGGGGATATAATGTGGTTTTGCTCAGCTCATAGAGGTTTTTCTATTTTTCACGGGATACCAAAATACCCTTAGTTATCCATCTTTTGTCTGCTGTTTTATAATCTAAGTTTAAGCAATAAGACATTATATCTTTGATATAAGTTATTTTCAATAAATATATTTGGATGAGTTGGAAAACTTTTATGTTTGAGTCATTAGTTAATCCTCTGAAATAAGTGGCTCTAGGGGTATCAGAAGGAAGGTTTTTCAGGATAATCAATTGCTCTATTCTCTGTTCTGTAAGGTACTTAATTAGGATTTACAAAGAAGGCATCAATTTGTGAACTTGAGTTGACTGTTACTCTAGTTTGGCCTACTGTGGTATTATATAAATTGAAGGAACTCAATATAAGATTGACATTTTTGATACAGGAAATTAATATTGAAATCGCTACATCATATCTTATTTTCCAACAGCTTTGTTGATATGCAAAACAGTTTATAACCTATATAGAAGATAGAGCCATCTGGTGAATGGTATACACAGATAACTGCTACTTTGGGGGATGTTAATTCAAGGACAACACATTCTAAGTGTTTCTCTGTGTTTAAATGTTTGGACCTGGTTGATGTATTAGGCCCAGTATATTGTTTATTAGAATGTAACAACTACCATTGTTTATTCATGACCTGCAAAAGCTGTCTGCTATTGTGTAATTAGACAAGCGGCATTTAGCCAATATTTGGTTAGACACACTATGTCAAATATTTCTGAATTGGTAGAGAAGAATATTCTAGGGATTTCAAATTCAAAATATGTCTGTTTTGATAAATTAATAAATGGAAAAATTCCAAATACAGACACTCCAAATACCAAATACAACACTCCAAATACAGACAAAAGAAGTGATATATATGATCACTTTGTGGTGTGATCATTCCCTCAATCATAATTCGCCTTAATACCAGCATATAGAAAGTGCGCACCAATGGAAAAGAATTTGATCACGTAAACAGTGCTATTCTCCAGGTAGCGGAACAGACCGTATTTGCCCGGCTGGCGACTGAGGTTTCTGGATATGTGGAAGTGACGCTGCCCGCTATTTTCTGGAGGCTGACGGCACATGTGTGTGAGCAAATCCTGTGATTAACTTTCCTTTACATTTTTTAAAAAGATTACAATTGCCATTTCAATTTTTAGTTTGTTCGATTTCATCCCCAGATGTTAAAATTAAATGTGCGCACTTTACATATGTCTGGTTGAAAGGCACAATATTTGGAATAAAGCTAAAATAAATGTACCAAACTAAAATTAATAATAAATTAAAATTAATTTCAATGGAAACAAGGAGTCTCTAACCAACCTTACAATAACTTCTTTTGTCTGTATAGGCTATTTTTCTTATTATTAACTCTAGTTTTTTTATTTCTAATAAATGAAATATTCCAACAGAATATATATTATGATGATTTTGTTACTGTACTTGAGGATATATTGTTCTTTCTAGGATGGTTAAATTTAATTTTTCATGTTGTATAGGAAGTTAAGGGTTTCTGGTGGAAAGCTTCATGGTATGCATCACTGGACTGAGTTTGAGCTTCACTCTAAAATTAACTTCAATTCACCATAGCATCACATTTTTCATTGATAATATAGCACAGCATGTTTCTTACATAGTTTTGGCCCTTAAAATTCAGGTGGAATACATGCTTGCTCTGAAATAATCTGCTAATACTGCGAATATTTAACACTTCAACATTTTTAAGTTGTTGTTTATATGATTGTTTGTGGCTTTAATTTCACAGTTAACCTTCGGTCACTGTTGAACTGGAAGATATTCTAATTTTGTATATTTGAGAACATCAAATCTGTTACAGGCTGGTGATTTTGTCCCAATTAGGTGACCTATTTTGTTCCATTTAGGGCAAATTTTTGGGTTTTTATCATCATTCATCAAACACAATTGCTCTAGTAATTTAATTAACTCACTGTTTACACGAAAATACTTGCATCCCTCAATTTTAGTTCATATATTAAGTTCCTGAAGCACATACAATTTTAACAGGGGGTCTTTTTGTTTAAAGTTTGATCTCATGACTATACTATTCCTCTTCTTCAGAGAAATATCAGAATAGAGACATACACAGTTGTTCGTGGCACCATTGCCTTCGCACATAATACACTTTTTACTCGTTAATAATGTGAAATCTGGAGAAAGTTTCAAAGTACTTTACACTATTTTCTGGGATGTACCACTAGTAGGTGGATAATTATCTTCAGAATACAGGTATCAACAGATATACATTATACAAACATTTATATATATATATATATTTGTACAATGATTGAAAAATAAATTACTATAAGTAAATAACAGTAATATTTTTAAATGCTCACTTGACAGGATCATGCAGCCATTCACGTGCACATTTATTTTTTGCGGAATCTATTACATCAACCGTTGGATTTGTAGGGTATATGTGCTCTAATTGGACACTCTATGATCAATGCCATGGTAACCCATGGTCTTTTATGGGAGAGCCAGTTAATAGAAGGTATTAATATTTCTATAATTTTTCAAATTGATTCAAATGGTGATAATGCAACATATATCTTAATAATTTCAGAATGTACCATTATCAGTATTATTTTAACTCATTTCATCTCTTAGTGAGATGTAAACAAATTTCTAGACAAATGCAAGTTTTTAATAATCAAATTGTTTCAGTTCCTCCGGTTCCTTTTTTCTAACAACTGCTGATGAGTCACCTTTTGCTCTTGGATTTGTTGAAAGATTAAACAAAACTATAACAACAAACTAACATATCAAAATATTTGCTCTGTTCCAATAAAAATAAATAGACACACATTTATTAATCTGACTTCTTTTTAAATAAATGTGATAAATACAAGTATAAATAGAAATTAAATGCTTTATACCAAAGCATGAAAAATTAATATTCCTTTTGGGATTTCAAATATTTCAATTAATTTTACAGATATATAATTTAAATATGATTTCCAGAGATATAATAAGCACATTAATGTTGTAAGTAGGTAAAGAATTTGTAGGTAAATACAAAATTAAATAATTGTAATGTTGAAGAAAAAGTTCTCGGGTTTCCACTTCGCCTAGAAGATGACTGCAGTGCATTTGGTCATCGAAACGTCGTGTTACAATTGCTGTGTTACCTGGGTGGAAACGCAAGAACTTTTTCTTCAACAAATACACCAGGAAACCATTTGATCTTTGATAATTGTAATGTTCATTACATTCATTAAATATTCTAACCGTGAAAAGAATAATTTAGTTTCATTCTACCACATGAACATGGGGATTTATTCTGGTTTTGAAGTTTGTTGACAAGTGTTGAGATATTTAGTGAAGAAATTTTCAGACATTCATTTGTGTATAATAGAAGAGGGTGGAAGAAGGAAGGAAGAATGATTCTATGTTTTGAATTGCATAAACTGTTGGTCTTCAAGGTAAAAAATTAAGAATGAGAGTTAATTGCATTAGTCAGATATGGGAGTGAGAGGAGCATTAACAATAATACACAAATGTCCAATATAAGTGTCAAATAATTAGTTTTTTGACATTGCTGAAATTGGCACAAGTTAAAGTCTATTTTCATTCCCTAACAGAATGGGAAGGGGACAACCCTATGGGTGGTGGTGGGAGTGACAAAAAACTAATGCAACAACAAAACCAAATTTGGTCACCAAATACATTGTTTTGGAGGTTGCTGTTTTGAATACTAATATTCATTTCTAAATAAAATATAGATCATTAACCAAAAACAAAGGCTCATCATTTTAGTGACATTACATTATTATTCACATTTGATAGCATTCAACCTTTTGTTGAAAGCATTCTTAGGTTTCCAACCGGGTGGGTTTCATCTACTATCACCGTCGACATCTTCCTGGTGGAATGTATAGTCCGGGCAAAGTTACTGTCTATTTATCCAGGTCGGTCTGGTGCGACCACGCTAGCGCTGTGCTACTGGTTGGCTACTGGCAGTGGTATGGAGGGGGCGGCAGTACACCCACCACCATTCATGCTATTCTACGGCGGTCCTAGCTGGCCTCACTAGGGGGTCCCATGCGTGGCTGAGATGATAGCCGATGATCTCTATTTATTCCAGGCTTTTTTATCACGGATTTGCAGAACCTCAAGTATCCCACGGGTTTTGTTAAGAACTTTGGTGTTACTAAAGCTTATTTTATGCCCCATGTTAATGAAATGTTCAGCAGCCGCTGATTTTGAAGGCTGGCCGAGAAGTAATTTTCTTTTGTACTCTGTATTTCTCTCTTCCACCGTTCTAGTAGTTTGGCCGATGTATATGGAGCCGAATTTGCAGGGGATGGAGTAGAATCCCGAGGTTCCAAGACCCAGGTTGTCCTTTATCGGCCGAAAGGAGTTGCGAATGTTGTTTAATAGTCGAAACACTGATTATATTCTGTGTTTGGATAGAAGTCGTCCAATTCGGGAGGAAGTGCGGCCCAGGTACGGAAGAAAAGTGACTTTTTCAGAGGGGTTTTCCATGGTTTTCATAGTTCACCAGGAAAACCTACACAAGTTAATTCAATCTTTTGCTATGAAATGATTTCTGTCCTTTGTTACAGCTTTGCCTTAAAGTAGTATGTAAAATGAGTTTTTTTAGATAAAAAAATGCCTTAATGATACCAATCCAGGCAAAATGGAATTAACAGATTTATATACTTAACAACATAATATCTATGGAAACTTGTCACAAAGTACATATTATATTTACACAAGTACCGTGCTAATTTCTTGACCTGAAATTATGATAAAAGTGGCAATGTTTACATAAATAAAATGAAAATATTTTCAGTATATAGTTGTGAATCAATAACTGTAAATAATTAAATATTCTACATAGTCTTAAATATAGTAGAGTATCAACTAAGTAACCAAGTAAAGCATAAATAATTCAAGAAAAAAAAATTGAATCTTGTAAGGTGTTGCAAAAGGGCAGAGCCCATGATTCTTCACCGTACCTTTTATCTTTACAACAATAACAGTGTTGACACAAAATGTTAAAACAAAAATTCCTTTAGATTTTCAAATATTAAAAACTTTTTGTCCTTATAACATGCTTATAACACTGCAATATTTGAAGGACTTACAACTCCAGAATTCCTCAGGACAATATCCCAACTAGAAAGATGATACACAGTATTAGTGGTCATGAACAGAAAGTAATAAACTACACATCCAATATACTCAAAATAAGGTGAAAAATGCATTTAACCATTAATAAATCTTGTAAAAATGAAAGAAAATTGTGTCTCATTGAAAATAATGAATAAGAAAGATAGATAATTCAGACAAAAAAGTATCAATATAAATACCACACAATGTTTCTGGGATCCTTGTCCCTTACCTTAGGTGTGAAGAAGAGCCTAGAGTGACACAATTTCACTTGTCAGTTGACAAAAATCAAAAGCGACGAAAATGCAACAATGATGGGAGAGCTGAAGGTTAGCGTAACAATAAGGGATCAACGACAATGGGAACAAAGAAGGTTAAGCGTAATAAGGGATAATAGCAATTATTAAGTTTCACATTGGGTCTGTTTGTATATTAATAGCTGTGAGGTTTGCTTTAATGTGTAGCATCTCTGAAATTGAACCTGGTGTCAATGTCTAAAATCTTAGCATTTTTCCAATCAAATGTATTTTTAGAATTGATTATATGTTTGGATGCTACAGATTGTTTATCAATGGGAAGTTTAATATTAGATATATGTGACTTCATACGTTTTGTTTGCCCTATGTAGCAAAACGTTCTCTTAATACACATAACGATGAACATATATCTAATATCAAACTCCCCATTGATAAAAAATCTGTAGCATCCAAACATATAATCAATTCTAAAAATACATTTCATTACCAAAATGCTAAGATTTTAGACATTGACACCAATACAATTCCAGACTTATTACAGAGATGCTTCACATTAAATCAAACATCACAACTATTAATGTACAGACAGAATGTGAAATTCAATAATTGCTATGATCCCTTATTATTACACTACACCTGCTGTTTTCCCATTGTCGTTGCTCCCTTATTGTTATGGCTGTTGTTGCGTTTTCATCGCTTTTGAGTTTTGTCAACTGACAAGTGCAGTTGTGTTGCTGTAGGCTCTTCTTCACACCTGAGGAAAGGAACAAGAATCCCAGAAACATTGTGTGGTATTCATATTATCACTTTTTTGTCTTAATTGGCTATCTTTCTTACTCAATAAAGCTTGTAGTTCTTAAATGCTTTTGAAATTAATTTTTTCTACAATTGAGAATAATAATGAATGATGTGTTGAGAATAGCCACACTACCCAAATAAATATATAATAATAAAAGTACAGTAAACAGTGCATATATTAAAAACACTAGAAAGCAATAAAAAATATTTAATTGATATTAAAATAACAAATCAAGATTCAAACATAAGCAACAACTGTCTTGAGCATGAATAAAAGTATAAGCAAGACATGAACGTTCAAAGCCTAAGGAGTAAAATGAAATGAGGTAGCTTAATGGTGTAAAAAAAGCACATGTCACAGTTCATTATACAATATTTAATTGAAAAAACATTAACTTGAATCTTTTTACATATGCCAGTATAGTGGAATTGAAGATAACTTAAAAACACTTGATCCATAGTGACTGGAGCCATGGTTAAGTAAATAAGCCAAGAAAAATATTATACTGCAATATAAACATTCTATAACAATTCATATATGGTATAAATATTTTAAAATAATTTCCTCCAATCATAGTAGCTGAGACTGTTTCAAATACTTTAAATGGCAGATTGCTCTTCATTTTGAGAATCTAAATTTGATTCAGAACACTCTTTTTTCTTCTTCACCAATTCAACTAGTTGTTTATAACGAGACATACACTCCTCCTGAAACAAGTGTTATTTCTTCTTGAATATTAAAAGTGATACCATACAAACATAAAATGTTTTATAGGCACTCTACTTTCAGTCCACAGTCTACATGATAATTTCAAACAATATTTGAAATGCTAATATTTTATTAGACAGTTAATTGATTAATAAACTATTTAAATGAATTAATTTGTTGGCAAAATTATTGAACCACTATGAGGGTGGTCTGAAAAGTTTCCGACCTAACATTGATACATTTTGGAGAGGGTAAAGAGAAATCTTGCAATTTGTTTTTGTAATTAAACTAAGAAGTAAAACTTAACCCAACCTGTCTTATTATACTATTTTTCAACATTTCCAAACTTTTAAGAATTATTTTATGCAAACCCACATTTAAGGAACACCCTGATTTAAGAAAAAAATGTCAAGTTCCCAGAGATTTGTTAAAAAGTGGTTCTACTGTGTGTGGGGAACATGTATATTGCATATGCAATAAAGAGACACAACCGTGTGCAATTATAAAGTGAAGATAAAAACTACAGTGAGCGAATGTGTGATTGAAGAAGGTTAAGGGGATAAGGCTTTAACGAGTGTCTGTGATCAAAATTATTTGTGGTGTGGCTTTGGGCATGAGTAGCTATTGGGAATATGGTTTTGGTCAGTTTTTCAGGACTGCATTCATGAAGAGATCCTTTTGTTTGGCCGGTATAGAAAGCTGGTCAGTATCTGCAATTATTGGTAAATGACTTGGAAGGAGAGGCATGTAATGTTTTCTTTGATTTTGTATGTGGCCAGTTGGTAAGGATTTTGGAAGATTGTAGTAAGTTGTAAGATAGGGCAAACATGGTACCTGTTTCTACCACAAGGTTGGCAACATGGCTTAAGTGGGGGTGAATGAGGGTGGGGCCCAGTAGGGTGGATGAGATTGTTGTGAAGAATTGGAGGGCTCCTGAAGTCAGTGCTTGGGCAGGTGGGGAGTATTGTGGGAATGATGTTTTTTTATATCTCTGCTGGGTTGGAGTCTCATTGTATTCCAAGCAGAGAAATAAGTTGAGTTTTTGTAACCCAGGAAAGTAGGTTTAGATTATGCGTTGACCATGTTTTTTATGTTGATCAAGTGTGGGTTTCAGTAGTGGAGATATTAGATATTATTAGTTAATAAATTTTGTACTGGTAGCCAGAGTAACATACCTTACATTTTCCTGGAACACACTTTGAAATTTTTTCCCAGCGATCAAGAGTGCCTGACTTTGGGTAACGAATAAGAGCATTTTCTAAAGCTTTTTGTTGTAATTGACTCCATTCAGAAGTTAAGCTGGTTCGCTCTTCAGCTCTTGTTTTAACTTTCTTTGGTAATTCTTCTACCATCAAACCTTGCTGTGGTGGCTTGTAACCATCTTCTTTCATTTTTTTTGCCATATGAGTAACTTCAGAAGTTGGTCTATGCATTGCAGCAGCAACTCGCTCCCATCTGTTGGGTGTTCCTGGTGGAAAACGCTTTACCTGTCGAGCCAATTCAGCTAAATCATCATCAGTCCAAAGTCCTCCTGATATAATTTCTTCATTTTCTACCAATTCTTCAAGTTTAATACTTTGGGAAATTACTGGCGTATCTGAAACTTCTGTCATCTCTGGAAGTGAAAATTTAGTTTTTCTACGACGAGGACCACGAGGAATGTTTTCTGTCTCAACAACTTCTTCCTCTTCTTCATCAGTTCTATAAATAAAATTATATAAGTAACAATTTTAAATATTTACAATATTCAACATTTACTCAGTAGTATTTTTATAGCAAAATTTGTGAAACACATGTCCAATATACATCCCTCTTTATTATATAATTTCAATCATCATATTCAACAGATAACAATATCTACTTATGTATTAAAATGATGAAAATATATTTAAAAAACATAATTTGATAAATTCACTCAATTCTCATTTTGTGTTCCAGTCAGCAAGATTACAAGACAATGGCAGTGTCACAGAACACAAAAAATTGACATGTCCAGATTGAGTTTACAAGATTTTTATACAAACCACATAAATTCTATATTCATATAAGAAAAAATCATATAAACTCAGTAAGACAAAGTTATACTTTCATCTCAAACATTTCCAAATATTTTTACATTGTATATGGTCATATGCCTTCTGGAAAAGAATACCATTATAATGTTTTCATTTTTCTCCCAATTTTTTTGATGAGAAATCTTATTGACAAATCAAATAGTTAATCTACTAGGTCAAAAACAGTCCTATTCTCAAAGATTGAAGTCTTTCCTGGTGTAGTTGTTCAATAAATAGAGTTTTTAATCGTTGAAACGTTGCGTTTAAATATAAATATGCAAAACCCATGTGAATACCAAGAACTATTATTGAAGTGCTGTTCTCTTTTAAGTTTAGGTTCTACAATTTTCCTAATTTTGTTTGCAAGGATGAACTCATAAATCTTTAACCAATGAAATAAAAGGGTTATACCTCTATGCTTAGTACATTTTTTTTGTATCCTTTCTTAAAATGAAAATATAATATGTCTGTTTTGAAATATAATAAAAAATAGCCCAATGTCAGACAAAATAAAGTTATGATACATATATGACACAAAACGTTTCTCAAAACTCTTATTTTTTAATTTTTTTTATAAACTATATTTTGTAGTTGTCACTCTCAGCTCTTGTATTTATTTACTCACAAGAAGAAAAGAACAATGTTTCCAGAAACATTGTGCGGTATTTATTTCATCACTTTATTTTTTCTGTCAGTTGGCTATAACTTTTCTCCTTTCTTAAATATTGGAATGATCACACCTTGCCTACTGTATATTTGATTTTCTTAGTACATTTTATTCAACACTCTGTAAAACCAATTTCCCGAGATCTCCGAGTGTCTTTATCATAGTTACAATGAACTCGTCCAGTCCTGTAGATCTGTTGTTTTTCAGTTTGTTTAATGACGTCTCCCCTGCCAGCCATGTCAACTTTTCAAGATCTTTGTTTATAATAAGTGTAGGGCTATCATCATGCAAGTCTTCAATTTTCTTATGGTTCAGCAAGTTAAAGTATATTTGGAACTCCTGTAAAATTTCTAGTAACTTCACCAGTTTGAAGTTCAATAGAATTAATGTTATAAGTATGACTTTGTTTTTTTTATAGTGGAGTATTTTTTGTCTTTGTTTTAATCTATTCTGCTTGCAATGTCTTCTTTTCATTTCTATTTTTTATATTCAATTATTCTTTTAACTTCTGATTTCCTCATTCTGTAAAGTAAAAGTTCCTTGTACACTTGTTCAGTACAGAGCTCTTCTTACACTACTTCTTGCTTTCATAGCAGCTTTAACATCATTCCACCATGGTGTTTCCTTGGTCTTTCTGATTCAGCACTGCCGTCCACTTACTTTCTCTGCTATCATTACCATAGCTGTTTTCAGAAGGTTCCATTCCTCTTTTCCCAGTTTTAGGTAATCTATCAGCAACATCTTTCAGATGATCTATTGAAAAACATTTTTTATGCTTTGTTGAATAAGTTGCCAAGTTTTTATTTTAGGTACTCTCTTGTTGAGGACTTTAGAATTTCATGATATGTGCTACTAAAAGTCTGTAGTCCCCATCCAACTTTATGCCAAGGATTACTTTACCATCTCTTACTACCTTCCAAATTTCTTGGTTAGTGAATATGTAATCAATTGCAGTTCTGTATTTATCATCCCAGCTATATCTGGTTGATCTTGAGAGAGTATTTTTTGTTAAACCAAATGTTGCTTACAACTAAATTGTAAATCATATCACTTAAAATTTTCACTAGAAATATTATTTTAAAATTTGTATTAAACCACAGTTTTACATTATACCTCAAAATATATATTATTAAAATGCATCTTATGCAAACAACCATATAAGTATACAAAATTTCATAAAAAACCATTCATGTCTCACATGTGTGGAAGCTTAAAATATAATGCATTATCCTGAAGTAAAGTAGCTTATAAGTCTCAATAAATCTCACATCAAAAATAAAATTTTCTTCAACTTACTACCTGATGAGATTTAAGAAAAGTATCTTTTTATGATGTCGTAACATCTGTAAGCCTTTACCATTCATCATATGTATACCTATCATTTATGTACTAACACACACGGTACATTAGTTGAAGGAATAAAAATTGATAAAAAGGGACAATTAAATCTTCATGCTTCATTACATGGAGTATCAATGCACAATAAATGTAAAGGGGTTCTAAAGGCTTGTATTCCAGATTTTTAAAAGTTGTATCTGAAGGAGTTTAGGATTTTTAATGTATAAATTCACATATATTATTTTCACAGACTGTTGGAGTTATTTCTGAAATATAGTGTAATAAAATTAATATTACAAGAATATATTACACAAATTTTAAATTATTATAATTTCTGATATAATAAATTCCAACATTACTTACTCTACATTGCCTTCTTCCTTGCGCCACTTTTTCTGTGAAATATATTCTTTAAATAACCTCACAGATCTTGGGCATAAGGTAAGTACAAACCACAACATTCTAGGCAACTGGAAAGGTAGTGTATCCCAAACTCTAGTCAACATGAAGGAAAGAAGTAATTAATTCAGTGTGTGAGCAGTATTTAATATGAGTTGTGAACTATTCAGAGAAGGTGATACTTTAAGACAAAAATAAAATTTACAATAAAAACGGTTTACACTAATTTGGCAGATAATAACTTAATTACTTTAGTTAAAAAGGGATGACATGTTAGCATAAATAATATCATATTATTGTTTATTAGTATTCAATTGTACTACTCAAAAGTTGTTATAGAAAAGCCTCCTGAAATACCTAATATTTCTTCATTCACAAAGGTATATATAGAAAAAATGGCTTCATTAAAATTGTCAGAAAGGAAGAAACATTTCAAATTTTTGAATGTATAAAGGCCTCCTTCACAAAAGTACTGCTCCTCAATTGGGTCATCCGCACAAAGTTGAATACAAGCTACAGCAGGCCAGGCATTAGAGAATGTTCCTGTGTATCAGCTGGCAGTTGATTGGCACAAGGTGCTGTACTCTCTGTCAGCCCTCTCTTTCAACTCATTGCAAATGTACCACAAAGTTGGCAACCTGGCTTAAGTATATTATTATTAAGTATATTAGGGTGGGGCCTTCAAGGGTGGACAAGGATATTGCAAGATTGGGAGGGCGCCTGAAAGCAACCCTAGGGCAGGTGGGAAGTATTTTGGTAAGGATGTTTTTAGGATCTGGGTTGGATTGCAGTCCAGTCAGTGTAGGGAAGCGGAGAGTTGAGTTTTTGTGGCCCAGGAAAGTAGGTTGTGGTAAGGAGTGCACTATGTTTCTTGTGTTGAACAAGGATGGGGTTTGGTAATTGGACAGTGGATAGTGCATGGAATGCTAAGTTTCAGGAGGAGGTCACTACGGTAATTTCTGTTTATGAAAGCATTGAGGATTCAGTTAGTGTAGGTGGAAAGATTGTTCCAAGTAGAGGAAATTTGAGCTCCCCTGAGACCTAAACTATATGGGAGGGAGCGTTTGGAATGTTCAGGGTGACAACTGATGAAGTGAAGAAATTGTAAGGTGATGGTGGGTTTAATGAGGACTGATGTGGTGATTAGGTCTGAATTGAGATGTATATCAACACCAAGGAAGGTGATGTTGTGGAGGAGTAGTTCCAGGTGAACTTAATGGGGAATATGGTGTTTTCAAGGAAATCCGAAAGGGCATCTGGTCCCTGGGCTCATAGTATGAAAATATTATCTACGAACTGGAACCAGCTTAAGGGTTTCAGTGAAGAGGAATTTAGGTGTTGCTGTTCCAGTAGTCACATGATGAGGTTGGCATAGAAGGGGTCCATCTGGGTGCCCACAGCACTGTCACTTAATTGGTGGTAGATGTTCTAAAAAGAGAAGTAATTCTTGATGAGGGAAATCAGAAAGTTAGTGGTGAGGAAATAATTTGGTGGCATGAGTGTCAAATTATATTCCATTACCTAAAAGACTCTAGCATGGGAAATATTAGTGTACAGGGAGACAATATATATGGTAACCGGGAGGGTGTCAGGTGGCAATGGTTTTGGGAGTTCACAGAGACGGCAAAGGAAATGATTAGCGCCTTTAATGAAAGAAGGTAGTTGAAGGAATTCATCCACTAAGGCGAAATTCTTTTGGTGGGGGAGTTATAGCAAGCAACTATTGGGTGACCTGGATTTTTGGGAGCAGGTAAAAGTTGGGTGTCCTATGGTTTTTGTAATGAGGAGATCAATAGAATGGGGTGATAATTTTTTAAGAGGGCCTGTGTTTGAACAGACTTGTCTAAATCAGAAGTTTTAGAAGGATTGGAGTCAGTAGGGGCAGGTTTACGAGTTTTGTCATCCCCCAGCTAGCGAAGTGCCTCAGCCGTTCATCAGGAAGGAAGGTCTAAACTGTGTGTTGACCGGCCCAAATTGACGAATTTGAACTAAGGTGCAACAGCCATTAGACAGCAACAATCAACACACAACAAAGCCAACAACTCAGTCTCTCTCTCTCAAGGAAATGGCACATCATTGGAATATATATTTTTATATATATATCTGTGTGTGTGTGTATAATTAACTCACATGCATACGAAAGAGAGACAGAGTAGCTGACGTACCTAAAATCAAAAGTTGGTTCAGTTAGGCTGGGCAGAAATAACTTATCAAATTTTCAAGGACCTGAGTTTCCTCCATTAGGACAGTACATCTGAACGTTGAACCAGCTGACATATTATACTGGGTGGTAATTTTTGTCTGTCCTTTGGTTATTTATTTATCAAATTAGTATACTTTTGACACAGACACTTAATATTTTCTAGACTTTTTGTGTAGATAAATAGCGTTTTAAAAAGTACCTAGGTGAGGGTAACTCAATAACAATTGAGTCAGGTAAAGCTGGGCCATCATATTTTCCCTTCTTTTGTTTCTTTTGTAGTTTCTTAAGTCTAGCTTCCAACAATTGTTCCTGTGATAAAAATGAATTAATATTGCCAGTTCAGTAAAACAGATATATAATTAGTTATAACAACAATTTGTTATAAAAATGTCAGAAAGCATTATGCACCAAAATTTTGACAATATTTAGGATTTTTCTAACTGAAGTTTATCTGTATAGATAATGATGTAGCCAATAAAACCAAAAATAGGTGATAGAATGAATGGTGCACAAAGTTTCCACAATCCAAGCTGATTTAATCTGATGAAAATTTGAATGATCCATAATAACAAGCCACACAGACCAGGAGTGGAACATCTAGCCTGTAAAGTATTTATTTTATCTGTTTATTACTATGTCACAATTAATTTGTTAATTTTAATATAATTCAGACTTTTATCAACAATTGACGCCAAACAGTATTTATTATACATATAGAAAGTAATAATCTTGTCATCTTACCGCTGTATATTTTTTTTCAAAGTATGCAGCCCATGCTACAAGATACTGACCAATAGTTACTATGACAAAGAGAATTAAAGACATTTCAGCCAAGCCCATTTTACGAACTCGGCGATAGTAGTAAACTGCATGTCTCCAATCTGGAAGACCATTCTCCAATACTTGGTCATAACGTGTGCGTTTATTACTGTCTCGTAAAACTTCATAAACAGCAACTAGCTGCAACAAATGTATGGTGTTGACATAACAAGAATGTTGATAATACACAAATAGTATGTGTGTGTGTCTATATATATAATTGCAATATTGTTATGGAGAGGACAGAGAGATAGGTTGTGGCTTACCTGAAAGTGAAGTGAGGTGTCGCCATAAGAAACTGAAGGTATGTCTTCAAATTTTCGGAGGCTCTCAGCCTCCTTCTTCAGGAAGGAGTGCACCATTCCGTGCATTGGCCGGCTGCGGACTGCCGTAACACTGGTTAAGAGCCTCCGAAAATTTGAAGAAATACCTTCAGTTCCTTATGGTGACACCACACTTCACTTTCAGGTAAGCCACAGCCTATCTCTTTTTCCTTTCCACACCAATATCACAATTATATAAATATATATATATAGTCCATCCACACACATGCACACACAACGTTAGGAACTAATTTGGTGATTTGTAGTTACATTCGATCTTTGATTGTGAGAAAGGATGAAATAAATAGGAGAAATAGGAGGATCACACTTTTTTAAGTGAATTCATATGCTCAGGCATAGATCATTCATAAAGAAAAGCATATGTTCAAAGCAGGGAGAAGGAAGGAACAAGAAGGAAAGACTGAAAATATACGCTCCTAATACTTCATTTCCTCTACTCTATCCATTCCTCCTCTAAATAACTATTTGCCCATAATATATTTGTCTGGTCAGTTACTTGACCTGGTGGCTGAGATGTTTAAGGCGCCTGAGTACTGAGCAGATCATGCAGGTTCAAGTTCTGCCAAGGTCAAATATGTTCAGTCTTTCTTTCTTCTTTGAATAATTGCTTGCCTTTGTGATTCTATGCCTATGCCTGAGCATAAGAATTCACTTAAAAAAGCATAATCCTCCAACTTCTTATATTCATTCCTATCCTTCCTCACTATCCAAGATTGAATATATATATATATATATATATATATATATATATATATATTAGTAAGGATATGACATTGTCAAATATAATTGTGATATTGGTAGAGAAAGGCAATAGAGATAGCTTGTAGCTTCCCTGAAAGTGAAGAACTATCTATGGTTCTCTATTGCTATACCATACTTCACTTTCAGGTAAGCCACAAGCTATCTTTCTTTGCTTTCCATACCAATTTTGCAATTATATTATAATATATATACATATATATTAGTATGGATATGACATTGTCAAAAATAATTGCAATATTGGTGTGGAAAGGAAAAAGAGATAGGTAGTGGCTCACCTGAAAGTGAAGTGTGGTGTTGCCATATAGAACTGAAGGTTGTTCTTCAAATTTCCAGAAGCTCTCAGCTTCCTCCTTCAGGAAGAAGTATTACACCATTCTGTGCACCAGCCGACTGCAGACAGCGGAGTTTTGACCACCGCACAGCTAGTAGTCCATAAACAATTAACACCCCACCAAGCCACTAACTTTCTCTCTCAAGGGAAGCTCGTGGCATAGGAAAGGTTCTGATGGTGGTCATTCATACAAAGTACTCTAGACATACATATACTGTAAGAAATGTCAGAAAGAGAGTTCCCACAGATGGAGTTCTGCCTCTGATGAATCGGGGGATAGAGCTTTAAGGATGGTGAGTGTGAAGCATTGGTCGAAATTATTTATATTGTGGCTTTCGGCGTAAGCAGCTACTGGGAACTGAATTTTGGATTCTTACAGTCCAGGCAAAGCCTTGGACTCAACATCCTTTAAATAGTACCCTTCCTACCTACATGTTTATATGTATGTTTAAGCATACACTTCATACAGTTCAATTTATTGGTTGTCTTTAAGTATATTTTGCACTTTGCAAAATGAAAGATAAAATTAAATGAAAAGTTTTGAATTGAATTTACAGAAATACTTATAAATATACCCCAAATGCAAACAGAAACTGAAACAAAAAAAATTATGAATCCAACTAAGAAAAGAAAACTAGAGGAATCATTTAATGAAAAATTAACTGATGTTCCTCTCCCTTCTACCAGTGAGTGTACTGGGTGTAAATATGACAAATTAGTATAGAAACTTAAAGAAAATTTTGTCTTAAGAATATGAAAAAACCAAAATAATTAGTTTGCAACCCAAATGATTCAGCAAAAGGATCTTTTCTTTCTTTAAACACTTTATGTTATTGTTTCAAAAACAGACTACATGATCGTAACAAAAATTTGTCAAATAATTATTCTTTTTTTTAAAAAAAAAACAAAATGTTTGTAATTTTGTATGTTTATTAACTTTAAGCAATAAATTTAAAAAACAAATCTATTTAGTTGTTTACTAATCTTGCTTTCCTAATTTTTGCTGCGATGTATTGTGTATTTGTACTTTTATCCTTAATTAAAAAAATATACTTCTGATTAAAACACTGTGTGAAGTGAACTTCATAAAAGTCGTACCATTGACACTTCAAAATAAATACACAGTCACATGAACTTATGATGGACAGTGGTGGATTGCACAAGTGAACAACATAACTACACTATTATGTGTAAAAGCAGAAAAAATATTAAGACTCACAAACAATTTCTTCTTGGAGAAATTAGCATACGAAATTTGAATTTTCTTCATTTGCAATTGATAACTTTATGCTACACAGAGTACATTAAAAAAATAATATTATTATAGTAAATAGAGTTTTGATTTACATGCCAATATGTTCCGAGCACAATGCAGTGTATTTGAAAAGTGCTGAGAAATTTAGAAATTTATGGAAACCTGGAAAGTAAAAAACAGCATGTGGTCTACAGGGAAAAATGTTACCACATTTGAACAGGACATAATAAAAATTAAACAAAATTATTGTTTAGCTACCAAAAATTATGTAATACACCAATAAAATATTAATTTTTTCTGAGACGATGTGGCAACCAATTACTATTGTCTGGGCCGTATAGTAAGGATTTACCAATTTTAAATTCACTCAAATAGACGTGTAATTATGAACGTCTTTAGTACATCCGCTGTAATTAAACACACACAATTACTAGCATGTTTAATATACAGCCATATATATGTATGAGGTATTGCCTCATCACAGAGGTCCCGGGTTTCGATTGTGTCTTGGGCATGGACCATTTACAAATGCAATGGAAAAAATATCCTTTCCAGGTATCCATAAATTTCTAAATTTCTCAGCACTTTTCAAATAAACTGCATTGTGCTCGGAACATATTGGCATGTAAATCAAAACTCTATTTACTATAATAATATTCTTTTTTTAAAGTACTCTGTGTAGCATAAAGTTATCAATTGCAAATAAAGAAAATTCAAATTTCGTATGCTAATTTCTCCAAGAAGAAATTGTTTCCGAGTCTTAATATTTTTTCTGCTTTTATACATAATAGTGTAGTTACTTTAACTGTTATCAATTGTAGCTGATTTATCCTTACAAGTTACATCGTTTTAAAAATCTTATTCTTTCCCTTCTCTGGCCACCCTGATTTGAAGTCAGTAGAAATCATTAAATAAATGAATGGCCTTGAGACAGAAAATTATTTATTAACGAAAAATTAAATGTATCATCCTCACTTTAGGACCTTTTTTAGGTTTAGTTATTTCATATATAAATTGTACAAAAAATTTGGAGGCAATGTTTTGCTGTCTTTCCTGTTTCAACCAATATCATTAAACTACCATTTCTTGTTAAAGGGGACGGCTATCCACAACACAGATTACCAAGCACAAATTTTTGTGTGCATATTTAAGAGAATTGCAGTCACGGTTTTATCAAATTGCAACTATAAGAATGGAAGTTAATGTAAATACCTACAAGGATATACAAACTATGTCTCTAAAGTTTTTTAAAAATAAAATTTCTCTGGTTGTTTCTGTGTCATTAAAAGATTATCTTAATTTTAAATGACAAATAATGTGCTATGCAATTACGGACAATACAAACCTGCCTGAACTTAATTTCGGCATCTGGAGCATCGTTCTTATCTGGATGAATAAGCAATGAAAGTCTCCTGTAGGCTTTGCGGATCTCAGTTGCATTTGCATCCTAAAATAATTGCAAGCATTATATGCAAACGAGTATACTGGAGTATGCTGACAAGTATTATTGATAACACTAACCTGTGCAACACCTAAGACACTGTAAAAATTTGTATCTACTTCTTCTACCAAATCAAATATTTCCAGATCCTCTGTGTCCCAACAACAAATCGTGCTTAGACAATATGCCAACAATATAATACATTTTGAAACAAACATGTGGTCTTTTAGAATAATTTATTAAAAATAGAGATTCTATTGTAATTGAGATATACAACTCATAATCTTAAGGTTATGTTCGTTTTCTGTCTGTATTGTTAATTAACACTGACTTTGCTGAAAACAAATATATAACAAAAAACATATTTTTTAATTGCAAACAGAAAGTAATTTTTCAACAGTACATCGAATAATGCATCACCAAGACCTCAAAAACTTATTCAACGTCACCATGACAACTACACTTATTATCTTTGGACATTTATTCTTTAGCTGATGCGTTCATGTATTAAACAGCACTATCGTTTTCTAGTTTGCTGAATATATCCTAAGACCAAAAAAAAATCCAGTAGTTTCAGTAGTGTGAAATAAATCTTTCTGCAAGTCCACATTTGACATATTCTTTTTTCACAAATCTGATTCTTCCTACATTTGATCGTTGCGGAATATAAGGTGAAGTCAAATGATATGGCAAAATATTTAGGTTTCTCAATTTCTTGAATAATACTTTTCAAAACAGCTGAAGCAACTACTTTGCTGATACTTCTATTTTTCAACTTCCTGATTCAATATATAACTCGACTAGTTGATCACAATTCGTTTCACCGTGTTTTTTAAAAAAATCATTTTCAAATTAATAGAACTTTCTAAATAACAAGTTGTTTTGGGCACAGAAAATAATGACATAGTTAATTTAATGTATGCTTCTTTTCTGTCTTTATTTGTTTTTACATTTCGGTGTTAATTCCAGTTCATGTTTTCAGTCACTTTCCAATTTCTTCCAGGATTTACGCGATTGTCTATTTTCAGACACACTTTCATGAGTGTTTCATTAGAGTTTAATTTTCTCCAATAAAATATCAAACGTCTAGTTTTAATTTTGAAAAATTTTCAATGGAAAGTTTTTTACCTTGTCTTTTAATACTTTATGCCAAACCAATTACTTAATAACACTTTTATGACAGATTGTTAGAAATAAATAATGTTTTAAAAAAATCGAAAATCCTGCCCGTAGATTGGCGAAATACGAAATACTACTTGTTTTCAACGCCCAAAGAGTAGACATTGAATACTGTATTTTTTGGGGGGGCTACTCATTTAGATCTGCTATTTAACAGATAATTTAAAGAAATTGTTTCACAGTGGTCCAATTATTTTTTAAAAAAATTAAGATTTTTTAAAATGTCTTCTATTATTGCTGACTGAAACCCAGGAATTGACTTCCAAATCCTGTTCAAGCCTGTGCTCAACTAAGATCCTAATAAATTTGCTTGACCAGAATCATAATAACGTATAGATTTGTTTACTTTTCAACCTTAAAACTTTTGTTGTTATTTATTGTCAGTTAATGCAGTTTGCCTTATTTACATCTACATCGATTCCATATTCTTCGGTGTTAACATCGCCTTTTTCGATATTATTTTGTATCTACAGGGCGGTGACTTTTTATACTGACGCGTAAATCTCCAGTTCTAAGATTGTAGCAAAACTCCGGTCTAGTGTTGTGAAAGTAGAATTCTTTTGCTCTGTTGCTGAAGTGTATGTGTCTACTGTTACAGTGACGTCGTAGCTTGTCGATCTTGTATATTTTGCCTTCCCATTACGTTTTTACAATATTTTCTCTGAAGCTTTGGTTTCTACTTTTTTATTTTCCTTCAATTTTCTTCATAGTGCCGCTGAACTCTTAGGTAGCATTTCTCTGTAATAATAACAATTAATTATAGACCAATTGGCACAACAGAATTTAATCTGTCAAGCGACATGTCTTAAATAACATATCATGTATTTTAACGCGCGTATTTTATTTTAATTTTGCTATATCGTCGGAAATGTTGTTTGCTGTAGTTTGGAGAATTCTTTTGTTTCCCAATTCGAGACGCCGATCTGTAGCGTCTCAGGTAGCCGCACGTGGCTATTTTAATACCAGGATAGTGTACATCGGCTCATGGGAAAATCCCATGCGGCTAAGAACAACAAAAGCCCATGACGCTAAGGGCGGGAAGACGTCCAGCTCCGGGGTAGGAGGATAGATTTTAGAACAGTTGCAGTAAAGACGTTGTGGAGGACAGTTGCAGTAAGGACGTTTAGGAGGAGAGTTGCAGTAAAGACGTTGAGGACAGTTGCAGTAAGGACGTTTAGGAGGAGAGTTGCAGTAAAGACGTTTAGGAGGAGAGTTTTCAATAAAGACGTTGAGGAGGACAGTTGCAATAAAGGCTTTGAGGAGAACAGTTGAAATAAAGACGTCAAGGAGAGTGTTAGAAGGACGTGGAAAGGGTTGGCAGAAAGAACGTTTGGTGATTGGATCCCGAAGTGTATGCTTATCCGCGTGGGGGAAAAGCATACAGTGAAACCTGGTTGTAAGAGGTCATCCGCCGAATATTGGAGAACAAGGAACGAGACGCTCCATCCAGCTGCAGGATTCAGAAAAGATAAATCCGGGATCTCCGACTACAGCGGACAACAGAACACAGGAATAGGCAGTACGTATTTGGTGCAGTCAGTTAATCTCTGCTACGTAATCCACAGGTGCCTGAGATAAGAGTTTTTCGTGCTTATTTTAATAAACTTATTACAAATTTTTTAATGGTCAATAATTTTTTTTTGCTTTAATATAAAAAGCCCAGCCCAATAAAATAATTCATTACAGTATGTCTTATCTGTTTATTTAGAAAAAATTATACGTCGGACAGTGAAATAAAACTATTTTCTAGAAAAATTGTCTTAATGCTGTAATGTCTCAAGTTGGAATATCTCTATTAGATTTTCGGTGAAAAAAGTAAAATGTTTTTCGCTCTTCAGCATTCGTAAACTCTGTATCACACAGAATAACAACGTAAACCATTGCCCTTTTAAATGTGTCTAAAAACATGCACGCCGTATACATTTTTTTAAATGAACCAAACAGGCAATTTGTCAGAAAAAATGTATAATAATTAATTAAAACAGACGTTTCGTTCACGGTTTGGCAACTTCCTCAGGTAATATACAGTTTTGCGTGTATATATGTGCTAAATTAGAAGAACAAATATAAATTTAACGTTCTGGATTGCGTCCTACGACAATTGTAACCGAAATGTTTTTTTTTTATCGAACTTGAACAAAAATCAGACAAGATGTGTTTTGGCAGTTGAAGTTAAAATCAGTGATGGAATTATGTATGACATATAATATAATGTAATGCCAATTAATTAAGACATTGATTGTGAATTTGAAAATCTAAATTGTTAGAGAAATCCTTTGTGACGGCGGTCCAGAACATAACAATAGACAAGCCAAGCACTGTTTCCTTTGTCGGAATGCACGCAAAATGGCGCATGCGCGCTGAAATTTGCGAGACGGGAGTCAGTTGGCAGGAAGGTTTGCTCAGATGCAGGTCGCATTAAGATATTGAGGAGTCAGTTTGTATTATGATTTGGTGAGATGCAGTTCGCATTATGATATGGTGAAGTACAATTCGCAAGGTTTGATGAGATAGAGTCTGCGTCAAGACGTCGTCGAAGTAATAACTGTTAATTGGAGACGATAGAGCAGCTAGTAGGAAGGCAAGGTGAAATACAGTTTGCAGAGAAATATTGAGAATTAGCATTCAACAGAGTTGATTGGTCCCTGAACATTTTTCTCAGAACAAAATAAACATTCACTACAGCATAACGACAAAACCTGCTAAGTAAACAAAAAAGGAATTTTTGTGCACATAGCCGGACAGAGTTAGCAGAACAATAAAGACAAGCCAAACGACGAATCGCAGAAGTCACCCAAGGCGAGCAGTCAAGCGATAGAGACGAAAAGAGGATCATCCGGGTTCCTGTCGACATATAAAAATATTGATTTAGAATCTGTGAGTTTTAGAAGCAGTGCAAAACCCGTAATAGTGTTTTCAAAAATTAAAGGTATCCTGGAATGCCGGGCAACCGTAAGTAAAAATATAAAAACAACTAATTATGTAAACCTGATTAAAATTGTTAATAAGGGTCAATCTTTTTTTAGTTTAACTTCGTTCACTATTAAATTTTGTTCTAATTTAATTGACAAGTAACTTTCTTTTTCTTTAATTGTCAATTGTTGATAAGATTAAATAAATGATTCGCCATTATCAAACCCAGTTATGACCCTGAGAGACTGAGATATATTTAAATTTGTAACTTTAAATTATTGCCAATAAATATTTTGTTCGTCAAATATAAATTCTTTTCATTTAAAAGTCCCATCATTAGTGATTATTACAATAATTTTTATTAAATATAACTTATCTTTACCTTCACTTTGATATTTTTATTTATGAACGTCTAAAGTTTCATTAATTTAACGTGTCTAATTGTCTTCTAACATTTTCAATACCATATAATCAATTTCACTTACCCTGCACGTAACTCTAATTGGGTCCATTATCACTTAACGTAAATATCAACATATTTTATAGTAATGAAAATGCAAGGTAAGTCTATGCAGCCGTAGCAGTCATAGTCGCGGTGTTTTCTATTCGATAATGTGTTATGTGCCATTTGGAATTGCAGTGCTTCAGTCAGCACTTCACATTCCGCTACCCGGTCCGTAGACTACAACAGCGGTTAGCAAAGATGGTCAGTCTAACTAATGAAATGTAAAGAAAAAAAGTATATTATTTAAATGCGCTGAGCTCATTTAATAAATTTTATAAGTAGAATATATGTTTAAGCTGTTCAGTATTATTATATGTAAATTCTAACAAGAACATTAGGCTATATGGCGAATCGATTTGTTACAACGTAGCAAATGCAGGAAAACAAGACGAGTAAAACAAATTTCAGTAATTCAATTTAATAACCAATTAGTCCGAAACATTTACCGTGGTATAAAAAAAAGAACTTATTGATACCATTGTCATTAACTCCAGAAGATTTCAACCTATATGGCCATATTCAACTGCAATAAAATCAATTAACGCAAACAACGTTACTCAAACGAAATGAAAAGAAAAACATCTAGCGTAAGTGCTACTACCCGTATCCAATTGAAACTCATCACATTAATAAAAATTGGTTGATGACGTGTGTAGATAGGCTACATATTGGGTAATTCATGACTGAAAGAGGGATGCAGAAAGGTAGTGGCCCCGGGCTAAATTTTAAGGATCCTAACCGGAAATTAGACTAAAGTGAAGTAGGAAAAACCATAGAAAAACCTGCATCAGGTACGTCGAGCATTTGGTACTTGTCCCATGCCATACTATGAACGTAAGTTGGGTTTTCTGTGGGGACGCAACATTCCCAACTCGATGCCTCGACTGGATTTGGGAGGACAGTCGGACGACTGGTCCAATAGGATCAGAACAATTCTTACTGTACGCCCAACATCTGCGACCTCCAGAACATACACCCTTCAAAACCGGAAGGCTTATGGGAACCTTATTCAAAAATCCCTTGCTTAAAGACGGGATACGGATATGTTTTAGAGTAACAGGCTACATGAGGTAATCCACGTGGTGGCAGCTCCCCTTTAATAGCATAGGAAGGTAGTTTAATGGGGGAATGATGAAAGGTAGAGCAATGTAACTAAGTGTTAACTAGGGTTCTCGGGCTGTAGTTTAAGGATCTTACCCAGCATTTGACTAAAAGAGATGCAGGACAAACCCTAGAAAACCTGCACAAAATACCCGATGTTACGAGTCAATCAGAACTAATGATACAATACATTTCAACTACATACAATTTTCACTTTAAACATTAACAATTTGTTTATTTATTTTGTTGAGAATTGGTATTCAGGTGTATCGATGTGACGAGGAAAACACGATAAAAGAAGCTCACAGTAATTCAAAGCGTATGTATTTCAAACTGAACGAATACCACGGAAAACATACAAAAACATAAAGATCAAGGAGTATGTAAGGAAAAATACATATCATAACCAAATATTATATACAAGATAATTTATTATCTAAATACTTTAAATTACACAAAAGGTAGCTGCATTAGATTATTCCAACAGTTCCCCATAATCGTGTGCAGCTATACACCATCCACAATACATAAAGGATTATTTGTCACTACTATTCACAACATTGTTGGCTTTACGGATCTATTCAAAGCTAACACGTTTCAATGGTTTTGTAAAAATGTCACCCCACTTGCAACATAGACTACACACGTTTTGTCACTCTCAACAACTTCACGAATGAAATGATGTCGTACATCAGTGTGCTTTGATCTTTTGTGAAACGCACTATTTTTTATTAACTGTATGGTACTTTTATTGTCTGCGTTAAGTTCGATTGGACAATTTTCCGAACACACCTGCAATCTTAGTTAACAGCCGACGAAACCGAATTATTTTTTTAGCAGCTTCATACGCAGCAACATACTCAGTCTCGGTTGTAGACAATGCAACTGATGTTTAAAGTCGGCTTGCCCATAAGACTGGAGACCCTCCTAGTAGAGTGAGGACGCCGGTTGTTGATCGCATTGTAGAGATGTTCCCTGCATAATCTGCATCACTGATTGCCTGGCTGCGGCATTCCTGATCAAAGAGAAAAACTATTCTCGACCATATCAACATATTTTATGCCACGGATTTAACGGAGGATCCGCTTCACTTTCTGCCGTGGTTGGATTTTGGACATGGCCCTTGCTGCAACATTAACTGAAAACGAAATATCTGGTCGAGAAGCAACACTAAGATATTGGAGTGAGCCAACAGCCTCCCGATATGGCATTCGACTGTCAACGGGTTGACTTCCTTCAGTTGCCTCCAGGTGGTCACATGGAGTTGTTACTGGTTTGGATTCGTTCATTCTAAAACTTTCAAGTACACGCCTGCGGTAACCTTCTTGGCTGATGGAGATACCTGTTTATATTTCCTGGACTTGTATGCCCAGAAAGGATTCCAGGGGCCAGTTGTAATTTTGAATTCTTGATGGAGACTATAAATCAGTTGACCAATGTCATCCAAGCCTGACGAGGCAGTCATCAACATAACTAAACAAGTAATAGCCTATTTTTTCTGTCACGCTGAAATCAAATTGTAATAAATGTAATCTCTTTGTAGCAGACACACTGAGCACTGCACGAATCGTCTCATATCTGGCAACTGATGAAAACAGTTCATCGTAATTTATGCCTTCTTTCTGCTCAAACCCTCTGCACACCAAGCGTGCCCTTTAATCTATCAATGTCACCATTTGACCGTCAGGACCCATCTTTTGTTTAGTACAGCTTGCCCTTTGGGTGGGTCAACTAACTTCCACGTATTGTTTTCCAACAAGGAAGTTATTTCCTCGTCCATTGCAGACTTCTGACTCGAGTTGTCAGAAAGCTTCGCCTCACTGTAACTTTGAGGATCTAAGAAGCAGACGAAAGCCATCTTGAATTCGCTGAATTTCAATGGCAGCCTACGGTTCTCTCTCTGAGAATAGCGACGATCAGGATCAACTGCTTCATCAGTAGACGAGTCACTTTCTGGTAACTGAACCACCACGTCATCCTCGTCACCATCATCAGTATCTTCTGAAACAATGTCTACTTGGTTATGCTCGAGACACATGTGGCATGTCTTCCTACAGGTGGCCATTCCATCATCATGAAAATAGCTATGCATCACTCAGCTTTTCCCTCTCAAAGGACACATTTGCACTTGGATGCAAACGACGATTTTCAGGGTCCCAGGTACAATAGCTGTCAGCACCTTAAAGCCTACCAATATTCCTGGAATAGCCTTCTTATCCCACTTCTGGCGCTGTTCTTTTGGTACAAGCACGAAACAACTTGTATCAAACCCACGCAATCGCTCAACTTAGAATGGATTTGATTTATTCGTCCAGACTTCAATAGGAGTTGACTTCGGATTCACGGGAATTGGCACTACATGGTTCAACACGAAAACAGCTGTGTTGCATGCCTCAGCCCAGACGTATTTGGGCAGACTACGGTGATAAAGGATGGACCATGAAAGATCAAGAATAGTCCTAAACTCACGCTCAGCTGCATCAATTTGTTGCGGCGTGTGATTCCATGTCTCTGAAGAACGTGACGCACTACCTGGCATACCAATTCTGTGCCGTTGTCACTATGCAATGTCTGAATACGGTGACCAATTGACAAGGATCATTTACAAATGTCTCAACACAGCCAGGACTCTCATTTTTCCTTTTGAGGAACAACACTCGACGGAACTTCGTGAAATCATCCTTCAATACAAGCTTGAACCTTGCACCACCGACTGACGTAACCTCCATAGGCCCAGCTACATCAGTATTTATCACTTCTCCCGGTTCAGTTGCACGACGCTCACGGTCACCAAAGTGGCGCGATTTGCACCCCACACACGTTTCATTTGTTTTAAAAACATCTCAACATGACGCTTATTCAAGTGTCCTAAACGTTCATGCCGCACCTGGAGAATATCAGTATGTGAATCCAGGTAAACTTCAGCAGGATGGTTTGGCACACAGACACGAATGTCTAACACACACAGAGTTGACTGTTGATACCAACAACAAGTGTTTTTTTGGATGAAAATTTTATTCCAGCCCCTTTCTTCATGGCAATACCAGTTGAGAACAGGTGTCTCTGAAGATCAGGGAATGATAATTGCTTTTCATTTTGCATCCTCAAAGACGAAATTTTCATATGCTTCTCTGTTTGATACACCCACGCTTGACGGTGGGCAAACAGACCCGTCGGCATAACCATAAAGTTTATTTTGTTTTAACGTCAATGAAGCCATGAACTTGCACCTATGAGCTTCGGAATAGGGAAACGAATTTCTGATTTCAATTTTTTAACAAATTTAACAACAATGCACAAACGCCACAGCGATGCTACATGAACTAAATCCTCATGTACATGTAAAATAAAAACACAACACAGTTATCATTGTAAAAAATTGTTACTGGGTGTGGTGTAGAACATATCTTAAAAAACCGCCACTGCTCAAGTGTAACAAATAGCAATGCTCAGTTTAGTAATTAATTTGAAAGGGGAGATGCGGAAGGGTAGAGCAAGGTAATCAAGCGTTAACTAGGGACTCCGGGCTATGTATTAAGGATCCTACCCGGCATTTGCTTAAAGTGATGCAAGACAAATCCTAGAAAATAATTTGGGCAGACGACTATAAATGGAATCTGATCCCTCCAGTGATTTAAACCACATATAAAGCATTGTCATCCAACAAATCCAACTCTTCTTATACTCAACAAATACTTAGCACAGATATTATCACTAATGGGAAGGAATCAAATTTTCAAAAGATTGGTGAAATCAGTTTACACGTGTCCGATCAACAACCACACAGAAGTCGCCCTTTAAAAAAAAAAATTGTTAACTCCTATCTCAAACTATCGATGTGATTCATTTTCACTATTCACATTCGGCAGTAACGACGAAGTATGTAAATTATAGCCATTCAGTAAGACTGCGCAGTTTAAGGAACTACCGAATTTCTCTTTCAAAAATTAACGTCTGTTGAAAATAATAATTCTAAAAACTATCCTTAAACAGACATACTTAAAAAAGTGAAACTTAAACTATGTAAATTTGAATTTAAAAATGCCGGACGTTTCGCCATAGATTAGCATTTTTTTCTTATGGTTAATAGCTTACGACTCTAAGAAAAAGACGATAATACGCGTTGGAACTTCTCGCATTTGTAAATTCAAATTTACTTAGTTTATATGCTTCTCTTTTTAAATTTATCTGTATAAAGGTCGTTCTTACCATTATTATTTTTCGTTCAAGTTGAACTCATTATTTAAAAAGTTTTAATGACTCTGAAAAATGACCTTCTTACAAACTTAAAATGCACCAATCCGCGTCGAAACGCCCGACACATTTAAATTTGAAATTATTAGGTTTTTTTTCTCTGTAAGAAGGTCGTTTTTCAGTGTTATTTTTTCAACATATGTTAATTACTATATTATATTTAAAGGTTTGTAAATTATGTTAAAGATTTGGAATAGCGCCTAAGATATTACTTCCGAAGTTAATAGTTTAAATCGATAAGAATAATTTTTTTGTGACACGTTTTTGAATAAATAATTTTTTAAATCCAGATACGACAGTTAAACACATCTAACTTAATTAATTTAATCAACTGCACTGTAATTATTTATCTTTCACAGACCATGAATTTAATTCAGAATTTTTATAAACGCATGGCATAAACGAACTTATATTGTTGTATTATATTGGCACTTCATTTGTCTTCAATTAGTGTTAACTGATCACTCATTGCGTGACTGCTGTGGTGTTTGGAGTGCAACTGAAGTATTATTTCGAAAATTTACCTACGATCGGAATTCGAATTAATATCATGGAAAGAATTACATTTTTTCCGTTGAAGTTTTCAATTTTACTTTTTGCATTAATCTTGAGCTTGCACCAAGTGAGAAGTGAAGACGGTACGTATTTATTTATGAACCTTTGTTATATTTATAATATTGAAATTAATACACAGTTTTAGTAATTAAATTTTTATACTGTAGCATGCCCGGTATTAGAATTAGTAGATTCACGAATGGTAATATAATTATATAATATTTAATTAGATATTGCATAATTTTAACATGAATAATTTGTGGTGGGATTGTAGATAAATGTATTGCACAGGAATTAAGGTATAATTGATATACCGTGGTTGCCGTTTCGTCCAATGCTATAATGTTTAAACCGAATTATGAGAAAAATTCCTTCACCAGTGATAGTATTATTCGATCAAGACTACGACCAAGTTTAGCGTTTGAGCATTTGCGAAAACAATTGTGTGAAATCAAATCAAAGCAATATTTAACTCTGCACTGAATGAACATTGTCTAGTTTTTATCTATTATATTTTACAATTAATATTTTATTTCAATTAATATTTTTAGGAAGAGCTACATTTAAAAATGTTATTACATCTCTATACAATTGTGCTGCATATAAAATTTTAACTTAGTTTGAAGTCACAACCATTGATCACTAGATGCCTCCAAAAATATTCAGTATTTATATTTAAGTAGCACCAGTTATTTGCCATACCCCCCCCCCCCCCCCAAGCCAATGAAGGGATATATTCAATGCATGTGAAAATATACTGCTTCATTTCATCTGCACATTTAAAATTAATAAGAAAACTAATTTAAAATGAGTGATTGAATTTAAGGAAAATCAATTACTAAATTATAAACATTTAAATCACAATGTATTAATTAAATGAAAATAACTATGATTTTTTAATATAGAAGCAACAACACCAGCACCAACTGCTGAGGCAGCTGGTGCTGCTACCATCTTTATGGAGAAAATTCTGTTCCTGGCTCCAGTGGTCGTAATAGCAACTGTTTTGAGTAAAAATATTTCACTAAAATTTCAGAGTACATGATTAGCTTCCTGTATGTTCTGTATTGCAAGTTTAAAATTTAATGTATGAGAATGTTAAATTTTTTTATGGAAATTTTATTCAGAAATGTATGTGAAGTTGTGCAACTGATGTAAAATGAATTTATAAGATATCAATATGATTTAACATAAAACAGAAAGAGGAGAAATGTATTTAATCAAAAATTTGCAACAATCAGTTACAGTATGTTTTCTGAAAACTAAATATTAAATTTTGTTATTAAAAAAACTGCTTTTAAACTTCAATGTAAAATATTTGAAGTATTAGTCCCAGTCTTGTAAAATTTGCAATATGTTCACAAAATAAAAAAAGTAAAAAAGTTCATTCATGTGATTCTAAGTTTGTAGGTAGAAAATGTCATATATATAATAGCAGCTGTGCTGAATTATAAGATAAAATTTTCTAAAAGCATATAAAAGAATATTTGACTTTTTATATCATTGTGAGAAAATTGAATAAAATATTAACTATGTAGTATTAATTTATTTACTACCATGAATAGATGATTTTAACTATAGTAGTTATATGTATAGGTATAGCCAAAAAGTCTGCAAAAATACTAATTCAAATTAATTTATATTTAACATACAAAATTTTATAGTACCAAATCAGAAATATGAAAAAATATTTAAAAACTCTGTAATTTGATTCCATTCAATTTTTCTAGGTTATGAAATCAAATGTTGCTTAATTTTGATTTTTTTTTCTATTATAGAGGATGCTAAATGTTTAAGGGAAATAAGATTTCACTACAAATTTATTAACAGTTATAACGAGTATATACAGAATTATAATCAGATATTAAGGACTAGATAAGAATATCACTTTTAAATTTAGATAGTGAATATAAAAATATATTAAATGTATGTTGAACAAAATCTTTGATTTCTATAAATTCAATAACCAGAGGAAACTATATATCAAACTTATCCTGCACTCATTAACTCATTCATTTCTAAGGGCAACATAGGAACAGAAATTTTAAATTATGCAAAATATATGAATGACTGAGATGAAATTTAATGCTGATGAAAATGGTTCACTTTACAACACTTCAAGATGAGAATGATGAGTGTAGTACAGGGAATCACTTGGACATGAAAATGCTATAGAGAATTCTGAGAGCTGCTTCAGCACGCCATACACCCTGTAAAATAAATTAGTTTGCTTACATTGAAATATTTTAAATAAGTTGTATTATAATACTAATTCAATGCCTGATTTAAATTGATGAATTCCTCACACTGTTCAAATTATATTTATATGCAGGATTCTGAAACTAGGAAACAACTACTCATAAGAGAAAAATAGTATCTAAATCTATATTTCTCTTAAAATATAATTTTGAAAGTACTTTAAACCTGCAGAAATTTATGTGTATTATAATTTTAAAAATTAAAACTTCATCCTACTAACATAGCTGAGCTATTTAGGGAACTCCCCATTGTTTTGTCTATATTTTCTTGTTGTTCAGTAGACACGGAGCACAAAGTCTGAAACAAATTGAAGGAATAATTCATTTAGAAACAAATATTACACAGTTCAGTTTCAAATTTGTATCTAAAAAGCATTCTTATATTAACTTACAATGGATTAAAACCCACAAAACTAATGGATTTTACTTTTCTTATTATTTACTTTACTACTAATAAAGTAATGATGAAATATGCCAATATAAAAGTTAAAATTTGTGTAATAAGGTCTGCAATAAACATTGCATTCAGTATCAATTAAAAAGTGAAGTACTCATAAATTGAACTAAACTTTGTTTAATAAATAATGCTGATGGGCTCACTTTATATGCAGAGTGTGTACATAATTACATGAGAAAGTTACAAATTGAAGATATTAGTAGGCGTTCAGTAAACTATGTTGTAATAGCAAACTACACAGGATATTATATGTGTAAGAAGTAACCTACTGATCCAGTTGTAATGGTAATGTTCTATTTACCAATTATTCAAGATAGGTGATATAGTGAACATTAAAGTTGTGTAGTTAACATTCCTCCCATAAGTACATTATAAATACTATTGAAACATAACTCAAGTATAAAATTATTTATACAACCTCCTGACTTGAAGATTTAGGTTTTGTGTGCACTATTTTACAGGGTGTTCGAAAATTCTCATTAAATACAGAGTAGATCATGTTTTGAATATTAACCCATGTCTGAACATGTACAATTTCTGTGCTACAACAATTTCAGAATGGTGATGTGAGTATGCTGTATGCCTAGTTCGTGGGTCAAATGTACCTGATCTTCCTACAATAAGTATTGGGTGTGTTGTTAGATGCTATGCCACCTAACGTCAGTGTGGCTTCAGCATGATGGCATGGCATACCCCTAACTTGATGTTTTGGTATATCTGGAGAAACAATTTGTATGGATAGACCAAGTGGTCCAATCACATCGCTTCCACAAGAACTGGATTTGATTTTTATGACTACTGTAGAACAGAGGAAGCTCTGCTGCACAAGTTGTGGTCACAGCACAACAGATTGAGAGCCACCAGGTGGGATGGAGTGAGTTTACTAGGTTGAGCAACAACATTGATGGTTGCCACATCTAACTAGAGTTATAGTGGAATGCTAACTATGCTTTGAAGAAGAAACAACAGATGGTTAATTTTAACTGTAAACAAAAGCATTTGTGAAAAGTTTCATTTTTGTTTATATTTTTATCTAATGTGTTGAATTAAAAAAAAAGTAATTGGTCACTCAATTACGTAAGTAAAAGTGGTTGTGTTAAAAATCTATTTTGAAATGGTTGCAGCCCAAAAACTGCATTTCTGATTATTTGTTCCCACAATCTCAGTCCTCCCAACAAGTCCTAAAAGTTTGTAATGGGAATTTTCAAACTCTTTGTACAATAGTAAAAGTGTTGATAGAATGTCATAACAAATGTATGTTTCAATTTAATGCCAATTTAATGTCCATAATTAACTAACACTTTTAATGCTGTTTTCAAAGTATTCTTAATGATTACAGAAGATGAAGTCCAGCTGTTGTTGCAAGAAAGCTGTAAATATCACTAACCTGTGCAAATGTGATGAAAAACAACTGATCATTTTCATAAACTTCCAAAGCTGGTTGATGCAAATGAGTCTCCTTTAATATTTCTTCATTTAATGCCTGATAAATAATATAAAATAGTGAAATTACATCTAATTCAGACCATCTAACTCATGTTTAATAACTTGAATTAACCTTTATCCCAATAAAATGAGTTGAAATATTTTTTGTACTGTTTTAATGATCATTTTGAAATATATGATTTAAAGTGTTCTATGGACTATTTTCTTGGCTGATGATTGAAAATAATTAATAATAATGGAAAAACTTCAATGTTGCATCAATGTATTGATTTTCAGACAAGACTTTTCTGCTTTCATTGCCAAAAAAAAAATATTTTAAAGGAATAAATACACAATTAATTTACAAACCACAATGCATTTCTTCAAAGCTGATAAAATTACTAAGGCATTAAGTGCAGTTCGGTTGGCCACTAAATCAGATGCAAGTGTGTCCTGTACAAAAGCAGACACAATTTTTCTCCTGAGGTTGTTTGTAATACTTATAGACTGGTTGATTTCCAAATTAGAAGGAAATAAAAGAGCTCCTCTGCTTGAAAAGAAAACTCCTGAAGGAGTAACTATACTATAAACCATAGATTGGGCCAACTGCATCCCAATACGTCCATAAAGGATAGGTCTGAAAAATACAGAAACATTTTCTTTATTTTGATACACTACAGTTAGAATTTTTACGTAACTTCAATTCTATCAAGTATGATGGGGGTCTAAATGTATTCAATATAAAATGTATATCTAAAAATGTGTATGAGTTCTCAAATTTTAAAAAACAAAAATATTCACTAATTAATAGCTTAGCAGTATGTGGATTATTAATAATTTGTTATCTTGTAAGAGTTTACTTTAAGTTGTATGTTAACATTTAGCAAAATAAATTATTCTTTGAAACATACCAAAAAGTGCAAAAAAATTTCTGGTTATTTACTGTAAGGGCAACTCTTGAGTTCCAGGTAAGAATAGTCTTGAGTCATCACATTTCAATATGACTATCAATAGTGAGGTGAAAAATATACAGAAGGCTTGAGTAAAGAAATGATTCTTTACTGTCAAAATTGAATTTTATTCTAAAAGCTGTTCTATGTATAAATTTGCTTGACTTGACTATTAATGTGAGATGTAATTTAATGTTAAATATGGAAAAAGTAACTTAATTTTTTAAAAAGTCCAATTTAAGTGATATTCTAAATAATACATCTTTATAACAATATTCATATTTAGTCAATTTTGGCATATCAGAAATATGCATAGAGAAACTTCAAAATCATGAATGAAGATAAAAATACTTTACTTACTTGGGATATAATGAATTAAAGTATGGAGGCAATAAAAGCTTCAAAGGAACAACAACTTTGTTTACAATTGGGATGTATGTTGCTCTCAAATCAGATGCCATTATATCTATCCATCTGTAAGATCAAAACATTAAACTATTTATAATTAAGTTACCTTAAGCAATATGTATATTAGCTTCAATACACAAAAATTAAGAAGCTGAAATACTTATATGAAACACATATACTAAAAATAATTTTTGTTTTCACAATACATTTTTAAAATTAATATCAAATTATAATAAAAATTGAAACTATATATGAATTTTGTTAAATAAAATTAGTGGAAATTGGCCATAAGTTAGAATTAAAATGACGAAAGAGACAAGGATATCAGAAACGTTGTGTGGTATTTAAAATACATAATGTTTCTTCCTTTCTTTAGGGACTCATTCAGAACTATCTATACAATTATTTAAAAATATAATGAAAAAAACAATAAAAGGTTGTATAAAAAGAAATAAATTAAGTATAATATATAACAATTAAAATATGTTGTACATTGGAATGAAACAATTTAACAGAAAAGAATTAAGTTAAGTATTTTACTCAATTATATAAATTTTGTTTATAAATATATTCTGACATGATTAATTTCCACTACTTTTGATATCTAATCATTCATATCTGATGTACCATTTACATATTTTTAGATGTACACAAATATTTACTAGTTTAATATTTGAAGATTTGTATTCACAGGGTGTAACAAAACTTAACAGTAATCGATTCCACATAGGAAAAAATGAGGATTACAACGTGGGTCTGGAAATTAATGATTACAGAGTTTCCAAACTTCTGTATCTGATCAGTTTGTATCAAGTTCTAATGACTGGTTGTGTAATGTAACTCATGGATTCAATGTTTTTTGACAAATTCTCATTACATCTACATATAGCATTTGAATGAAAATTAATGTTCTAACTGTGAGTGTGTATTAAGTCATCCAGTTTTGCATTTCAAATACTATAATCTCAAAGGTTGATGGTGACATCTGTGTCATTGGAATCGTAGGGAGTTTATTATCATTGTTTATTTGTTTTGAATGTTCAAGAATAAAGTTTTTTTTTTATCAAATGAATGTGTTTACATCATATATATGTGTCGGTGATGATAACTAATGAGAAAAGTAATTAAATGCATGTCGTTTTACTCTAACTAACTGCGAGTGTAAATAATATATAAATATTTTACACTACAGTTGGAGCTCTTTGTTCACAGATCAGATGAAATCTCAAAATTGACCTCAGATTGACAGGCAACTGCTTTTCTTCGCAATGTTTCGAAAACCAAAAAAATGACTTGTTATAGTATGTACTCAATGTGTACACAGTAGTACATCATCCACAGCAGATGAATACACCGAACTATTTAGTTGTCCCCAAAGATAAAAGTCCATGGGGTTTAAGTTGGGAGAGAATGGTTGTCCAACTCTACCAATCCAGCATGGAGAATGTGCATTAAAAGCCTGTGAGCAGAAAGAGTGAAATGAGAAAGAGCACAATCATGCATGATGAACAGTAGTCAACAGGAAGCTAGTGGCAGGTCTTCCAAGTAGCAATGTAATCCACTGCCCAATAAATTTGTGTAGGTACATCCATTTGGCCTGTTTAAAATAATATAGGGTCCCAACAAGCATTCACCAACAATTTCTGCCCAGATGTTCATTGGAGAGCCTCTCTTGGTGAGATAATTTGATAGTTGCATTGGGATTTGTGTCTGTCCACACATACTTCTTTTGAAAATTCTGGATTCCATCCCTCATCCATGAACAAAATGACAGATTGTACCACATTGGTGGAGCAACTGCTGCCAGAACATTAACCTTGCAGGATAATCCACAGGATGTCCTAACCGCTTTGTTCTGGCTCTAGGACTTCACTCCACAATGTTGAGAACAGCTCAGGGTACCTCTTGGACATTCCCTGCTTAAGTGGTGATGGATTCCTTCAAAAGTCATGGGATGTGCAAGCTGGAGTTTATATAGATATTTGGAAGAAACTCTTGAGGTGGGGGATGTTTTGAGTACCGCGAAGTGTGGGGGATGCTGGGAAGGGTGAGGAAGGAGAGTGGACGTGTCTGTGTTGTGGTGGAACTGTCGATTGCAGAGCAAGTGTAGGCAGACATGCCGCTTCCTTGACCAGGGGCCTGAAACCTGGACATCACCAGGAAATGATGCATCGCAGCACAGGTAAGCAACAACACCCCCCACAATGTTCACTGTGTGAAGAATGTTAAGACTTTGTGGCTCCCAATGACTGTTTTTCAAGGAACTGTTAAATCTGATAAATTTGGCCAAAATAGTAAATTTCTGGAGACTGTTGTAATCAAAAGAAAAAATTGAAGTCTGATTGAAAATAATGAATAGGAAAGATAGTGAATTCAGACAACAAAGTAATAATATAAATACCACACAACGTTTCTGAGATCCTTGTCCCTTTCCTCAGGCGTGAAGAAGAGCCTAGAGTGACACAACTGTACCTTTCAGTTGACAAAACTTTTGGCAATCTTTCCTATTCACTGTTGTAATTAGTTTTTTAGGATTATTTTTAAGTTGTATGAATGAAAGTGTACAAAATCAACATTTAATGATTGTGGAGTGGGCATAAATTGTACTGGCCCACCATTTTGTTAAATTGTATTAAATGTTTATATTTTGTGTTTATTAATTATTCGCTCCCCCTCCCTGTAATTTATCAAAGTCAGGACCCTCATGATACAAAATTTTCAGAGTCTAATACTTGACTCAAGTACTCAGGAGTTCAGGAAAATCATTTGTCAGCTCCTTGATTTGGAACAAGTAGTTAAATTTTAGTAAGACTATTGTCATTTGTTTTGAAAAGATAAATTATTATTTCTGTATATGCATTGGTGCCTGGGCTAGCATTCGTATACAAAAGGTATATGTGTGTGTATTTATGTAAGTACGGGTTATGAGACATAATAAAAGCAGTATATAACATGAACAAGTTGTAGGGCTTGTGCAAATAATTTAGTACCATTTCTTGTCCAACAGTGTAACAACGGCTTGTTGGGTATAGTTTATTATTTTCCAACAGGTCTTCCCATTTTACTTTGACTTCTACTTTGTTCAGTGCTTTGTTTCTTAATTTACAAATACTGAACTATCACAGACAGTTCTATTTTCCCATCATGTGATTTTTCAAGCATTAATGCTTATCCAATATATTGTTCTCGGAGCTCAACCGGGTTTTGCATAATTGTTGAACGCAACGTTTCGCCTAGAAGATGACGACAGAGCTTTTAGTCGTCGAAACATTGCGTTCAACAATTATGCAAAACCCGGTTGAGCTCCGAGAACAATATATTGAACAACTGCACCGGGAAAGGCTTCAATCTTTGATTAATGCTTATGGTTGTTATTATTATTATTCAAATACACACAATTGAGAATATGCTAATAACAACAAAACAAAAATACCAACCTGTGTTCTTCAGATGGTTGAATAATCTGTCTCTCTTGAGCTTTTAAAATAAATTCTTTGGCATTTTGTATATTCTGTAGCAAATCCTTCCTGACAATGTGTAATTTTGAATAGTAATCAGCAATGAAACTATTATTTAAAACTGGTGGAGGGAAACCAACTGCCAGTGCCATGGAATTAATCTGTAATGTTAATATATTTGGTGAAAAAACAGGTTAATAAGATGGTCATCTACTTGATATATAAAAAGACATTATAAACAAGGAAGAGACAAACAATTATTAATCTTTTACACTATAATATTTAGGTTTATGAGTAATAAAACAATTACTCTTCATTTTATACTTTTAAGTGTTTCTCATTTGTAGTTAGTGTGTCCATATAGCATGATTGTATAAGCCACGGTTTTAACCGGTAGTATTTTAAGTAGTCCTATTTCAATTGACTTATGAACAGGTTGGCATATGGATATGCCACTTATCTTATGTTAGATGTTGTTCTTGAAAGAAAACCAATTTATTGTGAGGATAAACAAACAAAGTTTTTGGCAGGGAGGAATTTTGTGGCTTATGCAAATACATATTAAAGTGTATCATGACCATTTGTATTGGGAAGGTTTGTGTCAGCTGAGGCAGGGTTTGAATGATATTTTGAGAAGGGTGGTGTTTGTGAAAACCAGGGTTAGGCCCTGTGCAGTTCAAAGTGTGAAGGTAAAATGGAGCATGTAAGTAGAAAGTATTAAGACTTTAACAGCCATGTACCGATCAGATTCAGGGTGGAAGGATTTAAATTTCTGCTTGATATTTGGTGCACAAGCCTGTGTAACAATGTCATCTTTTTTGTGTTTCGATTACAAACCCCGCAGGCATAATTAGAACATCATGCGATCCTTATTATGGTGGTTTTACACCAGCATAGTACTTATGCAATGCAGACAACCTACTTTTTCAGAACAGGGACACATGCAACCTCCATTCCCTATATATTCAACAGGCCTCCCACACCTTAGCACATGTCTATCTTTTGTTAGAGATGCTGTAGATAGGGATATTGTAGAAATTAAATACCTAGAAACTAACAAAATGTTGGCAGATGTGTAAACAAAAGGATTATCATTTTCAAAGCACAAATATTGCTGTAATTGTTTATGTTTAAATGTAAAATAGATTTTATAAGTTCTGGAATACAGTTTTTGAAGTATTGTTTGTTTGAATGATACAGTGTTGAGGGGAAGTGTTATTTATATAAACAAGGATGGTTTTTGTTTTCAACACTGTATTGTGAGTTCGAGTGTTTTTCAGTGTGCAGAGGTGGCACCACTGTATCAGTGGACCTATGTGGCATAATATTATTATTATGAAAGTTGTTATTTGTAAAAACAAATGATCCTGGGTTTAATTTTTCTCAAGAACAACTCCCAATGAAAGCTAAGAGTTTTGGATTTATGTTTAATTAAAAGGTAACAAAATTGTAAAGTTTGTTCCGTTTGTTGCAAAAGATTACTGTCGTTTACCTGGTTTGGAGATTTGAAGAAAGAAGTGGAATTATTTTTAGAAATTACCTGTGTATGGATGAAACCTTTTTTCAAAAATTAATTTACCTGGAGATAAAAAAAATCATTACACAGTTGAAATAATTTTTTTCTACAGGAATATTCTACGAAGATCTCAACATTAGTCCACATAATAACTGAACTGTGGTGAATGTTATAGTTTCATAAAGAGGATTCATAAATAGTGAATGTATCTGCTGTGATTTGTGTAGCTCAATAGAAACTTTTTCTTAAACTGTTGTTAGAAAGTATTGATTTTATTATGATTTCATTGTTAGTTGATAAAAATATTTATTGTAATGTTAACATAGTGTTAGTTACTGCTACTAGAGTGTTGAAATTAAAAGAAAAATTATGGAGATACAACGCCATCTCTGTATAATGATGAACTAGTAAGTTGAGGCTCAGACTGCATAGTCAAAAGCACCTGTTGTAACTTACACATATGTTTTTAAATAAATCAATCTTAACAGGTTATGCGGCCCAGATCGCGTGTGAACAGTACAAAGCTCTGTTTTTCATTGCAAATATATATTTTTCTATGTGAATTTGCCCGTGGAAAGTTTATATTTATGTGTTAACTGGAACTGTGTGTAATACAAAATGGCAGGAAATAGCCTGAACTTGTGGAAAATGAATCTGCAGAACAAAAAGCAGCGCATCAGATTTGGTTAAAAGACGATGCGAAAGCAGCAAGTTTGCTAGCAGGGGCGCTTGGAAAGTCTGTTGCAGAGCTTGTGTTGACATGTACTCATGCAAGTGACATTTGGGACAAATTATGTGCAAGATTCAAATGAAGCAGTGCACAACGACTAAACATGTTGATCGAAGCCTTTTTTCGTGTTCGGCGAGACGACAAAGAAGACATTAGCACACATGTTGTGAAATTGCAGAAGCTTTTTGTGGATTTGAACGACGAATTGAACAAGCACCAGGAAAACACTTTGTCCAAAAGAATTTTAAACGGAAGAATTTTGTCCACATTAGGGAAAGAATATGACAATTTTAAAGATTTGTGGGACACAATTCCGTCGAAAAATCAAAGTGTGAATTTGTTAATTGAAAATTGTGTACAATTGAATTACGTGAACAAAGTATGTTGGAATCAGCTGCGTTTGTTGCACGTGGTAGTTTTGAGAAGAAAAATAAATATAAGAAAAGCGAAAATGGTGAAAAATTGAAATGAAACATTGTTCATGCAAAGCAAAAATTTCCATGCCATAAGTGCAAACAAGTAGGCCATTGGGCAGCAGACTGTGCAGATAACAATACTGACAATAATCAGTCCGAGAGAAAAGGTGCATCGACAACAATGTTGCAGCCGACAAATGGTACTGTGACAGTGGAACCACCAATCATATCACTGCAAATAAACAATATTTTGCAACATATACAAAGTTTGCTGTTCCTGAGAAGATTTCGCTTGGTAAACGAGGTGTAAGCATTCTAGCCCATGGAAAGGGAACTGTGGAAATTCAAGTACATTTGCATGATGTGTGGAAAAATGCCGAACTGAGAGATGTTCATTATGTTCCTGATGTAAGTGCTCATTTTTTCTCTGTGAAAGCAGCAGCAAGGAAAGGTTTTTGTACTAAACTCGATAATAAGAGTGTGAAACTTAACGACAAGGTCACTGGAAAAACAATGATGAATGGATATATCAGAAATGATCTCTATGTACTTGACATACGCATTGTGAAACAAGCACAACATGTTCAAGTGAATTTGGTGACATTGTTTGATACACTACAAGTTTATCATGACAGATTTGGCCATCAACATAAACAACATGTAAAAAGCATCTTGAAGCAGATGAACATGGATGTAGATGGGTGCAACGAAGAATTATGTGATGGGTGTGCACTGGAAAAAATGCATAGGTTGCCTTTTAAGAATCGAATGCATCGACCCACAATTACCGGTGAGCAAATCCATGCTGATGTAAATGGACCTATGTCTATGGAATCTCTTGGAAAAGCATGTTATTATTTGTGTTTTAAGGATGACTTTAGCAAATTTCGTCGAATTTTCTTTTTGAAGCAGAAAAATGAAGTCAGAACTGTCTTGAGACAGTTCCTGAATGAAAGTGAGACCAATGGTCATGTTATTAAACAGTTCAGATGTGATGGAGGGAAATAATTTAATAAGAAGAAAGTTTCTGAACTGCTTGCAGAAAGAGGAATAGAACATTGTATTACTCCACCTTACACACCACAGCAAAATGGTGTTCCAGAATGTGAGAATTGCACAATTGTAGAATGTGCACGTTCTATGCTCAATTGCAGTAAGCTGCCAAAGGTACTGTGGGCGGAAGCATGCAATACTGCTGCATACCTTTTTAATCGTACTGGAAAGTCATCGACTGAAAATAAATCTCCATATGAACTATGGTATGGACAATCAGTGGGAAGCTTAAATCACCTGAGAATCTTTGGCACAGAATGCTACGTGCATGTGAACAAGAATTTCTGCTCGAAGTTTGATGACAAGGCCGTTCATGGACATCTGGTTGGATATGTAAATGATACCGACGGATTTAGAGTTTGGATTCCTTCTCAGCAGAAGATATTTCTGAGCCATGACGTCAAGTTCAAACCTGAAGTTGTTTGCAATCTGCGCACCAACGCTACTGAATTTGAAATTGTTGATGAAAGAACATTGTCCGATGTGAAGCATACGGCAAGAGGTGTCAATAAAAGGGAAGAATTCAGCACTATGTCCAGTTCCGGAGGAAGTCAAACACCAGATGATGAAGAAGAAGACGATGATGATGAAGAAGAAAATGAAAATGATGTAGAACGACAAAAAGTCAAGTGTGAAAAGAAGGGAACCAGGATGGATGACTAGTGGCCATTATGTATACATGGCTGGACCTCCTATTATTGATGACAAGGATCCAAGTTCATACTCTGAGGTATTGAAGTCTAAAGACAAGGATCAGTGGCTGAAGGCTATATGTGAAGAGCTGAAGTTCCTGAAAGAAAATAGTACTTGGTTGTTGGTTGAATTTCCAAATGATGCACAAGTTTTGCAAAATTGCTGGGTTTTTTCGCCAGAAAATTGCAGGTGTTGGAAAAGTTCGCTTCAACTAATGGCAAAATGGTATGTGCAAAAACATGGAATTGACCATGGGAAAACATTCAGTCCTGTTGCACGTTATGATACCATTCAGACCATGTTGGCAGTGGCTGCTGAAAGGAAATTGAAGCTTGACCAGTTTGACATTAAAACAGCCTTCTTGAATGGCGTGCTCGAAGAAGAAGTATACATGGAACAGCCGGAAGGTTTCGAAGATGGTACTGGACGAGTATGTTTATTAAAGAAGAGTTTATATGGTTTAAAACAAGCTCCACATTGTTGGAATAAACACTTTGTAAATTTTATGAAGAAAGCAGATTTTCAAAATAGTGATGCTGATCCGTGTCTCTTCTACCGCAGGAGCAATAGCAACTGCATGTATGTAGCAATCTACGTTGATGATGGTCTGGTCGTGGGCAGTGACAGAGAAGAGATTGAAGAATTCATGAACATGTTACAGCTGCAATTTCATACAACCAGAGGGTCTCTCAACAATTTCCTAGATATGAAGATACAGCAAAGGAAGACGGGTCAATAGCAGTAAATCAAAGGAACTATACTGAGAGGATTCTGGAAATATTTGGAATGGCTGAGTTGAATGAAGTTTCTACTCCTATTGGGCGTGAAGAAAATAACGCTGAGGACAAAATCAAAGCAAAAATTCCTTATTGTGAAGCAGTGGGATGTCTATTATATTTAACTATAGTCTCACGTCCTGACATTGCATTTGCGGTGAACAAAGCATCTCGAGCCATGGAATATCCTACAGTTAAGGATTGGAATCAAGTGAAACATATATTTATGTACTTGAAAGGTACAATAGACTATGGAATTATATATGGGAATAGAGAAGCCTTAAAGGTATACAGTGATGCCGACTGTGCTGGTGACAAGGACACGAGACGTACAACGACAGGTGTTGTAGCTACTCTCAACAATGAAGCCGTATCATGGACCAGTCAGTTGCAAAAGTCAGTAGCAACAGTAGCAGAAATAATAGCAGCAAGTGAGGGGGCAAAGGAGTTGATCTGGTTGAAAAGGTTGTTGTTTGAATTAACTGAAACTACGGCTACAGAAACACCTCCTACGCTCTATATTTACAATGCTAGTGCAGTGAAGTTGCCCAAGAATCCAGCGTGTCATCAAAGATCAAAGCACATAGATGTTCACTACTTATACATCAGGGAAAGATTTTTGAATTGAGATCTTGGATTAAAACCCATCGACGGGACTGACCAGTTACCTGATCTGCTAACGAAACCATTGGAAAGGGTCCGGCTGGAGATGTTACATGAGAAAATTGGTGTGTAGAAGATTATGTCAGATTATGTGCAACATTGAGTGTCATTTGCTTTGTTTAAATTATTTTTCTTTTGGAGGAAGTGTTGAGATTAAAAGAAAAATTATGGACATACAATGCCATCTCTGTATAATGATGATGAACTAGTCAGTTGAGGCTCAGACTGCATAGTCAAAGCACCTGTAGTAACTTACACATATGTTTCTGTTAAATAAATCAATCTTAACAAGTGTGTTAAGGTTTTCAACAATATGGCTGTATGTTAATGAAAATAAACAAATGCTTCTACAAGTGTGATGTTCCTCACAAATCATAGTCATCCAGTTCCACAAATTACAACTGAATAACATTAATATGGTTTTATATTCAACATGGGATAAATAAATAATAATATTTCAAATATATTATGTTAGAGAACATTTATTAATATGATGTTCATTAAAACTGGGCCAATAAAAAGGATTAAAATATTAATTAAATAAAAAATAAATTTATGGGGGAATGAACATTTACCTCGTGGATTATAGTGAGCTTGATTTATGGGTTATTGAAAATCGACATACATTCTTATAGTTGAATGCTGCGATGTTTTATCAATGCACTACTGAATATATAATTAATATTCATATAAGCTGAGAATCTTGTTGTTATGACATTAATTTGTGAAATGTGAGATTCATGCAAAGCCATTGTTAAGTATAATATTATAATACAAACCTTCTCCATGCAATGCTTTTTTAATTTTGTTGGGTATGATGAAGTAGTTATACTGCTTCTTATGGCAGAAAGTGTTCTGTTGAAGATGTTTTTGATCTACACAAAGACAAAAATTAATATTAAAAAACATATTTATTACATTATCAATACATTATTAGAAAATAATATGCTTACTTCTTTATTAGTAATGTCTGTAGCACTTTTCACTAGACTTTTCTGCACCATTGATGCCAATGCAAATCCCATATATTTTTCCATCACAGCAACACACATTTCCCACCGTTCAACAGGTTCAGCAATACCTATTTTGAAACGTGTAAAAAATTTGTATTGTAAGTTTTTGTTTTTTCCTCTCAAATTCAAGTGAAATAATTTGAGTAGACACATGACTCATAAAAACAATTATGCAAAATTATATTAAATTCTAATAAAACTATAAATAATTCACACAAACAATGAAATTTGAATGAACTTGAGGTTAACTATAATATTGCATTACTTAAATTTAAATTTGATAAAATTCGTGCAACTTTTACAAAATTCTAGTGTATTTGTTTACCCACACCCTCAGATAATTTATTTGATAAATTCCATCTTAGGTGCCACTGCATATGCATAATTGATTTATCTTTATCTTTATCTTTAAACACCACAATTGTCTTAAAAAAATTCAATTATGTGATACAAATAGCTGTAGGCTCTCTTGTTCTCGCACCATAGAGATGTGGCTAAAAACTCATAGGAATAATTGTCTCCAGTTCTTATACATAATCAGACTGTAATAACAAATCTCATCCATGCATTTTTCCTCACTTTGCGGTCATCAAAAACCTTCCCAGATTTTGTAATATCTAATATAAAAATTTGGTACACTCAGGACACTAGTACTGACCTCTCAGTTAGGGACCTGCTGAGGCATCCCTCACAGCACAAACCTACTACCCATCTTATCTTTGCCATAATTGTTCCAATGACCAGAGTGGTAACATTTAAGATATTATTATCCAGAATAATACAAACAAAACCTTAAGGGCTATTTCACTTTTTACACTAAATTATGACTTTGGCATGAATATACGTTAACAATATTTTCAAAGTTTTAAATTAATTATTGGTATTTCAATATTTTAACTCTAAAATAATAACAGTAACTTGTTGGTGAAGTATATAAAGGCTGACAAAACAAATCAACTGGTAAAAGATAGGGTATACATAAAACATTCTACAAAATATTCTTATAAATAATTTAAATATATATTTGAGTATAAACTAATTTAAAACTGTCAACAGGGTTCAAACAAGTATAATTGAAATAATTATGGACTTACCCATAATTTCCATTTCATAAATATTGTGTACTTTTCGAAACCGACTTGACAGGTATGGCAAATATTCTACAGTCAGTCTCCACATTATGTAGTTGTTAAGAGCCCTAGAAATGAAGAACTTTTGTCTTTTATCAAATGTACTAGGACTGTAAAAGTCAGACAAATATATCATGAATCTGATGATCTAAATAAGGAACTATTTTTAGTGATGGGTTGCATTGCTATTGTGTTAAACCTTTAATTTGTCATCCTGTAAGAATACGTTAAAGCTTGATTGTTCTACTCAGTAGCAATGGGTAAGTAGATGAATGTAATTGTGTTTTGTTTATATGACTAAAAATGTCAGATATTAGTATTGAATAAATAGTTTTTAGGATAACTGAGTTTAATAGTGTCACAACCAACGTAATTATTGCCTAATTTCAACCCTTAATGGCATTCTAGGGGAACACCATTAGAGATGGGGTGGATGGTGTCATAAAAATGTTGTGAAACTGACCAAGATTAGTGTCGAATCCAGGGTTAAAGAAGTTGCAGAATTTAAGTCTGACATTCATCATGCTGGTTACGTTCAAGTTCAGCTCCAATGAACAAATGCAGAAGGGGATTATATTCTTCATGCCAGGTATGTTGACTCATCAGCATAATTTGGGAACAACAGCAGAGGAAGGGAAAAAAGTCAAAACTGCACATATTAGTGTCAAATCCATAGTTTTTGGTGTTGTTTAAATTAACAATGACACTTTCAAAGTTGGTTAAGTCACATGTTCAGCCTTAATTGCCACCCAGTTAAGTGAAAAGTGGTTTATTATAGAATATTCAAAACGTACAGATTACTGTCAAAATAATTAATTTTCCAGTCTAACATGAATAAATACAGTGTAAAATCTGGTATGTTCGTTCGGTGTAACTGTCATGATTCACAACAGTCCTGAAAACATCCTCTTTTTGTGGGCGAGAAACTGATAATTATAAAATTATATAAAAGATCAAAGTGTTGAATTATTTGTGACTATCTTAAGGTAACAGGGGAAGTTTTGCCTCTCTTATAATCTAAAACTTTAAAGTAATGGGAGTTTTTGGTACTGATAATTTATTTGAATTGGGACTTAATTTTTATTCTCTTAGCAAGCAGTGATAATCCTACTGCTGGTTAATATCAAGTCTAGGAACAAACATTCAGGGACAGTGAGATAACAAACACTGTGGGAGGTAAGACACGACTACCACCCTAGGGGTGGTGGTGGTAATTTTCCAACAAGCTAAAATGGCAGTTATTTGCATCAAATAAATTCTTTTTGGGTCAATGAGATTGATAGTGTTTCTCGCAATGTTGTTTGTGTATAACAACCCTCTTCGGCATGAGAGGATGTGGAGGGGTGCTACATAAAAATAACACAAAAACAACTGAAATTGGAGTAGAATCAAGAGTTATGGATGTTGCTGAGTTTAATTATGACATTCAACTTGCTGGTTAAGTTATACTTCAACTCCTAGGACTAGAGGTGGATGGGTAAAACAAAGTTCTGCATAAAATTCTTAAACAAATTGAACAACTATGCCCAAATTTTGTACTTTAAAACTAGAAACCATCACTATGGGAGTAAGACAGTACAAAAACCACACTTCCAAGTAAATTGATGTTTCTCCTGATGTTTGCATGTAATTTCAATCATTTTTGGCATGGAAGGGGACAACCCTTCCCTACACTATTTCTGATATTATGTACCAGGAATGTCTCTTACTCTCTTAGGGTTCTGGGACTATTTTGACTCTCTTGGGCTACCTGTATTATTTACACTATCTTATGTTATCAGGAGTAATTTTCACACTCTAAAGGAATTGGGAGTTTTTTTTACACTCTCAAGGTAACATAATAAATTTTTGCTCTTTTAGTGTACTGAGTATATTATGGAACATAATTTTGAGTCTATTAGGCTAGTATACCACAGTCTTAAGATACTGGGTCTCTTTTAGTGTACTGAGAATGTTTTGTACTCTTTAAAGGTACCATAAATATTGTTGACTTTATTAGGGTACCAGGATCATAACTGAATATCTTAATATAGGGAGAGTATTTCAGTCTATTTTAGAGTACCAGAAGTATTAATTACTTTCTTAAGATAACTTTTTTAAGGTACTGGGAGTATTTATGACTGTCTTATACTATTCAGGGCTTATATAAATAAATACCCAGGAAACGCCAGGCACCCAGATAGTTCCTTAACAATTTTTTTTTTAAATCACACAAAGATGCTTGAAAGGTCCACATTATTTAATCTTTATATTAGATCTTGTCAATAAATAAAACATAAGCTTTCAGTGTGTAACACCATAATCATTTGTAAGATAAATAAATAAATAATTTTTAGGAGAAAATCACCAAAACAACTTTTTCATAATTAATTACTTTATTCGTCGAGCATGAGCAATAAATTGTTGTCATGGCGTAGTTTGTTAAAAGTTTTTTATGTTCAGCCCTCGGAGCTCCGCAACGTCCTTCGTCGAGTCCAGCTAGGAACTGGCGTCTTGAAGAACCCCGTCTCAGCCCGCGCCTTAGCTCAACAATGCTGTCGCGCGGCCAAGAGACGTCGACAATGGCTCACAACCAACAATGTAGCCCAATCATGTTACATTATCCCCCCTCCAAAGAACAAAAATTGGCTGACAGTAGATATTTATTAAATACAGCCACATTTTCCTTTATTTTCTTCACATAATATTATCGACAACCACTCGACCACGCCCTGATAACCAATTAATATAATTACACAAGTTTTACAAAATACATTTCACTTGTTCTATTTCCACTTCTTGCTTAGGAAAACACAACAAATGTATATCTGTTTGTAACATAATACTCATAATTCTTTTTTAAGAATAATTTTTTCAAACTGTTCCTTACACAATAACCCTTTATAATCAGCTGTTTAGATGTCAAATTTACAATCTTTTTATTAATCAGCTGATTGACCAATACCTTCCAAAACCAACAACAATTTACTCTAATCTTTAAATAAAACATAATTAACAACATCCTCGGATACAATATTTACACTGAGAATGTTCGCAAAATTATAATAACTGTTGCCTCCTCCTGGCTTCCAGGGAATTCCCACAAAAAAATAATTCACTAAATACCTACACTTTCTTTGCAACGTCCACATTTCACAGTCTTTATCTATTTTTATATCCTTCCATACATTCCTTAAATACTCATCATATACATTTAGTTTTCGGTTATTTGAATGACCCAAATTCACAAGTGTTTGAGTTACATTTTTCACTCTCCTGTCAGCCACACCATACAAATTATTAATTACTTTATTCAAAACATTACCTCTGTAATAACAATTTTTTCCATACCCTGCCATACATTTATGTATATAATTATACACTTTATGGATACATTTCTCAAACATACACATCTCTTTTCTGTGTGGAGTGATAAAAATCAATCCTTTACCCACAAAAATTTTCTTTTTCGGACTTAATCTATAATACTTCTCCCTAAAGTTTACACACTTGGATTTATTTTTAGTAATTTTACCTTTCGTTCCATTTTGTGAGATGTTCTTTGATCTACATCCACTACTTTTTTCTTCAATGGGTTTCACAATTTCCCCATTCTCTAACCATTTTCTCTTTTAAATCATTGGCAAGTTTATGCAATCCACTATAGTTAATCAGTTGTTGCTGTACCAAATTCTCTTTACCTCCTACGTTTAATTGATTAATCCCTTCCTCCCATTTTGCATCACTATTTGATCTTCAACTTTCGGCTTCGAACTCTCAACATTAACCTCATCTCTGAAGACATCAAATTTTACATTTAAATCCTCCTCTACCTTGTCAACTTTTTCATCAATTAATACATCAATTCTTTAACTTATTACATCAAACTTTCTACTTATTCCACTTACTACATCAATACATCCCCTTAATACATCAAGGTTTCCACTTAATAATTTTAAGAATTGATCCAACCTATCCGATCCTGCCTCATTTTTTCGTTCTGCCATTTCTATTAGAACTATAAATGACCCCACAACACCAAAAATTTAATTAGATTGTCACCAACCTATTTTTTATCTGTTCGCTTCTTACTTGCAGCACTTCACTAACACCTTCACTCGCTTTTCTTCCGACGACGAAGAACCATATTTTATCCTCACGCATCAGATCTCGTCCTCGTGCGCTCCAGAACCTCGATCCCGCGTGTACTCAATATCCTCGTTCTTCAATTCTGCTCCCTGCTCCCGCGTGCTCCATGTAATTAACGTTCAGGCCCACGTTGGCTCGCCATAATGTAGCAAAGCCGCTACCCTCCTTGCTTTTTTCGATTATTTATATTTGGCCGCCAGGTAATTTTTAGGAGAAAGTCACCAAAACAACTTTTTCATAATTAATTAGTTTATTAGTCGAGCATGAGACAAGCAATTATCTACCGGGCGTGGTTTATCACAATTTTCATATTGAGCCCTAGGACATCCGTCCTTCGTTGAGTCCAGCTTGGAACTGGCGTCTTGCAGAGCCCCGTCTCAGCCCGCGCCTTAGCTCAACAATGCTGTCGCATTGAATTGTACTGATTCTAATTTCCTCGCAGATTTTACACACACGCGGTCGAACGGCACGTACTCAGCTATCAGGAATCTCGGTTGTTGTCTCCCCTTTCTGGTCAGTTAGTCGGATTGGATCCCTCAATGCGAATAATGTTCAATTTGTGAAACAAACTCCTGCTTCCATACAGGAACTCGTGACTTGTAGTTAATGTTACCAGACTTTACTCATCATATGCAGAGTACAGACTTTAACTACTTTCTTCTTTCGTCGCAGATTTTAGGCTTTTAGTTTCTCCTTGCTCGACCCAACTGCCACGTATCTCGGCGAATACATTTTTACTCTTTCACCTCTCGTCGCCGATCGCAAACTATAACTTCTCGTATGCAGATTTTAGTAGTTGTCTATCCTTTCTAGACCTTGTCTCCGTACATACTGCATTCCTTTCGCGCGCGCATTCCCATTTTGGCTTTCCGACAAAGGAAAAGAACTCTCCGCCATTGTTGCTTTGATAGCTCATACCACTACAATTCAAATTATACCTAATCAATTTAATGGCCTAATTAATTATTGCTACATTATATATATATATATATATGTGTGTGTGTGTGTGTTTATATATATATATATATATATATATATATATATATTATGTACATAAGAAGCTTGTAATGAAAATGTGACATTGATAAACTAACTCATTTTGACAGGAAGGAAGGATAAAGGTCGAAAGACTTGCCTTAAAGCAACAATTGGTGTCGAAAGGATTTGAAATAATAACATGTATGATTTTCAAGAGCTTTACATCAAAATGGGTGTGTGTGCATGTTTGTGCAGGTTCGTGTGTATTTTTATGTAAGTATTTATATATATACCCCATCTCCTTATGACTAAATAAGATCAGAATGGAAATATCTGTAATCATTACAGGCAATATACTTGGTGGGTATTGTCCACTAACACTTTATTGATAACTGTAAAACACTGGGCCACCAATCTGTGGCCTTGATACCTTAGGAAACACCATTTAAATCATGGAAAGGAAAACTAAAACAATCCAATCCAATAATAAGTGAAGATATGGTCAAAATGGCACAGTCCTGGAATGTTTTCCCTATTCACCTGATTTAATAGTGTACAATTTATTCTTACTCTTCAAAATCGATAAAGGGCCCATAAGTGACCAATAGCAGAGTTCCTGTGGCAAAGTGATACACAGTAATTTTTTGAGTAGAGGACAGGACATCTTCAGAATTGTTGTAATTCAATAGTGATGCTTTGAATGAGACCTTCAGTAAATGCACAATCATGTGAATAAACAATATACAGAAAAAATGGACTTTTACAATTTTCATTGTGCAATATACTCAGACTGAAGAATATACTCTATACATTTAGAAAACATACCTTTTATCAACAGTTGACAGTAAGTTTGACAACTCATCCAGATATGATGCAGATGTCACAATTATATCGGTTTTTTCATCAATATTTGCTTTAGGAAATAAGGCTTGAAGTATATCTAACAAAGGTATCTGAAAATAATATTGAAGTTTGTGATGATATATTGTAACACAAATGATTGATATGTTTCATTAGTGCCTCTGCATAGTTCAAAGTCAATTTGCCAAATAGCATTTTTGACACTGTCTTATTTGTACTATCAGCATTATTTTATAAGTATAAGAATACTTGACATAATAAAATCACTCAAATGAAAAAAATTATGTCTGATTGAAAATAATGAATAAGAAAGATAGCCAATACAGACAAAAAGGTAATATTAACACCACCCAACATTTCTGGGAACCTCATCCCTTTCATCTGGTGCTAAGAAGAGCCTAAAGAAACACAACTGCACTGGTCAGTTGACAACACTCAAAAGCGACAAAAACACAACAACAATGGAAGAGTCGAAGGGTAAAAAACCACAAGGACCCACTCATCACCTTCAGCAAACATTGTGTTGTTTACAAAATCTCTTACTCTAATTGTTTTTCCTGCTACACAGGACAAACAAAACATTCACTTAATACATGTATTAAATAACATATATCTAATATCAAACTTCCTATTGATAAACAATCTGTAGTATCCAAACATATCATCAATTCTAAACATACATTTGATTGGCAAAATGCTAAGATTTTAGACATTGACACCAGGTACAATTCCAGACTCATTTCAGAGATGCTTCACATTAAATCTAACATCACTGCTATAAATGTACAAACATACACTATGTAACTCAATAATTGCTATGAGCCCTTATTATTATGCTAAACCTTCTGTTTTCCCATTGTCGTTGCTCCCTTATTGTTACGCTAACCCTTCGGCTCTCCCATTTTTGTTGCATGTCGTCGCAACTGATGAAAGGGACGAGGATCCCAGAAACATAGTGTGGTATTTATATTATGACTTTTTTTGTCTCAATTGGCTAACTTTCTTATTCAAAGTAGTTTACTACAGCAGTTTTTCTATTTTAATTTTTTTTTTTTAAATGTGAATGCAGTAATTTATTTAACCATTAATCATTATACTATTTTAATATCTAAATCTCAAGAAATACATAAGGATTATAATTAAATGAGAAAACATGTTTCATTGTTAAAATGTTTGTTAAATTTACATAAAAATTTAGTTTCAGCATTATTCAATGAATTTGCGTTTTTGTTGCTTTTGTGTGTTGTCAACTGACCAGTGCAGTTGTGTTTCTCTAGAAATCATTCAAAGTTGTGTGGGTCAAATTTCCTTTCTTTTTATTAAGATAAGTGTTACAGGTCAAAATTTTGTTATAACATCACATGTAACACCCCAAAAAATACTTGAATAATTATGGTCTGATATTCAATAAGAAACAGGTGGAAGTCAGTAAAATTACTGAGATTATAGAAATTTCAAAGCAAATGCCTATTTTTTAAATTTCATGTTTCTATCATACTAATCATATTAAGGCAAATTATTTTAAAACTTAAGATAGCTTTATTATAATTATACATTGATAATTTTCACTCCCTGATCAATACTATATACTAAAAGTAAAATAATAGCCATGCATTAGCTTACAAATGATGCAGTCTTTTGGAGTTTTTCAATAGACATCCTGTTATATTTTGCAATTGGGTCTTCCATTCTTGCATCCTCAGGTAAAAGTTCAGAAAGCCTTCTCTCAAAGTAAAACATATCATCACTAAAAGTAGTAGCATCATCACTAGCAGCTCCTAATAATTGAGTAACATCTTTAAGGAACTGCTTGTAGGCAACTACCACCTAGAACAAATTGTTTGAATTGTAATACTTCTACTGTTATCCCGCCAGTTACATATATAGTAATTTTTTCATACACCATATGCACTTTATATTATCCTCAGCTAGTCACATTAGAAACAAAATAATTTTACAATATTCAAGACTGGAAACGGCAACATGATTCATACCAAATAAATACTATCAGGTAGTTCAAAATGATTGATTTGGAAGAGATGTTTTTTCATTATTAATAAATAGAATAAAGAGTACTTTATCTGAAAATAAATAAACAAACTAAAAAATCAAGCATCTATTTCAACCTACGACATTTCTTCTGTGGCAAAAGTAATACTACATACACAGAATTACCAAGCAATATTAAACTCAAACAACTTCCACTAGGTTAAGCAAGCATAGTAAGTGTTATTTTGCATGGCCTGGGGCTGTAGGAATTTTAATCATCAGTTATGTTATGGCTGCCTCAAGGATAAGGGGCAGTGGTGGACGGGAGTGCAAATTTTCAAACATGCTAAAAGAGCCTAAATTTCCATCGAAAGAAAACTTTTCACGGTCAATGAGATTGTTAATGTTTTCTCCTGATGTTTTAGTGTATAATGTCATGGTACAGGGGTAAATGTGTTATCTTTAGGTATAGGGTGCAGGGACACAAAAATATTCTTGAGTTATATGAAGAAAATGACTGTATTAGAGTACTGAGGATATATTTTCAAGAGTATTTTTGACAATATTTGGAATCAGGAGTAATTATACTTCTCTAAAGGCACCGACGAGTTATAATGATATTAGCATTCCCTGGTTGTGGTGATGTGTTGAAATCTTGTTTCGGTATAATATAATAATTGTTATAATAATTACTATTACACGTTCTGGTCTATCCTTTCCCTATTATTATTCTTTTATTTTTTCAATGTGTGTGTGTGTGTGAGAGAGAGAGAGACCGGGGGGGGGGGAGGTTGTATGTACTTTTCCATAATTTCTTTTTCATTGTTGTGACCTTTCCTTGAGAGAGAGAGAGTGTGTTGTTAACTTTCTTGATTGTTGCTGTCTAACGGCTGGTGCACTTTAATTTGAATTAATCAATTCACACAGTTCAGATCTTCCTTCCTGATGAAGGGGGCTCGGGTCCTTGAAAATTTGATCTTCCACCTACGCCAGACTGGACCAACTACTGTAAGTTGACATCGCTGTCTCTCATTCCTATCCAAACATATTATATAATTTGACCTTATCACATTTTCATTAAGTGTGTTATACATAAATAAATAAATATCCAGACTATGCCAGGCTCCCAGCTCGTCTTAATATATACATGTACACCTTATGAAGCTGCAAATAGGAACAAAACATATTCATTTTGTAAGTTAATACTTAATTCCTTTGTGAACTATTAAATTGTTTTGGTGTATTGGTCTTTTTATTTATCCATTTATTTAAACTCGCTACGCCAAGAACTGTTTTTTTTAGATAAATTAAGTTGGAGATTCTGTTAAATTTGAATACTCAATATAACTTACAACATTTTATAAATAAATTTGGAAGTGTGTATGTATGTTCCCATTACAAATTGAAACACATGGAGTAGTTTAAACTGAACTTGGTACAAATGTTACTTAAGACCTGGTAACAGACATTGTGATAATAAGACTAATATTATCCTACACAAACAGAGATGGCCGGGGTCCACATTTTTTTTAAAAAACACCAAAAAATGGCCAATATTAACATCAAATAAATAGTATTTGTCAATGAGATTGATAGTGTCACTCTTGATGTTCCTATCATAATTGAAAGGGAGCACAACTATGGGTGGGGGTAAAGGATATTAAACAAAAATAATGTGTTAACAAGAATATGATGTTATGGACCTGGGTAAGCTTAATTCTGGCATTCATTATTCCAGTTAACTTGAAATTTTCCCCCTAGGTATGTAGGTGAAAGAGGGTAAAATAAAATAATTTGAAAGTAATTGAAATGTATGTCAATTCCACAGTTTTGGCTCATGCCAAGTTGATTTCAGGTTAGTACCATGTCTTCCTTAAGTTATCAGGAGAATTTTTGCCTCTTTTAAGGTACTGTGAATATTTTTATGTACACAGAGCATTATTTATTCCTTAAGGTACTGTTGGGATATTGATAGGAATAGTACACAGGTTACTTACAGGAACAAACACTGTGGTGATAAGATACCCCTATCATTTCTAGAGGTGATTTTTAGCTTAAAATAAAAAGTTTTTGGTATCACTGGAATATATGTCACTTTGAATGAAATTAAAACCTTATTTCAACCCCTAACCTCAAGGTATAACTAGGGTCAAATAATAAAATGATAACAACCAGGATTGGTGTCAAAATTATGGTTATGAGAGTTGCTAAGTGTAAATTTCAAATTTACCATGTGAGGTAAGTTGAAATTTGACCAATAGGGATGGAGTTGGAAACGTGTGAAACAAACAATTGCAATAATGACCGAGATTGAGAAATTGGTGTTGATTCCATGATTTTGAATCTCTGTGAACTAAATAACATTCAACCAGGCTGTTTTAATTCAATTTGAAAAATTGGCGGAGGTGGAGTTATGTGAGAAATTTTAAAATATTGAAAAACAACCAATATTAGCGTTGAATAAATACAAATTAAATGTAGTTCATTTCTAAATTGAACCCTGAAAGGAACCCTATGAGCAAGGTACAAGGTAATTATATAAAAATTAATTCTGGCATTCACCATGCTTAAAATTCAGCCATTACAACTGTGGTAGATGGAAATGGGATTATTTTTAATAACTCTTTAAAGTAACTCAGAATATTTCCCCTTCCTGATAGTGCTGATCCAAGGGAAATGTTTTAGACTTTATTAAAGTATCATGTGTACATAAGGTCAAGTCAGTTAAAGTACCATCAGTCAACTTCATGGTAAAGTTGAAGTTAGCCCACAGATGGCACAGTTCAGGGAGGTTGTGTGAAGGGGTAAACGGATCAAAAGAGCAACTCTATTGATGCTGGTTAAATCATATGTTGACAAAGACATCAGTGTCAAATTAATTGCTTTTCCAGGCTAGTATAAATAAATACCTGAACAATACCATGCACTAGCAGTAGATAAAATCTGGTTTTCATAACTAACATTTTTTTTAATAATCAAAAAACAGAGTTTCTAGTAATTAATGTCCAAATAAATGCTTAAAAAACCTATAGGTTAGTTGACATTATTTTCAACAACATCCAATTCCAGTTATTTATATACATGGTTGAGATATTTGGGTCACAATAAATGTGGCCCTATGCCTGGAGTTCACTACAAAGAAGGAGTAACCACCAAAATTGTAATTTATCAGTTTTATCATATCCCCTCCCCTCCCCCCACCATATTTATCATTTTTTTGTAGGGAAGCTTTTCCATACTGACTGCAAATTATACAATGATCTATCTGGGGTATAAATGATTCCTAATTGTAGTTGGTCTCAAGACCTCTCCTGTATGTTATTTCTATAGTTCATTTTCTAAACTCATTTTAACCTTATACAAAGAATACATTTTTGAGAATCCAAATAATGTTGTTTCACCATCTTCTTCAAATAATGGCTTTTAATTTTTGGGAAAGTATCTATATTTGCCACAGCTCTGTCATTTGTTTCCCTATAGACATTTAACAATGTAGCATCGAAATGCATAAAATTTCTAGAAAAATATTATCATACTTGAATTCAGGGTTCACTCACTATTCTTTGATAAAAACTTATTTTTTTGCTTCTTCCTTCACTTCTTGGCCTCCTACCCAGCTTCATGTTTAGTAAAATAAAATCTCCTTTCTTTTAAAATCCTAAATTTCAGTATGATATGCAACAATATTTTCTTTTATGCAGTTTTTCAAATAACTTCTTAGGCACTAAGTTCCACAAACAGATTTGGGTAGTTTTGCAGTCTGCTTTTTTCCTATTGCATTGTGTTCTTAGAGATCCTGCCTTCTCTTTTCTAGATTTCTATTTCCATCTTGACATGTTGGCTGATTTCCATCTTCTTCTGATGTGACTTCTGTCATTTTCTGAATTTCTTCCTCTGCTATCATCTTTCTTGACAGCTTCTGGCCTAAGTCTTCACACCTAGTTAACATATTCATTATTGACATTTTGTCTTATCAGTAATAATGAGAACAGGCCCATATGAAATATACTAAATCCATGTTAGTGCTAGTTTACAGTTACAGATTTTAAAATGGTTTTCCCCTATATACTTTCTCTGTCTTGTGACTTAGTTAAGAAATGGAAATTATCCAATTAGTACACACACTTCAGAATATAAAAGATGTGACTTTTTGATGTAAATAACTAAAAAACTGCAAAAAAGGACTCTGTGAGTTTCCCCTGAATAAGCTAATAAATTGAAATATAGAATAATCTATTTTATTCATTTCATAACAATATCCAAGCTGCCTAATATGTACTGAATGTGCTTTTATGTAGATGTGTCACCACAATTGAGTGTCCCCTCCTAAATGCAACTTGTAACACACACTTTTTCATATTAATTCTCAATAGGAATATTCACTTCCCTTCCTATTTCATATTTTAGAAATATGTAATATGAATATCTGAAAAACACTAAATTTAATTTGAAAATTAATCAATTAATATAGGATTTCCTAGTGAGTTGATTTAAGAAGATTCTTGGTTTACTAACTGTGGCAAATATTTATTAAAACTTAATGTTTCTGTGAAATTTATATGCACTGTCAGAATGTGACTGGTGAGCCAAGAAAGGTCGGGATTAGCTGCACTATATTGAAAAGTTAAAATTTTATCATTAATGTGGGATTATGCTATGTAAATTATATTTAATTGCCTTGACAAATAAAAGAGAACTTATTGACTCACTCTGGTTGGTTTACTTTACAAATTTTTCAAATACACACAATTTAAAACTCAAATTAAAATGCCTTTTACATATGATCAGGTCTACTTTAAAGTGGCGAATACACAACTTAAAATTATCATTTCATTCAAAAGTTTTCATGCAACATACAAGAAAAAAATCAAAAGAATTCTGTATTCCACAATAACTGTTTCATAGTTAACGAGTTACAAATAATTTTTTCCTCATTAGGACGTCATCATAATTTTGCTACCAAACAAAAACTACATGCTGAAATGTATGAGTATATGTAGACTGCAAATTAACCTATTTTTGTAGTTCATAAATTATTCTAATATTATTTAACAATTGCTATCTTTAATAAAACAATAAAAATGGAATATTTATAGCACTAAATTGCAAGTATTGTGTAAAAATACAAGTAATAGTCAGTCCACTGAGAATGGAAATTGAAAGAAAGGACAGGTATCTAAATAACAGAGATATGTCAAATTAGATGAAGAATTATCAGGATTCCTATCAAGTAAAGACATTTATTTGCCACAAAATTTCAATAACTAGCACTACCACCAAATTTTTGTAGCAAACCGATGTTACTCGATTGTAATCCTTCATCCTGCAGTTACACAAGGAAATCCTACAATAATTATTACCTCAAACATTTTTTCATTTACTTGTATTATATATCAGCAACTGAGGATTATGTGAAATTGTCATTATAATTGATATGGTCAGGAAAGAAAGACAGAATCACTGGCTTACCATAAATTGAGACTAGTGGTACCTTGTCAAACAGGAAACATTTCACATTTTCAGAGAGTCATAAGCCCCCCCCCCCTCTCTCTCTCTCGCTCGCTCTCTCTCTCTCTCTCTCTCTATATATATATATATATATATATACACACACACAGACAGACAGTGAAGTAGACTTACATGAAATCAACAGTTGGTCCAGTTGGACTTAAGAGAGAGAATATTACAAATTAGGCCCACATATACGCATTATGTGACTGCGTATGATAAGACGTAGAATAGCGCGCAAAGAAAGCATATGTTCAATGCAGGGAGAAGGAATGAAGAAGGGAGGACTGAAAATTTTCAACCAGGACAGGATTTGAACCCGCAAATTATGTCTCGGCCACACGGAAAGCGGTCTGTAGATATATGTCGAATTGTATTATGCATTTTTTTGCATCACCTCTGTCATACAGAACGCGGTCTACCGTCTTGTCGCTACGACAAGCGATCCGACAGTACAAAATCACAATTTTTTCTCGCGACTGCCTTACCGCCTTCGCTTAAAATGAGTGACCAAACTGAAAGATTTATAGAAACTGTGCGTAAATACACGTATTTGTTTGAACCTCCACACAAACATTATAAAAATGTTTAAAAGAAGGCTGAAGCATGGAATGGGAGCTCAAGAATTAAGTATCTTTTATTGTAATTCATTTAATCATTAATACATTATATTTCATGTGTTGTTTCTTCTGGTGAAGTAATCAGAAAAATGTTCGTGAATATGAATTGCAACATTGAGCGACCTTCGATTTGTTATTCCAGTTTCCACAAATTCGCGTATAGGCCCGCATTTTTCTTGAGTTCATGCGACTGTTCGCTGTCTTTTATTATTATTATAAATATAACCTAATTGTGCAAACTGCTTTTACAATATAATCCGCAGTTTCAACATTAATTTAAAAATGTAAAAATTAATTTAGAAACGCTTTAGAAGTCTTATGTGACGTCCCCATATCGCAGACCGCCTCGACAACGCTGGATCGCTTCCCTCCGCGACAGACTGCTTTCTGTGTGGCCGAGTCTTAGGCCTCGGGCACGATAGAAGCGGCGAGCGGTAAGCGTTTGAGAGGCAGAGAGTCAGGGAGGCAATGCGGTACAGAGCCGTATCCCGACCCGCTCATCGCTTTGCCTCCCTGACTCTCTTCCAAACGCTTACCGCTCGCCGTTTCTATCGTGCCCGAGGCCTTAAGCTACTGGCCAACTTCCAAACAAGGAAAATATAGACAGTCTTATTAGGTGTAGGGGGGGGGGGGATGGAAAGAGTAGAGGGAGTGAATATTTAGGAGCATCCATTAAGGAATAATTACAATGTAAAGAACTTTAAGTTGGTGGTGAAGTCACATTCGATTTGTGGATAGTGAGGAAAGATAGAAATAAATTCCTTTGGATAGGAGGGCTATCCAGAAAGTAGATTGCGTTTTCGTCTGTAACAAGGGCCGGAGATAGCTCGGTCATCGCGTGTCTGGTAGTTACGCAGTTCAGTCGGCATGTATCTGTGCTAGAGTGGGGGGGGGGGGGGTTAGTATTGTCACCAGTTAATTCACAGTAAACGTTTCAAATGTGTGCTACAATCAAAAATCCCGCGAGTTGTGAGGTGCGACCAGTGATAAGGTTTTTGTTGGCAAAAAAACACAAACCGATTGAAATTTATCGGCAACTGTGTGAAGCGTAATCACTGTTGGTGGAGTGCGCCAATGGTGCATTTGGTTAAAAAATGGGCGGACTAACGTTACGATGAAGAGCACAGTGGACAACCAAACATTTTGATTGTTGAACCTGTCATGACAAGATTCGAGAAAACTGCCGTTTCACATAACGGAAATTTCGCTTAGTTTTCCACAAATTTCACCCAGTTTGTTGCATTTAATTATTACACAAAAGTTGTCTACCACGAATTTGGTGCAAGATGAGTGCCAAAAATTCTGACAGAAAAAAACAAAAGATTCAGCGTATGGATGTAGCATTGACATTTCTGGACTCTTACGACAAAGATGGTGATTCATTTCTTAATCGAATCGTAACTGGAGAAGAGACTTGAGTCAAACATGTGACCTGCAAGACTAAGTTCCCCCCCAAAAAAACCAAGGAAATGTTTGCAAACGTTATCTGCAAGAAAGATTATGAGGATGGGTTTTTGGGATAGGCAAGGTGTACTAATCAATTTTCTGGATAATCGCGCAACAATAAACTCTCAGAGGATTTTGTGAAACGTTGCAAAACCTAAGGAAAGCAATTCAGAACAAGCGTAGATGAAATTTAAGCTCAAATTTTGTTTTGTTTTTGCATGACAATGCCAGACCACACACGGTAAATCGAACTTGAATGATTTCAAGAGGTGGGTTTTTCCCCATCCGCTCTACAGTCCCGATCTTGCACCAATCGACTACCATTCATTTCCAAGGGTGAAGACCTTGCAGCACAGCGCTTTGACGACGACGCGAGCAGGCTTCAGAATTTTATGACGTTGGAATTACGAAGCATGTTCAGCGCTAAGATATGGGCCTCAATTTGACTATGTTGAAAAGTATTTAAGTGTCGCTTGCAAATGTATATAATATCATTTTTTTCCTATAATTTTTTTTCTATCGCAAAACGTAATCTACTTTGTGAATAGCCCTCGTTTATAATGTTAGAAACTATAATTTGGTGACGAAGCCACATTGGATCTTGGATAGTGAAAAATGATAGAAATAAATAAGCGAAAGGTGGGAATACGCTATATGTGAAATGCATGTGCTCGGGCGTAGTATATATATATATATATATATATATATGTGGTAATTAAAAACATGTAATTATTTAATGAAATTTTTTTTACGATTTCATTGTCGGCGGCGTAAATACAAGAATTGTGTACAATAATATGGGACCTACAATGCTTGCTTGCTGTGGGCATTGTCGCGAAGGCATGGCTGGACGCGCAGAACTTTAGTGTGTTTTTGGGAGACGTACAGGATAGTGAGAGAGCAGAAAGAGGGTGTGGTGGGAATCGACGGAGAGAGAGCAGAGAGTATTTTATGGAAAGCTGCAGAGTGTTTTTGTCAGAACTTGTAATTGCGGATTACTTGGACCAGGAAAGCGAACCTGATTAAAAGTTCCTGTGACTATATTCAAGAAAGTGTATAGGGGCAGCAGAGATGTAATATAGTAAAGTCCTGGGTTTATGGATTACGAGGCGACATTCTGAAGCTATAAATATTGGCATAGTTATGCAGGCATCAAAGATTTAAAACAACGTTATCAACTGTAAAGAGCAGGAAGTGTTGTGTCTGAAAATTACAACCACATTAAATTCAGTGAAAAATGGCCTGTCTGTCAAGTGTTTAACAATAATCGAATGAGGTCGAGCCCCCTTCGAACAGAAAAAAAACGAAAAAGGAAATTTATTAACTGTAAGCCTAATGCAAATAATATTTATCGTCAGATTTCGTATTTCACTAAATGTTTAAGTTAAGAATTTTTCACTTTATAATTTTTTAATTGTCTTGACGTAACATTCTCTATTGGAGGCCCAATAGTTGACACTGAAATTAAGCCGTGGCAAAACTTTACCAACTTGTAACAAAATTTTCAATGGTGATAAGAATTTATTTTAATAAATTAACTTTGTTTTATATTTTAAATTCTGATTTTTCATTTAAAATCCTACTGTTTCAGCTATTAATTGTGTTAATTTAAAATCTCATTAAATTCTATTATTAAAAATGTGCTACAATGTGGGATTATTTAAATTGAATAATTAATCATTTAAATTGTGTTTACTACATTTTGGCACCTCAACGTGGGGCATATTAAAATCAAAAAATTAAATTAATAATGTGTTTACTACAATATATATAAATAAATAATAGCAAACAAATATGACAAATGCAAAAACATGCACATCACAATACACAATGGGACACGAATTACATTAAGGCTGCCAATGAGCTTGAGTACTGTTTGTAGAGATGTTGCATTGGACAAATCAAGGCAGAGTTGATCTAGGTTTCGCCTTGGCAGAACGTGAGGGGACACAAACTGAAATTCAACACACATTGTTTAAAGATGCAAAAGCAAAATAACAAATAAAAACTCCAAATATAATAAAAAAATATTTTAAGGTTATTGTTAATTATATATACTTCAGATAAAAATTGATATTATGAACTTACTAATAATGATAAATATTAGTAACCTTTTAAAGTTGCTTGAAAGTAATATCATAGGCTGAGTACTCATTATCTTGTAATACATATTAAAATAAGGAAATGTAAAAATGTTAAATTGATTAAATCATTTGGGTAGGAAATATATAAAGCGGGCAGTTGGCTTACCGAAAATCGACGGGGGGGGGGGGGGTGTAGTCAACGTGGACGAAATACATTTTCAAATTTCTGAGGGCCTGAGTCTCCTTTTTCAGGATAGCACCCCCACTGGACATGCAGTTCAGACGTACTATCCACGAAAATTTATTTCGTCCTTCCTGACTACAAAACCTGTCAATTTACGGTAAGTCTCTCTTTCCTATACGAATAAGTTATACATATATAATATTAAAATAATTTTTGGAAAGGATGGAGAGAAAGATGGTGGCCTACCAGAAATTGGAGCTTGGCATTGCCACTCGGGACAGAACGGAGATGCTTCCCATTTGCATCGACATCCCTTTTTACACGCATGCACGCACACACGCGCACGCTTAAATTCAACAACGACTAAATTTTGTTAAATAAATAATTTAACTTTTTTAATATTTGGATTAATTTCAATTTCATTCAATTTTTTCCCCTTCATTAAAAGTACTACATAATTTGGCGCTGGTATTCAATCTTTAAACAATATTAACTATTTTTATTATTACATTAATTGGTGTACCGACGTGGTGGCACATTTCTCATAATAAATAATAGGTTTGAGCTCAAAAGGTGATAAAAATATAGCAGATTTCTGGGCAGATTTAAGGGAATGGAGAAAGGAGAATAATGAAAGTAATGATAAAATATGTAAGATAATTGACATTGGTATTGCAGAAATTATGTCAGAATGTATAGAAGTATTAAATAAGAAAGTTGCAAACATTGAAATAGAAACGTGAAGTATCAAAGAAAGTGGAGTAATTGGAGGATAAGTGAAATGAAAATATTAGTGACATGCAAATGTTACATATTGAAGATATTAATAAGAAAATAGGGTTATTGGAGGATAAATGTAATGAAAATATTAGTGATATGAAAGTGATAGATATTGAAAATGTTTATAAGAATGTATATTTATTGGAGCATAAAGGTGATGATGATACTAGAGAGATTAAAGAGTTAGAGATTGTAGATGTTGTTAAATCTAAATATGAAGTATTGGGAGAAATAAAGATAGAGGAAAAAGTTAATGAAATACAAAATAATTCTGAGGGAATAGTAGAAATATTGCAAGAAGAAAGTATAAACCAAGACAATACTTAAGTTTATTAATAAGTAAATATCTGCCGTCAGATTTCGATAACTATATATTATATAACTTTATATATATTTATATAATTTATATATATTATATAACTTTCAGATTAATAATAGCCGTTTTAAAATTCATTTTTTGTACTATCTATTAGACGCCCGATAGGCGGCCCTAAAATTGAGTTCTCACAGAAGCCGATGCATAATATTAAAAATGTAAATTCAACGAAGACTAAATTTTGTTAAAAAAATTATTTTGTTAAGTATTTAAAACTTTTGTTAATTAAAATTCATTCCTTTATTCATTCAATTAATAAAGCGATTACAACATAATTTGGCGCCACAACATGCTGGCATTCTGTCTTTAAACAATATTAACTATTTTGTTATCAATGTGTAATGTATTATTGAAATTATTTCTTTAATTATTGGCGTCATAATTTTGAGGCCGAGCATTGTAAAGAACAGAATTGTTTGGCGCAAGAATGCTGGCTATAATGGTTGCTACGGATTATTGTCAAAAACCATTGCACAGAGAACTTTGGCGAAAAACATTCAGTGTGTGTTTGGATGGCTTGACAGGTGACTGAGAGACAGACAGTCAGTGAATCAGACATGTCACGTGTGTTCTGGGAGCTGGAGCAGTGTCTTGTGGCGAACCGGCCAATGGTGGCCGAATTCAGCAAAGTATAAGCTGAATATATCAGCTTATGTATTAAAGGGATGATACGTACGACAGTAAAGTAGAAAGGCGCCGAAAGTGTTGCAAAGTGTTAAGTCGAAGTGTGAACAGTATCGAATCAGTGCTAGGGCCTGTCAATAAAAATAATGTTCCATTAAAATTAAAATAACCACGGGTGCACAAACCTGAGCAGCCCTGAACAAAATGATATGTGAAAACGTAAATTTTGTAAACCTTTACGCAAATATTGTTTACCGCCAGATTGTATAACTTTGCCAGATATTTCTATAGTTTTCTTAGATTTCTATAGTCTCTTCGTATAAAATTTTGTTCTCTCTTTAAAAATTTTAGTTTAATTTCAACGTAAAATCCCGTAAAATTCCTTCCTTTGTTTTCTTTTATATTTTGCACACCACATTATTTGGATGTAATATGGAACTTGTTTCTTTAATAATCTTTCGAATACTACATAATTTGACTTCCTAACTTTTTATCATTTGATTAATATGCATACCACAATATATATAGCGGTGACCAGCAATGTCTATAATGAAAGGATTTTCTATAATTAATATTTGTATTGTCAGCGTAATATTATGGACGAAGTATTGTTGGAAACAGTAAGCATTGCATAAGAATGTGGAGTTTCGGACGTATTATAGTCGGCGGTGTTTTGCGGTGGAAAAGCTTTGAAGAGAGTTCAAGCCAGTCTGTAATAGGAACCGACCAGTAAGTAGTGTTAGTGTTCAGCCTGCGTATGAAACAGTCACGAGTCTGCAATAGTAGGTGGCCGGTTGCCTTCATGGGCAGTCTGATGACCTAGTATAATGCTTATCGTCAGATTTCTTTAGATTTCATAAAATTTCTTCAGATTTCTATAGATTTTCCTATGTTAATATTTCTTATGTAAATTTAATTCAATATTTTGTAACATTTTATTTTTATTCGATTCGGTTATAATTGCACATTACTATAACTGTTAGAGGCGCGATAAGCGACCCTAAAGATTTAAGAATTTCAATAAAGCTGTGGCATTTATGTAAAAGTTTTGTACAAAATCCAACTAAATATAAATTTTGTATCTACAATTTAATTGTCTAAATTATTTCATTTATCTTAAATTTACTTATCACATTAATTAGCCGCAACCTGGTGACTTTGTTTCTATATTGGGGTAATTACGAATATGTAATTATTAAATAAAATTTTACTATTTTATTATCGGCGGCGTAAATATAAGGCCATAACTTATATAACTTGGGGTATTGTCGACAAGAATACGGAGCCTGTATTGCTTGCTTGCTACGAAAGCATTGTCGCCTAAGGCAGCATATAGACGAGTCAGAGTTGCTGGGACCACGACAGAGCGAGTGTTTTTTTGGAAGCCGAGAATGGTGTATTAAAAGTCGCCAGTTCTCGAGTTGCAAATTGCCCGTAGCCAATAGCTAATAAGTTTGGGATATTGAGAAAACACGATTTCTCAGATCGAGTTGCAAGTCGCCAGTTCGGAATTGTATTTTGTCCGTTGCCATGTTCCAGCAATTATCCAAATTTAAGAGTACAGTGATTGTTAAAACAAATCTACTAACATGTTATTATCAAAAACAGTGTTCAGTGTTTGCAAACGAAAATACCATAAATTCAGTGCAAAATGGCCTGTTAGTGATGTGTGAAAAATCCAGTTATGTGAGATCGAGCCCAGATGACCAGACAATGGTAAAGTAACTAAAAAGAATTTTCCCAACTTTAAACCTTATTTTTTGTAAATATCATTCTCGTCATATTTCAGGTTTCGATCATTTCAATTAAAATAATAAATATATTTACGTATTATGATTTTGTTTGCAGGTGAACCATAGTAAAAATTTTGTGGACCCAAAAACTGGAGCACATACAAATTCCATTGAGGCAACTTGGAGAGCTGCAAAAGATATAATGCGGGAACCAGGGCGGAGGAAGTCCGCTATACCAGGGAAATTGGCAAAATACCTTTTTCAAAAACAATGTAGGTTGCGGAATGTAGGCCGTTTCGTTGAATTTATGATGACACTCAGGGTGATCATGTGGAAGGTACAGTGAAACGAATGTTTTTAGATTACTGACTTTAAGTATATTAAAATTATATTTGAAATTCATATTTTTCTTTTTCTTCAGATTCTGAAAATGTGGACATGTATACGATTCAAGACGAAAATGTTAAAGTGAATAGATACTTTTATAATGATTATTAGAAGTTTATAAAATTTAAATATATTGGTCTCCGTTTTGTTTCAGATTTTGAAAATGAGGTTGAGGTGTTTGCTTGCGAAGAGGTCGCAGAAATGGAAGGTACTGTGAAAGGAATGGTTGTAAATTTATGAATTGTACTTTTCAAATTTTGAACAATCGTTGATTTTTTTTAATCTTCCGATGCAGGTTAGTAGCCACCATGAGCGTCAACAAATAATTGTAGAGGTTTCCGGCGATCTGTTGTTAGCATTTTCCCAACACAGGACGTGAATCCCTCGGTGGATTCAGGGGATTGTAAAGCTCTCCTGCGTGCCTCATAAATTCAACGAAACGGCCTACATTCCGCAACCTGCAATGTTTTTGAATATGTTTTTTGCCAATTTCCCCAGTATAGCGGACTTCCTCCGCCCTGGTTCCCGCATTATATCTTTTGCAGCTCTCCAAGTTGCCGCAATGGAATTTGTATACCCTAATCAAATTCTTTCCCAGACAAGCATAAGATGCCCAACAGTCGCTGATTATCGTCGTACCGGGACGAATCCACTTCTTAATTAACGGGATTAACGTCTCGGACGTCCGATCCTCTACAGTTTCGAAGAATACATTACCAGTACCACCTTCGATTGCCCAAAGATCAAGTGCCCATCAAATTTTCTCCCCTTACCATATTTAGACTTTCCAAATTTCGACTCATCTATCTCTACAATCTTCCCCGGTCCACCGACCGGTTGCTGCTTCTTCATGAATACATAGAGAAGCACCTCCATGCAGAATGAGGACCAATCTGCTGCAGTGTGACTTGAAATTACTGCCTCTTTCATTATGTTATCAATAGAAGTGTTGTCCACCCATTGACATATAAAAACCAACATCTGCAACATGGTCAACTTTGATTTCTCGAAAAATGTCCCTACCCTCAGAAACACCGTTTTGCCACACTTTGCTAAAAGTCCCTTCTTCATCACCATATTTGTACAGCGCCACATGTATCCATCTGGTGCAGCCTCGTTCTTCGCAATACTTAACATTCCCCCACATTTCCTACAGGGATACGTCCCCTCCTGTGGAATTACCTTCCAGGTAATTATGTCTTTAACATAAAGTCAAATCACACGTTACAGTCGCCGGAAACCTCTGCAACCCATTAAGATGACTGCCAGACAACGAGGAAGATGTGGACAATAAACTATCAACTACTTTGTACTTATGTAATGTGGCCATAAATGTGTAAAGTAGTTATAATTATGTCAGATCCAAATATACAGCAATGTAACTTCAATTTTTCTGCTTTCAGGACTGAGGACCATGACCAGAGGACACCTGAAGCTGATGGCCACCATAAAGAATTTTCCTGTAATTAGGTATATTGCAAATATGCATTTATAATTTTTGAACACTGAATTTTTAGTGAAATATTTAATGGCCTATTTTTTAATTTGTAATGTGTATCAATGAGATTAAATGTATTCATATCCTTTAAAATTTTCTTTTTTTCTAAATTAACTTTAATTACCATTGAATTTAAAATACAGATTCCTATCGGAATAAAATTATTTAAAATCACTTTGCATTAAGTTTTTATTTTCTTTTTATTTTAGCCACCTAAAAGATATGTTACACCATGGTGATAGAGCTATGATCTATGTCTTCATTGCTGCATCATATTTCCCATGGTTAACTTTGCGACCACTTCCTCCTGGTGGTTGGGCTGCTGCATTACGTTGGTTGGTATGGGTGTTAGCATCTCTTGGCATTCTGTACCAACAACTCTTCCATGAACAGTACAAGTGTTTGGAGACAATTTTTTATCTAGTCATGGGAATCACACCATCTTTTGCCATTATTAGTATGGTAAGTACAAATTACTTAACTATATTTCATATAAATATCAGTGTTTTATTTCTTTTTAGTGGATAATGTGTTATACCAATTTTAAAAGTATTATTTAATTGTTCATTAATTAATTTTCTCTTCAGAATGAATTCTCAGGATTAACTGAACTGAAGATCGGAGGTGCTGTATATATACTTGGTATAATATTTTTTAAATCTGATGGCAAAATCCCATGTTCCCATGCCATATGACATCTCTTTGTTGTTATGGCTGCTGGCATTCATTATTATGCAATTTTTAACTATTTGTACCCTACAGATGATAGTTCTGTATAAATTATTGTAGACTTGGTGTTTATATAAGTAGCTGTCTGGTATATTAGGTGATATTGTGTTTGTATACAGACATACAGAATATACATGCAATGCAACTGTTCAATGCAATTAATTTTTTATTTTTGTTCAATTTTTACTACAATTTTTGCTCAATATAATTATTTATGGTACAAACATTGAAGAATTTGAAACTATACATTTAAATGCTTGTATTGATTTGAAAGGTATTTCAAACTTGTATTGATTTGAAAGGTATTTCAAACTTGTATTTCTGAAAATAAGTAATTGTAGTACGTCAGAAAATATTTTGTAGATAATTTCAGTATAAAATACTGTTATCACACCAAATTATAATGGAAATCCTCCTTAGTATTTTATCACCATGACACACTCAACACATCTAACTTGTAAATACTTATGAATGTGTCAAATGTGTTGTATTTTGGCCAAATTTTTGTAGCCCTGATTATATTTTTTGTACTATAATGTACACTAAGATGTGATAAGTACTTGTATTGTCAATGTTTAATATGACTGTACAGTCTTGATAATTTTTATATCTTGCTGTGAATATATTAATGTAGCTAGTCTGTGATGTAGTTTGTACTAAGATGTAGAAAATGATGTTATTTAAGAATGAAAATGTTTCAATTCTAAATTATAACACATAAAAAGTTTATGGATTTCATAATCATTTAAAGTTTCATAGTTACAGAATTTGTTAAATCAAGTAAAAGTAAGGAAATGTTGACATTATTCATTATAATTTCATGTTTGTCTTCCAAAGGAAAATTATTATTATTATTTAATATTTGTATCATGGATAATGAAATTTGGGTTAGTACTACTGTAGATTTTTGTTTGTTTTTATGTAAATAAATTTAGTATTTTGTTTTATATTGACAGTTTCCTATAAATGTTTAACTGTTACTGAATTTAAGCTTATTTACTTAAATGTGTGAAACTTTTCAAACAAGTTAAGTCTTTGTTTTCTTGTGAAATAGTTCAATAAGCTTTCTTGCTATAAATTTTCACATATCACAATGTCATCTGTTAAATTAAATCACATTGAAGATGGAGTTTAATTCTGGCTGGTTTTTGTCAATGATTTACAATGAACCAATTAACAATTACACTACACTTTTTGAATATTTTCCTCATGGTGTCAAATTTGTAAGTATTATTTTTTGTGTCAGCTTATCTGTATATGGTACATTTAAAGTCTATATGTTGAGGTAATGAAACTTGTCCTGTTGATACTGATTTTTGAATCTTAATAATTCATTCCATTTAAGTAGATATTTTCACTTGCAAGTAATTAAAACTGGAAGATAAATACAGTCATACCAGCAACAAACGTAATATTAAATTAATAGAACATCAATAATAAATGCTTACAAATGTAAGCTGAAGAATATCCTTGTACAAAAACCCAAAAACAAGGAAAAAAACTGCAAAATATAAGCATATGCTGTATATACAGGCTATTGTAAAAAAAATAAGGCTATAGGTTATAATATGAATATATCCATAATCAATTATTTTTAAGAGTATATCAGTTGTGCCTTAATTGGGTGTTAGGAAGCAATTCTATGGCTCAATGAATATTATAATTACATAAAAAAATTATATTTAAATTTATCTGGGAAAGGAAGGAAACTATTGAAATTTTTTCAGGCATTTGCTTCCTTCTACAGGACAGTCGCTCTGTGTGCCGGCTGACTGAACAGTGTGGATTTATAACGGTGCGGTCAGCTGGCACATGGTGCAGTCATGCTCTGTCTTGAAGGAAGCTTAGGGCCTTAAAAATGTGACACTCTTACCTATCCAAGATAATGACACCAATTTAAGGTAAGGCAGCCACCACCTCCCAATGCTGTCTTATACTATCTCTAAATAAGTTTTGTTATATTTTGAAAAGTTGTTTAATTTCAACTTCCTTTCATTATTGTATATTACGTTTAGATGCCTAACATGGTGATTAATTGTAATTTCAATTTCTTTTGTATAACTAAATTTGGTGCCATAATGTTGGATTATGTACAATAATTTCAATTTATTTTTTTATTACAAAATTGGCGCTCCAACATGGTGGCAAGTTTCTCATAAAAAGAATAGGATACATTTTTTATATAGATCTGACCGTAGCATTGATGAAATATTGATGCAAGTAGTATAGTAAGATGTGCATGCAATACTTTGCTATTTTTTGTGATCGTGTGAAAAATTGAGGTTTATTAGGAGAGAAAAGTTAAATGTGCATTTTAATTCAGAAATTTTACTGTTACCTAGATTTAATTGAATTTAAAAAATGGATTCTCTAAATGTGATAACGAAGAGTCAGTTTAAAGTATTATTTAAGTGTCTAGCAGGTATTAATAAAATTATAGAAGATAATAAAACTATAGCAGATTTAAGAGCAGATAATAATAAAAATATAGCAGATACTAATAAAAATTTTGCTGATTGGAGCGCAAAAAGTGATAAAAATATGAAAGAGTTAAGGTTAGAATGTAATAAAATTAGCTTAAAATTGGAGAGGATACAGAGAATGTAGTTCAAAGTTTACATAGAAATATGGCAGACTTCAGGGGAGATTTAAGAGAATGGAGAATAATGAGAGTAATTATAAAATTCGAGAGATTGTTCGCATAGGTATTGCAGAGATAAAATCGGATTGTATAGAAATCTTAAATAAGAAGGTTTTAAACACTGAAGTAGAAACAAGTGAAATATAAAAGAAAGAGGGGTTATTGGAGGATAAATGTAATGAAAATAGTGAAATTAAAATGATAGATATTGCAAAAGGTTGAAATGAATGTAGATTTATTGTAGGATAAACGTGATGATAGATTTTAAAGAGTTAGATATTGTATATGTTGATAAACAGTAATATGAAATATCGGTATAAATAGAGATAGAGGAAAAAGTTAATGAAATAGAAAACAGTTCTGATGGAATAGAAGAAATACTGCAGGAAGAAATAGAGTAACACTATCAAATTAAGCCACACCAAAATCGTTTTATTCATCACTAATAATGCCCTTTTATGAATATTTTTAAATTCCACTCCTTCCCTGGTGGCGGTAGGTGTGTTTTAAGCCCTCAGTGTTTGTTCCTGGATCGTAAGTAGCGTGTATAAAGTTTAATAGAAACTGTACGAATTTAAGATTGTTAACGGAAATTTGTTTCACCCCCTTCCAACCCCATTCCTAGGGGCTGAACTGAATCTTAACCAGTATGGTAAATGTCCGAATTAAACTCAAGTTACTTCCATAACCCCAGGTTAAATACCAGTCTCCGTTGTTTACTCATTACTTTATGTGCAGCCTCCCCAATCCCACACCTAGGGGCTGAACTACAACTTACCTGACAGTGAATATCAGAATTAAACTCATTGAATTCTATAACCATGAATTTGACACAAATCTGTTTTTTCACGCTATTTTTATGTAAAGCCCCTCACCCTTATTTGTCTTGGATAGAAACCATTAATCACAAAGACCCCCAACAGTAATTAATCGACGCTAATATCAGCCATTTTAGCATGTTTTTAAATTTTACCCCCGTTTACCCGATTGGAGCTGCCTAACGCTTCCAAAGGTCGACAGGATCTTTCGCGGGGGTGCGCTCAACTCATCAAAGTTTGATCGAAATAAGATCGGGGGGGGGGGGTGTACAGACATTCATTCATTCATACATATATATGTAGGTAAAGTCAATTTTTTTAGCAACTCGTTATGTTATTTTATTAATTTATTTTGATGCATTGGCCTTTTTGACTGTTTAATTTCCTTGCGAATTGTAGCTTCATACCGCAATAAATCCCCGTTTCCCTCAATTTTATTACGTAGAAAAGTTTGGAAAATAGCGCTCTTTCATTTCCTGTTTATTGCATGCTTCTATCTTAATTATTTCTATTTATTTCCATTAAATTTGGCTTTTAATTGTCGACAATAAATGGATGCTCCACTTAACAATCCAAAAATTGCTCATATTGTTAACTGCAAAAAGGCCGTCAGGCGCAGCATACCTTGTTCAAGGCGGCATTTACCGAGACGAAGAACGTCATAGTGGCGCCAGTTAGACAGCAGCAGCTCCAGGCAACTGGCAGATGGAACGTACCGTCGCGAGACCAATAGGCATGTGGGAACTACGTCACTGCGCATGATCGGGGAAATTGCCAAGTAGCAGGCAAAGACTACATTAACTGCAGCAAACGAGGCCATTTTGCCCGTCGGGTATGTCACTCCAACCCTTTACAGCTACAGCAGACAGCACATATACGCGTCAATACGTAACAGCTGACGATGATGATCCGGCTGAGGAGTTAGCCTCTCCCAGAGTGGCAGTCATCCGTACAGATACACTTGCATGGATGCACAGGTTACAGGCGAAATATGGGACTATTGGTGAAGCTGGATTCGGGTTCAGAGTGCAACGTACTCTCTTCTGTCACAGCACGCCGCCTGCGCTGCAGAGTGATGAAAACTCACCTGTCGACCTCCAAGCATACGGTAGCACACCTCTCAACTTTGACGGACAGAGGCTCAGTCATAGACATTCATCAGGGCCAACGTTTTGCACTCCGTTTCTACGTGGTTGCTAACGGCGTCGGAGGTGATTCGGGCCAGCCCATATGTGAACGTCTCAACCTGCTCATTAGGATACACTGTATCAACCAGCAAAAAGGCGGAGGCAATAATCCAGCAATATCAGGATTGCTTTGACGGGCTCGGTCGATTTGTTCCACCTCATACCATTCAGCTCCTTCTCGATGCTCAGCCGGTTATCCATAATGCACGTCCGGTTCCAGTTGCCATCCTGCCGAAAGTAAAGATAAAACTTCAGAGACTGAAGCAGTCTCACCACTTGCCATGGTGCAGCCATATGAGAGCCGTGCTAAAAAAGATGGCAATGTCAGGATATTCATTGACACGGTCAACTTAAAGCGGGCTATCTTGTGCCCCAGACATTCCATGACGTGCTTCAAAGAATCCACAGTACAACTGTCAAACGCTGGATTATTTACCGTCGCAGATGCTGATGGTACCTTCTGGCAGGTCTAGATTGACGAGGAGTCATCCAAGGTCCGATGTTCACGACTCTGTTTGGGAGATACTGCTTCAAGAGGATGCCAATGGGTATACTATAAACCTCAGAAGTATTCCAAAGACGTGCCACACAATTAGCCGAAGACGTTAGAGGGTTGAGATTACGATTGACGATTTTTTTATCTGGCGGTCACACCATGGAGGAACATAATGACAGGCTCATTGCCTGCCTGCAGAAATGTCACTCTGCGGCACTCAAGCTCAAAACAGAGAAGCTGCAGGTGGCATATGGCGGGCACATCATTTCCAGTTCCCGGTTGAGACAGGACCCCTCAAAGGTAGAAACTATACCAGCCCATGAGGAAGATGAAGACAAGGTTCTCACAGCCCCCCCGGCTTTCTGGAAGGTTGATTGACACGATTAGTTCTTTGTGTTCATATTGCGATGATGCTGAAGGTACAACAGTTTGATGAAACTCTGTGCCTGCACATCATTGCAGTCCGATGTCTTAGCCAACCTTGAAGTTGATGAAGATGACAGCAGGAACCCATCATGCAAAATGTGCAAACAGCGCTGCAGTACAGCCAGGTGCTATACGTGTACTCTCCTGGACTATGTGGCTCCCAAAAGATCTATCCAACTATATTTTTCCTTAGCAGGTACATTCCCACTCATCCTTAGTCTTCATATCTCAGTGAGTTAGGAGGGGGTTGTGATTATATTAGATACTAAATCAAGTTGGCAGCAGTAAGTTTCAAATGACATCTTTGGCTAGTAACTAGCAATGTGTTAATCTGTTAGTTCTATGAATTTTATGCTCGTGTATCCACTTGAGAATTGTATTTAGTGGTAAATATAATCACATCCTTTTATTTCTAAAATGACCATCTAATTAAATCAGCTTTAATCTTAACAGGCTGCAGAAGTGAAGGTTTTATAAACTTGGTAATTTGTAAAATTTTACTCCTGTTGGTTTATTTTACATTATTGTGTATCAGATCATTTTGGTTTATATCACTTTCTCTCTGCCAAGTGTTCTCAATTTAATAACACACTTAAAGAAATCCATAAATATGGAAACTAAAAAAATACTGATCAAAATAGTACCCACCATATATGAAACATATATGTTTCTTATTTTCTCATTTCTTCATTGCTAAAATTCAATTACTAATCTTGAAGAATTCTTAACTCCTTATTCTGACTATTTTAGAAATCTTAGTTTTGTTTTCATCATAATGATTCCTTGTAACTGAATTTAGAAGAAAATAGATTTAGGAAAGAAAGAGGCCTGCCTATCCCGAAAAATATTTCCTAAAAGGCTGACATATTCAAAAACTTTGTGATACATATAGTATTTTCAATGTTCAATAATTAAGAGTTGTTCCGGAGGAAGAACTATTTACTCTCTCTCTAACTCCAAATTATTATTAAAATAAGGTTAAGAGAAAAACTTCTATAGTGAAACAGAAAAGGTGTTTCCATTCAGGTAATATCGTATTACAGCAATATTTTGATGGCTTTCACTGCCATTGTCTTCAATGATGTTTAAGATGCCATTGAATGGAATGGAATCCAAACTTCGCTCTTAACTGAGATGACTCAGATGGCAACTTGAGAACTTTTACTATTTCTCTACACTGGGAAATCCTTTTAACTATAATATTCTTAGAGTAATTAAAAAGACTTCTCAAGTTCCCACATAGGCAATTATGTTTTGACGGTCCACACTGCCATCTTCTTCCAGCCTGGAGAAAGAACAGTGCTAGCAGTCAAAATGTTGCTGCCTACAGAGATAACCAAGATGGAAAGTAACCTTTTTTAATTTTATTCATTGGGAAAGTCTTCAACCTTTAATTTTTAAAAGTAAACCAACTCCTGTGTCATGAACCTTATGATCTACAGATGCATTTTGAATATGATCATTTATACAAATTTAATGTACAGATATACATTATGAAGTATTAAACTATATATAAAATTTGAATTTTATTTATTCGGAATATTAAATATTATGAAATTTGTGAATTATTTTACAAATTTCATTATAACTACAGCTGATAATGCAAAAACAACTGATTCATAATGAACGTACTTGATTTGTTGACATTCTATCATAAAAACTGGCATCTGGCAGCCCAAGTTCAACAGGACTAATCTGAAAAAAGATAAAAGGGGAGGTATTATTAAATTTTGGAGTATATCATTTGAAAGATTTTAAATGTTCCATGGAAATAATTAAGTATTAATTATAGAAAATTATAAGAAACTATAATTATTTTGTAATTATTATGAAAATTAGCTATATTTAATTGTTGTTTGTACATAAGAATAAAATACTTAACAGATAATTTAAATTTTATTCAATTATAGCTCAACACACTCTATGCTAGAATAGATACAGAGTGGATTAATTACCCAGATGAAAGGAATTTACCTGGTACGTCTAAAACTAACCAGAAGTATGGACCCTTCTATAAAAATTGTGAGTGATACACAGCTGAACATCAAAGGTAATCAGTGAACAAACTATGGTTGATTTGAGTTTCCTAGTTCATTGTGCTTTATGGAATTGAAATGAAGACAGAAAAATTCAGGATTCCTTTTAAATAAGTATGATCTTCAAATATCTCATGGTTTCAGTATCAGACATGCTACATGTGGAGATTGGCAGATAATACAAGTGAGGAAAGATGAAATATGAGTGCATTATATAATATGAAAGGCAACAGATATGGTCATACAGTACAATAAGCATTATGCCTCAGTAGAAAACATAGTGAAATAGACTGTCTGACAACTTCCTGACATGCCTTGCCTACTCAAATTGTGTGAAACAAAAAACTGTCATGTCTGTATGAACAAACACTTTATAGCAATGCGTAGTACACATTATTTGTACAGGATAAGAGGATACAACGCAAAATATGACACTGTAAAAGGCAAAATACCACCAGGTATCATCCATCTAAATCTGTAAGACCATATGGAGAAAGCTATCTTCCTAGATCCAAAAAAATAGTAATAATTCAAAATATTGTTTGAGTGTGATTAACATTGTATTTTAAGGAAAACAAGTTTTGTTTCCCCAATCCCTCATGTATGTCTAAATTTGATCTTGCCCTACTCATTAAACATTTTGAATCTAATATAAACTTTTTTTCCCCTATACCTCCCTTCCAATCATCATGACTGTCACTATTGGTGTTTAGAAAGATGTCAGTATGAGGAACAGTGCATGACCCAATTTTCCAATTGTCTTTCTGTAAATCTGTAGGTCCAAAAAGAAAATAGTCCCATTTTTCTCAACTTCCATGGTTAAATATTCATTATTTAAGTTGAGGTAGATCATAAATTCAGCAGTTCTTGGTGCCTGTGTAGCTAGATAATAAAAGTGCCAACCACATATTGGTAGAAACACTTCGGTTTCAACATGGAGGTGTTCAATGTTGATATGGAATGTCAAGTTAGATTATATATTTATAAATGTTGACGAGTGCTTATTTTAAAAACTTTTTTAAAATAAAATTGGTTAATTTGTGTCAACTACAATTTATACATTTATGTAGACTATAGAAAATCCTGTTTTAAAAAATTTCAATACTTATATTTTCAAGCCTGCCAATACCTGTACAATATTCTTCTCTGGGTTTCTCCCATCAGGAACAACAGCAACTTTAAAAAAAGGAAAAACCCCATATTCAGACTGTACTTTTTGTAGGACTTTCCTATAATCAAATGAGTCAATTTCAAAATCACGCAGAACATACCACCCACCTGTAGCAAAAAGAAAGATAATTACATACGACAATATCAACTGTGAGTTAAATGTTGATTAAAAATAATATCAATTTCAAGGAGAAATAGTTGTTCAATAATCAATATTTGTATAAGAAAAAGGATGAATATGGCACATTGTTTTGGGCTTCTAACTAATGTACAATTATATTTTTTATGGACAATCCAAACTAAAAATGAAATTATAGTGATGACACAAAAAAGAACTGCATTAGCCTCAGAAATTGATTGGTCTTAAAACATGTTAAACCTATATATATATATATATATATATATATATATATATATATATATATTACCATATACTCAAATTCATCAAATATAATTATCCTATTAGGAGGAGGAGGAGAGAGGATACATTCTAGTACTATTTGACATAGAATTTTTTCAATTAGTATAATGCAATAGTTCTATAGCTCAAGGTTATGAAATTTCACAAATATACTCGTAAGGTTGTTAAATTTTAACTAGCTATCATGTTATGGATAGAACATTTTTAGTTAAATGAGTTGTTATAAATTTTTAATGTATAGTAAGTACATTTATCAAACTTCAATACAGTTGTTAATACTTGTTTTCTTTCTTAATAATAATAATATATAAGTAAAGCAATTGCTTCAACTCACCTAAGTCACGAATAATTTTCTTCAGCTGTCTATCACTGTCTGACTCTACTATTTCTAAGTCCATACATGTTTCATAAAAAAATTTTATCTTTTTTTCAGTAGGGTTTCGTGATATGTTGGGCAAACGAACTATTAATGATCTCACTAGTTCACGATCTGAAATTTAAAGTTTATTTTTAATCAATAGCTGATTTTCTACACAAACTTGAATAAATACTTTAAAAATACTAACACAGGTAACACAATTGTCATTATTATTTCTGGTTATATCAACATGTTGAACATAGTATGTTGTTGGAGTCAGTCAGACACAGGTTGAAATAACTATCTCCCGAGTTTGGATGGGTTGAACCAAGTACATGCATATCCATAAGGATGTACTCTCTCATTCTATTGCAAGTACAATACCAATAATGGGAGATATGAAAAGTTTCTATTGTGTGGCAACAGTCTCGAAGTAGTCTTAATATAACAGGAAATTGTATTTGAAGTGTCAGTTAGTTCGTTAATGTAATGTAGTCTAGACAGTTAGAAGGCTCTTTCTTAACACAGAACACATTGTGTGACAAATAATGAGAGTGGAAACTAAACATAAATAATGTGTACTGTAATGTGAGAATAAACAAATTGCTGCCATAAATATTTGTGAACTGTGTATAAACTGTATGTACTGTGAGGTAAATAATATATGTTTAAAAAATTATGGCCATAGTATTAATTTTGATGGACCCCTGAGCTCACAACAATTGGCATCAGAAGTGGAGTTAATTTTAAATGGTTTGCTCTGAGTCAAAATTAAAAAGCTTCACGAACTGCATGTAGGACTAAATTGGACAAAAAATTTATAACAATTGGCTTAGAGGAAGGTGGGAGGGAAGCAGTGTAGACATACTAGCCCCCATTGGAATATGGTGTGGTGAAAAGTACTTAATTATAAAATATTCAAAATGGCCAGTCTCAAATTAACCAGCCTAATATAAGATTGGGACAAATACCTCAGTAACACTAGAGACTAACTTGTTCTCATAATAAAAGTGAATGGTAAAATAAATACATTGAGAAGAAAATCTACTGCCTGCAAGTACAGTAATTACATTTAATAATTAGGGAAAATAGCCAAAAAAACAGTCAAAGTGACTGCCCTTTAAATTTTATTAATAAACTCACAAACATTAGATTGAATAAAATTTAATATCCTACTGCTACTTGTCTCCAATCAGCTCAATCAAAAATTTTTCTCATACTCCCTTATTACAAATTTATACCTCTTAAGTTCATTCAATTTTTTAAAGAATATCAAATATCCATCATCTACTAATACACTTTCCTTCTTGATAAAAAAAATATATGCAAGGACCAACTTAGCATCTATAGTAAACATTAGGTAGTTTACAAAATCTGTTGCTCTAATTATAATTCCTGCTACATAGGATAAAAAAAGTTCACTTAATACCCTTATCAAGGATAATATGTCCAATACCAAAATTTCCGCAGTCTCCAAGGATATCATCAATTAAAAACATTCATTTGATTGGAAAAATGCTTAGAATTTTAAAGTTGACACCAGGAATTATAGAATTATTTCAGAAAAGCTTCATATTAAATCCAACACCACTGCAACTAACATACAAACTGATACTATGAAACTCAACAATAGTTATGATTTCATATTTACTACTCTTTGCTTTTCCATTGCCATTGAGTTTTAACTTTGCTTTTGAGTGTCACCTGGATCAGTTTGTGTCATATTCACAGCTCTTGTAACCTGACAAAAGGAACAAGGATTTCAGAAACATTGTGTGATATTTATATTATCACTTGATTTTGTCTTTTATTTGGCTATTTTATGTAAATAGTATATATTTAACACAGACATTATATTTTAATTTCAGTAATTACATTTTACAGCTATTTCATCTGTCTGGCTCCACCGACTCCTCTCTGCTGGTATAGGGGTGTTCAGCATTTTTTGGCAAGCAAAGCTCACAAAATCATTACAAGGTAATTGTCCTGCATGCAGTGCTGACATAATCTGTATAAAAAGAAAATGTAACATAATAAAATTATTTAAGAGTAAGTAATAAAGACAGATTTAATTAGACATTCTTACACTAAATAGTATAATGCTGATCTAAATTAACTCTGAAAGTAAAAAATAATTACCTCAATTTTATTTAAATTTCCTGTATTTGTAGTTAGAAATAGTCATTATTTAATATTAATTTCTGAAAACTATAATTAAAAATTATAGGACTATAAGACACTTTAATTATTAAGGAGAATCATTAGCATTGCTTGTTCATGTAAATTAATAATTTCTGTCCCCACGGTTAAACTTAACAACCATAGCTATGATTTGAACAACTTACTACCACAATAAGTAATTTAAAGTTTTCTCAGAATAACTTTTTCCTTTGTGCATGATCTATGTGGTTAAATAATGACAACCTTTTGTAACGCAGAGGGATTTTATCTAGTGAATGGAATAGCAGTGTTTATTAATACTGAAGTATTAAAATACCTTTTCTGCAAAATTCCTAAAATATGCATTCATAGTTTCTTGAAGTACCTTATTTACCTTCATTTACCACATTTTTATATCAGTAGTCTTATTCTAATTTGCTTAAAAAAACAGTGTGTATGGATGAGTTTTAAGTAGTATTTCCACACAAGAGTGTAACACTGTCATGCCACCAATCGTTGCATTACAACTGTTCTTGCCTGCAGTCATAGGCAGCTGTTGACATTCAAGCTGAGGAAGAAGAGTGCAAAGTAACACCACAATCTTTCAGTAAAGTTAAACAAAGCTGTTATTAACAGATAATAATACTTGAGAATAAATAGTAGATAACTTGGTTGGGCAAGTAAGTTCATCCAGTCTTTATGTATTTTGCAAGGAAGGGAAATAAGAGAGATATGGGTTGTGCATCTCCTGTGTTAATGGTGCATGTGCAGTGGAGTGAAAAATGTACAACAGCATCGTTACAAATGTAAACAGAAATGTTGGAAATGTTCATAGTACATACTGGAACTCTGAAGAAGTACATTAATGAGTGTCATGAATCAGCTGTAAAGAAATAGTAAATGTTAACTGGAAGTATGAAGAAAAATAGTGACTGGACCTGGGTGGTCACCCTACCATGGAGCCATCCCTATTAACTCCAGATCTGATGTGAAATTGCTCAAGCCATTAAACCTAATGTGGCTCACCTACAATTTATGAATCACAGATCTACCATGGCCTAATTCTAGAATTAATGAAAAATGGACTTTATGTAAATTAATCAAAGTTTTATTTGGAATTTTTTAATTCAGGAATATAGAGAAGCTTCACAAGCATCATGCCATAAAGGCCATAGTTAAGTTGAATTAAAGTATGAGAACAGACTTAATGTAGATTTATTAAAGTTTTTTTAAAAAATTTCTTCATTCAGGTCCCAGAATTAGGGTATGGAAGAACTGTGATTTGCAAACTGTAGGTGAGTCACATTAGGCTTAAAGGACAGAGGAATTTTGTGCCGGATCTGGAGTCGCCAGGGATGGCTTAGTGGTAGAGTGTCTGCCGGTAACCTGGAGGTCACAGGATCAATTGCTGGTCTGATAGACATTTTTCCATCCTCATACTTTAATTCAACTTAACCATTGCCTTTATTGCCTTATGCTTGTGAAAGATTCTCTTGAACTGAAGAAGTAGTAAATGTTTTAGTCTGTTTCTGGAAAAGTTAATATCCTTCAACTCAAACAAATTGAATTAATAATTTAATTACAATTAATTACAAGTAATTTGCCAGAGAGAACATTTTAACCTTGAATTGACCATACTCAGTAGTGGAATTACATATAATTTTGTAAATAGAGGAGAATTAAAAAATTTATAGGGGAACAACAAAAATATGAGGGAATAAAAATTGCATTTTCTTTATGGACAAACTGAGTAATCCAAATGGAATTTCTCAACAATTGCTCCCTTAATGTTGGACATTGGGAGTATCTTGAATTAACCTAAATTATTGACACTGTGGCTGAAGATACAAAGAAAGCATTGGAAATGGTTGGCTGGGAATAGACTAATCACCGCAAGAAAGTTGCAAAAGTCGGATATGTGGTGAGGAAAAGCGTATAAATCTACAGAATTTAGGCACTTAAAAGAATCAATAGCCAGAAGTGTGTGTGTCTGTGTGAGAGGGGGGAGGGGGAAGGGGTTGTTTGGAATTCAGTACATATTTAATCCATTATAAGAGTAGCAAAGTAATTAGTATTCACAGGTGTACCTTCAGTCCATTGTTGATTATATTAAAGTGTAATTGCAGCCAAGTGAGGCTGAGTATAGACATGCCTGAGAGAGGATGATATAAGTTCAGTGATATTTAACCCTGAGATATTTGTCCCTTCTTGGCTGTTGCAGAGCAAGTAGTTGTGCAATATAATGGGATGTGGTCTCTGGACTAGAAATATGAAATAGCAACATATCCACCAATTTGTACTATTAAGCATCCACAAATGAAATAATTGCATCATTTTCTGCTTACCGTCAAATATTTATGTTAATCGTTTGTTTTTTGTGTTTATTGCTGGCCTATTTAATACCCTGAGAAAGGTTTTGTGTTCTAATCTAAGTTATATAAATCTATATTGTTTGCATCAATTAATTGACCAGTAGAAGTAAATGTAAGCCTATTGTATTTTGATTTTGTTGTAACATTATAAATAAATGTTGACATGTTATTCTTTAAAACACCTGCATTCATTAAAGCCTTCTCGAAATTAATTATTATAAAATACTTATAATTAAATTTCTATTTCGTCCATTATATTGTTTGTGCATAAACATGTAACTAAAACGAAATAATATCCATTATACCAAAGTTCTTAAATTGTTCCCTTTATTGGTAAATTATAAATATTAAATAGTTATAAGTGAAATCTTTGATAAGATAAAAACAAATTGAATTTTGAGTAAAAAAGAGGAATGTGACAGCAGAAGAATGGTGAAAGTCAGAGTGGCATAAATATTATTCAATAAAACTTAGTTCTCAGAACTGAGTTACCTGATAGCAGAAATATTGATTTGTTGTTTAGTGTGTCTGGTACAATGCCAGTGAAAATGTATTAATTCATATTCAAGAATGACTTCTGTTGACTATCTGACAGATGTGCATGATCTTGCAAGAGCGGCTAGGGATAAACACAAAAAAGCAAAAAATTGACGCCAGTGCAGTCATTTAGTCAAAGTGAACGACGCCTGGATTGACGACGGAGATTCCTGAACGCGAGGGAATTCACCTAAACAGAAGATGATCGACGAAGCTGGGAGACATCAACGGGTGACGTGCCGAGGGCATTAAAGAAAGTGGGGCACGATTGGAAGTGGGGGATTCACATGACGAGTGGTTCAACCTACCCGGGATAGATTTTTTTTTTGCGTGTTTGTGAGGGCGATGAGAGTAACAACGGCGTCGACGCAGGAGGCGTTTGTGGTGACTGCGGCTACGTCGGCGATAGCGGAGAATTTTTTAGGGACGACAACGTGAGCCATACAGGCAGGCGATACAGAAACAAATTCTCATTTGGCATCAAAAACGCATTGTTTAGTGCGGAAATCTTTGTAGGTGAAGCACAATAAATATTAAGTATAGATGTAGTAAACAACGGCTCCTGTAAACTTTTACGTATTTACTTCTTCAGAGCTTCCGATAATGATTTATACCGATCTATGCTCGTCCCTCAGATATCAACTGAAAAAGGCCCTTTCAGATGGAACATTCGTTATTGCTGCCGATGCTAAGAATCGTATACAAAATACTTTACAAACAATAGTAAATAAATAAAAGTTCAGAGGATAACAACAGGGTTGCAGAATAACGTGCCCTTTGGGAATATTATTATTTAATCCGCAAAAATTTAATCAACAGAATTGACATTTGCGTTAATTAAAAAGAGTAAAAATATAATTTGGTCTCTTAAAAGTGATGGAAGGTCCACTGACCTTAATGCATTTATATTCCTTTTTGGTGTAGTTCTGAGGGGGTTGGGGTGGTACTTTGGATGTTTTGGTCAGCCGTAGAATTGGTTGTATATGTAGGGGAATGTTGAGGTAGTATTGTATATGTTATCGAGGAAAGGTGGTTGTGGAGTATATGATAAAGGTAGCTGTCAGGAGATGCCAGAGTGCTCACTTGGAGGATTGGGATGATTGATGGAGATCTGATCACGGAAGAGGTCGTTATGTTTATTTTGGTAGTGATGGTGAGAATTGTAATGTCTTGCTTGATGAAGGAGTTGCGAAGGAACCAGGAGGAGTTGATGATTGTGCGGATGATCTTGTTTTGTTGGTTTTGGATTTTCTGGGAGTGGGTTTTCACAGTGGAGTAGGTCCAAATACGTTGAAGAAGGGAGACGTATATTAATCTTTTGGTGTTAATGTATAAAATAAGTTACTGATGAGTAAAAGGTATAGTGATTTGAATTTGTTTTTCATTTTTGGTTGATATTGTTGATGTGCGATTGATGGAGAGTTCGTATCGAGGATGAGCCCTAGGTAGGTTTATCTTTTGTGGGGATGAGTGAGTGTTTGAATACTAGACGGATTTGTTGAGGGGGGGGGGTTAGGGATAATGGTATGATTACGAGTTTGGTGGTGTTAATGATGACTCTGCATTTACCTGACCACACGGCAAGGTTGTTGAGGGCGGTTTGAAGTAGGTGGAGACCTGTTGTGAGGGAAGCGGTTTGGAAGAGTATGGTGATGTCGGCGAAGAAGATGTTTTTGGTTTCGGGGTAAATGGGAATGTCGTGGGAGTAGATGTTGAATAAGAAAGGAGCGAGGTTGTAGAAAGCGGACGTAAATTAAAATATATAATGTAAAGTTTTCAGGGGAGCTCCTTGAAGAGCAAAACTAGCTGGTGAATGTCAGACGTGAGCGGTTGAAGAAAATAAGTAATTGTAAAATTTACGAAGAAAGTGTAAAGTCATCGAGTTTATGTAGAGGCAGCTAATACGGCAGAATGAAAGTAATAGTGCGACGATTGAAGTGAATAAATGTTAAAAGCAGAGTAAAGTGTTTTTTTTCATGAAGAAAGTGTAAAGAGATCTGGAGATGTTAAGGTGAAAAATAAGATAAAATTATCCTCGAGAAGACTTCCAGCTGTTTGAAAGCATTACTTGTGTAAGGAGGATTGCAGTGGGGACATCTATGCTACATATGGGAAATCACAGATAAGATGAATTAATATTAAGAAATATAAACTTTAAAATTATTTAAATGAGGCTAATATTATGACACGTTAAGTTAGTAACTTGGAAATAATGGAGAGGACTACACTTTGTAAATAAAGAATTGAGGAAAAACAAAAATATACAACTTGATGCGGTCTACCTTCGATTATGAAGTGGTGTGTTGAGACCATATACAGCCGAACAGATTCATCAATCCGACAGGTTTCAGATCTGGACGGAGGTTATTTGGAAATAGAAGAAAGGACGATGATATGAAAAATTCGGAGACTCTTGCAGTTAGAAGAAGCTGAACGATTTTCTGTGTACTTTACAAAGCGTATACAGACTGTTGATAATAAAACTTATCAATCAACCTCGTGACAAACTACCTAAATCCCTTTAAACACTTACTGACGTTTGAAATCAAAATAACTTTATAGAATTAATGCGAGTTATATGGAGACATTTAATTCACTTACTATCTCATTTTCCAAATATTTTATGGAATCCTATTCTAACTTCTCTGATACTATATATATTATTTCAAAGGCACTTCGTTGTTCTTTGGATTCACATTTTCACCTCCTTCGAGCTGCGAAACTCATTCAAGTGACAGAAGACAAGAAAGAAATTGATGTAATCATATACTGTCCTATAAATCTAAATTGAACAAACCAGTACGAGGATTTATTTCTGAGAAGATAATCAGAGAAACGAAAAACAACAGTATATGCTGAAATACGAACAAATAAATTATTAGAGATGCGGAAAAAACTTATGGCCAACGTGCTTTCGTGTCGTAGCCCTTATTCCTTCACGAACTGATCTTTAATTGGGTTGACATCTATAATTACACGTCAAGAACTATTCATTGAGTTCTCCGCGACTAGCTCTAGAAGTTTTGTTGCCAACTTGAAGGGAAGGGATGAATTGCCAACATTTACTCGTAAATATCCGAAATATCAACTTATCAGCTTATAGAACAAATATGGAGAAAGAGAACTGATCATCTAAGTTACACGCTTCGGCTAATATGAAAATATTACATTCCGAAAAGTAACCACAACCTAGTTAATATATTTACAAAATCTTTACTTACTAATCGCAATTGTAAGAACATAAAATACTGTAAAGCATGAATATAGAAATCATTTTATATATAATATGAACTTCGTAAAAATTACCAGCAAGTCTAGATAAGGAAGGTATTTAAAACTAATGCGAAAAGACTGATATTGGAGTCAAATAAATTGTTCTGGATTGACGAGATTAATAGTATTAGTTTTCTAATTCCAACTCTTAACTGTGATAGGAGCAGCCCTAGGGTTTCAGAGGAAGGGGAATGTTTATAAATAATGCGAAAACGGCCGAGGTTAGTGTTGCTTCCCTAGTTTTTCGAACAGCGATACTCCTGATGCCGGTTAAAGTGAGGTTCAGCCCCTTCAACATGAAGTGATAACGATAAGGGGTTAATTACAGAATGTCACATAAGACCGAGATTGACGTAGTTGCATAGTTTGGGATCCACTATGCTGATTGGTAATAGTATCGAATTATTCTCAGAAAGGAAGAGGATAAAAGAGTTTTTATCCCTTAGATACCACTTATTTCGACGTGTCTTTGTTTTAACTTCCATTATCGGTCACAATCGACCAGTCACAGGGGTAGTTTTTTTTTAAATGTTTGGTATGCATTAAACGTAGTTTTGACTTACGTGGTTTTCCGTGAGCTAAGATACGTGACTCGTCTTTGAGTCGCGAAGTCACAAGAGCGCTGGTATAAACAGTTCCGCCTGATTTTTGCTTTTTAGTGTAGATGTGTCGGAGCCACTGCATGACTCCCGCACCGTTCAAAAAGAGAAGACGAAACGATGCGCTTGTGGACGAGTTGTGAGCAGTGAGTGGGCGCACAGATTTCGTTCACAGACCGAAGCGCTGTAGAGGTGTTGGTGCATTACTTCCCCGATTCGGAGCGAGCGGAAAGCCGCTCCTCAGAAGGAGACCTTCATTTGGATCGACTCTCTCCGGAGCGAACCATCTGTATTGTTTAGCTTCGCTTTGCTGATATTCTTTTTACTGTATGTGTTCCACATCTCTACATGAAGCAATGGACGTTATTCAGATTCAAACAAGCGACGAAAACCTGCGACGAATCTAGACAAAGCGTCTAACTGGCGCGATGTGCACAGCTCGAAACAAAACACAGAAATGAGGCCGTGTAAGCAATACAATGATGGAATGTTATCATTGCGAGGATATTTCAGCTAATTACTTATTGACAAACGTTATTGTGCTTGTTTACTCCGCATACGTCTCTGGTTTTGGTCGCTTGTTTGCATCTGAATGTATAGGCGTACGATGCTGAGCAATTGTGTGCTTCGACAGGGCAGTGCTTTACTTTCGAATTGAGCACAGCGATTACGACCAGTAGTTTGGATAAACAAGCCAAAGGCTGGTATTAGGCCTCAGGAGTCTTGAAGTGATCGAGTCTGAATCCTGAGAAAGGTCATCTATCAAGGATAGCTTTGGCAGTAAATCCTATCTTGCTTTGGGCGATGCATCTTGCTGTAGCAAGTTGGAAAAGGAAATATCACGGTTGAGGGTTATCGGTCCTCCATAAACTTGGCATCAAGTTTATTGTATATACGAACGCCAGCTGGGAGGTCATCCTCGTAACTGGACTTGCACCGTATGCCCATGGGACGTGACATTAAGTAATGTGGAGCCGATTTGACAATGCCGTGGTTCTCCCACAGTTAACTCAATGTTGTTTGCTCAAGGGTGGTTTCTTCATTCTGGAGTAGTAACTATAAATATTGTTTATAATAAAACTTGCAGCCAGAATATTTTACTGTCTAATATACGATTGGAATACATAAATACTCGAACAACGCTGGGCAACCAGATAGTTAGAATTAATAACAAAAAATGTTCCCAGGAAAAACACCTAGATGAAGCGTAAACCATATTAGCTATTTATTTTAATTAAATGGTGTCAATTTCAAAATGGTGTAATTTTTTTTGCACATACGTATCTCTGGACATTCAAGAACTGCCCTTCGCTAAACCACATAAAAATCACTCGATAGTTTTCTGAGAAGCAATGGGATAGGAAAGTGAATAAGAAGGGTCGCCGGATGCGCACAGACGCGCACTATTTCTGACGGCGGAAACACAATGCGATGGTTGTTTACCTCTCTTTGTTTTACAACATGGCGGAGACTAGTAGAAATAAACAGATACGTTACAGTCGAAGCGCAATTGAAAAGTCCGATCATAAGAGGCGGGATCACGTAAACAAAAACATTAATCATCCCCCTACCTTGGCATATTTTCACACAGCTACAAACGTCGTTATCGTACGAATGTGGTGTCGAGGCTATTTTAAAAATATATTCCGATTTTTACCCTTTTTTTTCTCGGGGTGCAATGTAATCCACGGAATACTTTTATCGACGTTTAATTTATATTGAGTGAAGACAGTGTGTAAGGTGGATAACAAGACAGGCCACTCCCATCCCGCCTGTTCCAACTAAACGTATGTAAATACATTTTGTTCCTTAAAATTATAACTATCTGGAGATATGAATTGGATGTGATATCTAAGGACGTGGCACGTAATTTTCCATACTCAAATTTATATTCATACATAAATGAGAGCTGATGTCACGCAGGACAGTAAGGAGCCTGTTGTATTTCAAGGGAGTAAGCCCTTATCTCCATAACATTTTAAATAACGTAATAAAATTTTATTAAAATTAGAATAAAATATAATATAAAGCATAATCGTAGCATTTAATTTATATAATAATAGTTATAGTGCGTTATTGAGGGTAGGCGTCTTTTTCATTGATTTATGCTCATATTTTAGTCAGTTTGTTTGTGAGCAACCATGTTTTGATGGTTCTTCCAACATCAGCGGAAAATACCGTTTGATGCCAGTCCGTCTGGGGATTATAACTGTACCTCCATCGGGGGGTTTTCCGGACCGAAAACAGCAGTTGCAGAGGCACCACGTCCATGACCAGCTGCGAGGGACGTCGCTGTGTTGCTGAGACCCGTCTGGTAACCATTATCGCCATTTATCATTGTTGCGAAGGCCACTTTGTATAAAACAATACCCGGGTTTCATGACTGGCTAGTCGGGGCAAAATTATATAATTGTACGTGTTTATACTTTTAATAAATTAATTATGTATGGAATGGGTTGTCGTTTTCCCTACGGTACTTCCTCCTATCGCAGGTAAACCGTTAAAAGAATTGGACCGCTGGAGACCTGCTCCATCCCGTTTTAAGGGAATGTCACCCACATAGTTGACCCCAGAACTCTACTGAAACAATTTTTTTTTTACTTTTTGAAACAATTTTAGAGTTTTGGGACGATAAAGACCCAATTATAAAAGAAAATTTACTTCAGTGGAAACCAGACGCTGCTAATTTAACAGATTTGTTCACAAAATGTTATGAGGTTAACTTGCATTTACGAGGTAACAGTCAAATCTGATAACAACAAAGCCAATTACTTCAGCTTTTCTTGTCAGAATTAAGATAATGAAGCAAAATATTGGACGGCACGAATTTTCCTAGTTTCCCAATTTGTCAGGGTCAAACTGCCAGGATGATAATGTTTCAACCTACGTTCAAAATTTAAATATCACGCATACTTTGAAATTAGGATTGAGGACATTTTTGACTATGGAAATAACACAATGGGTTATCGATTCATACGGAGACATTGAAGAAATCTCATAATAAGCACACACGAAGAACTTAAGGTAGAAAGAAGTATCCGCAATCTAATCCCGCATTATGGACTATCGCGAGAAAGTTTTTGATAACTTTTCCATCTTCATGGAAAGACGTTTCAGCGCGATTTTCAATCTTATTACAAAAGAAACAAATTAGAAATCACCGATCGAGGACTTTTAAGGTTCAACCTCGCTAAATTGAAGTCAATTTGCTATTAGTTGTTCTGCAATTAAAAAATTTCTTTAGTGTATTCATTTCATATTTTAATTTTACTAGATTTGCAGTTTGTATAAAACATCACGTATTTTATGCTTTTCACTCTACCGTCAAATCTGCCAAAGTGAGCAGCACTGGGTAAGCTGTCGAAAACTCAATTGAAGGTGGTGCATTTGTAACAATTCAATATTAGAATGACGGGGGTCTACCCAAAACAAAAAAAAAATTGGCAAGGGGTCTACTAGACAATAAAGATCGTCTGACGTAAAGAGAGATTTAAAAGCACTAAGCAGTAATCCGAGAGTTACGTCAACATTCAAAGTCAAGGAGTTTGTCAGATGTAATTTGGATTAGGGCTTTCATTTCAGTTATTGTGCAAAGATGGTCAAAATTATTGACCCGAAATATATTTTAATTTAATATTTTTATTTAGCTACTTTAAGAAAGGAGTTTTTGATTTTTCGTAGGTCACGTAATAGTGGGATGCTTTTATTAACCCTCTAAGGCTAAAACACGGATATAGGTAGAATAAAAGTTACATTTAGTGTGGACTGTTTACAGGTAAAATATACCTTCCCACATTACTGCCCTAATTCCACAAAACGTTTGTAACCGCACATGATTTTACGTCTTCCTACAATTGACCAAGGTACATAAATATACACAAATTGAATATAGTACCATGCAAAACGTTTTTGTTTAAAAACGCATATTACTATCTTGTTTTATTGTTGATCAGATTTAACTTTTACTCTACACTTCAAAGATTCTTCGATTTTGTCTTATACAACCCTAAGTATCCTACTTCACTTGCCCTACAGTCATTTGATTTGTTCTTGTATATCAGTTTAATGACACCGGACTAACTACCGGGCGGATTATCAATAACGCTTTGTACCATATGAAATTACATAACGGCAATGCATTTCGTGTACGTTCAACAACTAAAATATTAAGCCCGGACAAAACTACTTGCATGTATTAAGTTTAAATGATTATGAATTTTTCGTCTGTAGTAACATACACAATTAAATATTGACCAATTTTATCGGTTTAATACTGTATTTAAAATTTATTAAACGGTACATATTCGGTACAAATTCGGCCTAGTTGTATCAGGCAACTAATAGCTTCTTTAAAATTTCGAAATTGAATGAAGCATGCAAAACTACTTTAAAAAAATTAAATATTTCTTTACGGTCTGCGAAAATGAGTTAATTTTGTCTTATAATATTTTTATAAATTTTTCCGCCCATTGTCCGTTGCGAAAAACCATTTACAAATAACGCCATAACTTTGGAATTTTATGAATAGAATGTAATTGCCATTTACAGAAATATCAGAAATCACTGTCAAATATTTATTAACTACATAGAGTTTCCATTATTTTTACATAATATTATATATATATATATATATATATATATATATTGTAATAATCAAAGAAGGGCGTTTAATAATGAAAAAAATTAATAAACTTTTACAAACAATAATTATTATCAATAATTTAACACAATTACAAATTTAAATATACCTCAGTCTCTCAGGGTCATAACTGGGTTTGATAATGGCGAATCATTATATTTATAATCTTATCAACAATTTACAATTAAAGAAAAAGAGTTACTTGTCAATTAAATTAGAACAAAATTTAATTGTGCGAAAAGTTAAACTAAAAAGATTGACTCTTATTAACAAATTTTAATCAATAAGAAGAGAACGAAATCTGACGACTATCTTTTAATCAGGTTTACATACTTAGTTGTTTGTAAATTGTTACTCACGTCTGCCCAGAATTCCAGGATACCTTTAATTGTCGAAACACTATGACGGGTTTTACATGGTTCACTCACAGATTCTACATCAAAATCCGGAACTAGGATGATTCACCTTCGTCCTCTTGGTAGACCGCTTGCATTGGGTGACTTCTGCTAACTCTGGCCGGCTATGTGCACCAAAAACTGTTTTGTGCTTAGCAGGTTTCGTCGTTATGCTCTAGTGAATGTTTTGTCTTGAGAAAAATGTTCAGGGACCAATCAACTCTGTTGAATGCTAATTCTCAATATTTCTCTGAAAACTGTATTTCACCATATCATAATGCGACCTTCTCTATCGTTCTCCAATTAACAGTTATTATTCGACGACGTCCCACCGCAAACTCTATCTCGTCAAACCTTGCGAACTGAACTTCACCATATCATAATGCAAACTGAACTTCTCAATATATTAATGCGAACTGCATCTGACCAAACCTACCTGCCAACTGAACTCTCGTCTCGAAATTTCAGCGCGCATACGCCTTCCGACAAAGGAACAGTACTTGGCTTTTCTATTGTTGCTATGTTCTGTACCGCCGTAAGAATAGATTTCTCAAACAATTCAGATTTTCAATTTCACAATTAATGTCTTAATTAATTGGCATTACAATATATATATTGTAATGCCTGGTAAGTAAGGCATTGTTTCTGATTAATGGTCTGGACTGTTGAAAGGGAAAGTTTTGTAATGTGTTTATTTAGGACTGGTCTTGAGAATTCAGAACCGTGCACGAGCGTGTGACCTAAATCTGGGGCACAATGTAATACTTGTTAAGTGAGGCATTGTTTCTGATTAATGGTTTGGACTGTTGAGAGGGGCAAGTTTTGTAATGTGTTTATTTAGGACTGAGTAGGACTGAGTATTTCTTCGTTTTGAAAAGCTGGGTGTGTGAGGGTGCAAAAAGATAAATAGTCCTGTCTCTATTGTCGGCTTTTGACAAGACAGAGTAGTTAGCCATTTGCTAACTAAGGAACTGCAGCTGCATAATATAAATCTCAGGATAATGGAGGAAACTGTCAACGGTCATTTGCGACGAAGTTTTGGAACAATGGGAAAAGGAAAAGACTGGGGGTATATAAGCGGGAGATAAGCTTTTGAGAGGGGAGTTAGAGAAGTTAGTCGTGAGGCGATCACCAAAGCTGGTGGACGTGATGGAGTTATTCTGCGACCATCGAAGATGGTGAATGTGTTCAAGAAGTCAGTCGTGCTGTGATGACCGAAGCTGGAGAATATGACTAAGAGAGACATCGGTTAAGGGAGGAGAAATAGCCAAAAATTCATCGATAAACATTTTGTATGCTGAAGTCTATTCTATTCTAATATCAAAATTAGACCACTGTCTTCGATTGTAGGAGACCAGGACACTGCATCCGGCGTCTAATAATCTTCAGAACGAGCAAATGATATTTCCTTCACGAACGGAGAACCAACTTTTGTCAAACCAACAGTGTGTGGTAGAATCAATGTTTAAAACGGCCAGTATATAAGGTGTGTGTGTGTACGAACGAGCCAAATTTTCCTGAGTAATCGTAAGTTGAAATTTCATGGTATTCATAGATGTAAATCAAATTAAAAGATAAAGTCAGATATCGTTCTTTCCTTTTGTGTTGATAAAATAAACTCTTTAAATTTAAAATCAATCTTGTTAAATAAGTTCGTCAATAATTAATTTCGTGTATGTCTAGACGAATAAATATTTCCTTTTAAATTTAATGCTAAATTTTGTGTTATTTGATTATGTTTAAATGTTCTGCCGTTATCAAACCCAGTAAAGACCTTTGAGAGATTGAGATATGTGTTTTTATTGAATTGTATCATTGTTTCAAGTTTTGTTAAATAAATTTTGTGTGTTTTAAAGTTAATAATTGTTCATTTTAAAGCCCATCATTATTTGACTATTACAATATATATATATATATATATATATATATATATATATATATATATATATATTGTGGTAATCACAAATGTTATTCACATTTAAGCCCCACATTGAAGTGTCAATTTGTGGTAATTTGGGCTTTTACAATAATTGCATTTAATTGGCCCCACGATCGAGGTCCCAATTTGTAGCAATTATATAATTTCAAAGGAAAATAAGCCTCACATCAGAGCACAATTTGTAGTAATTTAGATATCACTATAACTGGATGTTTTAGTAAGAATCTAGATTTTTAAATAGACAAACAAATTAATTTTATTAACACACAAACAATTCAATTTACACAAGTTATCAAAAATTAACTTCCCATTTACATTATTATTTAGTGTTTTACAATAACGTTTACTCTTTCTCGGGTCGTTTACTGGGCCTTTAATAAAAAATACTTGTTAACAATTTAAATTTATCTAGCTATCATGGACTTACTTCATCAATAGATTATTTACAATGCAAAAAGGAAACACATAAAATATGAACTTTAAATTCTAACCGGAATTCTAAATATGAAATATGACGATAATACATTTACTTATGAGTTTACAATTTTTAATTCTATGAAATTTTAGCTTACTGTCTGTGACACTCAGGGAAAGTTGGCTCGTTCGTACTCGCACACTTATCTCACTTTACAACATTGATTCTAATATCACTTTTAGAGCGACAAAATAGTTCACTGTTAGTTCAGGAAATATTATTCGCTCGTTCTGGAGTTTATTAACTGCTGGATGCAGTTGTCTGAGCTCCCAAGTCGAAGAAGTGGTCTAAATCGCAAATATAATAATTTAGACTCTGTGCTCTAAATGTTCAACATTGAGTATTTTCGTAGTTCTCTCACAGACTAAAATTTTAGTCCGTCCACAGCTGATTTCCAAGAAAACTTTACTGTAGCTCGGCTCCCCCAGACTCCCGACTCAATTACTCACGAAGACTTGCACAAACACCCTGCGTAGAATGCGCCAACAGCACACAATAATCACGAACATTGCATCATTCCTTTCCTACCTTTGGGTACAACCCGTATGCCTTCTGCCGCTAACAATGAGAGTTCAAATTTTTGTTTATTAATTAATGATTTCCTTTCAATTACCATAATATATTGTAATGGCAATTAATTAGGCCATTAATTGGTTTTAATAGAATTTAATTGTAGCGGCAGGAGCTTTCAAAGCGACAATAGAGCCAAGCTTTGTTACTTTGTCGGAAAGTCAAAATGGCGTATGCGCGCTAAAACTGGAGAGCACTAATAGTTAGTTAGTGGCGGGACATTACAGAGAACGGAACGAATAATACTAGAGCAGAGACTAGCCGTGGTTTAATGTATTATTATTAAACAAAGTTGTGAGTTGAATACAAAGTAAAAACATTCACGGAATCATTACATTGAAACTTGCTAAGTAAAAGCAGTTTTACGTTTGTAGTCAGCCAGGAAACGAAGTCAGCAGTTTACGTCCATAGCCAGCCAGGAATAGTAAGTTGCAGGTTTGTTTAAGTCCAAGCGGTAAAAAGACTAGCAAATCTATGAATCACAGGATTCATACAAGGCAGGTGGTCACCAGATAGCTGACAAAAAGGAGGATCATCCGAGTTCCTGGGAGCCTATCAAGGTTGACTTAAAGAGTGTAAAATCTGTGAGCCGATACTAGAATCAGTGGAAATTTTTTTTGCAATAGTGTACTTCCGAAAACAAAAGGGATGCTGGAACCAGCTGGACAGATGTAAAAAATTACAAAATAATGATTTATGTAAACGTAATTAAAGGATAGAAGTCAAATTTCGTTCTATTTTAATTGTCAAGTTAATTTCTTTTCTTTTTAGTTTATTTCTATCGCCAAGTTGTTTAGGTAAATGTGATTTGTTCGTTAATAAGATTTTTAAATCAAATTGTTGTGTCCATTATCAAACCCATTGAAGGCCCTGAGAAATTAATAATTTAAATTGTATTTGTTTTTGAGTTATTGCCACAAAATAAATAAATATTTTGTTTGTTAATTTCGATCTTTTCATTTAATAAAAAGCCTTTCAGTTAATCATTACATTTTGGCGCTTCACGTGAGGTAAATTCCGTGAATTCAAATTAAATAATTAAAGCTATTTATTGTTTATTACAATATATATATATATATATTGTAATATACAATATAAGAAGTCATTTAATGAAATGAAAAGATCAAAGAACTTTACAAACAAAATATTTATTTTGTGGCAATCATTCAAAAATTACAAATTTAAAATATTAAATTTCTCAGGGTCTTCACTGGGTCTGATAATGGACACATCAATTATATTTATAATCTTATTAACAAACTAATCACAATTAAAAGAATAGAAATTTACTCGACTATTAAACTAGAACGAAATTTAAAATGAGAACGAAATTTAGAAGTAAAAGATTGACTCTGATTAACAATTTTAAAAAGGAGAACGAAATCTGAAAGCTATCTTTCAATTACGTTTACATAATAAATTGTTTTGAATATTGTTACTCACGTCTGCCCAGCATTCCAGCATACCTTTCATTTTCGAAAACACTATTGCGGGGTTTTACACTGCTTCTAAATCAAAATTTTTAGGATGTCAGGAACTTGGATGATCCTCCTTTTGTCATCTATCGGTTGACCGCTCGCCTTAGGTGAATTCTGCGATTTGTCGATTGGGTAGTCTTTATTGTTCCGGGCTTAAACCGAAACTTTTGCTATTTCTGGCCGGCTATGGACACAAAAACTGCTTTTCTTAGCAGGTTTCGACGATATACTTTTATGAATGTTTTACTTTGTCCTGCTAATTGCCAACCCTATTGAATTCTCCTTCCAAAAACTGTTATACCTCGGCGAGGTCTTTCCGTGAACTGTCTCTCAACATATCTCCCTGCGAACTGTCTCTCACCAAACCTTCCTGCGAACTGAACTCTCGTCTCGCAATTTAGCGCGCAATATTAGGACCTTCCGACAAAGGAACAGAGCCGGGGTTTTCTATTGTTGTTTCAAAAGCTCCTGCCGCTACAAAGGATTTCTCAAAGAATTTAGATTTTTATGATATATATATATATATATATATATATATCAATTCCGAGTATTTCGCAAGTTCTCTACCGCTAAACGCCAGAAATGAAGTTGTGTACGAGCTCTAAAAAATGTCCTCAAAGGTATTGAAAAATTTAATAGAAATTAGTTTGCAATCCAAATTGCCGAAAGTCACGAGTTTGGAAAATAAAGATTTTCTAATTAGTAAGTAATGTATGTAATAGTAAAATTATTTTGAAATTGACAAAACCCATAAACAATAATTCACAGGGCGGGTGAATAAACTCAGGGTTCCGCATTAGGATGAATGAACATGCTCACTTCGTTCGGGAATCTCAGTGAGACAGTGTAGAAAATATAACAAGAGATCTGTGCCAATGGCGCAGATTGATTATTTCGCAATACTGACTTGAGCATACGCATTCATCTATTAATATATTATGGACGTCTAGGAAAGATGGACGCTATGTAGAAGTTGAGTGGCCAGATGGCGATTATCGGACAAGGAAGAGGATCGTAACAGGCTCCACGTGTATCTTGACAACACAAGAAGCCGACATAAATATACATCCTATTTGAATCATCTTCACCTATGCAGTTATGGGAAACGAGCATCAAAAACACCTGTCACAGTAATTACATTTGTACGCACCAAACGTTTCATTCGATATCTAATGTAAAAAGTAATAAGATTCTTCCACCAGCGGAAGCAGAATAACAGTTTTATTCAGTATTTGTATTCAATAAAACCGAAAATAATTAAACATGTTTAAACAGGTCGTTCAAATAAATTACACCGTAATCTGTGCATGGAAACACGCGTAAGCCATGTTAGCTTATTGCATTTTGGAATGAGAACATTAAGAAACGGTACAATTAGACATCCAGAATTGGCCTAGTAATCCCTCATACGTCATTTACTCGATTAGTATGTAGTATGCTGCGATCTATACTCGAACGTTCTTGTCTCTAGAAAAAGTACAGGAACAAAATAAACAAAACATATAAAATTGGATCCTGGGCATGGGACAACAGAAACATCAGGAATGTCAATTGTTACAAACGAGATGTACGAAAGATGGTATTTAAACTATTCTCGAAGCATATTCGGCTAAACTGACATTTTCGTATAGAATATCCAAATTACCTCTGTTATGAAAATGATTTTAAAAAATATAATCGTGAAAATACTTGAGGGAAATGTGTCAATGTAAAATTAATTAATATATTTGGATATGAAAGAGAGACAGTAGCTAAATTACCTTAAATCAAAAGTTGATCCCGTCAGGCGGTGCAGAAATAAAAAATCAAATTTTCGAGGACCTAAGCCCCCCCCCCCCCCCCGCCCCCATCAGCTCTCAACTACGTGCCGGCCGACAAGTCTTCCAATATACGAGGTGAATAAGCTTAAATTCTCTGGGTTTTTTAATCATAAAACACGTTTTTCATAGAAAAAAAATTATTCAAAGTACTGGCCCTCGCTAGGTACACATTCTTTGCATCTCTCGCCAAAAAAATTACTTCTCTTTCGACGCAAACCACTCATAAAGCCATTTTCAGAAGTCTTCGTATGAATCGAAGTGCTGCTCAGCGAGCACGTGATCCATCGACGAAAACAGGTGGTAGTCGGAAGGGGCCAGGTCTAGTGAATAAGTGGCATGGGGTAGCACATCCCAGTTGAGAGCCTCCAAGTAGTTTCGGACCATTGTTGACGTGTACGATGGTATAAAAACAACTTGTCATGTCTTTGCTGATAATTCAGTCTTTTTTTTTACGCAGAGCACGGTGCAATTTGATCAGTTGTTGGTGGTAGCGGTGGACATTTACAGTCGCACCAAGTTTCAATAGTTCATGGTACACGATACCCTGCTGATACCACCAAATGTACAGAATCGTCTTCCGTCCGAAGTGATTTGGTCTTGCGGACGATGTTGATAGTTGACAGGGATCAACCCACGATTTCTTTCGTTTAGGATTCTCGAAATATATTCAATTTTCATCGCCAGTCACAATCAGATGCAGGAACGACTTTCTTTTTTGTCCGGCGAGCAAGATTTCACATGTGTTTCGGCGTCGCTCAATCTGCCTGTCGTTCAATTCATGCAGTACCTCTTTTTCCGGTCCTTTGAACCTTAGACCTCTACAATCATTTGATACGATTCTGCAGCCGGTTTCTTCAAATTGAAGCAGAAAAGCAATATTTCCCGCATATGCACTTTTTGACAAAAAAATAGACATTATTACCGAAGGAAAAGTGTATGTTATGATATGAATTTGTTGATGATGTGCACTGACTATTGTTGATAAATGACAAACTCATAAAAAAAATGGTGTATCCATAGCAGTTGACCAGAAATTTAGCAAAGTGAATCAAAGTTGTACAAGAACAGCTTTGATAATCTGGTATGTAAAAATCTTCCATTGTAAACCTCATATATATATTGTAGTATACAAGTTAAGAAAATAGAATAAGCCTCCACGTTGGAGCCAATTAATGTAATATTAAAATTAATTAAATGTTAAAAACCACGTTGAGCCGTCAATTAATGTGGAATGCAATTTAATAAAAAAATTCACATTGGAGTGCATTTAATGTGATAAACAAATTTAAAGAAAATGATAATTAACAGGATTAATAATTGAATTTTTAACAAATTTTAAAGATTAAACATTTAATATAAATTTCTAATTAGTTTGGGTTCTTTACATAATTTTATAAATAATGGCCAAAACTTTTAATGAAACTCTTAATTCTTTATGGCCGCTTATTGAGCCTCTAATAGTTACATTAATTTACAATTATCACCCAATCAAATGAAAAACAAAAGAGTTAGAAACGAATATTAATTAAATTTGCAATTACAATTAAGATAAAAAATCTAAATTAATCTGAAATACAGTGAACTCTACAGAAATTTAAAGAAATCTGTCTGTACGCATTTTTATATAAGGTTTACAATGGAAAATTTTTACGTACAATATTATCAGAGCTGCTCTTGTACAACATTACTTATTCACTTCACTAGTTTTTTTAAAAGAAATTTTATTTAACAGGCCATTCACGGTTCACGTTTTGGTTCACTTTGCTAAATTTACGGTCAACTGACTACCGGACACTACTCCAACTTTCTCTCGTCCTACATGTATCTGCCGACTTTACTTTAAAAGTTATTCAATATACTAGGCTGAATGTGATCAATATCAGCCGTTACCCAGCGTCAACTTTGCACGACCGCTACTTAGTCACTCGAGGGAACAGACTTACTATTGCCATCATCGGTCGGGCTCCAAAAATAGACTGCTTTGACCATCATCGGCCGACCTCCAAAAACAGACTGCCTGTTTCGCCAAAGCTCTCCTTATCAAACCCGCCGCCAACAACAACTGGAAAAATTCCAATCTCCGCATACTTGCGCTTCGCTGACTATTACTTACAATTATATGGCCTGATTATTACGCCGACAATGCAAATATTAAAGAAATTATTTTTAAATACTTTCATTACTCGTTGGTGGTCTCTACAATATATATATGGTAACATACAACTTGGAAGATATTAAATTTATTACTTTAATTTACTTTGAACAGCAATTTAATGTAATATTGAAATAAATTTAAATATTAATTTACTTTATAATTATGATCATTTAATAAAAGGTTTGAAACGATGAAACAGAAATTTGATTAGTATAAATTGTAAAGACTTTGCTTAAAACATCATTAATTTTTCAAATAATTTTTACACAAATTGTATTAACATGAGTTTTTTCAGGGCGTTTTATCGGACCTGGAAGAAGTATAGGACTGCACTTATCAATATGAAATATAAAATTATAAGAAAATGTTTTTACTTGAATTTACAGAAATATATTACCTTATAAAATATACCAATAATACAAACACAAAATGAAATGAATTTTTACGCTAAACAATTATGCTAAGTTTACGCTGTAATTTAGAAAATTTGAATATTGCCATTTTGGTTTATCAATCCTCAATTTCCAATCCACACAATTTATACAAACTATAATTTATAAAATAAAACTTTTTAACTTGAAAATAGGTATTTGGTGCAGTCAATCTCACCTTCACAACAACCAACATTCTCACGCCACACTGACTGTTCAAACATACTTCCAACTACATGGCCATTATTATATAAAATAAACTTTATAATTGTACAATTTAAATTTATACGATTACAAAATTGGTGTATATTACAAAATTTATTTATGTTGCGTATTTATTAGCAATTAAATTATTATTATTATTATTAATTAAAGTTTATAATGGTCGCGTCGACATCGTGGCCATTGGAGACCCTTATGTTATTTACAATAGATTACATAGCGTTACTATTTACATACAATGATATTATTAACATTATTAGCGATTTGGTTTGCTTCCCCGATAAATTTTTTGAAGTCCATGACAGCTGTTTTGCAATTGTAGCTCATCTGATACCGTTATATCTGCTGCAATAGAAGAGTATATGGGGAATAGTGGTTAACTGCATTCTTCATATATTGGTGGAGGGCTGTGGTATTAAATTGCACTTTATATAGTTTGTAGGAATAGCACTGGACGAACGGAATGTCTAACGTACGTCGATCGTCAAAGAAAGGGCAGAACATCATACCACTTCGATGGCTATCTTGTAGTCACCGTATAAGGCGCTAGGGTAAAACAAAAAACAGTCCGTTTGCAAATATTGGCGATATAATTATTTGGACAGGGTGCAAGACTTTTGAGGAAAATTAAGCGCGGAATAACGCTGCCAGCTTCGAAACATGTCAGTAAGAACGACAGAGGATTCAATGTAGATGTTGGTAAGATGTTAAAGCGTCGGAGAAAAAATATTTAAATTTAGAAGTACATCTACGCGATAGATACCCCTACATCAGGGCAGAGAAATCCAATCGTTCAGTCATGAATGCGAACCACATGTGTAGTTGTGAGAATATAAGGTATATACTTTCGAAGCAACTACTTTAAATTTAGGAAATTTCCTACACGACCCATTAATATCCCAGAAAAATGTTTTGAATATTGTTCTCAGTTTATATATTTTACATGTAAGAAACATTGCCTGAATCAATTTAAATTAATTGCAAAAATTATTAAAACACCCTAGTTATCACATATTTGATAAATGAGCATTAGGTGAACAAGAACATCTTAATTCTGTTAGGCATAAAAATGTAAAGTCTAAGAAAAAAATGAGAAAGATAAGTTTTGAAATAATAATTGCACGTTTAGGCAATGGTATATAATTTGTCTCTATATAAAATTGATGTACGATGAAGTCTGAAAACTATCCGACCTCAACATGAAGATGGCAGCACTATTAAACAAAAACTATGGAATGTGTTTGCGCATGTCTTCAAAAGTACTCCCCAAAATTTCAGTCATTATGGACGTGCAGTTGTTTTTTGACAATAGTTTGAGTGAGTCGATGTGAGAGTATTTGTGAAAATGAAAACATCATCGAGTATCGAGCTGTTATTAAATATTTACTTTTGAAAGGCAATACGCCTATGCAAATCATAAATGAGCAGGATGCTGTCTGTGTACGAGGACTCTGCACCATATTTACCTCCGTGATCTTTTGGGCAGCTGAATTTAAAGCTTGGGAGTCGATGAACGTTCGGAACGTCTAAAAATTGCAACCATATCCGATAACATCGTTCACGTTCGAATTAAAGTGAGATAGATAACAGAGCTTATGAATATGTCCAAAGACGTATTAGTCACATATTTAATCAAAATTTAGGCATGAGAAAGCTGTTCTCGAGTTGGGAGCCACGCAAACCATTAAACGTGTTCGAATGAACATTTCCAACGCTCTGCTGACGCAGTATAGGCGCAATGAATCAGTTTCTGCTCCTATTAATAACTGTAGATGAAACGTGGATACACCATTATACCGCCGAAACAAAAATACAGCTAAAACAAGTCGACTGCAAAGCATGAATCGGCTCTAAAAAAAGAAAAAACTGTTTTTACGGTTGGGAATAGCGATTGTTTTTTGGGATAGTCCTGTAGCTATCTTAGACTTACAAGGAGACCATGTGCAAAAATAGAAATAAATTTGAATATAAAATGTCTCGTATCCATGTCAGGTCGGAAACTTGTACGTTTATGAGTGTGCGTAATCGTAGAATCAAACTCATTTGAATCAAGCTTGGTTAACGTATGATTTACAACGTGGGAATGGTCACTGTGGATGTACGACACACCTAGTCGCGCGGGTGTCTTTCAAAATAATGCGAAAAAGACTACAATTGGTGTCTAATAATCCTTAATTTAACGGGTCGCTGAGATGAGACGAATAATGATACTTACAATGCCGTTTAAGTTGAAATTCAGGGTGAAGTGGGGGGGGGGGTTGCAATTTTTTTTTGAAAGTCCCCTTATTGGTGTAATTGATAGTTTTCGGTGCCTGAGATGAATAATGACTACTCCAAGTCAGGTAAGTCATATGCTATGTGGCGGGAAGAGAAAGGGTTAATTAAAAAATATTCAAAATGACCGAGAGATTGGTGTCCAATCCATTGCTCATAAGATGATTGGTATCAGTCTCGTAGTTTTTTAAGAAAAATGCCAGCCACCATTGGCTTGGGGAGTGTGTATAATGAAATGCCTAAAATAACCTAGACTAACGCTAAGCTGATTAGAGACGGTCACGATGAAAATAAACAAGAATACGTGTTAAGTTATTTAAATTGCGATCTTAAAAATATAATCTATTCCATTAAAAAATTTGTTCGTTCAAACCTCGAGAGGATTTTTCGCCATGAACACTGTTCTCGGCATTAAATTAATTATAGACAATAACTTAGAAAACCGAGTTGAAGAGTTACGTTCCAAAATAATTATAATATCGCAATATGTAGAATCCCTCGGATCTGAAGAATTCCAAAGACCCATACCAGGTGACATAAAGTAAATCTACGATTTCTAGTGGGGTTTCCCTGGCAATCTACGGAAGTAGATAACCCGACCTTTCTTCCGCACTGATACAGCCTCTCGGTTTATACGGGAACCATAAAGATGAATACTGACGGTTTTAGACCAGAAATATTTAACTCAACTATGTTCCCACATTAGGCAGAACACGATAGATCATATTCGCTGGGCAGCCAACTATTGTCCGTCTGATCTGAGGAAATTATTAGATTTTGGATTTGTCAAAGGAAATGGCATAAGAAAACTCAAATATTTTTTCCAGATGTTTAAACAATTGTGTGATCAAAATTTTTTGTTGCGGATTTGAAGTCGCTGCTGATAATTTCCACGAGTAAATTTGATCCACAACTGCAAATAATTGTCAGTGGAAAGTTACAGTTACATGTATGCCACTAATTTAACACATAATTAATTTCAGTTAAAATGTTCAATTTCATTGCGTGTCAGTTATTGTCTTTCGTAATTAGTCATTAAGTAACTGAATTATCTGAATTATTTTGTATGATTTACTTGCATTGTAAATTTTACAATGGAATCAAAATGAACTATGACAGGTCACATTGGTTGTGTTCGCGGGCCGTAGTTTGGAGACTTCTTTTCTATGCAAGGCCGTAAATTTATATTCATTGAGGGTGCTTTATAAATTCAGCTGATCATTTGAAGTATAAAATCCTGTATTTTGTTAGGCCCCTTTTAATAAGGCGATTCCGTGTCTGCGAGTCACGTCTCCTTTGCACGTTGGCGATTAAAAAGGCCACATATTTATAGAAATTCAGGATGAAGACGTTTGATAAAATCAATTATAAATTAAAAAATCTTTATTAGTCCTCATATAAAATAATGTCAAACAGGAGTTTTCGGCTTTTTCCTATGCCATATTCATCTGTTATTTATATATAAAAACATATAGGTGAGACGAATGCAACACACTGACGAAAATGTGTCATGATATCGAAATACTTTGTAATTTTGAAATAAAAATCTACAAAATAAGTAATTCTATAAATACTACACAACTTTTCTGGAATCCTTGTCCCCGTCAAACGCTTTTTGAGTTTTGTAAACTGAATTTTGCAGTTGTGTCGCTCTAGGCCCTTCTTAGCAAATGAAGAAAGGCACAAGAATCTCAGAAACGTTGTGTGGTATTTATATCATCACTTCTTTTGTCAGCATCTGGTTATTTATCTTAATATTAATATGTATATAAATAACAGGTGAAAAATTAGGAAAAAGCCGAAATCTCCTGTTTGAAATAATTTTATTTGACAACTAATAAAGGTTTTTTAATTTATCATGAAAATATAGATTTTATACATATTTATAAAATTATTTTATAAATGAAATGAAAATAAAATAAAACAAAAGAACAAGAATTAACAACAAGCACGAGGATACACAATGAGATTGGGGAGCGCGAGCGAGAATCGGATACACAGACTCGCTGTGTGAACTTGCCCGTTGTTGTTAATGGTCCGTCAGCCGCCTCCAGACTTTAAAGACCCGAGTACGCCACAGGTCCCGAGCGGCTCATTTCGTGAACCACAGACTCGTCGACGACGTTCATGGTGTGAACGACGCGCCATGTGCTCATGGTCGGTTTGACTACTTCAGGCAGGAATCGCCGTGAAATGGGAGTAGGGTCGTGAGCGAGTCTCTAGAGTTGAGCCGTATAAGAGATCGTGGAGAGGGAATTACAAGTTGAATCGTTGAGTTGAAGAAAAAATCGACTCTGGTTCTTAATCCAAAAAGTTATGAACGGCGTTCTCCAATATTTTAATAAACAATAACAATCGTAATAAATTTTTAAGTATAGTAAAGTCTTAATTATTGCTAAAATAACCAAGACAGAAACTTATTTCGATTTGCCCTTCTTACGACATCTCTACATCCATATGTAACATATTATTTTCAGCGTTTTTGGCCTGTAGATAAAAACTATCTACAGGCCAAAAACGCTTTCTGGCGTTCAACCTCTTGACTAACTCTTTTATGATCTCAAATCACTAACCCACTTGCATTTAAACATTAACAGCTTTAATTTACAAGATTATGTACAATGAATTTACAGAATAAATTTTAACCTGATATATAGGTTGCAGTGTAGATAACATTGCAAATTAATCCATGCATTACTTGCGTTGAATATTTCGTTTCCAATAAATCGCAGAAGGTCGGCTAGGACAAGGTCATTGCTCTAGCCCAGAGATTAACCCTTGTTCTCCAGGACTCTGAAATCGTATGTTCGCCAATCAATATTTAGAAGGACCTGCTGGAATTTCCCGAATGTACAATTGGAGAATTTATTTAGAGTGGTAGGTCATAACACAAAAAAGGAGTCGGCTCACTTCCCAAAAACTTTCCCAAATACTTTATCTTAGTAATAATATTATCTTTGTAAAATAGTTGTAGAAATATATTTATATTATTTTTTTTTAAAAAAAAAATCGACTCTTAGCAATGATTGAATCGGCTCTGAACGACTCAACAAAAAGAATCGATGTGATTATCACTATTCTGAATAACTCCAAGAACACGTTAACATATTACAAACTTAACTAAACAATTGTAAAATAAAAGCCAATGATCCAAATCAACGTAGGTAACACATTAAACAAAATACTGCCCCTATTCCCGAGTCATGCTAAAACGATCGTCAATTATTCCAAGTTGGGCATATCGATAAATGTTTTATGTGGAGAAAACGCATCTGTATGAAGCCGAAGTAATTGGAAATAAAGTTGCGGCAAATGTTTCCATTTAACAACCCAGTGCGGGGATGAAAATTTTGAAACGTGCAAACACGGCCGACGTTTGCGTCGAATAAATATTTTTCGGGGTCAATGAGATTCATAAAATTTCTCTACATGTTCTCTGTGTATAATTTCAACCCCTTTCGGGCTTGGGAGGGGACAACCCTTAGGGCTGGGGGTGGAGTAGCATTATAACGCAAAAACAATCGAGATTGGAGTCGAATCCGTGAATTTGGTTGTCACTGAGTTTAATTATGACATTAAACTTGCCGTTTAATTCCCCCAAGCGGGGTGGAATTTTTCAAACATGTTAAACATTTAAAATTTGCGTGTAATGAATATTTGTCGTGGTCAATGACATTGGTAGTATTTCTACAGATGTTTTTTGTGTATAATTTCAACCCCTTTTGGCATGGGTGGGGAGCACGCTTAGGGGTGTGGGTGGATGGGCGTTACATAAAAATATCGCAAACAAATCAGATTCGAGTCAAATCTGGGGTTATGGATGTCACCGAGTTTAATTATGACATTTAACTTTAAGTTTAACCCACAATAGCGGGGGTGTCAATTTGGAACATGTTAAAACGGCCGATATATTCGTTGAAAGAACCTTTGCGGGGTCAATGAGTTCAGTCCTTTTGCATCGGAGGTGAGCACATTTAGGAATAGGGCTCGAGGTGCGTTACAGAAAAATAACGCAAATACAACCGAGATTTGAGTCAAATCTTTGGTTATGGATTTATGACAACCCTGGAAACGCCGGGCACTCATATTAAAAACATAAATAAAGCTTAACGAATGTTCGAATAAAAATTTAAAAAAGAAATAGTGTGCGTTAGACCTAATAATAATAATAATATTGTAGTATTTCTAATGTCGCCAATAGACAATTTGGATAATTTCGTATTTATTACAATTTATTCGCATTTTTAATTGATTTTTCTGTTAATTATTAACCGTTTGGACGTTGAGCAGTTGAACATTAATGACGAGACACTTGTTGGGGATGTTGACTAAACTTTAAATTAATTGTCAACTGTATTGTGCGCTTCTTAGTAGATGATTCGGGGTGTGGAATGTCAGAAGTTTAAATCATAGTGGTAGGTTAAAGCATTTAAAAAGAGTTGTGGGTAGATTAAAGTTAGATATAGTGAAATACGGAACGAAACACCGTACTCAGCTATTCTTATTATAAATGATTCTGATGTAAGTTAAGTTATTAATTAGATATAGATCCAATACAATGAAATGTACGAGTATTTCCACATCCACAGCTTTGCTTGTCATGGGGATCTATGGAAAATTGATTTATCGTGAGCTGTAACACTTTACCACATCATCTCCGTTCATAGTTCCAATAAATCATTTTTATAACGGATCACCTTCAAATACTTTTCCTTTCATTTTCAGATCTAGGTTTCTCCTAGTTTACGTGTCAATTTTTTACATTAAATCTGACAAGTTCGTCAGCTGTTACGGAAATTGTTTGTTCTGAAAAGTCGGTAGCCGAGATGTGTGCCATATAGACTTTAATAAAAACTTGATTGTATAAGAATGCACATGAAAACGAGTTATATAAGACGATACTTGAACTTGTGACCTGCCAAATGGAACTAGCAGGCGTTTAGGGCGCTTGCTTAAATAGACTTGATGAGCACTACTTCCAGACGTTACGTCAAGGGTTCCACCATAAATATAACACTCCTATGTTACAGGGGTATAAGAATAAATTCCATTTCAACTCTGCGATTCTCTTATAATAATTAAAACATATAGAAATCAACGTTGAGCACGAAGAAAATCACTTACGAAAATCTCAGAAAATAAATTTTATTTAATAGGGATTGTGGATAAAAAACCCAACAGGCTCAAATTTAGATTTGATATTAGTACTTTTAGGAAAAAGAAATGTGAATAGTGAGCGAGTCGTAAAAATAATAATTTTTGATTTGTTCAAAATATTGATGCAGATGTATCAAGCATACAACTTAAGACTTTTTATTGTGCTGTCAGTATAACAAGACAAATATTTCACTAGTTTAACTGGAGAAGTGAATTATTTAATTATAGTCGCTGATATGCTTTATAATTAATAAAACGTGCATTATAAGAAGAAAATACATTTTGGTGGCGCCATAATGTAAGTTCAACTGATCTCTAGCGAGCTGAAGACAGAGGATCCCATCGAAATGAATCTCCAACTAAAACCATTTACTGGGACACTGAATTTGGTAATGTAATCTGTAGTCGGTGCGAAATAAACGTCTGACAGCTGCATTTTTGCAAAAATGTTTAACACATAGTGCGCGTTGTTCTCCCCCGTAAAATTATCCGTAATTGAATTTCTATTCCTACAGCGCACGCAGTCCGCATTTTTATGGCCCACCACGAAAGCACTTACTGACTTGTCAATACAGGTCGAATCATGACTTATTATTTAGGACTAAGAATACGAGTGAATATTTTTTACGAAACTTCGAGCATAAGGTATTACTAAAAAAAGGGTTTATGTAAGAAAAACAAAACATTATTTTAAGTTGATGCGATTTGATTTGATTTATTTATTCAATTAGCCCTCAAATGACAAAATAGGATACGTCATTACATAAATTACAATATAATTATTAGAAGCTACAATTACTAACAATTAGAATTTAAAATTTACACAACTAAAAGTACTATATAATAAATCTTTAACGTAACTATTAATATATATATATATATATATTAGACACCAGTAATGATTTTAATAATTGGATTGTTAGCGGTACCAATTTCAAAGACAACAATGTGTCGGCGGGCTACGAGCGCTTTCTGGAACGGCAGTCTGTCTGATATCGTAGGCGGGAGAGGAAGTAAAATTTTGAGAGAACTAACAGCGTGGCCCAAGTATAAAATTCAACCAAGAAAATTACAAGTTTTTAAATCCAAGTATAAAGTTTGGACAGTGAGATACTTTGTAAAAAACTGCAAAGAGTAATCAAATATTTGCGCCACATTAAGATTCCTACGCGTACCGAGATCAACATTTTCCACATCAAGTCAATGTGTAACGATATGTCTGGCTGATGATCCGGAGGTGCAGAAGATCCTGTTCCCGGAGGAAAATTAAATAACTACGACCGTGTGTTTGACAATCAAGTGTGGAGTCAGTGATTCATGTTTTTTTTAGTGTAAAATTGAGTGCCCGAGCCGAGGAAACCAAGTCTGATACCAGCCGAACATTTTTGTAAGTAGAAACTAAGTTAATTAAGTTTGTAAACGATAGTTAAAGGTATTCGTCAAATTTCGTTCGTATCTTTTTGGTTTTGTTTGCTAATTTATTAATTTATAAATTCTATGATTGAGTTACACAAATATAAATGTATTTTTTACTTCGAAGGCCCAACTAAATTAAGTAAAATTTAGTTTGTTAATCTTTTGTTTATTACGCCAATTAAATGTTAGTTATTAAATTTTGGCGTGCCAACGTAGGGCAAATTAATTGTTTAATTATTAAATAAATTGTTTGTAAATTAAGCCGCCATTGTAATCATTACAATATATATATATATATATATATATATTGTGGTAAACACACTTTTAAATGATTATTTTTTAAATGTTTTTCCCCACGTTGAGGGTCAATTTTGTTGTAATCGGTATGTAATTCACAGTTAAACCCCACTTTTGAGCGTCAATTCCTGATAATAGGGCATTTACAATAATTTTATTTGATTTACCCCACTTTGGAGTTGCCAATTTGTAGTAATTACTTAATTTCAAAGGAAAATAAGCCTCACATTAGAGCACAATTTGTAGTAATTTCAATATTAAAATGATAGGATGTTTTAGTAAGAATCGAGATTTCAAAATAGACAAAACAAATTAATTTATTAACAGACAAACAATTGAATTTACAGAAGTTATCAAATGAATTTTACAACCGTTAGTTATTGATGAATGTTTTACAATAAAATTTACTCTTTCTCAGGGTCGTTTACTGGGCCTTTCATAAAAAATACTTTGAAAATAATATAAATTTTATTAAGCTATCATGGACTCACTTCATCAATTGATTATTTACAATTCAATAAAGAAAAAACATAAAATACAAACTTTTCTAACCAAATTCGAAATCTGAAATCTGACGACTACCTTTACTTATGTGTTTACAAAATATGAATTCTGTGAAATTTTAACTTACTGTCTCTGGTATTCAAGAAAATTTGACTCGTTCATACATTCATACACTTATTGCACCTTTATACACAGGTTCTTTTTGTACACTGACTCTAATATCGCTTTTAGTTTGAAATAGTTGGTTCACTGTTCGTCTAAGAAGTGTTATGCTCTCGTTCCGATGATTATTAGCTGCTGGAAGCAGTTGTCTGAGCTCCCAAATCGAAGACAATTGTTTTTCCTTCTCTGTGAACCGTTATATTTCCAACGACGACTTTACTGTAGCTCAGCCCCCTCACAGATTCCCCACTTTATTCCTCACGAAATCGGGCGCACACCAGCCCACAATTATCACACACATTGCATCATCCTTGGGTACAACTCGTGTGCCTTCTGCCGCTGACAATGCGAGTCCAAATATTTGTTTATTAATTAACTATTCCCTTTAAATTACCACAATATATATATATATATATATATATATATATATATATATATATATATATATACAGAGAGAGAGAGAGAGAGAGAGAGAGAGTATTCAAGCAAATTAAAAACGCACTAGGTAAAAAAAATTACAAAATTAACAATCATAAAATATAAAATTACACATTAAAGAAAGTAAATTTGGAGAAGTTCCCGAATTAGTCCACATGTCGTGTCGAGAGCGCTTGTTCGAATATGTCATAGACAGTCCACTATAATTATGCAGTAAATTAATAAAACGGTACAAGGCCGTGTCGAGTTATGACTGAGGGGGCCACACCACGCCATCGGCGAGCGATGAGCGTTGGAGTGGTTCTCTATCTAGCTAACTATGTATCCAGTTTAATTTATTTATACAGGTGTTTCTCTACTTATGTATATTGGTATTTCAGAAGATGACGATGGCTCTTACAGAGGCCGAAAGCTTCTATGTAGGCCTATATTGACGTAGGTTAAATTAATCCTGTTAATCTACCTTATAATAGTCCTTGGTTTGGAACTGTTTAAATTATTTTATTTGGAAAACAGACAGATTTGATTATAGAGGGAATAACACGTGGTTTTGCAGAACTCTGCAATATTCAACATTGCAATATGATAAAGGCCATGGTAATATTTTCGTTAGGCAATTACGGCTTTCAGCTGACAGCAGATTGCAGTAAAACGAAATTCTCTTTTATGCAAAATTTTTTCCCACCAATAATTATTTATTTAAATTATTAATATATTATGTAAAGTTATATGTCAGAGAAGTTAAATTTGTTGATAAACAGCCAATTGAACAAGTAATTTATTAATTAATTATTAAATTGCGACATGTTTTGGCTATCATGATAAGATAACATAGTAAAAGCCAGAAGATGATCCACATGACAATTGCCTGTTATTGGATTTTTGTCATCAAATATTTATTATATTGAAAAAGTAAGAGAAACAAATTTTCTTTTAGTTTCTCTATAAAAATTTTTTTAAAATGAGGTATCCTTGTCACAACTATCGTCGGATTGGAGTGATCAAATTAATAAGAGGGTTGAAATAGTTAAAGAAAGCAACAAAATGCGGTTTCGGAATTGCCCCAAAGATGCTAAAAGGTGCTGGAAATGTTTTCTGGTATAATTACTGGCGGCTTTTAGTATACCTCAAACGGCACAGAAATAGAACGATGGCAAAAAGAAACTTTCTTAGTGTAGCAAAATTGTCCATGGATCTATTTTGGCACTACTATCGGGAATTGAAGGGGTATGACCCTGCTTGGGAATATAAAACTGTATTGAATTCCTTAAAAGAGGATGGTGGAACTCTCTGCAATGCCTTCTACTCCTATTTATGGGGTGAACGCCATACTTCCACTTGCCTTTCTGTAAAACGCGTTTCCATAAATAGTTCTTGTTTCCACTCAACAACAAGAGAAGCGACGACATCATGACGGCGACTGCAGCAAGTTCACGCTCAGCAGCTTCTGTATCGTACGCGGCCCCGCTCATCGCTATGCTTCTCCGACTCTCCGCCTCTCAAACGCTTACCGCTCGCCGCTTCTATCGTGCCCTAAGGTGTCGAGTGGGGACTCGTCTCTGTCGTTTCAGTGGCCTTCGGGTAAGTGCATCTCCACCCGGCGGGGCGACCGTGAACACTCGTGTTAACGGAGCTACGTGCGCGGCCGACCAAAGGCGTACTTCGGGCAATTTGGTACCTAGGGGTGCGTTGGGTCCCTGGTCTATCCTCCAGGGTCCCTGTAGCCCAGCTGTGTTTGGTTTTCTATGTCCCAGCCCTACGCACGTTGGAGTTGGACCTCCCCTGGGTGCAGGACCCAGCCCGCTGTGAATTAGATATCAAGGTATCCCCACTGCCTCCTTGGAGGGCTCGAAAAAAGGCAGCAGGGAAGCAAATACATGTCGCGGTGACTACAGTAGCTAAGTTCCTCTTATTGAGTGAAAACGAGAACTATTTATGAAAATGCGTTTTATGGAAAGGCAAAAGGAAGTATGTCGTTAGGGTAGGAGTATTTTGGGAGAGTACTTCAGAAATTTAAAAAGTAATGAAATTAGGTTTTCGAGTATACAATAATGTCCGAACATTCGATTACGTGCTCCAGAAATTAGCCCCTCACTTGACGAAGAAAAGACTAGGTTTTCAATAGTAAAAGAGACTCCTTCCTAACAGCTGCCAAAATAAATCCTAGGCAATTTTTCTACTCCAAGAATGTTGATTTTCGGCCATCTGTTATAAGCTTAAAGCTGTAATTGCTCCCACAAAAATATTTACATCGGTCTTTTAGCATCTTTAAGTGTTTTGCAAAAAAAGTATGTTATTTCCCTCCAAAAACTAATGAACCGGCATACCACATAAAATGCTCTTTTAAATAACTATATCAAAACTTCATTCATGTATTAATTTGATCACTCCGACTCGTGGCAGAGATAATTCACAATAAAGATATATTTTGTTTTAAAAAAAAAATTTGCTTAATTTCCTCTGTACAGGTATTTTCTGCGGAAAAATTACAAGAAACAATCTGGTATCATAACAGACATAATTTTATAGTCAGTTTTGTCACAATGGCTTTAGTGTTTAGATTGTCTACAAGAGCCTCGAAAAGGGAGAGGCATAAACAGCGAAATAAAAATACACGAATGCAATAATTACAAATCTTATTTTAAATAAGTTTATATTTTAAAATGACTAATTGTATTCGTATATCAAAGAAGGCTTTCCAGTTGTATGTAGTTGACAAAAGTGTTCTCGGGATTCATATATTTTGCGTAAGCTTTTCTAAAAAGTCTCAATCCAAGGGTATTTTAAAGAAGACAAATTTTAAGGGGCAGTATTTAGAAGACTTTCATTATACTGAGGATATCTATCGCACGGCCCTGTAACGGTATATTGAACAATATTTTAATAACCCAATACTACAATATACAAAGATAATTGAAAAATAATACCATTCTTTCATTAAATCATTATTCCCCTAATTTTATCTTCAAACACGTTCGAAAAGATTGGATTGAAATAAATATAAAAAATTCACCCACAGTTAAAATAAACAACTATAAGCTTAATTGTTTCACATTTCTTACCTAAGAGTTGTTCGCTGTTCCCATTGCAATAGTCGGCCAGCTGCCTCCTAAACTGGTTGAAGTACGGAGAAGGGAATGCTGCGTCCCCACAGCAAACTCTTCTTCCGCTATCGGAAGGGCGAGGGACAAGTACTCAATGCCCGACCTACCTGATGCAGGTTTTTCTAGGGTTTTCCCTGCATTACTTTTAGGCGAATGCCGGGTAGGATCCTTAAACTATAGCCCGGGGGCCCTAGTTAACCCATGGTTTATTTCCTCTACCCTTCCGCATCCCCCCTTTCAAATCCCCTCCTATGCGATAAAAGGGGAGTTGCCCAACGTGGATTACCCTCATGTAGCCTGTAGCCCTAAGAAAAAATTAGTTAACCCTTGGCGACCTTGCTCTACGTTTCACTCCCTTTGCTATGCTATAAGAGGGGAGTTACCCTATACATAGCCTGTCTACACCTTCTATGTAGGATATCATGGACTTACTTCACGAAACATACAGTATTAATTGATCGCCCTATATTATACGCATAACATTAGAATAGAATTTATATCATTTAATAATTCAAATTTTGTTAAAAATTCAAAAGAGAAAATCCAAAACTATGAAAAACAATGTTACTCCAAATTGCCGTGACTGACTTTTCAAACTTCTCCGGTGTTTAATCTTCATACTGTGTTCGATTGGCTATATACGTAACACCGTAGGCCTATGATTAAAAAAGTATACCCTTGAAAATATGTAAGTAATCGTAATGTCCAATCTGCTGTTATCCTCCCGCAATCTATCATACTAATGCTTAATGTGTTTCTCTTATCATCTTATGATCAGTGATATCTCAAAATTTATAAACTTTAATTAATAATAAAAATTTTATTCTTTTTCAACCAGTTTTTAGGGCTATATTTTTGGGTAATCGTTATTGTACGTGATGAAGTCTAGACTCTAACGCAGCACTCTTTCTCAGGAGTCAGCAAGAAGTGTTCTGAGTAAGCACGGGAAACTCTTATCGCTTAGCCTACGACAGCGGGTTGGAATAGACGAGTTTTGGTAGTCCGTGCACCTTAAAGAAGTCAGAAATACTCCCCGAACCTGAAGAGAGACGAGAACTAAACTTTCACGTACCTTAACATAGTCTAAAAAAACCTTCCAGTACATGAAGAGTGAAGAATACGTGCGGTACTATTATGAGAGTCAAAAGTAATTCTAGAGTAATCCCTTGGTCATTTATAATATTTTACAAATTAACCTCTTCTCACTCCGCTGCATACCGATTTGTGGAAAGGGAGGGGGGAGGGGGAGGGGGGTTAGCACGTTCCCGGTTTCGGAAGTGTCACTGATCATTGCAAACGATGGGTTCAACACTAATATAGGACATTATGAACTCTATCTCCTTCATACCTTCATCCCCCATCGACGTCACTCACCTCTATACTGGTGACCACATATTCACGTAACCGGCATCATTAATGTGACTAACAAACTATGTGAATCTAAAAACCACGGATTCGACAAAAATCACGCCCCGTTTTCTCAATTACCCCATTTTTTTTTAGTTAAACTCGAAGGTAACCGGAATAGTGAATGTCAGTATTCAATTAAACGACTCCCAGATTCGCGTATTCGACATTGGTCTCGGTGGTTTTGCATTATTTTATATCACTCCCTTCCACCGTCTTATCCGAGTGTGTTCTACACGTTTACCGTTAGGGTTTGAAATTAGACGCTAGTAATCTCAGCGATCCATAAATATATTTATTCGTCGTTAATATCTGTGGATTTCGTATTTTCTTGCATTTCACTCTTACCTCTAGCCCCTCTTACCCCTAGCGTGTTTGGTCCCGAATAGTAACGTGTTGGTAGAAATTGTTTCACACGTTTAAGATTAAATGCGAAACATATCCGGACAAACATTTTTATATATTAGAAGAAGATAAGGAGTTTAATAAAAGAAGTAATGTTATTTAGTACGAGGCTGACAAATAATAAATTGAGCATTACAATAATTTATTGAATTTTGCGTATTATAAGTTGAACTAGAATAAACGTCAATGTGTATTTAACGTCAGACATTCAAAAACTACTTAACAAAAGGGTTAGTTAATAAATCAAATGATTTTTTAGGTTATGTTTGTATCATAATGTAATACCGCTTCTTGGCTAACCCTGGAAATTGCAGAGGATCGCTTATCGATAATGGGAAAGCCGACACCATACCCTGGATTTAAAAAGCATTTATATCTAATTATTTAGGTTTCAAAAATGAAAGTTGTATCAATGAGCATACCTAATGAGAACTTTTCAAAAATATACAACCGCCGCTCGCTGAATAAATTGTCTTAGCAAATAAAGAAAATACTCCGAATGTGGGTAAAACTTCGAAAAAATAAGCAGTATACAGTCAAAATAGCTCATCCATTCACAACCAGCGAAAAGTAAACAGCGCATTTCATAATTATTTCATAGATTAAATAATTATAATACTGCTAAACAATATAGAAAGACGGCGATCACAGTACATGCATAATAAAATTAAGAATGTAGGTCTCCATCAGAGAAATTAAAGACGTTATGAAAACTAAAATTTTTCCAATGATACAACAAATACAATACAACAATTGTATCGTATATTTTAAATACTATCTACCCAATAAATGGAAAATGAAGAACACAAAAATTATCATAACTAATTCGCATATCACTAGCTTTGTGTGGGAAATGAATGCGAGCAGTACAGTTTCACCGTGGGAAGCTGAGAACGTTAAACTGTTGTGGGAAAAGTGGGCAACGCCATACAAATGGGAAGTCGCGGATGCGGGTACCAAAAAGAATAATATAGCACATAGTTGAGAAACGGTGTCTGCGGCGATTCATTCAGAAAAAAAGATAGTCAACTTCTGGAAAACGGGCAGAATAGAAATACAATTTTAATCTGCAATACTCCGTGATAAACAATATAAACAGTATATATCCAACCATCCGTATTTTCGATAAATAAATGATAATGAAGTAAGATTAGTTTAAAATGGGAACTTTAGATAGTTCTTATAAAAAAAATATACTTTTCAGAAAAAAATATAATCTCAACTGTTTTACTCACAAAAAAAAGCGTATCTTCTGATAATTGCAAGTAACATTATAATTGTAAACACTGAAGGCCTTGAAAACAATTCAATAAATTGAGTCAAAATTTTAGCGACATGGAACACCAAATTTTAAAGATGAGGCAGGCATTGCCTGCAATAAACTGTCTGTAATTATCATGGTTGAACACTACACTTCACTTTTCTTTTAAATTGGATTTTGATTTTGATTAATATGCTGGGAATAACTTCACTACCTACTTTGTATTAGATTCAAACTACACGTTATTCTTTGATGAGGACTTTCCAAAAACACTCCCGCAGGTAAATTATTCTTGCAGCTAATCAAACTGTTTACGAATTCGGCCAGTTTTTAGAGGTGTATGTTCCGGGATCACAGACCTTGGGCATACGGTAAGAGCTGTCCGCTATTCCTATTGGAATAGTCGGCCAGCTGCATCCAAAACTGGCCGAGGCACGGAGAAGAGAATGCTGCGTCCCCACAGCAAACTCCTCTCCCGTTATCGGAAGGGCGTGGGACAACCACCCAATGCCCGACCTACCTGATACAGGTTTTTCTAGAGTTTGTCCTGCATTACTTTCAGGTGAATGCCGGGTAGGATCCTTAAAATATAGCTTGGGGGCCCTAGTTAACCTTTGGCTACCTTCCTACACCATTCCACATCCCCCCTTTAAAATCCCTTCCTATGCTAATAAAGGGGAGTTGCCACCATGTGGATTACCCTCATGTAGCCTGTTACCTAAAAAAAACATCAAGGAAGCCTGCGAGGGAATTCTCTCGCAGGTGAACCTTCCCAGAGAGTTCTGGCGGAGGCTACCTTTGGGGATGCCTTCACATCTCTCTGGTTTTTTGAACTAAGGTTCCCACATGCCGAGGCACCTCAGCCTGTTTTGAGAGGTGTATGTTCCGTGGTCGAAGACCTTGGGCATACGGTAAGAGTTGTCCGCTATTCCTATTGGAATAGTCGGCCAGCTGCCTCCTAACCGGTCATGGCACGGAGAAGGGAAAGCTGCGACCCCACAGCTAACCCCTCTCTCGCCATCGGAAGGGCGTGGGACAAGTACTCGACCTACCTGCTGCAGGTTTTTCTAGGGTTTTCCCTGCATTACTTTTAGGCGAATTGCCGGGTAGGATCCTTAAACCATAGACCTGGGGCCCTAGTTAACACTTTGCTACCTTCCTCTACCCTTCCGCATCCCCTCTTTCAAATCCCTTCCTATGCTCTTATAGGGGAGTTGCCACCATGTGGATTACTCTCACGTAGACTGTTACCCTAAAAAAATCCATTTGTCCAGTTTGGAGTTTTTAGCCCCACATTAACTTTGAACAACCTGTTTAACCTTGCTCTCCCTCTGTATCTCTCTCTCTCTTTCTCTCCCTCTCCCTCTCTTTGCAATAAAAACTCCCTACCTAATTGTTGTCTTTTTTCGTCCCCAAATTCGAATTTAGCAGCCTTTTTCTGAACTTTGTTCAAGAATTCTATTAGAATTTTCGATACGAATCATAACAAGCCACATCCTTAGACTTTAGTTCCCATTTTTAGATTCCTCATTATGAAATGTAAAGAATTCCATGCTTTTTGGGGACACGAAATTCACCTGCTCCTCCCACGCAAGAATGTTGTTGAAGTATATTCGTAAATGATTATGTATTTACGTCTGTTTATATTAAATAGATAACGCAGTTTATGACCAATTTCAGACGATTTATTTATTAAATTAAAAAACGTTTCAATACGTCTTTGTAACATCTTCAGGTCTTTCTGTCTAAATGTTAAAAGTTATTTTACATTATATTTAAAAATTACACTAAATTTTGGAAGTTCTTCCGAGGCACTTCTTAACACGGTGTCAAATAGCTTTTAACATTTAATGATGGTTATAAAAGACCTGAATAAGGTACAAAAACACATACCGAAACATTGTTTTTTAATTTATTAAATAAATTGTTTGAAATTTTTCATAAACTGCATTATCTAGAATCGTAAATATTTGCAACTCATTACCCTTGGAATTTATAACCCGCCCAGACTATATTCCATCTCACTTATCAGAATTTGCTTTTAAATGAGACTGGGCTGTTCCTCTCGCCATTAGTTTCCATATAAGTCTTCCTATAACACCAGTTTATCTTTGCCGTTCTTTATACTTCAATAGAGGATGCAGTAGTCCGCGGAAAGCCTGACTCACGAATTTAAGTAGTTTGGTAGATCGTTAATAAATAATAGAGTAATGGGCCGATTACCGAGCCTTGAGGAACTCCCGACGTTACGATCTCTACATCTCAAGTTCATGGCTTTTTGAGATATGCAGCTTAAAATTTTGTAAAAGGATTTTAATTTTTAATTTGTATTCGAGCGAAATCTTGGATTTTTTTTTTCATTTTACATTGCATTTTCTACTGACAAATACTTTTAAATTTACATTATTTTACTTAGATCAATTTTTTATATACTTCTGTTAACGATTTATCCTCAACTTTAGATATTAATTTAAAGGGGATATTAAATCCGTATGAGGCATTCTTGTTTTAAGGAGAATTTGGCGCAGCTTCTACCAAAATTGACTCAGATGAATTAGTAAGATATAACGTATGGTTAAAAGTGTTGTAATAATTATTCCTTGCAGTGAACTTGCGGATGTTCTTAAATGCATAATTATTTTTCGTTTATAAACTTTTACATTTCTGTTTTTGTTGGTGCAGTAAGTCAGACTTAGCCTTCTATATTTGTTCAATTATTATGTTAGTTGGTATTTCCGTTAGATGAAAGTTAGACGTAAATCATCTGACATCTTCTTCTAGACAATCCCTCCCCTAGCAGAATCCTATTTTCAAATATGATTATACGAACACGTATTGCTGATAGTTTTTTTTAAAAAAAATGATCTGACTTATTCTCAATCAAGTGATTACGAAACTGGTTGCCAGTATTCTTGTATCGTGAGTTGGCAGCGAAGGCTACGTTTAAAGCTCGTCGACTTCGTGCTTAATGGGCTACCGCGGTTGTGACTGTTGCAGTGGCAACGTCGCTCTAGACACATAAACCATTATTAAAATTATTCAAAGTTAATTGCTTTCAGCAAAATAAATAATAATTAAACCGAAAGTGCTTTATTTGTAAACTCAATTGTTTACAGACCTCGGTGACTCCTGTTACATTGAAAACGGCTTATGAGACAATATTTGCAGAATATATAAATTATATTGTGAATTGAAGTGTAGGCCCGATACGAAAATGAGAAATATCTCGATGAACAACGGAAGTAAGCCCTCTTATGGAAGTAATCTTTTGGATGAAGATTAAAGATGGTCGGTCACGCTGACAAGATGGTTCTTCCGTTTACGGTTTGATTTCATATAACTAAAGGTTCACTACGTTTTCATATGCAGTACCTCTTAACAGTCGGCATTAATCTACGCAAATTAATTGAAATGTTAAAATTGAATTATCGGATTAAATTAATTTTCATAAGCTGTCCCGGTGAATTCAATGTTGGAAGTATCCAGCCGGGTGGCGTTGTGAACACATGACGTTTCGTCGACATATACCATCGATATCTTCATTTAATCTACATAAGAAATATTTTGACGGTGCAGGTTAACGAAACGTCGAGTTTTTACAATGCTGGAAACCCGAGAATAGTTCCAAAAGATTAAATTACTTGGTGACAAACTATGCACTTCACTCAAGTGTATTTATCAGCAAGAAGACACATTTCATCATGTGTTATGGTATTACAGTATGGGGTCTATCTTCTAGTTGGAGGTTTTCATAAATATTGTATATTATTCTTCTTTCTCAGTATTTTAATCATATTTTGTTGGCAATAAAAAATTCTTATTGTTAATTATACTGCTAAAGGATTTCTCCAATGCCACAAACGCAATGAAAGTAACCAGTGTTTTGTTAATTTATCATTTTCATAGTGTTAAAACTATTTCCCTCGTTACGTTATTTCTCCTAAATCTAACCTACCTTCTTACGGCACTTTCAACTCCACTGTATATTATTCAAGTTAATATTTTCGATGCACATGTAACACTTATTGTTCCATAAACAAACTTTTTCTTTTTTATTATTACTTTTATTTTATTTATAGTCGCATAAACTGCTGAGTTCATTAGGCATTTTGCATTTATCTTGCTGGAGAACTAATTAGAGGGAGTTTCTCAGTATAAAAAACACAATTCATTTCCTCGCCGGGATTCTAACCAGGGACCTCCGAGATGTGAAGCAGTGAGGCTGACCACATCACAGGAGTTTACTTCGACAGTGCACATATAATACTTATCTTAAAATTTGAAGGTTCAGTAATGTACATTTGTAATGTGAAATTGCTAATTCAATATCATAGACGGGCTGCTTTTGGTTTCGTCTACAAGTTGGCTGTCTGCAGTTTGCGTGGCTAAGGAATTCGACGGCCAGTAGATGGCAGATGTTGGGTCATTGATTATAAGTCACCAGACGGACGTGATCTTACCCGAAACTGAAAACACAAGATCGAAAATGCGTATACTGCCTTGTTAAAAGATAAGAAAATCAGAAGCAGTCTCCAGTTGAACGTGTTAGAACAGTTAGTGAATTAGTCAATCAATTCGAGCAAGTTGAGAAAACATTTATTCGACGTAGTTCCAGTGAGTGAAGGATATACGTGTTAGTCGGAGAAGTAAGAGTGATATTTCATTTAATTCGAGAGTTGGATTCTGGAGTACATGAAGCAGCTATTGAACCTGCCGTGACATCAGATCAGTTACCTGCCACGCTGGTCCTCGTCGCCACTGAAACCTGCAGACGCCACAATAACCCGGTACTAAAAAAATAAAAGTGTATCGCGGGACAGAGCTGGAGCTTTCAATTAATGGCCCTGTGTTTTGAAATGTTCATGTTCTGAGCCAAGATGTTTATATTATTATTGAAATTGTGCTTTAAATATTTAAATAAACTTTTAGATAAGCCAAAGTGTATTATAAATTAATAAACAAGCCCCATGTTATATTACATATTTTGGATACTAGTTTATGGTCTCGTGTTTAGTTACTGCCAAGAATTAGTAGTTTAGTACGCTATTCACTTTTTAATCGGAGAGGGATTCGAACAAATTGTGTGTCCAATAAAAGTCCATTATACTTATTTCAGGTGTGAAAATGAAGTACATGTCAGTTGAGCCCATGATGTCGTAGCAATGACAAGTATTTAACTGAGATGTGGACGCACAGAACGAGAGGCAGAATGTGTGAGCACGAAACAGAAAAAAGTGAAACTTTTTACGAGCAACTTCCTGCTCAGTGGATGTTGCAGAAGTACATTGCTCAACTCGTATCATATGGACGACGTTGGAATCCCGAGAGAATTTCACCAAATATAAATATTACTCAGATTACCATTGTTTCCTCCTTAAAAACGCATTTCGGTTACAACCGTCACAGGACGCTAGACGTGACACTAAATTTATATTTGATCCTATAATTTATATATATATATATATATATATACATATATATGAACAGGCCGGCTACGTGCCTTCAGACCTACTATCCTCAGCATGGCGCTAAGGTCCTCGAAATTTTTATTTTATTTCGTCCCAGCTGATTACGCCACCTGTCGATTTAAGGTAAGTCAACTGCTCTCTGTTTCTTTTTCCAATCCAATTTAATATAATAAGTGAAAAGCCCTCGAGGTTAATTAAATTTTTATTATGAAATTATTAGCTCGTTCGGTCATTGGAACAATGACACAATATGAGGCCGGAAGTTGGACTGTGTTTACGAGGGACGCCTCGGCAGTTTCATAGCTTGCAGGTCATTTTCTGTGAGCCACAGGGCTAAGAATAGTGACCGTGGACGCCCTGGTCGTGGAATCGACACAGCTGGGCGAACCGAATTTTTAGATACATGTTTTCAAGAACCTCCAGTGGTGGGTTAGGTTTTTATGACCGAGAAGTACGGAATAACGGACGCAGTTTCACAGTCAGTTTTGGAGAAGCAGAGGAGTCGCATGAGAGCGATGCAAACCTAGGCGCGGCTCAAGGGTGGAGGCGAGGAACCAAACAGTCGACAGGACCAGCCAGAGGCGCCAATCTGCAGCTAACTGGAAATCGACGGAAACGACGCGCCAAAGCTGACATAAGCCCCCCCCCCCCTGCATTCGCCGTGTGAGCAGCAGTGAGACATATTGATTCCAATGATCGGCATTCCTCCTCAATGACTGGCTCAACTTAGTAAATTTTGGCCAAAGGTGTTAATTTCCGGAACTTTTATATTTACTGTCTTAGGGTTAGATTTAGATTTAAGTGAGACTGCGAATAATAGCAACATTCGACGATTGATCAGTCTTATGGCTGTTTGGGCATAAATTGTATAAACCCCTTTTGCAAATTAAATTGTATTTAAATGTTAACATTTTGTCTTCATTAATAAATTCCCTCCACAATTTATCAAAGCCAGGACCCCTGAGATACAATATTTTTCAGAGTCTCATACTCGACTCAAGTAATCACGAGTCCTGAAAAGTCGCTCATCTCTGGATCGCGTATTTATTAAGAAGATTTTCGTTTTAAAGATAATATTCATTCTTCAAATTCAGTGGCGCCCGGGCCGGCCTTCGTCAAATAAGGACCCGAGGGATCGGATAAGCGATTACAATATATATAATTGTCAATTTTACATTTCAAATTTATTGTATAAATTTGGCTTATTTAAGTATACAACCTGAAGAAGTCAAAAAATTGTGAACGAAACATTATAGTGTAATAATTTTTGTTTTGTTTCATTAATACTTATTTTTTCTGACATTTTGGCTGTTTTTCTGTTTACTAAAGCAAGATTTAGTCCCGCGAGTGAGTAGGCGAGACGTTGGTACTGGAAAGTGTCTGCGAGACAGACAATGGGCCATTTCGATGCAGTTCCACGACCTTTCCATGCGCCTGCATGTGCAGGGGTGCAGAACCGGTCCAGCATCAGACACGATCAAGGACACCTATCTAAACGTACAAGGAAACTAAAACATTTCTCGTTTATTACGAATTCATTAAAATAACAAATTGTGATCAATAACGAAGCAACAAGCATAACAGCCAGTGTACAGTGTATGCGACGACGGAAAGCACAAAATCATATAAAATTATTGTTTACAATTAATTACATGGCTACTAAAGCGTTTCAAAGAATTCGATTACTGCTAGTCATACTCGACTGGTGCATTGCACAACTAGAAACATACCGAGACAACTACCAATATCGAGCTTACGAAGATAATACATAAAACCTTCGTGTGTGAGAGTTGAAATCATAACAATGTTTTTAGTATGAATCTATTCCGCAGAACATTGCAAGTTTACGGAAAATAAAAATTATTCCCCAAAAACAACAGCATACAGGAATACCTGGAAAAATCTATCTGTTACAGAAATGGAAAGCAGTTCGCTATATAAAGAAACTATCACAACACCATCCGCAATTAGAAACAATGATGTAATGTGGGCTCGTAGTGACCCTGATAAAGTTAACACCTTAGAGATGCACCCAGCTGATGTGATGAAAACAATAGAGGAATCCTCAACATTCTCTAATCCCCTTTCAAATGCATGTATTGATAAAAGCATTTACAATTATTGAAGTACAGGAAATAAGAGATAATAAAACCAATCCATGAAAAGCTCCAGGATATGACATAGTAACTAGCGAATTAGTAAAACAATTGTCTAATGAAGCAATCCGCTGTCTTACACGTAACGCCATTCTATTAATAGGACACTATCCTAGGATATGGAAAATAGCTCAAATAGTAATGGTCCCAAAAACAGGTAAACCCCCTGGAAAAGTCGCATGAGCATAGGAGTCTCATCCCCATTCTATCTAAAATAATTATGCAAAAAACTGCATACGATTTTTATACATTTTCTTAGAGATTTCAACTTTGTTAAAAACGAAAAAAATACCTAAAAAATTCCATCACGTCAATACTTTTTGTTACTCTCAAGTATTTGTTTGTATTTAGCGTAAAATTCGCAACTAACTTAAAATTTAGAATTTTTATATTTAAAAAATTGTCTTAAAAACCTTAATGCCATCAATTATAGCTTGACCTTGCAATAATTGAAAAAAAGTTAATGGTTGAAGAGATAAGTGGTAGAGGGAAGTGCATAAAGTAGTTTTAGCGTTATGGGGAAAGTCGCATGATCGTGTCGAAGCAGATTACAAGTTGATAGTGAATAATATTACTAGTGGAGGTTGAGAATTTTTTGACGCGATACCTGGGTAAAGGAATAAAACGAAACAGCCTGTTAAATTCTTGAGAAAACCAAATATCAGTGGATAGTTGGTGGAGATTCCAAAATACTAACCATGTTGTTAGATCAGCAGGGTGATTATACAAAATTTCCTTTCTTTCTTCTTTGTTTATGGAATAGCACTGCCGGACATCTGCACTGGACACCACGAGACAGTTTGACCCCGGGTGAGAAAAATCGCCATAAATACGACCTTGGTTCCGCCAGAAAAAGTGTTACCACCTCTCCATATTAAATAGGGGTTCATAAAGCAGCCTGTCAAATCACTACCAAGATATGGTTTGTTTGTGTTCGAAGTTCCCGAAACTGTCTGAAGCCAAGTTAAGAAAGGAAGTTTTCACTGGCCCAGACATAAGAGAACTTTTATCCGATCCCTATTTTTCGAAACAATTGGAGAAAAGAAATAAGAATGTAATGCATAAGTTTTTTGGCAATACTCAGGACTCTGACTACAAAACTATTCTGTATATCGCATACTGGCAGCGTATGAAGGATGCAAGATGTTATTAAAAGTCCATTTCCTACACTCAAATATTGACTATTTTCCTGAAAATCAGGAAACCTACAGTGAAGAACAGGGCGAAAGATCTCACCACGATGTCCATGTTACGCAGAGACGTCAACGAAGAAAATTCTGATGTCACTGAGTACTGTCAATTGAGAAGCCAGAGAAGGAAATCGGAAATGAATTCGGAGAAGCATCAAAGAGAACAAAAGTAGACCTATAATTGTGTATAAATATCATAAACGATTTTTTGATGAGTTGTAAGAAAATGATATGTGTGTAGCTCATTGTAATAAATAAGGTTTTTTTAAAAAAATTTGCTTTTATTTAGCAAATAACTATTTTTATGGTATTCATTTTTAGAATCTGCTACCTTTAAAACATGTAATTCAACTAAATATTCCATGCTGTCAAGAATTAAACCTATGTTGGGTGAGCAAGAACTTATACCAAAACACCATATTGGTTTCCGTAACCAACATAGGATAATTGAACAAGTTCACCGGGTGGTCATCAAGATATTTCATGATCTCGAAGACAACCTTTTACTGCTGCGCTGTATTTCTGGATTCCTCGCAAGGATTTACCTCAAATTCTACTTTACTGATAGAAAATTCTTCGATAAACATAAAGATGCAACTACTGATATACTTTGTTGTTCAACAAGGCGGTGTTGTGGGCCCCCTGCTTTATCTACCATACACAGCTGATTTTCCGACATCAAAGCGTACCACAACGGCTACTTTTGCCTATGATATAGCATCACATATCGATGGTGTCCCTGAGTAACAAACTTCTAGTATATGAAGTCGCTCTCAAACGCATCGAATATCGCTATGGGAAACTACGTGTAAGTCCAATGTTGACATCATAGGGCTACATTTACTATTACAAACGCGTCTTAGTATATACGTCTTACTAAGCGATCTGAGCATGCAAACAGTAAAAAGTGAAATTCAAAACCATGCCAAAAAGTACAAAGACAGATCAAGTGCTCATCCAGATCAACTTGAACACACTGTAATGCAAAAGACGAAGATCCTAAAAGGCTGAAAAAACTCAAACCATCAGACCTACCAACACGTTTTGACAATAAAAATTGTATCGATATATTTTGGTACATTAGTGTAATATTTTCTATGCTTGTCCCCGATATGGAGAGGGTTTAATGGAACTTTCCTCCGCAAGACTATTGTAAGACAATATACTGTAATAATCAAATAATGATCTTGTTGAATTTGCCCCACGTTTTGGTAGCCAAAATGTAATATTCAAATGATGCGCTTTTAAATGAAAAATTATCAACTTTATAACAAACAATATTTGTTTAACAAAACTTGAAACAATGATACAATTTAATAAAAAAACATATCTCAATCTCTCAAAGGTCTTTACTGGGTTTGATAACGGCAAAACATTTAAACATAATCAAAGAAACAAAAATTTACATTTAATTTAAAAAGGAAATATTTATTCGTCTATACAAAGACGAAATTAATTATTGACGAACTTATTCTACAAGATTGATTTTAAATTTAAGGAGTTTATTTTATTAACAGAAAAGAAAAGAACGATATCTGACTTTATCTTTTAATTCGGTTTACATCTATGAATACCATGAAATTTTAACTTACGATTACTCAGGAAAGTTTGGCTCGTTCGTACACACACACACTTTACATACTGGCCGTTTTAAACACTGATTCTAACACACACTGTTGGTTTGACAAAAGTTGGTTCTCCGTTCGTGAAGGAAATATCATTTGCTCGTTCTGAAGATTATTAGACGCTGGTCTCCTACAATCGAAGACAGTGGTCTAATTTTGAGATTAGAATAGATTAGACTTCAGCATACAAAATGTTTATCGATGAATATTTGGCTATTTCTCTCGCCGACAGAAACTTATAACACATTCTCCTCCCTTAAACGATGTCTCTCTTAGTCATATTCTCCAGCTTCGGTGATCGCCGAATAACTCTCTCACGGACCCTCTCTTGAACACATCCACTATCTTCGGTGGTCGCAGAATAACTCCATCACGTCCACCAGCTTTGGTGATCGCCTCATGCCTAACTTCTCTAACTAACCTATGAAAAGCTTATCTCCCGCTTATATACCCCCTGTCTTTTCCTTTTTCCATTGTTCCAAAACTTCGTCGCAAATGCCCGTTGACAGTTTCCTCCATTATTCCGAGATTTATATTATGCAGATGCAGTTCCTTAGTCAGCAAATGGCTAACTACTCTGTCATGTCCGAAAGCCGACAATCGAGAAAGAACTATTTATCTTTTTACACCCTCACACACCCAGCTTTTCAAAACGAAGAAATACTCAGTCCTAAATAAACACGTCACAAAACTTGCCCTTTCAACAGTCTAAACCATTAATCAGAAACAATGCCTCCCTTAACAAGTATTACATTGTGCCCCGGATTTAGGCCACACGCACGTGCACGGTTCCGAATTCTCAAAACCAGTCCTAAATAAACACATTACAAAACTTGCCTCTTTCAACAGTCCAGACCATTAATCAAAAACAATGCCTTACTTACCAGGCATTACAATACACTACCGTATTACCTGAAAACATTACATATTACATATTGCCTCTTGCACAGATCGTAAGCAAACGGAGTTATAATTAATACATATATATATATGTAGCAGGTTTGCGAATTTGTTGCCATTCGCTAGGAGCGTGCAGATGGTCGGTGTTGTAGATCTAGAAATAACAGCATCAGAGGATAACGTAGTGGTTTTATCATACAAACTTTTACTACATAAGTCTACTGTAAGGTTGTAATGATGGAGCAAATCGGCTCCGATGATTGGCTGTGAAACATCGGCAATGAGAAATGTCCACGTAAGTGCTCGTCTTAATCCAAGATTAAGATTAAGTGTTATTCTCCCATATGTCTTAATTTCGGCACCGTTAGCTGCATACAGTCGGTAGCTAGACCACATATATATATATATATATATATATATATATATATAATATGAACCCGAAATCTCCTTTAAAAAACTCCTTTATTCATCCCTAATCTGTTCCCTCTGATTTTATGCCTGTTTTATCTGGGGTTCGGCCACTACCACCCACATAAATAAAATTCAAATATCCCAAAATAAAATTCTCTGCTTTATAACTAACTGTCCATGGTACGTTACTAACAATTGAATGACCTAAACATTTCCTCAACCCAAAAAACAATAAACCTCCCTTAATCCAACGAAATAGAAATCTTAACCACTTCAATCCCATTATGTCTTATACAGAATCCCACCCTCCTCCACCTAAACCCCTCAGAAGGCTAAAAAGAAAACGACAAATTGACCTGGCAACCACAGTAAATTAATTTTTTTTAAAAAAAATTGTCTGAATTGTCTATCTTTCTTATTCATTATCCATTCACCGTAAATTAATATATATATATATATATATATATAATTTATAACTTCCTCTTCAATTACTCACTCAAGAAGCATTTACATTTCTTTAAGTTAATTTTAACATAACGTCATCAATGCATCACAATTCTAAAATCTTCGAATTCAACATTTTTCTGTACATTACAATAAAAAATAATAATAATAATAATAATAAAAATAGAAAATTAAACATGATTGAAATATTCTAAATTCAGCAGATGTTGTAGAGAAAAAAGAATATTTTCGCTTTAGCCGCGAGTTGAGTGAACGCAGGAGTCACACGCCGGCAACGCTACTAATTACAACAACTGGCTTTTCATATTTAGCCGTTGAGGAAACTTCCAGTCACGAAGAACAACGCTACTACGTGAAGAACAATTTCTTCAATACGTATTTACAGCGACATCCATGACAGTGAATATTGCTTAAAAGCAGATTAAGAAAATCCTCTAAAAAACAACAAAAAAACTAATTTGTCAGTTTTTTACTTTCTTTGCTTATTCAACTGTACGTTAAGTCCTTTAAAAGTGCTCATTGCTCTATCAAAGTACTTTAATATAAAAATTTTCCACTAGAAATATGTTCAGGACAATCACATTAATTATTGTTTCATAATTCAATATTTGTCAAATTTTTCTGACGGCGCATTTCAAAAACTGCTTGTATTTCCAAACTTTTTAGGTTTCTGTTCTCTATAATTCTGAACTTACAATTTTAACAATGTTTTCAACAACCTAATATATATATATATATATATATATATATATATATATATATATATATATTTAAATGAGTGAAACATAGATTTCCATCTTTATTCCTGAAATTTCTTTCGCTTCGTCGACGGCAACGGAATTTCAATTGTTTTTATTACAGCATAAAACTATCGTTTTATTTTCTTTTCTACTTCAACCCCAAAACTGATCACCAAGACCAGGAATCCTTTGTTACACCCAGGGCTACTTCAATTAACTTTATTCGTCTTATTTGTTCTGAATCTTATATCCATTCCTTTCGCAATGTCATTAATTTGTGTCGTTTCTTACCTTGGTTTCTCGTCTCGTTATACCACTAAATTCCCAAGCTCCAGTTCCGCCATCAAACATTTATCCATCGCTTTTATCCTCACTTTGCTAGAAGACGCTAACAGTGAACGTCATCGAAACGTCGCGGTTACATCTTTCACTCGCCAGCCGCCTGTGGTGTAGGGGTCAGCGTGACTGCCTCGCTTCACAGAGGTCCCGGGTTCGAATCCCGGTCAGGGCATGGATGTTTTCGAGCGTGAGAGAAACTCTCGTCGAAGCAAAATAAGTTCGCATAACGAGTCGGTAACAACCAAAGCTGTTGATGCGACAATAAATCAATATAATTTATTATTCACCGAGAAAGACTGCATACTTTATTTACCCAGTAGTTTTAGAGCCATACTATATTTAAAAGTCTCTATGAGTACCTCCCTCACTTTATCAGCCTGGTGCATAAACTGTCCTTTTATTTTCGTTGCATAATGTGTTTTTGTAGCTTATATATTTAAAAATCATTTGATGCAGTACGACCTGCAGTCTAGTTAAAAGCATTTCACCGTGAAGTCTCTTTCTTGTAAGAATTATTTAATAACTCTACTGTACCGGATAATCACTGAAATAAAATAATTTGCCTTTCTCAATACATCCATTGAAAACTTTATCGTATATTTATTTTATATTGAAAACTAGTCCTTTGCTATTTTAAGCCTGATTTCCATAAATTTATTGTGAGACGACCGCAACATCAAAATAAAAGGCTGGTTTATTTTATAGTACGTAAATTGATAGAGTCTTTATCAATGTCAAATAAACAACACAACGACAGCGTTCGTAATATAAATTGATAAGGAAAGTCGTGGTTGTTTGGTTGCTAAGCGACGGTGACGCCGCAGTTTCCAAGAAATATTCAACGCTGTATCTTTTCACAGCGCAATGTTTCCTCAATCAGTTCTTGTCATTTCCAATTCCTTGAAAATGCACCAACAGGAATTATAAGAGTTTGAATTATGCATCATTTCTGGAAAAGTGATAATTGTTATGCACAACCTAATAGTTGCAACCACCTGCATGTTACAATGTTAATTTCAATAGTAGAAAATATAGTTGAATATGGTAGAATAACATACCAAGGACGAATAGTAGTAAACAAGGAATTGGATAATTCGGCTTTGTGAGACAAACAACCAGCCTAAGAAAAGGAGCAGTAATCGAAAGAATTATGATAATTATGGTTGAGCATCTCTGCAGACTGGTGAAAGGAAACAACTTTGAATCAAAGATTAACATTGAAGTAAATAAAATTAAATTTCGAAGTCATATTTCGCAATTTTGACGACTTTTACACTTTTCACTTCAGTGATATCTTAGGATTTGAGATACGCTTGGAATCACAATACAGCAACCCGTTCACAATATTTTGTTATATTATATTATAAATAAACTTGCGCGAAGTGATGATGATGATGTGAAACACACAAATTTACAAATATTTTACGAATAATAAATTTACCGAAATATATACTCCACCAACAGAATGATGTTACATTCGTAAGAACTCGTGAACACTTCACTATCAATTATTCAAAAAGTAAGTAGTTAACTAGTAATTTCCTGAACGTTTTGACTACGTCTGTTCAAAAAGTATAGAACCATAATTAGTCATGGGAACATAGTAGTTGATGTGAAGTAAACATTCATACATCGGCTTGTAATTGATCCAAGTGTAATAGGAGACAAATAAAGTAATGATTAGCACAAAAAAATTGATCTTCCACTTAATATAACGGTAGGTTACAACGTGGAAGGATTTTTAAAAAAGTTATTTGGTAACTTATTATCTTTAAGATTTTTCGTTGTGACAGACATATATGAAGGTTTTAAAACTGTGATATTTACTTAAATGGTTTTATCGTTTTGATAAACCTAGAATGTAATTTGTTCTTAGTTACATCCATAGATCTTTTTCTTTTGAGTCTTCTGAAACTTCTTGGTGGGGGGAGGTTGTGAGAGGTTTGAGGGTTAGGATGTAGGATGGATCTACTGAATAATCTGAAGGATGTTTCGCCCATACATTACAGTAGTATTTGTATTATAAGTGGATATTCTGCAGAAAATAGGATTAAATAAAGATGTCAAAAGAAGCTTAAACAACCTAAATCAAAACGCGTAGCAATACAAAGATATTTATATGATACGTATTATATTATAATTATAAGTAGTAATGAAGGAATTAAAAGAAACACTTGCAAAAGGAATTAAATTATAAGTAGAGATTTTCCAATAGGATTCACAAATCATGCGGTCCTGTTGTCGGAGAAAAGAAGCAAGATTTGTAAAACAATTTTTAGGAAAATGGACAACTTACTCCTAGAGAAGATCTGACTAAAAATAAATAGGGGGAAAACTAAAAAACTGATTAAAACAAAAATACAGATCCAGTTAATATAACAATAGGTTACAGTGAGGTGAAGGATGAGGTGTTTTAACACAGAATAGGAGTCCGTTTTTGTTTATGTTTTAAAAAAAGAAACCTACTTGTGTCAAACATTGAAATTAGTTTGAGGAAAAGTTTTTTAAAATTATATGTCGTGTAGGTCTGTATGGATGTGGAACTTGAAGAGCTGAAAGCACTGTCTTAAAAAGTTTTGAAATGTGGGTCTAAAGAATAATGTTGATAAAATGGAATAACAGTTCAAAGGTGAGAGAAGAAGCGCTTGGAGCATCCTAGCAAAAAGATGAATCAAGTTGGTAAGACACATAATGAGACATTTGAGTTTGGTCAACTTAATAATGGAAGGTACATTTGCCGGAAATAATACTAGGGGGCGGCATCGGTTATAGTACATTGATCAAGTAGTTAGACGCAGAAATACTGTAATCTGAAGAAGATGGCCCATGAATGAAAGATGCTTCGAATCAATCAATATACTGATGACCCGAAAAGGTAAATGTCTTCGCAAAATCACTTTTATATTCTCAAAGAAAACGTTAGTACATTAAATTTCTATGTTTGAGGGCTTGTATTACGTTTTCACGATGTTTCTTTTTCGACTTACTTCCCTTCTCAATCTTACTTCAACGAGCATAGCAAAGAATGTAGTAAAGAAGGCTGAGTTGCGGGACTATGAGAAAGCACGTGTGTTCTTTCCACTAGATGACCGACCACCTGTCATTTGAAGCTAAAGATAGCCCGGCCAGCCTCTGAGTACTCATGAACGAAGGACGGACTGCCATGCCGCCGCGAAACCCGTTAGCCATAGCGGAGACGCCAAGTAAGGACTGCAGTCAAGACTCGGTGCTAAGACTACCTTCACTAAATACAGATTATCATGCGAGCGCAAAATAAACTATCCACACGCCTAGATTTACTCTAATCAAAGCTCCATTTTGGTAAATACAAGGATACCGTTGTAATATTTTATGTCTACAGATTAAAGAGTGGTTTCTTTCTCTGTGGTGTTTTTTTTAACAGCAACTCTAACATGTACAATTCTTGAAACATATTAGGCTTAATGTTCATCATAGTGCATACCGAAATAAGGATGGCTTTTTTCGAGCTTGGATTCTCGAGCGAATTGCTATCTGTTTTAATCCACCATTGTTTAAACACATCGACTATATCAAACTTCTTACGAGTAACTCGGCAATTTCGCAAAAACCTCAGAAACGAGTTGACAACTGAAATATAATATTAATCTTCGGCCTTAACAAGTGACGTCATCAAGTATCGTGATCAGGATGCCACCTCCCTCTCTCCAACACAAACAAGAGTGAGCTATGCTTCATATTTTGCGTGTAACTCGTCTTTGTAGTTGTACTTACCGCAAAAGTATATTTCTAAACATGTATGAGTTGTATCATAAATATGCAAAAGACCACCCCAATATATGTTTAAGCGTTTTAAAACCAAATGACTTTCAATAGTTTTTTTAAAAATATAAAGATATCTAATGCAATAAATTATAACTAAAATGTGTGTGATATTATGTTTTCGAGGGAACTGTGGAGTATCTTCGAATACGTATCTTCTTCTTGGTTAATTATTTCTCTAATCTCGATACATTAGTTAACTAAAAGGGTAATTGGAGAACTGTACAGATAAATGCCATAATAATACGTGCAATAATTACCCCCTCCACGGCACATTAAAAGAAAAGCAGCCTAATGTAGGTGAACTCCAGCGTAGGTGATGAAAAATGTTTTTCTTCGCCTGTCAATTATCGTAAACTGCGTTGTTAATACAGATGCTTTTATTTAGAGTAACAGACTACATGTATAACATAAATAAGGACATTAAATCAACTTTTATAACTGGCTCCATTACTATATTGACCGATAACTTATTTTGTTTCTCGTTCCTTATACAAGCTAATATTTTTCGTATAGCACGCAATTTATAAACCCCGCATTCAATGTAATTTTTGTTTCAGAGAATTCTCTCGCAGGTTTCCTTTGCACCTATGCGGAAGGGTTTTTTGTTTTTGTTTTAGGGTAACAGGCTACATGAGGGTAATCCACATGGTGGCAACTCCCCTTTAATAGCATAAGAAGGGATCTGAAAGGGGGGATGCGGAAGGGTAGAGGAAGGTAGCCAAGGGTTAACTAGGGTCCCCGGGCTATAGCTTAAAGATCCTACCCGGCATTCGTCTAAAAGTAATGCAGGGAAAACCCTAGAAAAACCTGCATCAGGTAGGTCGGGCATTGGGTACTTGTCCCACGCCCTTCCGATAGCGGGAGAGGAGTTTGCTGTGGGGACGCAGCATTCCCTTTTCCGTGCCTCGACCCGTTTAGGAGGCAGCTGGCCGACTATTCCAATGGGAATAGCGGGCAACTCTTACCGTATGCTCAACGTCTGTGACCACGGAAGATACACCTCTCAGAACAGGCCGAGGTGCTTCGGCTTGTGGGAACCTTAGTTCAAAAACGGAGAGGAAAAGGCATACCCAAAGGTAGCCCCTTCGTATCTCTCCTAAAAGGTTCTGCCTGCGAGAGAACATCCCTCGCAGGTTACCTGCGAGAGAATCCTCTCGCAGATCCGTGATTTATGCGGAAGGGTACACGGATTGTCAAAAAATTATTCACAGTTCGCGAAAAAGCTGAAAGAAAAAATATATTGTATGCGAGGTTTATAAATTACGTGCTATCCGTAAAATAATAGCATGTAAAAGGAACTAGAAACAAAATAACTCAATCGGTAAATATAGTATAGTAATGCAGCCAGTTGTAAATGCTGATACAATGTCCTTATTGGGGACGGCGAGAGAGATGAGTGACATTCAACTTCTCTGGCAATAGCAAATATTGAAACAGGAGATGACAAAAAAACGACCGAGCATACAGGGTTGGCCAAATACCGGCTCGTAGCTGGAATGGACGAAAACGTATTTCCTTATTCAGACTTCAATTTCGTCTACATCACTGCAATGTTTTAACTATAGAACTAAATTCGGGGCCACTCAGCTAATTGTAACTCATTCGGACGATTTCTTTACTAACACCAGTAAATGATAAATTAATCCATCTTGCACAAGACGAAAAACACGCATATTAAATTGATATACATTTAAGAAGTATACTTTTAATAGAAACCCGTATTTGATAATTACAAACTGTAATTTCTGAAAATACACGTAAGTAGTTCTTCATGCAGTGTCACATTTAATTTTTTTTACTATAAGAAATATTGTTTATTTGTGTCGAAAAATTTTAAACTTCTGTGAATATATCAAGAGTCTGAAATGAATAAAAGCTGAAATATGGTGTAGGATGCTGTAAAGTCATAGTATTTTCTATCCATACACGAAACAAGGAAAAAGCGAGGATGCCAATAGGATATATGTCAACACCGTTCGTCCTTTTTCATATCCTTGACAAATACAAGTTAAATCTTAATCATTGGAATGAAAAAACTTAACGTGAATACAAGAGAATGTACAGTAGCGATTATAATTTTCCGTTTTAGCGGTCCCGTGCGGATTTGGAGCATCACCGCCAATAAATGTGTACAGAATGTCCGGGCTTTTAGTTTGGCCCTTGAAGTCGCAGTGTGGAAGTCGTCTAAACAATAGAGAAAGACGGCAGTATGGATGCATAAAGCTTTCATCCGGATGACAAAGAAGAGGCTCTGCGGTCGTTCGGCCATTTCCATTTCCATACTAAGCTTTTAACACTTGGCACGCGTCCCTGCACTTGTCAATTTATCCACGTGCCTCTTCTTTATGTACGACTGTTTTCGCCGGAAGTGACTAAGTACAAAGCTCAGGCTACGCACAATTCTGGCTTGGCACATAGAACGAACAAGAATATTAACTGCATCTTTACTTTTATTACTTTGTTTTCATGTTCGGAAATCAATTCACAAAGTGGAAAAACCCACTTTTGTCGGACCTTAAAAATCTCTTTCTGCAACAAATTGCCTGCTTCGACATTGAATGAAGATTTATCGAAACAGTTAACACTTCAGGTTCTTGTCTCCTTTCCAAAATTTCCACACATTATTTCGCTTTGACTACATTACAAATACAATTGCGAGACCTGCCACAACTTCGACTTTCGCAGATCCGGAATTTTATTACTTTACTAGTCACGACGCCAGATCCGACAGACAGCGTCTCTTCATCAAGAGTAAATCACTCAGGCAGCTGCGATCTCGCGACCTTGGACTCCAAAAGATAGCTCAGAGATGGAAAAAATTAAATATTAAATAAAAGTTGGTAAGACATACCTGCACGAAAGTCGTAATAACACAATTTTGACCGAAATAAATAATATTAATGAACAAATAAGTAGCACAACTCATCTGTAAGGTAATATAAATACATAACCCTGCAAGAATTAAAAAAAAAATCTGAAGATAATGGTGTTGAAATAACTAAAATGCAACATTCTGAATTTTGAAGCTGAAGCAGAAAAAACATGCACGAATTAGATTACCAGATATTTGTTCGATTAACTTGATTAAACTATATATTCATCCATTTCATGTACCACAGTACATAAAATGGGCGACATAAAAAATACAGCATATAATAGCCTAAGGAAATGTGATGCAATGAATTAATTTTTGTAAATTTTGACAGGTTTTACGTCCTCGTTGTTTTGATAAACTAAGATCCTGTTACGGAAAAATATTTATTGTCAATTTGAAAGAAACAAAATCAGAAACAGATTCAGAAACGTTCTACAATGAAACCAATATAATTTGATGGAGTGTTTGGGGAGCAGTTTGGGAACGACGACGGCATGAGGGGGGGCGGGGGGAGCAGTAAACGTGGCAGAGGGTGATTTTCCCCCATGTATCGATCGCATAGTTTTGTCCCTCAACAAGCAACCCCTTGCACGTAACCAGACACCGATCGAGGCTGAGGCTTGCTGCGTCATGCGGTCTTCCTGCCACAACCAGTCTGCATTCTCAGATGCAAAATTTCATTGGAATTCATCTCGTAAAAATCATTGCAAACTGCCGAATGTATCGACGGAAAAAAGATCTCCAGGAGAATTTGCGGAACACAAGTTAAACCGCTAGAAGGTACACATATCTAACAATCAGCTTCGAGTTAGAAAATAGGGACGACTGCGCAGGTCTTCAAAATATAATTGTTTTTGCACAAAAATTGTAAAGACAGTATTACAAGTAAAGTAGAAATACACTTGATTAAGGAAAAAATTAGACAGGTACTACTGAAACCTCGGTTCACTGAATTTCGTCTGCCGCAGTAAATAAATATTTACTGACACCACACTTGTTGCCAGAAATAGCAACATATGAATTACTTCAGCAAACTGAATATGCGCAGAAAATTATGCAATACATAGTCCGCAGCAAAGCACTGCCTTCGCATATACCTAGCCTAGGGTGAATTGCTTGTACGTTGGTCGCGCTTTGGAATACAATTTTAAGTGTGCAGCATGCAATTAAATTTCAAATAAAGAATTTAATTCGAAACCCAGAGATAAAACGGCATGTACAGAGCAGTTTATATTACCTGAGCTGACGCTTCGAGGCAGGCCGGGGTGTCACACACAGGGGCTGTTCTCCAATGCGGAACGACGGGCCATATGACTGCCATTGAAACGACAGCTATGAAAAGTGACAAGCACAGGGCTACAAGTATCAAAACTACTATCAAGCCGACACGAGAAAGACCTGTCCACTTTCGGCCTCTTCTTTCCAAGCGAGATAGGAAACCGGATCTTTTGTGTCGCTGTTTAATGTCAACTTCATCCTCTGCAGAGGACGACGTTAAGTGATCTGGACTTGCTGGGGGTAAACATGGGGCCTTTTCCCCGGGGCTTGAAGAGCAATCGTCCCGTTGACCGTTTACCAAAGCTTTGTCACCTTCCATAACGGTAAATACATGAAAAATTTGCACTCGTTTTTAATTTAATCACAAAACCACTTTGACACTATATGTTCCTACAAAACTTGAATTAAAGTCCTTCAGAACCACAAAACATATGTCCTTTTCCAGCCGCACAATACAAACACACAACGGTCTCACTCCCGACGTACTGGACAAACGCTTTACACCGTACGCGCGCTTCTGTGACTGAAGCCTATTGGTAAAACGAAACCGATTCGCTTCTGTTCTTCAGTTGCTTGCCGCTAGGAGCGCTGACGGTCCACGGCTACAGCTCGTATTAAACTGTTCAATTACATTGCTCAACCAATTCAGTCTCCATAGAAACTAATTTCTTCACTCGCGCTCATCATTGTTAATGGATGCGTTATCATAGTGATAAGCCAGCTTACTGACTCGGACCAGCAACAACAAATCTCTGAAAGAGTGCGAAAACGGAAAATCGGGATCCTGTAAAAAAACAGTTCTTGCTTTTTCCTCTCCCCAGCTAAAGTATACAAATTAGGTAAAGAAGTTGTCAATATAGACAAAATGAAGTGATACAATAACCACACAACCTTTCTGCAATCCTCATTGCTTCGTCCGGTGATTAAAAACAGCCATAGCTGCAAGAACGACACACCACACAAACCAGGTGGCGAATTCAAATCACCTGATGAAAGCAACAAGAATTCCTGAAACGTTGTGTGGTATTTATTGTATCACTTAATTAGGACTGTTTATTGACAATTTATTTATCTAATTAATAAAATGTCTAAGTTAAATTAATATTAAACTAGAATAAACGACTTGAAAGGAAACAAAACCTTCACACAAATGATTATAATGTAAGGAAATAACTCTGCTACAATATAATTACAGCCAAGTGGTTTGAAATTAATGGTGGAAGTTGAATTTCATTCTTGAATTTAAATTTTTCCTTGTTGGTTATTATGGAACAACACCTGAAATATCTATAGTAAAACTAATGTTTATTAAAAAGAAGAATTTAATTGTGATTCATTGAAATGCAGAGAAAGAGTAAATATGGAAATTGGACACATCCGAACTCATCTTCTGGCGTGAAAAAAAGGATTGGCTGTGTGGTTAGTATAGTAATAAAAGTGTAAAAATGAAAACATTTTCCCTACCTCGAATGACAGGAGATAAAACCTATCCATTTGACAAATATGGGACTGACTGTACGCCAATGCTATCGGCCTACTGTACCAGAAACGGCAACGTTCATTGCCCTCAGTAGTTAGAGATCACTACGAAACTTGAAAACAAACTTCCACTCCATGGCTCAACTTCTTCATAAGTTCCCCCAAAACCGTCTTCCACTCCAAAGCTCACTAACCGCCAACTAAAAAAAAAATAAATTCCTCTCCAAAACCCAACTTCTACATAACTTTTCCAAAAGTAACTTATAACATCACAAACATATTAACTTATAACATCTAAGCACTAATTAAAACTAAAAAATATATTCCGCTTGCTCCTAAATTCACTCTCCATAAACTAAAAACAACTAACTTCCGCTTGCTCTCCAATCTCCCTTCACATATCGGTTTTCCAAAATTCCCCCCGTTTGGTCTTGGATTCTGCCGTTTTCATCCAATAGGAATTATATTTGTACCCCCATAAATATCTTAATTATCCACACCCTCTACGGGGTTCACATGACAAAAATCAGGGTCTTGAGAAGCGTCTTGATCGAACGTGCTAAAATCTTGTGACATGATTAGCTAAGACAAGACACTCACAATTTTTAATCTGTGCAAGGGGATGCCGCGCCTTGGTTGCTTTGTTCCTCTGAGTACTTGGGAAGCGATCATTGATCCTCACCATACTCAAGCCGACAATATCAATTGCTCGACATATTTTCTTTCCTGCAATAAATTAAAATACATAATAATAAAATAAAATAACCCCCAATTAATTTATCCCACTTTTACACTCTAAACACTCAATAACGAAGTGATTAGAGTGCGATAAAAGAAATGAATGATTTGGTTCTAGAAGATACGACTGGCTGGCGACTGTCAGTTACTGAAATTAAAATTCGGAATTGACTTCACTTACTACCAGCGTGACGGTTCAACACAGTTAATTTCCGATATTGAAGATCCGCCATCTACATTTAGCAGTTGTTAGTTTCCCTTCAAATTCTGAGAATTTACTATTCGTACCGCAATCGATAGATGAATGGTTAATTTTTATTGGAAGTTCTAATTAAAAATAAAATCTTAAATATTACTAAAGTAATATATATTCAACAGAAATTATATTCAATTGTAAATATATTTTCTGCTTCCATAAATATTAAAAAATTTTACTCTGTTGCCATTTGCACTGTCTTCTTTTTAATACGTTGTAGTTATTAAATTATTCTGTGAGACGGGTTGGCGAAATTATTTAAAAACATATCTCTATCTTGATAACCAGCCAACTGCTGTCATTTAGCAACGAAGTAATTCTGAAGTCCAGCGGAATTACGCTTTTAAGCAAGTAGCCTACAAAAATGGCGTAAACAAATATGAGTTTAAAAAGTTTTGGATAATAAGAACTGTTTGTGTGGCTGGGGTCGTCGTATCACACAAAGTTTTTTGGGGGAGGGGTGTGTTTAGATATATGGATCTAATTGACTGCCAAAACCCCGACCCCAACACACACACAAATACATGTAGGCTATAGAGAGTTGTCAGGGAGATCAGAAATTTTATAAGAGCTTGAACCCACAATGGGGTCATAAAGTAGCAGAGACAAAGCAGAACTTACAGAGTTTAAATGGAAATTGAGAGGTGACGTCCAGAGATTAAAACTTGCGAAAGTTTCAAAAGTTGATGGTGCAGCCGATAAGCTTAAGGTCGGTTGACTCGAAGCTCCTAAGAAAAAAGGAGCCAAGCGAAATATTAATCTTCATCGCCGAACCAGAAAGACTTTTGATTTTGTCTAAGGCCTAAAGTAAACGGTTCTAAAATTCACTCGGTTGGTACCTATCTAAAACAATGCATACGCTTCAGTCGACACCGTGATTCAATTCAAAAGATTTAACACCGACATAAGTGTTTTTCGATTGAAGTTGCAAAAAAAATTCATTCTGTACGTCCTCAGCTGCCTTCAATGTTCTGGCGAAAACGAGCAATCAAATTTTAATAAAGAATGAGAAATATAGCCAATTCATACAAAAAAAAAGGTGATAATATAAATACCAATCAACGTTTCTGGGATTCTTGTCCCTTTCCTCGGGTGCGAAGACACAACTGCACTTGCCAATTCACAAAACTTAACAGCCTTTTTTTGCAGTTGTGTCGCTCTAGGCTCTTCTTCGCACCTGAGGAAAGAGACAAGGATCCCAGAAACGTTGTGTGGTATTTATATTATCACTTTTTTTTGTCTGAATCAGCTATCTTTATTATTCATTATTTTCAATCAGAAGTAAATTTTTTCATTTTTTAAATTTTAATAAAGTATTGAAGTATTTGAATAGTTTATGAATTTAAATCGTTTAAATAACTTTGTTTTATAATTGTTTACATTCGAACAAATTTAAATTACATTATTAAACTCATCGTTACATTTCATGCATATTTTGTTTATGAAATTTATAACACTACCAATTAAATATTCAACTAAATTAAATTAAAATGAATAAGCCATTTCAACGACCTATTTTAATTACAACAGATTTATTATATACGTCACTTCCCACTGTCCCATTTAGATTAAAATGAAATACTATATTCATATATATATTAGTATATTTTAGTATGTATCTGAAACATTTCCTCCACTGCACAACAGTTCACTGTGTCAGAAAAATAATAAGCTGCTTAAATAATAATTCTGATGAATGGAACCTATGCTAATTTTACAATTAAATATGGTTTTAATGTCTGTCCTTCTTTCATGCTAGTACTTTTCAAGAAAATCGCTTCAATCCCGGTTTCTGTTTAGAAATGTGTATTTTTCCTCATCGATTCGAAGATAAACTAAATAAACCAATTTTACAAGGATAATTAATTGTCGTAAACGGAGCAACTCTAGCGTCAAGATAATCTGAAATGCCATATTTAACGAAAATTACAAAAACACATTAATTCAATTTTGTCGTTCTGGTTTATGAAGCCAGACAGAATCTCAACTCCAGGACAAACATTGCGCAGTGACTAATTAAAGCCTATTCATCCAAGAGACAGGTCATGGTGTTTATCTGTGTAACAAACTTGTGCTTGCTGCCGACGCATGGGGCTCGGATTTCGGGAAGAAATGTAGAACCGTCGTGCCGCCTTCTCATTGTCTCGCAACGCTGCGTAAACAGGACCCGAAATCCGAGTTTAGAAACATCTCGGCTTTAGAGGCTTCCACAAAAATGAAAACAAACTATAACAACTAAAATATTCACAATTCTTTTTCACTGACGGTGTATGGATTTTGTAGACGACGTGACAGTCCTATCGTTCAGACACTGGACTGAAATAGCTTTCTCACCTTTGCTGTGATCATGTTGTGGGCAGTGTAACGCGCATGTGATTGCGCAAATGAAATAACTATAATATATAAAATAACACAGGAATTGTATTTATCTGCTACACGAAATATTTAAGACAACAATGAGTGAAACCACTTGTAGCAGTTATGGTCCATCCGCGCTGGGATGTCGAGAATCCGCAGATCCAGGATGTGCCTTTGGTAATGTGATAAGTTGTTAGCAATCTGGTTGACGCAAAATTGGTGCCAAGAGGAAACGCGACAGGCGAAAACAAAGTTCTTTGACCCTTGGTGAAAAATTTCGAAATTCCATTGATCAGTTCCGCCTAGAGAGGGAGGTCAGCAGTAGGGGAAACAAATTTATGAGAAATTAATAGTTTTGAAAAGGATCACGTGATACCAAAATACTCCTGGGAGAAAGAAAGAGGGGGGACAAAAATTTCACAACGGAATGACTGCGAGGACCAGACAAGACTGATGACGTACTTTTTGGGGAGGGCAGCTGGTAGTAGTCATACGTTTGAAACGGAGACTGTATTAGATCAGAATTTGGAACTGATGAAGTCTGAGATAATACTTTTTAGGGAGTTGAAGTTCCGTTTTGGAATCGGAAGTTTCTTGTGAGAATCGGCTGAATCTGCGAGTTCAGGGGTCTCCGGAGTTACGTCGTAGAATGGAATCGGCGTCTCTATCACAATGACACCTTCGAATAATCGCAGAGTTTTTTTCAGTTACGTGCTACATCGCCCCAACTAACAAAATCAATTTTAGGAGGATGTAAATTTAATCATATCAAATACCGATAGTGTTACCAATACCCTGCGACAAATAGTCATAATTTATACATTTATAGTTCTGTCTAAATAGTTTGCAAGAATGTCCAATTTTTAAATGCGGAAAAATTTAGAAGCAACACGAATTCTTTTTCCTTCGTTCATATTTTAAATAAAGTTAATTTTAGTAGCAATCATGTTGACAGTATTGTAAATGCTCACTGTCGTAGAGTACAGAAGGAAGGTTTGTAGAGTTTTACGGGGAGTCCCCGCCCCACAAATCATTCATGCTGATTGCATCTTATATTCAGCTCACTTAATGGACATGTTAAAGGTCACAATTCAACTCTGAAAATCCTAAAAATTCGATTTTTTCACAAATTTCAAACAAATTGAATACTTTAATTAACCCCTTTCCAATTCAATTCATGTTTAAGGTGGTAGAACTTCAGGTGAAGGCAGTGATAGTCATGGAAACGTTGTACCATGAGTTAACCGCAATTGATTTCCAAGAAGAGCTTATGAAATACAATGGGAAAGCCTCCTCTTTTTAATCGGGAGTGACATTGTTCATCTAAGCGACACCAAAAACAATGGAGACGACACTAAAAAAGGGTATTTTGTCCCACCACCACCTTGAAGGAGCTGAATAACCGGCATCTCGGCAATCCCAAAAACTACGAGACATAACATGCATAAGATTTAATCATATTAATATGCATAATATGAAACAAATAGTTATACTTACATATAACTTTATTTTCATAAATATATTACATAAATTACTATTAACAAACATATTAGTTTAAATGTTATTCTTTCAAATACAACAAAGTTATATTGTAGATCTAAATTTATATTTTACACCTGACACTGTTTTCATTTGAAACATGAAGCTTTCAGATGAGCTTTATTGCTTCATCAGAATCATAAATAAATTATTGATAATTTTGTACAAAATATTTTATAAAGCTGTACTTAATATAATATAATAAAAATTCTGAAATGTAATGATTACCTCCACTTGCTTGTAGTGACATAATAAATTAAAATTCCTGTATATAAGACAACTGTATAAATTATTTAATTTGAAAATGTCATTTAAATATTTTTATGCAAAGTTGAGGATTCATTTGCTGATTTACAGTTTTTGCATGTAAAGTATGTTGTCTTAAAATATTGCATATTAAGTAAAATAACACTAATAACTAGGTTTGTAAATATATATTAATCTCATATTTGAAATAAAAATGTAATAGGACATAGAAATATATAGATTTTAATAATTTAATATAAAAAATGTACCACTGATACTTTCCAATTTTTTATATAAAAATCATTTTGATAAAATTATAGGATAATACTCATTTCCACCATTAAATCTGTACACATTAATATTTGATGAATCAAATATATTCCACACATATACAGAACACACTTTCTCAGTCAATCTTGCATTCCTCTTTGTCCTATATCAAATTTATACAATAAAACAACCAAAAATTCTTTCATAACAAAAATAATTTAATGGTCATATGATGAATACATTCTTTTCTTCCTAACATTGATATAATGAACATGCTGTTATAAATTATATTGCTTTAAACGTTATTCAAATTATTTACCATTTATTTTTTGTATCTTCAATTTACATTAATGAAAACTTATTTTTAGAGGAAGATACACAATAAATGGAAATAATACCCTAAATAATAAAATGTGAAATGAAAAAAACAAATGGAAAACTTTTTATTAAGGAAGGAAAGCAAAACAAGTACACAAAACAAAAACAAGTAGGAAGAGGAAACTAAGACTATGGTTTAAACAATGTTTATATTTTTATAGATAATAAATAAAACAATTTTTTGTTGATATTTTCTTGTCTCTATGAAATGGTTCCCTATAGTCATTCAACTACATTTAGTATTCCTTTGTTGAAATAGTTGTCAGATTAAAAGCAAATAAGTTGTTTACTCAGTGTAAAATACTTTTAATTGTCTATCAATTATTTGAATAACAAGTTACTACTAAATAGAAATATACTGTGTTAATTTTTTTACTCTTCTTACCTTAAATCACAAATATTAATAATATCAGGTACAAAACTAATATCACATATTTTCCAAACAGATGTTATTTTTATTGTTTTTTCGACTTAAATTATCTTACGAATTTTAAGAATATTCCTCTACACGTGATTAAGTTTTTCAGTTTGGCCAAGAAGTGATTATTTTATAAATATTAATTACTAAAATACCAATATTTATGCAATTTTAACATGTCATATTTACCATTAGATATAAGTTATTCACAAAAAAATTAACCAATTAAATCAACCATATAAATTACACAAAAGAAGAAATAAAACATGTGTATTTGGTTTGTCATTTTATTCAACTAATAAAAATTATCATAAAGTTATGTGATAAAATAGATACAAATTCATTCATACTTTCTAAATAGTAATATCACATTTATTTAAGCTCTTTGAAAACCTTATCTAAATAACTTTAGGTATATAATATGTTCAGATAAACACAGAAACATTCAAGAGAATTATGAGCTTTTATTTAATGAATACACACATTAATTTACTCAAAAATGGGGGATAAAATTCCTTAAAAGTTGTTATACATATCCCATAAAGGCTTAATCGATTGCAGAATTTCACATTAATGTAAGTTATTTTTAGAGGCATTAGCCTCCTCCTTCAAGAGAAAGAAGACACATTCCATGTGCAGACTGAAAATTTGAAGAAATTTCTCCTGTCTTGAATGGTGACACAGAGTTTCAATTTAAGGTAAGCCACCACCATTCTCTCTTTCCTTTCCATACCAATTGTTTTAATTATTCTGAATTATATATATATATATATATATATATATATATATATATATATATATATATAATTGTTTGTATGTATATATAAGGATGTGAGATAAAAGTTGATCTGAAATTGAAAGCCAGTGATACATGTTGGACAGGAAACAGTTCTGATTTTGATATGCACTTTCCTATCTGAAGTGGTAACACGAACTCTCAATTTAAGGTAAGCTCACAAGTCTCTGTCACTCTTTCCAGTCTATGTTAATTATATATGTATATACAAACATAAAATCTGTTAAACTGCTTTGAATATTGAAAAGTTGAGAATGTAAACTATAAATGTATCTAGCAAAAAATTCCAATATAATTTAAATACAGTTCACAAAATGGATGTGTGACAATACTACACAGTATTAAGTGCTGAATTTGTAATATAATAAAAATATTTTCAAGGAACAAAAAGTTGCTACTGGATTCTGCTATCATTTTCTATTTTTACAGAAATAATGGGAACTTATTTCATATATTTTCCTTGAAAGAAAAAAACAAGTTAAATTTTGTGTTATATGAAGTCATACTTTCAATGATTAATTTATTAGGTAAAGGCACAGTAGTAATGTCACAAATTCAAAAATATATATATATATAAATTACATACATAGGCAGTTAAATAATTGGCCTATTGAATATAATAACAAATTTTAAATAACAGTAATAACTTATAAATATTTCATGCACTACTTTTAAAGAGGGCTTGTTTAAGATGCACCAATTGTTAAATTTACATGTGAAGGAAATAAATGTTTGGAATTATTTTACAATATACTTCTTGTTTTCTAATATTTACTCAAGACACACAGAAAGTTTCAGTCTTCCTATAATAACAAATTCCAAACATTCTTAAAATTTACAGATGTGTCAATTGTTTGTTTAATTTAGCCACATTAAGAAAAATGTTTTGTAAATATTATGAATTTAGTATGGCAAAAACAATAATACCATAAAGAAAAATGAAAATGAAATAAATGCTTAATATTTTAGGCTTGACCATTTTTAATATTTGCTTCAGTCATCACATTACTTCTTATTTACATATATGTTACATATTTCATTTTCTAAAAATAGGAAATATATATGTATATATATTTCAAAATTTATTACAAAATCATTTAACATATCACATTCTAAGACTTCATTTATATACATATTTCCCCTTTATTAGAGTGCATGTTTATAATAAGGAGAATACACTTCACATTTGAAGATTAAATACTGTATAAATGTAGAAACTATTTTACAAATATGTATTCTTTATTGGGCTAAAACAAAATCTTTCAAGATTGAATAATTATTAATAACTTTTTAAAATTTCTATTTAAGGAGTGTAACGCTAAAAGAATGGACGATGGTACATTGTAGTTTATAAAATGTTAAATCTTAGATGTGTTTTGTATTTGTTAGTAGTTAAGTATCTGAGACAATGTTGATATTCACATGATTGTCAATCTCATGTCTTTTAGTTGTTTTTGTCATTCTTCTGTGCAGATAAGTTACAAACAGCTATGTTAATGTGCTGTTTTGTGAGTTGCAAGGCTCCAGTTCTTCACTAAATCCAACAACTGATATCAAGATCTGTCTGAGTTGTTACTCATAGGTGACACAATGGATCCAAAATTCACACGTTTGAACTTGTCTTCAAGAGTCCCAGGAATCTGATAACCAAAAGAATTATATGGTAATAATATTGAAGTTTGACGATATTGTTATAGATATTTAACCTTAAGATAATATTGAAACCTGAACTTCTCTAGTTAATTCACCACTTTTAAACTCTCTAATACTACAATAAACTCTCAATAAGTTGATGAAAAATGAAAACAAGAAATTGAGAAGAAAACCAAAGAATTTGGAAGGCAAAAAAATGTTGGAATTATCATTTCAAAAGGTCAAAATTTGATTAGTCTTGATATAAGAAGTATTTATGTATTAGTCTTAATTTGTTTTAACTTTGCCTCAAATATAATTGTCACAGCTGATTCTCTTAGTTAATTAGATCTACGAGTGTTACTATTATGCAGTAGCTCTAAAAATATCACTAAATAAAAGAAAATTAAATAAAATGTTGTTGTTACTATTTCTAATTCCCTGGCACCTCTCTCCTCACTTTCTTGTTTCTGTTTCCATACACACAGACAATAGAAACAATGAAAAATCTTTGCCATTTAAAATACGAAATGCCATGGACTTGTTATGTAAAATTTTCATTACAATGTTCCAAATTTTATTATTTCTTAAATTGGAAAGATGAGAAAACTGAATGATGAAAGGAGTTGCAAATTAATTAATTAGCCAAAAATCATACAAGTATACAGATGCAGGATAGAAGTACAGATAAGTAAAGAAAAACACTATAACTACACTCTATCATAAACACAAATATTATCAACAAATTATAAGAAGACATCAAATACAATAATAGTTGCTTCAAACAGAATCCGGCATACAAATAGAAACCAATTAAATGAAAATGCAAAAAAAAACATATCCTAATCAGATCTTTCTGAATTGTGTGGAGAGCAATCACAACTTAAATGTTTTGGACATATGAGTGAAACAATACCTCATTTTGTGTGTTCATATTACTGTTTTAATACAATCCCTCTGGTTAAATTAATAATTGTGTTGGACTCAGTTACAATGGATCTAATTGAATAGTGGTCAAATTATTTAATGAATGCTGCAGCAGAAAATTTATTAAGATGAATTTAAGTAAAGCATTTAATAAAAGCAGTAAATAAATGTTAGTTTGCTAATTTAATTTGAAATAGCACACCCTAATTATTACATTATTATAGTGGTAAGATTGAAACAAGTATGGTTGGAGAGAATTGTCTGCATTAATTTTTAATGTATGCATGGAGAACAAGTAAAGCTACTAAATTAATTTAGTCATTTAACTATTATAAACAAATAAAAATATTGTTCAACTACTTACCATAATTATTTCATGGCTTACATTATATACATATTAAATTAATAAGAAGAAATAGCAATTTAAACATTGTGGAAAGTAGCAGACAAAATGTGGTAAAATTTATTTGTAATACATAATATTTTCTCATACTTTGAAGTTTTGTTATAATCTGTATTCATTTAGTATTCGATAAAACACACAATATACATGAAGGTGAATTTAACAATTGTTTTTGTTTCCATTCATATATTATTAGTTCAGAAAGATGAAATATAAGCATATACATGCAATTATATTTTAAGATTAACGCTCAACACCAAAACTTTAGAACCCCATATTTATGTCAATTCTTCCACCAAATTATCAATCACTAGAAACAGGCCTTAATGTTTAGACTATTTTCAAGTCTGTCTTACAAATATAGAACTAGTTGAACACACACACAAAAAAACAGTTAATTGATTTATTAATTCATACTAAAACAAAAGAATGCTTTTTATGTATTTCTTGGTTAAATTAGATGAATGAAACTAGATGACAATTTAAATTTTGGGGAGTATTATGCCCTTCCAAAGCCAAAATTTAAACAAACTTTTCATTATATGTTTGAAATTTAGAGAAAGGGAAACAAATTTTCAGTAGCGAGACAGGTTAAATAAGAAATTGTATATATGAAAGCTACTTCCAATATTTTATTATATAAAAACTGAACATTAATATATTATGTGACTTGATGACATGATATACAATGTAAGTGAGCAAAAAATAACAGTATTACAATTATTAAATTCTTTAATATATAGAGTGAATATTTAGTTATTTTATATATTAATATCATCTAATTCATCTTTCAAATTTGGACTGATTTCCTGCGTAGATGGAAGTATTTCTTCATCCGAATCCTGTAAAACAATAAATTAGTAATATCTAATAAAAACCCTCAAAAACATTGGGCACTATATATATCATTACAATTTTTGATTATAGTGCTACCATAAGAACATTTGTTACATTAAAAATGGGTACCAACACCTTCTTTGAAATTGTGAATAGTATTTACTAGATGCATTGATAATAAATAATTATTATCGATAATGAAAGCATGCTTATATTGTATATGTTTAAGAATGAGAACATTTGTTGACAATAATTCAATTATGTATGGAAATTATTTTAGAACTTTTTATTGGAGTAAAGATTTCACTTAAATCAGGCCATCTGAAACTTTACGTTAAATTATTTATTTAATTGTATCACTCTACATTCAGAAAGTTATATTCCAACTGTCTGGTAAATATAATTGTGTGTTAGAAATAAAAGCTATGAAAGCATTTTTTTTTCATGCACAATAAGAAATTCAAGATATAAAAATTGTATCTTCACCACAAAGAAAATTTCAAATATACAACACTATGTTCTGTGATGGAGAATAACACATTTAGAGGTCAGGAGAGTTGATAACTGAATATTTGATAAATAAAGTGTCTCTTGGAAAGGACAAACCACTTCCATGACAATTATAAAATAAGTCAATTGGCAGAAGATTTATTAGGACTTTAATAGTTCGTGAATAACTTTTGCCACATTCTTGCTACTTTACAGCTTTTCTTTTCTTAAAAAAAAAAGTAATGCTTAAAAATATATTACAGAAAGTTTTTCTAAATCTGTAAACAAACAAGAACCTAAAAGTTCTAATTGTTTCTTTTTTCAGTTACAGATGTAAATATTGTTAACCTAATTACCTTTGGCTTTGGCCTATGTGTATCAACAGCATCTATTGGTAATTTCAAATGTTCTACTTTACAGCCATAAGCTACAGGTGTTAGCTTAATAATAGTATGTAGTGGAACCTGTAAGTATGGGAGTTCATCTGGAAATTGAAAACAAAAAACAAAAATTACTATTATACTATTGTAATGTATTGCAGATACTTCATAAAATGGAAAATGTTCTATTGAGTAGTCACATTATGTACAACGACAATATGCTTTAAGTATTTAATGTTTCTAGAAATATTAATATATTATTTTAAATATATAGAATTTATTTCTTTTAATAAAAATAAAGGCATCAGACAAATTTGTTTCTTGTTAGGTTACATACAAATTCAGAAATTGGTTTTACTTTTCTCTAAATATTAAATCTTCTATGGAAGTGTATAATTATATATTTTACTGACCTGCTGATTTATCAAGAAAATAAGCCAAAAGACAACGAATTACTGCTTGGTGACTCACAACTAAAACATTCCCTTGTCTTTCCAATTCCATAATTACTGGTTCAAGTCTGGCAACTAAATCCTCATATGATTCACCCCTTGGATAACGATATGTGAATTTATTTTGATCACGTGCTGAAAAATCTTCAGGATATTTTTCTGCAATTTCCTCGTAAGTCATTTCTTCACAAATGCCCTATATAAAATTCATTAGATTAATTTAATCATAAGTAATTAAATACATATCTATGTAAAATTTCATTCTATGAATTATGTACACTATATAAATGTTAAAATTACAATAATGATAAGTAGTTGTAAAAATCTTAGTTCTTACAGCATCTATTTCATTGAGAGCTTTCCACCTCTCTTGAGGTGCTGGAACATTTGCAACTGTTTGAATGGTTCTTTTAAGCCATGAGGTCCAAACTCTGAGACCAGGTATATCTTGTTGCTGAATATACTGGGCTAGTGCAGCAGCATATAGTCTACCTCTATATGAAAGTTCAGAGTCTCCTCCAATTCGACCTTCTAAATTTTGTTCACTCTCACCATGCTGTAAGCCAAATATCATACAAATAAGTGAATGAAAATATTGCATATTTATTTTCTTATTACGAAGGAAATAAGCAAGTTAAACATTTACACTAAATAATAAATAACCATAATGGTCTTACCCTTGTAAGATAAATGGTGCGAGGTGTGATATGGATATTCATAAGATAATAAACAATGCGGCTCTGTATGTGTCCCTCATGTTTGTGAACTACAACCTTTTCTCCTGTTTAACAGAAAGACATTAACATACACTTAATTTATATAGGTAACAAAAATAGAATATTCTTAGTTAGGATGATAATTTAATATGATGAAAATGATGACCTTCTACCAACATTGAAGAGATAAACACAGAATCACTGAAGGAGCTTAAAGCCAGAACTAAAATTGCCTGCCAGAAGTTCTACGAAAATTGTAATGAGGTACATCTGGTGCAGATACTTTGAAAGACAAAAGCTTAATATTGTTGAATAATTTTCCTTTAGAGAAAGAGTAAAATTCAGTATATTAAATGAACATACTTAAAATATATGTAACACATAACAAGATATATCATAAACATATATTTGGGATACATACCAGTATTATATATTCTCATAAAACTGAGGCCAGATTCCTGAGCCTCATTTAGAGGTTGGTACTTTTCTTGATAATGTTCAATTCGTTTAATGAAGTCCTTCAGTGCCATTTCTTTATTCATATTTTGGTAATCAGGACTGCTTACCTTCACTTCCTATTAACAAGAAAATTAAGCAAAGGATCAAAGAATTGTTAATAAATGGTCAACTTGAAGTGATATAAAATTATTTTAAATGTAATGCTCCAAAATTAGTGTCACGGAAGTGGGATAAATGTGACAAATGAGTTTTGTCAGTTAGTGACATTTTAAATGATCTATTGCAAAAAGTATATAATATATAAATATCTAGCATCCCATTCAAAATTTTGGGGGCACAGCAATAATTTTATACAATGTTAACAACGGATAACATATTGTTTTCCATGGCAGGCATTTTCCCAACTTTATCAGTTTAATAAATATGAAGGATCAGAAACCTACCATAATATTTTGTTCAATTATTTGTGGATCATCACAAATTGATTCAACGAAGAATAGCTTGAAACCCATTTTGTTGACTACAATTTCATGGATCATTCTACGACGGTCTGCAGTAGAATTTGTTGCATCAAACACCTGTAAAAATGTAATAGATTATAATTTGAGCAAAATCAAACTAACTCCTTGAAAAATCAATATTAGAAACAACACAAAGGAAGTTATCACTGAACAAATGTAAATATTCCAAAAGAATCAGACTATTAAACTAACTGTGTGATTTTTATAGACATTGTGTGTGAAATACAGAAGGTAATTTAGTGAAATATATATAGATGCAACTTTTTTGCAGTAATAATAAATAATTACTCTACTGGTAACATTAATAAATAAACAACTTGAAATTTTGTTAACTTACAGCTACTTCTCCTCCACATTCTAACCAGGAGCACACATCATGAAGGGCATCAATTGCACACTGTGTGCGAATCGCCATTGCTTCCTTATTGTCTGGTCGAAAGAATTCATGGCTTTTGTAAGCACTTGTTGCATGTCTTCGATATTCACCCAGATTGAAAACTAAAAATTAGGACAATTTTTACTGATGAAACAATGAATATAATTAATACAAGCAGAACTGTAATTAATATATAATAAGATTAAATGTCTGTTTTGAAATACAAATCTGTTGAAAAACTGAAGATTCTTTCCATCCTTACTTCTAAGTTTGTCAATTAACAATGTTAATTCCAGAGAACTTTTGAGGAGTCTGTTGCTTTAAAACTTTATGTTGTTTACCAATAAAAGTATCTCTTAAAAGTCAATTTACCAAATAAAAAATTCAGTTCATACTAATTAACTAATGTAATAAAATAATTATTTTTTGTCTTACAATAAAAAACAAAAAATATCCTATTTTTCGAAAATATAATAAAGAAAACACAACTAAGCACAAGTAAAATAATTCCTCTCAAACTTAATTCTTACAAATACTAAAACAATTTAGTCATGATTGGCAAAATGCCAAAATTTAAGATGAAGACTTATTCAAGATTGATGAACAAAATGTTGTGAATTAGATTTATAAACCTTCTCCACAAAAATTCAATTATATAATTATATTTCAAGAAATAAATGATAGGTAATGTTCAATAAGTTTTCAAATAATTGTATTATAAATATGTTTCTAAAAATCTTATCTCTAAATTTTTATGTCTTCAGACAGAAGACGTTGCTAAAACAAATGAGATGTCATGCCAATTTTTATTTTCTGGCTGGTTTATTAATTTATAATTAAATAGTCAGAAAAAATATAAATAATAATTTATTCTTGAATTTCAATAATTTTATGTGAATTTAATAAGTGACAAGGACATTATTCGAAATTTAGTTTTTGTCCATTGAGTGCTGCATTATATCAAGACTCCAGAAGTGATATTTTTTTTGTGATGAGAGACATAGGGATGAAATTTGCAACATTTAAATGTGTATTTTTCTCAAATGTGAAATAGTAGCTTCTTAAAATCATGTTTATAAATGTTACATTACATTTTGATGTACATTCTGAAAAAGTAGACACTTATGTCATACTTTTCATGTCTAATGTAGCTAGAACTTTACTTTCAGTTTAATGTACAAAAAAATAATGAAACACATGAAAAAAAGTTTCTTCATCAAAGAATTACTAATCATGGGGTAAAAATAATGAATAAGGTTCTATTTACAATTAAAATAATAAGCTATGAGTGACAGAAAGAAATGTATTAATCCTGAATTATTTAATATTTCTTTATAGTTGATTTTTTCTGCCACAGTTTTGAATATTTTAACTGCATATAGTTTCTTCATTTCTTTTGATATTTTAACAATTTTTTTTATTTGTTTCAATTTTACTTCAAAAAATTTCAAATACGTCTTTAATCTTAAAATTTATTGACCTACCTCAAAATGAAATTTGATATGAATTATAGTTTTCATTACACAATTACAATGACAGGTGTGCTAATAAAAATATTTCCTACAATATGTATTATAATAATTCACATCAGGTTTCTATTGTAAAATATGTAAGTTTTTTTATACAAGTAAATTGTGGCCTCCGATAAAACGAATATCACAGAAAATTTAAGCACATTTAAATACTGCTACTATTGATTATTTCTAAATAGAAGTTTCTATCAATGATGATAAAGTCAAGGTAAGAAAACTTACCTTTGGTGTTAATTCCAATCCAATTGAGATAACGAGAAAGCTTCTTGGATATATATGTTTTGCCACGAGCGGGCAGTCCAACCATTGCGATGACATGAGGACTGTTGACATAGTTGGCACGTTCACCTGAAAGTCATCGCTACAATTAATCCTGACATTTACCATTCAAAATTGGAAACTTATAATTAGAACAGGGATATACAATCTTAGTTCTGAAGAATAAACTACAAATAAATATAAATTTCAGTAATACATATAACATCTTAAATAAATACTTTAAATACATATACATACATATAGTATGCAGTTGTAAGAAAACTTAATTAATGATAACTAAATGTTTTATGTGACTTCATAGTAAGGTAATGAGTTCAGGGAAATAAGGGAACACTGAAAACTTTTGGCAGTATCAACAGGCATACATCACATACATACATACATGTGTATAAAAATAAAGTAATACTTTTTACCTTGCATCTCACAAACAAGATATTACAAAGTTTCACCAACTGTGAATCATTTTACTCTATGGTAAATATTTTAACATTTTATCAATGAAAAATCGATAACATTATTGATCATTATTGATAATATTACCTAAAGGGAAAATATGGCAAGAATGTGATGGATAAAAATAATACATGTGTCTACAGGAATACTTGTATTTTGACATATGCCTGGACATAAGCATTTAGAAAACAATCCCTGCCACAGATTTAAGTTCAATCCAAAATAGCGTTTTCTGGTACTGTTACTGGCGTCATCCACTAGAATGACTAGCATGTAAAACGATTAATAGTAATAAACCCATAAAAATTAGGATTTGGTAGAAAGGAGAAATACTATGGCTTTTTCCTATTTAAACAACTAGTCGCAGTTAGTGTTACGATGGTGGAAGAAGGTTTTTGAGCTCACCAATGCGGACGGAGACCTTCCGCTGATACTGGGAGTTTCTGCGCTGCATTGTTTAGAGTCAGAGCTCACCTATGCGGATGGAGACCTTTCGCTGGAACTACGAGTTCCTGCGACACATGACGACTGGAGGGGCGTCATCAGGGACCTGCAGGTAGTCCATGATCCTTAGTCCTCGCTCTATCGTGTCTAACCGCTCATTGCGACTTACAACAAATAACCTGGCCGTGCTCCAACAACTTGTATGCTCCTCTATTTATCGAGCCGGCTACCTAATCGGACAAACAATTCGTTACCTTCAAATTACGTAGTGTTTACAGCCTGCAACAAACTTCTCTTCTGGCCGTCCTCTGAGCGTGTGCGACTGGAAACAGATAACGAGAGCTCCCACCACTCCACAGGGAACTCGCTCCCAGCCCCTCTCCAGCTGCGGATTGTGCTACTTTTCCCCAGCTAGTCCGAGAGGTTATTGACATACTTTTAAAGTCTCCGTCTTAAATTAGGCTTTCCAAAGGCAGGCTAATAAAATCAAGCATACAAGGAATTAGTCTTCAACTTACTTCTCCCATCGTCCTTTCTTTAATGTCATAAATACGAACTGTAACTGCAAAAGGGAAATCCGAAACCAGTACTCGGGGTTTTCCTTTTCTCTGTCAAATATTTTTAACAATTGCTCAGTTTTACTAATTTGTGAGTAACCTATTATCTGAGACGGATCATTCGCTTTTCCAGCAGGTCCTTTATCCAGAACCACCGTCTTCATAACGCAGGACTTCATCCACCCACATCCTTTTACAGCCCACCCAACGTATGTATCCGCAATTAAAAAGGGTAAGTCTATCTGTACAAGTATAAGTCGCAATAATTTGTTTCATAATATTTTTAGGATGGTAGAAAGACTCTTCCGTACGTCAAATTATTCTGTTACTTTCCTATTCCCTATTCCTTATTCATATGGTCCTTCAACACTCTTTGTGTAGAATTTCAACAATTTTAGAAACCTTTTTCAAAATCTTAATACCTTAAAAGTCAGTACGGTTCTCTTTAATTATTCATTTTTTAGGCTGTACTATTGTTTTTTTCCCATTCAAAGAACATTACTTTCTAAAGAAAGAAGGTGTTTCACTATCTGCATCGCTCAGGAATATTGCGAATTAGTTCTTTCACATATTTAGTTTCCAGTTTGTTTTAATTTTTAAGTCGAACTTTCCATGGAGAAATATCCATAGTTTACAAACCTCTTTCTCCGATAGCATAACAAACATTTAATTTCTTACGGTATTTTGAGAAGTGTAACAAATTGTCGTTTTAATTTAATCACCCATATTTCGACTTACAAATAAATTTTAGGGCTTTTAAAATTCCTGCTAATCACCCTTTCTAACGACATGATGGCTTCCTTTTCTCTCTTTCTTTAAGACATTTGATGATCATTCCAAATTAATTAATGAAATCTATTAGATTCTAACATTTTTGAACGTAGCGTTTAACTTGTTTCTGTAGCACGATTTTACAGGAAAGCAAGTAAATTTTAATCAAGAGTGACTTCCGAAAAAGAGGATCAAATCTGCAGCTATGAGAGCACATAGATTGACAGGAATAAGTTCAGCAATAATCCGATGTGCATATTTCATTATCAAACAAGCGTCTTGGTAACTACAAAGAAAAGTAATAATTTACGCTCATATGAGCATGGTTCGTGATGAAAACAAGCATAATTATAATCGAAGCGAAAAAAACCAGTAGCGCTATATTAATCGCAAGGCATCAGAAATTATATTATATCATGACATCAATTTACGTTTTGATATAGAAAAGGATTTATTTCTTTATTTTAAAGAAAGAATGGGAGACATCGATTCAAAAAAAGCCATTAGCTGACTAGTGTGTTTCTATGTATCTGTTTATAGTTTTAGATGTGTGCTCTATTACGAACTCCAGCCAGTCCTATTTCTGTCGCTCTGGATCGTAACTAGGTTAAAATTTCATTTTATGCTTTCTTCTGTATCTGACAAATTTAGTTATAGAAGTGTGCTGACAGAATTTAATACATAGAGGAACGTATTGAAGATGTTGTAAAGTGAATTAAAATTGGGTATGAAATTAAATATTAATGCTGTTTTTATAATGTAAAAGGTTTTTGGCAGGTATGCAAACGTGTGACAATTAAACCAGTAAAGACTCCTATATTTACTTAGGCCTAATAAGTATAATTGGTTCATACCTACTGAAAATTGAAGGATTTAATACAAACTTTGCATAAAATGACTAAGTCAAAAAATTAATACTCTTTTTTTCAATATTGCAATTAAATATTAGCTTTCGATTACACTTTGAACCATAGCAATAAGCTGTTACTATCGTGGTGAGATTAGTGGAGTTTGCCAACAAATGATATTAAATGGCACTATTTATAAAACATTGTACATTATTATGATATAAACAGGTGATTTTATACAGGTCAAGAGCCATGTTAGCCAAGGAATGTAGCGCACATACCTTACCTTCCCAGTCGTTGAATGCTTCTTTAAGAGTTTCATCATTGCGCAAATATTTTAAAAGACATCATTCACGATATTACACTCCAAATAAGTACGTGTAGATTTAGGAAAACATTAATCAAGGGTATATCAGATATACATAAACATTCACACGTAGAATTTATTTCCTTCCAAGGACAGTGTTCTGCGGAAATCACTATTGGCTCACATTTGTGAATACCCAAAATGAAAGTGTGTAAAAATAACAACAGATAAGTATAAACAATTATAAGATAATTCTGAATATTATTTTTCCTGCCATTTCATCAGACAGTTTAAGAAGTAACTTTTCCACCAAGCAAGTTTATTCATGACTACGCTTGCTTGTCTTGCCAAGAACTACATGACAATGCGTTTCCAGTGTAGAAGAGACGAAAATGTCAAGGATGAAGATTATACTCTATTTGAACTTTACATACCATACACCTCTTTTTTGTGCATAATCATATATATATACAGTGCAGTTTTATATTTTATAAATTCACCTTCTTCATACATAAACCAAGATTCCTGCCGATCTTATAATCATCTGCTCGAATCTACTGAATGATTGCCCTCTTAGACACCCTTACACTCTATAATCGATCTACCATTTGAATAGGTCCACTGATGTCACTTGTTCGGTATTTTATTCACTCAAGTAGTGAATTGCTTCTTACGTATCAACATAATGACTCGCAGATTCATAACCGCAATATGTGAAACTGAAGATTTATGCATTGGAAGCAGGTCGAGGATCGAACAGAACCCACAATGCCAACAGTTCCACCTTGGCACTATTAGCAAGGGTGAGGGCGAACTTTCTGGGCCATTCCAGTCTACTCTGATGCAACCGGAACAGATAAGTGATATTGGTCACATACAGCAGATACGTTTAAGGGTTGAAAATCGACCGTGACTCTGTATAATAACAGGAATCAGTTCGTCACACTATTCTCAATAAGGCTCAGTTTTACTCAGCGAAGTGTGTACAACCAATAATTTTTGTAACATTCAATCAATTTTATTGAGTGTTTCTCTATGAAAAATTGCAAACTATTAATAGCACACTATATCACTTATAGTTAATATTACGTGAAGATATAAAGTTAAATAGTGATAATTAACATCAAATAGGAAATTGTGCACAAAAGTATTGCTGTTTCTGTATAACAATGAACTAAACTTTTAGTCAAAAGACAACTAATCCGGCCTAGATGTTGCAAGGAAATTGCGTCTCATTTAAACACAACTTCCTATAGGTTTGTTTGATCAACAATGTTACACGCTATAAGGACTTCTATCGGCATAAATGGGGAAACAGATGTCGGTGATGGCACAGATGCTGTCCGATCAAACAACAAACTACTTTAGGAAGTAATTTTATTCTTCGTAAATACACTCGTCCGTTTAAGTTGTAAGATAATTGGTAGAGTACTATTCTCTATATTGTTCCTATTTAAAGGTGGTTTTGAAGAAAATCAATTGGCGGAGAAATATACTGGAGGATAAAAGAAGACCCCATCCGTCAAAAGCTTTACTCATGTTAAAAAATTACTTTTATGACGCTGTATAAGTTTATCGAAATTACCATTATGATATTCGACATATTGAGTAAATGGCGGCTCGTAAGTTTAACTTGTGTGTTACATTACCACAAGCAACATTTTTTACGAGGATAACTATGTAAAACATTAATACTACAACAGCGACAGTGTTCCCAATACTCTGACATGTAATATGTTTCATTTTTAATTCCGTCTACATAGTTTCCAATAGTTTTCAATTTTTAAAAGCGGAATAATTTATCAACAAATTGATACACATTTCTAACATGAAAGTATTTTTCCTTCGTAGATATTTTAAATAAAGTTTAATTTTTGGAAAAAGCCACGAATGATGGTAGTATTGTATGCTGCAGTAGATTTTCGCACTTTTATGTCTATTAAAATGTTATTTTCTGTAAAATAACCTTTTATTGAGAATTTTTAAATATTGCCCAAAATGTACGAATATTATATTTGTTTGGAAATTCTAAACTACTTTAAAATAAGTTTTTAATTACTGATTGACATAAATTTATTTTGATTTTGTTGCTTATGCTGCCTGATGAGTCACTGCACTGCATAAAAAAGAGGCAGATTGTTGAGATTCTCAGGTGAAGGTTCTTAAAATTAAGGAAAATAAATGGTTCCTAAATGAATTTATTACATATGCACCATTCGCCACACCGAGTGTTATTTGTGATCCTCGTTAATCGTCTTTGCTTATTTTACAATAAATGCTTTCTCAAACAAGTGACACTTCATGATGCATCCAACAATAGCCAGTGCTGTCGCATAATTAGCATACATTAAGCATTAGTATTTATACACTTATCTATTGTATGTACAGCGCAGTGTGCGCGCTGAAATCGATGGGAACAACTAGAAAAAAATATTGTTCTGAACCTGTATCATAAACAAAGCTAATTTCAGACTATATTACGCTATTCTAGTGACGAATACGATGTATACATCGGTTTGAAATATATATAGCAAAAATTATATGGTATTATTAAGAGCAAGAGGGAACTATAATGAAGAGGAAACGAGATACAAAATAATCTGTCTAAGAAAACTGCTTTACACTGACTTAGTTGTATAAATGATTTATCATTTTCGATATGCAACAAACTTTGCTATTAATGGTGAATTAAAAGATAACTGTAAACAAGTCTGTCACAAAAATAATGATTCCCTTCATAGTTCATTTTCTCCATAATATATTGGTTTCTTTAGACAGTATCCAATAACCAAATTAATTTTTCTACTAATGATAATATCTGTCTTCCTACGTCAATTTGTGTACCAATGCCAGATTCTGTAGTTTGTTTCATATGAAAACACGAATATAGGAATGAAATGAAGAGAGATTTTCGATTGGAGTAAATAAAGTGTAGATACATTATTGAACACTAGAATATGAGTATTTCAATTGAAACATTAATGATATTATGTGTATATAGACCACAATCGACATAATTCGACACTAGTGAACTATTAGATAGGATAGTGGTTCAGCAAACTGATTTCACGAAGGATATGAAATTGTCAATCAATGTAAATACATCACATTACATTATACGAAGTATACAAAGGAATGAGAAACATTGTTGGACAGATAAAACCACTGAAATATCAAAGTTCAAGACATACAAAAAACACTTTAAGAACCAGTAATGTACTGTAGCCCTAAAGATAGGTAAACTGCGTAAGAGTATAGCACTAATATATTTTAATTTTTTTTTGTGAAGATTTGCAAAGCCAGGGAACTTTACAGGCTTGCAATTCTTTCAAGGTTTTGAGGTGCCCAGAGTAAAGAGTCCGGAAAATATGATCTTAAAACTACCTCTCGTCGGAAAACGTATCGGAACAGCTACGTGATTGTGAATGGCACAATATCTGAGCGTGGTTCGAATTGCCCATCAGATTCAGCAATTTTCGACGTCGCGGAATAAATAGTGTGATTTTCTTTGTTTAGAGTGACGGTATATATAACGGTGGTTCACGTGGTTGCCTCTCCAGTTTAATACCATAGGAAATACCGAGGAGGTGGGATGCGGAATGGAGAACAAGGTAGCCAAGGTGTAAATAGAGCCCAATCACTGTTTGATTGTTAATCATAAACAAATGACAGTAGAAAATTTTCCAGGCATTCGCCAGCTCGTAGATGTTCCGATTCATTTTCCCCTCTTGAGGTCGATAACGTGAGTTTCATAATAGCATTTTTACGACTAAGCACGTGACACTCACTATACATTGGCCGGAGATCAAATTCCCGTCACCTTGGCGCTCTGGAAGGACATGCAAATCAGCAAATTTATATAAACTTTACTAATATTCTTAATAAAATAAAATATATATTAACATCATAATCTTACGCAGTTACCCGTCTATCGCGTTACAGTACCAAGAGATAAGATGATACGAATTCAAAGGAAAATATAGGTTTTGTTCAACACAGGGAATAGGGTCAGGAAAAATCGTCTAGAATGGATAATACAGAATTGGACCATGTGTATTGCGAATTCTAAAGCATGTACATTAAGCATAAATTTAGCATACAATGATTTAAAGTCGTATTATGTATAATGCGCCGACGAACGTATAAGAACACTTTAAATCATCGACCGAAACTGAATTCTATTTTGCAGGTGGTAAACTAGAAACAAATTAGGAAATAAATAGTTTACCATATTAACTCTCTTTGTCGTTCAACCTTTTAGTGTTATCTAATCAAAGTTTGTAATCCACAGGATAGTCTCGATGATAATTCTAGCGTTGTTAAACCCTATAAACAGGAAATTATAAAGTTCCTGTGGCTGAAGACACTACGTTATTCGTTAGATAAGAATCACAGTAGTGGTTACTAAGTCATACATTCGTACATATCTGAAATGTAAAATAACATCTGAAGTCCGACAATGTTATTCATATTACTACAGTTTCTAACAAAACGATGGTAACAAGTTCCAATACAATACAATACAATAGACTGAATGAGTGAATTTCAGTATCTTATTAACGAAAAATAAGTTTTAGAATTGAATTTATGGAAGAATTCGCGACAATATTCTGAGATTTGTAAATATTGAGTTAATGTAAAGAAAGAAAAGTAAATACGTTTTAAGCCTTGTGATATTTTAGACGACTTGGATATACTTAATATATTAATATTATTTTATCATTGATAAAAATGATCAATGAGAACGAGGGAACATAGACCGTTGTTTTTTGTTCAAACAATTGGTTGCTGTGAGTATATGAGAATATTAATTACTTCGTTCCTGCAGTCAATTAGGAAACAGACCAACAACAACTAAGAGCCATATATATAAACACATATCATTAAGTGATGAGATTATATTGGAAGTAAAGAAATTAACGAAAAATAATTAACGGCAGCCGTTTCCATATCCAAGACTATATAGCTTGACCATTAGATTTCAATCAATAAATGTGTTTTGTAAACACGAAATTCACATGTAATTAATGGAAGAAAATAACAGTGGTTTTTAAATTACCTGAGTGTGTAAAGAGGTCTTTATTACATAAGACAAAATATTGAAGATGTTGGTCGATTGAAATTACTTGCAGGTGAAATAATTGCTCGAAAAAACTGATACAGGTTTTCTAGGCTTTGTCCTGCATTCCTTTTAGACGAATGCCGGGTAGAATACATAAACTACAGCCCGAGGGCCCTCGTTAACACGTGGCTACGTTGTTCAACTCTTCCGCATCTCCCCTTTGAAATCCCTTCTTATGCTATTAAAGTGAAGTTTCCACCATGTGGATTACCCTCATGTAGCCTCTTACTCTAAAAAAATTAGATCTCTCTCCCCTGTAGAACGGAAATTAAAACCAAAACAGCTAATACTAATTTGGAAACCCTGTCAGAACTGCAAACTGTCTGGTTTACAAACAATATCTCAACCGTGTCGTTGGTAACTGATCTCTCTCTCGTCTACCGTTCGTATTCTGCTTTCACAGTACCTTTGCCGAACGTTTCCTTGTTGAGATGTTTCCAGCCCAGAGAAACCATCGCTTCTGACCAGCTCATGGTTGCCAACTGACGCTACTGACCTCACTCACTATCTGGCTGAGATATGCAATTTTCTTACTGCTGCTGCCGGATTCATACAGCACTCGACGCTGTTCCACACGGTAACCAGCAAAGACTACACAGACCGGCTTTATCGCTTCCAGAGGCTTAATTGGTTTGCAGTTTCGTCACAAACAGCTGTAAACGTCGTGAGCTTGTCGAAGGGCAGGTGCCGAGGCTCTTCTTATCGCTCACGAGGAAAGCAGTCGAGCCCAAAGACCTACAAATATTCTAGCATAATCATAGTGGTCACTCGTTGTAGGAAAGCATTTTGACTGTGGGCCCTGGCCTCGGTCCAGCGGGGTCGGAGTGTGTTGCAAGTTCGAGGCTATTACATTCTTGATCGGTCGTCCAAGGTCTAGAAGAAACTGTCCTTACACGCGTGACCCTCGTGCTGACACTGTTCGAAGTCAACCAATTGAATGAATGTACTGTACCTCGGCTCACTGGTGCACGTTCATACCATCGTAAACAACACTACATCAACCATCAAGCTGTAAAAATGCTCAAGTGTCTACAGGAACCAGTGACGTAATTGATGTAATCGACCCCAAGCGCTTTGGCGTGCTTTGCTGAAATTAATCAAGGCGAAATGAAATAATCTGGCAAGACTATCAACAGATTCATGAAAATCTAAGGGACCATTAAAATATGTTTCTTAAACTTTTATCTGACCAATCGACATGTTTCGGAGATCAATCTTTATTTAGTGGCCGATATCGGGAAGAGAGATGACTTCTCGACTGATTGACATATACAGACTCCTAGAAATATATGTGATGGCCTATAAGTAGACTTCCGTTTAGAAGTCTGGGCCATGGCACGAAGACAAAATTAGTAACCGATGGTACATACAAATATTAACTTTTTTCCCCTTTCATATAACTTACAAAACTTTGTGAGATATATCCGGATTTGGGAAACGAACTCCATAGACCTGAAAGAGAGAATCTTTAGTGTAAACGGTAACCATAAAAACTACGCGCCTTCCTACCATTCGGGCCGAAACTACGTACTACCAAAGTAATCATCGTGCAACGATAAAAATTAAGCATATAATATAATTAAAATTGATCAATCATTTAATGAGCTGCTAGTAAATTTTGAAAGTGAAGTCATCCTTCCACTCAAGATACCTTTGAACTGGCCGGTTGTCGGCGACCTTGCCACGATCCCTGACCTTCAGCAGCCTACACCTCAAAGTCCACTCAGTGGCCCACAGGTGGCTCTGCTTGGCAGCGCACCAGTGCCATCTGTGAACACGGAAGCAACTACCAGCACAGCACGGAAATTAACAAAATTTCAGACCTACACCACTGAAACTACCCTCTTTAATTTGGTTCCGTGTGACTACTTGTTTTCGAAAAATAGATAAATCATGTTCACGATAAGGTCGATAACGTTTATCAATAATTACTTAATTCATGACCTTTAATAACCAATCATTTCATTTAAATTGCCGGTATATGTATAAAAATAAATACATTCTGGTATTGCAGTTCTTTAATAGAAGACCAAACAAAAAATTCTTTAAAAAGTATTGAACATAAATATGGTGCTAAGGGTTAGACCATCAGACACAAACGTCTCAATAATACTCAGATAGCACCAAGTTTTATTATTTTATTATATGTTAATTAAGTTAAGAAGCTTAATTTACGAGTTTTGTCATATAACCGACATACAAACATGCAGAAAAGGAAATTAATATTCTACGTATATGTACGAAGAAAGTAACTATAATATCATAACAACAGTAGAAGAACCATAAATGCACAAAAAAAATGGAAAACATCACCAATGGGGTAAGATTTTATTGATAGAAGAATGAATTAAAGGAATACACTAGAAATGAACCAGTTGGCGTCCATTCGATAATTGAGTTCGAGAAATAAGAAAGGCTTCATCCAACACAAGACCCTGTAGAAAAGGGCAACAAGCCTAAAGCGGGATCAATTTAATTAGGTAGAGCAATTTGACAAATAGATTACTAATAAAAAAATATGCATATAATATTCCATTTCGAACAAAGCATCCATTTAATCTGATTTCAATTAAGTAAAAAATCGTCTAGTTGGGTCAAATACTTCAGCATAAAACTTAACCAATGGATCACATTCTCTACAGTAGCCTCAAAAATAGTTACTTAGTTTAGATCAAATTACCGAACCAAATATATATTCCACTGCAAACCTCGTTTATGTATATGTCGACCTGACATCAACATGGGTCCTTTGCATAATATTGATGAAAGGATGATGGGAGCACTTCCCTCCATAATTTATATATATAAATACAAAACAGTTGTGCATATAAATCTCTGACTTTCTGCGAGGTTGTTTTAGTCAGAGATACAATAATCGTTGGAAGAGATCTTTAACCGTACAAACATTTAAAGCAAAAAAGACGTAATACTAAAGTCGTAATTTTTTCATAAGAATATCTCCCTCTGACTCGTAAAATTAAAGGAATATGAAATGCATATAAAACCGTTCTTCCTCGAAATCCCTCTAAAATGCAATGTCTTAAAATTATTAAAAATGTAAAAGAATTATATTTAAGCGACACATGCAAATAACATGAGTTTTAAGTTTTTATATTTATGAGATAGAGGAAATTATAAATCGTGTAATTTGTAATAATTGGGCCTTTATACAGTAGTGGAAGGCAGATTGAAATATTCAATTATCAATAAGACGGCATTTTCTGAAACACTGAATTCGAAGAAAATAAAAATGTCAATCATTTTACGGTTATTTGCAACCATTGTCTTTAATAAGAAAAACGATCACATACGCTTTGCAAAAATAATAATCGTCTACTCACTTTTAAATTATGTTTAAAATTAATTTCCGTTATTTTCTGTGATACGGGTCGTTAATTTCTTGTGTTCATTCGCTAATTATTACACAATGTCTGGCATTTTCGCAGGAATCATTCAGGAAATGCCATGAAAATTGAAAAAACGGAGGAAACAAAAAATATAGAGGATTGTTCCACGGAAACCCAATATTAACTCCAGTGCAGAATATTCCCATTCTTATTTTAAAATTCAGTACAAGAAGTGAGGTAAAGAATTCTAGTTGTTTGATGGCAGAGATAATCCGACGGAGTAAATATTCCAACAATTCATCTGGCTCTCCTCGGTAAATTGTGAAAGGTAATCTAAATTATATCTTTTAAAAATAATTAGTATAAAATGTCGTAATAAAATTATTCAGATTTCTAGACGATATATTAATTGCAACCTATAAGTGGAACAGCAAAACTAACTATTTTCTTCAGAAAAAATTATTTATTAGCCCAAGGGATTGAATACACAAATACTTCAGCTGGGACATATTTTTTAGTCCATAATCGTCTCGGCCGTGAGGAATCTAGGAAGCAAACCTAGCACTGAATATCCGTCGGAAAGTATTGATGAGTGCAGATGTGCGCATTTTATCTGCGCGGTGCATTACATTAGGTATCTGGACTGCGTGTCAATTCCTTGCACAAATATATTAAGTCAGCCGAAGAATGGAACTGCTGTTTAGATACAGTTCACTCAAATGCGATACTAAAATGTGACAAATGGCCGACAATTTAACAACTAACTTTTCATGGTACAAGAGGCCATGTTCGGTTGATAATAAACGTGAACTAAGTTAATATATTCAGCGAGTCTGTCTTCTTTAACGCAGTTTATAGCAGCAGTTCAGAAGATATTAAGTTTTCGCTTATAACATTATAATCTTTATGTCAAAATGGTTTTTGTTCCACGTGACAATAGAGTTGTCTTTCATGAGTCACGTGCCTCAAACGACCATAACCAAATCTTAATTGCTAAGAGGGAAACATATTATTATAACAATATTACTATGGCAAACGTGTAGGTCAATAAGTACTTGAAAAATGTAAGTGATGATACTAAAACACGTTTGCTTATAAATATCATCTTCTGCCAGCTGCTTTTTAGAAATTTGACTAGTTTGACATATTTTGTCGCCATTCTAACGAATTTCTATGTCAATACATAACTTCTGATGACAAGGATCCACCATTACATTCCAGAGGCAAAACAGTCGACAATAACGCGTTTCTGCAGGATAACGAGCTCTGAAGACCTCAAAGGCCGTATAAAAAGTATACTGGGGCAGCTGTCACTCTAGGACCAGGCCAAATTTAGAAGGTCTGCTCCCCCCCCCTCTCCCCTAATGAGTGTTCGGACTCTCATGTTGCGCGTTTGTGTTGTTATCTCCCTGATGATGACGAGCAGTTTTTTCTGTACTGTTCGAAACGTTGGAGTTTCTACATCTTTCTCCGAGCTTCCTGACGATTTTTCACATCATCTCTCTAACCTAACTTGTTTCTTGCACACTGCCTCATTCTTTTCGTTTTTCTTTGCTTTCCTTTTTTACTTTTCTTTGCCTTTATCATTTTTTCTTGCTCACTTATCTACTCCAAGACAATGGAATACCCGAATAATCTAAATAATATTGTTAGTTAAGCTAGAACCCACTGTCCCGGTTCAGTAAATTTCAATTTGAATGGCTTCAGTAAAAAAAACTGCATAATTTCCTTATTTCTACTTGCGGATAAAGACAATGCTGCCATAATTAAGCCTCGTGACACCTATTCCGAGAAAATGAGGAAATTACTGGAGGACTCCATTTCCAGGAAGCTGAATAGGGACCTGACATAATCTATCGTTCGATTAACGCCACGGGTTTGACGAAGCAGATTGTTTCCCGCCAAAAAGCATCGGCGCCTCCAAGAATCTACGATCTGCCCACTAGATTCGGTTTTGCTCGACGTCCCATTTCGGCTCTTGGTGAGTGCCATTGCTTCTGCCACTTACAACTTAACAAAATTTCTGACGAGGAAACTATGTCCCTTTGTAGGAAATTGAGTCCACGTCGTGAAAAATTCAACAGAATTTGCCCACACACAGAAACACCTAGAACTGAGTCCCCCAAGGCCTCATGGTCAGCTTCGATGTGGTTTCCCTCTTCACACGGGTACATATCGGGAAAACCATAGAATTACTCACGAAACAATTTTCACACCTGAGATTACACGGACACGTTTTTAAAACTACATATTTCGAGTTTGAAGCAGCATTCTATGATCAAATAGCTTTGGGTTCACTCTTATCTCCGGCTATTGCTAATTTTTATATTAAGTCTTTCAAAGATAAAACACAAGTGGTGAACACAGCCCCACTTAAACCTAAATGTTTCTTCCGCTATGTGTATGATACATTTACCATTAGACAGACTCCTCGGGCACCTAAACTCAATCAACGAAAACATTAAGTTCACACAGAAAGTGGAGAATATATCGATATAATGAGTTATAATAAGCCCGAAGGTTAACTTCGACACTCAGTACATAGGATGCCAACTCACAAGGATTTGCACTTAAATGCTCACAACTTCCGCCACCTAGCACAAAAACATTCTGTACTGAAGAGTATTGCATAGAGTCTGGGCAATTTCCGACCTGGAAAACCTTCCGACAGAGCTGGCCCTCCTACAGAAAGGTTACACGATGCGGCAAATTTCAAAAGCTGGAAAGCCATATGTGACCAGAAAAAAGGCAGACCGATTTTAGCGCCACGGGATATCCTTACATGCACAGACCAGGCAACATTTAAATATTGTCGGATATTAACTAATTCACGAGGAAAACCTCTTTAAAGATAATTTAGAATACTGTATTATAATATTACATAAGTTGAAAAATAAAACGACCTTTTAATTGAAATAAAGTATTCCGCTTCTAATTTAAAACTTTCTCAGGAGTAGACATTGAATTACAAATTTACGAATGTTTATAAATATAATGAAATAAAAATATATTGATAAATCAAAAGCATATTTTTAATAACAATGAACCTTTTAAGTATTTTTATCTGATTTTACATTAATTTCTGATTTTTTAAATTTTATACTCAACAATTATTGATTTACGTATAAATGGAAAATTAGGCAAATGAAAGGTATGATTCTTATCTCAAATATGCTTGTATGTTTTTTCATCGGGAATTTAATATTATTAAAATTTTATTTGATTCTTTTAGTTTGTTCACCGTAATCGATGGATCAATCTTTACAATTAATTTTATACACCATATTATGAAGTGGAGCACTATCAAGTCTGTACTAAAGTTATACAGTTAAATACGACGCCTTTAAGTTGACAGAAACGACCTCAATTATTTACAGTTACAAATACAATGTAAACGAATTGGAGTCTATTATAGGCTGACTTGCTAAAATGTAGGATAGCACTTCGGGTACTGCAAAAGTACTCCATTGACAATTTATAAAAAATAATTATGGACTATACAAAGCATCTACATGTGATATTTCGGAGGTTAAGGATGTGCTGAATACGAAATAAGTTTGAGAATAATATTCTCGCACCCTAATATCGTAAAATTGTAATTAAGCATTATTGAGTCGTTTTTAATAAGGAACGGAAAATTAAGCGACCTTGGCTTTCATATAATAATCGCTTCACCTCAAATATCGTAACCAAATTTTATGTAATCCTACGTGGCACGTTGAATGTAGCAGACGTAAACGACAGGAGTCAGTCGTAATTTGGTTTCCTTCGTTGCAAGGGTGTTTGCCACTGTACTTTATGGAAATATATTCAAAATTATGAGAGAAGCCACTCTTTTAGATATCAACTATAATAGACGAAAAATTTACGATAGCGGCGGTGACGTTTCTGGTATCTAAACGTGTGGAAGCGTTAGCGACCTCGCCTGATAATGATACGTGACTTTTTCAAATAAAAGATAGTGTGACCATGTTTCGAAACTCTCCAAGTGAATCAGAGGAGAGTATTACATTTATAAAAGACAAGATAATTTCGAAGACAAAAATGCATTAAGATGAAACGTCAATTTTTTTTAAAAAAAATTTAACGATGTATATTTCTTGTTTTTATTTGACGCCACAGCGGCCATAATGCGAAAGCACGTGATAAGAATCGTCGTGAATGTAACTTATCCCACTAATGACTCACTTCGCATTTCCATAGTGCTTTCAGTTCGTATCATTTCGATGCCGACATATAAAAAATATTTGTACGGGCGAAATAACAGCTATATTGCGACTACATTTATTTATTTAAATTTCAGAAACATGAGAGGGTGGGGGTCGGAAAGATTAATGTGTCATGAATTCAATACATACTAATTTCTCTCAGATAAGTGTGGTCATACTGAAACTCTTAATCAGTTTGGCCCAATTAGCTACTTTCATATACTCATACCTGCCATACCAACTATTGTTTAAATTTCATACTCACAACATAATGAGGGAATCTGCAATAGGACTTCCATTGCGCGATATTTCTCCTAGATAGCGCCCAGGCCAGATTCGACATGGCGACACGTGGATGCAACAAACGACACATTCGATCACGTAGTCGGCTACCTTGTAGTTCTTAGTCAAAAATCATTTTAACATTAAGATAAGTTTGTAGAGTATTTCGTAATCTAATCATTTAAACAGAAGCGGGATAGCAGTCAAGGTTCTATTAAATCAAAATAACTGAGTGAGTGTGTGTGTTAGACAAGTAGTTATCTCTAATGCGGAGAAACGCTCTCCACGTTACTATCGGAGCTCCACTAGCACAGATTCGAGCCAAAGAGAATGCAACTCTGGTCTTTGGCGTGCGGAACTAAGGCGGAATCTTTAACGGCGCCTAAGTATTTCGGATGACGTGAAGAATAATTTTAACGTATGTACAGCAGTTAATAAAATAGGAAAATATTCCTTGGTTAATTCATATCTGCTTATATTTTATATTTCCTCACTGCGTAAGGAAATATTAGAATATTTTATTGATAAAAGATATTATCAACAACGAAACATACACAATTTCAATTAGTTATTAATCACACTTCAACTATTAAACTCACGAAAGTATACGAATACATGTTCATAAAAAAATATGGCTACAATTTCTATTCCCCACAGTTCTTGAGCTATACAGTACATTTGAATTCTGAATATTTAATTCACATTCGTGGGTTTCTCATGGATAATTACCTAAAGATATATTTAAAATTTGGTGATAAATACACTTCCTGGTAGGTTTTCAAAGAATATACGTTTGTACAAACTGAACTGTTATTTCACCGGAAAGGGCGGAAGACTTAAGTTATCTACTATTTTATCTTACTTTCTCTTCGCCGAAATAATTTCGCACAATTAATTCCCTCGATGACAAAACGTCTATATATTCGCTAACACGAATATTTTAAGTCATAAGTTGTAAGATCCGTGTCAAGCTCCACTAACAATTATTTCTGATATTATAATTACTACTGATGTTTTCATAGCTGTATAAAATATTTTATCGTAATTTTGATTTCCTTATACCCTACTTTATAGATTTATGTTTTATTCCATTATTCCCCACAATTTCTTTGAATTATTAGAAAAAAATTCTGGTTTTCTGTTTCGAAAATTCATCGAAACAGCGGGGGTCTTTTGGAAATCTGACAAACCAACCGTTCTATCCTACAGTTGGTTTTCTTTTCGTGAAATTTGATCACACATCGTAAATGAACTGTACATTGACGCCTTTTCCGAGCGAATTGCATGTTTTCATTTCTTCCGCACAGCTCAGCGGACACTAGGGTTTCCGAAACCTCAACATGTTCTCAACGTTCTCTCGCTAAGGTTTCTTCTCATTTTCATGAATTCAATTCACTGTCTGTACATCATATATTTCATCTCAAGTACTTATTGTTCTAATTCTTTCCTACCTTTATTATTGCATACAAAAATTTATGCACTTTTCAAAGTAAAAACGATTTAATACGTAAAAAAAAACCTTCCAATTACGTTTTATTGACCAGAATTGTTTTCTACAATATTCCTGAGTCACTTAACTTTTCCTGTAAAATACAAAAATGGTTAAGAAGACTACTAGCGCCTCTTCTCCGACGTCTTGATGGACGCAGATCGTAAATCTATCAGTCGTAGCGAATGTAACTATCAGCAATTCGATTACAGCGTGCACTTTCCTTATTACTATACAAACACCATTTTCAGATGTCTCCTGGTACCTCGTCAGAACTCACAATGAACTATTTATTCAACCTAAAATCCCATGAGGGACAAACTAGTATCCACGAGAATTGATTGCTAATGCATTAGCTTAGAAGGTAAACAGTACGGAACGCATGATGTTTTTAACATTACGAGGACGAAACGAGTTAGGAATTGGAGTGTGACGACCATGGCCCCCTAAAAATAACGTCGCTCTCCGTGTTTAAACACACGAAATACAAATGTTCTAATGCGCAATTTCGTTTTGGAACATGAAGAAAAGCATGGAAACTAACAGACTGACTGAACTATTAGATGGTCAGTTAAATAAATATTTTCTGGAAATGGAAAATAACCAGGAAAATATACAAAATTTAGAAACCTAAAAGTATAAATGTGGGATCATATAAAAGCAAAAGCCCTAATATTGTCCTCAGAAAGACGCGTATGTTCAATCAATTGAGAAAATAAGAACTGATACAGATCGAGTTCATAACAAAAATCAATATATGGGGCCAATATCATTTCAGAATATATTTATATTATTTGATGGAGGAAGGACGAAAGAAGGTTGAATACAGAATGGAATCAGATCAAGGGCATCATATCTACATATATTAATGTAACACAATAGAATAATAGATAATATTACACAGGATTTCCAATTCCTTACTTAGTCAAATATATTAGGCAAAACCATCATTTCCTCGTTAGTGGAATTATTTATGACAATTATGTTATAACTTCGAAAGAAAAAAATGTTAAGATAGAATCAACTCCAACGTATTATATACAGTCACCTGTAGAGTCTAGAACAGTGTTTCCCAACACTTTTTACCATGCCCCACAGAAAGTATTTATAATGCTCCTATGTAGTATATTCATATTTTTTATATTCAAAAATTGAAATATTTCCTAAGAAGCATAATTTCATATAGTAATAATTCTGCATAGCAAAGTAATAATTTACGTTAATCTGAGATCACCCATTCCAGCTTTTCTATGAAATTAAGTTCTTATTTCATTTAACACGTAGAGTTTGCGCTTGTTATTGTCAGAGCAATCGTCCAATATAGTACGTACTTCACTAGGTATACTAAAAAATAGTAACTATCGGTTTCTAAATTCTAAACGAGTTCATTTTCGAATTAACCCCCCCCCCCCGAACCTGTGACACCGGTTCAACTAGGTTTAAATTAATTGTTGTGGTTAGGAGTACCCTTTGCCGATCGTTTAACAATATTTATTGCTGTTTTTTTTATTCTAAATTTTAGTATTTTACAAATATTCTATACCAAGTGAAAGCTAAGAGGTAAAAGGATAATTCTTTTTTACTGTAAAGAGAACACAAAACAATTTAGTTCTGATCATAATTTTTAGCCGTAAATGAAGGACAGTAAATTTATGGTAAACATAAAATTATGGTTAGAAAATAATAATAATTTAAACTTTAAACAAATTCTATATATATCGAGAAATCTTGGGTTTTTACCCAGGTCTTCCCCGGAGAACGACGTTTCGACGGTTGTCACTGTCAGGTTGAAATATGGCAGTGCTATCTGTCGAGACGCCAATGTCTACGGACATGGCCCGGGTGGAACTTTACTTAATTAGCCTCACCATTGTCATTAAATTTCAAATCCAAATTCGATTACATCAACATCGGCAATAGAGTAACTGCAACTGTAACGTTCAGTTATTGAGCCAAACTCAACAAAAGCATGAAACTTAATGAATTTCAGTGCAAGTTTCACAGTAGGCTCACAAGTCGTATGAGATATGCAATAAGAATAAGATGAATATGGAGGGTAGTATTGTCGTCAGAAGGCAACATTCGTTTGGAGGAAAGTTGATATTACGACACTACCATTCTTAACAACATTAATTATATTCTTACGAACGGGATAAACAGATAGCGGCAAAGCATTTTTACCTCACCCTGTACTTATCATCTCTGAACTTTTACGAATGAGTCTTTTTATATACAACATATCCTGAAATGAACACAGTATAATATATTGCGTTAATATTTTCAGAATAGTACTTACACTAGTAACTTGATGTACCAAAGGTTCGTGTTAAACTGAGTTCCGGCCTACACCCACTACAACCTCAGGACGACTGCGTATCGTATTTTGAGACGACTAGCTATTTCTCTCCAGTTTTAATTATATAGAACAATCATACGTTGCAAAGCTGAAATAGAGGATCAAAGCTATTGTGCTTTTTGACTGAATATTTTTAAGCTTAAGAAAGCACGTTTGAGGTAAAAATCATTCTGTTGTATTAAGAACTGATTAGTTTGCCAACCATAATAACGGTTACGTATATGAAGCACATAGCTCAGTCAAATTTTACATATTTCATATTGAGAGAAAAAATTCCAGAGATTTGAAAATTTGCACAGTCAATCCTTGGTAGGTTAGTTTAAAGAAAATAAAGGGGACGTTTAAAGGTGGCGTTTTTTTTGTCCGTTTTTATTATAGCTCGAAAAGTATTACACGTAGCGAAAAATTGCTTTTTATGAAAGTTGAAGCTGATCAAATTTCCTACAAAAGTGTTCTATAATATTTTTTTACGTAATACCATCGGTTTCAGAGTAACTAACAGAAATTTAAAAAATTGTGCGTTAATTACATTTATTGTTAAATACATATATAGGACTCTTTATATTCTTTAAACTAACGCACCAAGGAACAAGTGTACCAATTTTCAAAGCTCCGGGATTTTTCTCTCTCGATTTGTCTAATTTGACCGGGTTAATAGACTACATGACGGACGCTCTTTACAACCAATTCAAAGTTGAGAGTGGTGCATGCATCGCGAACAAACATCAATTCCGAGTAAATACGTAGCGGAAATTTTCGATTATAACTCCGATTTACCGCAAAAGTATTTAAACATGAATGAAATTTTATGAATTATTCCAATCGAAAGTAAAAGTTTGTTTACACAATCGAAAGCATTATTCCAATATCTTCATTATAATTGAAATTGAACTATAATAATACAAGAGCATTTCTACTAGTAAGGAAGCGAATGAAGCAAAGAATGTTTTAAATCATAGATGGTATAGTTGATATGAGACTGGCTGAATACCCTCGGTTCGCTACGAGGTTTCATAAAATGAAACTAACGTATTACTTTCGGCGTTTTAGTATCTGTCTAAATTTTAGCCCTTTATCAAAGTTGAAATACGATAAATGACCCTTAACCTAGATACATTATACATAATTAACGACTATAAACAACAAAGATATCACAAAATAATATAATTATTAAGACGTTTAGCAACCAATATAAAGTTGTAATTGGCAATAAATATACGATAAACTTGGTCTTTAAAGTACGTTTCTTATGTCCCATATAACACAGTGAACAATCCTTACATTCAATTTTACAAACTACATTGCGTGTTTTTAATTTAGCCAGCTAAAAAAGTATGTGGTGGGCCGTGACATAAATGAAAATATACTCCATGTGACACTTTATAGTAAACGGTGGCTTTTTCGGCATAAAAGCACGATGAGGTTGATAATGATCCCTTTTTCGACCTTTTTTGTTGTTATTGAAACAACCCTGTGATGTAAACTTTATAGGTCAAGCAAAAGACCGAACCGACATGTATCTTTAGATGAAAGGGAAGCAGAGTTTCGGAAGAAGCTGGTGATGTGCTACATCTGCTGCAGGGATTTATATGATATTAAAAAAGTTTTGAAATGAAAAGTTGGAGAAGAATTGAAAAAAATAAAATAGAAATAAACGGTAAAAAATTAAAAGGTTCTAAGAAGACTACATGATATAAATTCATCTTGACTACATGTTTTTAAGAGAAAGGCAAACAGGATGGGACATATCCTAAGGACAATTATTTACTGCCTGTCATCATTGAAAGGCACATTGATGGAGATCTAGGTCGTAGAAGATGAGTACAGCTGCTGTACGACTTGAAGTGAGAAAGAAGTTAATGACGAAGCAAGACGGAGGACAGCCCAAGTCCAAAGACCTGCCAGCAGGGAGAACAATAACAATAATGATATGACAAAAGCTGTTTTTTTTAAACTGAATGAAAGAAAATCCCTGAAATGTAGTAACACACTTTTATTAGCAGAGAAATAGCCGCGCATTTCATGTTGTTGTTGTTTTTTGTTCGAGAAAGCCTGAATCGTTATTAGGTTTCTATCAATTTTCAACCAGTGAATCCGCGAGGGTTGAATGCGATGAGTTGTCTCTATGTTGCTGAATTGGCAACACGCGAATAAGCAAGAGGTTTCTAAGCGGCGACGAGACAAGATTACCACAGCGCCGCGACGAAGCCCTGCAAACGCTGTAATTGAAAGCGCTGCTCTACGGAATGTAGACAGCATTCTCGCCCTCGCCTATTCTACCTTACTGAGAGAACATTTATTTGTTATTTTACAGGGGGAAGACCCAAGTTCTGGCATTTACGGGAGAGGAGACCATGAACTTATTTGCAATATACAATTGTTAAGCGTCTGTGGGATCCGAGGTTTACACGATTTCGGTAACTACCAGCTACTAGAAATATTCATTGAACGTTGGGGTTTGTGGGAGACGAAGACCTGCCCTACATGGAGAGCGACGGTGAGGTCAGTGAAGTTCGCTTTCGCCTGTGCCAGGAACCGGTCTGGTCGACGTTGAGCAACACTGCCATCTATCAGGTTCACGTGCAGGGCCAGACAGCAGTCACGCGCTCCCTGCCTGCAACGCCAATTCCTACTCACAACTGCTAAATCACAGACATTTAAAAAATATATAAGAAATATTTTCTCGAACATGTTAACATTTACAAACTTCAGTATTTAACTATTCGATGTGATTTCGACGGAATATCTTATATTGCCGTCTCATGATTTGAACCGTCATCGTCCTTACCTCCTTTCGAGAAATAAATCTTAACGGGAAATAGCAATTTATTTCGAATTTCACCTTCTTATTAATATATCAATCCATTATTAACATATTCAAGAATCATAAATCTGGTAAACTCGGGTTAGTACGGAAGTCTTTAATGTTATTTGATAATAAATAGGCCTGGGTGAGACAAGATTAAGTTAAGAAGCAACTTGTTCAAGGCTCAAACACATTCTGAATCCGAGAAAGGTAATGAAGTAGTAATTCCCATACCGTTCGTTTTTAGACGAAATTTTTTTTTTCATAAGCTAGAATATATGTTAATAAACAATCATCTTGCTTTCTAGACGTGAATATACAATACATTTTAAGTTATATGATACAATGCTGTTCAGTACTGCCGATGTTATGGAGAAGCCGAGACTTTTTTATTATTATTAACTCATTTTTCTTACAATCTGTCGTATACGGACAATAAGTAATTTACATAACAATTGAATTAATACTATACTATAATAACTTAGAGGAGGCGCTTCCTGTGAAGGCTCTCCTTTAGTGCCTACCTTAAGTTAGATAGCTAATGTCAATAGAATAAATTACTGCTGGTTGAACCTGTACAGCAGATCATTCGGCTTGAATCGTTTTAATCTATTCTTTTCCCCGTTATTAGTAAACAGTTGTTTTGCGAGCACATTCGGATGAACTTCATTTTGAGCACTATAGTTCACACTAAACCGTGTAATTTTACTCTTGATCGACGATATATGTAGGTCTCTCGCGATTACATCGTTTGGGACGTTGACTATAGTCGTAGTATTTTGTTCTGGAGTATTTCCAAATTTCAGTTACTTGCTGTGCCCCACAGCTGTATCTCGTATGTCCAATTCGGTTTCACGATTACTTTGTATAATAATAACTTGTTTTGAGTTGTTAACTGAGATTTTCTTTCGATCATCCAGTGCATCTGTCGCAGCGTTTGTCCCAGTTGTTTTCGCTTGGTTTTTTTAAACTTTATTTAGCAGGTTCTGCAAGTAAAATGCAATTCACTGCTACGATATAAGAAATCGTATTGGGAGAGAGGGTTACGTGAAATATTTCACACCTCTGGCTCATTACATTGAGTTAAGGTATTTACAGGTTGACAATTATTTGTGGAAGCCTTGTGGAAGCTTTCGTTTGAGTATTTTATGGGTGTTTTTTTTTGTCCTAAGTTTAATTTCTTTGCACTTTTACACTTCACTATATTTTTTAAAAAGTTAGTGCTTAGGCTGTGGATGTAGTTTGTTATAAATGGAACCTTTAATTCTTGGTGTATTTGATTGTTTCGTATGAACCAAGGACTGTTAATTGCAATACGTAGCACTTTATTCTGCATGGTTTGAAGTTTCTTAAGCGAACTTGCTCCAGGCTGTGCAGGCGTATGTAAGAATGGGCAGAAGAATCGATTTATAAATTAGGAGCGAGGATTCAACTCGAAGATGAGATTTTCGGTTGATTAGGAGGTAGAGCAGAGTCTTGCGTAGCACTCATTTAGTTTTTTATGGATGTGGTATTCCATTTGAGTTTTGTATTTAGGCGGACCCCTAGATACTTTATCGCCGAGTCCTTTGGATTCCATGATATTTCATTATTGTGCAGTCGGAGTGTCGTTGAGTGTAGCGCGTGAGTGTGAACATCTTTGCTAGCCATTTAGTAAAGACGTGTTTTCTCCACGTAAGACGTGTCAATATGCATGGCCAAATATCTTGTGCTTGGGACAATTGCAGATCGTTTAGCATGACTGCGGGAGAGGGTATCTTTGTTTAATGTAAACGTTATGTGAATGGATTTCGATTCATTGGCTTTGATTTTCCAATTGTTTAAGCAAGGTTTGTAGTATAGTTAAATGTTCTTGATGCAACTGTTGGATTTTGAAGTACGGCGACAACTGCAGTATCATCTACGTACATTGTATAGTTTGTTGTTGGCAGATCAGCTGTGTAGAGGAGATAGAGAATGGGTCCTAAAACACTGCCCTGAGGCACTCCGGACTTTATTGGAAGGAGGTCAGTGTATTTATTCCGATACTTAACGAGGAAATGCAGCAGTGCAAACGCATTTCAGTAACGTTAGGTTGCTTGGCTTTTCACGTAAACAAATGCGAACATTAAAAGTGAAGCATTGTAAAAGATATTCATCTATATTTCCCATTAATTGATATAGCTTAGTTGTTACTCGTATCAATATGTAGTATAGAACAAGCCCAGATCAATCTGACGTACGTTGGAGCACGCTTACTTTCATGGTTGTGTGTTACTGATTCGGAAGGGAGAACAAGGTAACCAGGGATTAGCTAGAGACCCTGGCTATAATATAGGGAATCTACTTGGTTTTCGACGTTTAAAAAAATATATAATTGGTGATAATAACGATAAAAGATTACACTCATTTCCAATAAAGTATTCGTAACTCAAATGTAGTTTATTTAGTCTCCCGGATTAAATTCAAAATTTTCTAAGCAAAAATGGATTTCTTTTACCAATAACACCAAAGTAATTCTAAATAGAACGCATTACTCGATCGATGAGTTTTTATGAACACACTAACAACCGGACAAATATTCTCTACTTTGGCGGCGACTGGAAATCATTATCTTGGCTTATTCGTATGCTAACGTGTTGTTTTGGACTGACACTGCTTCTTTCCTCATTATGAAGATATGCAAACTGTTGAAGATTCATGAAATACAACAAAACAACAATAATTTAACAGATTTACTATACATATTTAGTAAATACTAGACAAACGGAATCGTGTTCCAAGAATTTCTGCACATCATGTAATGGTCTCCGTTTCGTTTCAAGTCTCTGTAAGGAAATAAACAGAAGCGAAATCAAGTAAATTTGTGATGCATATAATTAGCAGCTCTTTCTATCGTTTCCCTACTCATAATATATTCGATTGCACAATGTTCGACGAAGTGATACCACGTTTTCCGGGTAAGCACAAATCCGCATTGTGTGTACATATGAAGGTTTTTCCTTACTTTAAGTTCTATTTACATAGGGAATGATGTTAAATTAATATGTATGTAAATGATAATATTATTAATGGTTATATTTATTTGACTTCAATTGAATCATTAGCCAACATGCCATGAATAAGTTAATCAAATGAAAATTAATAGCATGTATTGTTCCTTTGTTTTGGAGTTGATTTTTACAAGTCTCAATATCTAAAAAAAAATTAATAAAATTTAATGTGTGAATATATTGTTACAAATTACTATTTAGATTTCAGTTTTTTACAGACAGGACGATAAAATATTTATTCCTCGAATCAAATGAGTAATTATGTTCGTACAATATACCCATTGCATCAGGAAAAATAGTAAATTTTGGTTTTTGGAAAACTATTCTCAACACAACCATGTCGACAGATCATGAATAGATATCGGCTTCATTTTAGCATTAGACGTAGAAATTCAGACGATAAATGTTGTATTTTATAGGTTCCATGTTAAAAAGATGAAGCATGTAATAGTCACCCAATTAACGATTTTCTTCACTCGAAAATTTGCTAGTCACGTGTGGTAGCCAATCATCACAGCTCCGATATCACTATTATTTTAAAAATTTTACTGCACTCCGTTTTTATTATTATGTTTAAGAAAGAGACGTACCGTCCCGAAGAGTGCATCGCCACTTAAAGTGCAGCCATTTTATAATAATGTATATTGTACTTCTTTTGCGATTTATACAATTTACTATTTTGATCTGATTTCGTATTTATACATTTTATTTGTCTTAAAATACCCAAGTTATGTACTCGAGTATTCCACTGTGCGTTAGATTCTCTCCCATTTATTTTTCTAACTTCTACCACTTTAAGCATTTTCTAATATTTATGTACTAGCTGTGAGCCCGGCGTTGCCCGGGTATTTATTAATATAAGCTCGAAAAAACAATTTTACGTTAACCTATTAGTCAAAAAGTGATATAACCTACTTTTGCAGATTGAACGCTACTTGGAAATAAGGCTCTTGGCATGGAATGGAATAAAATGGCGGACCAGGAAAAGTATTCTGAAAAGTTATGAGTAGCTTAGTCTAATGGTTTTATATTTTTAAACTTTCGCAACGATATATTCATAAGCAATATTTTTATATCAGCATCTTTCCCAAGTATTCTTAGCTTTTCACATTATTCCTAAACCACTAACAGTCAGTATATATAGTAAAGGAAATGTAAATAATTATAACATCACTGTAACAAGGAAAATTCTTACACGCGAAAATATAATGAAGGAGAACACGCTGATACATTGTAGGAAAAATCGAAACGAAGTAATTATCACGAGAAAGCCTTCTACCAAGTCTTAACATTCCTGAAGTTAAATTCCATATTACTTAAGCACCAAAATTATTCCCTCAAAAGCACGGCACATATTTCAACACCTTTTGTATTTATTCGGATATAGTGATAGCTTCGCCGAATTTAGTAATGATAGACCTACCTACATATCAGTTCCAACCCCTGTACTATGATCCTCTTTCCCTGAAGACGAAACGTCTTTTCCTTTCAAACCAAATATACTGGTTTATTCTTCTTTCGACCGTTTTTTTTTCGTTGCTAACTTTCTTGTTGATTTTTTTCTCTCCTGCTTCCACTACTACCTTCATTGATGATTGACTCCTGTTGATTTTCTTGCTTTCCACTTTTTACACGGACACGGACAATTAAATCCCCTATTCTAATAATCGTATCACAACTCCTTGTCAAGATATTTCAAAACTAAATCTAACTACACGATACTTGGGATTTGGTTAACTATGTAAGGGCAACATGAATTCAGTAGATTCATGGGCGTAAGGCAGAACGCTGAATATGTTTTCTTCTGCAACCTTCTTTCTTTTCTTCGTTTAATACTTCTCACTTTTGACTACTTTTAATTTTGTCATTCATTCACTTTATCTCTGCAATTCACTATAATATTATAATACTGTCAACCAGACAATAATTTTCCCGGAACCAAGCTGCACAGAGCAAACGTTTACGAGTGATTGTCTTTGACAAAACAATGTTCTCGTTTTCAAAGGAATTTTTTGTTATTCTATTCTACTTCTGTGGGTAAATCAACCAAGCCGTTGTGATTAGCTGTAACCGAGAACTAGGTGACATTATAGATGTGACTTCGGGAATACTGAGACGCAATCTGAAGATTCCAGATGGTTATCAGAGCAAGGAAGTTCGTGGGTTGTTGACTCTGAAATTGAGGGACCTTGACTGAGCTAGACCGAGTGACTCAACGTTCGTGACGTTGAGTTACGTAAGAGACCGTCCTTGGAAGACTATCGTAAGTTTCTTCCTGCTTCCACCCAAATCTCCTAAACCGCGACCAAATAAAAACTATGCAACACACTCAGTGGCGCGTGCTCTCCGCTTGGTTAGATCAGAAAAAAGAAAGGGAGCATAAAAATACAAAATTGCAGAAACTTCCAATTAGAACCTGAACGACAACTTTGAGGATTTCATAACAGCACTGATCACAAATAGAAGTGGAAGGTGAAATAGTAATTGTCAACAGACGCCACAGCTGTCATTCTTTGGTTCAGCTGAACCAAGTACACTCACGCCTGTTCCTTCATCGAGTTTCATTTCAAATGGGGGATTAATTATCTCTTTTCTCTTTTATTTGTATTTATCCCATTTACATTTTTGTTACATCATCAATAGTTTTCTGTTTTTGCAAACTAATTCACTTTCACTGTTCACCTCATCAACAACATTTAATATTTGTAATTTCTGCTTCTTACAGTTCCTTAAAATGTGAGAGTGAATTCATACCGAATCTGTGTAGATCTTGTTTTATTGATATTTTCTGCTATAAATTAAGTAGGCTTGAACTTATTTTCATAATATAGCTTCCTTTCCACTTTACCCCTTACACAAACCGCATACTTCCTCCTTTGCCATCGGGTTCAAGTTTGAAAATTTTCTCTGTCCCTCCTGATCTACCTTGTTGGTTATCTCCCATTAAATATGTTTTCTACCTAGTACAATTTCAATTAATTCATACACATAATTTTTCTGAAAACATTCTTTCACGAACTTATCCACACTTTCCTTTAGCGAAATACTAGCGCATTCCTCATAATTCAAATCAGTTTCGTTATACGTATTATCAGTGACTAGGTGAGATACACTTTTCGGTTTCAATCATACATTTGATTTTAATAGTATCGAATTTACACTGTGTTCCGCTATCCACATTTTCTCCTAATTTTACGAGGGCATTCTTACTTATACATGGTAATTATTAAAAGCTTGCATTTCTGTCATAATAGAGATTAAAAATAATAATAATTTTGTGCAATAAAAAAATTAAGGATCACAAAATAATAAAAATGATTAAAAACGTTTTATGTTTAACATGTGTTAAATCGGGAGACAGATCCGAGATTACATATGAATCTGCGACGTTGTGCCAGACAAGGTTTGGCATTCAGGATGAATATTTTTATAAACGATGGCGGTACAATACAAGAGACAGTTTCACAAACAATTAAGTCTATCTAACGATGGAATTACATTATAAATCGCAGGCACTAGTTCTTAAAATAAAAAACAACAACGATAATAACCATATATTAATTAGTTATACTAACGACTTTGTTTTGTTCTAAATACTTCAGCAATTTTGTGTTGTAAATCATACATACACTCTACCACGAAATGTCGGCGAATTTCATGAGGGTAATCAACGTGGTGTCAACTTACCTTTAATAGAATAGGATGGAATTTGAAAGGGGGGATGCGGAAGGGTACAGGAAGTTAGCCAAGGGTTAACTAGGGCCCCCGGGCTATAGTTTAAGGATCCTACACGGCATCTGCTTAAATGTGATGGAGAACATAGCTACATCAGGTAAATCGGGCACTTGGTACTTGTAACACGGTCTTCCGATGGCGGGAGAGGGGTTTAATAATTAGATACGTTTTACTTCTTCTCAAGACATACAATCGGTTAAGACATGATATCCAGTTTTATAATGAGTTATCTAGGCAGATTTCGAGTATAGCATGTATATATATATATATTGTAATGCCATTTAATTAGGCCATTAATTGTTTTTAATAAAATTTAATTGTAGCAGGAGTTTCCAAAGCGACAATGGAGCTAGGCTCTGTTACTTTGTCGGAAAGTCAAAAAATGGCGTATGCGCGCTAAAACTCGAGACTACGATAGTTCAGTTGGTGACGGGACATTTCGGGTGACGGAACAAATGATACTAGAGCAGAGACTAGCCGTCGTTTAATGTATCATTAAACAAAGTTGTGAATTTAAGACAAAGTAAAAACTATCACGGAAGTATTACCTCGTAAATATCGCTAAGTTAGCAATTTTTACGTCTATCAACAGCCAGGAAAGAAGTGCAGTTTTTACGTCTGTAGCCAGCCAGGAATAGTAAAGTTGCAGTTAAAGTCGCAAGCGGTAAAAAGACTAGCAAATCTATGAATCACACGATTCAGACAAGGCAAGCGGTCACCAAATAGCTGACAAAAAGGAGGATCATCCGAGTTCCTGGGAACCTATCAAGGTTGACTTAAAGAGTGTAAAATCTGTGAGCCGATACTAGAATCAGTGTAAAATTTTTTTGCTATAGTGTACTTCCGAAAACAAAAAGGAATGTTGGAACCAGCTGGACAGATGTGAGTAACAAAATACAAAATAATGATTTATGTAAACGTAATTAAATGATAGAAGTCAGATTTCGTTCTATTTTAATTGTCAATCAGAGTTAATTTCTTTTCTTTTAATTTCTTCCTATTGACATATTGTCTGTGTGTTAATTAGTTTTTTAAAAACAACTTGTTGTGTCCATTATCAAACCCAGTAGAGACCCTGAGATCTAAAATTTTAAATTGTAATTGTTTTTGAGTTATTGCCACAAAATAAATAAATATTTTGTTTGTTAATTGAATATCTTTTCATTTAATAAAAAGCCTTCTATTTAATCATTACATTTTGGCGCTTCACGTGAGGTAAATTAATTTAAATTCAAATTAAATAATTAAAGCTAAATTGTTATTTATTACAATATATATACTTTAAATCATAATTTAACATCAAGTGTCAAACACACATATATAGAATAGTGTTTTTTTATTTACGACCGGCTGAAATTCAACATGATGCATATCGACTGTAACGCAACATTATCGTACGCTTAATTAATGCACTGTTTTGCTGGAAAAATTGTGTTAAAACTGTCCATTTCTACGGGTAAATCTGTAGATGAGAACGATGTGGTGATCTTCTAGTACAAAGAAATATAAATCTTTCGACCGTAATATTTTGATGAAAGAATTTTGACTTAACGAAATATTTAATTTTACAACGAAAATAAAATTAATTTGGGAATGTATCTACGTTGTACCCTTCATATTAATTCCACGAGTAGGGATAAATGTAGTACAGACTACACTGTACCAAATCTGCATGTTTCTCTACCCCTCATGGGAATTCCAATCCAATCTCCAGACACAAATAGGAGGGGCTCGATCGAACACCTGACCTTCGGCATAACAAGGTGTGCACAGTAACGCTAAGATGTACGCGAAAGAAATGCCTCAGTTTTCTTATGAAGCTATACTAAAATAACGGCAGAGGAAAACGTTAAACATTTACAATATACTAAACATTTATTATATATGCCTCTGCCATAAATCTGGTACTCTTTATGGTAACGTACAATGTGTTAGGGTCAGTCTTTAACCCACTGTTTCTAACAATAGAACCAAATTGTAGTACAAAAAAACTACGAGAATTTCTTAAAATGCACTAGCAAGCAGCAAACCAAAGTATAGTTTACTGTATTATTTTTTTGCTAATAATCATTGACCGTATAATCGAGGTATTGTGTCTATCCTTAGATCCCACAGGCCCATCGGTCACTCTAAAACCTTAATATAGTAACTGTAAATTACCACTCCAAAAAGTATGCGGAATGTGTCACGTCATGCTTTAACCAGCTACAGGTCGTTCTCGATAAATAGCAGTCTACTACTGAAGAATTACTACCTGCTTATCAAAATGTGTAAGTCCACCAAAATTTATATTATTTGCTACCAGCAAAATTTTTCATAACAATATATTTGAATTATTGTATTTGTTTGGTTTTGTAGCGTAAAAGCGTCGAAACGAAATGTAATTTTTAATAAATATATTTTTCCGACTTCAAATGTTTACTTATAATTTTTTTGTTTACTTATAATTTTTCTTAAATAGTCTTCCGCGTATAAACCCAATACATTCATAAAGAATTTTTCAGAATTAACGTTCACTGTAATTAATCTTAGGTTAATAATATTATAAATTAATGTACTGGTTTATTCTGAATGTTAATAACAATAACGTTCTTTAACAATATCTGTACTAATAAAGAATGCAAGCCGGGTTATAACATGGCAGGAAGTATATTCCTGAACGTCGTGTGATTATAATTTGTCGGTTAAAATTTAATTTATGATGTCACCAAATTTTAGTAGTATACAATTATATTTGTTAAATCAAATTTAATAACTACATTGATTTCTGAGAGCGTGCATGGGGGTCGAAGACTCGCGGTTGATGATAGCAATAACAAAATTCAGGTAATCACTTAGAATCTCAGCACTAGAAAGTAAACAGTATTACCGCCTTCCTGGAAAACCACCGAAAGGAATGTCTCAACAAAAATTGAGTCTATTTGGTAGCAGGAAAGCCCCAGTAACGGAAAAACACCTAATGTCTCAAAGGTTGATTGACAGCTGGAATTTTGTATTGCAACAGGAAGTCGTATGAACTCAGATGTTTGTAGGAAGGGGAAGTATCTGTGTAATCGAAATGAATGGTCAACCAGTGACGGAGAGCATTACACAAAAGAAACAAGAAAATAATAGCCAAGGATGTTACAAGAGGCCTCGTAGCCCTATAACGGTTCCCAGATACATTATATCTCGCGTAAAATACTTGTGTTTGTTTGTGGCAGAGAGTAGAAAAAAGGAGGGAAAATACAGAACAGAGAGAGGTAAATAGCCAGGAAAAAGTGGTTAGTCCGTGAAATATTTAATCATTCAACTTTACTTGGGATTCAACTTCCCGCCATTATGAAGATTGAAATCGAAAATGTTCATAAGGGAGGCAGTATCACATCTACGACTATAGCTGATGCTTAACAGTAACCATTCTTAATATAATACAATACATACGGTTTTTAGAATTATTACATATGCGTTTCAGTATCCACAATATACCTGACTGAAATTTATTTATACTTCAGAATTTTGTAATAAATTGTAAAACCGTATAAAACAACGTTTGATTATATTGTATCCAATCCTATGGGCATTAATATTACATTGTAGTAGATTATGCGAGGGCTAACTGTAGCAGTGGACTGAAAACGTGCCTTATAGGTATTGTGTAATGTAAAAGTTACAATCATGATTCCATGGAATTAATTTAAGTAAATGTATTTCCTGTCTTATACGAATGTTAGAACTAGACATGAAAATTATCCGCTGAATGATCTATCACGTATCGTTAAATACACAGCTAATAAATTTGACTATAAATGTACAAAATATTTTATTTACTGAAATGCGTCTTCATAAGTAAAAATCTTTTTCCATCGTGCTATTATATCACCAGGACCAAGCCCGAAACCGATTAATGAGGAAAGATACATAAATCTAAACAGCAAACGGAAATTTGAGGGAAAGACTGGAACAAGAAATGGAAAGCTGCAACTGTACTTGCAACAAACACAGAGGAAAGTGCATTCATTGTGTAACGTATCTTCGTTGTTGGGAGGTTTTTTTTATCATCTATTAATTTTAAATCATTATTATTATATTGTAGGTAGTCATAGAACAAAAGAAACAATCGATTTGACTATATATTTATCTTTCATGAACGTATTCATTTTCATTTAATATTTAATTAAGCCGGCTTGATATAAACTATAATTCACAATAAAAAAAAATGTACTAAAAAATACAATAAAAAAAACATGAAACATAACCTCAGGGTCTTTGGGGCCTAACCGAAAATTGGCAGCTTTGAGGCAAATTGGACATGATTTACAAATTTATCAATACCGTACTCTGTCGTATTGTCCAGGTCGCGACGCCAGCGACGTCCCATTCCTTTTCCTCTGCTTGCGCGTTCCAGTGTTGGACCAATTTTTACTGGAAGTCTCTCGCTCCTCTGCAAAACTCTATATTTCAGGCACCTCCGGCAAGCCAGTACCTTTCAAGGCAAAAACTATTTCACGTTAACTTTATAGGCCTACACCAGAAGCCAGTCTCCTTTCAATGCCTAATTCCTCTCTCACACTCAACTATCTCCAATCGTCTGATAACTAGTATCGGGGCTCATCCCAGTTACCACCGCAATATGGATTTACCCTCCACATTCCAAACTGGCGGCGACCTGTGTGAGTTTTACGACCCTTGTCATTCAAGGACTCAAAATAAATTATATATTGTTAAATGGGCAAAACTCAGGGCGATTTCATGAGACGGAGAACTTTATTAAAACATAAGCAAAAAGGGTCGTATGTGTGGGCATATACGAACGGTGGAAATCTCAATTCTTTTTGTCGCAGTCGGAAACACACCTGGTTGTTTTGCAGTCGGCAGCTGGCAGTTTCAACAGTGAGGTAGACCGGGCGAGTCACCGGAAATCATCGCAAAAAATCTAAAATCCGTAAGGCGCCGAAGAATTTTTTTCTCGTCGGCGTAATCTTCTCACGTGACGGCAGAATGAGGAACTTTTTCTGCCGATCATCTGTTTACTCTGGTTTGCAATTGAGTAAACCCACAGTTATCAGCATCGGCGAAGTTTAGCTATCTTCTTCTCTTCCGTAATTCGGGAGTTATCTTCAAGTTATTGATCGGAACATTTAATTTCTCTCCTCTACTCCTTTGCTCTTACCAGTTTCCCTTCGTTTCCGAGTGGTTTATGAGAACTGCCATTTCCTACGCTTGTCCACCTTCCAGCTGGACCTTTTTCCGTTTCCAACTACAAGGTAGAAATCTCTTCCCGTGGTTTTGAACAGCCACTCTTCGTTGGTCTTACAATTTTGCGGGCCTGTTCTTGCCTGTTGGAGAGGTTGAGTTTTCGGGAGTTTTGTTGACATCGATGACTCCTGAGCCAGGGCAGCTTGTTTACCTTCCATAATCCGGTGTTTCGAGCCACTATTTCGTATCGACACAACCTTCACCTAGGCGGCAACTTTTATGGCCGTATTTTCCAGCAAGTCACAGCTCGGCTCTGGCTATATAGACGTTTTACTCAAATGATCATGTACAAACATTTTATCTCTAATCTGGTGTTGTGTTCTTCTGCGCTTCAACGTCGTTTTCATACAAGGATATTTACTACTCGTATGAGGGACAAATAAGCGAATAAATATTAATACAGTAGTAAAGTAAATTATTCTTACGGTATATTTGTCGCGCGTATGAATAATATCAAATTACAAATATTACATGATCGGAGCAAAAAAAAGTTTCTTTACCTGAAATGGGGCATTACGAGTTTTGTGTTTAGTATATTTTATTTTTATATTCAGTGAAATAATAGTGTTGAATAAAATTGCACCAATTGCACCTTATGCATTCATTTCCTGATTTTTGTATATATTTCTAGAGCCAATACCCCCTTTTGTAAGTTTTTCTCATTTACATACTAGATCAAATAAATTATTCAGGGTTGTATCATAAGCGTACTAATATATTTTCTTATTATTAATTCAAAAAATTTAGGTATTTCATTCTCTCAATTATATATATATATAATTATATATATTGTAGTAATTGGTATTTAAGACATTGTTCTAATTGGAAAGTTGGATTGTAGAGGACCCATTATTAGTGGATATAGAGCGGACGCCGCAACAAGGCGGCAAGGCAAAGGAAGTATTGTTGTCGATCGGCTGAGAATTTTACGCGCTCAAAAAAATTTACGAGACGAGGAGTGCAGTCGGGCACAGAACAGCGAGGTGTAAAGACCAGAAAATTCATATTATAAAAAGTTTTGCAGTCAGGAAGGAGAGAGTGAAACTAATGTTGTAATCGGTGGCCGAGCATAAATTCAACCTGCTGGCCATAGACAAACCAATGAAGTACATTTCCAACTAAAGTCACGAGATCTGCAAATCCAGGTTGCAGCAAAGCATCGAGAATCTACCAATTTGTGTTAGACCAACTAACAAAACTACGCGAATTAGAATTTGTTGACATTTAGAGTCTGTGAGTACTAGAATCAGTGATATCCCCAAATTTTGTGCACGAAAAACCTAAAATTAGACCTGGGCGGCCGTAAGTAGAAAAACTTTAAAATCATATTGTAAACCGTTTTTAAAAGATAAAAGTCAGATCGTTCTTTAATTTTAATGATTTAATTATCGATAAAATGAGATCGTTAATTCCTGATGAAATTTAAAACTGTTTAAATTCAAGCTGTAGTATTATTTCTTCCACAACAAATTTCGTCTATGTTTCAGACGCATTAGCTTCCATAAAAGGTAAATGTAATTTTGATTGTATAAATTCAGCCATTTATCAAACCCAGTTTAAGACCCTGAGATCCCAAATATTATTGTGTATTTAAAATTGTTAATAAATTTGTTGAATTGATTTCCCTTAATAATCTTTTTATTTTAAAGCACCCACTTTATTTAATTATTACAATATATACCTCGATTTTATATATTTAACTATGTCTTACTCCCTTAATAGAGAACGGAACCAAGAACCAAAATTAAATAATGTCGGAGAGCCATGAACCTGTCGGATTATCAATATTTGACAAATGACGGAACAGCAATACTCTAACAAAAATATTTCCTAGATGCTACTGGCAGCAAGCATCTCAACTTAGTGAACATATTGTAGACCAGCAAAAGTTTGGCATGTCTTCAGGTTATGCGGACTGTTTTCTTTCACTCTATTGAGGGGTGATTTTACAGGCACGAACTGCGCGGTACAAATATTACCAATATTTCGTCGGGGTCTTGATACCGTGGAGCTCCATCACGATTATTTATCCGTGATTCAGGGTTTCTTCGCCAAACTCAGCATTGCAGTAGTTCTTCAAGCTACGTGAGAGATTTAAAGCTGTTCAGTCATTTTGAGGAACGCGACGATCCCGAAGAACACCTTTGGATAAGATGCACTCCAGCGCTGGGAGCGAGTAATGTGTGCGTTATCAAGGGATCTATTTTGAAGGGGAATGGAGTAACTGAATGTTGCATAAATAAATGTATTTTTACTCGGACACATGTCGAGTCTATTGAAGAGCATGTTTGAGGTGTGTAGAGTGAACGCACGTGCGAATGCGAGTGCGGGAGGTGGGTCAAGACACGTAAGCGGCGCCCTGGCGGAGAGCTGAATGGGCCAGCAGGCACAAGTCCAAGGTCTACAGATATAGCATAGCTCGCCTAGGCATTCAGTACTGCGTCTCAAGCTATTTCTGCACATCACGTTACTTAGACCAAGATATTGCTTCTCCAACAATCACAACAGCCCTCAACGTGAAATCGCGGTCGCCCTGGGTTCGTCAAGACAAAACAACGTTCCAGTACAAAATTGATGGGGGTGCAAATGTATACATACTGGTAAATCAAAGAGTAAGAACAAATTATAATTCTTAAGCCAGTTGAATATCAATAACGAAGACGATACAGGCACTAAACATGACTATAATCAAGCCAAATAAACCACAAATTAGAAAATAAATTAAATTGAAATGTAAAATTTAAATATCTTACGCAGGATAATAAGATTTGAGTTTAATTTTATCAGAGATTGCAATATATTTAAATTAATAACAAAATAAGTCCGGTAATTTTGGTCATCAGCCTGATGAAATACAAATAAAAATTATGTCACCAGAAAACAAAAAATATTGAATTCGAAACATCAATTATAAAGACGCAAAATTCATCACATTACAATGAGAATGTTTTTCTTGTAGCCCCATCACAATTTAAGGTAAACTGAAGGAAAAACATTTGATAATTGGGTCTTTTCTTCAACACATAAACAGATTGATAAATAAAAAAAATTATCTGCAATCGTTTAACGTGCAGCATATATATATATATATATATATATATATATATATATATATATGAATGAATGAATCAATGTTATTCGACGAAATTTACCCGATATCCGTAGAAGTTACTACTATTGAAAAGGAAATGTATACAATTCAATTATACTCAAACGAAAAATTTCGGGATAGCAGTGTCGGTGAAAGAAATAAAAAATTAAATCTAAGCAAAATACAACTACAATTCACATACACATTATCGGCACGTGAAATATATCACTAAGTTCTACTATATTTTTATAATAACCTGGCGTTGCCTGTATATTTATTTAAATTAGAGCGGAGAAGGAATTGATTCGACGCTAACCTCGTTGTAAACATTTCATTCAACCAGTATCAATAGCGACAGTGTTGGGAAGATTTACCCTTTCACGTTCCCCTCCTCGCCCTAACCCCTCGGCATCTAACTTCAAATAAACCAGGATGATGACTTAAGTACTTCAACAACTACATAAAATTCGAGTGTCTATAAAGTCACGTGGAAAAGTGAAAAACATTCCCTAACTTAATAAAGTTTAAAAACACTCCTGTACCTTAAAGGGGTACAAAATACAACCTTTATCTACAGAGAGACCAAAATATAGGCAGTACCATAAGAGGGTCTAAACTACACAGGGTAAGTTTTTGTCAATCAGTTTCATCCCTACGACGAGGAACATTAAATTTCATTAAACACTACAGTTAATGCGAGAATTAAACTCAGCGTCTCCTACAACACCAAAACCGACACTAATCTCGGTTTCCTTGCATTATTTTTTATGTAAAGCCTTACCATCACCACCCGTAAGAGTGTTTCCTACTGTTGATTTTTGGAGTTGGAATTACACTCTTAATATATAATAACACTATCAAATAAAGCGATCCTGAAAACGTTTTAATCGACGCTAATAATGGCTGTTTAGGAATTTATTAAATGAAATCCCGAAACTAGAGGTGGTAGGTTATTAAATTCCTCGGTGTTTGTTCCTAGATCGTAAGTAACATGTGAACAATGTTTGGTAGAAATTTTTCTAAGCGTTTAAGTTGGAAATTTGTTTCGGCCTCTTTCAGCCCCCACTGCTAGGAGCTGAACTACAAATTAATCAGTACGGACAAGCCTATAATTAAATTCAATGACTTTCATGACCCCAGATCCAGCACCAATATCAGTTGTTTATTCATTACCTTTATGTAACGGTCTTTCACCAAATTCACCCCTTTTCACCACAACTAGGGGTTGAACTACAGCTTAACTGGAATCGTTAATCTCATAAATAAACTCATTGCCTTCCATAACCCTGGATTTGACACCAATCTCGGTTGTTACGTGTTATTTCGAATAATTGTTAAAAGTAGAAACGGATATATATATTTATAAGTGAAAACTGCACGTATAACGTCACAAGCGTGTGTTTACTATGTTAAGCAGCGGGATTTGGCCCGGATTACGTATCAGCTTCCCGTCTTACGCACGAGGTTGCGCTTGGGGCCAAGTGCCAAAACGACGTCACGAGATTGTAAAATAAAACAATATTTACTTCGCTACTCTCCTGCTCCGTTCAGAGAGAGCTATGGAGTGTTTACAACGAATCTTACGAGGCACGGTAGATGAATCGATTAAAAGCAATCACACGTAATAGATACATTTGGTTGCTTCTAAAATATATTGAAATTTGGAAGAAATACTATTGACGCAATGACACAAAGAAAATTTTATGTTTACGATCGAGTTCAGGATTAGGAGCGTAAGAAAATTAATCATTTTAGAAAATAATAGTTAAAGCCAAAAAGACATAGAAATTAGGAAAAATCACCCAATATTTTTTATTCTTTTGAACAATACAATATTTAGTAATTCAAGGTAAAAATAATGAATAATGAAAAAAACCTGAAGTAATAAGTCCATCAACGATACATTTAAACTTTGGCATCATTGACATGTCCTTTATAATATATTTGGATTATTTGAGCTATAAGTACTCGGGGAAAATAATTTATATATAAGGAACATTGAAGCTGAAACATGAATGGTAATTGATAAACCATAAGTGTAGTTCATTTTTATTAAAATGTATTTACATTTCCAGCTTTATTATAATAAAGTCACTAATATTTAATTGAAGCTTAATTGCAAATGAAGGAACGTGATGGGGAACAAAGAAACCTACATTACGTTCGCGAATTAAGTTTCTTTTATGCTAAAAAAAATAACTGTCAATAAGGTAAACAAACTGTTTCTGCGGTAAATAATCTGTTAGATCGACCTCAGTTCCAAAATGACAGCTGTGATTTATTTTGCTGGGCTGGGTTCAATCTAAGAAGAGCGTGAACAGCTTACATTATGCCAAATCTCGCTGATCAATTTCTACAATTCTCATACATATTATTCATAAAAAGGCTAAAAGTTTCATCATATAAGATATAATCGACTATTGTCAGGAATTGCGTATATTAAACTTTATCTTATAAATAAAAAAGAGTGTATGTATGTTTGTATGTTTGTATGTTTGTTTGTTTGTATGTTTGTTTGTATGTTTGTATGTTCGTTATACAAATCTACACCGGTAGAGCAAATTTCACCAAATTTCGTACACGTGTTCTTTACGACCAGGAAACAAACACTGTCGGGGTGAGACATGTCTACCACCCCCAGAAGCGGGGGTGCACGGGGTTGGAAATATTTGAACATGCTAAAACAGTCGATATTTCAGTCGGATAAACATTTTTAGGGTTCCAAGATATTTATAGTCTTTCCACTGATGATATCTGAATATAATTTTCAACCTCTACACCCTGGGGAAAGAGCACCCCTAGCGTTTGGGGTGGAGAATACAAATCTACACCGCTGGAGCAAATTTCACCAAATTTCGTACACGTGTTCTTTGCGACCAGGAAAACAACACTGTCGGGGTCAGACGCGTCTACCAACCCCAGAAGCGGGGGTGGACGGGGGTGGAAATATTTGAACATGCTAAAACAGTCGATATTTCAGTCGGATAAATATTTTTAGGGGTCAAAGATATTTATAGTCTTTCCACTGATGATATCTGAATATAATTTTCAACCTCTACACCCTGGGGAAAGAACACCCCTAGCGTTTGGGGTGGAGAATACAAATCTACACCGCTGGAGCAAATTTCACCAAATTTCGTACACGGGTTCTTTGCGACCAGGAAAACAACACTGTCGGAGTGAGATGCGCCTACCACCTCCAGAAGCGGGGGTGGACGGGGGTGGAAATATTTGAACATGCTAAAACAGCCGATATTTTAGTCGGATAATAATTTTTAGGGGTCCAACATATTTATGGAGTTTCTACCAATGTTTTCAGAATATAATTTTCATCCCCTACACCCTGGGAAAAGGGCACCCTTAGGGTTTGGGGTGGAGAATACAAGTCTATACCGGTGGATCAAATTTCACCGAATTTCGTACACGGGTTCTTTGCGACCAGGAAAACAACACTGTCGAGGTGAGACGCGTCTACCAACCCCAGAAGCGGGGGTGGACGGGGGTTGAAATACTTAAACATGCTAAAACAGCAGGTATTAGATTTGGATAAATATTTTCGGGGTCAAAGATATTGATTGTGTTTCTACCGATGTTATCTGAATATAATATTCATCTCCTACGCCCTGGGAAAAGGGCACCCTTAGGGTTTGGGGTGGAGTTGCTTTACAGAAAAATAACGCGAATACAACCGAGTTTGGAGTCAAATCGAAGGTTATGGATGTCAGTGAGTTTACTTCGGATAAATATTTTTAATTGTCCATTTAACCCGAAAGGGTGGGGGTTGGAAGGGGAGATAAATAGTCAGTTCTTGCGCGTTCTTGGAGGAGAATTACGTGGATACTATTTCAACGGATTTTGTTGAAAATATAAATCCCTTTAGACATTAGCGGTGAGCTTGCTTAGGGCTGGGGGTGAGAATTGTCTATTATTCTAAAATTGCCAAAATGTTATGTGTTTATGGGTAAACTAGATTTATAGTGTTTCTACCGATGTGATATGAGTAAAAATTCAACCCTTTCCACCACGGGAAAGTAGCATATTTAGGGGTGGTGTTGTTCATACTATTTTATCGATGTTGTTTCCATTAATAACGACGTTTAATTTTATAAATAAAAATTAGTGTATGTATGTATGTATGTTTGTATGTTTGTATATTTGTATGTTTGTATATTTGTATATTTGTATGTTCGTTATACAAATCTACACAGCTGGAGAAAATTTCACCAAATTTCGTACACGTGTTCTTTGCGACCAGGAAACAAACACTGTCGGGGTGAGACGCGTCTACCAACTCCAGAAGCGGGGGCGGACGGGGGTTGAAATATTTAAACACGCTAAAACAGTCGTTATTTCCGTCGGATAAATATTTTTAGGGGTCACAGATATTGATAGTGTTTCTACCGACTGTTGGGCTGAGACGCGTCTACCACCCCCAGAAGCGGGTCGGTATTATCAGTAGAGCACTTTTAGGTGTTGGGTGGAGGAACGCTGCAATAAAATAACGCGAATACAACCGAGATTGGAGTCAAATCCAAGGATATGGATGTCGTCCAGTTCAATTATAGCATCAAATTGGCCATTTAGCCCCAATGGGCGGCAGTGGATGGGATGGAAATTTTCTAACATGTTAAATCATCGATATTAGCGTGGAATAAATAAATGCCGGGACCATTGACGTTGATAGTATTTCTACCGATGTTGTTTGTAGGCATGATAGGGGTGGTGCTGGAGGGGATTTCCTTGAAAATAACGGGAAAACAACCGAGATTCGAGTCAAATCGAAGGTAATGGATGTTGCTGAATTTATTTATGACAATCTGGACAACGCGCGGGTATCGGCTGGGTTGGGATTTGTTGACCGGCTGTTTTTTGCGTCGAGTAAATATATTTCGGGATGAATTACATTAATAAAATTTCCCTACATGTTCTCTGTGAATAATTTCAACCCCTTTCGGACTCATAAGGGTGCACATTTAAGGGTGGGCGTGAAGTAGCATTACATAAAAAGAAACCAGAAGCTATCGGGATTGTCACTGAGCTATTAATTTCCTTGAAAATAACGGGAAAACAACCGAGATTCGAGTCAAATCGAAGGTAATGGATGTTGCTGAATTTATTTATGACAATCTGGACAACGCGCGGGTATCGGCTGGGTTGGGATGAGTTGACCGGCTTTTTTTTCGTCAATTAAATATATTTCGGGATGAATTAGATTAATAAAATTTCCCTACATGTTCTCTGTGTGTAATTTCAACCCCTTTCGGACTAGGAAGGGTGCACCCTTAAGGGTTTGCGTGGAAGTAGCATTAGATAAAAATAAACCAGAAACTATCAGGATTGTCACTGAGTTTAATTATGACATTAAACTTGACCGTTTAAGTCCCCGAAGCGGGAGTGGTCGGGGGTGAAAAATTTCAAACATGTTAAACGGTCGATATTTGCGATAATTATTTCCTGGGGTTAATTACTTTGATAGTATTTATACCGATGTTGTTTGTGTATAATTTAACCCGTGTGAGGGGAGCAAGCTTAGGGGTGGCGTGGAGGTACGTTAAATAAAATCCCGCAGAAACAACCGAGAATCGAATCAATTCCGAGACTATGAATGTCGCTGAATCTAATTGTGACAACCTGGGTAACGCGACGGGTTTGGGAGTTGTTGGGCGAGGGAATAAATTTTCAGACAATGTAATCGGCCGATTTTTGCGTGGAATACATTCTTTTTCATTATCGCATATTTGTGGGGGTGGTCATCTTCTAACATGTAAAAACGGCCGATATATTTAGTCAATGACTTCATCCCCCTTCGGCATTGGAGGTGAGCACATTTAGGGATAGGGTTCGAGGAGCTTTACATAAAAATAGCGCAAATTGGAGTCTTATGGATGGTTATAGATAAATGACATCTCGGGCAACGCCGGGCACCCAGCTAGTGTATAATACAAATGAAACTCAAAGGATCATAAGATCCTTGGATATAACTGGGATAGGAGGACAATATTTATCTTTATGTAATTAATTTTAAAAAGTAATTTTATTCTATCATCTGTGAATCATGAATTTTTTAAATTAATTATTTAAGGGTTCACATTCTGATCAAGTTCCTGTGAAGAAAACTGTAACGCGTAGCCACGGAAAGTGTAGTAAAATTACTACTTGGAATCGGTAGAAAATCGGAGGGAATATTTACAAGAATTTAGACCACTAAGTTCAGTCACTGCTGTGCATGATTCATGTAAATATTGTGTCATTAATCGCAATAACTGCACGCTAAATATATGAACAGATTCCCAGCCATTCACCAGAGTTTCGAAACCACCCCACATAACCAAGAGAATAATTTGTTAATCTACTTCATGATGTGCAGTAGCATAAGTAAATTAATAGTCGTTAAGACTGCTCTGCGTTTAATTCAAACTAAATCAGGTTATGAAACATAATTTAAATATTGGTACTCAGCATGACAAAGTTTGCATATGTCAACTGTGTGATGTTTGCATCAATCAACTTCCTGTTTACAACGTTATATGTTGATTAACGGCGCACGCTAGTATGGCATTTAAATTCGAAATTTAAAACCGTGTTGCATATGAGGAAGGACAGCAAAATACATACATAAAGAGGAAGCCGTTCATAAAGAAGGCATTCACGCGCTCTACTTATTCAAAGTTGCCTTTCATAAACTTCTGCCAACTTTAGTAGGAAATTAGTTTACTTTAATGAGTATGGAACAAAAACAAATACTTAAGATGCAGCGTAGGACTAGTTAAAACACAATCATTAGTGAGCATATTGTAATGAGTACGCCATTCGAGAAATTATATAAAACGGCCGTAACATTAATCAAATACTGTTTACCACTTCATAAATTGTTCACAAATATTTATATACAGCACTCACTACTTACGAACGGTTCACGAACTATAGTATTTACTGCAAAACCAGAAGTTCATTTATGCAGACTTGGTTATTACCAAACCGAGCCTGGACTTGACCAAGATGCCACGACTGCACTAGTCTGATTCCTCGAATCACAAGCCTCCTTTTATATATAGACTCATTCTAGACGAATCTCGCAGAATTTAATGAGAATCTTCTCCGATTTACCTTCGTTCATTTCGCAGATCCTGGTATTCAACAATGAGAGAGGGCAAGGACCATATGAAAATGAAAATAGGCCAAATAGAAATGAAAATATAATACGTCTCTTTTGAAATATAATAAGATAAAATCGACAAGTAACCGAACAATTAAGTGATTATATAAATATCACACTTTGTTTCTGGAAACTTTGTTTCTTTCTTCACGTGCCAAAAAAAAATTAAACACAAGAGCCAAGAGAGACAACACCGAACAGTACAGTTGACTAAACTCAAAAGCGAAGCAAAACGCAACGACAATGGGAAATCAGAAGGGTTAGCGTCACACGCGTCTAAAATCTTATCATTTTGTCAATCAAATGAATGTTTAGAATTGGTGATATGTTTGGAGATTGTTAATCGTTGAAAAGTTTGATATTAGACATATGCTCATGGTACGGGTATTAAAGGAACGTTTTGTCCTTAATTGGTAATAAGTTTGGTTCACGTCTTATCAATTTTAAGTATGACTGGATTCATTGCACCTTAAAAAATAAATTGCTAATTTCAATACGCGTGGAACCATTAATTTGTGACTCCGTTTAGAAATTTACTTTCCTTAAGTATCCCTATAGCATACTCCGACACTAATATTGATGTATAATTTTTTAGTTAGTTTTCAAAGTACATTTATTTGTTTCCACTTAGGTAATATTGCTAAGAATACTTTTAGCGTCTACTTGCAAACTTTCTGCTGCTACTTGGTAAAAATAACAGTTCTTCGCAGGTTCCTTCCCCCGACGCACCAAGCTAAACCATGACACGAGAAGAGTATACTTTTTTAGAGTAACAGGCTACATGAGGGTATTTCGCGTGGTGACAACTCCCATTTAATAGCATAGGAAAGGGATTTGAAAGGGGGGATGCGGAAGGGTAGAGGAAGGTAGCCAAGGGTTAACTAGGGCCCCCGACTATAGTTTAAGGTTCCTAAAAGTGAAGCAGGACAAATCCTAGAAAACCTGCATCAGGTAGTTCGGGCATTGGGTACTTGTCCCACGCCCTTCTGATAGCGGGAGAGGAGTTTTCTGTGGGGACGCAGCATGCCCTTCTCCGTGCCTCGAACAGTTTAGGAGGCAGCTGGCCGACTGTTCCAATGGGAACAGAGAAAAACAACTCTTACCGTATGCCCAAGGTCTGTGACCCTGGAACATACACCTCTCAAAATCGGCCGAGGTCGTAGAATATATAAAAGACGTTTTGTCAAAAGGCTGCAATTAAATTTAAAACAAAATGCGCTTACGTATTAAGACATAAAATCATCAACATTGCTCAGTTTAGCATAAAAATAATACTTTAGAATAGCAATAGTCCGTGAGGTCGATTATGTCGATGAAAGAGGAATAACCACGAAAATGTTGGGTAAGAAGTAATACACTGCAAAATTAAAGAATAGGGAATTTGCTACAAAAGTGAGCTTGCCTTCAAATGGCACATTAAAGAACTGTAAGTCGTACATAAATGAGAGAACCTTACTGCAAAGATAACGGACACACTGGCATCTCTCTCTCTCGAAAAATCGCAGGAAAGGTGACGTGTTCTACTCTAGCGCATTACTTCAGAAATTTTAGTCAGACTTCAGAAGAGAATTTTTTCTTCCATAATAGCACGAGGAGCGCAAAAGTTCCGAGGTAGTGAAAGTTAAAGTCATTTAGGTGCACATTTATATTAAAATGAGACGGCTTACCAAACAGTATTTTTCAATACTTAAGCTTTCAATATTTAAGTGATAGTAAAACGTGAGTAATTGTGCTGAATAATAGTGCCACTGTATTTGGGTAGTTTATCTTATAATATTAATTTTCACAAACAGACTTGTTATACTTTCATTTCAACTGTGTTGAATAGTTTAACACTCAACGAAGTTTATCTTTAATTGATTGAGACTTGCAGTCATGGATTTGTAAACAATGGTTTGTTTTAGAAACAGTTAAAATATACCGCTTGAGTTCTCGTTTACGTTGTATCAAAAATATTATTGCGAAAAAGTAATAGAATCTTCAACATTCCAAAATACGTATTTTTTAAATAATAATAAAAAAACACTTCTTAGAATGAAAGATTGTAGATTCTTATAATAAGAGTTCGTATCTCATACATCACTGCTCATGGAAATGTTCGTTAATTTAAATAGCACAGACTTGAAGACAAAAATACTTTAAACCAGGTATTAATAATATGTGATCAAACCGACCTCAATCAAGAATTATGCATGGAGGAAACTAAATAGTAAAAACTATTATAGTAAATATAAAACATCTTATGTTAAAAGTACAATAATTTGATATTAAGCAGCCAATTGTCAGCAAAAAATAAGTGCTAAACAAATACCACACAACGTTTCGTCAATTATTGTCGTTTCTTTTGCTTCTTATGGCTCTTTCGTTTTTCAAAACATCCGTCGAAAGCAACAAGGATTGCAGAAAAGTCCTGTGGTATTTATTTCGCACATATTTTTGTCTTGTATTTGGCTATTTATTTATCTAATTTTCAGTAAAAATTTTTTATTTGCGTGTCGTAAACACTGAGAATATGCCGATTATATTCCGCCTAAATTATCAACATGAAAGAGTTAAGAATTGATGGGTCGATTATATTACTATTTAAATAATAATCTCAATTTTTATTACGAAGTTCAGTAAACTCATACAGTTGAATGCCCCGTTAACTTCTATGTTATCAGTAGCAACAAACCTTTCCGGAAAAGTGACGGACCTTATCATTGGAAGATCTGACCTACATCTCAAGATTAATTAATTAAGTGGATTCCTATGTGCTGTTTCGCCACTAGAAAACTCATCATTTATATACGTTACGAATAATTCCTTTCAATATTAACAATACCTTTCGATTACTGATTTATGCCAAACTTAAAGTGCGTTCATGTTGCGTCCGAAATCTTATCTTTTCCACGACATTGATCAATGCTACAATCACACGATTCAGCAATCGCTCTACGCAATCTTCATCCATGAATTAAATCGTTTACAAGCAGAATATGTTAAAAGAATTCGAAAGTTGAGCTGATAGAATATTTTTAATTGTATATTGTGCATATTGTAAATAACCAGTTGCCCAGTAACAGTTACAATAATAATCAAATAATTTAATGAACAGACCGACTGAAAATAAAACCATATAAAAAGACCCAAATTTTATTTAATAAATAATGTACCTCACAGCGAATATACAAATATATGCTCATCCCAAATCAAGTTCTTGTTGAACGTTACTGCTTAAATACTTACTTTCATAAAAAACTATGATAAATTAGCAATTTTATATTACGAATATGAAAGATTGCCAATTGAGGCAAATAATACCACACTAAGTTTCTGGGATCCATGTCCCTTTCGTCATGTGCGAAGAAGAGCTTAGAGCGACTCAAGTGCACTTGTCTTATTATTCATTATTTTCAATCAGACGTAAATTCTTTCTTTTTAATTTTATATTACAGTGAAAATAATAACTTTCATTTTAGATGAACTTATTTTCATCACATTAACTGCAGACCATTGATGAAATCAGATTGTAGAGAGACAATATCCTTTATGCTTTATTTGTGTATACATATCGATTGATTTACAGTCGCATCATAGCTCAGGTTATTAGCGAATAATTAAGGGAACTCATTTTTGCTTTTTCGGGGACCTGACTTGACGAGTTTCTCTCACGCACACAAACATCCATACCCTAGTCGGCATTCGAGCCCCGGACCTCTTGTGATACGAGGCAGTCACGCCTGACCACTACACAACAGCAGGTTGGCTGCTTTATATGTTCTTGTTAATAATAGTTACATGCGAAAACTTTGGTAATAGAAATTAGCTAAGAACATTAAGGGCCTCATTACTCTTCCCTGCGGCACAGCGGATGAAATTTATACGAAATCTCATAGGTACTCATTTAACCGAACTTCAAGCTTGCGGTTTTTCAAAAATCCCACAACCGAACTCTATGCCAATATGTACATCCTATTCTTTAAGATAACCTAATAAAAATGATTTATTACTGAATCGATAGGACTACGTCTGCTCGTCCTCCTACATCAATATTGACTGCAAGATTCTGGTATTTAAGAAAAGGGCCGTATAAATATAAAAAAAACCTTACATGGAAAAAAGGATGAATATAAATGATTTTGTGATAAGTTATATATATTATTTTCTTTAGTCTAGTTGTACTGATATAGTACACTCTAGATTTGGTGGATAATGGGAAAAGACAAACTTTTGATGGTATGAAATTATACAGTAATAAAAATAATAATTTACAAGATCTATACAACACTATGGCGAGTAAACGTCACCCCATCGATGTTGAACTTTACAAAGATACTTGTAGATTTGAAGGAATTGCGAAATAAAATTGTCAATTACAACAGTACGTAGTAATCACATATTCTTCTTTGTAAGGAAACTGCAGGAAAGTCGGTCAGATCTTTACATTTATATCACTTCGATGTTCACTCCTTTCCTATGATCGCAATCTTGTATTCTAGAGTTTATATTTTATGTTCTGTCCAAACACTTCTGCCAGCTTTAATTTCATCTTCCACTTCCATCACAAAATACATGATATTCTAAGATGTAAACGCATCATTATATAAATTATTAACATCAATCATAATTCAAAAAATAGATAATTCTATTTCGGTGTTTGAAAAAAAAGAGTACCGTATTAACTACATTGCCAATCATCGTTACACGAATATTATTGCCTTCGAAATCATAAGATTTTTTTTTTTTTTTTTTAATTTCAAGGCACTAAAATTTTTATGCCGTACGTTGAAACTGGTCAAATATGACCAACCATCAACTTACATCTACATTAAATCTAATTATTATTATACTATTGTTCGTCCAGTGACGTTCAAAGTTTTCAACGCTCTAACGGGACGTCACTCCACGCACTAGGTCTGTTCTTTGGCACTCACTACACTAACTCGAAGGGTTTTGTCCTCCTAAGTCGGCGGTGTAAGTTTTCGTTGTCGAGTAGACAAAGGACGCCTGTGTTGGGATGTCGATGAAGACGGTCTTCATGCTTCCCGGCAGCACTTTTTATTTCTTTTTTAATTAATGGGATCTGTAAGTCTCTATGTAAGTCAGAGTTTCTTATATACCACGGGGCGTCTACGATGATTCGCAGCACCTTGTTCTGCCACGTCTGGATGCTCCTGACGTTGGTATCGCTTGCACATCCCCAAAGTTGGATGCCGTAAAGCCAGATCGGTTTAAGGACCTGATTGTATATGCGGATTTTGTTTTTTATTGACATTTTTGAGTGTCGTCCCAGCAGCCAATATAGTTGTCGCATTCTTATTACGAGTTCTTCGCGCTTTTTCTTCACGTGCTCTTTCCATTTCAGCTTTGTGTCCAGGGTCATGCCTAGGTATTTAGCGGTGTTGGCGTATGGTACAATAACATCGTTAATGTTCACTCTGGGTATTGCATTTAACTTTCTATAAGTGAAGTTCACATGTACAGATTTAGACTCATTGAGTCTTATCTTCCATTTTTGAGTCCATTTATGGATGTTATCAGTAGCACTCTGTAGTTTCCTGGTTGCTTCTTCTATTGATGATGCTGTAGCAATTACTGCTGTGTCGTCTGCGAATGTAGCTACAGATACATCAGCTATTTTGGGCAAATCGCACGTGTAGAGTAAGTACAACATTGGTCCCAAAACGCTGCCCTGTGGAACTCCTGCGTTAATCTCTTTGAAGTTAGAGTACTCTGCTTCTTGTTTTACTCTAAAGAATCTACCAGTGAGGTACGATTTTAAAAGTTCGACGTACTGAGCTGGTAGTATACTATTTACTTTGTATAGTAGCCCTTCGTGCCAGACTTTATCAAAAGCCTGAGCCACATCAAGAAATACGGCTGAGCAGTATTTCCTGTTTTCCAAAGTCTTCTCAATTTGATCCGTAATCCTGTGGACCTGATCAATGGTAGAGTGTTTACTTCTGAATCCAAATTGATGGTCCGGAATCAGCTGTCTTCTAGCAATAAGTGGCTTCAGTCTTTTTAGTAGAAGTTTTTCAAATAGCTTCGATATTACGGGAAGCAGCGATATGGGCCTATAGGAATTGATATTATTGGGTGGCTTACCCGGTTTCGGTATCATGACAACTTCTGCCACTTTCCAGCAGTCAGGAAAGTGTCTCAACCTAATTGATGCATTGAACAAGTATGTTAACATCATGATACCTTTATGAGGGAACTGTTTAACTACTTCGCCCGTAATAAGGTCATATCCTGGCATCTTCCTGGCGTTCAGGTTTGCTCGTATTTCATTAGACACTTCTCGAGGTGATACTAAGTCTATACTCTCGTTGTCGTAGTTCATTCTCAGGGGCAAGTAAGTGATTGGTCCATCAAGTGGTTTAAAAATATCTTCAAGATAGTCCGCAAATGCTTCTGCTTTTTGCTTATCTTCTTTGATCCACAACCCATTAAAATCATAAGATGACAATTACTTTTTTCGCAGATTTAATAATGTAGTATAGTACGTTATTCCTATGGAGCAATTTTTTTTTTGATACCTATTTTGGTTAAATAATGGCATCTACAGTAGCCGTATCAGATTTTATAGCTAACAGGACATTTGCGCATTCATATAACATGACATTAATGGGCAATAACTGGTAAAATTCCGACGCAGTGTGGAACACACATTATATAGCACTCAGAGTTATGTTATATACCCTTTGAGTACCTATGGAACAACATTGAACAGTTCCACGTAACTTATGAGAACTGTTCTCTCAAAGGCTGAAACTTTCTGCAGAGACGGATAGGGGATGTCCCTTTTCCTCTCTTCAGTTTTAACTAAGGTTCCCACAAGCCTCGGCCTGTTTTGAGAGGTGCTTGTTTCGGGGTCACAGACCTTGACGCATACGGTAATAGTTGTCCGCTATTCCTATTGGAATAGTCGGCCAGCTGGCTCCTAAACTGCGTTCCAACAGCAAATACCTCTCTCGTCACCGGAAGGGCGTGGGACCAGTACCCAATGCCCGACCTGCCTGATGCAGGTTTCCTAGAGTTTGTCCTGCATCACTTTTAGGCGAATGCGGTGTAGGATCCTTAAATTATAGTCCGGGGGCCCTAGTAAACCTTGGCTACCCTCCTTTCAAATCCCTTCATATGCTATTACAGGGGAGTTGCCTTCATGTGGATTACCCTAATGTAGCAGTTACTCTAAAAAAATATTTACAAAATAAAAATACATTTGCAAGTAACTCTACAACAACTTAATATAGGTGAAACGGATGGCCAGGATATCGAACGAACGAACGAACGCACGCACACACACACACAGATATATATATATACATCACTATATATATATATATTATCCAGAATTGGAAAGAAATATTATTGTGTGTAATACTACTATTAATTCTCTGAATTTACAGTATACGATAAGAACAAAGTGTGTACTCATAACATTAAACCGCCATTCTTAATGCGAGAATTAAACTCAGCGACTCCTAAAACCCTGGTATTGCATTATTTTTTTATATAAACCCCTTTCACCACCACCTATACGGGCACGTCCCTTTTCTCGCCTTTTTGAGTTGTAATTAGACACTTAAAACTTCTAGAATGACACTATCAAATTCAACGACCAGGAAAAGTTTCATTGGCGTTTATAATGGCGGTTTACAATTTTTTAAATGTCATCGTAAGTAACATGTAAACAAAGCTGGTATAAATTGCTCTACGCGTTTAAGATTGTCCACGGAAATTTGTTTGCCCTTTTCCACCCCCACTTCTAAGGGGCTGAATTACATCTTAGCCAGTATGATAAATGTCAGAATTAAACTCAGTGACTTGCATAACACCAGTCTCTGTTGTTTACTCATTACTTTTATGTAACGGCATTTCACAAACTTGCGTCCTCCCAACCCCCACACCTAGGGGCTGAACTACAATTTAACTACACAGTTAATGTCAGAATTAAACTCATTGACTTTTATAAACCTGGATTTGACACCAATCTCGGTAGTATCGCGTAATTTTTCTGTAACGTTCCTGCACCCACTCCCTTAGTGTTCCTGCCTTCCCATGCTGTAAAGGGTTGAAATTATACACTAAAAACATCTAGAGAGAAACTATTAACTTCATCCACATCGAAAAATAATTATTCGACGCTAAAATCGGCCATTTTCGTATGTTTTAAAATATCAATTCACAAAAGTTTCAGCAATCGGATGAATGGTATCGGAACCTATAAGAGACACACAGACAGACACACATTTATATATATATATATATATATATATATATATATATATCAGACGGTGTACATGTGATGGTTACTATGGTACTACTCATGAAGTAGTAATTGTTGATAGTTACACGAACAACTAAGAATCGACCACTAGCACGTTGAAAGAGATATACGATATTCTTCAACATAAATCTAAAATTAGGGAAATGAAATATAAATGGAGTTAGCAGTTTCCAACAAAAATAATACTCAAATTATTCAGGTAGCAATTCTACCCAAATATACGCCGAATTACCATTGAAAATGTTCACTTTTATCGTAGAATAAAAATTGCCATTGCCCTCATATAACATAAGAAAGAAACTGAAAGAGGGGATGCAGAAAGGTAGAGCTAGGTAGCCAAGGGTTAATCATGACCCCCGGGTAGTATTTTTAAGGATCCTACCCGGAATTTTGCATTGATGCAGGGAAAACCCTAGAAAATACCTGTATCAGGTAGGTCAGGCATTTGGTATTTTTCTTACACCCTTCCGATGACGGGAATAGGGTTTGCTTTGGAGATGCAGCATTTCTTTCTCCAAGCATCGAGCAGTTTAGGAGGCAGCTTTCTGATTGTTTCAATAGAAACAGCGAACAATTCTTTACGTATGCCCCAGGTCTGCGACTACGGAAAATACACCCCTCAAAACAGACCAAGTTGCCTCTGCTCATGTGAATCTTAGTTTAAAAGCGAAGGTAGTCTCCTCCGTGTCTCCAAACGTTTCCACTTTCGAGAGCTAAGAAGAATTGTACAGTCTTCAATGGTTTATTTGGAAGATTCCATAAAGAAGGTGTAGGCAGGCTATATATGGGGTAATCCACGTATTGGCTACTCCCCTCTTATAGAATAGGAAATGAACTAAAAGGGAGGATGCGGAAACCTGTGACATTCAATATTTAATATGATGTACTAATTGATCTGCGACAATACAGGGGAAACCCCGTTCTGGAGTAGCCATCTCCATTGGCTTAATATCTCGATATGTCTATCAGAGTGAGATTATATAAATCGCCTATTCTTCTTAGTACATACAGAATTAAAAAAAAAATGCACGGGAAACAAAGAAGACGGTTGTGGAACACTAAAATGGCAAACCTTGCAGCAGCCCTTGAACATTATTCAGTCATTAGTTAATATTCAGAAATATGGTCATAGTATATGTAAAGTAGAACACGTAATGAGAAATGGGTTCATGAAACAGATATTTTATAATGGTAATATATAATTAGGAATTAAAGAAAAATGTACTTCACAGGGTGATTATCAGTCATATGTTGAATGTTAGATGATAGACCTATTCATTTGTTCAAAAGAAGATAATACAAAAGATACGTGCTTTATCATAATTACCAATTTAAATCAACAGTTGATAACAAGAAGATGTAATTAACTGCTTTGTAACGTTCGTAAGATCAAAAATCGTGGTTATCATTATTCGATTAGAAAAATTAAAACGCTTACTAGAGTCATTACTACTGATTGAACTACACTAAATTATCAAACTAAAGGAAACCATGTATTATTTTCACACGAATAATTATAATAGCCAAAATGGCTATTTAAAAAAAAGTATTACCGCTGTGGGCATGTGTTTAATGTTATGAGAACACAATGAATTCAAGGAATTCTCAACCTATAATTCAGAGAATTAATACAATTTAACATTACGCACACTAATATTTCTTTCCAATTCTGGAAAGTAGTTATGAAAACGTAAAAAGTTTTGTTTTAAGTTACTTGAAAAACAAAAGCATTTTGCAAGAAGATTGTTTTTGGTTATCAGCTATGATACGTCACTACCTAAAATTCCTGTTCGTCAACAGAGAGAATGATAGGTTTTCCAAAACAGACGACTTTCCTTGTTCATTAAAAAACAAACTAGAATAATTTACATATTTGATTTTATGAGACACTTTTATATTTTTATGCCAACAATCTAACTGTAACAAGTAAAAATAATACTCTCAACATAATCATTTCTTCCTCATAAGAATCCTGCGGATTCTGAAAATTTATGTTTTTCTAAAAAAAATTATATCTTAATTTAAGATTATCAACAGAATTCGCAATAACTGGATAATAGCTTCCGTATTATTCCTATTATTTCACTCCAGTCAATTTGGTATTCTAGTTCTCTGCTTAATAATCGTGCAAATGTGATCACAAGTCGTAATCCAGACCTGAGTCTGACAACTTGACTATTATTAAAGTAGTCTAGCCGGAAGACGTAAGGAAAACAATCCGCTTTGAGTGAAATGAGAAAGATGATACGAACGAAAAGTACTACTATATAATAAGGTGTATAAAAATTATTTCAATAGTTTAAATATGATGCAATCAGTAAAGTTTATACAGACAGTATTTCTCATAAATAATATGGTTTATATACAATTATGCAATAAGCTTCTACTAGAAGAAAAGTGTTCTTTATTTAGGTTTGAATTATTTAATGACCGTGGGTAAATCATCTATGCCATATACGAGTACTCGGAAATAATATAACTAGATGTACATTTTAAATCCACATTAATTATTTGATGCATCACGAGTTTGTTTATTTAACATAAAAATGTTATACATTTTCATATTTGCATTAATAAAGTGTTCCTTCAGTTTAGAGATTTCTTAAAGAAATGATAACTTAAAACGACGGTAAACATGAATGATATTTGTGTCTGAATAGAAATGTGGTGAATGATATAGATTTTGTTCGAACCGCATCAAACAAACTTACTTCGCAATATACGAACAGATCTTTTAGATTTTGTATAAAAAATTGTTTTCCTTTAATCATATCTCAGTATAAATATTAACGTCCTGTAAATGTTTTACAAATAAAATTTTCAATATTAATTCATTCGAATATTGTAATATACGAATCTTTCAGTTCTAAAATGACGCTAACTTTCATTTACCACCAGTAAATTAAGTGTCACAAAATAAATGTTACATTACAATTCTGGATTAATACATTCAGCAAAAACCTGAAATTTAATGCGTGAAAAATGGATAATATATTAAATTTATTATTTAATGCAAGCACAATCGATGAAAAGGAAAACATTATTATTCGATCGTTAAATCGGAATATGCGAGTTTATTCTTCCGAAGAAATTTATTTTGATAAGTCGCAATAGGTCTAACGAGATCGACGCAAAATTTCCATCTTATATACATTATAAACGTTAAATTGTAATTTTGCAACAAAATGACAACGTAACTTTAAGATTTAAAATTGTATTTACACGAAGCAACGCAAACATATTGCCACTATAAGATTAGCGAAAGCTGTAAATATTGTTCGTAGACCGTGGCAGTGTAATAAGTAGTCAATGTTACAGTGCATCAGAAATTGAAAGGTGTAAAAATCGGCCATGAAGAAATTAAACGATTTAGTGGAAAGCTGTGGATGGATAGCAACGCGGAATCGTCGGCAACTCCGAAAAATAGACTAAGTCACTAGATGAGTACATCGTTTGAGAATAGACGCTTACTCCGTTATTAATCCAATGACGTCGTCGGAAAGTTAAAAAATTAAAAATGGTCAGCGAAAATCGCAAGTATCGCCAAAGTTGAGTAGAAGTTTGCGAAGCCTGAGCAAGTCTTACCGAAGACCAATGTTCTGTAGACGACCATCTCGAACGGTTGTCGGGATTCCACTGACAGCGCAGAGGCACCGTCGTCGGCCTTTATGAGTGAGTCAGTCAGGTGGAGATTTGGCCGTACTGGGCCGCGTAATGCAGCGACTCCACGTGACTAAAAGCACGCAAGCGCGCGCGTCTTACACCATAAATGCGAGAATTACTAGGATTCAGACAACAGTTACAGAAAGCGCGGAAGGTGGAAAAAACATCATCTTCATCGACATCAAGCCGGGCCGTCGCGTTCCATGTGGTATCTTGTATTGTTTCAAATCGGTTCCTTCCTAGTGCCATTTTCAACTAGTGAAATAGACTATAATCACATAGATGCCGGTCTGATTAGAAGTGTGACAGAATAACAATGAAAATTTTGTATTTGATTAAAAAAGGCTGTTTCAACCCCTGTTAATATGTTGAATCTTATGAAACGTTTGCATATTGGGAAAACTTCATGTAACAACTCTACTATCAATTAATAAAAACGAAGAGAAGCTGTTATTAAATTTTTTATTGATATACCTTTTCTCCACGACTCGTTCTGGGTAACCATTACTAACATTTTTATTGAAATAGTTTGCAAGCCCAATTTTATGCTATATTTCCCTGAGTGAACAAGATAAATGAACTAAATAATCTTCTTTTAATTTCTATTTAAAGAAATTATTTTTCTTCATTGCCGTCCTTAAGTTTATTTGTTTTAGAAGTCTTCGCTGAATCCTACTCAAACTGCAGAAAAAATGTTACAAAACAACACAATAAAAAACATGAGTGTAACTGTTACACTTACCGTGTTTAAAATACAGTTCGGAAGAAAAAATAAAAATAAAATATCGACAAGTGTATTAAGGGCAAATTGATTAGAAATATTTGTATGTAAAAGGCAAGGAATTAATCGTTTGCAGTACATAGATGTGCGAGATATAAAGTAGTGAAATAAAAAGTCTGGAAAATAGCTTCGAAATCCACAAATTTGCTGGAAATTTGTGTTAAATTAGGGGTGTCTATTTCTAATTTAACTGGTTTGGTGCCAGGGTGTACCTTGAATTTTTTAAAACATATTCATCCCGGAGCGCTTACAGCAGAGGTTTTAATTTTTTTGACACAGCACAGTCCTGCAGTTGTTTTTCATCCTTTACGGTGTGTTCTATTACGGCATTTACTAATCCGTAGTAACGCACTATATGACCCAATATACTGTCTCTCTTTCAAGCCTACAAATTCTCCTTCATCGCAATTTATTATATTTAAAATCTCATTTTCAACTTACCCATTCTCGTAAATATTTTTGGTCACTGCCTTCGTAAGGTTTCCAATTCTGTGTTTTCGGCTTTCCAATTACCTAAAATTCACTTCCTTATATACGTTTGCTCACAAACAGGTTACGAAGCTACATTGCACTTAAGTTTAAAACGATTTTGCCTATTAATATAGGTTCAATGCCTATGCCTAGACAATTCCGTATCAAACTTAACGCTAGAAGCAAAATTTTCAATGGATACATGACATTCATATTAAACTAACTTTTTATAAAAAAAACTGAGTAATTTTTTGACGCTCACAAATACATTACTTGTGACGTAGGAAGTTAAATAAGAAAAAAACATTGATTTGTTTTAATTAAGGCAAATTAAGATCGTCAGCAGGGTTTAACAATCAAAATCCAATACATACAAAAAAAACTCGTGGAACACTTAGAAATAAAGCAAATGTCATTGGCTTACGTATACTTCGTTCTGTTTTGTTATCATACAAAACACTGCAATTCGTAACTAAAAAATACGACCTATTATGCGTGTGATTTTCATAGAACTCTTGAACTTATTTACATAAACTCACGTGTAGTAAAATAGTATTTGATCAGAATCCGTATGAAATTATAGGTTTTAACTTTGCTTTTGATTTCGTCACCTGGTTTGTGCAGTGTATCGTGCTTGCGTTTTTGAATCACCTGTCGAAAGCAACAAGGATTGCAGAAACGTTGTGCGGTATTTATTTCATCACTTATTTGGTTATTTATTGATGTAATTGGAATCCGAAATATTTGTAAATCTCAAATTTCAAGAAACAATTCCCAGTTCCCTACAAAGTTTTCACAGCTGTATTGAGATATAGTGTTCAATGGGATCATGTTTTTTCTACTATAACAAAGATGTAAAAATAATTTAAAATGTTAGATAAATCAAAGAAAACTAACTAAATGATGATTTTCAATTGTCACATTCATTAAATATTTAATATAAACAATAATCAGTAATTACGAGGGCAGGTCAAAAATGAAATGCACTTCTATTTACCAATAAGTTGGTTGTATGGTTTTATGTGTTTCATTTCTTTCGCCACTTGCCGTAATCTGTTTTTGTGGTCTGCAAGTGTAATAGGAGATGAAATTCATAAAAAAACTTCAGTACAATAAAACGATCGAGGAAAGAGCACGTCCAGCCACATACACTACTGATGACAACATTTAGCAAGTCCGTGTCCTGATTCTGAATAACCGACAAGTGGCTTGATGGAGTGATAAACCATATTCACACTAGTCGTCGCTCTGCATATGAAAATGAAGCATAAAAGACTCAATCACGTGATGTATTCAGTATCTGCGACAATATGCAACCCAACAAACAGGACGAGTCAGTTTCTTATGACATTAATCTTTTACCGGAAAACCATTCATATAATTGATATTTATATGTGCATGCACAAAAAACAGAAATGTTCTGATAGTAAGGAAAGTAACTAACTCGTTTTCAATCTTCAAACTCTAAGTGAAGGAAACATTCGCCATAGACAATGCTAAATTCAACAGGTGCCTGCTTATTGAAGTTGAATTGAGGTTACGAAGGGAACTCGTTAGAGGCATATTGCAGCAATAAAGACAGGACTGCGGAGAAGCCGTTGCGTCAGCCCTAAAACACGTGTAGGTACAACATTTTCTAGGAAGGCAATCCTACAGGTACCTCATATGCTACAACGATATCCGGTAGTTGCGTTATCCAATCTTTCACGAAACTGTGATTCGTGGAAGATTGGCAATAGCTCCTATTAATATAAAGGGCATTGGACCGTTGTAAAAATAAGACGAGTTATACATAATATTGTAAACTGTATATTCACTATTGTACTTACTTTTACAAAAACCCTACAGTTATGACGGCCGTAAAAATCTACAATTAATGTACTTACGCTTTATTATACTATATTACATCTAAATTTTAAATAAGATGGCTCGAGAACCTTTGTATTGAAAGAACGGAGCCGGCGAGGTAAATACAATTTTGCTTCTCTAGAATAATAATAAAACTGATTTAAATTGCTATACACCGATACTTATTTAGGTTTCATGAGAATACTATCAACTATAATATTTATTGTTCCACAAATTTCATTATACACGTTATGATAATAAGATTCCATTTAATTCAGAACTCTATCTCTTTGAAATGAAAATATAATTCGTCTATTTAAAAATATAATAATAAGATAAAATAGCCAAATTACAGGCTATATGAAGTGATGATATAAATACCACACAAATTTTCTGGAAACTTCGTTCCTTTCGTCAGGTGATTAAGAAACAAAATAGCCAGGAGTGACACAACCGCACAAAACAATTGATGCAAAAGCTTTTGAGTTTGTTATCTGGTTCCGTCGTGTCACTCCTGGCATCTCGTGTTGAACACGAAAGGATCAAAGTTTCGAGAAACGTTGTGTGATATTTACATCATCACTTCATATTGTCTGTCATTTAGCTATTTTATCTTATTATATTCAATCTCTTTGAATTAATTTCTCATTATTGATAGCTTATAAAGCAATTTATTATGCAAAAATTAACATACAATTTATTTTTATATTTTTATGCATTTGAATTATTTATAATGTAGACGTATAAAATCTTTCCCGGAATATTTCTAGAAATATGAATAACATTGAAACAGAAATTCTCTCTTTAAAAGACAAGTCATGACAGTAGCACATAAAGTTCAAGTGTGTGTGCTAGTAAAGTAAGAAGGCTGGATTACTTTCTTGCCTTATCCTTGGAACACCTGAAAACGGAGTTGTTATTGAGAATTGTTCTTTCTCTTCCTCCAAGAATTAAACTAACGGGTACGATGATTTCGGAGAAAGAAACTGTAATACTTTCTAAACCAACTCAGTTCATCCGGGACAACACCGACGAAATATGTGCTGGTTCTAATACTCGTACACGGGTCTTAGCTAAATGACTACAAAGCAAGTGCGCTAATCAGCTCTATTCGCCACGTGAAATTGAAGGTATAAGGAGTATGTCAAATAAATTGGAAAAGATGAAAATAAATTCAACAAAAATTAACAACTGGAAATTGTGGAATCTCATCCAAGTTGAAAAAGAAGAGTCAATTGTAATTTACAAGAAAATCTTGTTATTACAAGAGAGATTAAGATTTGGCCTCAAACACATTTCATAGACACCATGTGCATGCCCAATGTTAGTATAGTAACATTATTGTATTATGTAGCACGAGAGTAAACTACATTGGTTCTTACATATACAAATGTGAAATAAAAGTTTTTACATCCCCCCCCCCCCCAAAATTGATTATCTTGGCCTATATTTATTCTATCTTTCAGAAAATTGGAGAGTTGAAAACTAAGTTCACATAATATGTGAAATTTATCATCGACAAAAGCTCTGTAAGATCTGTAGCATCAAAAAGTTTCATTCAGTTTTTTTTATTTAGTTAGAAATTTAATCACTTAGTTGGATACGTCTGATTCACGTCAAAACAGGTTATGAATGGTCGTGAAGTCACATACATTATAAAAATTTAAGTACACGAGCTGATTGTGGAATAATAGAGATGAGTGTGCGATGAGACGTGAAAATGTATTGGGTGTTAAATAATTGTAATAATATGTATGTAACTTATCCATTGTCGGTGTATAGCCTACAAATAAAACATACTCATTTCATATCAACTTCCATACGCATGCACAACAAGAGTTTAAAACTTAAAATCTACAGCAACCATTTCTGTTGTAACCAACTGTTTTGAAACTAATGAATGGAAATCATGCAAGGAAAGCTTAAGGCGCAACTCACCCCATCATTTTATGAGGTATCGCTCGGATGAGTTAGTTCGTCGAACTCGGAAATATTGTAAAGAAAATAGACTTATTCTGCGTTCATTAGCTCTTCATCAAAAGAAAGGATATGAAAAATACATTTATCCTCCAGTCGGCACTTTTATATAATATAAAGAATTGCTCATAATTTAAAAGAATCTTTTTGTTGGAGAACAAATTCTGCAGAAGGTAATATTAATAATTCAGTGAATTCAATCTATCAATTGTTTCGCTAAAAGGAAGAACTAAAAGTTCTATTTACATTAATAAATTTGAATAAATCACCAATTACAGAATATATTTATCCATGCAAAATCAAAACGACAAGAGAGATGTCGTATAGGCTGCAAACTCACATTGGAAAAAACTGATAGGAGGGCTCAGGTCGAGAATTGTTTTTTGTCATCAGTCATATGACTTGTATACTACGTTCCCTATCGTGTTATACACCGTGATAACCTTTTCTTATCCCAGCACTTAGTTTATACTAAGCCGCTGCCTTCGCCTCTTTCAGTCCGCTAATGCAGTGTTTACAATTTTTGGATACCTCGGTTAATTTATTGTCAGAATTATCTGAAGTCTCCCCTTTTTCTATGGCTATCTCGATCATTAATTTGGTTTTCCGTGTCACATTCAACTTCCTTCTGTTACACCGTATTTCAAATAAGTTTGGTTTTTACATTGCAATATTTAGTAAGGCATATTTCATATAATTAATGGATGTCTTCTCTTGAATATTGCATTTTTAGCTTTTAATATACTACACTGAGATTCTTTATTGCGCTCACATTGGTCAACTTTTTCACTAGTAACTGACATTTTTCATTTCCTTCACCGCTAACACATCTTAATAGTTTCTTGCTTGTAACATTAATTTGTTCGAACAAATTTTTCGTTGTATAATAATTTGTATTCCGCAAATCACTAAATCTTTTAGATTTTTCGTCAAAAAATTCATTTTGTTTCAATCATTCCATTAGATGTAAGTTAAAACTATCAATAATTAAATTCAGTACTGACTTAGATGTGCATAAAATTGATTCCTCCTGTTATTAAATGCCAGCTGCATAAGATTCTCGTCCAGCGTTTTCAACTGCGGAAGACATTATTTCTTGCGATGAATACTTTTCCCGTGAGTGCAATGGTAATAACCGAGACTATGTTTTGTAAAATCGTCTTTCTATTATTGGACGCAAAGTCGGAATTGTTTGCTAGGTATAATTAATTTCTTCGCGTAATCAAAACTGATACTTAAATGGTTTTGGATTAAGAGTAAAAAAGGGCAAAAAATAGACAGTTTAATTATAATTTGTTTATTGTCGTTTATTTACTTACTTGAACTATACGCACGCAGTTGTAGTGTTTCTGGATTATATTATACTATAAAAATATCTTGCAACGACTTTTACATGAAATCAGAAGCAGGAGATATTTAAGATTAACGTGCTTTTAAAGCGGAATAGAATTCAGTCAACCTACAGCTTATGGATAAATATCTTAAAAAGGATAAATAGAAATGCCCCTTCACGAAGAGTAAAAATAAGCGTTCTTTAAAGACGTAGTAAACATATTGTTAAACTTGGGAAAAAATTCCAACAGACAGAAATACGAAAAGAACGATAAATTAAAACACCGACAATATTGCATATTCATAAATATTTCTGCATATAATTAACGTAGAAAGTAATAACACATGCCATAAATTACTTTGGACAAATTCCAATTTAGTTTTAAGCATGTTGTAATATAACACAATTTTCAAATATAAACGCAACGATGTTATTTGCATAAGTGCATGGCCGCTTATTGCAATATCAAATTCTGTTAAATGAGAACACATTAAATTTTACTTATGTTTTTATACATTTAACTATACACAGTCTAATTTACGTTCTTCACTCATACTTTGCACGAAAAATCCTATTTCAGGAAGAACGCTGACATAGATAAGTCAATGTAGTACCCACACTTTCATTTATTAGTGTCTTCGTAACAATGACAAATTTACAATATAGCCTGTACGCAGGTGTCGCCAGAATGCATTAAAATTAGTTAAAATACGCAAATTTACTGCGCTATTAAGGGGTAGGGGAGGCTACCCACATCTTTTAAGCCTAACGTAACAATGATCAAGTCCTGACAAATGTCAGTCTTAAATTATATAAAGGAAACACAGCATAATTACTCCCGTTGAATTACAATTGAACTGCATACAATTTCATTCACCAACCAAAATCAAATCTCACTTATCAATAATGGTAGCAAGCGGTCTTGTGAAAAATCGCAATGCATTCAAAATGGAAAAATATATTTCGCTAAAATATCGACTCTGATAAACTATTCTGAAAAGTAAAATACAATTAGATTGATCACTCAAAAATAGCAGCTCCAGAATGAGTTACAGTTTCAGCGTCGTGCGCTCTCCAATTGATGGCACTATACGATCAATAAAGTCACACGAGAAAATAAAGAATTTGACTGTATTTTCTACACAAGTTAACGAAACGAATTTTTCCGTATTACAATAATTTCCAGATGTTGTATAAACATTGACAAATATTTATCACGGTAAATTGTTGCAGTTTTGCTTACCTCTGACGGGAAAAGGTTTCGTTTGAATAGTCTCAGTTGGTTGTGGTATTTTCCGCTTAGTTTCAGGAGACATGGAAAAATTGTTACTGGGACATAGCCTAACGTTCTTCTCTTCGTAATAATCACATACGCAAATTGACCCGCACCGTTCCATTACAACCTCATGTTTCTTTTGACACAAGTCTCACCACTCATTGTCCGCCAATCACTAAAATACGAGGAGGAGCTCTGACAGATCGCCGACCAATAACGCGTGAGGCAAAGCGTACCCATAAAGCAACACGGACGTAACAACTGAAAATCGCATTCAGGTAAAGCAACTTTGAAGTATGCGAGTAAGATGGTTTAAATATTACGAAACACTGCCAATAAGCGCACAAATTGTGCTGCAATATATTGAAGAGGGAAAATTTAGATATTTTGGGGGAGGAAATTAAACTGCTAAACTGTGTGTTCACGCTTGATTAAAATATCAAATTTGAAAAATTTCCTGTTATGTCCGATTTTAAAACCAAATTTAATAAAACCCAGTGTAATATAGGTTCGGTGAATGCAATTCTATGATATAGTCCCACCTCCCCATTGCAGACTTCATATCGACAAATGTATAGAATTGCTGCCAATTTTAATTTCTATACCGCTGAAACAACCATTAAACGTGATATATCGACTTATATACGTAAATCGTCTGAATGAGTCAATGCACTGAAGTGAGTTGTTCAACAATCAAATTGTCACCAGTGAATTCTAAATTGTAAACAATTGATTATATAAATATGGTTAAATTAGTAATATTTGCCACACACTAATAAACCGGTACGTAATACTTCACGAAACATGAATTGCAATTTTGCAGAGTACTATCTAGAGAACATTAATAAATCATGAGGCTTGGCTGTTTTTACTATTTCTCAAGGCATGTGGCAATTAGAAACGGATAGAATTTGATTAGCAACTTTTTAGGTGTGTCAATCCTATTTCATATGCCTACAATTACCTTGTAATGTTTTTCTTGTGGTGGAAGTTTTCTATATGGCAAAATAAGGGCCAATATTTACTAGATGTGCCAAATTGGCAAAATAAGGAAACTACAAATTAAATTTGCGGGTATTTTAATATTGACAAACAAAAATAATTTATGATACTAACTGTGCCAAGGATTTCAATGATGAATTATTGCTGTTTATGGTTCTCAGGATAAAAAGGTTAACTATAACAGTAATTGAAAATTGTAAACTTTAGTGAAAAACACTATATACATGTTTCTAACTCCATCAGTGTTAGAAAATTACCAACTTTCTAATAAACACTATTGTTAGAAGACATTCTTGGATACAAATATACCCAAAGTTTAGCCCAAATTCCCACAATCAGCAAAGTGGAGGAAAATATAAAAGTAATCAAAATATATGTGTTTGAAAATATAAATATAATATAATAAAATAGCCAAATTAAGTGATGATATTATACCACAAATTTTTTTGAAACTTTGTTCTTTTTATCAGTTAATTAAATACACAAGACACGAAGAGTGACAACGGCACAATACATTTGACAAGAGCTTTTGAACTGTATTATGCAGTTGTGTCACTCCTGGCTTCTTGTATTTTTTAATCACCTGACAAATATTACAAAATTTCCAGAAACATTGTGTGGTATTTATATCATCACTTCATTTTGTCTGTCATTTGGATATTTATCTTATTATTAAATATAAAAGTAGCAGGCATTTTAATAGCCAATTTACCATTAAATAATTATAAATATTAATATAAACAGGAAGGAGAATCTGACTTACCTTAAATTGAGAGCTTGATATCATTTATATATATATATATATATAAACACTCATTTAGAAAGGAAAGAGACAGCAAAGTTGACTCACCCCTGAAATCAATAAATAGTCCAGTCAGACTAAGGATCAAAAACAGCTTAAATTTTCAAGGGTCTGAGTCCACTTCATCAGGATTAAAGGTCTGAACTGCATGCCTTCTGAGAACAAATTGTCTTCACATTTCCCTCAGTGTTAACATATTATATATATATATATATATACATAATGTTAATGATTTATATATTTTGATGAACAGTGATAGTGAGGAAAGATAGAAATGATAGAGTAGAGGGAAAATTTGAAATATTTTTACTCTTCAGCCCAACTGGATCAACTGTTAATTTCAAGTCAACTTTGCTGTCTCTTTCCTACCCAAATGTGCTATTTAATTTATTTAAGACAAACTATCATTTGGAAGTATTAGATTTACTACTATACTTCACAAATTCATAATAATAAATTACTATGCTGTATTGTACATAATAAACATATCACATGTCCCTCTGAATGTGGAATGTTTGCAAGACAACCTAGTAACTAAAAATTTACTTCTCTATGAACTGTGTACAGGAAAAATTAAACTACCTACTATTTTGAATGAAATCAGTTTATACAAAATCTCAATTATAACTGGCTTAACTACAAAATTTGTAATAATTGAAATAGACGGTTTGAAATTTAAGGAGATAAAAGTTATCTTACCAGCACAGCTGATTTGAATGCATAGATCTAGCAGTAATTTTATAAATGTAATACTACATTACTACTAAGACAAATATTTTGTAACATAATTGAAAGAATAACTTGAATTGAAAAAATTATCAGAGAATAAATACATTAAATTTGCAATTAGTTTCCTAAAGCAATGTTCCTACCCCCCACCCCACAAATAACTTGTTAAGTTTAAAAAATTGTGAAGTATTTGACATTTTTTTATACAATACTTCAGCTATATTTATTTTTTGTTGCTCTTGGGTCTTACACACAAACGTAATGGCATTTCACAAGTGTGGCACCCTATTATAAACTAGTTCTAAAATTGGTTCTAACAAAGGAGACTATCAAAAAATGGGAATTTTTTTGTAGATTCAACTTTAAATACTGTTTTCAAATGAGGTCCATTTAACCAACATGTAAAAATTTTAATCTATATATAGCTGGTAGACAAAATATTTATCAGATTTACATTTATTAAGAAATATGTGAAAAATATTGGTATATGATACAAATTTTCAAAATTAACCTTTGTGGTTTTTTGTCCTGAGCCAAGCAGGACCCAGTAATGATAATAATTGAATTAACTAAGGTAACATAAATTTGAGTGTAGATATCAGACTTTGAGGACTGGTACATTTATATATCAAATACTGAACATTTGAGTAGTCTTTTTATTGTTTTGATTTATAAATAATGATAATAAAAAAGAAATTTGTGCATTTATAAAGGAGCAGAAATTGAAGAACCAGACCAAATTGGAATATAACAAGCATGATACTATCTTACAAAATTACAGTTCAATTAGGAATGATTATTTTTTAAAAATCATTTAAGGGTAATTTAGTGTCGCATTATAACAACCAGTCACCACTTCACATATTTTTAACACTCAGTCAAAATTTTAACTGTACTATAACTAAAATAATATTGAGATGTAGTCATCAAACTAAATACAATACACTTGCCAGTTGGAGAATGAAGGCTTTCCTGGTGATATGCTGAATAAACAGTTATCCAATTTCACCCTGGGACACACTTTAAAGGTAGCTAGTTGTTTAAACTCTGTACTCATTTTCCCCAACTACTGTTTGGGTTGAAAGGCGAGAACTGTTTATTCACCATTTATTTTTAATTACATAAAAATAAATAACCGATATTTATTTAAAACAATTCATATAAATTTTTGGCAAGTTGCTCAATGCTGATGAGTAGTAAATTTCACTTTTAGCACTATAAGTGTGACTTGCACAAAATCATCAATAGTTCTGGATCATTTTTATATCACCAATTATAAAACAAATTGGTGCAGTGTAAATAAATTAAGGTAAAATTTCATGTCAACACTTTACATTCGAAGAGTAGATTCTGAGTCCCCCAACACCTACACTTTCAACACAATCCTACAGCAGAAATAGTAGAAGTTCAATTTCTCCTTCATGTTGCTGTTTCTTACATGAAAATATATAGTAGAGATGGGGTATTGGAAATAATGAAACCATACATGATGCGACACTCAGTATGATGAAAATGGATTTCTTCCACTCTGGCTTTGAGATCGATAACTTCTTATTAACAGTGTGACCACACATTGCTTTTTTGTACACACAATTAATTCTCAAAATGATAATCACACATAAATCTTCAATTCACTGCAACAAAAAAGAGTTTTATAGAATAATTATACATTTCCATTGTAAATATTAGAAGTATTAGTCACCTGCCACAAAATATTTAAAGATAAGAAAATCTAATCTGTTATTATTACCACAGTAATATTCAATGTATAGAAACTTAAAATATGATATATTGCTTTTGAATTACATGCTGCAGAAAAGTAATGTAAGTGTTTATATTTCAACTGTTTTTAAGAGCTACAAAATTCTTCATGTAACTTTCTTCTACAAGATTCGTATGATATACACTTTGGCTATAGCCAATAAGATATTTAAACAGAAATTGATAGAGGAATATTAAAAGACAGTTATATCATTTTACCATAAACTGATTAGTTTGCCACAGGACAGTAAAACTTTAAAAAATACAGATGTTGGGCTTTGGTAGGAATATAATATGACAGCCCATCTCAATAATTGTGGAAAGTCGAATATTAAATAATTATTGAACAAAGTAGTAAAAAAGGAATGCAACTCTAATAGAAATAATATACTTCATCATCCAGTGCAGAAAAATTTCAACAAATACCAACATTCAAAATTATATTGAAATATATTTGAAACATGCAAACTTAAAATCGTACTTTATTACCATACAACTTGTTTGCCTAAACCAAATTACAAGTACTAAATAAACTTGATTATTAGATACCAATCAGAAGTATTTATTAATTTAAATTTACTTTGAATTGAATTTCATAAGTAGCCGTCTATACATTATTTTAGTAAGAACTTTTAATATCCAAAAAATTAGTTGCAGCTCATACAGGTAATTATTTAATTATTTCAAACTTACATAATAATTCATACAGATGAATAAAAACAACTATTGTAAAGCTATCTTATACCAGCCTTCATGGAGTATCTCTTAAATATAAAAAGCTTTAACAACTTTACATTACAGTATTAGAATAGGAAAATACAAAACTGTTAGGTGATAGAAAGTACCAATTAAATACATTCATTCAGTCTTAAGTGAATTTGTGTGGGGGTGGCGAGTGTTATTAAGGCAATTTTGCATGAGAATCTCTGTTGAACTAACACACACACATGACAAGAATGAATACATTAACATATAAAGAAATGTGAATGTACACATTTTTAAAAAAAGCAGGTTAATTATATTGAATACACCTAAGGTTAAAACAGATTATTCTGAAATACCCATCTTCAAAAATTTTTTTGCTGAACTTACTTGCATATATTAAGAAAGGTGTGTGTGTGTGTGACCCATACATTTATATACTGAGCAGTTGGCTGGCACAGAGGAGTATCCTTCCAGAAGAAAGTTTGAAGAACTTTGTTCTGTATAGTATGGTGACACTGACAGTCAATTTCAGACGAGCCTAATACTCTCCATTTCATTTCCTTACCAATTATTTTGCTAATTGCAAATTATTTAAAATAAACGTCAAATTTAATTTTTGCAAGGGCAAAAATTTTTTATGAAGAAGGATATTTCAGTATATACAATTCAAGCCGGTATGCAGTTCAGACCCTCTCTCCTGAAGAAGGGGGCTGGCTCAGGCCCTCAAAATTTAGTAGTATTCTAGACCACCGACAGACAGGACCAACTATTGATTTCGACATTGCTGTCTGTCTTTCCTATCTAATTGTTATTAAATTTGATCTCGTCACTTTTTCCTCAAGGGCTATATATATATATATATATTGGTATGGAAAGGATAGAGAGATAGGTTGTGGCTTACCTGAAAGTGAAGTACGGTGTCGCCATGAGGAACTGAAGGTTGTTCTTCAAATTTTCGGAGGCTCTCAGCCTCCTTCTTCAGGAAGGAGTGTTACACCATTCCGTGCACCGGCCGGCTGCGGACTGCGGAGATTTGACCGCCGCACGGCCAGTAGCCCATAAACAATCAACACCCCCACCAAGCCACTAACTTTCTCTCTCAGGGGGAGGTTGTGGCATAGGAAAGGTTAGGATACAGATCATTCATATATATATATATATATATATATATATATATATATATATATAGACAAAACACATTTAAATAGGAAAGAGAGGCAGAAAAGCGACTGAATTCAACAGTTGGTCCAGTCAGGCTGACTAGTAAAAATAAATAAATTTTTCAAGGGCATGAGCCTCCTTCCTCAGGAAAGAAGGTCCAAACTGGGTGCCGGTCTGACACGAATATATATATATATATATATATATATATATATATATATATATATATATGTAGATAATGTAGTAATTTTACAAAATAAAATTGAAGTCTATTAAAGTTTTTGCAACACTATTGACAAAAAGGAAAGAATAAAAAATAGAAGATTCAGAACTGAAAACAGCTCAACTTCTTACACAATGTTCCAGAAAACACTAATTTGGTGACATGAAATGAGATTATTTAGGTGCAATTTATAAACTTAACACACTAGTGCTCAATACATAGAGAAGAGGTACTTGATGAAATGATGATTACCAAAGAGAGCAAAATGTGCATTATTTTTGTTGGCCAATTTAATTTTAGAAATCAATGCCTTAAATAATGTTAATGTGGAGAAAATTCAAACATGGCTATTCAACCCCTGATACTTTCAACTAAAACTTGTACACTTACATAAATTTTAAATCAACCTTTGACTACTATTTTTCACTGATGAGGTATTAAGTTTAAAAATTAATTTTGCATATTTATCACTTGCACAGTTACCATTCATTTGTAATGCTGTACTCTGGACATCCTGTTTTAAAATAATACTAGTTTACAATGCAAGGAAAACAAGTAAATATTATATTTATGATTTTTTGGCCAATATTAACATTATCAGACATTCTGTTTGAATTAATGTCACTTGAGCATGTACCATGAGCTATGAAAATGTTCATTCATTACAAACTATTTGATAGAATAAACAATCTAATAAAATTAGCCTAATACAAAGAGTCTACACCACATTGTTAAAACTTCATAATGATCCATATTTGGTGTGGAAATTACATGGAACAGTATCATAGAAGCTTAAGGTTTTCTTCAAATTATGGAACATAATTTGGTTCAGGGAGATGTTTTCAAATATTCCATAAGAGAAAAAAAAGAGTAGCAAAACAATTTGCTAAGAATTTATGAACTGAACTGAAGCAGTTATGAACTTTATATGATATTTATACACATAGTTTATATATAAAAAAGAAATACAGTATTCAGAAATTTATTCAGTAATCAAAAAACAGTTAATTAAATAGTGATAATTAAATCAAAGTGCAATTGTTTATAAGAACCTTTAGCAATAGTAAACGGTTATTAAATCCCAGTAAAAACATTTTGGATGATTTTAAGTACAAGAGCATGCAATCTTTTATATTGTATGAGAAATATAACTAACAATTTCTTTTCACAAAATAATTGGCATATCTTAATGTCATGCTTCTTGCAAATGCAAACATGCAACACATAAATAGTGAATAAAACTGAAAAAATATAATAATCTTTATCTTACATTGTTGCATTTTGTTAGAAATTATAAAAATATAAATTTTTAACCCGAATATCCAATTTTTGCACGTCAAATATAGAATTATGCAGTAACAACAATAATGCATAAATTAGTATTCAGCCAAACATTTACTGCTTCATTTACAACTCTCAGTAAAAGCCATATTAACAATGAACATAAAGCCAACAATAAATGTATTATCCACCAGACCTGAGCAGATGGTTAAGTGAGCATTATTTTTAATGTCCTACAAAATTTTCTGAAACAGTAGTCTGTGACATCTACCAAGATTCCCGCCAGTTGCCATCATGAAACAATGGCACTCGAGAGACATCGATGTCTGGAGAGGTCTCTGCAAACATAGCAAGCTCACTCCCGAACTAGATTCCAATATGTATATATATATATAAAACTTCTTTTATTACTTTTTACTACTATCCTGAATGCCAATTACCTTTGAATACTTTGTGACAAATGAAATTACTTTAAATTGAATCTTAAAAATAAGGTGAATGTATGTTTAATATGTAATATTTTTAGACAAACATTCCAGTTTTACCTCATGGTCCTAAATACAGATTTAGTCTTATGATATAAATGCAAATAGAGGAACATATTAAATACAACTAGACACAAAAAATGAGCATAAACTTTCTGAAAATAAAATGATGTCTTCAGAGAGAGAAAGTTTTGATGTTTAATGCACAGATCTGATATTAAAGTTAGTATTAATGTGGAATAATACAGCAATTCACAAAATGCATTTCTTTGAAGAATGTATTGAGAAATGAGCAAGTGGAGGCAAAAAGGGTCACACAAAATTAAATATCAATTTGAGGAATAAATCAGTATTTCATTAATTGATTGATGGTTATGATTTAAGTAACTTAAGAGAATTATTTTCTAAAGCATAGTAGGAACTAACAAAATGAAAAAAATCACATTGGTTGTAATAATTTTAAAGCTTAAAAACAGAATAGTATTTTTAGATACTTATTAATCATTATCTACCATTGGTATTCTAAATAACAGAATGTCAACAACAGCCGAAATTTAATAAGAAAATCATTACACATTAAAAATGGTATGAAATTTAAAGCATGTGCCAAGATTTCAAACAGTTGAAAAATGGTATCATTTTAGTATATAATACTTGATAATATAATTATAAATACAGACAATATTAAGGAGGCCCAAGGCTGCCACATGTTAAGCTTGTCAATGTAATTTAGTACATAATACTTACAGGAAATTTTGCTTCAAATACATGTACATTTTGTAAAGTGAAATAGAATTATGCAAGCCAGATTTGAGTATTTTAAAAACAAAACAATTATGGTATTTTACTCCGGACTCATGATTTGTTTAATTTACAGCCAGATATAGCCTTTAATACTATAGTGGGATCAAATAGGAATGAAGAATCTATACTACTAAGTTTAGAAGGCAGGGGAAGCACTTAAATGATAAATAAGCAGTTTATTTAGAGTATTGATAAATCTGGTAACATGTCAATTTTACGTACAACATTCTGTAAATATTTAAATTTAACTTGAAATAAACAACTGTACAAGTGCTTCACAAAATAGTTGGCTATGCCGAAAACAATTCTGTATATTTAACAGTTTTACATGTTGCAATTTGTCAAGTTCTACATTTATAGGTCTTGAATGCACATATTTCTGCAAATAAAATATGAATGAGAAATTTATAAATGGTTCTCAAACAGAGCTTTTCAATCAAGAGAGAATAAATTCTGTAGCGAGTTACAAATTGTGGGTGCTCTACTTCTTGGCTGATATTTGAGAAATGAGTGTGTCCAATTTCGACAACCATACATAGTAATTAAATTGCAAGTAATTTCAACAAAACTATACAAATATAGGCTACTACAAATGTTACGCTATTAATGTTATGAACATAATTTTTTGCATTAAAATATAGATGTGATAATTCTATTCAGAAGTTTTGGCATTATTTCTCATTGCTATAAAGGATAGCTAATTTTTTTTGTACACTCAAGATGATTTAAACCCATAAAAATTAAGATCATTGAAGTTTAGAAATCACTTGAGAAAGTGAAACCTTCTCCTCTAATAAAGAATCATCTTCCTTTACCAAACAATTATCAGATACATTTATTACAAAATATTATCAATACTTCATGGTTTGTTAATGCACTTTTTCAGTGTGAAAGCATAGGCACCAAGATTTTGTGAACATGTTTCAACTATTGTACTGCTCTGTATAAAGTAGGAAAGCTGATCTTCAAAATTAAGATTCTCAATGAACTGTGATGAAATTTTGACTCACACCACATTTGAATCGTAAACATAATTTTTTTTAAAATTATTTGTAAAAGGAAAAACTTTTAATAAAAACTAATTAATTCATTGCACTTCTTAAAACTTAACTCATAAATATCCTTAAATAAAGTAATATAGCATTCCTTACCAATAAAGCCAATCAATCTCATTCATAAAAATTAACTATTGGTAAACACACCTGGAAATCCTTGAGGAGGTTGGCCAGGAACAGAATACTGTGGTCGGAAATTGGCAAAGTTGGCTGCAAAACCTGCAGGCAACTGTCCAGCTTGGAAGCCCCCAGGGAACTGACTGCTCAGGAGAGCTGTAAAACATTTCCACATATCTAAAATTGCTATTGCAACTCCTCTGTCCTTGCACCAAAATAATGACAAGAACAAAACAAAAATAGAGCTAGACCTTATTTAATGCTTCACATAACATCTTTAAAGAAAAATAGATCAACATCCTGTTTTTGAATAGATTTTCATTATTAAAACATGAATATATAAAAAGTTTTGTACAATACAACCAGCACAAAAATTTAGAGTTTACCTGCTGCACCCTGCTGAGAAGTTGTAGGGGTAGTTGCTGTACTTCCTGATGTAGTTGTGGCTGCCAGCCTTGAAAGAATTGATCGCTCAGACATTTGGAGCCTCTGAGCAACAGGTGGTATTCGAGCCAAAGTAGCAGGTAAACGACTGACATCAGATTTCATGTCCGAAAGTAGTTCTTCTAGTTGATTCAAAACCTGTTGAAGAATAATTATAGTAAATATTATACATACTTTATGAATTCATCAAACTTAAATTATCAAACATATTTACAGTATAACGTCCAGTGTATATATCGTTATAGGTTTCTTGTATATTATAAGCCTCAACATTCAAGATTGACGGATACTATTTTATAAATTATGAAAGTGTAGATGAACCAAACATTCACGCTAAGAAAGCTAAATTAAAGGAGAAAAAAGTTTGGATCATGAACAGAAATCTCATCTCTTAAAGGTTATCAAACTGAATTAATGGATTAGGATAGAAAAATCTTGACTGGAGTAGGAATACAACCCATGACATTTGCTAGGTACGTGTTAATCTTACCAACTGAACTATCACTGTTAGTTTCCAAAAAATTACTGGAGTAATTGAACATCCTCCAATCCCCAAGAATGGCATATTTAATGAACAGACAAAATTAAATTTTTTCTTTCTTTCAAAATAATCTACTTTTACATTTATACTTCACATTTCAGATATCTCTTCCATATTTTTTTTAAAGAATGTCATGTTAGAAGTATATTCCATTTGTAGTTTTGATTGTAATGTAAAGAAAATTTATATAAACTGGTCAATTATGAACTATATAGAAACTGATCTTAAATACAGTTTTACCTTGTGCAGTACAGCATTTGCAGGTTTGTTGCCAGCAAGACTCTCTTTTGACAGATGTTGATGAGACTCTGCCAAACATTCAACTTCGGCAAACCGTGCATTTAGTGACATAGCAGGATGATTGGGATCTTGTGTTAGATTCAGGTATGCAGCTCGCCGAAGCTGTTCCTCAATTACTAAAGCTTGTTCTAAGAGCTGAAACAGTTATCAAATAGACAGGAATAAATACCTATAACACAATGCACCATACAGTAACAATACCATTTAAGTAAACTAAATATGACTGAATTATTGGGGCATAATCCATTAACAATGAATAATATATAGACTAGTCAGAAATGGTAGAAAATAATTGCTCAGTATTCCCTTCCACAGTTAATTGTCTTTATCTACACACAAACATTAAATACTTGAAGTGTTTTAAGTAATATCATTCAGAATAGTTAAATATTCATTAAAATACTTAAAAAAATAATTTTTCTTGAAATGAAAATAAAGTGTAATATATTGTAGTAATTAAAAGGCAATTAATAATTAAAACATTGTGGGCTTTAATTGTTATCGGCAAACAGACACAAATCACACACAAGAATGGACAAGAATAACAGGTCTAAAGCATTGGAGGACTGTTGGCGCGCTAAGTGAATGTATAGAGCAGTTGGCGATCAAGGGCACTAGAAAGCGGTCGAATTAGAAATAGACAAGACATTTTCAAAGTATTGAAAAGTAAAGTTGTTAAGTAGAGGCATAGTACAGCATTCACCTGGACAGTGCTGTGGAAAGATTTCAGAGTGTTCCTGTTTATGCCAAATAATTTTGAAAAGTCTACGTGGAGGAATTATCCGAATTACCACAAATTGGCATAATTGTGGAATAAGTCGTCTTCGAGATATAGCCAAAACTTGCTAATCTAACAGTGAAGTGTAAAGTCAATGAAAAGAATGGCCTGTTTTTAGAAAATTGAGTGTGTGTAAGTGTTGCAGAAAGTGTTAAATTGCCCTGGTACCAGAGAAACTGTAAGTCATACCTCAAATTAAATTATTATTGTGAACCTTTGATTTCAGATAAAATTGTCAGATTTCGATTTTTTTTTCATATTGTAAATATTTGTGTATTGGAATAACTTTACAGTGATTTGATTGTTTAAACATAGTAATACTTTTCTTTATGTAAAGGCCCAGATAAAGACCCTGAGATTAAGAGTAAAAATTTTGTTTGTACATAATAAATGTTGTAAAAGGTCATTGAATGTTTAATTGTAATTTGAAATCTGTGTGCATCGAATAAATTATTTGTTTGATCAGTTTAAATAAATTTCTTATTTATGATACTTTCATTTAAAATATAAATTTATGCATTTACGTAGCTAACTATCATATTAAATTGTTTTCATTATTTGTATATACATCATTTTTGAAGTCACCAATGTGTGGTTAACTATCATATTAATTGATTTATAGTTAATTATCACACTTTTGGCTTCACCAACATGGTGCTAATTATGAATTATTATTTTATCATTCTTTCATTATTTGTATATTATTACAATATATTAAAAAAGCTTAGTTAAGATAATGTAACTTCAAATTAATTCATTTCAATAGAAAAGGGTAAATGAGGTCATTTGACTTAAATCAAAAGTCGGTGTCGCAAATTGTCAATCCAAACTAACAAACATTATTTATATATATATATATATTGGTATGGAAAGGATAGAGAGAGAGGTTGTGGCTTACCTGAAAGTGAAGTGCGCACTTCACTTTCAGGTAAGCCACAACCTATCTCTCTATCCTTTCCATACCAATATTGCAAATATTTTTGACAATGTCACATTCTTACTATTACAATATATATATATATATATATATATATATATATATATATATATATATAAATAAATAAGGATAATGTGATGAGGTCAAATTGAATATATGTGGATGTATACATATAATTTAAAAATGTTTGAAAACATAAGTGAAAAAGTAGTTTTGTACTAAACAGCTATCATTTATTTACCTTGAACCTTCTGGCTAAAAATTTATTCTTAATTTCAAGAAAATTGCCTTTGCCAACATCCATTTTGAATGGTTCATTAATTATAGTGAAACGGATGTCATTTTGAATATCTTGCCATCGTCCATAACCATGGGTAACAATTCCAGCCAATAACCAATAATCATGTCTGTAAAATTGTTATATAAAATAAATAACATTGTAAAACAAAATATTTATTGTAATTTAAGAATTGTAATAATAGAAGAGAGGGGGAGACAGATGTGGAGATGAGTGGGGTATGGAAATGGGAGTCGTGATGCAAATTGGAGTGGGGGTATGGGAGAGGCTGGTGGGGGGTATGATCACTATTCTTATTTGTATAAATCAAATCAGTTTTAAAGAAATGCTGAAGTAAATATATAGCACTTTGCATATATTCCTAAAAATAACTGAACTAATCTAGTGAATATTGCAAATATGATGTACACGTTGAAAACCTGGTAAATGTTTACCTAACATTCCTAGAAGACTTTTTCCAATCTTCAAACTCAACTCTTCATATAATATAATATAATAATAATAATAAAATGCAGCAGTAGACCAAAGAAGTAAATTATTTAGTATTTGCAATAGTTATTTGTTATAACTAGAAAAATCTGCAATAGTCGTGTACAATTAAAAAGGTTTCTTTATTTCAAAGAATTTGTGTTCGAGAAAAAGATATGGAAAACAGAACAACATAATTAAGAAACAGACAAAATATATGTTGAGATTAAATAACTTCAATGTTTACCTTCTGTGCCAAATTTCATATTCTCTTCCAGGAACTGCAGCTTTTTCTTCGTTCAGCCACAATGTATGAAGCTCTGTGAAGCCTCCATCAGCAATATTAAACATGAATTTTCGCTTTGGCTTATCAGGCCCTAAATCATCAAGCTTCAGTTCTTCCACAATTTTTGCGCTTTCCTCTTTCTTAGCTTCATCTTTTACATCCTTTTTCTCCTATACAAAGACATGCCAATACAAGTATGAAAATTAAGAAACTAGTAAATTAAGATTTTGAATGTAAATTACTTTCCTTGTGCTTAATAAACACTAAAATTCATTATACTACATTGAATATGGAAATTATGAAATTATTTGGGATTCACCAAGGCCTTTAACTACATAAATGTTTTACCTTATTATTCAGAGTTTCCACAAATTATGATTTGTTTTAAAAAAAGAATACATATTTATCTTACTTAGACTGATCCTGAAATTGGAATATTTGCACTATTCACATTACTAATGTACAGCCAATGTGAAAAATAATCTCAGATATGCGCATTCAGAAATTCTTGGAAATTTAGATAATAATCAAACAACTGATCCTGCTATTAATTTTTTTAATGTACTATATGTTATATTTAATTTTCACCTACGCTATTTTAAAATATGATTATTAGTTTATTTAAATTATGAAATGTGACAACAAACCTCTTGTGGTCTTTTATCACCATCTTCATCTTTGACCATTGACAGAGCCTCATCATTTTTACTACCATTTTCTTCTTTGTTGTGTTTTTCTTCTTCTTCTGTCTCTGATGGTTTTTCATCACTTTGCTCTTCTGAAGCAGCCTCTTCTTTCTTCTCATCCGGTATATGTGATGAATCTATCTTTGATTCAGGAGCAGACTCATTTATAATTTCACTCTTTTCAATTGAATTGTCATCTTTTTCATTATCTTCAGATGCCTTCCCATCAGGAACATCACACTTCTTAATTTGCTCTCCACTCACATCCTCTTTAGGTAGCCCCTCCTTATCTTTATCTTCCCTTCCGGAGAGATCCTCTGCCTATAGCACATACATAATAAGTGAAATTTTTCAAGTGTTTTGAATGATGTGGCTGACTAACTTAGTTAGTACAAAATAATATTTCAGATACTAAAACACAAGCCAAGTACACAGAAAAAAAAAGGTAAAAATGTTCAGATAATTCTATGAAGGGCAAAAAAAAATATTCTAAAGCAGACATGACAACATCCAGGCCTACATTTTTGATTAAGGTAAGTTTTCTTATAATAAGAAAATTCAATAAAACAAGCAGCAAAAAAATGCAAAATAATTCAGAATTATTGAGCTACAGTGGAACAATTGTTCCAAAACAATTTTGCATGAGATTGTTTAATGACAAACCTTGTCGTCTTGGCTATTCAGTGTAGGAGCTGGACTTGGTGCTGCACTGGTGGCTGGAGTGGCACTGGTACTTGTTGTAGCACTTCTAGGATTTTCACCGCTATCCTTTGCAGGTTCTATAGGTTTTCTTATTACCTCTGGCATACTGTAGTAGCCATTTATATGTTCAAACTCTTGAACCTATAATAAAAGGCAGGAGTTAAATTGTACACAACATACAAATAACTTCAAAAGTTTAAAAAATTACTTTCAACACAAATAAATGTTGTTATTAAAACATAATTCTATTTAAACAAGTCTGTTAAATCACTTGTTCCATGATCACTAGCAGTTAATCCAGGTAAACATATTAAAAACTGTAATAAATACAATAATTGTCATTCCTTTAAATTTATGTACATGTGTAATTTGATAAATTTCTTGTGTAAAAAAACAAATACCACTTTGATGTTTTGTTATAATATATAAGATTTTTGAACACACAGCATGTGAATAAAAATAAATCAAACTTGTAATGCAGTAATAGTAAATTTATATTATAAACATGGGTTTGGCTGTTTGTAGTTTGCGTGGCAAATGAATTAGAGATCTAGAAGATGGCAGATGTTGGGCTACAAATAACGAGTGACTTATGGTGGCAGGGATTGAATAGAATGGGAAAACATGAGAATCAGAGCAGTTACCCAGAATTTGTCAAGCAAAAGCAGAGTTTGTAAAGGAGAAAGAAACACTAAGTTCGTCAAAGTCTAGATTGAGTTTGTGATGGACTATGGGAAATGTTGAGCTGAGTTAATCGGCAAGAAATATTGATTCTGAATTGTGTGAAGGAGCCATCTGGTCAGTTACCTCCAAGCCCTGGACCTGCCAAGGCCTCTCATCGCCTGCAGACTACACAATAACCTGGTAATGGAATAACAAAGAATAAATAGTGTTTCACGAGACAGAGCAGGAACTTCCATTTAATGACCCACAACACCTGGTTTTGAAATTTTCATGTACCGAGTCAAGCTTTTTATATTATTGCAATTTTGCATTAAATATTTAAATTAACTTTAAATTAAATCCAATTGTTTTGAAAATAAATATATAAGAACCACAAACATTATATTACAAACTGCATAACCATTTGATAAAGAGATGCCAGTCAATCGCTGTTAGAGTGAGAACAATTGGTTACTTTTATTCCAAACAGAGGTTTTAATTTAATTAATTTCTTCACTCGTTTCCTCTCTCCCATATTTTTCCAGTCAATGAAAAATCTCTATTACTTTAATAACAGTGTCATACTTTTACCACCACTTGTTTAGCTCCCATTGAGAGCAACGTGTAGAGGTGGAACATTATAAATTCTTAAATTTTTGTTATCTTTCCAATTTATTCAATATATGAGCTATCTAAAATTTATAATTTACGCACCTTTTTCCTTATAAGTGACATAACTCCAATTCGAGTCAAAACATGTTGTCTACTTAGTCCCTCACGAGGAACTCCATCTGCAAATGTTTCAGCATTATCAGCACCTGGTTCACATAGATGCCTCATGAAAAGTGAAACATACGCCTTGAAGTTTTTCTCAGATTTTCCTCTCAAGTCACGAACCAACCTATAAGTACATATATAAAAAACAAATGGTAGCAAAGCTGTCATGGTTTTATCAATCCAAACATTAAGAATTATAGTAAACATAATGTTTTCAGCAAAAAAGGTAAGAGGAACAGTTCAGAAAAATTTACTAATAAACCAACCTTGAGAAAGCCATGTGTAACACTGACAAAAGCCATATCATTCTCTTTCCTATCCCCATCAATTATGTACATAAATAGCAGAGCAGCTTTTTTTGGATATATATATAGTAATACCCAGTTAAGAAGGACATAAATTTCGTTCTTATTTCATCAGATTTCTTTACCAACTCAGACTGGGGATTCTTGAGTGGTTTGTATATAAAAAAAGATAATAATGGATAAGCGGCTCTTAGAGCTAATGGTTTTGTCAGACATCGGGACGAAACCCTAAAGGCATAATGACAGAAGTTTTGTGGAGACACAATTATATTAAAAGGAAATGTTTATTTTAATTGTATTGAGGGGCTCTCGGAGCGTGAGAATACCAACAGTTGGTGTTTTTTTGGCAAATATGGAAACTCAAAAACTGAAAAAAAAAGGAATATTTTGTAGAGGGGGAAGTGTAAAGAAAAGTTAGTGTGGAGTCAGAGTTGGGAGGAAATGGATGTGGAGTGGGGTGTCAGAGTTGGGAGGAAATGGATGTGAAGTGGGGTGTCAGAGTTGGACTGGAGACCTCAAAAGAGATGGACATGGAGTCGAGGGCCAGAGCGCGGGAGGGAAGGATGTAGGAGTGTGTTGTCATAGTTGGTAGGAGAGGGACGTGGAGTGTGGTGTCATAGTTGGTAGGAGAGGGACGTGGAGTGTGGTGTCATAGTTGGTAGGAGAGGGACGTGGAGTGTGGTGTCATAGTTGGTAGGAGAGGGACGTGGAGTGTGGTGTCATAGTTGGTAGGAGAGGGACGTGGAGTGTGGTGTCATAGTTGGTAGGAGAGGGACGTGGAGTGTGGTGTCATAGTTGGGAGGAGAGGGACATGGAGTGTGGTGTCATAGTTGGGAGGAGAGGGACATGGAGTGTGGTGTCATAGTTGGGAGGAGAGGGACATGGAGTGTAGTGTCAGAATCTGAACGAGAAAGACATAGGAGTTGAAATGTAGACCAAAAATGAGGAGGATGTGGAGGCGGTGATAAATATTCGGTCAAATTGAATGGTGGTCGTGCCAAAAAATAAAATAAACATTTTAGTCCATGCAAGCTGTCAGGAGTCGTGATATAAAAAAGGATAAAGTGAATGTGTCTGTGAAGCTTGTGTAAAAGTCTTTGCACAGAAGGGCACTGTAGATTAAGTGCATTCCTGAACCCCAAATAAAATTGTAAGTAGACATTCAGTAATAAATTCTGTAAATTGTTAAATGACGGTAATCAGTCAGATTTCGTTTTCATTTTATTTAATTGCATTGTTTAAATTGTAAATTTTAGTTTTCCGTTTCCTTATCAACCCAGTAAAGACCACGGGGTACAGAGTCTGATTTATAAAATGTAACTGGATTATTAGTGTAATTTAATTGTTGAGGTAAAACGATATAAAAAATATATAGAAATTTTCTTGAGTTGTATTCTAGATTAATAAAATTGTTTTGTTTAATAAAATTGTTTTGTTTAATAAAATTTAATAACTTGTTAAATCTAAATTCCTATAACAATAATTATCAATAAGTCGGGTATTACAATATATATATAATATTAGTAAGGATATGACATTGTGAAAAATAATTGTGATATTGGTATGGAAAGGAAAGAGAGATAGCTTGTGGCTTACCTGAAAGTGAAGTACATTGTAGCCATAGGGAACCGACGGTTATTCTTCAAATTTTCGGAGACTCTCAGCCTCCTCCTCCTCCTTCACTTTCAGGTAAGCCGTAAGCCATAAGCCATCTCTCTTTCCTTTCCATACCAATATCAAAATTTTATATCTTACACATTAGGATAGGAAAGAGAGACAGCAATGCCAATGTACCTGAAATTGACAATTGGTCCCGTCTTGGGAGCGGTGAGGGAATACTACAAATTTTTTAGGACCCATGCCCCCTTCGTCAGGAGAGAAGGTCTGAACTGCGTGCCAGTCGGGCATGAATTGACAAATTCAAACTAAGGTGCACCAGCTGTTAGACAGCAACAGTCAACACCCAACAAAGCCAACAATTCCTTCTCTCTCTCTCTCTCAAAGAAAGGTCACAAAAATTGAAAAATACGTACATGCATACAAAAAACACATTAGAATGGAAGGTAAAAAAAATGATAGGAATTTAAAAAGTAAAAGAATGAGATAATGGAAAGGATTGAACAGAAAATACCATAGTGACCTCCTCCAAAAACAAGTTATCCCTTGCACCATCCACTGCCCAACTACCAAAACCCACCTTGATCAACACCAGAAACATTGTCCACCCCTTACCCTCACCTCGCTTATACCTTACTACAGTGCAACCCAGATTTTAAAAACATCCTTCCTACAATATTCAACACCTGCCTTCAGGTGCCCTCCCAATCTTAGCAATATCCTCTACAGCAGTAATAAGACTGACTATTAGCTAGGGTCATGATGGATCCATTGGTAACTCATTCAGTAGAGCAGTTTGTATACTGAGCAAATGTACCTGGGTTCAGTTTTATATTTCGGTATTACCTTCTTTTTCTGTTCCTCTCTATGCTGTGAACATTTGTTCTCCTTTGAGCATATGCTTTCTTTAGAGCGTATACCAACCTTTCCCCCATATTTCTATATTTCCTAATGATTTACATCTGATTAATTTATCTTAAATAATATATAACTGATGAAAATGTTTAAGTTATTTTACTCACCATTGGGAGTTAAATGCATCTTGAGGTGGCATTCCATACCTCATAATAGCATTGAGAAAAGCCTTTCTCTGACGAGCATTAAATCCAAGAACCTGGAACCATAATAAATTCTGTATCTGAACAGTTTGAAAATACATTAAAAGAAAATAATCAAATAACACAAGATTACTCATGTTTTTTTATAAACAATGTTTCACCAGTTGGGAAAGGAATTACACACCTTTGAAAAATAAAGTTTTCGTAGTAAAATAGTTAAAATTATCTCAGTAAGGAATTATAATTACTATATTTTATATATGCTGTTAGAGATGGATTCTATCAGTGCCATATTAAGAGATTCTTCAGGGTGCAGCAGCACTTTCAGAGAGGTAATTTTTACCTGCAATCTTCCTAAATTCTCTGTCTTACCTTCAAAAGAGCTGCTCTTGAGTGTTTATGGTTTTGTGGGTGCCACTGTATTTCTTTTGTGGCCCTTATAAAGTTTCTCCAAACAATTTTCACTTCTGAATTTGATTAATTCATTTTAGATACAGGTAGGTGGGGGGAATAATATTCCAAAGAAATGGTTGTTAAATGCAGATAGAAGAAGTATTTATTGGGTATTCCATAGTATGAGTGAAAAGAAACAAGAGCCAAGACAAGAGTGGAAGAAACACAACAAAACAGTGGAGGGAAATCAACAAGCAAAGTAGAAAGATAAACAAGATGAATTAAGTTTATTGAGCAAAGGTGACAGAAACAAGATAATATACCATCCAAACTAAGTATTTTAACCTTCTTTCTCAGTTATTATTTGGGATTTATTACTTTGTCACTGTCACCCATTTTCAATAAATCTAATGCACCTGGTTTAACTTTTTCATGTATTTATATTTTACTTGTTGATTTCTCTACTGCTTTGTTCTGCCTTTTCCTCTCTTCTCTTGGCTCTTCGTCCTTGGTACTCTGACAATGAAATACCCTATATTCATATTACCTCACCATTGACTATTTTCTATTAATACTGTTCATAAAAATTTTGTTTGTTTAAATGAAACTTCATATTAGTCTTAATTTTATAATCTATTTGGTTTACTGTTAAATTATATTTGAGGAGCTTTCAGAACTTTAGTGTCATATTTATCATAAGTAATGATTGAAATCATTTTACAAATTTTATCATTTATAATATATCAGACCATAAATTAATATTAAATTGCTCAATACTTAATGAGAAGTGAATAAATTAATTCAATAATTAACTGCATTAATAATTGTAATTGCTATTCTTCAATCAAAATTGAAGACTAAAATAAAGTATTATTTAAACAACATAAGTTATTTTCTATACCTTTCTCTCTCCTCCTCTTCCATATTAAAAAATCTATCTACATATTAACTAGTCTCCTTTCACTTTAAACTACTTGGGTAAATAAGAATATTCAACAAGCCTGCATTGTACTTTAATACTCAAAAGACACCAATAAGTTCTTAAGTATATTTAAATTTACTTAAAATTTTCACAACTATGATAAATTTGTGGAGCAGGGACAGAATGTAGTCTTATTACTCTGTTTGGAGTCAGATAAAGAGTTCTCCAGCACATCTGCTTTTTTGTAATTAGATTCAACCAAGTTGTTCAGAAATGTTTCATGTTTAATACAGGTGACATGTCTGCTAGATTATTATTATTTTATTCCCAAGGATGCTCACACCAAATATACAAGTTGTAAAACTGTACATTTGAACATTTTTGGAAATTGTTCTATATCACAATATTCATACACTAAACAAGACTGTTAAGACAGAACAGGAAATACACACACACACAATGGCATAGGTCTTCCATTATTTACCTCAATATTACCACCAACACGAGCAAGTAAAGGCGGTAGTGGACGATCACGTTCTTCTTTTCGCTCCAATCTACGTCTACTTCTCCTGTTAGCATCATTTCCTACAAATTAAAATGTGAATAAGTTGTCAGATAACAATCAATTTTTATTTACATTATTAAACATTACTTACCATCATTCTTCTCATCAAAATCATCATCCTCTTTATCATCATCTGAAAACAAAAAGTAATGAATTCAGAAACCGTAACATCAGTGAAAATGTGGTGTGCCACCCCAGCTTAATTAATAAATTTACTGACCTGAAGGGGCAGAGAAATCTGAATTGTAATCAGACAGGTTTTCTTGCCAAGTAGCATCATCTCTGCCTTCCACAGTTCCATCATTGTAGTTCACCTATAAATATAATTAAAATCATACTTCAGCAAGAATCCTTTAAACCCGAAAGTAATTGACAAAATGACAATCAGATTTTATTACGAACCAATAATTTTTTAAATATAAATACTACATGTGATTTCAAAAGTTATCTGAAATGAGATAGCAGTATTGTGTAGGACGGAAAGTATGCCTAACCTATCAAAAACGTACCTGTTTACGAACACGCTTTCCTTTGCCCAAGGTCCTTGCCATGTCTTCTTGTTGCTGCTCATAATGATGGCGTAAAAGTTTTACCCAGTAAGCAGGGTCTGTGTTTTCAGCTTCTTGTTTTATAATTTCTGTTGGTTCTTCTTCCTACAAAGAAGTAACATATTTAAATAAAATAAAATTGTAATAAAACTAAGTAAAAACAGATGTTCTACATTTTAAGCATTTTTAACTCCATTTTGGAAAAAATAAAAAACTTTTACTCAAGATTTTGATCTGTGTTGCAAATGTAGCAAAAATATTATGACACAATGAAGCCATTAACCAACCCAGACAATGTAAAACCACAATAAATGTAATATACTTCTTAGAGAAATAAATGTATATTTAATTTTATAGTAAATTTCCCCAATCAATTTTAAAATTAACTGATTGCATAATAAGAAACACATGTACAGGATTTTACATGTAATCTTGGCTCCTACTCTTTTACTTTGATGAAATATATTCCACGATTTAGTTAGATACTTATTTTTCTAATATTGTTAGGCATTTAAATCATGTTTTGGGTAGTTAGATTTTCTTTAAAATAACATTTCGAGTTATAAAATGTTCTTCCTAGGTACAACTACTAATGTCCTATCATCCTGTTATTTATTCTCATTTCAGTTATGGAAGTTGACAGAGCAGTCCTAAATTTTTTCACTTGATTTGTTTATTCAAATTTAAACATTTAATACATATTTAAAATGTTTAAATAATAATATTACGTCTGAAGACTAAACAAAAGGGAAGAAATGTCCCAATTTTTAATTATGTAATATCTAATTTTTTATGTTTCAAATAGATATTCTAACTGTTGGCCAATATCTATTACTTCAGAAATGTATATTCCTGATCATCCTCATTTATTAAATCAGATTTCAAGTTTGGGTAAAGTAGAAGAATTACTACAGAAAGAGTTTTAAGTTTTCAGTTTTCACACAGGTACCAACAGTGATTAAACCCATGTGAAACACAAGAACTCTTTCTGCAGAAACTACACCAAAAAAGCCTTCAATCACTGATAGAAGAATTACAGTTTGTCTGAAACAGAGAATTCAATTACTTACCTCTTCTCCTTCCTTTGTCACATAACTAGCAACTTTGAAAGAGGACAGATATTCATTAGCCCAATTCTCCTTCTGTTCTATGCCCTCCTTTGTTCGATCCAACAACTCATCAATAGCTTTGTCATCATAGTGGATGGCTTCATCTTCTTTGCCCTAAAATTAAATTAGTAATAAATACCATAGTAAGGCATTAAAACTATATTAAATAATTAAAATACCATACCTCTTCTTCCTTAAAGAGTTCTTCTGTGCCAAACCGAAGAATATCATCCAATTCCTGCTTTGAAAAAGTTGCACCTCTCCCACCCATGCCCGGACGTACAACAAGATGAGTTAGCATCATTTTCCTTTTAGCTACCTGAGTTACTCTTTCTTCTACTGAATTACGTGTTACAAATCTATAAATCATAACCTGAGAGACAAAAAATAAAACTCATTTAATGTAATTGAAACATAAATTATACAACACAATAAGAAAAATGATTTGGCATCATAATGCATAAATTAGTCCTTATTCTCTTTAATACTTCAATATTAATTCACAAAAACTGTTAACATATTTAGTATAGTTAAACTTATAAATGTAAACTTGCCTTATTAGCTTGTCCTATCCTATGTGCTCTTGAGAAGGCCTGAATATCATTGTGTGGATTCCAGTCTGAATCGTAAATAATGACAGTGTCGGCTGTTGCCAAGTTTATACCTAAACCACCAGCCCTGAAAAAGAAAATATTGTTAAACAAAAAAGTGTATAGAAAAATTGACTTAGGTAAAACTGAATGTGTGCATACCTTGTTGATAGTAGAAATACAAACTGTTGTGCTCCAGGAGCATTAAATCTGTCAATGGCTTCCTGTCGTACGGATCCAGTAATATTGCCATCAATCCTCTCATACTTGTAGCCTTCACCTTCAAGATAATCTTCAAGAATGTCCAACATCTTTGTCATTTGTGAAAATATCAAAACTCTGTAAACAAATGCATACATGACAAACTTTTTAAAAAATGTTTTAGGTAGAAGAAAGGATGACGCTGTGATCAATGCATACAGACAAGCAGGCTGAATGAAATGAAGTGTAAGTTCCAATGAACCCGTTCTCTTTCTTTAAGTTGTTTTTAATCATTTCCTCTGACTAAAATGGAATGTACGGTCTTAACAAGCAAAAATAAATTCAAAACAGTCTTATGAAAGATCTTAATAATACTGAACACACATTTATATAGAAAACAGATTGCATTTTTTCCCCCTTCAGATATGCCACTTTTCTTGAAAAATCTAGTGTTTTCTCAGTGGATAGTCAACTGTATGCAAATATGTCTCTACTTTAATTTTTACTTTCAAACCATACACATTTTAGTATTTAAAATACAGGGTGGGGTTTATTATACAGTTTTGATAAGTTTAAAAAAGATAAGGAGGAGAAAGTACAGTAAACTAACACAAAAATGTGTTAAATATAGTTGTTGAAAAATTCTATTTTAACAGGGGTGTAACTGGTTATGTTTCTGATCAATAATCACTCACAAACTTGACATCTCAACAGTGATGTTTGTTGGAACAGTGTTAAGCTTTTGAAGCCCTTTGAGAAAATAACAGAATTAATATGTTCTGCATTTCCAAATTAATAACATATTGCTGCATAAAAAAAATATTTAGATAAGGCAGAGGCAGCACAAAGAACGACTGGCTTAGCACACATGAGGGCCTCAGTAAAAGCTAAATAGAAAGTTACTTCAGATTTTTTGGTCAAGATTTAAACTACTTGCTTGCAACCTTCCTAGACCCCAAGATTCAAGATAAACTATTTGGGATTGTAGAAGCTGAAAGAGCTCATCAGAAGATCCTATTGGAATTTATAAAAATCCTGCACCAGTAGCAGTTCACCTTCCACGACTGCTAAAAGAAGTAGAAGAGACAGAATCAACCGTGACTCACAAAGCTCACATCACATTCTGGGACTGCTTTAATGAGATAGCGAATGAAAATAACAATAGTCAGTGTCACAATCAAGTAAGAAACTAAGAAACACGATTGCAAATTTGATTGACTTTTATTTGAAGTCAGTTTGAATCAGTCACAATCGTGACACTTATATTTGGGTACCCCTAGACAATCAATATTATCGTCAATAATATTGCACAATATATTGCTGTGGAGACAGAACTGAACCAATATTGCACAATATCACCAACAGTTTTTTTCATATTGCACAATAAATCTCTCACACTCTTTTCGATTGACTCAATATATTGCGCAATTTTTCAATATGATCGAAAGATGGACAATATTATTGCACAATATATCGACGATAATATTGTATGCCTAGGGTCTGCTTAATTTGATACAGTAACCAAACTTGACACAGTTTGCCAGAATTGATCTTTCAGTGCATTGCAGTACTGAATATAGTGAAAGACTTTTTCTGAAGTTGGCCCTGTTTATGAAGGCAAGCAAAATTGTTTATTACCTCTTAATGCAGAGAAATTGGTGTTCATACAACATAATTTGCTCCTATTTCAGTACTATTTTTTGATAAAAAAAAATAATAACTGGTGTTTTGATTTGAAGATATAGTGGTTTTATTTGGGTTTGGACATGTATGTGAATTAAATAAAGTTGATTTTCTAAAATTTTCAAAATTTATTGAGGATACTCTGGATATTGACCTACTGTCCGGTGTCCAGCCGGATATTCATTTCATCCCTACTGCAAACACAATAAACAGCATGAAGTCTACAACAAAAATGGCTATCAATATTAAACATATTGGACATAATAAAAATTTAACATACTAGTTTTGAACTACCAATACATCAACATAATATCAATTCTTACTGAAATTGAGAAGCAATTATTTTTTTCTGAGCCACTTAGTAGCTTTGAATTTTTTTAATCTTCAGTGAACAAATTTAAAACTATACGTGTTTAAGAGCTTGAGGGGTTGGGAGAAATAATTTAATTTTTAACAAAAAATTTTCATGTTACCAAACATAAATTTTATCATGCTGCCTAATTTTATAAGAAAATACCCTTCACATAATTTCATACAATATTTTCTTAACCAAAATACAATGACAGTAGTTACCTGTGCCCTTGTTCCTTCAGTTTTCGCAGCATTGTTGACAGTAAAACAAGTTTTCCAGAAGCTTTAGTTAGGGCTGAGGTTTCATAAGACCCACTTGGTGTTGTTGGTGCTTCTTGAGCAGCAGCAGGAAATAAGTATGGATGGTTACAACATTTCTTCAAATCCATCATTATGTTCAACAAAGATACCTGAAACATTTGCCTGTCTCAAAATACTAATACAAAGTAATTGCATTATGTAGTAATGTTTCATCCATTTATGGGATTATTTTTTTACATTACATTGTTGTCAATTTTCATGCATTAGTTCTATTTAATAATAAGAAAGATACCCAAATACAGACAAAATAATTCATTAACAGTTTCAAAACCAGATGGCCAATAGTCAATTTACTAAAAATTTAAATTAATAAATTTACGTCTCATTGAAAATAATGAATAAGAAAGATATCCAATTCAGACAAAAAAGTGATAACCACACATTTCTGGGATCCTTGTTCCTTTCGTGATGTGTGTAGAAGAGCCTAGAGCGACACAACTGCACTTGTCAGTTGCCAAAACTCAAAAGCCTTTTTAGTTTGACAATAACTGAATTGATGCAGGTGGGTATGCAAATGTTATAAGAGTTAGTGTCAGAAAGAATTTGGTTAACAGTGTTTCTGTATTCATTACCGTCAAGAGCTACAGTGACAGAACCTTTCTCAGCATATGTAAAGAGTATGTACAGATGAGACTTCAAGAATCGTTTAGTTCTATGGAGGTTTTTTTTATGAGATTGCTACAGAAAAGAGGAAGGCATTCTGTGGTTTGATTTTTTGAATTTTCAAGTAGCGTTTGAGTGATGTTATTCTTGATTTTATTGTGTTGGGAATAACGATATATTAGTTTCAAATAGTTTTAAGAGAGGTATGGATTGAGATTTGTTGATGGATGTGGTGGGTAGACTAAATTTGTTTCCAAGTGATACGTCAATAACTTCCATAGGAATATTATGGCTACTTAGGTTTTTGAACCAATTGTCTTTGTAATTGTTGTGTGTGGAGTAATTGGGAAAAGTTTTGTGAAATAGGAAATCAAACTTCTTAATTTTAGCTGCCTTTAGGTGAAAATATCTGATTAAATGAGAGGATTGGTGAGAAAAATTCATTATAGATGTTGAGGGGCACCATTCTAGTTATAGAATTCTCATGAAAAACAAGTTGATTAGTTAAGGACTGAATGTGTGAATGTAAGTCTTGAATTTACAAGTTTGGGGTACATAACTGCAATAATTTAAATTTGTTATTGTATTAGCAGAAAGTTTCGAATTAAAGAAAGAAATACTGTTAAATTTATTGTGTAAATGAGCTGGCAAAACATCACATTTTCTACAATTAAGTAAACCTCACACTGGATCCTCGCCCTAGAAACGTTGCATGCAAGTTATATAATCACTTCATTATTACTTATTTACTAAAAATTAAGTTGATGAAATTTAATACATTTTAAATCTAATCCTCAATTCCACTTTTTTAAAGTTTAATCAAGTTCTCTATCATTTAATGAAAGGTTCACCATGGGAAGCCTCCTTAGTACTGCTTTTGCTGAGATAGTCGAGAGAGATTTAGAAAACTCTGATCTTTCTCTACTTCCTGTTCAATAACCTCTTTGCTAAATCTGATATGTAGACAACAATTTTTGTATTAGGAAATCCACTAATATCAATCTCATAGGCAATACTTTCAATAATTTTCATCTCAATTTACAATTAACCTATGAGCTTTAATTGAAACATTCTCTGAATTTGTTGATAGATATTCACCGTACTTTCATTCTCACCAATTGGTTCAGAAAACTTAAATACTCAGGGTGTATTCTCAGTTTTCTTTCTAATCATCTTCCTAACCAAAAGACAGTTACGGTATACAATCTTGTAGACAGAGCTATATTACTGTCTAACTCCAAGTTCAATCAATGCAATATAAATATTGTCCAAAATATTTTAATCTCTAATGAGTATCCTTTCAATTTTATTCAGCTTTCCCGTTGTCAATGCATTTTCTTCACTTTTAAGTTTTGTCAATTGACTTGTGCATGTGGCTCATGTGTTTTTTAAATTTTTGTTCCACAAGTGCAAAGATAAAAAGTTCTGGCAAGGAAAAAAATGAAGGAATTTTCAGCCAACTTTAACAGAAAAGTACCTTCTTGAAATGCTTTCAACCTGTCTAATTAAAAAATTGAGTTTGATTCTCTGAATAATAAAGATAGCCAAATACAGACAAATTAAGTGATAATATAAATACCACACAAAAAACACAAGAGCTTGCACCTGAAGAAAGGAACAATGATTCCAGAAGTGTTGTGTGATATTTATATGATCACTTCATTTGTGTGTATTTAGCTTTCTTTCTTATTATTAATTTTCAATTGGACGTAAATTCTTCATTTTAATTCTCTGAATCTCAACCGTGTGAAGAAATGGAATCCATTTTAGAGATGTGGTTTGAAAGACGCATTAATGAAAATGTGCCAATTGATGGAAATTTAATAAAAGGAAAGCAAATAGATGATGTGATTGCTCTCATATCACAGAAGTTGAAAGTGAAGTTTAAAAGCAAATTACATTGCTTCATCTAAAGTACATTTTTAAAGCAGATGAGACATTTTTTAAATTTTCTCCCATTAAAATTTTATAGTTTTCATGGTGAGAAGCGTTACAGAGGAAAACGTAGCAAAGAGAGACTAATGGCATTGTGTGTACATGCCGATGAGTGTGAGAATTTGTGACCCTAATTATTGGAATGGACAGAAAACTTACGTGTTTTAATAACATTAAGAAACTACCATGCGAATATAAAAACAATTCAAATTCACGGATAACCTGAAATTTTTATTGAGAGCTTTTGATGCCAAAATTGATTTTGTAATCAAACTAAGAACTCTAACCTAACTCAACCTGTCCTTAGTGTACTAGTTTAACATTACCACACTTTTCAGAACATTTAAGGAATACTCTTGATTTAAGGAAAAACATCACATTCACAAAGACTGGTTATATTGCAGTTAAATAATCATATCAATTTTCTTTTTTAGATGCACCTTCATAAAAAAAATGTTATTCAGTAGTTTCATACAAAATGTAAGTTGAGGACTTTACTACTGACAATCAAATGCATCATTGGAAAAAACTGCAACTACGACTAATTTTATTAATAAAAATTATCCTCCATATTGTAAGCACTTTGTTGGCTGTTTAACTTATTTGTCAGTAATGCAAAATTTAATTTTACTGAAAATAAACAAATCCACCATAAAGATTACTTCAAAAATAATTTTAAGTGAATATCAAGTCCATTAGAAGAACAAAATAATGTAATTAAGAGTTTGATTGAGTCCTATTGAAACCCACAACAAATTTTTACTCTAAATCGGTTAGTCACACAGGGAGACATAGACCATTTAGAATAGATGAGAAGTTCTTTCTCTCCTTCAGCAATAAAACAATCCATATCATCATACACAAATATGTACACATATACTAAACAATGAATGTTTGGAAAGGCCTTTAATGAAAATTAGTAATGAATATTCATTCAAAAACTTCCCATCAGTTACAACTAAATTTATTTCATCCAGTTGTTACTGTTAATTTACCATGTGCAAATTTGACAATTGTTCAACTTTCACAATTATCAACATTGAATCAGTAACACATGGTGTTTAAACACACCCATAAAGGCTTACCTGCTGACCTCCACCTTTAGGGTTAAGTGCTTCAAAATTTCTTGTCAAAATGAATTTATAATATTTCTTCTGCATGGGAGAAAGTTCCACTCTAACTATAAATTCAGATTTTGAAGGCATACTCTGAAAAATATAACAAAAATATAACAAACATTAACAAAAATTACCACAGATAACTTTACAATACTATTTTACAGTGGTTACCTTCAGAACATCAGCTTTCAATCTACGAAGCATATGAGGCCCTAAAAGTTCATGTAATTTTTTAACTTGATCCTCCTTCGATATGTCGGCAAATTCGTTTTGGAAAGATGACAAATCATTAAACTTTTCTTTGCACAGGAAATTGAGTAAGTGAAATAGCTCCTCCAAATTATTTTGTAGAGGTGTGCCCGTCAATAACAATTTGTATTGTATGTTATAGCTAGCTAACAATCGGAAAAACTGAAAAAAGGAAAAGTTTCCACATATTAAAATACACATGCTAAACTATTTTTCACTGCAGAATGTTTTGTCAAAATGGCACTGAATTCTAACACACACTACTATGAGAAAAACCTGAATAGTCCAATCTTATTACTTGACTGAAATGTAATGTAATATAATCAGTGAAACTTGAAATTACAATAGTTCACTCAATCTTGCTATAACATTACTCCACAGAGTACAAATATAAAAGAAAAAATAGGTTCCAAACATTATTTTAAACAGATTTATTTTATATAAACTGTCTATTATGTGTCATAAAATTTATTTAATTTTATACAATTAAAAACAGACATAAAATAATAATATATAAAATTCTCTTACCTTTGACTGATTACTTTTAAGGCGATGAGCTTCATCTACAACAAGTACAGCCCAATCTATGGAACCCAAACATGCAGCATCAATTGATATCAATTCGTAGCTGGTTAGCAAAACATTGAACTTTATTGTAGATGCACGAATGCGTGAAACTCTACTTCCTCTGACAGCTCCTTCTTCAAAGGAGAGCTCATTTTCTCTTATCACTGCACGAGAATCTTTGTCTCCCACATAAGTAACAACATAAAAATCTGGAGCCCATGTTTCAAACTCTCTTTCCCAATTAATGATAGTTGAGAGTGGGACACTAAGCTAAAACAAACATATGTTTATAGTACCAAAACTTTAAATATTTCATTCAAGGGAAAAATATTACTTGGCAATACATACCAAAAATGGACCTTTACAATGCCCTTCCTTATATAAAGAATACAAAAATGTAATGGTTTGTATTGTTTTTCCTAAGCCCATCTCATCTGTAAATTAAAATTGTTAATACAATAAATTATTATACAAAAAAAACTGACATGGAACCAATTATGCACATTATTTTTAATAATAGAGTGCGTAAGTTTCCCAACATTTATTCTGTATTAAGAGTTCTCAGGTTTCCAGTCGGGTAACGTGATTAGTTAAACACGTTTCCATGGCTGACACTGCCATCTTCGTAATCACGTTACCCGACCGGGAACCCGATAACTCTTTATACATTAATTTTCATATTTAATCAATATTCAAGAACTTACCAGCAAGAATTGTGTCAGTTCCCTGTCCCCATGAGTAACGCAACCAATTGAGTCCCTCCAGTTGGTAAGGATGTAACTGCATACCTGTCTGATCTATGTATTCAGGTTGCTTATCAAGTTTCTTTTTCAGATCAGTTAAAGGTTTGTCTGGTGGAGGAGTATATCGTCTTCTGCAATATAATAAAGCTAGAGATAAGTAATATTCATATGTATTGATAGTAAACTATTTCAGAACTTCAAAATAAACATGTATTGCAACAAAAAGATTAATGTAAACAGCCTTTGAATAAGAAAGAGCCAATACACACAAAAAAAAGGGTAATAAAACAAAAGCCTTATGAGCGTTGTCAACTGACCAGTGCAGTTGTGTTTCTCTAGGTTCTTCTAGCACCTGACGAAAGGGGCAAGGATCCCAGAAACGTTGTGTGGTATTTATATTACCCTTTTTTTTGTCTGTATTGGCTATCTTTCTTATTCATTATTTTCTATCAGACGTAAAATTTTTCATTTTAAACAGCCTTTGTATACACAAATATCAACATAAATGTTTAATCACAAGCATATTACATTCCTATTTTAGGTTCCTTTTGTTATTAATTAAAAATTTATATAATAATACTGAAACCATAGTTTCATCAAGCACACTCAAAAAGTTTTCTGTTAATTACTGAAATATAACGGAGGCAATTTATTTCAATCAATATAAGCCTATCCATAATATTAAGAAGAAAAAGCTGCAAGAAATAAAATGAATTATTCTTTAAGTAAGAGATTATAATATTAGGGGAATGAATAACTACAATTGAATTCATGGATCATTAGGATAATAAAAGTGAAGTGCAAAAATGAGAAATTATGGGATAACAGAAGAATAACATGCTCATGGTATTTCTGCAGAAGCATTTCTTGTGAAAGTAGAACATTGTGTAATATGATGAGCAGCTTAGACTAATTATACTAAAAATTTAAATAAAGCCAAGAAATTAACTCTCATTTACCAACTCTCAGCCAAACTTTTTCGCAGACAGCAAAGAAAATAAAGATGCTCATTCTACTTTGGACAAGGAATGTAGTAGACAAAGATTGGAAAGTTCAGAAAATGAAGACAGTAACTTTAAATTTTACTTGGCAGAAATCAAAAATATTATGTAACACAAATGCAGAGTGTGACGAGAGCTTTCATACATAACACTGCATGTAACACTTGTGTGATAGAACCGTTAAGATAATATCAGGAAACGGTACATTGAACATCTTGATAAATATTAACCATACTCTGGTAATGCAATACATAAAAATGATACCAGCATGAAAGAATATTTCATGAAGTTCTGGAGATTTATTTCAGCACTTACGGAGCATTCTTGTCACCGTTTTCTTCATCTTGTAATTCTCTAGCTTTAGTTTTTTTCCCTTTGCCTTTCTTTCCTTTCTTTGCAGGTCCACCATCCACATTGCAAGAAGCTCTCAAGTCCTTCAAATAATAATAAAAATATATATGAAATTTTTAGTTAAAATGTTACTATTGAAAAGTTGTAATTAAGAAGGCAATACATCACATTTTCTATTGGGTCGGTGCTTCTGTCAATGCTATTCTTCATTAGATTGGCACCACTACATTGTGATGCATAGATTTTTTATTACTCAATTGGTTTTCTTTTGTTTGGAGTTTGATTTATGTTTTGGCCAATTTCAAGTCTAATAACTAGGGAGTATCAAGTAAAATGAATACTTCCAATAAATTTTACTCTTTGTGAGTTTAATAAAATAATTTTCACATTTCTGAGAAGGAAAATTCGACTTTAGTGATGAAACACATTCAGGAATACCCTCGCTTTTTGATGAAACACATTCAGGAATACCCTCGCCTTATTCAGCTGGTTGACAATTATCCTCACCAGACAACATAGAAATTGGCACAAATTATGGAATACAATCACAACCAATGTGTGCCATTTGCATTCATTAGGTAAGGTTGTGGAATTAGCAACATGGGTACCAAATGACTTAAGTGAAGATAGCAAAAATCACATTCGTTTTTGCTAGTCCATTACAATTTTCCTTGGGAACATTGTTGCAGGTGATGAGAAACAGTTGCCTGTATACAGTGGCAGCTCATGAGTATTTGAAGTTATGTGCTACATCACCCCAAGCAACCATTTTTACGATAACTATGTACAAAAATAAACCTACATCAGTGACAGTGTTACCAACACTCTGCCCCTTACATGTAGTATGCCAAATAATTTCCAATAGAGTCTAATTTTTAAACGCAGAATAATTTACCATTTCTAAACTGAAATATTCTTCTCAGTAAATATTTTAAAATAAAGTTAATTTTCGGAACAAGGCACTGAGCAGTTTTGTATTCAGCATCGTGCGGTAGATTTTCGCACTATTATACCTCTTAAATTTTGTTTTCTTTAAGTAACCTTAGATTGCAATTTTTTTTATTTTAACCAAAACTGAACAATTATTATTTTTGCTTTGAAAATATAAACTATTGTAAAATAAGATTTATAATTGGTTCAAATTTATTTCAATTTCATTGGTTATGCACCTGATGCCGCCCCACCCTGTGTCATAGCACTGGGGGCTCTTCCATTTCCTTGTGCTCTCAACAACATAGAACACAAGGCTAGCTAGTACAATGTGCATTTGCAGATGTGACTAAATCACCAAATCTGATGCTGTAACTGGAATAGCACTGGCTGTCCAGCTGGCTGCTTTAGGAACAATGCTCTGCAAAGAAGCGAGTTTAAAGTCTTCGAATTTGAAGCATAGATTCGCCATATTAAAACAATTATTATGAAGGGTCTTAGCATTAAGAAAAATTATTTCTTCCAAAATTAATTTATGTGCTGTAGCTCATATGCACTAGCTGCCACTGCCAGTATATGAACTTAAGAGGAAAGATTGGCTCAGCCCATCAAAAAAGGAAACAGCCCATGCGAAGGACAGTCCACACACTCAAAAAAATCATATTGTGCATTTGGTAGAATCAAACTGGCATGAACTTCTACTAAGAAATGGAACAATAACAGCTGCTGCATATACTGAAAATGTAAGGTGACTTTCTGTTGATATTGAAAACAAAACTGGTAAACCTGTGTTGTTACTCCATGATAATGCACACTCACATATGGCCAGAATAACTCAGGTGTGATTGCTGAACTCCTCATCCTCCATATTCACCAGTCAAAGCCCCTTCATATTGCCAACTTTTTCGGTCTCTTATAACATTCAGGAACAAGTGTATCATGAAGAAGCATCTCTAAGCAACACAAAACCATAACAGTTCTACAGAAGAGGCGTAGAACTCCTACCTGTATGCTGCCAGGTGGTCATTAACAATGATAGGGGTTAAATCACCGAGTGATTTACTATTTCTGGATCCGTATTGTATTGTAATGTTGTGTATTTTATTCTAATATAAAACAGCAAGGACTTGTGCACCGACCCAATACAATTAAGGAAAAACTCGCACTGGATCCTCACAACAGCTCACTTGTAGGAACATTTAAACAGTTTTAAAACTAGTACAAAAATGGAAGCATAAATTCAGCAAAATATAATTTATAAAAGACAATGCTGAAATTAAATATAAAAATTCTAATAATATAGCTGGGTGTCAATTATTGAAATTAATATGGCTAATTATTTATCTAATTAAAAATATTACATTTTCATTATAACATTTATGGATCAAAATGATAAATGTTTCATTTTTTCATTCAATTTAGTTCAAGTTATAAGACACCATTTAAATCAATGTTGAAATATATCATTTTTGTCTGTAGTAAGAAATAAGCTATGTACATAAATCAAATGGTGCTAAGAATTACAGTCATTCTGCACCATTGCAAAATATAGTTATGTTTATGTTCATTAATATTGCTTCATAATTCAAAAGATATTTATCAACTCACGTTATAATATTCAATAGCAAGTTTAAGACCTAAAATATCTGAATTTTCATCTTCCCAAGTTGCTTGATCATAAGACAAATCTCTCCACTTTACAAGATAAAGAGTTCGGCCATCCCTCATAACTCTGTGATTGATGACACGATGTACTATCATCCATTCAGGCTTGATTCCAAATCTGTAAAAGAATATATATATATTGATAAATAAATTTAGCATACACATTTTTTATTTGTAATATTTTACAACGCTAAGTGGTGAAATGGCTCTTTTCACACAATTTTTTAAGGTATAAAATTCTCCAAATGATAAGTTAATTACATGGAGTCAACAAATGTAACTATATTGTCGGGTTAGTTGTGTAGTGTTAGACACAGGAATAACATTTTGGATTATCTTGAGATACAATAATATTGGAATACAACATCCCATACAGCATTAAGAAAACAAAATGAATTTCTGAAGTGTTATAATACATTGTTAATAAAAACATTCTAATGTGAAGATAATGACTGAATAAGAACCCTTGAATTGTTCACTATAAAACATAGATACTGAACAAAATTTTTGACTGCATATTTCTTACATCTAAATAATATTTTTTGGGGTCAATTAGATTTATAGTTTATCCAGAAGTTGTTTATGTATAATATTAACCTCTCAACTTGGAAGGGGAGCACCTTCAGGGATGAGGTGCAGGACGTTACATAAAAATAACACGAAAACAACAGCTTTGTTGTTGAATTTAAGGCTATTGATGTTGCCGAATTTAATTATGACATCCAACTAGCTCGTTAAATTGTAGGTCTCCTGCCAGAGCAGGGGCATACAATGTTCAGAGTACAATCTAAAACACATGCAACAAATTTTGTACGTACAATATAAAACAAAACCACCTATTGAGGCGGGGTGGATGGGCTGCCAGTTTAACATTATAAATTAAAGGGAATATTGTTCTCTCTCTTAAGTTACCAGGATTTTTTCACACTCTTAAGAGTATTTCGGACTCTCTTAAGGTAACAGCAGTATTTTGTGACTGTATGAGAACTCTTTGATTCACTCAATGTAATGGAAGTATTTTTTTGTTAACCTACCAGGAGTGTTTTTAATTCTCTTAAGGAACCAAAACTAATTTTGAAACTTGTATGTGATTAGTATAGAGTATTTTTGACTTAATAATTTGTATTATTTTATGGTACCAGGAGTATTTTCGTATTCTCAATGATACTGGGAATATTTGACACTCCTAAGGTATATGAAGAAACTTTTACTCTATTCTCTTAAGGTATGGGAAATAATTTTAATTCCCTTAAGGTACTAGGAATATTTTTAACACTCTGAAGATACCATACTAAGTTTGAAACACTTTGGCTAACGGTATTATTTTACACTTTTGGAAGGTACCGAAGTACTTTTGACTCTCTCTTACAGTTTCGGGGGTATTTCTCTCCCCTAAAATATGGGAAGTATGTTTTTACTGTTTAGGTGCCAGAAGAAATTTTGATTTATTAAGGGTACTGGGACAATCTTTAATGCTCTTGAAGTACAATGAGTACTTTTTAACTCTAATAGGAAACCAGGAATATTTTTGAATTTCTTAGGGTACCAAAAGTACTTTTTACATTATTAAGCTGATTTTTTTTACTCTATTAGGATACGTCAGTATTTTTTACTTTTTTTTTAAAAAAAATACCATAGATTATTTTTGACATTTTTAAAGTACTAGGAGTATTTATGACTTTATAGTATTGAGAGTATTGTATAACTTTTAGGGAACAGGGAGGATATTGGACTAACTCAAGATTTCTAGACTATCAAGGTACAGGGTGTCAACATACTGCAAAAATCAACATTTCCTCTCCATAGGTAGGTTAAATCACTTATTCTCTAATAGAGTGATGTAGAATTAAATAGTTTTTCAGGTTGATATGGATACCTACACTGTCAATGCCAGGCACCCAGCCAGTACAAAAAATTGTTCCAACTTTAGTATTGCCTTTTTAATGCCATTCACCAACTGAAATGTGTTTCTGGCCATATGCCATGATAAGATTAAATTTAACAGCTCCAATATGTAATAACTGTTTTACCCATATTGAAAATGAACACAATTGTTATTTTTGACCAAACAGGTTTCACACTCAAGTTTTGTGTAATCTTTGCAACATAAAAAATTTCCTGGAAAAAAATGATAACTACCAAGCTTCATCGTTATTAATAGTACACCACGGTACTTCAAAATTGCACAATTCCACTCAAGAATATAGGTTGTTCAATAGTAATTATTTGGCAAGCACCGATAAGCCAATACTTTCAACAGTCTATTGAAACACACTGCAAAACCCAGAGTTTATAGACTGACTTTGCAATGTGCAGTTCTTACAATTTTTCTTTAGCCGATGAAAGAAACAAAAATTGCATTAACATTGTGTGGTATTTAATTTAGAACTCAATTTGGTCTGTTTGTTGACTACTTCATTACTTTTTTTTTAGTTTCATCTAATAGAATTTTTTATATATTCAACCAACATTATTTTACCTGTAGTACTTATCCTCAAGCAATTGATCATCAGCATTTGCTTCCTTAATTCTTTTCATTCTATTATCTAGTTCATCCAGGGGTTCATCAAATTTTGGAGGCTCATCCATGTCATATTTTCTCATGTAATTACGAATCATAAGAGGATGAAACACATCCATCTAAAAAAATTAATACAATTGAATGTTAAAAATAGTTTACTTTTCACTGAACATTATTTTGGTTACAGACTGGCATTTAACTCAATTATATGTATCCAACTTTGCACAGATACTGGTTTAAATATAACTAAACTCTGATTTGTGTACTATACTATAACAAATAATCTACAAAGATTTAAGTAAAGAAAGATATTATCATCAATTTCAACATGCATAATTGAGATGAAATAGTGCACAATGCAGCTTGCAAACACTTTCTGTAGAATTCTACAATTTCTAGAATTTAAAAACTGTTCCACAGCTTCAATTGGCTTGCTTTTTGTTACTACAGTGGATGTAATCCAGGTCAGAGGTTATTACTCCCAGCTCATCATTTACACCAATTATTAGACCACTAAAACTGTTATTTGATTAGTGTAGAAGAGTAATCTATATTCTCCAATGTGTATTTGCAATTTGAGAATATATTACCTTTTTTACAAAATCAATTTATTTTCTAATAAATTTTTCCCAACAAGCAAGATGAGAAAATAAGGGTATTTATTACACAACAGGTTGGCACATACACAAACATACAATAATTACCTACCATTCCAAAATACAAATTAGAATTTAAATATATGGGGGGAAATACTTTATTTACGTTGGCCTGATATATAATCACCATGGACAAAATATTACAAATACACAGTGTTACATTGATATAATATTTACCAATAGCATTTGTGAGAATGCAAATATCTGTTTAATAACTATTGCATAGGATGTTATCTGTTACATAAACAATCCTCAAAATTATGACAGTATAAGAGAAGAGCTAGACCATCACATTTAATGGTGGTTACGTAAAATTTTGCTTATTGTAAATATAATGCTTGCAAAATTAGCATAATTTAGTAAAATGGACAATCACCTGGAGCTCAGACACCCAATCACAATGCCAGTAAGACTTCTCATGCCACTTAACAAAGAATTCTCTTAAAGGTTTTGGTGAACGAGAATTCTTTTTACTGCCAGAGGGCTCATCAGAATGTTTATCATCTCCACCTTTACGCTTATTCTCAGTCCACCGCCATGTTAAAATTTTAGCAACTTTCCCTGATAGAGACTTACACTGAAAATAAATTCAAAATAAAAGTTTATATTTTTATGCAAGTAATGATATGGAGCTATATTTTTATTAAACAAGTATTTAAAATAACAAAACCATAAATATATAATTCATATTAAGTACTTAAAAATTATCAAGTTAGTATAACCCATTCATCAAAATACACCCAATTATGGAACTAGTTACATTTATATCCTATTAAATTAAATTTAGCTGATTCAAATTACACTTCTAATTTTGTTAAAATAAAAAAAAAAAATAAAACCCATTATTCTGAAAGACCGTCAAACTCGAATTATATATAAACAAATTCTCATTGTTCTGCATTAGAATGTTCCACATTCCTTTCAAAGAAAATCTTATTTCTTCTACATTCACTTGGTCATGAAACCGGCTACAACAAATAGGAGAATTGAAGATCTGATAATAAACATACTCCTCACCGAACACCGAGGACATTTCCAGTCGCCATCAGGAATATCTGTGAGTGGAGGATTTAGACAGAAAGTGTGATATGCAGATGGACAAGAATCACAGCATAATAGCTCACCACCATCTTTACATACCCTGGAAATTAATGTAAATAGATGATAAAATCATACCATAAAATCAGGTGGGAAAATTTGAATTTATAATGCTGACCTGCAAAATTCCATGTGTTCATCATCATCCTGTTCTTGAACCCCCTCACCTTCACAGTGTGGGCATGACCATTTCCCTTCAGGCGTTTCTTCAAGTTCAGGGTCAAGACAAACTAGATGATAAGCTCTTGGACAGGTATCACATAAAATTATTTCACCACCTTGTTGGCAAACTTCACAATAGTCTTGATGATCAGTCTGCAATCAGAGCTCGAGATAATTCTTATTCAACTGAATCCAGGAAAAATGTATTTAAAAATAATTCTTTAGATGTTCCTTCAATGTGGTAAATTTGATGTAAATAATGTGCTTAATACGCTGAAAGTACTTCATATAAATAAAACTTTGGTATTTTTAATTAAAATAACAACACATTTAGATAAGAAAGAGAGAAAGCGAAGTCAACTTACCAGAAATCCACAGTTGGTCCAGACAAAGTTTTAGACTCCTCAGCATTAGAGGAAATGAGAGGGAGTGATGATGTTTGAGGAAGCCAGGTTTGGGATGGTATTTGTACATCGGTGCCTGTGGCCTGTTTAACTAACTTAGTAAACTTCCATAAGAGCCTTGGGCGGAGACTAATTTGGTGTCAAAGTCACATTCGAACTTGGATAGTGAGAAAGGATAGAAATAAATAGGAGAAATAAGATAATTACACTTTTACGTGAATTCATATGCTCAGGCGTAGAATCAAATAAATTCCTACTCCTTAATGGATGCTTGTAATTTGTATTTATTCCTTAATGGACGCTCCTAATACTTCATTCTATCTACTCTATCCATTCCTCCTCAAAATAACTATTTATCCATAGTAAGACTGTCTATATTTGCCTGGTCAGGTACTTGAACGGGTGGCCAAGATGGCTAAGGCATCAGTGTAATGAGCAGATCATGCAGGTTTGAGTCCTTCCTGGATCAAATATTTCCAGTCTACCTTCCTTCTCCGTACTTTGAACATATGCGTGATTCTACGACCATATGAATGCACATAAAAGCGTAATCCCCCTATTTATTTCTATCCTTCCTCATTATATTATATAATGAGGATATATATATGAGAGCCTCCGAAAATTTGAAGACAATGTCATATTCTTACTAATATATTATATATATCTGTGTGTGATCATTAGCAATGACTAGCACAGAATTTTTTTACTTTAATCCATTTGTCAATTTACAACATTAATACAAAATATTATCGAATAGAGAACAGCCCTCACAGTAATCAAACAGCATGAAATTATGAACACTTAAAAATACAAATTCCTGTATAGTTTCTTTAAAAAAGAAACTTATGACTATTAAGTACAACAGCATAAAAGTAAACATACCTCATATCCATCTTCACCTTCACCTCCTGGAAATTTTGACGTTGTTTTGGTTTTCTTCTTTTTCTTGCTTTTGTTACCGATCTTTGTCTTTGCTTTCCGGCGAGGAGCTGATACTTGTCCAGTAGTATCTCCACTTCCTGATTCTACTTCTTCATCTGCCGCTTCTTCTGGAGTTTTTGAACCCTCTTCTGCTTCTTGCAACATCTGCTCAAATTCAGCATCAGAATCTCTATCAGATGCTACACTTCCTTCACCTTCTTCTTCCTGAAACAATTTTATTGTGTACTTAATACAAATTACACACAACATGTTATTCCAAATTATAATTGATGGAACTAAAAATATATTGGTCCACATCATTCCTCACAAGAAATAACTATATGATCAACAGATTTTTGAAGATTCATTTGTCAACTAACTACAAAATGTAAAAAGAAGTTCATTTTGAAATTGTTACTAACAATCTAAAGAAATGTTCAGTTGATCACCCCTAAATATAACGGAAACTTACATCAAATTTAGAAAGTTTAAAATATTAAATAAAGCTTTCCAAACTGCAGCAATTAATATGTTAAAAAATATGTTCATTCAATAAACCATTCACAATACTGTACAAAACACACTACAATGAATCTATACACAAAATAGGGAATTCATATCTATAATAGTATTTACTACATATACTAATTAGATAAAAAGTAGCCAAATAAACAAAATTAAGTGATAAAATAAATATCACACAACCTTTCTGCAATCTTTGAGTGTAAGTATTTGTGAAATAGTGTTTCTCTCTCTTTAACAGTAAACATTAAATTCTTTACAAATAAATTGTAACACATTGGAGAAAAGACAATATTTGCACACAATCATTGAAACTGAAATCCCGATATCTAAACTAGATAATAAACTACTGAATAAAAACACCATAAATGTATCATATTTACTTGTGAGCCACACAACTTTTTTTTACTCATAATTTGAACAAAAAAAAGGGGATGTGTATAATACACTAATTTCAGAGTGCAGACTCTGTAAACCATGTTGAAATTCTCCTGGGTTTCCAGTTGGCTAAGTTCATTTAAATTACATGAGGTTTCTACGACAGTCGTCAAAACATCTCGGGTTACCAACAAACTTAGAACAGTTGGAATCCAGAAAGAATTTCATACACAACCTACACTGTAAAACAATTCAACCTGCAATCTGTAAAACATTTTTCCTGTGTGTATTTGGTAAGTGATTCGTCTGAGCATAATGGATTGCTTTTCCTTGCTTCTTGTTGATAGGGTGGATTTAATCCTGGCCAGATGTTGTTGCTCCTGATTCATTATTAGACTGATCTGATTGATGCTTTGTTGGCTTCAACAATTACTTGTATGGTTAACATTGTGTTTAAGCAAAATGTGCGAATCAAGAAAGATTTTTTGTACAAAAAGAATAATTTATTTTCAAAAATATTTTTTCCCCTGTAAAAAAAATAGGTAAGCAAGCGATGCACAAGTAAATATGGTATTTCCCTCTGCTCGCTTTACGTTTTAAAATGAAATTGTATGAGGCAAAACATATACATCACTCGAAGCTGTTTTTTAACTATGTCAAAGCAGTCTAGAAATATAAAATCCCCAAATCTGAAGTGAAACGGACTAATTCCAAACAAGATGAACATTTATACCTTACAAAGTTCAAGATTCAATCACTGTTAAATTATTGCTATTGATGAAATGTGGGTAATAGACCGAGAGTTATTACTTACAACCAAGAACCTCATTATTGAATTAGTTCTCACTTCAAAATATTTTAAACACACAAGGTCTATTATTTTAATATTTCAATTGAAACAGAAATTCCCTCATATGAAGAATACAAAATATAAGTCAATCAATTTTACTTTACATTAGCATAATGCAACATGCTCACTGAAATGGTTTATATAATACAATAATATCAAACTTCAAATATACAGACTTTACAAAAATATTAGCAAGCAAGAACAGCACGAGCATATGGCATGTCTGCAATAAGTAAATGAATTTTAAGTTAACTTATTTTCCTAACTCAATATACAAAATATTGAATATAAAAATCAGTAGTACAGTTTTAGTAGTGACAAAAGAAGTTATATTTAATACAATATTTGAATCTAGTAGATAATGAAAACTAAACCATTACTTTTGTAACATAACTTGACACATCAGTAAAACTTTTTTAGACAAGAAATTAAAAAGCAAATCATTGGAAAATAAACAAAACTGTACAATTGAATTTCATTAGTAATGATATAGGAAGCAACATACACACTAATTTTGCCAAATAAATATATAAATTAATCACCTGTTCAACTGTCCCATCTGGCAGCTTTAAGTTGAAAAATAATTGAAAAGTATGATGAGTAATTTATTTCAAAACAATTAAATACACTTAAAACATTATGGTATAATTCAAGTAAATCTCTGATAAATATTGGCTTTTAGTTGATTGCCAAGTGAAGACATTAAGAATTTTTTATTCAATCTGTATTATATTTAATACTTTTAGAAATGATTTTACTCATTTTAGATAGGAAAAAAGGAAAGCTGAGAAAGCCCCAATCTACAAATTATTTGTGTAAATATTATAACATCTTTTCTCATGTTACATTAAAATCATTTCACTACATTAAAATAAATATATTATATTGCTCAGAAGTTATCCCTGTATTTATCTTTTTGTAAAATAAGAAATAAAAACCCTTTCTCAGATTATTATTTTGTAACAATTATGTTCTATACTTACCCATATTTCTGAGACTGCTATACACCCTTCCTGGATGAAATAATTTGGAAATTAACAGGACTCAGAAGAACAATGTATTACCTGCTTTGAAATACAGGGCAAAAAAGTTCCAAATCTCAACAGCCTTCTTATCAAAATCACCAACTTAGAAAGTATGTTCCAAAGGAATTGTTATTCCTGATGATAAATACAGAGAGCCTACTCAGGGAAAGACACAATCAAATAAGGGAGGAGTGGAAAAGAATAGCTGTCCTGCCATTTCCTTGGCCTGCAACATGACAGTACAATTCTGACCATAAGGACCCAAAAGTGGCTTTTCAATGAGTCTCAAATTATAAATTTATTGAGAGATTAACGACAACCCTCGCTTATGAATCTGAGCTGTGTACTTGTGACTGAAATATACAGGGAAAATTGTGTGTAGTCCCAAAGATCAGATATTCAAGCAAGAAAGGTGCATTAGGCTTAAACAACCAGTCAGATAAACAATAGAAAAACAGGAACCAAAGCTCAGCCATAAAATTAAATTTAATGAGACCAATATAGAATAGGAAGTGGTTGAGATAAGAGCAAATAGTGATCTGCTGAATAGTGATTTGGCCCTTCTGTTAAGCAAGGTCTGGGAGCCTGCTATTGCTGGAATTAATGATACTAAAGAAGCATTAAGGACTGTAACTAACAAAACGAGTCAGTTGACTGGGACAAATCATGAGTGATTTGTGATAAAAACAATGAAGAGGATGGATTTGCATCTTTCCTATAAAAACACCTCAACACACCAGAATTGACACTTTGCCAGAAGATAACAATGCAAATATATCATATATCCCACTCTGTTAGAAGCCCAAGAACTGATACTATTACAATATACATCTGAAAATCTCTCCCCATTAAATAAGGTGTCTTTAGTGCCAAAAGCTGTAATAATTGCTTTGGCATTGAGTCGTTAAGGGAGGTCATCCAATAGAAACAATAAATTGTATAAGGAAAAATAGGGGCCACTATAAAGAGATTATTTAACAAAATAGATATAAATATAATAAATAAAATTGCATACTTACAGAGCTCCCTCTTTTACGTTTCCCTAACTTTATTTTCAATGTGGGCACCTTCGTATTCTTCTTGCTTGCTTTCTTACTGCTGCGATTACTCCTTTTTTTCTTATTCTTTTCTTCACGATCTTCCTCATCATCATCTTCCACAGTCAGTTCAGTATCCACCTATGACAAGCAGTTAAGCACAATTTTTGTAGTAATATTAAATTTCATAAAAATAATAGTTGACCTATAGTGTTAACGCTGATTAATATAAGTTTGAAAGCATTTTGATGAACATTTTATGCAAAAGGCAAGAAACAAAATCTGGAAAACAATGCAATATAGATCACTAGCTCTGGATTCATATTAAAACTAGTTTACATTCAGAATATATGTGAATAATCCGGAACTAAAACAATAGATAACTAGTTGCAACAATTATGTAATTGACAAACACACGGTTGTAATTATAGGCTGTACACACTTGATGAGGCATGGCAAGTCGAGCACGAGAGTGTACATAGCTGACTCATGGTGCCTTGCCTTGCCAATGTTCAGGTCGGAAGCAATATATGGGCACAAGTCAAAGGGGACTCGAGGCAAAAGACCACTTCCTTGTACACATTTGGCCTTGCTGCCTTGTTTTTGTATACCTTTGCACTTATTTATCAACATAATTATTTTTCATACAAATATAAGCAATGATTCATTACATGTTCCTGAAATTTCAGCTTATTGTGCCAATATCACTTACATAAATATTGTTGAATTTTCAAATTACTTATTAAAATTTTGTATTTCTAAATTACTATTATGTCAATAGCCATCTGTTTCATTAATTGAAAACTAATAAACTTAAATTTTAAAATGAATGTTTATAATGGTTTATGGTTAACATTTGTAAGGCCAGGTGTCCCTATAGTTATATATAATTACCATAGACAATTATTTTCGTGATATTATAGTTTGTGTAATTTGGAGTAGTTTGATTAAATTAACATAATGAAATGCACCAATGAATTAGCTCTTCAAGTTTTGGAAGCATATGAAACTGAATGAATGACATGGGACCACTTGAGACACAAAGAGAGAATGATCATTAAATAATACATGGGATCATTTGGTTTAAAATTTCTAAATTCAGATATATGTAAATATACATGTATAATCAAAAGGCCGCCATAGTGGCAGCATTGTCAGAGCTTTAAGAAGGTGCCAGTCATACAGGATTGACAGTGTGTACAAGCCCACCTAGAGTGACTTAGCGTCAGGTAAAGATCGACAAGAGTCGATCAAGTGTGTACAGTAAGCAATTACAAACCCATATATTCACTTAATAATATACTAAACAAGATAGCAGCAAAGAAGGTTCTACTTAATTTCTATGGTAGACAAAATTATATTTTTAAGACACTTTATTTTCAATCTAGCTACTGTTATTAACAGTTATAAATACACAAAATGCTTGACTTTGCAGAGTTGTATTTTACTCAAGGATCACAATATTCAATATACCCTTCATAAATTATAGAATAATACCACCCTCCTGTAACTGGACATACTTTTAAAATCGTACCTGAACTTTACAAAGAAATCTCACAGTTGACAAATCAACATTTATGTAAAAAAATAGTTAAAGGTGAAAATACATTATAACAGCTGCCAATTAATTGTTAATTCAGGACTAAAGTGCTTTATGGGAAATTATTTTTCATCTTATATGTTTGGTGTTTTAATTTAAATGTTTGTATTCATTTCGGTTTTAAAATAAACATTATATAATAGTGCAAGAACATTGATCACACATAATGTTATCATAATAGTTTTCTTAATTAGAAATGTTAAAAAAATTGAACTATTATTTTGATATGTATGGGAAATTAACATTTTTTGCTGTACTTCAATTTTTTTTATAAAACATTGAGTAGAATCTCAAAGTTGAGATTTATTCAAATGATAATACTGTACAGACCTTTCATGTGTGCAATTATTAGTTTTTTAATCAGTTCTACATAACAGAGATATTGCAAAATGTGAAAAAATTGAAAAATTTTGATTATTAAAGGGAGTAGTTAGTTGCCATTGATATTATATATAAACTAACTACATTTTACATGTAAAATAATACAAAATGAGGCTGATAAAGTTCATTCTTTGACTAATTACCCAATCAAAATTGAATTGTTAATTTGGAGTCTAAAACTTTATATTACACAGAGTAAATGAAAAAATTGCATTAGGTAAGTAAATAGTGGTTTCATTTGTAGGCCAGACTGTACTGAATACAATGCAGTGTATTTGAAATTGACAAGACATCCTGGCACCGAGTAATTAAGAAAACTAAATATGTACAAAATCACAAAACGGCACAAGGTCTTGAACAAAAATTGGCAGCCATTTTTAAACCATACACAATAAAAATATAAAAAATCCTTTTTTTAACTACCTACAACATATGTAAATGCACCAAAAATACATTAATTTTAATTAAATGGTCTAGCAACCAATTACTTTTTTCTGGACCACTTGATTTGATGTACATTAAGTAAAGTAAATTCTAGGAGTACAGGTCTGCCTCAAGAAGTTGATGAATTCTGTCAAATACTCTGTAAATTCATATTCTAGGTTGCATAACAAGATACACAAACTTTAAATAACTCACATGCCATCTATGATAGTTGCAAAAGTGAATTTCCTGCCACAAAACAAGACTTTTCCATTATAAATCATCTGCACACGACAGCAAGATGACATAGAGAACTCACAATTCATTCATGTGCAACTAAAGTACTTTCCAAACTACTAGCATATTGTACTAATTCATACACACACACATATATATATATATATATTATTAATGTGTGTGTGTGTGTGTGATATCAGTAAGGACATGACATTCTCAAAAATTATTGCAATATTGGTATGGAAAGGAAAGAGAGAAAATTTGAAGAACAACCTTCAGTTCTTTATGGTGACACCGCACTTCACTTTCAGGTAAGCCACAACCTATCTCTCTTTCTGTTCCATACCAATATTGCAATTATTTTTGACAAGGTCATATCCTTACTAAAATCATATATATATATATATATACAGAAACATACTTTTGAGTTATCTTTGTTTCCTCTGGATCGGCTTGGTTTTCGACTATAATTCTCATCAGGTTCCTGTTCTTGTTCCTGTTCTGTGTTTGGATTTATACTTGAAAAGTCTCTCCATTTAGCAGCTACTAGCATCATCAATTTTGACATAGGAACCTGAAAAGTAAATAATTAAAGCTTTTGAAATTATAAAATAAAATGTCTAATGCATAATTATTGAAATTGTAGATTCTAAATTAACAGACCTTTGGGTTTTCCTTAGCTAATAAAGGCCTAACATGCTGCTGAAATAATTTGTATGTTGACAAATTCTGGAAATCAGCTTCACTGTACTCAACATCAACATCAGTTAATCCAAATGTTTCACAGACTTCTTCAACTGTTGGCATTCCTATAAAGGATTTAAAAATTACTATATATAGAAGCAAGTGGTCAGATTCAAAAACCTTCCCAAAAGGTTCACATTACCTGAATTTGAATCTTGAACCACAGGTGTTGGTGTATGTTTGGGAGTACTGCGTGATTTTCGAGATTTGCGATTTCCTCCAAAATCAGATTCATTGCCTCCTCCTTCTTCATCATATGCGAAATCACTTTCCTAAATATAAAAGAAGAATTATACACAAAATGAGGTAATGTGTTTCGAAGTTATTCTGTAAGGAAATTAGTATATTTGCCATGTCAATTTTCTACAAAAGTAATTTAGACACCAAACTGGACTTTTACTGTGATTTAAGTAAAGTTTCATATACAAACAAATATTTAATGCCCTACTAATGAAAGTATTAGGCATAATTTTTTTTAATAATATGTAAACATACTATAATAACAAAATTACTAGTCTCCAAAAATAATAATTTCTGTAAAGTAACATAAGCAATGTGAATGCTGTTCTTTCTAAAGGAGTGTAAAGCCTCCAAATATTGTCTCTTGCATGGTGATATCAAACTTCAATTTCAAGTAAGCCAGCATACCAATTTTAATTACATATATCATGATAGACATAACATGACTGACAACATTCACACCAACTGTCCTAAAGAGGGCACAGATGCATGAAAATATAACATATTACTTATTCCCAGAATGACTATGTCAGATTATCCTTACGTGCTATATATAATTGTCACATTTTTATTTTAACATAAAATATTATAATAATTGTGAATATCTTTTCCAAAATCTCACTTCTTTACTTTTTAATTTCCATTTTCTTCACTTTTTACATTTCACCTCTGGTCTGTGTGTTATATGCACGTTTGTATGTATTATTTTGTTATGTTTCCATTGTTGTGACATTTTCTTGAGTTGGTTGTTTTGTTGAGTGTAGATTATTGCTGGCGGTTTTATTACAACAATGATCAGCCAACCTGGCATTCTGACATACTGTCCTGAAGAAACAGGGTAAAGTCGTACAAAATTTTAAATACCATTTCTTTCAAGTCTGAATGGATCAAACTGTTGATTTAAGGCAAGTCAGCTACCCTGTCTCCCTTTCCTATTATACAAATGATATTACTATCCAAATGACATTAACTCATTTGTATAGGAAAGTGTCAAACTGGACAAACTGTTGATTTAAGGTGTCAGCTATGCTGTCTCTCCTTCCTATCTAAATGACCATGTATGTAATATTTTTACAAGTTTTCACAATAGGAAAACATAAAACTCGGCTGAATGTAGGTAAGGAACATATCAAAGCCAATGGTTTTTAAATAAATAAAACAAGTTATCTAATACAGAGACAATTATTTATCACATACTATAGTTACTAAATAATGTCTCAGTAATGATGTATAGAACTTATAAGATTTTCACTTTTTTCAACTCTGAACATAATTACCATGTTTGATACTTACATCTCCACTATCTGCTTTTTTCTTTTTCTTCTTCTTTTTCCCTTTCTTGTCTTCACTTCTTGCTTTTCTTTTCTTTCCCTTTTTTCTTTTATTTCGGCCATCTTCAGGTTCATATTCATCATCTTCTTCCTGCTAATAAAAATTAAAAACACATTAATTAGAACATCATAATTTGTTTAAATGTGCCATGACATGAATATATAAAAAATAAAAAGTGGACTAATACCTTCAAGAATAGTAATAAACAGTGAAATTATTTTTACATCTTACCCACAAATTTAAAGGACCAAATAGTCACAAAATTATAAAATTTTTATTGCCACAATTCTTATTTAAAATTATTTTCCAGATAGTCAGCTTCCATATCTCATACATATTACTTGAAAAGGTTGTCATTTTAAAAAAGTGATTATAATTTGTACAATCAATTGCATATTAACCTTATAGGTTAAAGTACACATAAAATACTTTTATTAAGAAGAAATTTCAATATACAGGAACAATAATCACTGTAAAATTATACTGACAGTGTATCTAAGGTTAAAATTTAGATCTCAATAATGACAGAACATATGAAAGCACAAAGTTAACAATTTATATACAATATTTTGGGATGCTTGTAATTAAATTACTTTAAAATGAGTACAAAAATGTCCTATTTAAAATAAAATGTAGAAACAGGTTTTCTACATTTATTATAATTTTCTTAACCTTTCACAACACTGGATTATCAATAGTATTAAAACTAATTATAACAAATTTTTGAATTTGCTGTAAATAAATGCAACTAGCATCAATAAGGATAATAACAGTATTTCAAAAGCATACATTTTACAATTTAATGACAAATTACAGGGAACGGTGTGAATATACTCATACTTGCAGAGTTCTGTTAAAACCTGAACTTAAGTTTAATATCTATTACTGCTCAATAATATAATTCCTAATATATAAAAACATGAACAGTACATACTAAGTTTAAACATTCCTTTGGTTGATTAAGTTAATTTCAATTTAACAACCAAATTTGGAATAATGCAAAGCATAGCTTACCCCCCCTGGAGGTCCTTCTTCGGATTCGGGAGAGTTTTCTTCAGTTGTCCCTTCAGGTCGAGAAATACCAGCGCTTCCTTCATCACCTAAATCATCCTCGCCGCCTAAATAAATATAACTTACTTTTAGAAAAAAAAATAATAGCAATCCAACATAAAATATTTTACATAACGCAATGTAACCGATTAACCTCAATTATTCAAAGTAAACTAAACTCTGTCAATTGTCGGCTGCAAAAAATTTAACACTATTAATCAAAATTTGCGTAATTTGAAAATTTTGCGAAATTGCTATGTCAATCTCTTTGTTTGATAGCCTCCATTTTGTTATGGGGTCAGGATAAGCCCGCGCGGCTGTCAGAAAAATAATGATGTTCCCCTTCCCCTATAACAAAGCTTCACAATTTTCAAGAGTTTCAAATGGATTAAATAATTGACAGTTGTAAAATGGAAAACACGTTATCTAATATACACTTCTCTATTGTTAGCTTAAACACTGCTGCGCAAAAATACTATAAACACACACAATACGAATAAGTGTAGCACATGATTTTGTAGTCCCGCTTCACCGACCTATGTCGACGATGCGATCTCCCAAAACACAAAAGCATGGCATACTCACCGGCAAAAGGCTCATCATCCACTTCATCTGAAGCCATGATGCTTGCACAAAGCAATTGTGTTCCCGTTTGAATCACTGTGCAACAAAAATATTAAAGAATCAAGCTCACACAATACACAAATACCATTATCGGTCTAGAACCGACTCCTCGCTTCAGCACCTTGAAGAATCCAAGTATCGACTGCCGTGCGCATGCGCAAAGAGTTCTATACACACCGCAGAATGAGGGAATTCGTCAGCGCGGGAGTTGTTCCGATTCAAAATACAGGATTTATTCTTTAAATAAAAACATGGTATAAACTCGTTTAATGCAACATTAGGATCTCATAGATACTTAATCTTCTATTTACAACTCATTTCTAATATTACTTTCGTATTAATGAATAATCATTTCATGCATTATTCAAATTAAACACGTACATCTTTCACACCCCAATTTACCCCCCTCCGCCAACAGCCACTCTTTTCCCTGGGCTAGGTCAAATATTGATTGATTCGAGAGAAATGCTTCACTCTACAGACCGCACGCTCTTCCTGTGTTGTGTGTCGCCGAATGAAATATTAATCTCCCATTTGATCTCGAATCAAAATAGTTTGTTTATTAATAGCAACGAACGGGTATGTAAATAAATCACATGGTTGTATTTCTTATCCCTGATTCTCTCACAGGAAGAAACTATAATTTTAAAAGGGCTTTTTAATAAATAATTCCTCTTTTTCATTTATGTTCATAAAAAACTCATCACTAAAAAATAAATTAATAACAAAACCAGTGTTTAAATTTGATTTTTAACCGATTATAATCGCAGATATGTACACTGTACATTCAAAAAAACATTCATTCATAGTTGATAATTATATATTCCATTGATTTTTTTTTAGAGAGACATTCTAAACATCAGTATTATTGGGCTAATAAGAAATTAATTAAATAGGTTCCACGATAAAATGTTATTTTTGGAAGGTACCCGATGCTATAAAAAAAGTAGCATTATTTTGACGTAGATAAACCAAATATTAAAATTTAATGCTTTTAAAATTACAATTTCCAGGAATTTTCGTCTATTAATATGTACGATCTTTTACAGAATTTGACGCAAGTACGAAAGGAGTGTGAAGTTTATTATAACCAAGCATAAAAAATAAGGGGAACACTAAAACACAGTTCTTATAATGTTGATTGTCATACGTCATGCCGTCATTACTTGACGAAAAGAAAACTCAATATATTCAATAATTTATTTCTAAACTAATGAATTATAAAGCATTAAATTCATGATTTATAAATAGCTGTAAGAATATAATATTTTACGGGTTATGAATTAATAATTAATTTATTTCAAATTCGATCTAATCACAGTTAGACCTATAGAACGTTTATGTTTCTGGAGTAAAATTGTGTACACGAAAAACAATTTTTTGTGGGAAAATTCGAATCAGAGTATCTGTATGGTTGATGGCTTAGTTGGAAAAGCCACAACTTCTCGGTTCGAGTTACAGGAAGACATCAAAGAACAAATGTTACTGATTTTAGCCTCAGAAAAAGTATTTTTTATATATTTTGTAAAGACACATCGGTTCAAATGAAATCTCTAGATTTCAGTGAATATAAATGGGAAATATGCGGAGATTTTAAAATGAATTACTGTATGCATGTTACAACTATGCAAATCTGTTAAAATTTGGAATCGTCCACACAAAAAATCGAATCAAATAGTCTCAGGTTAGAAGTCGAGGAATAAGCTGGACAAGGGTTTGATATATCATGCCAATAAATTCCTTTATCTTTCAGAAGCTAACGTGAAGAAATATTTGTTTAGAGAAATCAAAATGTATGTCTAACAAAAAAAGCGTGAACATGTTTCAATATTATAAATGAAACCTTTCTTGGAAGAAAGAGAGTGCACAACTATAAGAACGTTTAATGAATTAATGCATTCAATTGTATTATCTTTTCGTATAAAACGTGTATTTTATAGCACATGTCTTGAACTTATATCCTGAGAGCTGCTGTGATATTGCAGACGATCATGACGAAAACAGTGAAATGGTTATCTAGTCTGTTGTCTGATTATTGCTGAAATATTACTCACGGTAAAACACATACTCAGCACTGTAACGCATATTTTCGCGTAATTAAATTATTTTACTTTTAATAAAGTAAAGAAGAAGCCACTTAAAAGACAATATTAAGTGCTAAAATAAATACCACAAGTTTCTGCAATTCTCGTTGCCTTCGTCAGATGATTCAAAATCGTAAGATTTGAGTACGTGGTTTTCGTGGTGTGTCGTTATTGCGTCTGTTGCGATTTTTAATCACCTAAAATATTCATTAATTTTATTTTCGTTTAAACTGCAATTTTAGGCAGCAAACAGAATTCGCTTTGTGTCAGAGCAATGACGAACTAAATTTCCAATATTGGAGAGTCAGACGGCAGGATTCACAGATAATAAATTGGCGATATTCCGTCCGAACAGATGGTTCCATCGTGTATTCTGGAGAGACGGGAAAATTAAAATAGCAGTCACGGACGAGGGCTGGATGGCTGGATGGCTGGATAAAAGGGACTATTTGTGCCCGAAAAAAATTGTGATTGGATATAAGTAGAAGTAAAAAATTTGAAGCGTGGCATCAAACGGTCCAAGTTTTATAAACGTCCGCAGAGAACTTGAGAGAATAGTTTGCTTGAGTTTTTGTGGAGAAGACAGTTGAAGCGTAGAAGAATAGGACAGATTTGTGGAGAACTTAATGTGAAGATAGGTGGAAGTTGGTGTGTATACGGCGTTAATGTGTAGAAGTCTGAAGGAAGACCAGAGATTCCGGCGGTAGATTTGCAAAGTCCAGTCCAAGAACAACTCCGCGCGTATCTCGTGTTATTGTAAGGATTGAATTGTTTTGAAACAAATTAGTTTGTTCCAAATTTTGATAGCTATTTTCATAATAAATTTATACAAGTACTATATTTAGTCATATCTCCTTATTAGGCCACATGATGTCATTGACTATATCTTCAATGATTTATGGAGTTTATTTGACTATGACATAAAATAGTTGTATAATATTGTTTTGCAAAATAAATTCGACATAGTCGTCAATAACCTCTAGTAGAGCTAAGTTAAAAAATAGAATTTCATCCATCGATCAAAGCACAGTGAAATTTAATAAGTTTCAACCGTAATTTGGAAATAGCTTTATTTTCTAACAGTGAATTTATAAGTAACGAGGAGATCCAAATTGAATGCTACAAAATCAATACATATATTAGTTCTTTAACTGTAATAAAATTGTAGAACTAAAAAAAAATTGAAAATAGTGTACGAAATTATAAGAACTGCTTTTTATAAGAGCTCGTTAACAATTACATTATAAATGTATCGTTTTTGTCTGCTTGAACAAATGCAACAGGGATATAGTACACATCTAATTAATAAATTATCACAACACCAACCTGCATATATATTTATTCTCTTGTACTACACGTTCTTTTGTCATCAGATAACAATGATTCGTAACAAAAAAAAACGTCTGTCCAAATTTAAATTCTAGTTACTTTTCCGTTAATGAAGTGGCACACAAAGTTAAAAGAAATATTAATTCCAGAGTTTAATGTGAAATCTGAATAACCCTTGCTGATAGTGAAAATCTTGTTATTTGTCTACGACTATGATATTACAAATTCAAATATAATTACTGTCTTATGGGTACAAAATACAACGTAAGAACTCAAATGTAGAGTGATTCACCTTAGGAACAAGCAGTGCAATTCCACATATTCAGAGTGCGCTAAGATTTATAGTTTGTCTGATGGGATCTTTAAAGTATCTTACAAAAGGAAGCAACATATGTTCAAAAATATCATAACGTCTCTGCTCCATTCTTAGGACAAATCCAGAATGAATGAAATAATATAAGTTTTAAGATCAATTTTTTGATTTCCAACCTAACAAACGTTCTCTAACCGAAGTTGTCCGTGTCCACTAATCTTCTTAAGATAAAAAAATATTGTGAACGATTCTTGAAATTAGGGTTAACATTTTACACAAAGATTTGACTACATTGCACACTATTTATATTATAGGGATTGCGTGTATCTTTTTTCTTTAACGCGTTACTTATAATACATAAGTGCAGTGTCTAGTTTTATTGATATAAAGTTTGTGTTACTTCTTGTCACTATCTACGAGATTATTGTACTGATATCTTCTCGAGTATCTTCACATCCAATAAATTTGTTTAACTAACAATACATGTCCTTTAAAAATGAAAGTAATTTCGAAAGACCGCACTTTAAGTTTTGATTTTTTCAAAGGGTGGATGACAATTTAAAATAGCCTTAACCTATTTACCACTTCAGAGAAATACCGTCCACCCGTTCTTCTGTTAATCGAACAAAATATAGACCCAAGCAACAAAATTCATTTTCAGAGCATTCTCCATTTCGTCTCATATGGCGGTTGGCAGTCCGATAATGCGTTAAATCTTGTTCCATCTGTATATAACAATGATATAAAGATTCATCGATATCGGAACGACCATGTTCTTAAGACAAATAGAATTCGGTTTCGAATCCCCTTATGCACGAAACGTAAATTATGTTAAAATCTCTCAATTTAAGCAATGTAAGGGCAAAAGTAATATTTTATTTATATGAATAAGACGATAACAAACAAAAACCAATAATATATTTGAAAATATACAACTTTCTACCTATGAAATGTACTATTACTGCAGAGGAGAAATGTTAATAAATCATACCCCAGCAAACACATGGTAAGAAAAAAAAAATATAGCAAATTTTATTGGATTCGACGGTTCCTCCATTTGATACTCGAATAAGTTATTCAATAATGCGTTGTTGTTCACGAAATACATTTAGGAATAGTCAGTTTAAACTAAATGATCCATTTATACCCTTTTGCGTATGCGACATTCCATTGACATTGTGTAATTAATTAATTGACGAGACTTGGTGAAATTTCGTTTTTAAATGTGGAGGAATTTCGGCTTTTGTCTGAACAGATACTACTACTATAAAAAGTTTTATATTGATGGATAGTTAATAACCCCTTAGTTGAAGGCATAATCTAATCACTAAAATAGAATGTATGTGTATTGATGTGTGTGTGTGTGTGTGTGTGTGTGTGTGTGTACGAGGTTTGTTTGATAAGACTAGTAAATTTTTATGAAATAGCGGGAATTTTTCAATTTCGCGCCATTGTTGGTAAACATGATCCTTTCAAAGTTTTAAACATATGCCAGTCGTAGTTTATGGTTGGCAGCCTTCTTTAGTGTAGCTGTGTAGTCAGGAAAGAAATAATTTCGCGCTGTCATTAAACATTTACATTTGAACGGTTGAACAACGGCACAAATCTAAACAGAATTGGATGAAGTTAATGAGGACTCTGCACCAACATTGAAGAACATTTGCTTATGGAAGATGCTTACCGAAGATGCTTACCGAAGATGAAACTCGCTCCGGCCGTCAAAATATCGTAATGGAAGATCGCAGACTAAAAGTGCGTGAGGTAGCTGATGTCGCAGGTTTTTCAACTCAACGAGTGCATTTCATCCTCCATGAAAAACTGGCCCTGGAAAAGCTTTGGGCGCGATGAATGCAGCGACTGTTGACAATGGACCAAAAACGGATTCGGAAAAACTTTTCAACGCAGAATCTAGCAATGTTTAGGGGTAACCCATAAGAATTTTTTGCGCAGTATCGTAACCGTCAATGAAACTTTGATCCATTATTACACTCCAGAGACAAAAAAACTATCAAAACAATGAGAAAATCTGGTGAAAGTGCACCGAAAAAGTCGAAGACCATTTTGTCAGCTGGAAAGTATAATATTCATAGATTTTTTGGAAAATCGCATAACCATAACTGGTCTCTATTATGCTGCTCTGTTGGATCGTTTGAACGGTTGCTGGCTGAGAACCGACCAAGATTGGCGCTCAAGGAAGTGCTGTTTCACCAGGACAATGCGCCAGCGCACACAGCAACAATCTCAATGTTCTCGAACATGAAAATTTTTCATGGTGGGAAGAAATTTTCATCAAATCAAAAAGTGATCGAGGTCATGACGGAGTATTTTGCAGAGTTAGATAAAACCTATGTTTTTGAAGGGTTGAAAAAATAGGAAAATCGGTGGGCCAAGTGTATAGCCAAGGAAGGATACTATGTTGAGAAATAAAGTAATTTTTCTAAAAAAAATATTTTTCTTACATTTTTACCAGAATATGATTAAGTATATAAATTCAAACCTCTTTCGGCATAGGATAGAAGTACTCTTAGCGATGGGGGTGCAGAGGCGTTACCTAAAAATAAAGTATAAACAACTGAGATTGGGATTGAATCCAGGGTGATGGCTGTCGCTGAATTTAATTATGACATTCAACTTGCTCCTTAAGTTGTACTTCGAACATGGAGTTATGGTGGAAGGGGAATATAAAATGTGTATGTTACACATACATTTTACACCTTTGGAGAAAATTTGACCAAATTTTGTAAACGTATTTATTTCGAACCGGTAAAAGCATAGTGGGGGTAAGACACCTAGGAAAATGTGGTGGACTGGCGTGGAAATTTTCAAACAAACGAAAACGACAGGTATTGGCGTCGAATAAAGATTTTTATGGACCATTCTGATAGAGAAGCTGAGGGTGTGTATATTTCACACCCTTCTGACATAGGAGGGGAGCACCCTTAGGGGTGGGGGTGGAGGGGCGTTACAAAAATTAACGTGAAAATAACCGAGAATGGAGTCAAATCAGGAGTTATGAATGTTTCTGAGTTTAAATATAGCATTCAATGTGCCCGTTAAGTTTTTCTTCTACTTGAACACTTATAGGGATGGTGTGGTGGGGCGTTACTTATAAATAATTGAGATTGGACTCAAATCCGCGGTTATGGACGTCGCTGTGTTTAACTACCGGACTCCCATTAGGTGTAATATAAAACTGAGGTTTGAGTTAACATAATAATTCAGTTTAAAATCTCTTAACAAAATTTACCTTTATTACTTTTGAATAAATGAAGTCACATTAAATAAAATAAATGCAAGTACCTTCTTGTGAAGCAAATAAATACAAACTAAATTCTTTATGATCTCAGGGTCATTATCTTGACCTTAAAATAAGATAGACAAAATTGAAATTAATTTTTGAAACATTAAAAAAAGAATTTTGGATGCGGGTTGTTAAATGGATTCCCTACTACTACATATCACCCGTCATTTAATATACGTTTTGTGGTATTTATTTAGCAGTTATTTTGGTCTGTTATTTGACTACTTATTTATCTAATTAGTTAACTTCTACTTTATCTTCCAATCACAGTTTCCATTCCCCTGGATTTACTCACGTCTCCCCGCTGGCAAGTTAAATCGTCTCTCATCTTCACTTACAATTTGTATTGTTTTTTCACGCCGATGAATATTCCATCAACTGTTTACGTGTGTTCTAGGAATTCCGTTTTCACCTCTTAATAGTACAATGCTAAAAAGCTGAGATAGTTAATTTTTATGCTTAATTCTAGAAAAATATGTTTAAATAAAAAATGTGTTTCTATTATTTGATGTCTTGATCTTAATCACGAGAATTAATAGAAACTAAATCAACCTTGAATATATAAAATTGTTCAGTCATAATACATAATTGAATTATCAGTGCATGAATTCAATACTAGTTCAATAGCATTTTATTATATGTTCAAATCACATCGACGATATAGTTTTGTTACCGTGTCTGAAGACCTAAATTTTTACTTTTGAAAATTGAACAGATTAATTTGTCCAATATGAAAAATATACGATAACAAAGTAATTGTTTTCTTGACCACAGGGTTAAGATATGGAAGAAAGTTTTTTCTCTAAGTAATTACCGTAATGTCGGCGACCACTGTTTATCTATTTCGCAGTAATATGTTAAAATTTATTGCAAACAATTTCTCACATTCTAAAGACAACGTTGATTAGTATTTTTTATTTAATATAAATTAATATTTAGATAAAATAAGGAAAAATGTGTGTACTTTTTCTTTTATAACTTAATTTTGTCTATTTATTGGCTATTTCATTATTTATTTGTAAACAGAACCACCCAACTAAGTAGGCAACCCGCAAGCATCATGAGGTGAGTAAGAGAAGGAGTGTAAGGGGCAAATGATTAATAATTTAATCTTTCATCTGTTTGCTTTTTATGGTTTGTTTAAAGATCACTCCTTATTTAGATCTATAGAATATTTTTTTTGTATTGATAGTCAAATTTCCAACGGTGAATACGTAGTATCACAACTCTAAAAGTTTGTCTACATAAACTATTACGCATCGAAAAGTAATGTAACATCACTTTTGGTCTGAATAATTATATTTTGCTCCCAATTTTTTTTAAATTTTAATATTTAATAAATATCAAATAACATAGTCTGGTAATTATATGGTGAATTGCTACGTACAGAATACATTACACAATACTATAATGTCCATAGTATAATCATAACCATTAGTTTAATAAATAGCCGAATAAATATATTGTCTCTTATTAGGCTACTTATTTATATAACCATTATACTTTCAACACAGACGTATTATATTTTAATTTCAATAAACATAACTAGTTCGTTTATTCATCACAATTTTTATGGCGAAGTACATACAAAAGCTACAGAAATCGCACTGAACAATTGCAAACGAATAATATTTAGAAAAATAATTTTATGGAAAAATATGAGTAAATAATGTTAAAAAATATCAACAAACAAAATGGCACTGATCAGCATACCCTGTGTTGAATGTTTCAGAAGCGAGGGCAGTTTATCAAGGAGAAACATAATTCAGGAAATAAAATAATAATTTGGCTGTCATATGTTATATACTATATATATATATATATACTATATATATATTTAATTATAAATATTTTTTAAAATATAGGTGCGTATATTTAATATATAGTTCAAATTTTTGTGACTTACCGTAAGTCTAAGTAAGTCGCGTGTCTATATTCGAAAGTATGTAACCTTACTGATGTAGAGCAACGAATTTTTTAACTCCCAGAGCAAAAAAATATAATATAGCTTCAGTTTCTGAGAGATTGTAACCTTACTGATGTAGAGCAACGAATTTTTTAACTCCCAGAGCAAAAAAATATAATATAGCTTCAGTTTCTGAGAGATCATTATCTGGAAATATCAGTAAATATAGAACGAAATACAAACCTGACGTGGTATACACTCCATACTAGGGATTAGCAACTCAAACCACAGAATCGTAAGTGAAATTTCACTCATAGTTCATTTATTACCTTAAAAATCAGATTACGCATTATGGGATTGAGTGAAGTAATATGAATATATATATATATAACCTTATACCACGAAAACGGAAATTAAATTCTCTAGAAATAGATATGGCCTTAGAAATGTAGAGGTACGTATTTCATTGTGTACTGGTCGTATTGACATAAAGATAAGAAACGTTCCTGATAAATTGTACGCCACAATACTCAGCGAATAATATTGAGAATTATTTGAAGAGATGTATTCATGACACGTACGGAATGCACATACACACAACCAGACAGACATATATATATATGTATTATATATATTATTTTATTATTATCTTCAATACGTCGTATACCAGCTGAAATTCATACGAATAACAATGAGGTTAACTATTCATTACTTTTTCTAAAAATCCTATTAAAAAAGACTGTGATGATATTTAACTTCTATTTGACGATATTTCATTCATTATCACATATAAAAAATAGTTGCTAATATTTTAAATAATTAATACATGGCTGCTTGCTGCAACGTTTCCGGAACAAACACTCATATTTATGAATATTATATCATTTCTGTTTTGGAGCATTATGCGAACGACGACCGTCAGAATGTTAATGTAAATAACGAATTCAAGATTTTGGAAACTACGCTCAGTTCGCAATTTCACTCTGATTTATTATTCGGTTTTATCGCCAATTTTTTGGCATATGTTAAGAGACCACAGAATATTACGAACTTTTACTTAATTTTTAATAATTTTGTGAAGCCAGGCAAAAACACAAATCAGGATGAAAAATAATTATTTATGCAAAATCATCCCCATTTTGAGCCGAGAAATTCACCATGGCTTACCTCTTCGTGATACAGCTTGTATTTTTTAAGTTAGATGATGATTACTGAGACACATTACCATACATATCCTTCTATTCGAAGATATATCACTCGACAAGCAGATCATTTGACACTTGCCATTTCTCTACAAAGAAAGTAGTGAACATATGTGTTATTTGATCTTGGTTAAAATGTTCTCTCTTCATATTTATTTAACAAAAGTGTATCAATAAAGCAACGGAAGGTCACGGAATCGAACACATGTGCACACAGAGTTATAATGTGACATTTTATTATGAGGAGTAACAAAGTAATAAAGCCAAATATATTTACTGAATAATAATCACATTCCCATATTTTACTCCAATCTTTCTAGGAAGTATGAAAAATTATTGCGAATGAGAATAGTCTTATTTTATTTTACAGGAATTTTCCTGGGACTTATATACAATAAAAGTGTTATTTAATGTAAGAAGAAGAATTATTGAAAATTAATATCCGACGATAAAGAAAAAAATAATAATTCGTCTTTGAATTATTATATTGAAACTACTAAGGAAATAATCAAATTTTTCGAACTCAAATTAATATTAAACGTTATCGTAACAACAAAATAATGAGTTTAATACTAATGTAGAACGACAATTTTCAGTGAAGTTATGGCGCTATTGGAAATAGGTACAGCGAGAAAATCGTGGAATGATACTTTTACAGTGAGAAGTAAACATGAGGCGAGATCTTTCTGCGTCACCGTCGGGCTCAAATTGTTTAACATAGCACGTGGGAATTGCGAGGAGAGGCGCATCGCCATCAATATCTAGGGAAGGGAGGAAGGAATCTTGGGGGAAAACTCGCAGCAGCATGTTCCCTAACACGGCTGGGGTAAGCGATTTCTGTGAAGTTTTATTACACAAAAATAATAATTTAAACAATTTTCAAATTTGAGAATTTGTGTAAACTTGTGCTTGTAAGTCATTGTCAATAAATTTACAATCCAGATTAATGTTTTAGTGCGATGCAGTGTTTAGGGAATGTTGCTATCCATAGTCGCTTCTTTTGAGAAGTTTCTTCTATAAGATATTTAGGATTCTAACGCAAATTGAAGAGAGTTTCAAAATAATATGCAAGTGAAAAATTATGCGTCCTTGGTGATAAATACAGACAAAATAAATGAGAAGGGTGACTATTGATTACTAACTCGACTAAAAAAGTGTAGATACAGCACCAAAAAAAAAATAAAGGTGCCCATCGTCAGTTTCAATTTAATTTAAATGGGAGAAAGAAAGTAGTAGTACTTGAATGACGGAGATTTAATTTTCAACCAAGTAACGAATTTCATCCCAATAGTGCAGTACATTAGTCGGCCTGCTCAGGTGTAGTGGTCAGCGTCATTGCCTCGCATCACAGAGGTCCCGGGTTCTCAACCCGTCATGGTAATGAAAACTGTAGTTAAGACTGAGGGAGAATCGACGGACTGACCAGGTGTCAATCCTAAATCCAGAATGTGTCATGTAAGATGACACTCCGGTAGTCGTCCCCGTAGGCCAAGGTCCTCAATAGGATGTCGTGCCATAAAAAGATGCAATAGATAAAGTAAAAAATGTTGTTCTTGGTTTACATTTTGAAAAGTAAATTTGTAACAAATGCAGAAGTTAGAAATGTTGACAGACGATTGTAACAAAAATATTCTTGCAAACTATAATCGTAAACATGACTCATTGTACTGTGATTAAACTCAAATTTAAGACTATTCTCATCGAAAGTTAATATTAAATTCAGTTTATTGTTATTTATTTTCGTATTACTTCGAGGTTGATTGTGAAAAACAAGTTTAACTGAAACAGTCATATTTCAGCAATGTTTCGAAACATTTCACTTGCTTTTCGGCTTAAGACACGGAAATTCAACAACATGACACGGCAGTGACTCTCACGAATGTAAATTGTGATTGGCTAAGTATCGATTCGTAGTCTGCGCTCGTTTCAGCTTAGATAAGCGCCTCAGACCATCCATAAAGTTTTGAATGATTCAATTTCCGTTGCTTGAAGATCGTTAAAGAAAACTTTCTGACTAACTAATTGACAATTAGGTGCGGTTTCAATTACAAAAGTGTTTATATTGTAAAACATTTAAATTATTCGGACAATCATTTAATAGATATAGTGAACTCTTATTGCCATGTAATCAACATAAAAAATCATTACTAACGTTTAAAATTGATTGTTTAACATAAATAATTTTTATTGGTTACAGTTAGTTCATCCCGACCCCACATACATTTTATCCATACTGTTGTACTGTAATTCGTCATGAAACTAAAAAATATATTTTGAAAAATCTGAATTCGTTGGTGTAATTTGATATTATATATATATATATATATGTATATATACAATAAAGGCAAAACATTGGGAAATAATATGATACGGGCTGAGGCTTCATGACTCTTATATTACACCCACGATATTTATCCATCGCTGTACTTCCTCGACCATAAAACCATCTCAATATACTAACATTTTATTTTATCGACCGAAAATGAAGCATGGATATCATGAGTCTTTCTGACGGCTATAACTTTACGACAGTTCCTCACTGAATGCATTTTAATTACACTGCTTTTTACAGCGAGTTCATGGGTCCATCGTCTAATCAGTTGAAATAACGCGACATAGGTACTTTGCTGACCTCTTTAAAGACCATTATCTTCAAGGTAAGCCTCTACCGACTCACACTAATTAAAAGCGGTTCTGAGGCTTCTGAACAAAAACCGGTTGAATACGACTGCCAAGGTATCGATCCTGACGCATCTCGTACCATACGATTAAATGAACAAGTACAAAAGCTCACATAAAAATATAATAGATATTAAACAAACATTGTTACATGTTGAATCTTCAAACGTCTTTACTCATAGAATTTCCTTTTGTTTAAATTACTTCATTAGATTCCTTAGATTTCTCTATGCCTTTCTTATAATCATTTCCCCATATCTTCAGTTTATACGTGCTGATGTCACGTCTCACCAACTGACATAAGCTATACGTGTTTCGATATGTTGGGCTGCATAATGTTTTGCTTAATGTCATTTAAATTCCGAAGATATTGTAGTTACAGAATATTAAACGTTAAATCTTCATCTTTCGTAAGTGCTTAATAAAGTCATTCTATTCTATATTTGTTCCTGTTGATGAGATACAATGAACATTTACAACTCGCTACTTGTAAATCATATACGACAATAATTAAATTCTGGAATAGTACATATATAGTATATAGTATATATATATATATATATATATATATATATATAATGTACTATTCTTGTGTGACCGTGTACTATATTCTTGTGGCTAACATTTTTGCTTAAACTCTTTTAACAAGAAAAATATTTCTTTTACCTATTATACTGTATATTTCTTCCTGTCACCTGTATAACAGCAAGGGAAAAAATATAACTTAATTATCATTAATCATACTTACTTCTGTGTTTAAATCGAATCTTTACGCTTGAGAACAGGCGATGCAAGAATTTCTTCTATTATTCTCTGAATAAAAAGTTAGTTTCGAATTAATTTGCAAGAAGCTCCATTTTTCGTTCAAGTAACATAGTTCATTTTGAAATAACCTTTTCGTGTTGTTCTCATTAGTACTATGACTTCATTGATCTTGCTTTCTATCATAAACTCTCTCTTTCTATTAGAATCCTTACATCCAAGTCGAAATATATTATATAACGCTGTAGCATACATATTCACTCAATCGACATTTTTGTGTACATACCCCATTACAGCGCCGAGTTTTCTTGGGTACTCCAAATATCCACTTTCGCGACAGTAAACCCCTCCATATCTTAACTCTGTTTATTTTATTTTATTTTTTCCTCTATTCAAATATTTCAAGTATTTTCTTTCTAGATTTCCAATGTAGACTATTTCAATTACGTAAAATAATTTAATACTTTTTTACAAAACATTTACAAAATATTAATTGAATAATGTTAGAAGCGAAAAGATTTTTGCGATATTGCGTTATGCTATCCTACTTTTAAAATGAAAAATTTACTTCTGATTGAAAATAATTAATAAGAATTATATCCAATTCAGACAAAATACGTGATAATATAAATACCACACAAATTTTCTGGGATCCTTGTCCCATTCACCGGGTGCGAAGAATAGCCTAGAAAGACATACTTCATTGATCTTGCTTAGTATCATAAACTCTCTCTTTCTATTAGAATACACAACTCTTAGAAACCTGGTTAGTGATAAGTACGTCAGCTTTTTAATTTTTTTGCTACCACTTGCAGGCCTATTACTGATTTTCGGATCGTTTATTCTGCATAATTGCTTCTTTGAGATACGCCTACAAACTAAAGGTCTGCGAGGGTATGCCTTTTCCTCTCCGGTTTTGAACTAAGGTTCCCACAAGCCGAGGCACCTCGGCCTATTTTGAGAGGTGTATGTTCCGGGGTCACAGACCTTGGGCATACGGTAAGAGTTGTCCGCTATTCCCATTGGAATAGTCGGCCAGCTGCCTCCTGGTCGAGGCACGGAGAAGGGAATACTGCGTCCCCACAGCAAACTCCTCTCCCGCTATCGGAAGGGCGTGGGACAAGTACCCAATGCCCGACCTACCCGAAGCAGGTTTTTCTAAGGTTTTCCCTGCATTTCTTTAGGCAAATGCCGGGTAGGATCCTTAAAATATAGCCCGGGGGCCCTAGTAACCCTTGGCTACCTTCCTCTACCCTTCCACATCCCCCCTTTCAAATCCCTTCCTATGCTATTAAAGGGGAGTTGCCCAATGTGGATCACCCTCATGTAGCCTGTTGCCCTAAAAATAAAAAAAAATAAAAAAACGCCTACAAACTGATTCTCGCTCATCACTCAGGCAACATTTTAATAAATTAAACTTTTTAAAAAAAACTTAAACCAGATGGCGCTTGCCTTGCTGATTACGTATTGAATAACAAATTCAGATGTCATATGTTCACTTTTTCCTATGTATGTCTATGATACGGATACTAGCTAATCATTCCATGGATGCATTTATTGTCAACTTCAAAGTTCCGCATGGTCAATTTGCAGGTCAAATAAATTTTACAGCAAATCATCACTTTGTGAACTTTATTTTCTTTCTTTCCTGATCAACACGCTTTAGTTTCATAAATTTTCCAAAATATTTATCTGTCTACATATAATTTTCGAACACGGTGTCTTCGGCTTCTCTAATGATTCTTCGCTATTTTAATTTCTAGCTACACAGTATCCTTTTAGTTGTCAACCAAAACTATTCCATACGACCATTTTCCTTAAGAATGATTAATTAATTTATCAACAGCCCATGTCTTCATTCGGTATTTCTTAACTGTCGTACGCAGCACAGTTTAAATTGCACCATTACTAAGTTCTATTCATTGTCAACTTAAAGTTGTGATTTTCTGTTTAATTACTAAGTTGTAGTCATTTTCAGCTTATACGCGTGGTTTTCTGTTTAATGTTTAGTTTTCAAACTTCTGAATAACAAAATATAGTCAAATTTTCTTATATTTACATTCCATGCAAATATTTTTCCCTTTTCTTTATTCTTGAAGTTTATCGAAGATTATAATTTATGTCCGTCACGAAAATTGATTATTCTGCTTCCTTAGTTTCTTTTTCTGAGTAGTGTATATTGTTATTACTTTCACATTTTCTTAAAGCTCTATTCTTCTGCGGATACAGGACAAAGTAATCTTATTTAAAATTATTTCGGAGATTGTTTTTTCATTTAATCATAAGCAATTATTTTGTTATAGCCCAACAAACAAATTGTACATATCTAGATACTGGGATTGACACCTCATAGATTACATCTATAAGTTTTCTATAATGAAATTATTTTAACTCAATTTATTGAACTGATTATCAATGATATTGATATATTATATCATTGATATTAAAGGCAAGTTAAAAATAAAATAGAAAATCTCTTTTATGCAAAAAATTGATGTAATTTTTAACACCTTCAAAAACAGTAATTATTTTTAAGAAATTGACTCAATTGATGCAACAAAGTAGTCATTCGATGTAAAGAAGATATTACTTTCGAATGAGAGTTTACATCATGTTCTGGGTAAGAATTATTAATTTAGTGGGTAAAATTGAATCTGTCGTAGGGCCTCGTCGTATTCTGACTAGAACTCAACGGTTGGCGAAGAGAATGGGAAACCCTTTCAGGCGTTGACCACGACGACTACGAATTTTGCTTCGGGGCTCGCGTCGGGTCATGTTATTGGCTGTGAAGTGTGTGTGCAAACCCAGTCTCTGAGCTGTATAAATATTCTTCACAAACCACGACAGGGGTTGGCTCGGTGCCTGCTGGAAAAAGAGGGTTCCCGAGTGTCATTCAATAGGCGTGAAGAGCAACGCAGGGACGGTGGTAGTAGGGGGTGACAAAGGATGCTCTTACACTCAAGTAATATAAAGACTTCGCTGTGCTTTTAATGCGAGTTAATGTCGTTTCACAACGCGCGAGAAGCAAGTAAAAATGTGAGCTATTGCAATTTTACACGCGAAAACTTTTTAAATTTGAAAAATATGTCAAACAAAAATATAAAAAAATTTAAAATCGGAAATAGCAACCAAATTTTTGTCTTTTGAGGATGCTACAAAAAGTATAATAATTAAGTGTATAAATATAATGTTAATATTCTACTAATTTCACAGTCCTGTAAGGAACACCGTTGGCCGAATAATTTGTCACAGTTTTTAACTATACAGATTTGGCAACTGCACAGAATATTTGGATTTTGATGGCCAGAACTTAATATCATATTTGAAGCGCTAATGATTTGCGTTTCACAAAATGTTTCTCGGTATTCAAGTCTGTGTTGTAATTGGAACAAATTCTTAAATTAAAGTGCATGATCTGGCTCTCCTACGCCTATGGCCAATAATATTTTGGACAATCACGTAAGACACAAATACGTGATTTTAATCTATCCTACCGTACTCGCATATAAGTAAAGATGATAATAAAAACTAAATCATGCATCACATTAGCCTATTAGCAAAAATGAAAAAAGTATTTCAGTAGAAAATTGGAAGGAAACAACTTTTATTTATATGATTTTTTTTAGGGCAACAGGCTACATGAGGGTGATCCACATTGGGTAACTCCCCTTTAATAGCATAGGAAGGGGTTTGAAAGGGGGGATGCGGAAGGGTAGAGGAAGGTAGCCAAAAGTTAACTATGGCCCCCGGGCTATATTTTAAGGATCCTACCCGGCATTCGCCTAAAGAAATGTAGGGAAAACCTTAGAAAAACCTGCATCGGGTAGGTCGAGCATTTGGTACTTGTCCCACGCCCTTCCGATGACGGGAGAGGGGTTTGCTGTGGGGACGCAGCTTACCCCTCGCCATGCCTTGGCCAGTTTAGGAGGCAGCTGGCCGACTAATCCAATAGGAATAGCGGACAACTCTTGCCGTATGCCCAAGGTCTGCGACCCCGGAACATGCACCTCTCAAAACAGGCCGAGGTGCCTCGGCTTGTGGGAACCTTAGTTAGCCTTATTTATATGTTTTTTTTTTAGGGCAACAGGCTACATGAGGGTGATCCACTTTGGGCAACTCCCCTTTAATAGCATAGGAAGGGATTTGAAAGGGGGGATGCGGAAGGGTGGAGGAAGGTAGCCAAGGGTTAACTAGGGCCCCCGGGCTATAGTTTAAGGATCCTACCCGGCATTCGCCTAAAGAAATGCAGGGAAAACCCTAGGAAAACCTGCATCGGGTAGGTCGGGCATTGGGTACTTGTCCCACGCCCTTCCGATAGCGGGAGAGGAGTTTGCTGTGGGGACGCAGCTTACCCCTCGCCATGCCTTGGCCTGTTTAGGAGGCAGCTGGCAGACTATTCCAATAGGAATAGCGGACAACTCTTGCCGTATGCCCAAGGTCTGCGACCCCGGAACATGCACCTCTCAAAACAGGCCGAGGTGCCTCGGCTTGTGGGAACCTTAGTTAGCCTTATTTATATGTTTTTTTTTTTAGGGCAACAGGCTACATGAGGGTGATCCACATTGGGTAACTCCCCTTTAATAGCATAGGAAGGGGTTTGAAAGGGGGGATGCGGAAGGGTAGAGGAAGGTAGCCAAAAGTTAACTATGGCCCCCGGGCTATATTTTAAGGATCCTACCCGGCATTCGCCTAAAGAAATGTAGGGAAAACCTTAGAAAAACCTGCATCGGGTAGGTCGAGCATTTGGTACTTGTCCCACGCCCTTCCGATGACGGGAGAGGGGTTTGCTGTGGGGACGCAGCTTACCCCTCGCCATGCCTTGGCCAGTTTAGGAGGCAGCTGGCCGACTAATCCAATAGGAATAGCGGACAACTCTTGCCGTATGCCCAAGGTCTGCGACCCCGGAACATGCACCTCTCAAAACAGGCCGAGGTGCCTCGGCTTGTGGGAACCTTAGTTAGCCTTATTTATATGTTTTTTTTTTAGGGCAACAGGCTACATGAGGGTGATCCACTTTGGGCAACTCCCCTTTAATAGCATAGGAAGGGATTTGAAAGGGGGGATGCGGAAGGGTGGAGGAAGGTAGCCAAGGGTTAACTAGGGCCCCCGGGCTATAGTTTAAGGATCCTACCCGGCATTCGCCTAAAGAAATGCAGGGAAAACCCTAGGAAAACCTGCATCGGGTAGGTCGGGCATTGGGTACTTGTCCCACGCCCTTCCGATAGCGGGAGAGGAGTTTGCTGTGGGGACGCAGCTTACCCCTCGCCATGCCTTGGCCTGTTTAGGAGGCAGCTGGCAGACTATTCCAATAGGAATAGCGGACAACTCTTGCCGTATGCCCAAGGTCTGCGACCCCGGAACATACACCTCTCAAAACAGACCAAGGAGCCTCGGCATGTGGGCACCTTAGTTCAAAAAAAACCAGAGAGATGTGAGAGCATCCCCAAAGGTAGCCCCCGCCAGAGCTCTCTGGGAAGGTTCACCTGCGAGAAATCCTCTCGCAGGCTTACTTCTTATTTATATGATTTTTTTTTTTTTTTTTTTTAGGGCAACAGGCTACATGAGGGTAATCCACTTAGGGTAACTCCCCTTTAATAGCATAGGAAGGGGTTTGAAAGGGGGGATGCGGAAGGGTAGAGGAAGGTAGCCAAAAGTTAACTATGGCCCCCGGGCTATATTTTAAGGATCCTACCCGGCATTCGCCTAAAGAAATGTAGGGAAAACCTTAGAAAAACCTGCATCGGGTAGGTCGAGCATTTGGTACTTGTCCCACGCCCTTCCGATGACGGGAGAGGGGTTTGCTGTGGGGACGCAGCTTACCCCTCGCCATGCCTTGGCCAGTTTAGGAGGCAGCTGGCCGACTAATCCAATAGGAATAGCGGACAACTCTTGCCGTATGCCCAAGGTCTGCGACCCCGGAACATGCACCTCTCAAAACAGGCCGAGGTGCCTCGGCTTGTGGGAACCTTAGTTAGCCTTATTTATATGTTTTTTTTTTTAGGGCAACAGGCTACATGAGGGTGATCCACTTTGGGCAACTCCCCTTTAATAGCATAGGAAGGGATTTGAAAGGGGGGATGCGGAAGGGTGGAGGAAGGTAGCCAAGGGTTAACTAGGGCCCCCGGGCTATAGTTTAAGGATCCTACCCGGCATTCGCCTAAAGAAATGCAGGGAAAACCCTAGGAAAACCTGCATCGGGTAGGTCGGGCATTGGGTACTTGTCCCACGCCCTTCCGATAGCGGGAGAGGAGTTTGCTGTGGGGACGCAGCTTACCCCTCGCCATGCCTTGGCCTGTTTAGGAGGCAGCTGGCAGACTATTCCAATAGGAATAGCGGACAACTCTTGCCGTATGCCCAAGGTCTGCGACCCCGGAACATACACCTCTCAAAACAGACCAGGGAGCCTCGGCATGTGGGCACCTTAGTTCAAAAAAAACCAGAGAGATGTGAGAGCATCCCCAAAGGTAGCCCCCGCCAGAGCTCTCTGGGAAGGTTCACCTGCGAGAAATCCTCTCGCAGGCTTACTTCTTATTTATATGATTTTTTTTTTTTTTTTGTAGGGTAACAGGCTACATGAGGGTAATCCACTTAGGGCAACTCCCCTTTAATAGCATAGGAAGGGATTTGAAAGGGGGGATGCGGAAGGGTAGAGGAAGGTAGCCAAGGGTTAACTAGGGCCCCCGGGCTATATTTTAAGGATCCTACCAGGCATTCGCCTAAAGGAATGCAGGGAAAACCTTAGAAAAACCTGCATCGGGTAGGTCGGGCATTGGGTACTTGTCCCACGCCCTTCCGATAGCGGGAGAGGAGTTATTACCCCGAATGTAGTATACCATTGTAAAGTGTTAAACGCGTACGAGAAATTAGAAGTTTCGTGAGCAACTTTTGTTATTCGAGTCCTCGATATCTATATAATCCTACTACCAATTTTTATAAACACAGACATGAAAGAAAACAGCAGAAGTGTCCTTGGGTTGCGTGGTCAAAATTATTCAGCTCAAAACGTCGGTGAAAGAATAATTATATATAGACGAATAATAGCATTTTGTTTCATTGATCAATTATTAAAAAATTGCATCACTCGATAATGTTACTAACATTTCTTTTCCGTAGGAGGAATAAATGTTCTCAAATTTGCGATACCATATTTTCTGATGGGTAGTAGGTAGTAAACGGTAATATGCGAGAACCGTGGTCCTTTGTGTCCTTGGTGTTAAGAACGAAAATCAATAGTATGTTACTGTTTATTATAAATAACTATAGTTTTAACGATGCCAAAAGTTTCACACAAGGTTTGTAATACCTTAGCACACGAGAAAATATTTATGTTGCTGCCACAATAAACTATTTGTAAGATTGATCGTATATACCTCATTTTAACAACCACCAAATACAAAATTTATGAAGCGGATTACCGAATAAAAATACTTTAGCTCTTGACGAACAATGTTTTGTGATTGCTATTTTCTAGCGACAAACGTAGATCTTTTTGCGAGAAGGCGCTATTAATTTTAGTGTCACGTAAAGTAAGTCACTAATGATACCGAGCGTTGCCTTCACGGACAAGACTTGCAGCGTGAAGTAGGTCACTGAACTCCAAGGAAATATTTCGCCCATCCGTGATGTTCTTGGACATACACGGTTACGGAAACTTTGGGGCACGTGTAGTATTGTCTTTTCAAAATGTTGGCAATTTATTGTCGATAAAGCCAACGTTAAAGCCAATTTTAAAGATTAAACATTATTCTGAGTGGAAAGGTATTTATTTTTATAATGCGTAAATATTCCATAACAACACGATATTGGCTTATTTTATGTAATTTTACATTGCTGTATTATTGTAAAAATAACCTCATACTTTCGAGTTACAATCCAATCCAATCCAAAAAGTCATTAAAGGAAGAGTTCTTATTAATAAAATTTTAGACTCATTCAGGCATAAAAGATGACGTACTTATGCACCTTTATTTGTATTTTATTTGGCTGTAAAAATATTTGTCTATCCTTTAATACTTGAGCAATAATTTCTATTTCGTATTGGGTTAATCATATATGAACTACTAATATAAATCTAATAATTATACATCGTCTCATTAATAGCCGCATATTTTATTGTAATATTATTTAATATTATTTTATTAGGTAGTATTGAAGATATTAAATTATATGGGATACAACAGTTGCGCATACAATTGACAGATAACTTCAAGTCAAAACTTCGTCTCATTTGACTATTTCAAATATCAATATGACGTTTTATCCCTGAGTGATCTTCCCTGTAGATCCTTGCGTTTGCAATTTAGTGGCGAGAACTTTCACACAGCTATTTCAGAATACCTCCAATCATCGTTCCATCTATTCTTCGGCTAACGGCAACACGACTGACGAACGGTTTTCACTCTGAGGTCGATACTCGGTGAGCTATTTAACGACAATTGTTGTGAACTTTGTTAAATAGTCTTACGAGTTTATTTTGATGAGTGATCCGCTCACTTTATATACTTAATGAATATGTTCGTGTCTGTTTAATAGATAAATCAATTGAAAAATTTGGCCAAATGCAGGTAGAATATAGGAAAACAATAAAAGCACAACGCTTCCTCTGGAATTGAAGAACTCGTCAGGTGAACTAAAAACTTACGAACTAACTTAAGTCAGTGGTAAAAATTTTTTTATATAGAACACAGACATCATGCTAGGTTGATTTCTCAGATTATATATAAAAAATTTAACAACTCTATCAATATTCAGAATGATAATACTCTTTCATACTATTTTATCTTCTACACTTCTATGATAATGTTGAAACTTAACAATACTATTGACTTGTGTTAGTATTTGATCAAGTTTTTTCAATTCTGTTTACATACTATCATTTTCCATCAAAGTTATACGACGCCCTATAACCGCAATATTTCCATAATGTTTTGTTGGAAAGTAAATCTCAGTTATGAGTAACATTAATTTTGATTTACGTGATTGTATTCGTGTAACTTAAAGAAATGTAATAGATAAATTATAAAAAAATAATATGCAAAATTTAAGAAAGGTGATTTTCTTAAATATTGGGTCAACGCATTGCGAAATGCTTTTGCTATTCTTAGAAACCCTGTTTATTAATAAATGCACACAACGCATTCCAAGCTTATAAATGATGTATCTCAGAAGAAACCATTGGAGAATCAGTCCTCAATTTTGTTTATATTCTTTTGAAGTATTGTCAAAACATACAAGAGATTAGTGTGAAGAGTGATCCGGGAGAGTCGAAACAGGTACTGCATGATTTTATGGAATTTTTGTCAATTTATGATTTTATAAGTAATATTACTATATTACAAATGTTTTTTCAGATGATAATGACCCTGGAGACCGAAATCTCTTGTATTTTTTGAAATGGTTATTAAAATAACCTAAGACAAATTTGAAGACTGATTCTTCACTTGTTTATCCTGAGTTACTCTATTTTTCTATATCCATAATGGTACTTCCTGAAGTGTGAAATTAAGTCCTCAGAATTTTATGTAGTAAAGAAGCCTCACGGATTTCTTCGGAAATTTCTACATTTTTGGTGCATTCCACAAATCCCTGTTTATTATTTCGTGTTTTTTGTGTTGTTTTCCAGATAACGAAATAATATTCTAACGTATATTTAACGCGAAACGTAGTAATAAACAAACATCTTTCTCCATTTATTTGGATTTCGTACCGTCATCCGCTTATTTTATTGAGATTTGAAAGAATTTGAGCATTTACTTAAAAGTTATTGCGAATCATTATTCTGAGTTTACTGTATTCATGGATTCCGAATGATTATTAAATGAATAACAAGCAACGTTCTTGGCGATATTTATTTACGCCTGGAGATAATGCTTTTCAGGTCAATTTGCAGAGCTGATTCAAGGGTGATTTACGACTATGCTTAATTAGAAGGTTAATTATTTTATTGGTCAACATGAAGATGGACAAATATTTTGTGTTGTACGTAGGAATCTATTTTATAAATAAAGAAATTCTGATCTCTGTGGTATTCTTGGGTGCATATGATAGTTATTCAGTAGATCAATCATAGTTGCCGGACAAACCTCAGCTAAGGATTTTATTATTTACCCTGTCAAATCCGGTGTAAGACAGTGAAAATTTAATGTTTCTGTTGTTTAAATCTAGTTATTATTCGGTACTTAAAGCAGGTGATTTTACGGAAATGAATCTTTATGTTTTTTTAATACATGTCAATCAGAAAACCGTTAATTAACAGTAGACTGAAACATTCTCGCGACATCTGTGGATTAGTATTGGTATTTTACGGAAAAAATATGCTAGGTTTGCTCTAGTATAGTGCCAGATACAGCGATCGATAGTCATACAAAATTTAACGTGATAAAATCAAATTATACTTATTTTTTGGTAAACAATTTTAATTCCTAAATGTATACTTTTATCTGCCAACTGATGTCTGTATTGAACTTTTGATCTAACAATTTCATTATTACAGCATGTAAAATATAAAATAATCCGAACACATTCTTTATGTTAAGACTTTCTGAAATAATTGTAACGTAACAACATATAGCGTGATCGAGTACCTCCTTTGTAATTTTGACGACAAAATTGGCCGTGAAATCAGATGCAAAGTACCCACCATCGTGAACCCTCCAGACATTTGGAATGATTTTCTTTAGTAACCAAAGCCGTCCCGACGCTGGGAACTCCATTGTTGGTCAAAATAACCGTTTTGTCGGTAATATAAAATGAAAGGGACGTTTGAAAGGTGCGGAATGAAGAATAAGAAGCCAGAGGAAAATGTTCGAGAGGCTTTTTCTTCTTTTGATATGCGCAAATGTTAGTGTTGTTTTTGCACGTATAGTAACTCTTCGTAAATATAGAGAACAGCTGCAAAAGTTTATCTCTATCTATTCACAGGAGAAATTGGCATCAATAAGAAAAATACTGGCTTCGGTATTGGAAGACCTTAGAATAATGAAACGGCACTTGCTAACGTCCTGAAGGCACCGCAAAGCATTCACCCTGGAGGCGGGCGTTATGTAGGAAAATTAAGCAATTAATTCTTTAGTTGTATTTCTTATGAATAGTGATTTTTTTTATTTGTTCGATAACTTAAGATAATTATTATTTTACATTAAAACGGTGGCTCACATGAAAAGTAATGATTTGTGAAATAATTGTAATTTAAACAATTCGTTAAACAAAAAATGAAATAATTAATTTATCGAGAATTAAAATATATAATTATATATGAATCCAGAATTTGTAAGTCTCATCTCGGTCTTCAATGGTCCTTAGCAAACTGAATGAATAACAGGGAAAAAGTTCTTACAACTATTAACTGATTACCCTACTATCTCCCGCCGAAAGGGAGAATTTATTCATTATTGTCAGAGATCTGAAAGATCAGTTTTAACTCAGACCGTCGCTTTCATGCCCGTAATTCTTAAATTAACGACAGAATAATGCAAAATTCATACTCATTTTGAAGTACTACGGAGTCATCAGTGGAATTATATATATCGGAATAATTTCCACACTGCACATTATTCTACTATTAATGTATGGTCTTCTTTCTTGAATTGCGAAGTAAGTTTTGTCATTCTTGTGGACTGGCGTTAATACTTTTCCAGGTAATCCGTTCTATTCCGTAAGACTTATCAAAAAGGAATATTTGCCCACTTCCGGAAGTTGCTCTATGTCTAATTTTAAATGAATTACCACATTCTACATCACGTTTTTGATTTAACAATGCAAAAATACTATCATTTATTCTAATTCTCTATAATCGCCGGACGTTTCCCAAAGTTCTACAACTTTCGTTGCCCGCCATATTCGGAACCCTATACAAAGCCTGAAATTAATTAGATAAATAATTAGTCAATATTTTTGAGTAGTCACCGCGTTTGTGCGAAGTGTTGGTCTCGCGGCCTAGCACTTGACAAAAGCAAGAAGAATTGCATAAACGTTTTGTGGTATTCATATTAACACTTTAATGTCAGTTAATTGGCTAACGCAGGCGCTATATATTTTAGATTTTCCAAGCATTGGATAGTTCGCCCCTGTGCCAATCCCCAACATATCGCTTCATATTCCATTACGAGCCTAACCAATAATCGGCATACTATTTAAATACCTGAAATACATCAGCCCGGTATAAGCCCAAATAAGGATGGTGTTTTGATACTCCGATTTTATAGAGTACAATAATACATATAAGAAAAATGGAATTCGTTATAGCATATAACACAGAGATGAACGACGAATGGGAAAAATTACTAGAAACAGATGTCACTTCGAATACTTATCAGGTATTATATTATATTATTATATTCATCATTCTGATTTATGCATTATTTTCAAGTTTTCGAATTTATGATTTCCCAATTCATAATTATATTTTCCTATATTTTTATTATATTATTTTCAAAGACCCCTTGCATTATTTATTTATGTATTTAATTGGTGTGTATGATGTGTACTCCTTCATTAATAGACAAACGCAACCAATAAATAAAATTAACGCACGGTAGGAAGAAGAACAATTCTAATTTAACCAAGTCGTAAGGGTATAAGAATTTTTTTTTTTTTTTCATTAGGGCAACAGGCTACATGAGGGTAATCCATTGGGCAACTCCCCTTCAATAGCATTGGAAGGGATTTGAAAGGGGGGATGCGGAAGGGTAGAGGAAGGTAGCCAAGGATTACTAGGGCCCCCGGGCTGTGGTTTAAGGATCCTACCCGGCATTCGCCTAAAGAAATGCAGGGAAAACCTGAGAAAAACCTGCATCGGGTAGGTCGGGCATTGGGTACTTGTCCCACGCCCTTCCGATAGCGGGAGAGGAGTTTGCTGTGGGGACGCAGCATTCCCTTCTCCATGCCTCGACCAGTTTAGGAGGCAGCTGGCCGAATATTCCAATGGGAATAGCGAACAACTCTTACCGTATGCCCAAGGTCTGCGACCCCGGAACATACACTTCTCATAACAGGCCGAGGTGCCTCGGCTTGTGGGAACCTTAGTTCAAAAACGGAGAGGAAAAGGCATACCCAAAGGCAGCCCCTTCGTATCTCTCCTAAAAGGTTCTGCCTGCTAGAGAACATCCCTCGCAGGTTACCTGCGAGAGAATTCTCTCGCAGGCTTTAGGTATAAGAAAAGATTTATCCATAATGAAAAAGTCTTCCTACTGAATCCGGACATTAAGAAGCATAATAAGACGTGAGCATGGAGAAGCCCCGAAATATACTACGTTAACTGTGGCAAACACTGTGAGAGAAAGTCGAGTTGAGAGATAGGTTTAATCATGGAAAAATGCATATCAAACACTCTTGGACTGTTTTACATGTAGTAGACTAATCCAATGTAGAAATGAGAATATAATACGTCTGTATAAAACAATATAATTCGATCAAATAGCCAAATACTGACAAAAACAAGTGATGATGAAAGGGACAAGGGTCCCAGAAACGTTGTGTGGTATATATCATTCTTATTTTTGTCTGTATTTGGCTGTTTCATCTAATTATATTAATACAGTGTGATTTAAAACATACGTCACCGAAGAGATAATCTCAAAGGTGCTGCGAACGACATGTTGGTAACACAGAAAGTCTAAGCAACTCTAGACGTGTACTCGTTTATTTGAAAATATCTGACATACCCATTAAAATTGTCAGACATTCTGCATTTGTTGCATCGAAAACCGAGGGTAAGACCGGTTCACTGTTCAAATCCAGAATGTGTGAGGTCAGGTGACAGACAGTCGTGTGACAGCCAATTATCTTCTACGGATTACATACAGTCTGGATAAGAAAAAAATACGAGTCATCGAACCGAAAATAATATTATAACGCTTTTTAATGGTTTTGTTTGGACTATCGTTTGAAAAATACGTATCAATTTACCGGTCCACAACTCAAGGCAAACTGTTTTTTTAGTGAGGGCCACATAAAAGAGACAACGTATCTTAGAAGTTAGTGATTTGTGGAAGGCAACGGACATCGCTGTACTGGTAAACAGTTTTATCTATGAGCTGGTATTTCCCGGTTACTTTCATGACGTATATATTTATATCAACAATATACCTTAACAATGAAAAGTAAAGGTGTTTATAACATGTTTTTCGTTGTGGTATTTTAATTTAATAAAATACACACAAAAAAACAGTAGTTTCTATGTAGCATTTATCGATAGTGATCTATAGTCAAATATGACGTTATCCTCCCCATACCTGATTTTCCTCTGGCAGTGTTAATTGCATCTGCACGCCGTCTTGATTTTCCGAGTAGTTCTTTCTTGAGGGACATCCCTGAATGCATAAGAAAAAATTTAAAAAACTAAACAGTGTGAAATGTGAAATCAACATTAATTTTGCAAAGGTAAGTGGTTATTGTATTATATATATATATATTTATTGGTCGAATTTTAATTAATGAGAAATAACATCGATATTATTTGAATTATGATAAATTATTTTCTATCTCGTGGAACACTTGGGCAATAAAAATTATTGAAATTCTTGTAACACAGTTCTAATGGGTCACTAGAATTTACTAATGTTACGAGTTACCATTAAATGTTAAACTTTTGAAATTGCTTTAATCATTGACAAACAAGTCCCATACCCTTGTTAGTTGCACGCAAAATATTACTGTATCAATAGAAGGTATAAATGTAAGCTTTGCAAGAAATGGTTATGAAAATTACACGTACGTGACGCAAATGCGGCGGGCAGACGGGCCAACGGATATGAGGCAGGAACTACAAGCGGATAAGAGATAAAGAGGCAGGTTTTCCACGTACCTCGCTCCTTAACACACTCCACACACTACCTATGGCGCACTGCTGTGGTTAATGTATTCAACTGGTTTCGTAGGAGCTTACGCAACGTAGCCTCTCCTCGACTTTCGCGTTTTAATGGACGTGTCTTCCCCCAAAGTGATAGTGAATTATTGAAACATGTTTCTTACAGACTATTGCAAGTATTTAAGATAATTATTGTTCAACTCAAGACTAGAGAGAAAATCTTTAACAACCTCAAGCCATAGAGGCCATGAAATTATATCGAATTAAAATATCAGGATGGTAAAATGTCGACCGGACCTGGTCACTTTTCACTCTTTGATCTACATTTTTGTTTAAATTGCAACACATATTTGTATTGTTTAAAAAACTTATGTTTCAAGGTACAATCATTTTTAAAACGTCATTTTTCATAAAAATTTTATCACTGTTCCAAATATTATTCCATATTAACGTAAAATTTATACCAATTATTAATACTGTATAATTAAGACTGCATAAAAGTATACCTTTAAGGGCTATAGTTAACAATTATAATTAACATATAAAATTAACATATAAAAGAGAATATTTATGATCTTTTGTGAGGGAAGTAAATGGCTTATAGTTCTTTCCAAATGGGAGCCGTATGGCTGTTAGCGAATGAGAGTAGGGAATTAAACGAACGTTGCCACATCGTCAATGATGAATGACAACAAACCCCTATTGCAGCTACGTGGACATTAATGTGTGACAACTTCGCACGAATTTGAATCGTCGGCGCAAGGAAGAGCTTCAAGGTCAAACCGGCTCCCATTTGAAAAGCACTATAGTTAATTAAGTTATGTGGATGGAAAAATGTCGATCGGATCGAGAATCGAACAGGGGACCTCCCGCTTACCCGGCGGAAGCTCTAACCTCTAACATGTTGACCCCAGACTCTGAGCTTACATTTCTCAGTCCTTTAGACCTCATGCGGTCCTCCTTCAATTTACTTATTCCAATTCCTTCATTGCCTATTTCAGGATCTGATGAAGGTCGTAAATTGATTATAGGTCCTTACGTTTATTATATTTATATTCAAAGTTATTGAAAGACAAAGCTTATATATAAGCGTCAAGCCATACCGCATGGTTAAGTTAATTACGGTATGTAGATGGAAATATGTCGACCGGAGAACCTCATGAGGTCTAAAGGGTGGCGGAATGTCGCACTAGGTCTGGAGTCGACAGAGATTAGCTCAGTTGTCAAAGCATACGCCCGGTATGCGAGAGAGATCGCGGATTCGATTCCCCATACGGTCGACATTTTTCCATCCACATACCTTAATTAACTTAATCATGGCCACATGGCTTGAGGCTTATATAAACTTTCAGTATATATATATATATATATATATATATATATATATATATATTTGAATATTAAAATTAATTGTGGTCAAGTTATCAATCAAAAATTCTGGCCCCATCACAATATATCAATGTAATATCGTTAAATTTATATATTTTGCCATAATGTTTCGCGTATTTTGTAAGAATTTTTACTATTAAACATTTTTAGTTTCTTTAATTCGAAACTTCTTCTTGGTTTTAAATATACAAATGGATTTCTAAATTTCTATTATCGTGTGTTTTCCACATTATGCAGGCTTTGAATGTATTATAGTCAATAATACGGCCTTCATACAGACAAACTTTAAATAGAAAAAAAAATACTCAGAAAATTTAAATTGAAAATTTCCTGACGTTTCGACGAGGATTGGCGAATTTTTCTAACAACGAAAATCTTATGACTGAAAATTTAACGTAAAAATTAAAATGATATATAAATACATAAGGTCCAAATATCTTAAAATAAAACATCATATAGCTTATTAATCTTTCAGTGTTATAATATTAATAGAAATGCGTATTAGATTTTTAAATTTAACTTTTCCTAGTTATTGTTTCTCTATTTAAAGTTTGTCTGTCTGAAGGTCGAATTTAGAATCTTTTATGTTTACAGGCGTAATTTCTATTACCATAATTCTATAGTATTTTTCTTTTTGCAAGTCCGGAAAGAGCCCTTTCGAATTTATATTTCAAATTACACTGATTGCCGAAGCCTATGCTACTGATTATTACTTGTACATCAACGTTGCATATTTTGTTTGTGAAATTTGTGTCGTTGAGTATCTTTCGACAGGTGTAAGACTGCTTTGCAAAATCGAGTTGTCTATAGAGCTCCGAATAAACTTTACGATGCATACATAAATAAAAACTGTGTTTTTGTAGCCCAATCTATTATATATAAACTCCAAAAACTGACATCTCCAGTCGATAACAGGTGTCGTTTCCAACTTTTTCTTTTAAGTTCTAGTCACGAAAAAAATTATATTTTGGAGACTTCTACTTGATAAAGATGAGTATAATTTTCACACAAAAACGCATTATACAGTCTTTTATCACAGTCCCTGGTTTTATTTGTACTTCTTTATTTCATTACATTTTCTTCCAGACTTTTCGAAGGGATTCATCACAATAATAATCTACAGTATTAGAGGAAAATATTATAAAAATAAATCTAAATCTAATTAAAAGAATTATTATACTTTATGGGATTCGTACACTGCAATATAATTTTCTTAAAATTACCAGTCGGAAAGATCTTATTTTACATGAAGACTATTTGTTTATAAATAGTCAAAATCATATTGGACACACATATCTTCATACGAAATTATTTACTATTATAAATGTCCTGTGAGTAAAAAAATGAGAACATAATTTTAATTCGTAATTACTTTCTTGTATATATTTAAGATTTTAAAACGTATTTACAAAATTCCTAATATATCATATAATCTTCATTATGTTTTAGGGAGTGTGTGTGTATCAATAAATCGCGATGCCACCGCCCTTCCACACTCTTCCTAACAGGAACGGAAATCGACAGGCCATGTGCAGATCTTTATATTGTCTTCGTAAATCGGCTTTGTATATTAATGTGCCGTCAGTGCGTATTTCTCAAAATGAATGCGTTGTATCCAGAAATTTCAACGGGAATAATCTTGATAAATCTTTATCAGCCCTAAATTGAGATTTTGACAAAATTTTCTACGATGAACGGTCGCGATCATACAGTTGATTCTGTTGTTTAGAGAAAATTTTTCATAAATATCGCCCTATTTGGTAAAACGATGAACTGAATTTAAAGAAATTTGTAATTGAACTGTATGTGGTCGTGCTTAGCTGAAATTCATCTCAAAATTGTGAGAAGATTATGTGTATGTATTTTAGCTCTTTAGACCAATGTCAAGGGTCTCAATTTGTTCTCTCCTGTTTGAAAAGTGTTGTATAAACAAATTATTTGTACAATTTTGTCCAGCCTGTATGATAACTTCCTAGGGAATTTCTTGTTTGCAATTCTGCAAGAAATGTATTTATTTGTACTAACTTACTCTATGAGATTATTTGATTTTCGTTCTTCCGGCTTATTAGGTCAATGTTTTTTTCTTAGGCATGTTTAGAATGACGCGATGGATAATTTTTTGACAGCATCGTGGGGTTATAAAAGTCCCGTCCAGGGAAATAACCCAGAAAGCGCAAAAGATAATGTCGTAAGGTGGCGATTAGTTGAATTGTATTGTCGATCGAAGTAATTTCTTATTTTTAGCTGGACTTCATTACTTATAAGCGCGTACCGAAGTTGACCGATGTTTGCCGAAGGTGTCCGAATCGGTGCTTTATAGTCTGTTAATTTTATACTGTTGACATACATTTATTACATTCAGTGAAAACTATTGTTCCCATATTTTTTTTGGATGCTTGAAAGAGAGATAAAACCTCGTTTTTGTTTAAGAGAAATAATGTTAGTAGAAGAAATTTAGGATACTAAGTTTCATATATGAGGTATAAATATTCATTTATTGATGTGTATCAACATTTTCTTTTTGAAGCTTTTTGAATGTTGCTACAGGAACAAATATTCCACGGGTATACCAATAGGCGATTCTTAATTATCATTTATTCTCTTCGACAAAAGAAAAGTGATGAGGAATTATACCTTTAAGTATTTAATTGATTTCCACGGAGGCTATCTTCTTAAACCGTACTTGAAGTGTTTCGTTTAACTTTGCGGTATATTCTCTTGTCATGGCTTCATTTATGGAAGGATTGTTATCTCGTCTAGTCTGAGCCTCATTGACCAAGGTACTTCATAAAACATTCTCAACTAATATTTCCTTATCATTAATCTACGTACTATAAATGAATTTTATGATTTCTAAAAAATATTTACTTACAATTAACATGTGCGAATGTACAGTAACTGTTTCTAGTGTCTACGATGAGTACGTATAGTTTTTGTTAATGTGCGTGGTGATATTGTACGAGTATATATAATGAATGACTCTAAATTACTTTTAATTGTTATTTATTAATATACTTTGCTTATTATTGCATCATCTAGACGTTAAGGTGTAAGGTGTTTGATTGAATTTGAAGTATTGTTTGATCAATGATCTCTTTGAGATCATTAACGAAACCGGTAGTGGCAAATTCGTACGTCGGTGTTTACTCTGTATTTCAACTGCGTGGGCAATATCGACCGCGAATCTCAGTGTATGGGTATTCGCCAGGTTTCGGAATTCTTCGAGCAGCGATTTAATGACCGTGAAGAGAATTTTTCAGAACTATCATGTTAAACAGTTAATAAGAAGAACGGCAGCTGTAATACTAGCATTCTACGTGCGCTAGTTCAGTAGTTGACCTAGAACACAATTTATGAAATTGAACTGTTGTATGTTTTTATTGTACGGTTATTTCATTGCTCAATCTCTACCAATACAATGGTCGATCGATATTCTAATAAGAGTTATTTATAACTATACCATGATGTTATTTGAAATAACCTCTCTAAACATATGTTTAACTGACGTAATTTTTTTTGTCGCGCACTTTTTGTATGCAACAGAACCATCCTGAAGAGTTGATTCTCGTTCAAGGTCTAAACTTCATTCACAGAGATTGTCTTAGATAGGTTTCTTCGCCAAATACGTTTTTTAAAGCAAAATACCCCCGTATAAATGGTCACTGCAGTTTATTGATCAACATTTTGTGGACCCAAAATATCAACTAGGAGAAATTGATAGTATCATCAATCCACAATTATTTGGAAATATAGCAGACTTTCGAAATTATTTTGTGAACCGGTTAATTACAAGTAACTAATGAAATTGGTATGGGTGATGATCTGCATTTTTTAATTTTATATTAACTTCAGTGACATTTAATTTTTCATCGACTGCAGTAAGTTAAAATCGAAATGGAAAACCTTTTGCTGAATGAGGTTATTCTTCTTATAAAATCAGTCAATAATTGATCATATGTTAAGTTTAAAAAGCCCCTACTCAGAACCATCACAAAGGACTTCAGTTACATATTTAAATTCTAGATTAATGAGTTTATTTGTTTCTTATCATAAAATATCTCCCATCTGTTTAAGAACATAAAAATATCATTTGGTCCGTAGACTACTTCAAACGTTATTTCTTGAAACTTATGTTTTCTTGACTTCTAATTTAATAATGTACAGTAGTTGTTGACATTAACTCGTCTTGGGTAATTAGCATTAGAGCTTCTTTCTTAAAATTAAATTGTTTAAAGAGGAATTTCGTGGTAATATTATCCTTCAAACCGAAAAACTGAAAAAACAGCATTTACACGAAGTTGCGTTGCCAACCAATTTACTGGCTTGGAAGCATTCGGAATATTTCCGCGAATTTTCATTACAAGGGCAAAGTGATATTCTATTATTTTACGAAATTTTTTTTAATGAATATTGAGAAGTCGGGTTACAAACATTAGAATCGAGATCTATAGTGAGCGTATTTGCGTCGTGACGTATCAGTTAAATATCTTGGGTAGGTACATCCTTGAGGAATATTTTCCGGGATATCTATGACGCATATTACGTGCCATGAGACACTACGAACCATTAACGGGCTTTGTAGCCAACAATTGAAACAAAAGTTTTGAACTCATTAATTTTATCTAGAGTTGCTCATTTTTCCCCAAAATTATCATTTCTTTAATTTACAGCGGGTCAGCAGAGACACCGAAGTCTAAGCTTTAAAAGGGCAACAATATTGGCAATTTTCGCAACCTATATACATGCACCCACACACAGAGATACATATATAAATAAATAAATATATATATATATATATATATATATTGTCATGGGGAAAAACTTATAAGGCTCAAGAGAATTGGAATCATAAATGCTACAGTAATTTATTTTATTTGTATTAATTATTTATTTATTAGAATGCTCAAATTAATTCGAGTATGTGATTCTTGATTTTATTGTGCTGGTGTTTTCTGGAAGCCTTGTTCCTTTCTTCAGGTGCAGAAAATATGTAAGAGCCGAGAGAGACACAACTGCAAAACTAGTCAGTTGAACTCAAAAGCGAAGAAAACGCTAAGACAATGGGAAAGCACACGGGTTTGCGTAACAATAAGGGAACAACGCAACAACACAATACTCAATTTCTGTTTTTTTTGTTAACATTTAACAACGAAAATCGATTGTAAAAACAAGGTAAAATTAAGGTGAGTAATATAAGATGCTTTGACTTGAGTAGGTTGTTACAAAACAAGCTTTTTCCAGTGAGTGAACGATTCGATCCGACCCCTGAAAAAATACATTTGGCTCAATTCTAGTGTCGAGTGGATATAAGATATGACTTACTCCTATAAGTCGAAAGAAAGAAGATGCTCTTTCCATTCTTGTGGAGCAAGCGAAGAGCCATTTTTCCTACAGCTACGCGCGGTGATCGCTTTGATGCAGGTTATTTTCGCATGCGTCCCGTTAAGAAGAAAGGTTTTTAAGTCTCATAAAAATTGGATCATTACCCATTCACTTGATATTTACAAACTACTCGCACCATTCATTAACGAAGACGTGTTATGACAAAATAAACTCCTAAATAAATTCACAATATTTATTCTGGACGAGCGGAAACCAAACCTATGGATGTCTAGTGGGACATATAACTGATATTGTTGGACGTAGTATCGAAAAAGTTCGGTAAATACCTGTAACTAATTCTTTTTATGTATTTCACTCATATAGTGTTCATTTTGGTTCACAGAAAAACTTAGAAATTTAAATCATAACACGTTTTCATCGGTACCAAATACATCATCCATTACCAAAAGCCCGACCTACCCGATGCAGATTTTCTGGGGTTTTCCCTGTACCAATTTTAGTCAGGATCCTTAAACTATAGCTCAGGTAACCAATTTTTCCCTTGGCTACCTTGCTCTCCCATCCGAATCTCCCCTTTCCTTTTTGAATTGGCACAATGATATTACAGCCAAGTTCTGATATTATTTCCTCATGTCTACACGAATATGGTATAGAGTTTGTTGTAAATGGTGGGGAAAGTAAAAAAAAGTTGCATAAACAGCTGTCAATTATTTTTTTGTTCTCTATTTTACTTACGTTGTGTCCGTGTGTCCGTTCCCTTAATGGCGCTAGCCAGACTTCCGTTCGGCTGTTGCTCAGTGATGACATTTTTTTTGTACAGTGGTTTCATTAAATGAAAAATTAAATATCTCTTTGTCACTTTTATAATTTTTAATAAACTTTTTTTACTTTATGTACAAATAACATCAGTCATAATGAATATTCACTCTATGATAGTCCATAAACTAGTTGATGTGCTGCTATAAATAACAATAAATCAAAATTACTATAACGAAGGTCTAAAAGTTCGTTTATGTTTCTCAGACAGATACCGTTTAAAATTTTAATTCAATATTTTTTTCTCGTGGCTTTTAGATCAAATCATAGCTTTTCCAAGCGACTTTGTTTGCCAACCTCGGGAATTGCATATTAGAAGTCATTTATGTAATAGGATCAGAGCTGCGTGTCTAAGATATTCCACACGCAGGCAGGGCTGTCCAATTTGGATTTCATCGTCTGTTTTCCTGTGAATGCAGTTAACAGGTTAACAGGACTTGGTAATAAGTACAAAAGTAGTGCTTATCTTCAAGGACACAACAATTAAGTAAAAATAATAATCTTCTATTCTAACACGACCTACTGAGAACTTATGAAGCAACGACTCGATTGACTTTTTCTTTCCGATTTGAAGCAGTTGTAGTAATCGATTTACTCAAACAATTCTATTATTTTCTCTGGTTACATTATATAAATAATTTCTATTCTCAGCAACCTTTCTTTGTGAATACTACAAAATACTATTAATTAACAGTTTAATTTTGTCGAAAACAAAAATCTATTACTTTTACTTCATTGTCAGATATGTTTATGACTTTTTATTTGAAAGTCATCTTTTCATTCATTCTGGCAGAAGAATTCAGGACACCATTTGGTGATTAAAGTAAAAATTAATAGACCTTTCAATCTGAAAAATCTGAAAAACGCTATTCCAAAATGCAAATGTGGATTAAGCAGATTTTTATAAAGTCGAATGTATTAATGTATTAATGTATTAATATTTATTTATAAATGTATTAATTATTTATAAATTTAAACATAACATTGTTATAGGTCTTCTTTACAAAATGGTTAGTCTATATTTTATCAGTCGATTTAAAATCTATTGAGAAACTATGCATAAACGAGAACAAGAGTTTCAGGAACGGACAAAGGAAAGCAATATTTATTTTTAAACAAGAGACTTTTCCAATCCTGCATTGACAGCGGTGCTGGGAAAGCAGAAGAAAAATAATCGAGTGTACATAGGAAGACGACAAAAGAAGTTGATGCTGGTTACACGAAGAGAAGTTGCAATCATTAATGCAGTAACAAAGACGTGCGAGAAGACTTGCTACCTGGCGTACTCTTAGCACGCTTTCGTGGTTGTCATGAAATTTTTTTGTTTCACGCTTTAATGATATGTGTTTCTTTGCGAACAGTTACAAGTTGGAATTATTTTACTTTGCATAAAACATTCTATTTAGGTATTGAAGGTTTATGATCATAACATCTCTTAATGTATTACAAATTCTGCATTAAAGCAAGTAACTTTATAAAGGTATGTGTTTAATGAAGTAGAAAGTACAAAATTCCTGGATATTTCTCTAGATAATAAACTCAACTGAAAATAACGTATTAACAAATAAGGCCAGCTAGGCAACATATGGAGTCAGAGTTATATCAAAGTACATTGATACGAAAACTGGAAAGCTAATATATATGTTATATTACCATTCCTTAATGTCATATGGAATTATATTTTGGAACTCCACAGGTAAAGATAAGGACTTTCTATCCCAAAAACGTGTAATTAGGATAAAGTGAAATGTAAATTCTAATATTCCACGCAGAGGGTAATTATCTGGTAAATTCATTTACTATTTTATGGTACTTGTGATAAATAATAAGTATAAACTTAGAACAAACTCGGATATGCATTAATTTAATAAAATAAATAAAAATAATTTACGTAAGAGTTACTAAGTCTTTGTCGCTTGCACAATATTAATTTTTAACAATTTCCTGATGGCATTAAAGAATTATGAAACTCACCAAATGCTTTCAAAAGTCAGCTTAAAACAATTCTCTACTCTGTAAATTAATTTTTGGAAAATAATTCTATTTATTTGTTAATAAACTTGGAATCTTGGTGCAACTATTGGTAGTCTTTCATTATTAAATTAAAAATAATAATTATATTGATTTTTTAATTTAAAAATTTAATTTGATACAGCAAAAATAGTATGTTATGATATCTTATTCTTATGTGAATTAAGTTATTAACTAATTAGATATAGGTCCAACAAAATGTAAAATATATGAATCTTTTCCAAATCCTTGAAGATTTTATTATTCGAATATATGGAATGAATAAATCCTATTATATTCTATTATACAGATACATATGTTCTAGATTTTATAACAGGCCTACTTATGAAAGTTAAGTAGCTTATTATTCTATTCCTGAGACTATAAATAGATCTGTATCCAATTGAAGTCCATTTTCGGAATCAGTATTACATATACTAGACCATTATATCGCCTTACTAATTGCCCTTACGTTTTTTTTGTGTGTTTCATAGCATTGCTATTGATCCTGTTGACAATATTTCGGGCACACAAATGCGTCTAGATTCTTTTAATAATGTAGTAAATTGTGAAGGTCAGTTTATTTTAAATAATTTTCATTTTACCTGAATTTTCCATCTACTTTTTTCTCATTTATATATTTTTTGTATTTTTTTAAATCGTGTATCTTGCACTGCATCTGTATTTATCATATTAAGGTGTTTTTATATTTATAGTTTATTTATTTTTTACTTGACCTCAGCAGAGGACTAATTGATTCAAGAAATAAATCAATTTGCTAGCATTGAAAATTTCTGCTAAACATCGCCTTCGCGCCATAAAAAAAATCATTTTGATTGATTTTAGATAGCGGAACATGCAGATTTTAACTATTTTGAAGGAAATTTGGACACTGTCCAGTACTCGCTTCCCAGTTATGACCAAAACATTTCAAAATCCAATCAAAACAGCCGTATAAGTGATCAGATGCGATAAACTTCGTCACCATATTGCGTCGTATTTCGTGCGTAATAAAAATATTACAAAGTTCCGGCATAAAATTGAAGGGGAAGCCATTCTTGGCAAAAATAAATCTGTAACACAAGAAAATTGTGTAGGAAGAAAGCAAGTATGCTTCAATTTTGCCGACTTTTTAAAATTTATATTTCAGGATGATGACTAGATACAATACAAATAATATAATTAATAACACAACTCTTTGATAGAAGTTGGTCACTTGCAAATAAAATTTGTTTTTTTTAAAAAAAAATGAAATCCTGCCTCGGAGTTAAGTTCTAATCTTAATTTGGACTTTGAGTTCCCATTTTATGGCTACATTAAAATAAGCGGAAGAGTTCACATTATTAGAAGCAACATAGTTATTTCCCGTCAAGCTATTGTTCATTCTTATATCCCCGATTTAAGTCATCTAAAATTAATGTAATCTACTTATTACACATTAATAATAATAATTATGAAACTTATTGACATTGTCAATTAAGATGGGATCATGATCTCGTTTCTTCATACTTTCGAGGTTTCCTTTAGTGGACCAACTCAGTATATTCATTATAAATTATTTTCTCGATAATTTATACGTAATGATACGCGACGCAGTCATTGTACAAAACATTACGTACGTAGACAGTGGTCGTTAAACTGTTATTTTTACTGCAAGCACTGTAAGTAGTTCTTCTGTAACTGTAGTGTGCTCATCTCTGAGTCACGTTCACACTTTACTCGACAGTATTGTATTACACATGCTTAAATTAATAAGCAGTAGCTATAAATGTAGCAACGAAGTGTCAGATGCAATACAAAACAAATAAAGATCACAAAGACTCTGTAGAAGAAGTTTACTTTCTCTCCGATATATCTCGTCGGCGTAAATTGTAATTACTCTCTCCTCTCAGCAGATGTCGAGCGTATCGTTTCCCTGTGATCTTACTGGCCTAAAACATATTCATGGTAATTTTTTGTTTGTTACAACCTATGAAATTAAATATAAACTTATAAGTTAGTTTTCTTCGGACAGTTTTCTGTGCCTTCGTGACTCGCAAATTGCAATGGATTCTACGCAGTTAATTCTTTTCTTTGGCAGATACTGGCATAATCTCGTGAAATTGTGCAAGAGTTCGAATTTCCCCATATTTAACACAGGCCAGGAGCTCGCCGCTAAACTTTTTCATACGGTTGTTAATTCTGCGAGGTAGACAACCTTTCGTATAACGTAAGTGTCGCCAGAGATTTCTACATCAGCGGTCGAGCACCAATCACACGTTGCTACGTAATTTTAACACGCATAAATTATTAATCTCTCTGGCAGTCGCAAACCGATTAGTTAGTATTGAGCTAGGAAGACAGTGAATAATATATAATTGATAGTGAAAAGTAAGCAAACAATTTAGTGATTTTAAATCATCTACTGAAATCTTCAGCACTTCTACGTGTTAAAATAAAATTTATTAAACAACCATAAAATACTATATCTGACTAATAAGATATGTTAATGAATATCCGAAATTTACCATCTTTCACCACAGAAAAATAATATATTTTTCAACGACTACACGAAGCTTATTTAATTTCTGTCGGGAGTAAATTTTACACGCGTAATATTTTATCATTCACTATTTCGAAAAATATTTGGAAAATACATGCCGAGTGATTTCTTTTACAGAAAGAACTAACATAGTATTTGTCATGTAATAATAATAATTATAGTAATAATAATGTTTTTCTTTCCATGGTTTGCATAACACGAAATGGAAAAACACTAAGATATAACCTAATGAAAAATATATACTAGATTAAATTCAACATGTTGACATGAAGATTGTATGTCTAAGGGTCTTGTAGCTAAATCTAGTAGAAAGAAAATCTTACGTACTCATGTACAGGATTAAGTTTGTTTTTATGCAAATGTGTACAAATTAGTTAATTTCCATTTTTGTGAACATAAAATAATGGCCACAATATAAATATACTACATTTAAAAGTCAGACATACAGTATCGCGACTTATTTACTATTTTTGAAATTCTGATTCATGCAGGGGATACCATTTAGTTTCTTTAGATGTTCAGGGAACTTATTGGGTTAATTAAATTCCTATCACTTTTAGTCAATTCGTTGAATATTAAGTTCGATAATAAGGCAGACACGTTCATTGGGGTAAAATTTTGTACGTCTTTACTCTGCGTGTTATTCGTATTTAATTTCTGTTTATGAGATTTGTAAATATATTATGAAAAGTAGTGAAAGAAAATCCAACAGTAAGATATTAAATAATTTCAAGCATATGATATTAAAGAAAATTATCGTGAAAGAAGGTTAGCGTTCTTTTGTAATAGTATATATGCAATTTTAATTTAAATGTGTTAAAGTTTCCTTCCAGTGTTTTAGACTTGTATCAGAATATCGAAATATAAAAATAGCGGATCATGATGAGCTGGTTGCAATCCGACTGAGGCAATCAAGCGCCGCCGGCTGGGTCAAATACTTGCTTCAGCTGGAAGACAGAAACGTGTGCCCTGTGGATTTTATTGACGTATCCCCGCAGAGCTGGAGCAGCAATAGCTATAAGTGGTAGCTGATTTTCCTAACACATGCCCTCACATGGTAATGAAATCACTAATTGGAGAAAAATTCTATTTCAAAGGATCTTCATTTTATCGCTCGAGAGTCATTTGTCAACAGAACTTTATTGTGGATGTATTTTTTTTTTCGATGCGGTGCTGTTAATAGTATTCTTAAATAAATCATTTTTTTAAGTAATGGTTTTGTGACAGTACCGATGTCTGCCACCAGGAGGAGAAGCGTGGTGGATGTTGCTGCTATCTATTGACTGAGATGCAAACTTCTTTTGAAGCTGAATAACAGATCAGAATTTTAAGTAGCGTTCGAATGTTCCAGAACATTTTTTAACGTTTTATGTATTTCATTACTTCTTTTCAATTCGTTACAATTCGAAAAACGTGAAAATTGAAGGATTAAATAGCCAAGTGGGAGCGTAAATCTGGGGTATAAACGCACCACATGTCAGACAGAAATACGAGAAACAGAAATATTCTAATGTTGACCATACTTTTTCTATTAGAAAATTTCGTCATTCGTATAAAACGAAAATGTCAATATTAATACAAGTATATATATATAAATATATATATATATATATATATATATATAAATGCCCAGAATTTTTCCATACTCGTAGGCTTTACAACGCCTTGTCCTCTTGAAGTAGCAGCGATTTGTATTACTTTTAGGCGAATGCCGGGTAGGATCCTTAAAATATAGCCCGGGGGCCCTAGTAACCCTTGGCTACCTTCCTACACCCTACCGCATCTCCCTTTCAAATCCCTTTCCTATCCTTTAAGAGGGGAGTTGCCACTATGTGGATTACCCTATACATAGCCTATCTACACCCAAAAAAAAAACATAATTCAGGACTTGAATCGCAACTGATAGCATCTTTTTTTTCGTTCATAAATTAACTTGGAGGAAACAAAATTGAAGCCTAGGTCTAACGTTATTAAATAAAAATATCCGTCAATCGATGCAACACCATCAGAAAAATTAACAAACATACAATTAATTAGCCAATAAACGGACTAAATAAATGATGAGATAATTTTAACACAACGTTTCTGCAATTCTTTCATCAGGTGGTGAAAACACCGCAAGTCCTTTATGAATGAATCGTGGTTAGTGTGGTGTATTGCCCTTCAAGCTCTTAGTTGTTTTAATCACCTGATGAATGCCACAAGATTTGCAGAAACGTCCGGTATATATTGTAAAACTTAATTTTCTCTGTTATTGGCTATTTCATTATCTATTTGTTAATTTTCTTTTAATCGTGATATTTTTATATTTTCAACCATTAGAAAAAAATAATTATTTACTGAGAGTAATAATACTAAATACGACCTTCATGCAGAAACACTTTAAATAGAGAACAATAAGAAAATTTAAATTTATAAGTGCCGGAAACGCGAATAGTTGTCTTTTTCTAACGTCGGACCCCTTAAGTTAATTTATAAAATTAAATTTTATGTGTAGATCGAATTTAGTATTAGTATTTCTTAACAGATGCTATGATATACTTAGAGTAGCAACAAGTTGCACAAAGCACCTTTATAGGTAACTCGTGCTGCAAAAGCGGAGAAGTGTTCATCAGAATCACGTTGAGAGTTTAGAATGGAATGGAATGCAAAATGATCTAAAGAGACACTAGGCAAGGACACAAAGTGTTCATAAAACACCAAAGAAAGGCCTTTTTATAGATGGAAAGGTTCACTCAGACAAACTTGGTAGATGCAGTAAAATGTAGAAAAGAAAAATACAGTAAAAGTGTGGCAATGGGAGGCTTTAAGTTGAAAAAAGTATTTATATATATATGTATATTACAACAATGCATCTTGCTTATCTTTGTGACCTAATTTGAGGTCGTTGACGTATGTCGTGAAATATTCAATATTATAATTTAGTAGGCCGAGATTTTTGTACTGTACAATTCGCAATAACCAATTAGTTAATATGAGTAGCTTTCACCAGGAAACTGTATTAACTTATTTAATAATGGTAAATAATAATATAATATAATAATCTCTATCTATAAGGGACGCACTAGATGTATAAAGGCTTTCCATGATTTTCGTTCATGCTTCACTGGATTGCCAACAATTGATTCAAACTGAAAGCAAATTTATGGTCAATAAATTTTATAGATTTAATAAAATAGCCATAATTTTAACTTTCATAAAAAACAAAAATGTTCAGGAATTTGAGGGTTTCAAATTTCATTTTGTATGAAAAAAATATTTTAATCCCTTTGTGTTCATGGGTATAATAATAATGACACTGCCCATAAATTCAGGGTTTTCTTTTCTTTGAGATTAATAAATAATTTGTTTTTAACCCATGACTGCTCTCTAAGTCACTGGTCTGGGCTTTACTGGTATTTCTTCTCTGATTTATTATAACGAATCATCTGATTCGGCATAAATTTAGGCAAAGCAATCTGAGGTCTATAGGAAACAAAATTTTGACGGAATTATACGATTTTGTACCTTTTTTCAGTAAAAAAGAAGAATTATTCTTATATTTATTTCTGTTCACTGACTACACGTATTCGGGAAAATACTAAGTTTCGAATCGCGAAAAATTGCAATAATACGTTTTTATCCACAGAGCGAAATTTACAAGCATTCGTCATAACTCTTATTTCATTTAGTAAATTTCTCCAGGATACAATGAGATGTGGCACAATTTCCTGATGGAAGCTTAACGCCTTCAACAGTTCGATCGATTTCTGCCCAACACGACCTCACTTTCAAGTAACCTATTAACTCTCTCTATTTCGTATAAATATCAATTGTATGTAGGGTACATGGTGGTTATCTACTTAGATGGCTCTCCCTTTTAACAGCATAGGAATCGGTGGTAAAGGAAGGATGTGGAAGGTAGTTGGTCAAGAGGTGACTAGGGCCTGCGGGTTGTAGTTTAAGTATCCTACCCAGCATTCACCTAAAAGTATTGCAGGGAAAATCTATAGTAACCTGCATCAGGTAGTTCAGCTAACGGGAGCTGGGTTTCCTGTGATGAGGCAGCATTCCCAACTGCATGCCTCAACTGGATTTGAGGGGCAGCTGGCCAACTGGTCTTATAGGATCAACAAATAACTCGTAACGTATTCCCATGTCTGCAACCCTCTCAAATCCTGACTAGATGTCACAGCTTATGGGAACCTCTATTGCATAGAGTTCAGACTATTTTGTGGATTTATTTTGAAGTTTATGAAAAATGTTTACATATCAGTTTTGCATTTTATTCTTAATATGAAAAATCAATGAAATTTTAATGCAAGCATAAAAATAATTATATTTTACTTAAGAAGCACTTATAAACAATCACGAATAATTTTTTTAAATATTTGGTTGAACCTTGAAAACATAAAGAAATGGTCACATGGGAAAATACTCTGATAATATATTCAACTACACTGAAAGACAGAAAAATTTGTTGAAAAGTCATTTGAAATAAGTGTGAAATGTTCAGAAGGTTTTAATTTAATAAGGTTGACTTCATAACATGAGTGCAACAGTTGCTAGAGGAAAAATACTGTAAAATAATTATTTCTATTGAATTACTTATAGTATAAAATTAAATAATAAAAATAGCAGCCTTTTAGTCAAAACAAAAATTTAATTTTACAATTTAAAACAATAAATATCAAACATGAAATTTTGTCCCTCAGTTAGACCTTTTCAGGTATATAGATGTTATATTCAATAATTTATTATAAGAAAATTCAAGTTGACAAAATTTCTAACATGTGGATTGTCCACACGTTGCAGCAATCAGTGACGAATTATTGTGTTTAATATTTTTTGCTTTTAAGTTGAATAATTACATTTTTTTACTGATAGGTTGCTATTTTTATTATTTAATTCAAATATGAAGTCTGATTGTTATAATTGTTAGTATAATACTAATTTTAAAGCTATAATTGGAATAGTATTTTTTGAGTTTTTGGGCTCTGCTCAAAAAAGTATTATTTACGGTAGTAATTTGTTAAAATTACAGTATAACAGTTATTCTGAACCTAAGCTCTGAATAGCACTGTCACATCTGTGTGACTAACACCTCCAAAAATTACTTTGAATTCTCTTGCATGTGAAATCCATCTTTATCACTTCTGAAAGCAATTGCTTATCTTTTTCTCTCCTTACCTAATATTTCATTAATTGATTATATGTTATGAAGCTACATATACAATATATCATTGTATTGAACTCCTCACCCCCAAAAAACCCAGAACACCCACCTTCTACTTGCTCCCCAAAATCCACAAACCTAATATACCGGGCCGCCCAATAGTTGCCGGCTACAATTCCCCTACTGAGAGGATTTCTGCATTGGTGGATGAGTCCCTCCAACCAATAGTAGAAAACCTACCCTCATTCATCCAAGACACCAACCATTTCCTACGCCGTCTTCACGAACTACCAAAACCTCTTCCACCTGACACCCTTTTGGTCACTATAGACGTAGTGTCACTTTACACCAATATTCCCCATGCCAATGGACTAGCAGCACTTGAACACTTCTTGTCCCGCAGGCCACAAAATTCTCTCCCCACCACCAGTTTTCTGGTTTCTCTTACCCAGTTTGTCCTCACCAGAAATTACTTCTCCTTCCAGGACAACATTTACCATCAAACCAGTGGCACAGCTATGGGCACCCGGATGGCCCCCTCCTACGCCAACCTGTTCATGGGACGCCTGGAACAGGCCCACCTAAATTCCTCCCCATTAAAACCCCTGGCCTGGTTCAGGTTCATAGATGACATCTTCATGCTATGGACTCACGGACCAGACTCCCTATCCGAATTTCTCCACACCCTGAACACCAAACACCCCGTTAAATACACCTGGAACCACTCCCCAGCCAAAGTCACCTTCCTAGACGTTGACGTACACCTGAGCTCGGGCACTATCAACACATCTGTCCACATCAAACCTACAAACACACTTCAATATTTGCACTTCACCAGTTGCCACCCACACCACACAAAATGCTCCCTCCCATACAGTCTAGCCCTCAGGGGAGCACGTATTTGCTCCACCTGGAACAGCCTCGCCTCTTACACCAACTGGATCCTTAATGCCTTCATCAACAGAAACTATCCCAGCGACCTCCTCCAAAAACAGATAACCCGGGCCCTATCAAACCTCCAAACAACCACACCCACTCTTGTCCAAAACAAAAAAAGTAGTCCACCCCTCACGACAACCTACTTCCCTGGACTACAAAAAATCAATTCCATTCTCCGCCTAGCTTACACTGGACTGCAATCCAACCCTGAATTGAAAACCATCCTCCCCACTATACTCCCCACCTGCCCAAGGGTTGCCTTCAGACGCCCACCCAACCTCCGAAATTTACTTGTACACCCTTGCAAAACCCACACCACCACCCGCCCACCCCTGCCGGGTTGCAAACCTTGTGGTAGGAGCAGATGCCATGTTTGCCCTATCTTACAGCCCACCACAACCTTTCATAATCACACAAAAACCATCAAAATCAGAGAAAATATCACCTGAACGTATAGCCAACCACCGCAGCACTGTCAAACTATCTAAAATCCAATTCCCAGTAGCTGCTCACGCCCAAAACCACAACATAAACAATTTCGACCAATGCTTCACACTCACCATCCTTAAAGCTCATCAGAAGCAGAACTCCATCTATGGGAACTATCTTTCCAACATGTCTTGCAGTCCAGGCAAAGCCCTCGACTCAACATCCTTCCTACATACCATCCCCTCTTTCACGAGACCATGTGAGTATGTATGAGCATGCTCATGTATGTGTAAGTATGCATACATGTGTGTGTGTGTGTGTGCATGTTCATGTGTATTTGTATGTTCAAGCATACATGTATACATGGGATGCTTTGTATGAATGATCTGTATCCTAACCTTTCCTATGCCACAACCTCCCCCTGAGAGAGAAAGTTAGTGGCTTGGTGGGGGTGTTGATTGTTTATGAGCTACTGGCCGTGCGGCGGTCAAATCTCCACAGTCCGCAGCCGGCCGGTGCACGGAATGGTGTAACACTCCTTCCTGAAGAAGGAGGCTGAGAGCCTCCGAAAATTTGAAGAACAACCTTCAGTTCCTCATGGCGACACCGCACTTCACTTTCAGGTAAGCCACAACCTATCTCTCTATCCTTTCCATACCAATATATATATATATATATATATATATATATATATATATATATATATAAGGAGCAACCATTCATACAAATCTATAATTCTTCAATTCTTCTACAATTCTTAGTTAAAATTTTATGTAAATTGCAATTCATATTTATCAATTTTACAGAACTGAAATAACAAGGAGTTTCAAAAATTTGTATTTTAGTTGTTATGTGGTAAATATTCAACTGTCACTTTATGATGTATGATATTGTACTTTTTAATTAAATCATTATACTCCCTTTGATATCCTGAGCCTCAGATTTCAATAATGTAGCTGTACATAGGTTTGATTTCCATAATCTTAGTTGCTCTCCTACATAGAAATGTTATTTAAATATCATTCTCATTCTTCTTATGCAGTACTTTATGGACTTCATGAAAGATGAAAGTTAGATTTATGTGCAAGAAACTTCTGGAAGGTTACACAATGGATACTAAGTATACGAATATTAAGTGAGCAAAATTACTACACATCTAATTGAAACTCAAAACATTTTCTGTTTCAAATGAGATATGTTTGTATACATTAATATGTTAGTTACAATAAATTAGTATGTCAGTTAAAATTTATATTACAATATAGTACGGTCAGAAAAACAGACAATAATATATTAACAAAAATCATGATCTCACAAGGTCCACCAAAAGTTGGGGAAAATGTCGTGAGTTTTGTTAATACTTAATGGTCTGTTTTTCTGGCCTTAAAATATTTTAATATGTTGATGTCACATCTTAATATTTTCTGTGCCTTATGATTTTCATTGAAGGTATTAATATTCTGTCTTTATTAAACATAAATTTCATCTCCCTTTTCCTTCACACACACTTCCTTTCATAACATCACCTGAATGTAGTTTATTTTTTTATTCTTGATAGTTAAACAATTCTTTTCTCTATTTAAATTAGATTTTTCAAATTGTATTTAACTATTTTCTTCTGTAGATTATTTTTAAGTATTTATTTTCATGATTTTTAATTGTGAAAATTCACTGCCAACCTTTATTTACTTCTTTTCAAGATTCCAGTTATATACATAATTTCATTCCATGTGATTTATGTTTTTTTCTAATAATATATACACATTATTCCCTTATCCAAATTCATTAGACCTGTTATTTTTCTTTATATATTGTAAATCAGAAGTCATGTAAGCCATTGCATGGTTAGATTTTATAATTAAGAAATGCTCCAATTAACACAAAATTAACTGAATTTATTATTTTCATTTAAAATGTTTATTTACTTGTCATTAAATTCATTCAAAGTTAACACTTTATGCACATAAATAGTTTTAAGCTACTTCTTTCAGATTCTTTAATCAATATTCATCTGTAATATATAAAATTTTGATATTGGTTTGGAAAGGAAAGAGAGGTAGCTTGTGGCTTACCTGAAAGTGAAGTATGGTGTAGCCGTAGGGAACCGAAGATAGTTCTTCAAATTTTCGGAGGCTCTCACCTCTTCCGCATGGTGCATGGAATGGTGTTACACTTCTTCCTGAAGAAGGAGGCTGAGAGCCTCTGAAAATTTGAAGAACTCCCTTCAGTTCCCTATGGCTACACTGTACTTCACTTTCAGGTAAGCCACAAGCTATCTCTCTTTCCTTTCCAAACCAATATCACAATTATTTTTGACAATGTCATATCCTTACTTTATATATACTAAAATAGATCAATCGATAGATAGATATATAGATAGATAGATTAAAAATGTGCATCGATTATAAAACTCATGAACCAAAACATTTCTCTTAAGAACTAAAGTCAAGATGAAATTTGATTACTTTTTTATTTAAATAATATTACGTACTTTTCTGTATTATAACTGGTACAGGTTCTTAGGAATGTTAAATACCCATGTGTTTGATGGACAAGTAAATGAGTGTTTTAAATGAAAATTTTATTTATAAATTGTCCTTTTTAAAACCACTTAATTAAATTTATATTTATCTATAATTCATATTTTCTTTACTTAGTCACCAAAGTAGTATATCATTTGCAGAAAATAAGGCTATAAACATTCGACAAGTATTTACATTGACCAACTTGATTTTTGTTGAATATATTTACATGTTTCTTCTTATAAAGATCAAGCTTAAAACATTTTAATTATTTAATGTATATTCAAACAAATGAACAGTTAATTTATTATTTGTTAGGTGAGCTTGTTTATCTTTTGTTGTTTCATGAACATGCACTATGTATGTAATTATTGTAATAATTATATGAATTACATCTTACTTTGAATACATGAAAATTCTTCCATAATTTCTTCAATATCCAGAAGAAATATGTCATAATATTCGCTGTATAAAATATATACTTATGATTGGGTCAATATATATATTTTGACTTCAGAAACGTGCTTTACTATTGACTCATAACCCATAACCATGCAGACATGATTATGCATCCTGCGACTTTTTTAAGTTACTATCATAAAACAAGATAAGCCCATATGTTATTTAATTTTCCACCAAAGTCATATTCATTGGAAACTTTGCTGAAGACTACAATGTGAAGGTTGCAGTATATGCAAATGCATAATAGTATTTACAGACAAACCTTTATATGCACAATGTATGCATAATAATATTGACAGAAAAACCTTCATATGCACAAAAAGACAACAGCCCAACCACTATGGTCAGTTATGATTGTGATGTAGAGAGTAATCAGTTTGAAGGAGTCTATATGAGAAGTAAGAAAATATATTGTCTTCCTCCATCTACAGGAACTATAACATCAGTACCTTCCAGTTAACTGGAGTAAGTGAATATTAAAGAAGAATTTAACATAGATGATGCTGATAACATTGTTCAATAAATATTGAAGTATCAGCAATGCTTATGAATGATATTGATCATAATTATATTGGTGACTACTGTAATAATGTAGGAAACATTCCCATAGATAATGAGGTGTAAATTAAGTGATTGATATATTTAAGGACTAACTGACCAGTATTCATGACAAATGAATATATAATAGCATTTTATGAAATAAAGATAGTGCACTATAACAGAATTTTTTTAATGAATTAGATGAGACTTGAAGAAACATTAATCATTTCCTTTCAGAGTTATTATACAGAACCATTGAAAATGCACAGAGAAATTTCACAGTATACAAGAAAACTTATTGTTATTTAAGAGGTTCACCATCTGCAATTTTTTGCATTACACATTAAGGATGTTCAATTGCATGTATTTTACAAAACTGATTTAATATTAACCTATTTAAACAGACTATAACTTTTTCTGACTTATCAATCTAAAATGCTCTCTTTTAATCTGATTAGTTTATAATACTTTTTAATCACACGTTGTAGAATATAAAATGGCATATTCAAAGAGTAAACTCCAGTGATTGCGTTTTTATTCCTATTCATTTTAAGATCATTTAGAATATTACTGCTAAAATAAATTGGTTTTTAATGAACAATGAATAATAAAGTTGGCCAATTCAGACAAAAAAGGGATAATATAAATACCACACTACATTTCTGGGTTCCTTGTCCCTTTCTTCACACCTGAGGAGAGAGACCAGGATCCCAGAAAAGTAGTGTGGTATTTATATTATCACTTTTTTGTCTGAATTGGCTAACTTTCTTATTCATTATTTTCAATCAGACATAAATTCTTTCTTTTAAACTGGGTTTTGTTGTTTTGAAGGTTTTTAACAATGGTATTGGGGCATTTAGTAAAGGTGGCATTGGTTATTCCAATACTGATGAAAAATAGAAAAAAAATAAAAAACAACAATTTTGAAAGTATAAAATCTGTACGGCTAATGTGTCTGCTATAAATATTTATTTACATAATTTTTTATTGACTATGATAGCATTATTATTGTTGCCGAATAATGGAACATATTTCAGCATTGGTTGGAATGAAACTGAAGACATTTGTTTGCCTTTCAGAGTATCTATCACTAGAATAAAATGATCAAAACACACAAATACAAAATGGCTTTACACATAAAATCTTTGTACATATAAAAGGACAAAGTTAACAAATTAAGGATATTGTTAATCAATATATTGCATCATATTTATTTTCTGGAGACCCTAAAAGTGTTTGTATTCGTTGTGAGTAAATGTATAGACAGTTACAAATTATAGTTATATAAAATAGTGGTACAAATTTTCTGTCAATGTAATACAATAATTAATTAAAACTGTTATTTATTTATTTAAAATTGGATAAAGGATATGACATCAACTTTTATTTCGACACACGACACTTTTATAATTTTCCTTGATGATAAATAGATTCTTGAAGGCTGGATTGTATATAACCCAACAATACATTTGGGAAATCACTTGATTATTATAAGGTAGACTGTATTTCATGAAAAAGCATTCTCGGAAAGAACCAGAACAATACACAGTTTGTAATTTATTCTTCCATTTTATAAAAAAAAATTGTAGCGCACAAATTCTATAAAATTGTTAGGGGCTAAAAACGTGCTATCTGTTAGAAAAACAACAGAAATATATAATTTGTCCGGTCAACCTAATTGACATGTTACGTGATGTTGGTCACGGTATTTAACCCCTTCTAAAAAGTATTATATGGTGAGAATTATGGACAAGAACCATCAAGAGGGAGCAGAAAATTAGATCGACTGTGATGGAGTTGTTATTGGTGAACAGAAAGGGAGAATCGAAAGTAATGGTGAAGGAGTAAAGTTAGCTACAGAGAATAATTGATTCGTCGGCTAGGAGGGAAGATATTGAAGTCTGAAGAAGTTTTAATTAACATAACGCGGAAGAATCAGGGGAGCATGTTTTTGAATATGGTAATATGAGATAGTTCGTGAAGATAGCTAGGCCTATAAGGAGACAAAATAGGTAGGTTAAGTTAACAATGATAGGGAGTTTTTAGATGTAAATGAGTGTGTGGCAATTCAGGACGATCAGTGGGAAAATGTAAGTAGGTAAATGTTTGCAGCAGTGAAATAATAGTTACGAGATTAGAATGAGACTTGTTGGAGAATTTGATCCTCTGGACGAAGGCTGCCGCTGCCACCAAAACATTTTAGAAAATAGCCTGCGGGTTGACTTCCGACTATTTAAATTAAACATTGATAATTGAGCTCAGAATTCTCCTAAGAAACAGGGTATCTTACTTTTCAACACTAAGCATTAAATAGCCAATTTGTTTTTGTAAATATAGGCCTATAATTGATAATTGTGTTAATAATTAATTAAAAGCAATTGATGTCAATGATTAAAATAAAAATAACCTCCATGTGTTAATATTAGACCTACGACATCGCTAACCAGCTTCTGGTTCCCCTTCAGACTACCGTACATTATTTATTCTCTACATATTTCCAGCAAGCATTACAGTCAACACCATAAGGAATATATTTCATATCACTTAAGTTAGTTCAAGAACGACAGTACCATTATTGTTGTTCGATCGGTCCCTCTTTCTCGTAATCGATAATTTGCCATTACGAAGGAGACAGTTTTTCTCGCAGTTTTCGTTCTTCCCGATCATGCTGTTGGAGGAACTGCGAATACAGCTTGTAAGAGTGCGAGGACTTTCCCGGTCTTAATTATGAGTAAAGTATTCGCGGGTTTCTAACCGGGTTAAATATTTATTGAAGAACAACGATGGCGTGCTTCTCAACCTTTGTAATGTATTAATTGAAATCTGCAACTGCAAATAATTGTAACTGTAATCCACCTGAAGACGATGGCAGAGCACGCTATCGGAAATATGAAAATATTCTTTCCTGTCAAGAAAGACAAAATGTTAGTTCCGCTTTAATTTATTTACAACCAGTAATGAACAGACTCATGTTCTTAGCTTAATTTTTCTTAACATGGTATTTTGTTGGAAAATTAGTTTACTAGTTCGGAAGCAAACATTTAGTTTTTATAGTGCATTACCATATTTTGTGTATAGAAAAGTCTGATATAATTACATTTATGAAAATCATATGTACCTAATTAGATTATTTTTATTGTATGGAAAAAGTAGTGGTCAGAAAATGGAACCGTACCGCACGCCATAAATAATAACCTCATGAAAGAAATAATTTTTGATGCATATTTTCGCTAAGAGATTTTAACACGGTTTTCAGAATATTCTCAATTATTAGCAATATTTTGAGAGCCATATCAAATGAGCAATTATTACAGCTTGTAGTAGTTTTCATTAGAAGAATTTGGAATTATTTCTATGTAAAGCTTATAAAATTAAGTTTAAATGTGTCATGTTATACACTGGTTATTATTTTATACTTCGCTATAAAACCTAGGAATTCAATACTTGAATCTTTTTAAGAATACAAGAGGTAAAATTAGAGAAATCGGTCGGAGGCTGAACTTTCTGGAAGAGAGACCGGTATTAGAATGTTTGTCGTGCGCGTGGAACATTTCAGCAAGCGGAAAACGCTCCCACACGTGTGCAGGCAACAATTGACTGAAACGGGCTATAATACTGACACTACAATAATGTCATGGTAAGGTTACTCTCGTTCTTTCGGTTCAAAATCGTTTATTAGTTCGCCGAGTGCAACGTCATATCTCTTTCTGCTTTTTATATATTTCGGTGATACGAGTTTAACATATCATTTCAAACCGGATGGGGAAACGCGAGAAATGTGTATTTAAAAAGTTAAAAGTCAAGCTTAGACGGACAGCAAAAAATCTTGAGCCGGGCCGCGGGTTGATCATCCGTGTTTTACTGCTTTAGTATCGTATATTATTTTTTGTTAATATATTATATACACTATATATTTATTATTTTATTTATTCCTTTAACATTTGTTCTACAAATGTGTTTACTGATTTTTATTTTCATCAAGAACAGAGGAAAGAACTTCTTTCAATCAGAGCTCTAAGGGCTACGAAATTGAATTAACGGATTAGGATAGAAAAATCACGACCGAACCTGAACAGGGGCTCAACTACAATTTACATTATTCAAGGTCTAATTTTAGAACTTCAACGAAGAATAGATAGTGTGTGTAAATTGACCATACGTAAAATTAATTTTCTCATGAACAAAATAATTGTTTTCAAATAAAGCGGAGGTCCTGCTTGAGAACTTTCCAGTCCGTTAATTCAGTTTCATATCCCTAAGAGCATGAGCTTTGATTGAAAGCTTTTATTTTTCTGATCTTGAACAAAATAATTGTTTCTACGATAAAATTACGCTCAATATCCGTTCACCTGCGAGATAAAAAAAATACGCCGTAAAGAATTTGATTTAATAAATTGTGAGTCTAGGTTCAAGTCTACACAACGGATAAAGAAGGCACGCAACTGACCGGGATAGATCATTGATAATTGTACCTCGAAAAAAGCGGAGGTTCTGTGTACGAGTCTCAGTCCGGTTGAATATAAGCTGAGATTCAGAAAGTAAATTATTCCTATTGAAATTTAGCATGGTTTTTGAAACACACGAAGGAGTTATATTGTTAGATAGGTAACAATGTCATCTATGCTGCCTGTAGCATACTTTAACCTCCCGGGTAACGTACCGACGAGTAACGATTGAATACAAAGGTAGACTATTACTGGAATGACGGCAACTGATGCACATTTTATTACTTGAATAGAAATCCTCCGAATCCTGTAGATGGTTTACGTTAAATACTAAATATTTTCAATTTCATATCGACTCTAAATAATAACGTTGCTGGCTATATTAAAGTATCTAACTAGCCTCTGTGAATGTGTTAAAAAGTCATTTTTAAATTGATTCCCGTTATCCCGAAACGTACTTATCATGTTTCCATTCCGTTCATTTCATTCTTCTTCTTTTCAATCATTTTAATTTTTTCATGAGAAAATCAAGATTTTTTTACTTCTTTTATGATTCACAATGGTTCCTTTAATGTTTATCTGAATTTTATATATTTGTACATGGTTGCAATAAAATAACTCTCTTTTACCTTTTTCTGAAGTCTTTATCTCTTTCTTAATCTAGTTAATTATGTTTGGAGTTCAATTTATGTGTTTTTGGTTTCAAAATATAAAACGGAAGAATTTCGAAAATGATTTAATTGAAATTTTTATTCAATGTGTTAATCGACCTTTTTCATTTTTGTTCTTTTTCAAAACTTTCCAAAGATTCACTGAGTAATGATTTTTATTTTTAATTCTTCATGCTGTAATGTAATTTTATTTATATAATATACTGTTAACAATGAAGCATCATTATCTTTAAACCGTTACCTATTCGGACCGTACCTAGTTTTTCATACTGTGAACTGCCAAAATAAAATGTTATTTATTCCGTTGAGTTTGGATAATTAGTGTGGTATTTTACCAATGGTTTTTATTTATAAGTAGTGATAGAAGTTTGTAATGAACATTTTCTGCAGACATCATTGATGAAGTCTTGAGTTGAAGACTCTTCACAGTAAAACTTTTAAATTACTTTCTCAAATTTCTAGTTGTTATAAAATCTGTTACACTGTTGTGAGGGTCCGAGGCGGCCAAAAAAATATTCAGATGCGACAATCTTACACCAAAGGAAATATAATTATATCTAATTAATATTTTTTAGCTATTGTCTTGTATCAACGGAATTGTGTAGTACTTACTTGATCTACTCATATGTACTAGTTTTTTATTTCTTTGTTTTGCCTTATGGTGCAAATAACTGTTATGGTAAATTGTCTTTTGACGAACAGACGAAGTTATCTTCTTTGTAACGTATCAGGTACAGTATCTGATGTAAAGAACCAATATCTAACATCGGTTGCTACTGCACATGAAAAGAAGCTGGAAGAAATGCGATGGTGAAATGTCAGTGAGGGAGATATTGGAGACTTGGCTCTGAAGGTTGACAAATGCTGACAGCACAAACTATCGACCAGGCGCAGGAAAGATTGAACGCCTCCAGCGACAACTCTGGGGTCTTGACATATCGTACAAAACTTAAACGCGACACGTACGCTCTAAATCATTTTTCAAATTTAAAGTAACAAAGGAAAGTGTTAACGTTTTATAAAATGTTCCAAGTGAAAAATAAATTTTCTAGATCATGTTTTTGCGAAGCTGAATTATATCTCTTTGAGTCACGAGTATTTATGTATGCTCGTAACGTAATAATCAATAACATCAATTGCTACTTAAATGTGGACAATTTGTACTTTTGAGTTGAGAAAACCTTCAATCATGGTTGTTTCTTTGTCTTAATATTAGTATTTTTGGTTGTATTTCCTTATAATATATAAAATGGATGTGTATGTGTGTGTATTACTTATGATTCGGAAACAAATACTGGGAGGTGAAGGAGGAATTCAAATATTAGCGTCGAACAAATATTTTCTGAATCGCTGGTTTCTCTCGATGGGCGGGGATAGGAGGATGACTCAAAAATAATGCGAAGAAGACTGAAATTTGTGTCAATACCACGATTTGGAAGCTCGTTGACTTGAAAATATTCACGATGCCACTTAACTTCAAGTTCAGACGAGTGGGGGTGAGAAGCGGTTAATTATAAAATGACATATGATCCGAGATTGGCGTCGAATTTCCCGAGAAATTAGTGTCTAATTAATTTATTTTACGGGCTTCTATAAATAAATACCCGGGCAACGTCGGCTACTCATTTAGTAATACAGGGTGTCTCGTTCAAAACTCCCACATTTCAAAGGCCCAGGATAAAAAACCTGCAGTAGTTATTATAATGAATTTGAACCATATGCAAGAGAATCTCAAAGAATTTATTTAAGAACTAGCGAGTGCCCGGCGTTGCCCCCGATACACTCCAATTTCAGTTGCTTTTGCGCTATTTTTATGTAACGCTCCTCGATCCTCTACCCCCACCCCTAGGCGTCCTCCCCTCTCATACTGAAAGGAGTTGAAATTATACTCAAACTTCACCAGTAGAAATACTATCAATTCCATTAACGCCTGCCGAATATTATTTTCACACGATCATCAACCGGTTAACATGTTTGAAAATTTACAACCCCTCGTTGGGAATGTTAAACGGTAATTCTAATGTCATAATTAAACTCATTGACATCCATAATACTTTGAATTGAATCTAATCTCGGTTGTATTTGCGTTATTTTCTTGTAACGCCCGTCCATCCTTACCCTTAAGGGCGCATCCCTCCCAAGCCCGAAATGGGTTGAAATTAAACACGGAGAACGTGTAGGGAAATTTTATGAATATCATTGTTCCCGAAATATATTTATTTGATGCAAAATTCGGTTGGTTAACTTATTTTAAAAGTTCTACCCTCCGCCCAACCCTTCCTACCCAATCCTACAACCGCGCGTTGCCCAGATTGTCATAAATGAACTCAGAGACATCCATTACCTTTGAGTTGACTCGAATCTCGGTATTTTTAGCGTTATTTACTTGTAACCCCCCTCCACCGCCACCCCTTAATGTGCTCAACCCTCGTGCCACAATGGGTTAAAATAAATAAAAATCACATGAGTAGAAATACTATAAATCTAATTAACGCTGAAAAATATTTATGCAACGCAAATATCGGACATTTTAGCATGTTTGAAGATTTCCACCACCGTCCACCCTTGCTCCTGGGGGTGGTAGCGTGTTACACCCACACAGTGTTTGTTTCCCTGTCGCAAAGAACACGTGTACGAAATTTGGTGAAATTGCTTCGAGGTTGTAGATTTGTAAGCGGAACATAACCATCCATATACATACCTATGTATATACATACATTTATACACACATACATACCCGCATAAGGCAATTTTATATAATAGAAGTTATATATATATACACTATTTAAAACAATTACTGAATTTGTAGATATATAATTTTTCCATCTGAAAATAAACTATTTGGTGGTTTTAGCAATCTGCAGTTGGCAGCATTGTATAAAATTAATGCAAAACAATACGAAATACGCTGTCTTCAATAGAAAAATATCAATTTTGAACATTTAAGTATTGCTTTTATCATAATTCTATGTATCTTCCAGTGCGTATTGCAAGATTTAATTAGGCAACATAATGGTCCCTGATCCCGTTAAATACGTCAAAAGTCAAGTTATTTAAAAGAAAATTAATGCCATGGACTGTATAACCTTTCATAATGAATTTTATTTATCACTCGATGTGGTATTGGTACATTTAATTATACTTATTATTCAATCAAAAGATTACTGCTTTACTTAATTTCTCATAAATTGTACATCAATAACGTCGTTCCAAAATTGGAAAACAAATACTGCTATCCTAACCTCAAATTTTTGTTTCACGACACAAATTGCACGTAATAATTTGTTTACATTTATACAACTACGTTGCACAAAGTACGTTAATTGAACTTTTATTTCCATGTAAATGTTCCGTGTTCGATAGTGCATTAATTTAATAGCTATAAGATACATAGAATTTTATTGCAAATGTCAACAAACATACCATCGTTATTCTTTACAAATAGAATTCTCCGTGAATATTGCAACATATAATTGTCAGTCAGTCGTACCTTAGACAAATCTTATTATCTTCTGAAATATTATACAGGATACAATAGTACGTTATATAATGAAATTTTAAATCTCGGCCGACACATATTTGAATGTACTATAAGGCGCCATATTGCCTTTATTAAATATAGCGGCGATAATTAACTTTTCCAAATTAACTTTCCGCAAGGATGGTAAAGTTTTTTTATTACTATTCGATGGAGTATTACTGGAAAAAATTTTACTTTTTATTCAATCAAAATATTTCTGCTTTATTTCATTACGAAATACAGAACTATATTTAGGATGCGTCAATGTCTTGAAAACTTATGACGTCATCGTCTCGCGCAGTAATTTAACACTAATTCGTAACTTATTTCAATTATAATTATTTCCACGTTTATTCTAGGGGTTTCTCACCCCCACAGTACCGGTTCTCGATTTTGGCAGAATATATATACCAATTTTTGTTAAATTCTGTCCACGCGATAAAATTTGTATACAAAACAACGTAAATACATACATACATACATACATACATACATACATACAAATATACATCCTTTTTTATTATATAGAAGAAGAAGATTAGATAGAAGAAGAAGATAGAAGATTACCAGTACCCTTCTACATGTGAATCATTGTAGCCCGAAGAATATCGAATCTGTTGTCCGTATGGTTTGTCGTTCAGCATCACAACATGTGGTCGTACACCAGCGATTTCGTTTGTATGCTTACAAAGTGCAACATCTGATACCGAACGACAAACCATGCCGGCAACAATTTCCTACGGATATGCTACAGCGTATTGTTACGAAAAATATGGCAAAAGTTGAATACAGACTTCAAATTCTTTGTGCTACAAAACGTAGAAGTATACTGATAATGATTAAATAAATTCTTTGAGATGCTCGTGCATATGGTGCAATTTTATAATACCATATGTACTGTAGTTTTTTTTCCTGAGCCTATCAAATGTGGAAGGTATTATAAAAAAAAAGGTCACGGCAGTTTAAAACAATTTCTTAAATATCTATTAAAACTGTGAAACTCATTTCTTGTACTGATTTTTTAAATTTGTTGGCAATGGTGTTCAGATAATTTTTAAAAATTTGATAGGAATATTACGTAATTGATGGTAACGGAAATGATGAAAATATTTTTGTGCATATATATTTGATTTTAGAAAGGTTTTTCGGGTTTCCCAGACTGAAGAAGCCTGGAAGAAGATGGAAGAGCTATCCATCGAAACGTCGCTGTCTCCTGATATAACACGGGTGGAAACCCGAGAAGCCTTTCTAAATTCTATTCACCGGGAAAGCTTTCGAACTCTAAATGTTTCATGTTTCTTTTTGTGATATTTTCTTTTTATTTATTTTTCCTGTTGTAACTGATTTTACTTGTTTCGTAGACTTAATTTTTTATTCTGATTCTATTCTATTCCATTGCATTAATACTCTGTTTAAAATGTAACGTGTTAGCTGCTGTGTCAGATTTATTATGGGTTATACATGTCGTGTAGCTCTCGACGTATCCACGCAGTTAATCATCATACAATCACTACTGCTCTTTCTTAATATGCTACTCTCCTTCATTTTATACACAATTTTCCATTTTTCTGCCAGCTATTGATACGTTATTAATAATGAAAACTCAAATGAATCAATTACCAGCATTTAAATAGCATATTTAAATTAATAATATATTACAGGCTGTTTTAATCTGATTTTTATCATTGTTTTGCCACTGTTATCAAAGTATTTACTATATCCACTTCCTAGAATAAACACAGCAGTTATCAAATCTATGTTTTTAAAACTATAAAATTAAAGAAAAATATCACCCTTTCAAAGAGGGAATTTCTCTTACAAACAAAACTGTGACGTCAATAAATCATGGGCGGACACGGTGAAGTTAAATAATTGGATAACAAGCTCGACGAGTGAATAATACTGGAGTGTCTGATAGAAGTTAATAGAATTAGTGACGGAATTTCGGAGTTCATAGCTTAATATCACTCAGTTGACTGAATCCTAAGTTAACAGTCCAAGTTCGAGGGTAATCACAACGATTACACATCAACGTGGTTGGCCTGGAGCTCATCGCTGTATCTCAAGAAGACAGCTTAACGATCACCATGCATCGCGTGTTACAGAACTGTACAACATAGATGAACGCATTAATTTGACTTATGTTTTTTATTGATTATAGTAAAAACAATAATATATTCTTCCAATTTAGTAGCCACACGAAAATATTATAATACATTCTGTAGAGACCAACAATGTGTAATTAATGGATTTTTTATATAAATTTATTTAATATTTGTATTTTCGGCATAATAAGTACGGCCCAGTAATTGTAAACAACAGTCAGCGTGTCGTATGAATGTGCTAGAGACGTATTATTGTTGGCATTTTTTAAGGACGTGAACAAAATCAGTCCGTAATGGGAGCCCGGCTAATGATGGTCATGGCGAGTCTGTTGTGGAGTAGTTCCTTACGAAAATCTGCCGAAGGTGGTTGTATTCAGGCTAGGATATTAAGTGAAACAGTAAAGTACAATAGTCAGTTTTCATTAATATCTAGGGCTGTAAAGTAAACTCGGCTGATACATGTAGGACGAAAAAGTTCTAAAACGAATGTTGGAGACGTGTCCGGTGATCAGTTGGTCGGAAATTTAACAAAGTGAACTAAAGTTGTCTGCATATTTATGTTGTGAACAGTGAATACCGTGTTAAATAAAAATTATTTTAAATAACCAGTGAAGTGTATGAGAGCAGCTCTGATAATCTGGTATGTAAAACGTTTTCCATTGTAAGCCTCATATAAAAATTGCTTACCATTAGATTTCTTTAAATTTCTGTGGATATAAGATTTATTTAGATTTTTTTGTTAACATTTTATTGTAAATTTGATTATTATTTATGTAACATTTTTGGTTTCATTTGATTTGGTGATAATTGCAAATTATTGTAACTATTAGAGGCCCAATAAGCGGCCCTGAGGAATTAAGAATTTCATTAAAAGCTTTGTCAATTATTTAAAAGTTTATGTATAGAATCCAAACTAAATATAAATTGTATTAAATGTTTTATCTTAAAAAGTTGCTTACTAAAATTTATTTATAAATCCCATTAATTATCTACATCGTGGTGGAATTGTTAGTCTACCATTAAAGTTTTTGGAACCATTTCTTTAAATTATTTATCACATTAAATTGACACTCCAACGTGAGTTATATTTTATTCAATTGTTTATTACAATACTAAAAATAATTTTCATCTTTCTATAATTGAATTTGTTCAACATTTGAATAATTTTGAATTATAATTTTATTCAGTAAGAAATAAAGTTTAATACCGTTAACAAGTGAAGTATTTTTCTAAAAGTTCATCATTTCTACAACCCCCTCACTTAATTATTGTACGTTTCTTATTATATGAAGGTTGCAATCAACTCATTGTGAATTAACAATAAATGGTATCCATTTTTCATGTATAGGAAACTTGTAACACCGATCTTTGAGATTGCAGCCGAGAAAGAACTGCGCTTTGTATCTGTGAGAAAGTATGAACAAAACAGGCATTATTTTTAGGGTAACAGGCTACATGAGGGTAATCCACATGGTGGCAACTCCCCTTTAATAGCATAGGAAGGGATTTGAAAGGGGGGATGCGGAAGGGTAGAGGAAAGTAGCCAAGGGTTATCTAGACCCCTCGGGCAGTTTATGGATCCTACCCAGCATTCGCCTAAAAGTAATGCAGGACAAACCTAAAAAACTTGCATCAGGTAGGTCGGGCATTGGGTACTTGTCCCAAGCCTTTCCGATAGCGGGAGAGGGGTTTGCTGTGGGGACGCAGCATTCCCTTCTCCGTGCCTCGAGAGGAGGCAGCTGGCCGACTGTTCCAATGAGAACAGCGAACAACTCTTACTGTATGCCCAAGATCGGTGACCCCATAACATACACCTCTTAATACAGATCAAGGTGCATCGGCTTGTGAGAGCCTTAGTTCAAAAACGGAGAGAGGAAAAGGCATCCCCAATGGTAACCCCTTCCGACTCTCCTACAATGTAAGTTTTGTATTATTTTTTTAGGGCAACAGGCTACATGAGGGTGATCCACATTGGGCAACTCCCCTTTAATAGAATAGGAAGGGATTTGAAAGGAGGGATGCGGAAGGGTAGAGGAAGGTAGCCAAGGGTTACTACGGCCCCCGGGCTATGGTTTAAAGATCCTACCCGGCATTCGCCTAAAGAAGTGCAGGGAAAACCCTAGAAAAACCTGCATCAGCTAGGTCGGGCATTGGGTACTTGTTCCTCGCCCTTCCGTTCTGCCCTCGCAGACATATGTTTCCAATACCAAAAGTAACAGCACGAATCAAGTTAATAAATACCGAAATTCTTCAACATTAGCATTAAAAGTTGACGATCCAATATGTGCTATTAAATTTGCTTGTATGCTATTAAATATTGGTTTGTAAAATGACGTTGTTTTACTACCTAAATTATAATGTCTAAGATGAAAAACTGGATTAAAAACATGCACAAAAAACACTAAAAATTATGTAGAATTAAGAGGATGTACTAAAAATTGTAAGCCAGACGTATCAAACGTATGAATTTAAAGGGTCAGCATTTTTTATAAATAAAATGCCAGTGAAAATACTTCTGATGAAAATATTAAATGAATAATACTTTTAAATTTAATGCACTTATTTGGTCGGAAGAGAAATTTTCCAACTTTCGATAATGTGCGAATAAGCATGTGCGACACGGGCCCATATTAGTCAGTAAAAACTCTGAGGACCAAGTCTGCGCAGAGCGTTCTTCAGCCTTCTGTTTTAAATTAGCGCTAACGATATTTTAGTGATAATGGGTTTCATAACTGCGGCGTTAACAGTCGTATTAAAGGAGAAGCAAATTTTGTAACAGAGAAGAAACATTTCCGCAAAATTAAAACAATGTCATGTCTATTAGAAAAAATCGCAGTCTAAAAATTGAAAATGAAGCACAGTTTGACTATTAAATATGAATGGTAATTAATAACAATTATTTACACATGTGTACTTTACTTTTAAATACAACTGGCTGGGTGGTCGGCGTTGCCCGAGTTGTCATCATTCAATTCAGCGACATCCATAACCCCGGATTTGACTCCAAGCTCGGTTGTTTTCCTGTTAATTTGTGTAAAGATCCTACACCCCCAAACCCTGCAATACAGAAAGGGGTAGAAATTATACACAAACAAAATCGGGAGAAACACTATCAATCTCATTGAGTTCGTAAAATGTTTATTCGACGGAGATATCGGCCGGGTTAGCATGTTTGAAAATTTCAACCCCTGCCCCTGGGGGTGGTAGACGTGTCTTACCCCCACAGTGTTTGTTTCCGGTTCTAGTTAGATCGATCGATCGGCGCAGATTAATATTCTGCAATATATTAGCAAAGAAGTTTTGTCTCTTCGCAGAGAAAAGTAAGAGTTTTAGATTCACACTAACTTATGTAGTTCTAATGCATTAACAAATAATGTTTTTTGTAAAATTAAAATAGCGTTTGTTTTTGTATTTTATTTATAGGAAATTCAAGTTAAATTTTTCGTCTACTTTTAATTACATTGTTTACAGTCAATTATACGGTAAGTATTTATATTTGATATGACAAATGCAAAAGATAATTAATTATCATGTTACAGCTTGACGGACGCCATTTCTGCACGGAAGTTATCCGGTCACTTCTCTTGACGTTAAAAATCGTTTTTTTCTCAGAAGATAAACAAACACCTTTTGCAGCCCAAAAGATATCTCCACACTTCGTTCAAGGCAATAAATACCTATCCATCCGTAAACACATCTTCTCTCAAGGGAACTAATGCATATTTATCATTTGCACTTCCAACAAACAACTCTCTAAGCTAAAAACTATCAATGTATCTCCTGCACTTGAAACATATTTCCTTTTTCCTGCTGCGAAGACTAATGGAAAAAACAAATAAATCTAAATATATAAATTACCACTGCCAGCACTAAGAAAGAACTGTTACAGTTTTTAGGAGTTGAGGCGTTTTACTTATTTCAGGTCATCTGTGTCAATAAAAACCCGATCCCAATGAGTAGAAACGCCCTGTCATACTTTTTAATTATCAAAACAAATACATTTCAGTCGAATTGCAATATTTGGTCTTGCGCAATGTATTGTAGTAATTGGTAATTAAGACATTGTTCTAATTGAAAAGTTGAATTGTAGAGGACTCATTATTAGTGGATATAGAGCGGACGCCGCAACAAACCGGCAAGGCAAAGAAAACATTGTTGATGAGTCGAGAAGGTTCTACGCGCTCAAAATTTGCGAGACGAACGAACAGTCAGGAAATGTACAGTCGGGCCGTAGGCAGCGAGGAGAAAAGGCTAAAATTCCAAGTCATGAAAATTTGAACAGTACAGTCGGGCAGCAGACAGCGAATAGACCAGACGAAAAGTTTTACAGTCGGCAGTCAGAACGAAAGAATGTGGTCCAGTCACAAACATGCTTTCAAATATTAAAAAGTAAAGCAATATTCAGTCGGGAAGGAGACAGAGCAACTAGTTGCAGTAAAGCATCGAGAACCAACCAATTTGTGTTAAACCAACTAACAAACAACGCCAATTAGAGCCTGTGAACATTTAGAGTCTGTGAGAACTTAGAATCAGTGATGTCCCCAAAATTGTGCACGAAAAACTAAAAATGAGACCTGGGCGGCCGTAAGTAGAGAAAAACTTTAAAATCATTTGTAAACCGTGTTTAAAAGATAAAAGTCAGATCGTTCTTTAATTATTTAATTATCGATAAAATGAGATCGTTAATTCTTGATAAAATTGAAATTGTTAAATTCAATCTTTAGTATTATTTCTTCCGCAACAAATTTCGTCTATGTTCAGACGCATTGATTTCCATAAAAGGTAAATGTAATTTTGATTATATAAATTCTGCCATTTATCAAACCCAGTTCAAGACCCTGAGATACCAAACATTTTGTGTATTTTATACTTGTTTTAAAATTGTTAATAAATTGTTGTTTAAAGTTATTAGTGTATTTCATTTTATATTTAATTATTACAGTATTTTATATAAAAACTAGAACTGCGAGAGTTATACTTAATCAGTGTGTATGACGGTACCTGAAATCAGGGGACTAATGTTTGTTTCCATTGTGGGTAATCACGTCTAATGGCATGAGACAGAAGATCAAATGTCAGCGGTATACACTGACATTCATATTTCTACATAAAAGTTGATTAAAAATCAAATAATATCAAGTAAAATAATGTACACATAAAATCAAGACATTTCCTTCAGGCCGAAAAATAAGTCATGACTTGGCTGCTATATTATTATTAAAGTGGATTTAAGTTTTATCACATTTATCACTGTAACGATTTCAGAGAATGAAATAGAGTTATTAAAGCAAATAAATAACTTGAATTTATTTGTGGTATTCTATAAGAAATGAATCCTTTTGGAAATAAAACTTCTATATTGAAGAACCTGTATAATATTCTGTACGTACACTCCTCGTCAGAAAAATTAAGCACCCCTTCCCGAATGCAACACGCAAAACACGTAGCGATATTTTAATGTTACTGACTGAGATGAAAATATCCCCTTCAATTACTAGGAGTCATTACGAGTGTTGCACTTTTTCTTCAATTTCCCAATTCAAGTTAATTAATTCCCTTGCTTTCCTTGTTCTTATTTAAGACTAGCTGAGTTCTCGGCGTTGCCCGAGATGTCATTTATCCATAACCCCGTTATTTTTATGTAACGCAACTCGACCCCCCTCCCCTCTCCCTAAATGTGTTATCGGCAACGTTGTATTGTTTGAAAATCCACTACCTGAAATTAGTAATGTGGTACTTAATTTAGTAATTTGTATTTAAATAAAAACCTATTTGTTTCATTTTATTTACTTTTCTGCAAATCAATTTTTTTAAGCGGGATGATGTTGGCGTTCCCATATTCATCTTCTTCGTGTTCCGTAATTACATACAATAATTAGAAATGTAAAATTATAGTCAATCATGCTTTTATTCGCTCCATAAGTTTTCATATAAAGTCCCACAAACACAATTAAATGGCTGCCTATACTATGAAGGAAAAGCAGTAGCTGGTGTCTAATGTAATATTCACGTGCATTCTTCTTCTATGCATCTTAAATATTAATAACTTCCTAAATAACGCACAGGCGGAAATAATCTTAATAAGGAAGACAGCTTTCCCCGTGTAAATGATTAACTAATTACTTCACGGTTACGCACCAGGTTCTGGATGCTGACGTTCTCCACGGCTGTCTGCAGCCTGTGTGGAGCTGCGTGACGTGTGCGTGGTGTATTTATAGTGGCGGACATGCTGCGACCTGATTGGCCGTTGAGGATCGCCTGACATTTACTACGCGACATGGAAACACATGTGTCCTTGACGCTGTGGTTAGGCGATCCTCAGCGGCCAATCAGGTCGCAGCATGTCCCGCACTATATATAGCTCGCACAGGTCACGCAGCGCCACACAGTTAGGTAGCAGTAAAGACATTTACTATTGTTATGTATGAATGTTTAACCAAATAATGACATTTTAGTAATTACAGAATATTAGTATGTTATAGGCATAATATATCTCGTCATCGCGGAGCAGATTCCACGAGGAAGGAACTCCGACAACTAGAAGTGGAGGCTGGACCTCCGGTTAGATGTCACCGCTGCTACGCAGCGCCACACAGGCTGCAGACAGCGATGGAGAACGACAACGTCGAGAAATCTGAACCTGGTGCGTAACCGTGAAACATTTATTAAACATATTAGAATCGAGATTAATTGCACTGTGACCAAGCAGATATATTCAACGATCATCAACATGACCGAGCAAACGTTGAAAACATCAAAACAAACCTTTCGTCCACTCACACAGTCTGAAGATGTTACAAATATGTACAGAAACGTTTTTGTGTTCTTAATTAAAGATTTTATGCTTAATAATTATTTTAAATTATAAAAATCGTCTGTTAATGGCCGTTAAGGATGTTCATTGTTAAAAACAGACGTGAAAATAAAATATATGACTAACATTTCAGTGTGTAGAGCTGACAATTTGCAGAAAAACAAAATAAATTATTCCTTTTAAAATAAATATGAATATTTATACAGATCAAAACATCACAGTTACACAGGTTTTTAAAAATATGTGTCTGGTTCGACAGTTTAATTTTTTTAAATATATAAATGTTAATCGTAAATGGGTTATTGTTTCCTATTACCCCGTAACTTCTATTACAATTTTGCTTGTCTAATAAACTGGTTTCCTTCTTGATTAATTTATATATTAATTATTTTTCTATAAAGCATCTCCACCACAAACCCTAAGGGTGCCCTTTTCCCAGGGTGTAGGGGATGAAAATCATATTGAGATAACATCGGTAGAAACATTATCAATATCTTTGACCCCTAAAAATATTTATCCAACTCTAATATCGGCTGTTTTAGCATGTTTAAATATTTCCACCCCCCGTCCACCTCCGCTTCTGGGGGTGGTAGACGCGTCTCACCCCGACAGTGTTTGTTTACTTGTCGCAAAGGAAACGTGTACGAAATATGGTGAAATTTGCTCCACCGGTGTAGATTTGTATAAGGAACACACAAATATATATACATACAAACAAACAAACGCTCTGCTTTATTTATTAGATAAATTAATAGTAAATGTGCAAATAATGCAAAACTTAATTTGGAACATATTAGAAAACATCGTTTTGCGAGACTCTAACTGCTTATTCGAGAAAGGTTCACCATCCGACGATCAAATTATAGACCCATTTCTCTACTTCCTATTTTTTCCAAATTTTTGAAAAAATAATTCACTTTAAATTACATAATTTCTTGAGCAAATATAATATATATTAAGTTCCTCCCAGCATGGCTTCCTTAAAGGAAAATCCACAACTATTGCAATGTACGACTTCATATAGAATTCATTGGATGAGGGATTGAAGGTAACTGGAACATTTGCTGATCATTCTAAGGCATTCGATACGGTTGATCATGAAATTTTACTAAGAAAGTTCGAATATTATGGCGTACGGGGAAACGCCTTACTTCTCCTAAAATCATATCTAAAAAATCGTAAACAAAAGGTAGCGGTCGAAACTAAAGATGGGCATATTAATTTATCTGATTGGGAATTAATTACTTGCGGTGTTCCTTAAGTCTCGATTCTTGGGCCTTTACTTTTCATTCTTTATATTAATGATCATCCTGGATTCGTACATCCTCTCAAATCAATTCTCTACGCGGATGATACAAATGTAGTGATTGCAGATAAAAATGTTGATAATCTTGTTAGAAACGTAGACATCGCTGTGGACAAACTAAATGTGTGGTTTAAAGTAAATAAATTATCACTTAATCTAGATAAAATCAAGTTCGCCCAGTTCTCAGCGGATGGTAGTAACAACTTTCTAGAGAAGTTCTCGGCCGAGGCGCCTTTTCTGGGTCTTCAAGATTGATAGCAAATTAAAGTGGATTCACCATATAGACCTGCGCGCTGGGAAACTCAGTTCGGCTTGTTGTCGTATCAGAACCTTAATGCAACATGTTGACATCAACACAACGAAAATGGTGTACTCTGCGTATTTTCATTCCCTCTTGTGTTATGGAATTGCAAATTGGGGAAATTTCTCCAGGAGCATTGAAATATTCAAGTTGCAAAAGCGTGTTATTAGAATACTTTCTAATACGGATAATAATTTCAGTTGTAAATTGTTTTTCAAAAGTCTGTGAATATTAACTCTTCCCAGCGTGTTTATTTACGAAATTTTAAAGTTTGTAGTTTAATAACATGAATCTTTTTCAAAGGAATGGCGAGTTCCACGAATTACGAGACTATAAATCGCTCAGGTGTAAGATCGGACAAGCATCGCCTTGCTCTCTACCAGGGAAGTATTCACCATTCATGGATAGTTTTATACAAGTCTTCCTGCAGATGTAAAGAACAATAATAACTTCAAAAGTTTTGGGATTCAATGTAAAAATATTCTACTGAAAGGCGCCGGTGTTTTACTCAGTACAGGAGTTTCTTGATCGTTCCCCTAATAAATAATTTTAAAAAATACTCAAAAGTGTACAATGTATTGCTTATAATAACTACTTATTTCATAACTGGCTTATTCTCTTTTGGTCTTTTCTGCTCTTTTGTTTGTTTGTTTCATATACGGCCTGGAGTTTGCAGATTCCTCGTCGCTCTGATTCGTGAAGTGACTTGTCCGTCGTTTGTGTTTCCTTCTAGTGTGCGTGTGTGTCAAGTTTTGTGTTTATTCTTGTGTGATGTGTTATTCTATATTTTATGAGAGTAAATTCTCGAATCATTAATTATTTACTAGTACGTATTGATTTTTTTATTAGAACTGTAAATATTATATTATACCCTTAGTATAGTTAAAGAATTATTATTTTTGTTTTTATTAATATACTTATGTTGGACAGGGAAATTTGTGATCCCGAATTTTAGTATTTTTATATTAACTTCTAATTATTATATAGTAATTTTATGTATTGACGTATCCTGTTTCCTCATACGAGGACTAATGGAATAAAATAAATCAAATCCAAACTATTAAAAAATTGTATCACAATTCAACTCTCAACCAATCGATTACAACTATAGTTACATGCTCTAAGGCAACAAGGAGGCATGTGCTTATTAGGTTCAATATTTTTTTTCCCATTATAGTGAAATATGTTGAAGTAAAATTATTGTTGTCATTTAATGGCAAGTGGTAACAGTAACATACAATATTTTGGTTACTATTTGTTTACGTAAAACACAAAAGGCTTCGTTGTAACAAAAGTCAAGAATAATGATTTATTAATCTTCTTCATTAAATTGAAAATATACATTTATTGAATTATTAAGTGATATGCATGTCAACATGTAAATTCTTCATGAATTTAATTGTTTGAAGTAAATAATAGTACCAAGCGGAGGTCCTGGATTCCATTCCAGATCCAGTAGATATTTTCCCATCCAAATCCTTTAATAAATACTAGTTGTCCTACAAGAAGTGTTTCATTACAAAACCCTAGTGAAAGTTTCTCGTTCTATCTTCTTTTTCTCACCCGAGGTAGAATGCTCAATCTTGGTTTTATTTTCCTTTGTTTTACTGGTTACGAGTGAATCTGTCTGACTCGAGACGAACATCAAAATCAGTTTTAATCGCAAAAACTATTAAATTAGACGTAAATGTTATATAATTATAACGGGACACAAAAAGTGCGTATTTTTTGATACGAGATTAGAGACATTCTTAATTTATGACCATCATTCATTGCGCCGCCGTGAAAATTAAATAAATAGTATGCGAGGTTTACGGACTTTTGAGCAATCACCAAACTGATAAAATTTTATATTAATTTTAATAAATATATAGCAGTTTAAAAGTTAGTGCAATTTTTTTCAAGTTTTAAAATCCTTTACGTCAAGTCCATAAAATGTCATTTTCTACAAAACAGTGATTTGGAATGGAAATCCATAATTATGTTTCGTTTCCTCGTACACTTGTTTAAACTGATGGTGGCCAAGAAGTTTTATTAAATAACTGTAAAACGAAAAGCCTTGGACTTGTAGCAGGATTCCATTCCACCATTTTGTAGAAACCGGGTCAAACGAAAATTAAAATGGCCCGAAGGGTACACAAACCCCAGGCCTTGTAATTACAAGTCTCGCATGTAACACGCGTCACCCTCTTGCTTTCAAAACACGACTCCACATCAGCATCTGATAGTTCATTGCTTTACCTTCAGCTAGTTTCCATGAACCATTTAAGAAATTAGATTTTCATGCGATCAATATAGAATGAACTGTCTTTGAGTAAAGTATGCGTTTTTGTTTAAAAGAAACTTTATGCTGCTTTTAGAAAACTTTGTAACGAATTAATACATTATCTGAATATATCCCACACTAGGGCGTATTTACCACCCTGTACTTGCTGACATAGGCAAATCCGAACAGTTAGCCGAAACTTATTTGATGTCTGTATGAAAAGTATTACATACGGTTGCACTCAATTTAGGTGAGAAATGTAACAAGCGTAATTTGCTTTAAGACTCGTTTAACGAATGACATTTTGTGAAATTAAATGATAAATTATATACTTTCATAAAGCACAACTTCAAATTATTGAAGATAATATATTTCAAATAATCAGAACTATAAATTTATTGCAGAAAAAAAGAAATATGAATATGTTGCAGAAATTATTATTAGGTTTCAAGCACAAGCTCATGTCAATTAATTACGTACTTTCACGGTGTATTTGTTGAAGAAAAAGTTCTCGGGTTTCCACCTGGGTAACAATGCGATTGAAACGCGACGTTTCGACGGACAAATGCACTGCCGTCATCTTGCACTTCGCCTGGAAAATGACGGCAGTGCATTTGTCCGTCGAAACGTCGCGTTTCAATCGCATTGTTACCCAGGTGGAAACCCGAAAACTTTTTCTTCAATTACGTACTATTTTACAATTACGAGAAATAAAAAATTCTGGTTGACACGATGCAGTTATAGCGAATTGTTTTGTCGTGCGTGTGTTCGTGTATTATACAACACGTCACTTGAATTGTATGTTAGTTACGGAAATAATTTATCTCAATTTTTTTTACAGTGACTGATTACATGAGGATAACCCGCGTTGTGGCAACTTCCTTTTAATGGCATAGGAAGGTATTTAAAAGAGGGTTCGGAAAGGAAAACAAGGTACTCAAAGGTTAACTAGGGCCACAGACCTGTAGTTCATTCCCGGAATTCGCCTAAACGTGGTTCAGAAAAAAACCTTATAAAAACTGCATCAGGTAGGTCGGTTGATGACTGCAGCGGGGTTTACTGTGAAGGCGCTGTATTCACTTCTCCTACCTCAACCAGTTTAGGAGGCACTTTGCCGGCCGTTCCAATAAGACAAGCGGACATCTATTGCCGACCGCCCAAGATCTGCGACCCAGGAACATACAGCTCACAAAACTGAGCGGTTTCTGGGAACCTTAATTCAAACGCAGAGAGAGAGAGAAGGTAGCCCGTCCAGGAATGTTCCACCAATGAGAGCTCAGACCAGTTCCCACATGCTTCCGCTTTTTATCTCAATTTCTGGTAACTTTAGTTTAAATTGAAAGAAGTAATAATGCGAGATTGTTAAATGAAATGACGTCACAGTTTATCACGTCAATTGACGAGCACCAATCAGACGCCACCGGGCCAACATGTAGGTTTAAACATATATTACGTATTGTTCTCTTTAACTATCCAGTTAATGATTATTGACTTCATACTGTTCTATATAGATTGATTAATTCATAGTTTAGAGAAAACGAGCATTTTTTGTTGTTGAAATTATCATTCAGTATCCTTATATTTTCCTTACTTCTATATCTTGATAAGGAATTTTATGAGAATATTGCATACACTATTCAATAAATTATATATGTTCAAATGAATATTATAAAATATGGTTCTATTACTAAGTACGAGAATGCATAAGGAAAGGTATATTTCGTACTCTGGGTGGGGAAAAGGCCATATTTTTTTTAACACTTTTTTTTTTGTAAATATATTCGTAATGCTAGTGTAAAATGCCAAAGTAGAGTTTTACTAAATTTAATAATGCAGTTTAAGGATCAGCAACAGAAATGTTTAAGCTAGATAATGGAAGATGATCCCAACTTAAATTAAAATCTTAATAGATGTTCATCGAATTTAATTAAGAAAATAGTCATTATTATGAATTGAGGCTAACATCTTATAATATTTCGTAGTCCAAGTACAATCAATTAATTAAAAATAAAAGCTTTAAATATATTTAATTTTTAAATATCAATTACTAATTATGTAAAAAATGTTAGACGTAAATTTACAGTTTATGTATGTTTTTACTTAATACAAAAACAGAGCAATGAGAATTTTAACCACAGGTTATCTGTAAAAGGGAAAAATTAATATTTTATCTTCTTTTTTTTAGGTAACAGGCTACATGAGGGTAAGTCACATGGTGGCAACTCCCCTTTAATAGCATAGGAAGGGATTTGAAAGGGGGCATGCGGAAAGGTAGAGGAAGGTAGCCAAGGATTAACTAGGGCCCCATGGCTATATTTTAAGGATCCTACCCGGCATTCGCATAAAAGTAATGCAGGACAAATCCTAGAAAAACCTGCATCAGGTAGGTCGGGCATTGGGTACTTGTCCCACGCCTTTCCGATAGCGGGAGAGGAGTTTGCTGTGGGGACGCAGCATTCCATTCTCCGTGCCTTGACTAGTTTAGGAGGTAGTTGGCCGACTGTTCCAATGGGAACAGCGAACAACTCTTACCGTATGCCCAAGGTCTGCGACCCCGGAAGATACACCTCTAAAACAGGCCGAGGTGCCTCGGCATGTGGGAAACTTAGTTCAAAAAAACCAGAGAGATGTGAAGGCATCCCCAAAGGTAGCCTCCGCCATAGCTCTCCGGGAAGGTTCACCTGCGAGAGAATCCTCTCGTAGGCTTCCTTAATATAATATTTTATCTATGCAATGACAACCTCTTCTACATACGTAAGTTACAATAACTACTGAGAGAACTTCATGTGTTACGACCAGTCTTTCTCCAACGTCCCACTACGAAAAAATAATAATAAAAGACCAAATTCTTGTTAATCTCCTTTCATGCACTCGTAGACTCCACATCACTACTTGAATTTTCCTCTCTCTTTGTGATTTCCTACAATTATAGTATCGGTTTTCGCCCGCATAACTTGACTTGTAGTGTCTCAGGCTAAATTTTGACCGTAATAGTGTGGCATTTCTACGACCTGACGGTAGCATCTCTTTATTGTCACCGATCGTGACAGTATGGCTTCATCTAACTGGCCTAGTTTGGCAAACATGCTCAAAACATCCAGTAAATCAGACTGTTAAGATGTACATATAAATAAAAATATATCTAAATAAATATATATAATCATTCCATTGTACAGCTTATACTTATTACAAACTATAGTTTAAAAATTAATATTCAGAAGAAGATCGAAAGTATAGGAAAGTGTGAGATTTTTTATGGAATAGCTGTAAATATCGACATTGAAGTCAGGTGTTGGAAGATCGAATCCTAATTGTTATACGAGCAACTGATCTTTGAAGAGGTTTATCTACGAACTTTCCGTTCAAATTCTACTCAGAAAGTAAACATGAAAACAAATACATATTGAGATAGATAATCGTAAAATCGAAGGCATGACACGGAAAATGTATACAGGTTATATATTTATATTTTAAGTAGCTGAATGAACCATTGGAGCAAGTTATCAGTTGAGTTGAATGAGGGAGAATCTTACAGCGGCATGAATTTAATGTTATTACTCTGAATAGATTTATGAAACGATGAGATTCAATTTAAGTTAATTATTTTTATGTCACTGGTATTATGTTAAATATATAGATTATTTAAAGAATGCCATCATTTGTCACTAATGGAATAGTTTATTCTATTCACGGTTAATATATCATATAAATCCATATAATGATTCCATATAATTAAACATGGAAATAAATCCAGGAAATACAAGGAAAAGGAAGTGTTAGGGGAGTTATTGGAAAAGAAAGGAATAGCAAAATAAGTAAATTGGGCCACTGAAGATGCATGAACGGAAATAGAGGATTGCATAATGAATGAATCCGAGGAAGTACTCGGAAAAAAATGTAATACACAAAAGAAGACAGTGGTTTCACCAATAATGTGCTGATAAAAAAAATTCAAGAATAAGGCTTACTATGCGTTACTTCAAAGCAAAACAAGGACAGCTGAGGAAGAGTATAAAATGTTGAGGCGGGACAAAAAAAAACACCAAAAAGTACCAAAGGTCCCTACTGAAGGAATTGTAATAAATGAAAGAAGGAAACTAATCACGTCACTTCTAAAGAAATATTAACATAAAAAGAGGGTGTCTCATATGCAAGACAAACAATGTGACATTATAAAATCAGAAACATTATCGTGGATAAATCGGAGGTGCTGAAGCGATGAAGGGGGTATATACTGATGAACAATTAAATGGCGGACACCCCAATATGTGGAAAGAAATAGAACAAACTATGGTAGGAGATGAGGTGGTAGACATAATATATGATTCCAAGTTGCACTCAAAACATAGAAAATAATGTAAGGCGCCTGGAAAGGATTGAAGCCGACCAACTGAAATACTGAGGTAAAAAAGTGCACCAAATGCTTTACGTTATCATAGACAGAGTATGGAAGGAGGAGAGCATCCCCCATGCACGGGATATTGCTGTTCTCTGCTCTATACACAAAAAGGGAGATGTACTTAAGTGTTACAACTGCCGAGGGATCTGACAACTCAGTTCCGCGTATAAAATCCTCTCCAAGATTTTGTTTGAAACCGAGTACCACTGTAAACCAGCCATTAATAATAGGGGAAAATAAGTTACAAGGGAATCTTACAGAAGAATTAACCAGAGAATACTAAGCAGGTTTCAGACCTGGAGAATCCACCTGTGACCAAATTTTCACACTAAGACAAATACGGGAAACTATTTGTTGACTTAAATGCTGTACAGGACTCTATTGATGGTAACAAGATTTACAAGGCAATGTTAGGGCTGGGGATCCCCCTAAAACTAATAAGATTGGTTAAAATGACTATAGAAGGAAGTATTGTTCTAGTAAAAGTGCAATCATAATACTGTGAACCCTTGTCTGTTAAATGTGATTTAAGGAAAGGAGATGCACTCGTCTGTTCACTATTTAGCAAAGTTATGGAAAGAACTATTAGACTGTCAGGGTAAGAACTAATAGACTTGGGATAATATATTTAATAAATCAGTGCAAATATTTGGAGATGCCGACTGGATATTATTACAAGAAAAAAGAATAACAAAATTAATGGTCATAGTTCAAAACCGAGAACCACTGTAAACCAGCCATTAATAATAGGGGAAAATAAGTTCCAAGAGAATAAGAAGGTGTAGATAGGCTATATATTGGGTAATCCACATAGTGGCAACTCCCCTCTTATAGCATAGGAAAGGTATTGAAACGGGGGATGACGAAAGTTAGAGCAAGGTAGCCGAGGCTTATTTCTTTACAGTAACAAGGTACATAAGGATAATCCACGTAGTGGCAAATCCCCTTTAATAGCATAGGAGCGGATTTTCAGGGGGGGATGCGGAAGGGTAGAGGAAGGTAGCCAAGTGTTAATTGGGGTCCCCGAGATGTAGTTTAAGGATCCTATCCGGCATTCACCTAAAAGTGATGGAGGAAAACCCCTAGAAAACCTGCATCAGGTAGGTCTGGCATTTGATTTATAATTATACTTACACTTATACTTGTCCCACACCATTACGGTGACGGGAGTGGTGTTTCTATGGGGGCGCAGCATTCCCTTTTCATTACCTCGACCAGTTTAGGAGGCAGCTGGCCTACTGTTCCAATGGGAACAGCGAACAATTCTTACCATATGCCCAAGGTCTGCGACCCCGGAAGATACACCTCTTAAAACAGGCCGAGGTGCCTCGGCTTGTGGTGTCCTGAGTTAAAAAACCAGAGAGAGGAAAAGGCATCCCCAAAGGTAGCCTCTTCCAGAGCTCTTTGGGAAGATTCACCTGCGAGAGAACAGCCCTCACAGGCTTCATTAGCCAAGGTTTAACTAGGACCCCACATTTACGTACTTGGGTACAAAAATTTTCTGCACGAACCAAATAGGCGCAAGACAAGAAACCGCCTTAATGTAATTATCAGAAGTTATGGTGTAGTGTATAAATATTTTAAAAGAAAACTGTTCTCCAGGAAAAGCAAAATTCAACTTTGTAAAACCAATATTGATGTATGGTTCGGAGAACTAGACAGTAACAGAGGCAGATGAACTACTATTGGACGCTTTCGTAAGAAAATATTGCAAAGAATACACGGCGCAATTAAGGAAAACGAAAATTGGAGGATTAAGTATAATTAAGAATTATACCAATTAAAAAAAAGCCAAAATGATCATGGATCATACGCACTGCAAGAATGCGTTAAATGAATCGGTGACTCCAGATTCCCAAAAAATATGTTCTCAGTAATAGGAGGCAGAAGAAGAGGAGACCTAGGTCCAGATGGATTCATGAGGTCAATACAGACGCAAGGAGAATGGGAATACGGACATAGTGGATAAGAATAAGTAGACGAGGTGCCTCGGGGAGGCTAAGGCTCCAAACGACTTGTAGAGCCTCTGATGATGATTCTTTATAAAACCGTATTTAATTGTTTATGAAGTAATAATCACATTTAAACTTATCAAACGTTTACACACTTCATTCTATAGCCTCATGAAAGCCTAATTGATTTATTTTATACACAGGGCATTTATTTTCGCGCCATCTAATATTGTCAATCGCCGGTAGTTAGTATAATGAACGTCTGTCAGTTTATCAATTTCGAATAACCGAGATCTTACACCCTGAGTTTGGAGAACCGCAGCTATCATTTACAGGATCGAAGACGATGATATGAGCAAATATTATTCGCATATTATTCAGCCTGTATTGACCAAACACAAGATTCCAACTGTTTTGTGAACTTACTTCAGTCCCTGTTATTGGTCTGTGTGATTTTGTCATTACCGGCATTGTAAAAGCGCCGGTCAATCAAGTGAAGACGTTTCCCTCAAAGCGATGGACCAGCTGAATAACATTACAGAAGACTCCTTTTTTCGTACCGAGGAGACTTCTTTGAATTCCTTTCCGTCAAGTTAATACGCACTCTGCAGCGGTTTCGTTGTCGAAAGGTATCAAATAGAAGTTCATCCACCGAATTCGTCAAATTTGTTCCCCATTGACGTTTTTCTAGTTCCTGCGCCTGGAAAGCCTGAAAAATATCACGTCGAGTGAGGAGATCATTGCTCTTTTTCTAAATCTTCCAAATAATTACTTTTGTATGGTTTGAAGATATTATTATTAGAATGCCACTACATAATTTTGGATATGGAATTCTGAAGGTTTGTTTTGATTTTCCTTTTCTATTTTGAAAATTAGGCCCAGTTTTTTTCGTCCCGAATTTGGGTACTAAGTCTTTAAGTTAAGAGGTCGCTAACAAGTGCGGAAAAGAAATATTAGCCGCAATAGAGGGGTAAGGAAGCGGCGCTCTGACCTAGGCCTAGCGCGATCGATGAGGCCTCGCGCGGCGCGTTCGCGGCTCAGTCGGGAGCAGCACGCCGCTCAGAGCGGAGCTTGGCACAGGCGCCGCGCAGGCCCCGGACCACGATGCTACAGGCGTCGCGATGCCAGCCGACACCAAGGACGAACCCGTGAGCGCCATGGACGACGCGAAGCGGGCCAACAACGGTTTCTTGCGCGACCAGGAGAAGGAGACCTTGCTGCACATGAATCCCCTGGCGGCCGGGGGCAGCTCCGCGACCACGGCCGTGCGCTACGCCCCGGGGGCGGCGACGACGGCCAACGTCGTGGTGGTGGGCTCCGGCTCCGGTGGCGGCAGGACGCGGCGCGGCCGTCGCACACCGCTGGAGCGTTCCCTCGCGGCCGTCGTCGCCGCCTTGCTCGTGAGCTGCGTCGCCTTCCTCGCCATGGCTCTCGTAGCCCGGTCGCGCTGCGCGGACCGAGGTGAGCTCCACGAATTACAGTCATAACGTATTTCAGTACAAAATTACTAACAATTAGAAACTGTGAGAAACTATATCAACGTTCGAGTTTAAGGCATTAAGTTTAAGAGTTTGTGGAAATGCTGATCAACATACTACATAAAGAATTCTAGCGACAACTAATATTTTTATACCGTGGCTTTTACACGTTTGCAACTAAAATTCGTTCTTCGGCGAATTAAAATTTACTCACGTTAAGACTGCCTAAGTAGCCCTTTCATGCTCAGTATAGAAATTTGGCCCTTCATTTTCTATCGATTTCATAATTTCCGGCTGATATGGAATTGTGCAAAATAATAGTTTCGTCCATTTTCCTTTAAAAGCGACGGTATCCTTATTCTCCATACAAATTTCGTTTCTTGATACGCAGAAATATTTAAAGATTTTTTCATATCCATGTTGACACGTGTGAGGAACTAGTAAGTTAAATCCTGATATATGATGACAGAATCAAAAGAAAAATTGAAAATTTATTATTTTTTTACTAGATTCATGGTCGCCTACTATCAAGAGTTACTATTGAAGTTATATTTAAACAGATCTTTCTCTGGTTTGATAAAATCGAAAAAAATACACATCGTCCGTAATTAATTTATTTCAAGTGCTATCTAACTATAGTGTTCTCAATTAGTTTAAAACAAATCACGCGAAGAATTAGAACATTTAATGATTGATTGCATGATTGAGTCACTATCTCTACGAAAACATTGACAATAAATATTTAGTTTTGTATGACAAATTTATCAATAAATTAAATTATTATATAAATTTATGTATTAATGATGTAATCGCGCAATTTTCAAGTTACTTTTGTTTAATGTCAGTTATACAAGTTAATAATACAGGTACGTTAATTACGGAAATTTAAATAATTTCTTTAATAAGATTACTATTTTCAATTGTAACTGAAAAACCTATCGAATTATTTAATTAATTTTGAAATTTTGGTAATTTTGATTGATTAACAGAGCCTTCTGGGTTTGCAATATTCTCATAACGTTTGTGTCTGTATTTAGTAATATTGGAGAAAAAACGCTTCACCCATACAACAGGTTGCTAAGTGACCACAAATAGTATCAGCGATCTATTGAATTTTCGTGTATGAAATTTTGTGGGTTAGACATGCAGAAATTCGGTGCTCTGTAAAGCTTGTCTAACCGAAACACTTCCTAATGTATTGAAGCCTCTTTAGATAGCTAATTAATGTTTTACACTAACTTAAATTTAATTGTTTTATTATCACAACAATAGAATTACACATTCTTTAGCGAATTATTGTTACTTTCCTTCTAATTTTACCATATTCTTGTTTCTAAAGTCACGAAATTAACAAAAAAAGTAAACAAAATAATTTGGAGCTGGGATTTAAGCTTAAGAATAATTAATTTAATATGTCAACAAAGGGTAAGTAGTATTTACAATGCTTTTAACATTTTCCGAGAAGCTGTTGAACTATAATGACTTTAACGTAAAATACCTCCTACAGATAATTATATTTATATAGTAAGTTGCTGCTATGACGAATTACACTTATTGCATTTGTCATTTATTTTATTTTGAGGATGACTTAGACCAGTCTCCTCGCTGAAAATCTTTTTTTTTTGGGGGGGGGGGAGGGGGGGATAATTGTGTGGGGGTTTCAAATTTTCCCAAATCATTATAGTAAATTCAGAGGTGAAGTCCTAACATAGGGCTTCATTTCCAACGCCGCTTCTTCATACTTTGCAAAAATGGAAAATCTATGAGAATTGGTACACTGGGCGCGTGGTTCATCCAAATAGTCATGTGACTTAGACAGTTAGGCAGACATCGCAGTGATATTAGTCTTAAATATATTATACAGGCTATTGAAAAAATTATGAATGTTAGCATATATACAAATATACTGTTGTAAAAGTTTTCGCGTTTACATCCAGGTTGTGTTGGTAAAACACGACGTTTTGTCGAGTCGTTCCGTGAAGGTGAAGATGTGGACGTGGCGAGTAGACGAAACACCCAGATGTAAATCCGAGAAATTCTTCCAAAAAGCTATAATTTATTATTAGATTACAATCAGAAGAGTTTTCCCTCAATCACTCCGAATCTTCTAAAACAAGACTTTGGGCCTAGAAAATATTTTTTTTATATATTAAATTAAACGTGAGGAACGATTTATACGACCATAAATCAACGAGTTTGAACTGGAACTTTAACTGTATAGTCGAAATAGACAACACACTCGTGAATATATGGCTAAATAATACCTTTACTTTATAAGTTTAGTTATATTTAAGTTATATGTAAAATAACGGTCGACAAATCACTTAGGAACTCTTCTAGTAATCCGATAACGTTACATGATGCTTCTGTAGATAGTTCCGCTGAGAGATCCCGCACCCGACACCGTAGCAATTTATCGCCCGGATGGATCCTTAATTAACCGCAGCACCGTACATCTTCTTGAATGTAAGCGGCGTAAGAATTCCAGAATTTTTCTAAATCATCATGGTAACATCAGGGGTGAAGTCCTAATACATGGCAAAGGGACAATTCATTTCCAAAGCCGCTCCTCCCTACTTTAGATAAAAGAATACGAAGGAGAATAGGTAGATTGGGCACGTGGTTCATCCAACCCGTCATGATCTAATTGTAAACATCTTGTTATTGACTCTTTTAGAATGCTTTAACCCTTTATAGCATAGTAGCATATATGCAACATATGCTTAAGTATTACCCCAGAGGCATCTGTTGGTTTCTAAGAGAGCTAATTTGTGATGCAGATATAAAACAACATGCACTTAAGGAAATGTGAAATTTTTTGTCATCCGTGGGACAGGTTAAAACAAGTGTGTCGAAGCTTTTGAGTCAATCTCCAGTCCAGATTTTTCTGCTCGTCGGTCAACATCAGAATATTTCTTTTCTGCGTTTTTTTATTGGTATTTGTCAAGAAAGGAAATTTAAGCGACATTCTAAGGTTATTATAATTACCCTAAAATCATAATTGACCAATTAATGTGAACTATTGATAAATCCGACCTAATTATATTTATGGTGCAATCATCATGAGCCAAATTGACTTGGTCTTGTTTGATAAATTTTTGACTATTTTTCCGTATTGTATTAATAAAAATACATATTAAAAATTAGTTTTAAAAAATACAAAAAATCATGCACTGTAGGCTTAATTTACAGATAGTAACCGCGAATTAGGAACTGATGAATCCAATTTTTTTTCTATTTGGGCGTTATGACGGGCGACATAAACATTAAACAGATGTCGTCTTTGGATGTTGTGAATTTATCTGACGTGAGATAAGTAAGCAAGGTCGTTGCTGTGCTTTCCTATTACCTTCTTGAAATATTTTACCTTTTTAGGCCGTAGTTTTCTGGGACGGAAATAACCGTAAGCTGTGTTGTTTCCGTTTTAAGTACAAAGCAGGTAATAAATCGTAGACCTTCCTCGAACAAACATCATAAATATTTTTCTGAAAAAAGGTATATTGACGAATAGATATAATTAAAAATAATTAAATTACATGTAATTTACATGATTAATTTTATTTATATAAATAATAAACATTTGATAATAACAATCCAGGATTTAAAATTGGGCGAACTCCTATAAAAATAAAATCTATCAGTTAATATTGAAGTCAAGAAACCTAAGAAAATTTTGTAATCTCGTTCGGTATTTCTTACAGATCTTTAATTGCGATATTGTCAATATTCAAAATGCTTAAGATATATTATTGTAATTCATTCAATACGATATTTATTTTTAAGAGAGTTGTGATATAAACCAAAGTATGCGGTGAACGAAATGGTTTATACACTATTTGCATATGACCATTTATTACAAGAAAAACGGGAGGAAGTCATATACGATTTCTAATATTACAGGTATTCATAACTCTAAAGTTTTTAAAAGCTCATGATGGGATAATTATCATAATTTTGGTCAAGCTAATTACACGTTAAATTCAGCGCTAAACAAGAGCAGAACGGAGGAAAATGAAAAAATATACCTACTTGAAAAACTAACGATAAGGCAGTAAATATTAGTTTTCTTTGGCATACATACAATAATACTGGTATAGAATACAAAGTATGCGTAAAACAGCCAGGAATGCAAACATCGTTATAAAAGGAAAAATATGATGTACTCGCAACATTTACAAGAATCTCGATAATGTATGTGCACTAGCGGATTTATGAACGTGGCAAGCTACATGTCTTGAATTATTAAGTGAAATAATTTGCCTTGTGTAAATCAATATATGTAATTAAAGTTTCCACCCCTCAAAAGTACGGTAAAAAATGGTATAAGATTATTTGAAAGGGAGGAAAAATACTACATACGATCTAGCTTAAAAATCCGGGGCTACTCTATTTTATAACTTTATTTCTCGCATGACTGCATGAAACTACGTATAACATAATTTCTAAATAGCGCTTTCATGTATTACACGTTTAGGTCAATGTTAAATAATAAATATTTTTATGTATTTTGATTAAAATTTCTGTTGCCCTAAAAAAAAATTATTACTATTATTAAGAATCTCCTAATGATATAATTGAAAGTTTTTAGGAATGAAAATAAATAAATCGTACAATCTACATGCACATTGGGAGCATAGAAATCTGAAAGATTAATGAAAATTAAACTCAAGATTCCTAAGCCAGGAAGGGGTACTTAAAATACGCAGACGACGGTCGCCAGAAGTTATCGCGACAACATTAATATAATACGCCACAGTGATATTTATTACTACTTTTGGCACATTGAAACAATAAGAAAGTATCACGTATCACGTCTTTAATATTTAACAAACTCATCTATATATTATGAATTTGTCGTTTTTGGACTGGGACTATTTTTTAATGTATCATAATTGACATCATGCTTTCAAAAGTAACGATGCGATTTACAAGCTTATGATAATCCAATAAATAAGTTTTGTTCCCATAATTTTTCTAAAAATTTCCGTTTATTACCAGAGATCATGGGTGCAAAGATAGAACAGTGTAAATTCATTTAGTTTATTGCAATACGTTTGAAATTTATTGAACAGTTATGATCTGTTTTAAGCTATCTCCTTCTGTAAGTATTAATATTTTAACATTCATTCAAATACGTTACTTTCTTCACGAATGCAAATTAAAAATTTAAATCTGATTGAAAATAATGAATAACCAAGATAGCCAATTCAGACAAAACAGTGATAATATAAATACCACACAACGTTTCAGGGATCCTTGTTCCTTTCGTCAGGTGCGAAGAAGAACCTAGAGCGACACAACTGCACTTGTCAGTTGACAAAACTCAAAGTTGTGTGATATTTATATTATCACTTTTTTGTCTGAATTGGCTATCTTTGTTATTCATTACCTTATTCATTAAAATTTCGTATAATAATCGTAATGTAATATTACGTAAAGTAGATAACAAATTATTACTATATTAATATAATTATTACTATATTCATATTAAAGTACTAAATATTTAATCCTTCACTAAAAATAATGCACTCAATTTCATTATTCCACATTGATTGTTATGTATAAAAAGTATGTATATTTTATGTCATTCAATTCGTTTTATTCTTTCCGGAAATTCTTAGTAATTACTTTTATTTAATTATTCACACGTGGGGATTAGTACTACGTGAATAAATTATCTACTCAATAGGGGTATGTAAATATGTCATGATTGTGGAAGTTAATTACTTAAAAGTAATTAATATTCACATTAGTTAGTAATTGTCTATCATGCAAGTTAATTAGTTGTAGCGCTAAGTAATAAAGGGTAAACCAATATCCCAAAATCGGTGATAAACTATGAGATCATTAGCGAATGTCAGCTTGCACGGCGAATGTGATTAATCTAGTTTTCAAATTTCAACCGCGACTATAGGTTATGTGAAACACAATGTTTCGACGGCTAGCACCGTTATGAGATAATTAATTTCAAATATATATATATAAAAAAAATATCTTGACAAATTCTGTCTTAGATTTAAAGAAATGATATGGTTTCAGAAGATTTTTTTTGTAAGTTTACACCTTTCCACAAATATAAAAAAATTACTATAGGACTTAAGCAGTAATTAACCAAGGAAAAGACGACTTTTACATGTTACATTTATTGTTACTTATTGTGGTCCAATAATCATCATTCAGTAGAAATGGTTTCAAGTCTTTACCAATGATTCCGTTAATTTGAGTAAGTGTATTGTAAAAAAAATTAATTGAGGCAGAACAAACCGTATTTGAACAAGTACATTTATTACCTTATAGCAAGTTTACATTGAATTCAAAAAAATTTGATAATATGAACATATATCATATATTTTAATGCCATATGTTATTTGAACATAATTTGTAAAATCAAGCTGCAAGGATTAAATATTCAAAATCACAGATTATGATTTAACGTTAGAATGATAAGCGCGGCGTAATATACTTCACTATCATTCTACACAATTTCCAGTTCCAGTTTCAGATTACTGTCATTGATAAATATTTGTTGCTGAGGAATTAAATTATAACATTCCTCCTAAATCGTAAAATCATAAATATGAAGAGACGTTTTATTTTTTATTTTAGTTTTAACAACATGCGAATAATGATATATACAAGAATCCACTTTATGAAATTTATATGAACCGCATTTTTTCTCGGGGCTTCTCAAAATCAAAATAATTGTTAGTATAAAGTCAGACTCTTCTGTATATGGTTCTTTCGTATTTACAACTTTTATACTGAGATATATTTCTTATATTTTTATTGTCATCGGCAAGAGTTTTAGTGTATTTCATGCAAAGATTCATAAAAATTAATTAAAAAGAGAAATTAAGGATCTACTGTTATTTTAAAACAATTCAATGGTTTTAATTACTTAAATGCGTTAGGAACTAACGAATTAGGGCTCACGTTAATATTAAATAAACCATCAAGCTTTTAACTCGTCTACGTTTTAAATAATTACTGCACGTTATTGGGTATGCCTAGGAATAAAAGTTTTTCACTGTTTCCGTAATTTAGTTTCTCGGCTTCATCCCTGCATTTGCACGCATACAATTTTCGCGTTTAAGTACTACGTGATAATTAAACTGAAGTGCTTGCGTTTGAAAGAAAACAATCTGCATAAATTTGTCTTGAATATATAGCAAGCGCTGCCGTGGAGAATACAAGAAAACTCCGCAGATTTATTCAGGCATTCCGTTTTATTCTTGCACAAAAAAAAATAATTGTGTCTGTGTTTGGGAGTTGTTTCCAGTCATAAATAATTCAAACCTTTTGTGCAGCTCAACAAGGCAGGGGAGGCTGTTCTGCGCTGCTCTGCGCTGCGCCAAGCTTGTTCACGCACTCGGCAAGCAGCGCCACAAATTAACTTTCATTTCGAACAAACTGACTTGTATTAATGACTAAACAGAGTTTCAGTCAGAAATTCCATTAGAACGTGGGATAACAAAAGGTAACACACGAAATATAATAACAAACACAATGTGATGGGGGAAAATTGTGACAGTGCACACACTTTAAAACGATTTTGCCAATCAGATCCCGAAACGACTGCACGGCGAGCATTATTATTTTAGTTGGTCATTTAGAAAAACAAAGTAGGATCGAATATTTTGTTCTTGTTGTTCATATCATTTTTACATATGATAGAGTTAGATTCAAAAAAATTATACAACTACGATTCATTGTTATTGTAATGAAATAATAATAGTTACATCTACCGGACTTCAATATAATTGAATGCATGCATGAACACACAAATTTAACAAAACAGCATCAAAATTAACAAAACGTTTAGCTCTTAATTTCAATTGTGGAGTAAATAATTTTCATATATTTCGGGTACAACAGCCACTGTCAGAGCATGCCTCGGAAATTCTAAGCGAAATTTATTTTTATAACGTCAATATTTCGCTATATATGGAAAATATTTACTCCATTGCACACCAGATGAAGTCCTAGATTTCGGACGAAACGTTGAGTTAATTTCAATGTTTTTCTGTTTTTAAATTATTTTTTACTCATATAACTGTTTCGCATTATTGAATAATTACAATTAACATAAATATTATTTAATTTCAATCCGCTTCATAAATATCTTATTTTGTTAAGAACAGGTATGAATGTTCGTCTTCAAATTCATTGTTATTATCTAACAGGCATAGAAGCAAGACACTGCTCTTAAATTATATTCAAATTCTTTTATGTAGTATTAATTTTTTTTAAAAAATAAACATTGAAAATCTCAGAAGCGTATTCAGAGGTTGAATTTGTTTTACTCAATTTAAGTTAATAAATTTTTTCTAAGCATGCTAATATATGTTATCTTCGAACTTTAGAATCAGTTCTTTGAAAAAAATCTCGGCTATAAAATTAATAAATCATTATCTTCTTTTTACTGTTCCACTTGTGAAATCAAAATTTATGGAGGAAACGTAATGGTTTAATTTGTTAATCATACTGTCAATTAATAAACCTTTTCTGACTATTTGGCAATTACATTCATTTATTTTGAAAATAAGTCCAATATAATATATAGTGATTATAGATATAATTAATTATCTTTTTACTTTACTATATGTAAACTTCGTTCATTTCTTATGACATAAGTTTTTTTAGTTATTAATCTAAAAAATTCTTGGGCTTTTCTAACTTCTTTGTCTCCTTGTGTAGGTTAATATTTTTAAATGCAATGAATATTTTCTCGTTCATTCAGAACCGTGTAGATTATTATAAATGAAAAAAATTACGTCTGATTGTAAATTAATAATAAGAAAGATAGCCAAATTCAGACAAAATAAGTGATAATATAAATACCACACAACGTTTCTGGGGTACTTGTCACTTTCTTTAGGTGCTAAGAAGAGCCTAGAGCGACACAACTGCACTCGTTAGTTGATATTATTATTATATTGTATTACAGTTCGTATTCCACGATTATTTTGGAGATAGTTATTTGTATCAATAACAGTTTTAGAGGATATGAAACATGTAATTTGACTACTCCTGACAGGTAAATAAAAATATTTGTACGTAAACTGAATCTTGTACAGCAGGGAATTATATACCCTTTAAATTAAACGTAGAGGTACGTCTGCGTTATAACCCATAAAGGACGTTTCACAGTGGAAGCTGAAGACGTAATAGACCTAACAAGACAATATTTGCTTTTTATAATAACTATTGACAGTACAATAGTCGTGTTTCTCTTGAATAGTGATTTAGTGTTTACAACAAGCGATAATAATATTGTTTTTAATATTGATATTAATAGATTTCGGGCTTCTTTCAGTTATTTAGACTATATAAATAAGATAGATAGCCAATACAGACAAAAAAGAGTAATATAAATACCACACGTTTCTGGGATCCTTGTCCCTTATTCTAAGAGCAGCCTCGATAAACACAACTGCACTGGTCAGTTCACAACACTTAAAAGCCTATAGACTATATTATATATATATATATTAGACTATATATTATTCTAATTTTTACTAAAAATGCTTTCACCACAGAAGTATGAGGGAAAAATCCAAATTAACTGTATCAGACCGCTTATTGGTGATGAAAAATGTTGGAAATTTTCGTCAAAACATCAATATTTCTTAAACTATGCTTTTTCAGAATTAACTTACATATTTTAACAGATACCAAGTGAACAGTTGTCTTCGCCTTGACAGCTTCGTCACTTCAGTTCGGTCCGCAATTCTGTGAAGTAAACGTGTTTCCGCCAGTGCCTGTTTCCTCCACAGGAGAACAATAGTCGCTAATCCGTTGTTATGGTCTGTAACGAATCGTTAGATGCATCCATCATTGAATAGAGTTTACCTAGAAACCTTGACTTAAAATAAATCAAGTATTACCTGTCTACAGGAAAGGTTTATAGCACATGTTTGTAACTCACGATGGCCAATTCTGGAACATTATTTTAAAAATACCGTCTTAGGCCCACTTAAAGGAACTTTACGAATCCGAGGATTTTCCACTGACAAACGGTGAATAAGTCACTGCGTAAATGGTTTGCTACTCAATCAAAAAACCTTTTTTCTCAGGGAATCGGAGAACTATTAAAATGCAGATGACTATTGAAAATGTCGTCACTAAAGTTTTCTACTGTGGATACTAAATGTTAAGACATTGTGTTCAATTTATTTTATAATTACCCCTGTACAAAGAATTATCTTTGAAAATATATTCACCTACGGAAAAGATACACATAAAAGAAACTTAAGAAAGGAAACGCAATACTTAGATTAAAACCATAAACTTCGTTGTTTTTCTCGTTTATAAATAGACCCATTGACACCAGTAAAATTATTCAACAAAAAAATGATTACTTTATAGTAGCGATGGTTTTGAAATTTTTATATTGAGATATATATATTCTATAAAGCTTCTACCAAATCTTCAGTGACGTTTCACAGTGATGACGTTACAATTTTTTGAATGTTAAGTGTTTCTACATTGTCCACAAATTGGATTATCCCGTTTCTGAATGCAACAGAAATTTTTCACCGAGTTAAAGTGACTGCTATAATTACTAAAGTGATTGATTCCGTGATTGTTTCAAATACAATTGTGAATATTTTGCGATATTTCTTGTAAACGCCAAGTTGATGATTCTAAGATCTACTTTATACGACGCTAGCGGATTGACCGGAGTTGCTAGGGTACTTGTTTATCCAAATCTTATATTAGACAGAAAAAGAAATTAATTCGACACTCGTTTATTTAGAATATTTTTACATTAATCCCTTCACACCACGGCATCTACCAATTGGGGTTGAACATGTAATTTAACGGGTATCCCATGGGCTAATGTTAACGTTAGTGACAGCCGAAACGATGTTCTCGACACAAATGTGACCAATTTTGTACAATTTCTTTCACCTATATTCAGATCCCAATTCAAATTGGGCTAAACTACAACTTAATTGAATAGGGACTGTCATTATTCTATTAAGCGACGCTAAAAATTGAATTTGATACTAAACTTGGCCATTTCGGTTGTATTATTTAAACATTCACACCATCTCCCTTCCAAAAGCCAAAAGATGGTGATACTTCAACTTCAATAATGTTGTTGGTGTTACCAATCAATTCAGAGGCAACCAAAATTATGCAATCGACACCATTCTAGGGCCTATATTATATTTTATAATCAACCACATTAATCTGAGCGATCCAGAAAACTATTTACACTAAGTCTTCTTTAAGAATTATTTTTAATGTCACCTCTTACAACGACATAGTGACTTTTCCACACTGTAAGTCATACGGTTTCAACTTTTGTTGAAATTGTCCCACGCGTTCATGTTTTCGGACCTCACTCTCTTTCACGCATCTTAAGGGCGTGGGACAAGTACCCAATGCCCTACCTACCTGATGCAGGTTTTTCTAGGGTTTGTCCTGCATTACTTTTAGGCGAACGCAGGGTAGGATCCTAAACTATAGCCCAGGGGCCTAGTTAACCCTTGGCTACCTTCCTCTACCCTTCCGCATCCCCCCTTTCAAATCCCTTCCTATGCTATTAAAGAGGAGTTGCCACCTGGATTACCCTCATGTAGCCTGTTACCTAAAAAAATAATAGTCCGAATTAACCACTTCCGTGAGATAACCTTGTCCATTCCCCTTGTGTCCTTCCGGAAACAGACTCTCTGCTCTCTCTTAACAAATAAAAACTGAGTTAAGGTCTATACTGACCGAGCATAACCTCACAAAATTGTAGCCTCTTGTTTGCTCTTACATCAAACACTGCCTAAATTGGAATGCACACTTCAAACTTGTGCTCAATATCCTTTCGAATGACCGACGTGACAGTTCTTGAAATTCTAACGCTAATCGTTTTGTGAACTTATTTGGACTGGCCTGGACACCCAGACAGATACTGAGTCGCCTCACCCTCTACGACGTGAATTCAAACCTTCCGCTTCAAATTTGAGAACTTAATTGTAAACAACCTTACTTGAAATTTTCTCTCTATTTCCTCATTACAGCACTTAAACCTAGTTGTAACTGACTTTTAGAGCAAACTTTCTTTCCGTTTTCGTTAACATTTTTTAACTGCCACTGGCGATCGTTTTACCGCTTCCTGCTCTTTATCACAGTAGAGCCAAGCTACAAACAGAGAAGTTTAAAAAAATAAATGAAAGCGTATTGAAATGAATCTACAATAATACAACATAAATAATTGCTGTTAAGTTAACTGTGCAACCTGTATATAATGCATTTCCAAAAATTAAGATCCATGAAAAACAACTTAAAATTCCAAATGTGATTTGTATTCATCATAAACTTTAATTAATTTACGTTTATACGTTATTCCTTACTAAAAATAAGTAATTTCAGTTAAATGACTTTTTTGAGTTCTCATAATTTGATAAGTTCTAAAGTTCTTACTGAAACATAATATGATAATTGTGATTTTGAATATAATTCCTAGAATTGTTTTAGTCTTATTTAATGTTCGATAATTTCAAATTGTATATTACTACGACAGACATTAAAATTTAATTAATTTTATAACTTTGCTAAGTCTTTTTGAGCGAATTAGTGGCATAAAAAATCACAGAAGCTAAACAATATCATATTTCATCTCTCTGGCTGTTTATGGTACTGTGTTTGTAAGAATTAGCCGTGTGAGTTTGGGTCTGAATATACATGAGCGCCTAACGAGCTTCTCGGCGCTCAATTAGCCTTTGACGTCGCCGACCTCACTGCGTCGCCCGCAGCGTTCAGACCTCCGCGTCGTCAAAGGCCCAATTACCATTATCTCACGCCATTTTATTTTCCGCACGTGCCCAGATTATGTGTTATTGATGAACCAGCCGCCTGAGTGAAATACGCCTGTTTTCAGAAAAGCTACTTACATTTTATCTAAATACGACTGAGTAGATCATTTATCTGTACGTCTAATTTATCCGGCACGAAACGATCATGTCTCATCACAAAACCACGTTTATCAGATCTAATATAATCAAGGTGACTGCTAGGTAAACTAATAACCAAATCCCATATTCCAACAACACCAGTGACGAATGTAGAGATGCAAATTCCAATCGTAGCAACCTCTTTTTTATTTGCGAACAATGAACTCTAACACACGAGCAAACCTGGTCTGACTGTGAATCGAACAGGGGACAATAGAGTAACTATAGTAGTGTTTAGTAAATAGACCAGTTGTTGGAAAATGGTTGTATATATATATATATATATATATATATATATATATATATACTGTAAAAAGTTTTCTGTAAATTATAATCATCTTGTTACTAAAAGAAAAGATAACCAACATATAATATTATTACGAAAGTTCGAAAGCACACGGTTAATTAGAAATTAGATAAAGAAATTAATGAAAGTTTAGTCTTTCTATAAAAAAAATTTCCAAGATCGTTATTTTCTCTGCAGTAAACTACGGTAACGGGAAATTCACACTCATGTATCATTATAACATACAAATTAACTTATATGTAAGAGAATGCAATCTCTTATTTGTATAAGAAAAATTTTCGTAATAGTAAAGTTTCACAAAAATAATTGTTAAAGAGTCTGGCAATGAGATTTCCAGATCGATTGAAAATGTGATGCGGGAAAATTCATTCTGGTTAGCCAGATGTTAACTGAAGTAATGTTTATCTGTTTAGCTTTACTTGTTTGAATTAAAGTATGAGTGATCAATTACATTTATGTTACCTTAACTGTGTTGAATATTGACGCAGAGTTCAATAATTTTTTAAAGGACTGTAAACTGACATGATTTGGCGTCATCGAGTCGGGCTGTAACGATAGATAGAGCGATCGAGTGTATAGCGACAGAGTTAATAGCATGAAAAAAATTCCAAATTCATAGCTTTATATTTTATATGCATTTATCGGCTCACAGAGATTTTTATACTTTTTTGGGACTGCCGGTCAATAATTACGTGCCATACTATGAAACGTACGCGGCCGACACGCAAGGCCACGTATCGAATTCCAAAGAATAATGTGTTAGTGACATAGATATACATATGATTATAATTGTTATTATGTATGTATAAACTGGACGTTAAAAGTATAATTTTGGTTACATTGTATTTTTTCCCTCGCAGAATAATTCAGATTATGATTCACAAAATTTATATATGTCGTAACAGGGACAGGCTCACAAAATGTTATGTCTTCTTAGAGCTCATATCTACGCCCATCTTACTTTTATTTTGTCGATCGCTTGCTGCACACTTTTTCTTTTTGCGGTTCATCGCTGATACTACAAGACTGTTAAATAATGTGGTTCACTGTCTAAAATCGAAGTGTTGTCAGAATCAAAACATTCATTAAATTTGATACAATGTTTAATGATAAGATTGTGTTTACAAGTTGACAATTTGAAATTAGATTTATGCTTTTTTAATTCTTGTATTTATATATAAATATAAAAGTCACATCAGAACAATTTTAAATTTTCTTAGTTATTGACACTCTATTTAACGTTTGTCTGTATGAAGGTCGTATTTTGTAATAATAATTTTTAAAAGATTTTAATTTCTATATTCTCATTTTTTATTAATGTTTAGTAATATATATTACAGTACGCATGTGAACACTCTTCAGTGACAATTGCTTAAATCTAACAGAAGACGTTTTACTTGGAGACAGAAACATGTATCATTAAACATAACTAATTTTAGTTGTCTATTTGTTGATCGTAAATCGTAATATAATGAAAATACTTATATAAAAGATTGATCATATAAATCATTTCAGACGACATAGAATATGGAAACAGAATAATCCTAATTTCTAAATAATCTGGCGCTGCAGTAATGTGATATTAAATGAAAAACATTAATTTATAAACATAAAATTTTTATAAAAATACGATCTTGTAAAAATTACGTCTCAATTAAATTAAATATCAATTATTATTTGGTGCGATTAAACATTTAAAGAGGCGTAGCGTTGAAATTATATGTATTATCGCATTAATGATATGGAACCAATGTTTTGAAACCGATTTTTAAGTATTATTTGTAATAAAGAATTATTTACCTAAATGATTTAGAATATGTAAATGTGCAATAATAATTTTTTTATCAGGTAGAATTAGAAGATTAACGATGTTCATGAACCAGATTAAAGAAAATTCTGAAAGAAATTCATTGCGTATAGACCTCGTATAGAGCTTTTTTCCTTCTCTTGCATTTCATTTGAGCTATTTTTTTTCCGAAACCATTGAATATGAATGTCCCGTATAAAACCCTATCTGAGGTTTAGCTGATGCCGCAGAACTTAGATAAGTAGTAAGGCAGTCCTTTGTGGTATGGGAGGACAGATTACATTTCGAGTGTAAGAGATTAACTCCAATTATGGCTTTAAGGGATAAAGAGAAAAAGCCGGCTCTGCTGCCATCGGTGTCCTGTTGTGTGGGCGCCGCCTTTGGAATACACATTCGTGACACGCATAACTGAAAGGAAATGCGGGTTGCTGCATGCTTCCAACTCGCCGGTATTTGCGCATTTTCTCGACTTACAGCTTACGGGTTAAATCCTTTAAAGCTGATATTCATTTAAGTATGTAAAAACTGACGTAGTATAAAAATACAATTATTTGAATCAGATGTCGCGAGAATCGATTTCAAACCAATATGCCCCAATAATTTTTTTTAAATATTTCCGGTATCAAAAACTAATACAGTTCAACTTTTGGTTCTTTTCTGTACGTGCCAGAGACGATAATTCTGTTTCCAAGAGACGGTCTTTGGCGCAGTATTTCAGCAATACTTTTCTTAAACTTTTTAACGACTATGATCGAATGCCAGCATTTCTTTAAGTGAATTTATTTTAATTATAACGTCATTAGTTTACGACGGACAACCGATTTCTGTACTGCAACAATAAGATCCACAGAAGCAAATTAAATGTCATCCATTAAATTAGTTTCCAGGAAACGCAACCGTGATCAAGCAGACGCATTTAATAACGAAAATTATTCTATAGGACGTAGATATTCGATAGTCGACCTTTATGTATAATTATTGTAATGCCAATCGTGTACGGTTTTTGGCATGGCTGTACGAGATTGTACCATTTCAGATGATACCTCAGTCTCAGTTTCTGAAATAATTTATCTCTCACTGAAACTTTGCGAAGAGAATCAATCTAATCTTTCGTGATTTCAAATACGTTTCATTGTGAATTTTTAGAATAATTGGTCGTCTGTATTTTAAGTGTGTACTAACGGATTGTTAGGAAATGACTGTCAGGCCTAAGGATCTTTGTGCGACTTGAGCGGCACTAAATGCAGGTTCCTTCCACGATTCTAAGAAATTGACCAGTGACTATTTAAAATTTTGCTTACAAAATTAATAACAGATATTATACTATACATAACAAAAATTAGTTTTAAGCAAATCATAAAATATCGGGGCATGACTATACTTTATTCAGTTTTACCTTGGCTTAGAAGGAAACCGGTATAAATGGCTGGTCCTGCGTAGAGATTTCAAACAGTTGTGTAATGTGACGAACATTCATGTGATTGTACTATCGTGACGCAACGCCGGTCACGGTCACGATTTATACGACTATATCCTGTATTATACTCATTGTTTCTAAAATTAACCTCGACCGGCTTTGATTTCACGAAGTTCTAAATACCTCAGCTCGCTGCACAAACACAACAGGCACTGGAGTGCCATACATCTCAAGAAAACATTTCTTGAGAAGGCAGTTCTCGGGATTCCAACCGGATGAATAAATTGAAATAACCCGACGTTTGGATGGCGGTCACATGCCATCTTCGTCACTTGAAGCATTCACCCGTTTGGAATCCCGAGAACTTCTGCTTAAGGTGGACACACACTGCCATCACGTCACGTACTGTCACGTGAAGTACCAAAAGTTTGCGATACTACCTGTCAATGTTGTCTAATGGACCAGAGACACGCTTGTATGACGTTACGTCACATCACGCGTCGTCTCGCATTTTTGATATCACGCCATGTCTCATTTTTCAAACTGCATTATGTTTTAAACTTTATGAAGGCGCTTGAGGATCCCTCGTCACTTTTTTCCCAATTGAACAAATAATTATTTTACTGATAATTAAGTATTATCGTTCATTGTTAATAATTAATCAAAACCTAACCATTATGAAGATATAACTCCTGATATCTCCAAAATTGTATGACGGTACGTCACATCACGCGTCGTCTCGCATTTTTGATATCACGCCATGTCTCATTTTTGATTCTGCATTATGTTTTAAACGTTATGAAGGCGCTTGAGGATCCCTCGTCACTTTTTTCCCAATTGAACAAATAATTATTTTACTGATAATTAAGTATTATCGTTCATTGTTAATAATTAATCAAAACCTAACCATTATGAAGATATAACTCCTGATATCTCCAAAATTGTATGACGGTACGTCACATCACGCGTCGTCTCGCATTTTTGATATCACGCCATGTCTCATTTTTGATTCTGCATTATGTTTTAAACGTTATGAAGGCGCTTGAGGATCCCTCGTCACTTTTTTCCCAATTGAACAAATAATTATTTTACTGATAATTAAGTATTATCGTTCATTGTTAATAATTAATCAAAACCTAACCATTATGAAGATATAACTCCTGATATCTCCAAAATGGTCGCTCATACACTAATTTCGCATAGAAGGAAAGTTTTATAGAATTTAATTCTATTTTTAACGCCCTATCGGGTTTCAAAAAATCATCTACAATTTACCAAAATACACCTAAATTCAAATGAAAAAAGAGAAATACACGATTTATTAGCTCAGTCACGTCATTTTATTGTTATTTGATAACGCCAAATAAATGGCGCGTAGCTAAGTACATTGGCTTAAATTTTTATATCATATTTATAATTACACACACGTGATATAAGGCCATCTTCAATGGTACAATACAGTATTATTCTTCTAAACAAAACAGAATCTGTATAAAATTTTATATTATATGTTACACTGTCTCTAGCTTTAGACTTACTTGTTGCTTCAAACGGAAACAATACTTGATATTTCCACAACGGTATTAGATTTACTTTTCCTGGAAGAGAGGGTAAGGTGCGGCTGATACGTACACAGATGTAGACTGGTACGTTAAAGAGCTACGCACTGCTGTCCTTTGTCAAAGGAGACTGTTTGTTGGTGTGAACCTCTTGACGTGACAGCAGTGTGTGATTGAGGCTGCAGCCAGCACGACACGTGACGTGACACCAGTGTGTCTCCACCTTTAATCACTTACACCGGGAAAATCTTCGATCGATAATTTCTTAAACACATAGTCACGTTTGTCTATACACTGAATTACAGTTATTATCCACAGTACTTCAATGTAAAATACCGCGGTAACGTGTCAAGAAGAAATTCAAGTATATTCTTGATTGGATAAGTGACTCACGAAAGGAATGAGGGAAACGTTGGACGGTGTTATTTTCAGCGCGATTTCGTGTGTAGTTTGAGGGAAAGGCAACCATTTTAGACGCCAAAATTTACGTGAGACGAAAATATGGAAATCAGGTGGTACTTGCGTGGCTTCTGGTACTAGAAAATAATGTGTCGCTGCACTAAGTGAATTGAAAATGAGAATGTACAGAAAAACTGTGCACATCGAAGCCGTCTGCTGTTGACTCTTTGGCAGGCCATCTGTTGCAGGGACACACCTGTGCGCTGGAGAACGGCTGCTGCTCGCGATTGATTAACGAGAGCAAACGCCAGTAGGGTTGTCCACGCATGGCCGAGACTCCTCTTAAATGTCATTTATCTCTTCTCCTATGAACCTGTCACGTCTTCAACTGACCGTTACACAAGTACTCATCGAGTTTGGCTGTTTAAAACGGAATACTTCGAATAATTTTTATTACAATCTGCGGATTTAATTATTAATAAAAATCTTCAGTCACTTACTTAATAAACAGAAGGTAATCTATATAAACTAAACGCTAACGTGCTTATTTATCGGCCCAGTTGAAAGAGGTTAATTTCAAAACCGGCTGAACAGATTTCAGTAATATTTTTCGACTGCATATCTATTATTAATATGGGAAAAAACACTATTAAAAATTATCATTTTAAATTTTAATAAGTTTGTTTCTATACTTTCTCAAGATACAACATATGCTACATCGATTACGCAAATTCGAGTCAAATGCAAAGATTAGACAATTAATCGCTACGAATAACTGCATTGTCTTTGTAATACTAACACATTCTTTAGGAATATAATTGGTACTTCAAAATATTATTACGTCTGTATTTGTAATCAAATTTTGATTAGTATTATTGTTATTAAGGACATGTGACCTTTTCCGTTATTTGGCCAGAGGTTCTTTTCAACGTAGTATGTATGTAAATTAACAAATAGATAATGAATTAACCAAAAAACGGCCAAAAATAGGTTATAAAATAAATGCCACACAACACTTCTGCAATCCTTGTTGTTTTCGTCAGGTGACGATAGCAAAACTGATTGCAAAAAAAGTTATAGGGTGTTAATTTTATAACCTAATTTTTGCAGTTTATTGGTAAATTTATGAACTATTTATAAATAATACTTCTCCACGTCGTCTGTCCATGTTTGATACCAAACTAGATTATTATATAAATTATGACTGGAACTAACACAGTATTTATCGTTTATGTGGTTGTATTAGTATTAACGATTACGAAAATAAAGCAATTTACTCTTGCTTCAAGTATCGATGTTTCTTTAAGCCTATAACCAAGTCAAATACTTTAGCCATACTAAGTGGGGAACTCATATTAAAAATTAAAACTTCTCATTGATACTTTTAAATTTTTTAGAGTAAATTCTAAATTTATTCATGCCAACCACACTGAATGACGCCTTACAATTTGGTTTAAGGTGATCTGAAAAAACCAAATATCCTACTTAATTGAGTAGTGGAAGATGGTTCACACAATATTATCCTTTAGCTATTGAACCGTTCATAAGAGGATGCTGATGAATTTTTTTTCCATTTACACATTTACCGCTTACCATTTGCATAACTGCATTTATAGATAAAATTTCTATAGATCTATTCTTCAGTCATATAATGAAACTTCATCAGCAACCTGTTCACTAAATAACATGTAAATTGTTAGTCGTGAGACATTTTATTAAAGCACACATAAAGTTATATATATCAACTTCTAAAACGCGGTGGACTTAGTTTTAGACGAAATAGTTACCTCCAACGATATTCTGATTATGGACTTCAGACTTAACTAGATGGTTACTCAAAAACACTGACGTTACCCATTTTTCAATATTTATAAAATTTCTGGAACAAGTGGAATTCAGACAGGAACATGCGTCTGAAAGTTTACTTCTACAGCGAGGTATTATTTTTAGATTTATTACTAAATTAATTTCAGAACTTTTATAAGCTAGTTAAAATACAAATTCATATAACTGTCAGGCGAAAATTTGTCTAAATTTCATCCGCATTCACAAGCGTAAGTTAACTGACAATGGTGCGGTTGGCGTCTCGTGACGAGGAAATTATTTCCTTGCTCGTTAACTTAAATGAATACACAAACACTGGCTGTATAAAACGGCTGTAGATGCCATATAGCTCGTGTTCGTGACAGCAAACAACAGCAGCAACGTTTAATGCACGGAAACTCTACCGTGAACATTAAACTCAGCACAGCTTAATTTTCAGTCACGCAGTAATATCGTAGATGTAACATTCGTTTTCCGTTTCAATGTAAAAATGACTGAAAATTCGATAAAGCGAAAATATGAATAAAATTCTTGGATGGGAACTTCATAAATATCATTAAAAACGGCTCATCTGGCTATGATATAGTTAAGCAAAGCCATAAAATACATTGTAACTCGTATATTATAGTTTTGAAATTATACATTTACTATTATTTTCTTCATATGTATGCACTCTTGTAATACATGTGAATCCTTTAACTTTTCGACGATTTCGCGGAATAAATAATACGACATTCAGTAAATCTATTTCGGTTTCTGGATCTTTTAAGAAATCTGTGAAATGTGTATCTCTGTTTTAATATATATATATATGTATATATTGTGACACTCTGTTTTTCGTTACAATATAAATCTCATGTAATCAGTTATAATTTACTCGTGGGCTCTACTGACCAACCTAAATAAGAAATCATAAAACACTGAGACAATCCAGATATAAAATTTGTTTTCAGACAGGGCAATAAAATATTTAACAAGTGTTACTACAGACACAGATTTAATATTTGCAGTAAATTAGTTAATTTTTGGCCTTATTGGGCTCGAGCATACGCATTCCCTAAAGTCCATGAGAAAGATATACCTTTTCGTTTGTTACTTCTCTAGGCAGTTCTCTGGTCTGTCATCCTTCCTACATAAAATTATTTCTTTAGGCTCACATAAAGAAACTCAATTTTCGGACAATAATTCCTTAAATTTTATTTCCAAAATTAAAAATCTACTCATTCCTGATAAACATATTCTCTTATCTCTTTGTTATTTTCTGATTTGCAGTATTCATTTCTATTTGGTTATTAACAGTCTAAAATCCAGATGGACTGCTTATGAAGATTATACACGTATCGATTGTACTGAAACTTACCATCAACCTTGTACTTCACTCCATATGTTTCACTTTCATCAACAAATTTTACCACCTGATTCTTGGTATACCTATGGGATCATCATTACCTCCGATTCTTGCGGATTTGGTAATGAGAGACTTGGAGAATGTTGTCTTGAAAACTTTAACTTCAAACCTGTTCCTTATCGCAGATACGTTGATGATATTTTTTCGTATTATTCGTTACAATTATATTGATGAAATGTTAACTGCGTATAATGGTTATATCCACATTTACAATTAACTTTTGAGTGTGAAAAAAATTATTATATCAGTTTCTTAACTGATTCCCGTATGGATCATAAGTTAAAGTTAAATTGGTATCCCAAAGTAACCATTTCAGGCCGTGTTCTCAATATTTTATCTGACCATCCTGGCAGAAGTGCGTTATTGTTTACCACCTGGTTGACAAAACTGTATTATTATCCAATCCATTTTGAAAACCTTAACAATGTCAACCTCTAACTATCGAATTTAATTCTAAATACATAAACATAGCTTAGCTAAGATAATTTCTGTCTCAATCAGAACAATATTATAAGGAAAATACACAGAAAGAATTAAATGTTTCATATTTCTGAGGTATGTTATCATTTGATTTGATACGATTATTTAGAAAACTATAATTTCATGTAATTTTCAATTGTAAATATTAATTTTCTGGTTTTATCGAAGGACAAAAAGATCCTAACAATACAATGTTGTCTACAAAATTAATTGTAATAATTGTGACTTTTGTTATATCGAACAAACTAAAAGAAATTTAAATAAAATAATTAAATAGAATAAATCAAATTTTAAACTGTCAATTTGTAAACTCAATCGTATTGCTAAAAATTGTATCAAATTTAGTCACTGTTTCGATTTTGTCAAAACCTCTATTTTAGACAGAGAACCAGATTAGTAAAAGATTAATTTCTGAAATGCGTATATTAAAAATCAACCTAACACTGTTAATATTAAGCATGACACGGAAAAATATTAATAAATCAAGTTTTTTTTAAGTTCTTTGGTCCTTATGTATTCATCTCAGATTTTATTTCTTACATTTAATTTCCAGTCTTAAATTTTTCGCCTTTATAAAAATACGCCAATCCGCATCGATACGTCCGGCACTTAAATATTTTTTAGCTATTGTAACTCAATTTAAAAATTTTCTGTATGACGGTCACATTTCTTGCCTTAATAACAATGACAAATTACTGGACTAGTAGCAATAATATTTTACAAGGACTCTTAACATTTCCAAATAATAAGGTAACACGATCTATTTTTCAGTCAGTGGTTCCTCTCGGTTTAATAATTTTATTTAAATTAAGCGAAAATCGGGAGTCCAATTAAAATAAAAACAATTTATACTGAGAAAAATTTAATAGATCAGTATCTATTTTAATATTGTTCATTGATATTTAATAATTTAAATTACCCTTTTAATTCTTAGAATACTTTCTGACAATAAGCAGAAGTTGCCGTTTGTAAAGACATTAGACAGTTACCTATTTTTATTGTTATTTGTCCTACAATTCCGTTACCGTATGGTAATATCCTAAAATAGGAAGGTGAGGATTAGAGGCTTTGAACAGTTCCTTGATTAGATCGGACAACGATAAGGCGCTATACTGATTAAACATTTAAATTATCACGTTAACATTTTGACTAATTTGAATGAAATAATTATTTCTACCCGGTAGTAAATTTTATACAATGTACACTGTACGGTATTGAGGAGCATCTGGTTCGGACTAACATTTTATAAAGTATTAAAAATAAAGATATCTTATTTTGTGTATTTCATTAACTCAAAAGCAGAAATAGCGCAAATTCTTTTAATTTATTTATCCGAGACTGATAAGGGTCAAATAAGGAGAGAAGTAGTACACAACAATACAATGAGCATTTTTCACAGAATTAAAAGAAAGTAACGTTTCGGCATTAACCACTGACAAAATTATAAACGACTTACTTTACCTGTACACACTTCACAACGGGGATACTCCACAGAGTACAAGGAGTGAAAAACGTAAATAGTAGTAGTAAGTTAAGGGACTTCCATTTTGACAAAACGTCCTTGCCGTCAGTTCAGGTGCAGGAAAAGACGATGCAAAGTGTTGATTGATACGGGCAGATTAATTTTTTTATTTTCGCAGATATTGTTCGCATAATTTTCGGGGATGCTTAAAACTGCACGTGATCACGCAGCTCCTTATCTTTCGCAACAGTGAAAGCGACTTTCGCCGGAAGGCAAAGCAGCGCTATCGACGCGCACAGCATGCGTTGTCATGGCAACAGAGTGGCGGCCACTCGGACAGAATTTCGCACTTCGCCGCGAGCCCTACTTTTCAAAGCAGTGCGCACAAAGGCTTAGGCGCATGACTTACATTTCTCACTTCCTTAAACTCTGCGAATCCGTATAGCTGTTTATTCGTTGCCTAAATATTTATGTGTTATTCCCAGTAACGATAATTCTTGCCCGAATGTAAAAATGGAAAATGCGCCTGGTATTATGTATGTTACAACTATTATAAATTTTTCTATCATTTGATCATTTTCGAAACGAATTCCGTGCACAGTACATTTTAAAAAGTTTTTGAAGCACAAAGAAAAATGCTGGATGTAAATACTAAGTTGACAAAATAATGTAGAATTTTATATAATTATTTTTCATATTTAAATACAAAATTAATAGAGTCAATGAGACTATGCGCTTCTTCGTTCATCGTTTTTGAAAGTTCAATCATTTATAGTTAAATTTTTTTCATCCGTATTTCACTTAAAAAAAGCTCATGAATAATAATACTGTCACATAATATAGTTTGTATTTTTAATAATTAAGTTTGAGCATTTATTCTTTCATAATTAGCCCAAAAATTTATCATTGGCTAACAAATTCATCTCTATATAATGCTACATATTATTAAATTCACTAACTGACGATTTTATTATCCAATGTATTAAAATTTATATATATATTAAAAGGTATAAATAAATATTTGTAAATATGATTGACTTTCGATCTATGTTTTCGAGCTCGTACAAGGCAATTACTAATAAATTTTTCAAATGTTTACGTTACATACGAAATAATTATAATGTGCTATCTGTTGTTTAAAATTATTTGGTTCTAAGGTAAATTATCTGAGCATTTATCTCTCAAACTGTTAGAATGTGAAAATAAGTGTGCAATAATTATGCGTATAAGTTAAATAAATCATATATAGTTACTCCGACATTATATGAAAACATAAAACAGTATTTATATAGATTTGACATAAATTTTATATGATTCTAAAAATAATACGCATCGGGCTTCACAATTCGGGAGAACGTGTAGGTAAAATCTGAATTAAACATGAGATTTGTGTCCGACGTTAACATACGAACTCGTTTAAACTGGTGCGTATGAAAAGTCTGATATTTTTAATTGCCCAGATTTCCAAAATTTTAAATGTCAAAGTTCACCAAATATTGTTATAATATTTCGTACTACGATGCTGATTACAATTTCATCGCGTCCATTTCCAAGTATCGTACAGGCTAAATTTATCTACACTGCATTAAATAATTAATGTGTTAATTCCAATATGACTGCTCAATTTATTATTAGTAGAAAATTTGTTTTTATGAAATAAAAATTCGGTTATTATTTGAAAAAAAAAACTGATTTTGTAGTAAATTAAAATTTTGTTTACTTTAAATACTGATATTTCCAAGATTTTAGCGTATATCATCATTAAGGTTTTGATACTGTAATTATGTGAGAAAGACAATCTTTTTATTTGAAAATAAGAACAGATGCAATGTAAAAAGTATACGATTGAATTTAATCTGTAAATGAGTCTCGGGTGCGGGTAATGTTTTCGTGTCATTATTGGTATCATTGATTCATTTCTAGGTTAAAACAGAAAAACAAAGAAACATTTACTTAAATTTACGAGGGAGATAAAAAATTAATATGAAGTTAGAATCTGAGCTATGACTTCTAGTCCGCTGATCACCAACCATGATTTATTTACGCCGCTCAGTAAATCTTGTAGTTTCCCTTATCATGTTCCATCATTTTTCAGTAGAGTCGGCACAAGTGTTAAAGTTAATGGAACTGTTGCTAGCCGTTCCACTTTAAGGCCCCACTCCACTAATCGATGGAATGGTAACTCTGGAAGCTGTGCGGTCAAAGGACTGCTGCTATTACTCCGCACCCGGTCAAAGTCGAAACTGATTATTAGTGGTGGCATTAGCCCCAACCTCGAAAATGCCATGTGGTCAAATACCACCATATTAAACCAAGTGCCTTAAATGATATTCCAACAAAAAGAAGTTTTTACATGTAATAATATAAAAAAAAACTATTCAGTTTTATTCTAATTTATAATAATTCTTTGGTTTGGAGAAAATAACCTGGTTTTATGTAATATCGAACTTTCCCGGAATTACTCGAAATAATCACAGTTTCCATGAGAGTAATCGATACGAATTAATAGGAGAGTTTTCGACATAAATCTAATAATTTAATATTAAAGTTTAATTCATATACATATCTATATTAGATGATTTTCAGGATAAATAAATATATAAATCCAATCTTTGTAAATATATTCGACCATCACTTGATCATATTTTGAATTTTTTCATGGTTTACGACGTCGAATTTTCTATCAGACTAACACGAAATGGTTTCAATGTATAATCCATCCGTGGACTTTATACTTCATAATAACTTATTTTAATATTCCATATTTGGTAAATAAAGTTTAGAAATTATGGTCATAAAAAATCCTTTTCTCTTATAATTTGCGAGTATAATTTAATAAAATCAGTATTGTCTTTGCTCTATTATAATGTCTGGGAATGTAATACAGAAGGATTCCAAGATTTTCCAAATGTTGAGGTTATTAACTCTGAATAAAGAAATATTCCTTTATATTTTATCTTAAGCCATTTCTTGAAACTCCCAGTTGACTATTCATCAAGTTATTTTTGAGCTGTTTTAAAATTTAAAGCATTTATAATTTATGATAAGTATTAAACTTTGCACTAAATATCGAGAAGTATCTAAATTTTAAATTGATTATACTTATCAATAGATAAATAGACTAACTATGTAGTAAGATTATAAATAATTATAATGTTTATTGCTAGTTTTTCTCATTTATTGCCTGTTTAAATTGGCTGCTCTTTGATTTAATTATGTTTTACTGTATAAAATTAGAATGAAGGAAAATTTTTCTACTCAAACTAATATTTCTGAGTGTCTGAAAATAGTACGTTTTTAGATCTCAGACATATAAAAAAAATGTATGATTAAAATTTGTGGAAGTTGCCTTCAGGTTCTCGAAGGAATAGCATTTCTTTGAACATTTATAAACTCCTAGAGAAAAAAGGTTAACTTTTAAAATTTGTTAAATCCCTTCCTATGCTATTAAAGGACAATTGCCACCACGTGGATTACCCTCGTCTAGCCTGTTACTCTAAAACAAATTTGACATTGTCTTGAGTTTCGTAAGGGAAATTCATTTACTCTTCGTCGCAACGTACGTTATAGTTGAAATGTTTCGAAATATAAATGGTTGTTAGTGGGTCATAACTAGAGTTTCAGTATCTTAGAAACATATATAAAACTCGTACTTTTCAGACAAATATTACAATTTTATTACAAATAACTTCAAAAATACTTTTTTTAACAAACAAAATCAGAATTTTGTTTCCGAATTCTCAGTTTAACAGGTGAAAAATACAAAAAGTATAAAGTGAAATATAAATAACAGCAACGGAACAAACAATGTCCATTTCTCGAAAAGTATTAGCGCAGTGAAGTCAGCGTTATTTGGTTCTGTAAAATATATTAGTTTAAAAATCCTACTAGTATATAACAGTGCATAGTCATAATATGGTTAATTTAACAGTTCATAATAAATTATACTATTATAATACTCGTTTATAGAGCAGAATTTTTTCTGTCTTAGTTTCATGCGTCTATTTTGTTTTCAGATACATCAAATGACGTTTGCCTAACTGAGGAGTGTGTCAGGACAGGTATGTAAAGATATTTCTAGACGTAAAACACGATAATATTCAATTAATTTAATAATAGATGCACAATTATCTGTAGTTACTCAAAAACAGTTTTATTCGGAATATCAGCGATAAATTAAAGTTTATAAATCAGATATAAGTGCTAAATTTAGTAGAGTTTCGTAATGTAACTGGAATTTAATTTAATTTTCAATATTTCAAACAAATAGCTGATTTTTTACGAATTAACTAAAGTATATAAACGTTTCGAGTTAAATCTTAAAGCGTAAATATTCACTAATGCTATTGTAATAATTATATATTTGCAAGTTTCATAAGTTAGGTCAATATTCGCTTAATAATAAAAAGAGTTATTGCATTCAACCTGACTCAACTTAGTAATCTAAAACAATATTTTAAGAGGTACTACAAGGAATTGATTGCACGTTTTCTTGTTACGCAGGACACACAATAATAAAAATTATGGATTTATATTTATGATATAAATTGAAATAATCTGACAATTAAGAAACATTATTTTATTGAAAATGAAACTTTAATCTATTAAATATTTTGTTTGTATTAAATGCATAACATGATTATAAACTTTATTTGAAAAATCCCGCAGGAATATTAAAGCGGGATATGACTTGGAACAGTTCGTGACAATCAAATAATCAATGTGGGATTTAAAGGTACATATAAAAAATGCAAATTATTAGTTTCATATGTTTTCTGGACACATAACTCACGTTAAATAGATACGTAATACTGGCGATTTTCCTGGAGTAAGACATCTGTGGCCGTTGTCGGCGAATCCAGCTCCTTCGTTATCGGCGTCGGTGATGAAGTGAAATATTCAGCCTGATGATGACTGAATCAATAATGGAACTCTACTCGCTGATGGCTTTGCTCTTCCGTGGACTAACTTACATTTAACTCTAACAGCATCAATGATGACTCTGTTTACTTGCTCATCTGTCTCTTAGCACTCAAACTGTCAAGGTCAATAAATGCGTCATTCCGAACTCACCCTTCTGGTGGGCGATTTTCAGCTGACCTGTATCTCAGTTTTCTACAAAAATATTTCTTAAATTTGTATCACAACCATTCAAACTTTAATTGTCCTTTACCATTTGGATAAAAACAGGCTGTTCCTTTTAGAAGCATCACTTCGAAAGAATATACCGAAATATTATAGCTCCCTTTTCTACAGATTTGACTTTTTTAATCAGTTTTTTGACTCTTCGGCAGGTTTTATTACGAAATTCCCAAATTCTCCTTGATTAAGAGACGAATTGTACTTTGTACTGACCAAGCGTTCTCTATAACTCTGTTCATATTGAGCTTCATATACTGTCACATTAAAATTATTTATAAAATTCGGTTAATATACTTGTTCACTCAAATAGCACAAACACACAATATATATATATATATATATATATATATTGTAATGACAATTAATTAAGACATTAATTGTGAATTTGAAAATCTAAATTGTTAGAGAAATCCTTTGTGGCGGCGGTCCAGAAAATAACAACAATAGAAAAGCCAAGCACTGTTCCTTAGTCGGAAGGCCCGCAAAATGGCGTATGCACGCGCTAAAAGGCAAAACGAGAGTTCAGTCTGCGTCAAGACGTCGTCGAAGTAATAACTGTTAATTGGAGACGATAGAGCAGCTCGCAGGAAGATATGGTGTAATACAGTTATGGTGTAATACAGTTTGGAAGGAAATATTGAGAATTAGCATTCAACAGAGTTGATTGGTCCCTGAACATTTTTCTCAGGACAAAGTAAACATTCACAAGAGCATTAAGGGCAAAACCTGCTAAGTAAAAAAGCAGTTTTTGTGCACATAGCCGGCCAGAGTTAGCAGAAGTTTCGGTTTAAGTCCGGAACAATAAAGACTACCCAAACGACGAATCGCAGAAGTCGTACACGGCGAGCGGTCTACCGAGAGGACGAAGGTGGATCATCCTAGTTCCTGACGACGTATAAAATATTTATTTAGAATAAGTGCAGAATCTGTGAGTAGAAGCAGTGTAAATCCCCACAATAGTGTTCTCGAAAATTAAAGGTATCCTGGAATGCTGGGCAGACGTGAGTAACAATTTAAAACAAAACAATTAATTATGTAAACCTGATTGAAAGATAGCCGTCAGATTTCGTTCTCTTCTTATTGGTTAAAATTGTCAATCAGAGTCAATCTTTTTAGTTTAACTTCGTTCACAATTAAATCTTGTTCTAATTTCATTGACAAATAACTTTCTTTTTCTTTAATTGTAAATTGTTAATAAAATTTTAAATATTGTGGATTCGTCCGTTATCAAACTCAGTAAAGACCCTGAGATATATTTAAATTGTAATTGTTTGAGTTATTTCCACAATAAAATATTGTTTTTAAAATTTATTAATTATTTTCATTTATTAAACGACCATTTATTTGAATATTACAATATATATACAGTGTGAAGCAGACTCTACCGACAAACTTTCAGAGATTGTTCAGGAATACCTTCTGAGTATTTATATTTTTTCTGTGGAAAATCATTTAGTGAAGAAGTCTGTATAGTAAAGAATACAGTCTTTGTCGGTGTAAATAATGAATAAATTCTTCTCGGGCTTATAACCTAGTGATAAGATATATGCGCGACATTTCGTTGACTTTGCTAGAAGACGATGTCAGTGAACGTCATCGAAATGTCGCGCATACATCTTTTCACTAGGTTAAAAGCTCGAGAAGATTTTATTCAAGCCTTTAATGTGCTCTAACCAAATGGAACAGAGCAATTCAATAAGCCTCAGACGAAAACACGTACTCTTTTATCACAGTACAGTTTGGTCGCCCACTCCCGCCGTAGGAAAGGCGTGGGACAAGCACCAGGTGCCCGACCTACCTGTTGCAGATTTCTCTAGTGTCTGTGCTGCTTCACTTTTAGGTAAATTCCGGGTAGGATCTTTAAACTATAACTTTGGGGACCTAGTTAACTCTTGGCTACCTTAATCTACCCTTCTGCATCCCCCCTTTCAAATACTTTCCTATGCTATTAAAGGGGAGTTGCACCTGTTCGATGACCAGCTTGGTCACCAGACATGGCACCAGTATGCATGTGGAGAGTCCAGGTTACGAGACTTCGGTCGATGCTCGCGCTAACCTGGTTGCTAAGATTATTGCAGCCGCTGCAGAAGTACGCCAAACTTCTGGAATTGTTGAACGTGTAAGACAGTTGATGGTGTACCACTGTTCACTCTGTCGTGATTATGGTGGTCTTCGTGTTGAACAATATCTGTAGGAAAACAATTCTGTATTTGTTACGTGCTGTACTCTAACAGAACAGAGTGAACACACTGTGATTAAAATGTACGTGTTTCGTCTGACGGCTATTGCATTACTCTGTGTTGTGTGTTATACGTATAGGTTATTGCTGTTATTACTGTTGTTAAGGTATTTTCACATAAATAAGCGTATTTTTGATAGCAAACCGAATAAATCATAATAACATTATGACTCTGTAACGAGCCGCCGGTGACCATGGGTCCCTCATACCAAAATACTCCGAATGCATGGCTCAACATCATATGAATGTTTGTCGGTGGCTTTCTGGTTAACTCTGTATAAAATATTGTAATAATTAAATATAATATACAAATAGATAATGGCTGCGTTTAACAAATGAAAAAAAACACAAATTTACTTTACTTTATAAGGGAATCTATATTTATTAAGCCAAATTTAAAAACAATATTAAAATACACAAAATATTTGGAATCTCAGGGTCTTAAACTCGGTTTGATAAATGGCTGAATTTATACAATCAAAATTACATTTACCTTTTATGGAAGTTAATGCGTCTGAAACATAGTCGAAATTTGTTGTAGAAGAAATAATACTACAGATTGAATTTAAACAGTTTTAAATTTATCAAGAATTAACGATCTCATTTTATCGATATTTAAATAATTAAAGAACGATCTGACTTTTATCTTTTAAAAGTGGTTTACAAATAATTTCAAAGTATTTCTCTACTTACGGCCGCCCAGGTCTCATTTTAGGTTTTTCGTGCACAAAGTTTGGGGATATCACTGATTCTAGTACTCACAGACTCTAAATGTCAACAAATTCTAATTGGCGTAGTTTGTTAGTTGGTCTAACACAAATTGGTAGGTTCTCGGTGCTTTACTCAAACCTGGATTTGCAGATCTCGTAACTTTAGTTGAAAAGGTCCTTCATTGGTTTGTCTATGGCCAGCATGATGAATTTAAGCTCGACCACCGAATATAACATTAGTTGCACTCTCTCCTTCCAACTGAAGATTGCTTTACTTTTCAATATTTTAGAGCATGTTTGTAACTGGACCACATTCTTTCGGTCTGGCTGCCCAACTGTAAAGCTTTCGAACTGTTCGCTGTCCGCTGCCCAACTGTAAAACTTCGTCTCTTAGATTTTGAGCGCGTAAACTCTCTTAACTGCCCAACAATGTTTTCTTTGCCTCGCCGGATTGTTGCGGCGTCCGCTCTATATCCACTAATAATGCGTCCTCTACAATCCAAATTTCCAATTAGAACAATGTCTTGATTACCAATTACTACAATATATATATAATTTTTCGAGCAGAGATATTCCGGGAAATTTTAAAACAAAATGCAAAACTAATCGATAAAGATATATCTAGTGATACATTCTGAAATTAATTTTTTTCTCAAACTTTACAAAACAAATTGAAAGAAGAACGAAAAATCATGAGAAATATCTCGGACCAAAACTAACAGAAGAGGGATACAGATTGCACTTTAGAAAAGGCCGCAGAGAATATGTCAATTCTAGCGGCATACATAAGAAAAAAGAAGGTTACAAATCTACGTACTCATTAGCAGACTACCAGTAAAAAACTCATCAAGAGAATCCTGACATACAACTGGTCAAGTCAATAACACCATGGTTCACACAAATCAAAATTTACCTAAAGAAGACACAAATAGATCCAATAAAAATTGAAGACAGAAACAAGATGTCCCAAAATAAACGCGGACAATATGTAATCACAAGAGAAAGAGAATACATGGAAAAAAGATGGGAGAAGCGTGCAAGATCAGAAAGACAGCTCAAAAAGGAGTCTGATGGTTTGCGTGATCCCTTAGGTTCCATAAGCACAAAATATTCTAAATTATCTTGTACTGACGGACATGGCATATTTAAAACTGTATTTTAGGCTTAATTGACAAACATTTCTAAATTATATTTTTTCTGTGTTTGTATACAGTTACCGCACTAGAGTTTTTTAATATATTGTGCGGAAAACTGATTCTGCAGCAATAGAACGAATGCCGTGAATTATTCCCTCCACTTCAGCTCTTGTAGTCAGAAGGAAGCATCTTGTCATTCAAGGATAACGTTATTACCTCGCCACTCCCTTACAGAAGGAAATTCAATTTGTTCCATATAGGCCTTGTTTGAAGTACAGTAGGCTCATAATAATATTATGCAAAGCATGAACTGGAATGTAAAGGGCTTATTTTCAGTAACTATAATTAAATGCATGTGTCAAGCAATGACATGAATTTAAGATTACATTTTCTATTTATAGATTTACGATAATTGAAAAGGATGAATTTGTTTTGACTTTAAAGAGAATTAAAAATATTCACTCACTCAAGATGTAAACAGGATCAACACGCTCCTGTTTAATGAAAAGTTCTTCACATCGCCTACTTTAACAGAAATGAACATAAAGTGTAAACCTTATCATCTTGATGTTTTATAGGTATTAAAAATATTTCAAATTACTTTAATCAACAATTAACTAACGAAAAAACTTATTTCTTTCCTCACAAACTTAATTATTATAGTTAATTATACTTTTGAGCACTTGCACATGTGTTCCAACGGAAACCAATAAAATTTCATCCATTTTATTTCTGTTGACTTTTGAGGGAGAAATAACTATTTTTAATTAACTGAATTTAAGCATTTTATACGAGTGAACGACCCCGATAGTTGCGGATTATTGTTGAAGCCAACATATTTATTTTAAAATAGTCATTTAAACAAAGTGGCAGTATTTTATGAAATTGGATAGAGTTTGTTTTCCTTATTTATATGTCCTGGTTGGACAGGATTTTAACTTCTCAAAAATACTCCAGATATAATCACGTGCCTCTCTTTCTTCTGAAAATGTCCCATGTGCCGCAATCGCTGGAAAATCCTCTGTTCCCAGAGTATTGTTATTTATTGGAACCCCTCCCACTACTGAGAATAGTCAAGGTTCGAGAATGCTCTCGCGACCTCTCCCACACCTGAAATACTGAAAGCAGAGCCACATGCGTAGGATTAGAAACAATGCAATTTATTTTGAAGAGTAAACGGCGTGTGGTCTGACCCTGGTCTCGTATCGGATACTGCCGCTAATGGAGGCGACACCTCAAGCGACTGTTATCCCAACGTTTGCTCACTCCCTCTTCATGATGCACCATCGGAGAGTCCTCCGTTTCCAGATTGCCAATTATACTAAACTCTACTCCTCTCCCCAATGTCATATTACTAATTAAAATTCTCTCGAAAGTGGCGCAGAAATCGACATACATAAAAAAGTTAAATCATTCCGGCCTGTTCTGAGAGGTGTATGTTCCGTGGTGACAGACCTTGGGCATACGGTAAGAGTTGTCCGCTATTCCCATTGGAATAGTCGGCCAGCTGCCTCTTAAACTGGTCGAGGCACGGAGAAGGGAATGCTGCGTCCCCACAGCAAACATCTCTCCCGCTATCGGAAGGGCGTGGGACAAGTACCCAATCCAACTCTGAGAGAACGGGAAAGATGGCAAACAGAGTGCCCATTATATAAAATTTTCATAAATATATAACGTATTCAATAATATATTCATATTTTGTTGATCTAATATGTAATTCTCGTATTTACCCCTTTTTTAAAGAACTTTAACCCTATTTGAGTTTAGTCGAGTAGAGCGCTATCTGTGAATCAATAATATTGTCATACTAATGGTTTTTTTCGTGCAGATACCAAATCTGCAATAAATAATTTCGTTTCGTACTTAAGTATTTTATCTCAACCCTAGGAATGGGGAGGGGAGTCGAGTATTACTGTATTTCTCCTTTTGAGACGAACAAATTTAATTCACCATTTTTTTTATATGTCGGTGTTTTTAGGATGTCGTCAATGTCTTTAGATAAAGCTCTTATCCTGTCTATATCTTCTATATAATAAAAAAGGATGTATATTTGTATGTATGTATGTATGTATTTACGTTGTTCTTTATACAAATTTTATCGCGTGGACAGAATTCAACAAAAATTGGTATATATATTCTGCCAAAATCGAGAACCGGTACTGTGGGGGTGAGAAACCCCTAGAATAAACGTGGAAATAATTATAATTGAAATAAGTTACGAATTAGTGTTAAATTACTGCGCGAGACGATGACGTCATAAGTTTTCAAGACATTGACACATCCTAAATATAGTTCTGTATTTCGTAATGAAATAAAGCAGAAATATTTTGATTGAATAAAAAGTAAAATTTTTTCCAGTATTACTCCATCGAATAGTAATAAAAAACAATACGAAACACTTTACCATCCTTGCGCAAAGTTAATTTGGAATAGTTAATTATCCCGCTATCTTTGATAAAGGCAATATGGCGCCTTATAATACATTCAAATGTGTGTCGGTCGAGATTTATAAAATTTCATAATATAACGTACTATTGTATCCTGTATAATATTTCAGAAGATAATAAGATTTGTCTAAGGTACGACTGCTCAATTATATGTTTGTAACTATAAAAGTATTGAAAATGACGTACGGAACTCCGAAAGTTTTTATGGTCGTTATTCAATTAATGCACTATCAGTCAAAGGTATGTACAGAAATAGGAACATTTAAATTGAATTGTACAAAAGTACAATTAATTATACTTTACGCAACGTATTTCTATAAATTTGTATAAATGTAAACAAATTATGGCGTGCAATTTGTGTCGTGAAACAAAAATTTGAGGTTAGGATAGCAATATTTGTTTTCCATTTTTGGGAACGACGTTATAGATGTTCAATTTCTGAGAAATGAAGCTGAGCAAAAATATATTGATTGAATAATAAGTATAATTAAATCTACCAATACCACATCGAGTGATAAATATAATTTATTAGGAAAGGTTATACAATCCATGGCAATAATTTTCTTTTAAATAACTTGACTTTTGACGTGGAATATTTAACGGGATCAGGGACCAATATGTTTCCCAATTATATCTTGCAATACGCACTGGAAGATACATAGAATTATGATAAAAACAATACTTAAATGTTGAAAATTGATATTTGTTTATTGAAGACAGCGTATTTCGTAATGTTTTGCATTAATTTTATACAATGCTACCAACTGCAGATTGCTAAAACCACCAAACAGTTTAATTTCAGATGGAAAAATTATGTCTACAAATTTAATAATGGTTTTAAATAGTGTATGTATATCTATCTATCTATATATATTATATAAAATTGTCTTATACGGGTATGTATGTGTGTATACATGTGGGTATGCATATGGGTATGTTCCGCTTACAAATTTCAATCCCTGTGAGGGGAGCAAGATTAGCGGTTGGGATGGAGATACGTTAATTATAAATAACGCTAAAACAACCGAGATTCGAATAAATTCAGAGACTATGAATGTCGCTGAGTCTAATTGTGACAACCTGGGTAACGCGACGGGTATGGAACATGTGCGGGGGTAGAAATATCCAGACAATGTAATTGGTTGATTTTTGCGTGCAATAAATACTTTTTGATTATCGCACATTTGTGGGGGTGGTCATCTTCTAACATGTAAAAATGACCAATATATTTCGTCAGTGACTTAAACACCTTCAGCATGGGAGGTGAGCACATTTAGGGATAGGGTTCGAGGAGCGTTACATAAAAATAGCGCCAAAGCAACCGAAATTGGAGTGTATCGGGACATCTCGGGCAACGCCGGGCACCCAGCTAGTATTTATATAAAATTATGATGTAAGATATTATTCTTAGATTCAGAAAATTTCCCTGACAATTAACAACGCACTTCGTGAAGACTTCACTCAACAAAATCTAAAAGTTTCAACGATCCTTTTACAAACTTTGTGGACCAGCTCCTCCTCTCTCCAAACCAAGAACAAACAGTTATGTTTAACTACAAAAATATATTTAGCCTTCTTCCGAATAATATTTCTCAAACACTTCAGTCAGTAATCTGATTTAAATCTTAATGATTTATTAAAAATAAAAAATTAACTAGGTCCATTTCTGTGACCTAACTTCGATTTTAAGTGCCTGATCACACCTTCAAATATGTCAGCTTTTCTTACTTACTGTATGCTTTGATTTTTTTGTATTCAACAATTCCCATCCGAATCTACTTACTGTATACCGTGTGTGACCAAGTTCTCGTATAACATATTTTTCTATCTGACGTTTTCTAATCTCTCTATGTATATTGTTTTCTATGAACCTCCTAAATCTCCGCACCATGCTAGGTTGTTAATCGAACAAACAATTTTTAAAAGAATTCTCAATCATAATAAGGCCCCTGAAGTATTGTTATTAAACATGCACAAAAGTCCTCAGTAAATTAAAACACTTATCGTCCTTTGCTCACCCCACCCCATAAAGTCCAGGGGACTTCGTTGCTGATTACTTTTCTGAGCCAATTATTTTGAATCTTTTTACAGACATTTAATATATGTATTTTAAACACATATAGACATAATTCATTCATCCAATTACAGTCCGATTTAATTAATTAATTAAAATTTACCGTTTTTTCCAAATATTTGTTAAAGAAAATCTATTAGCAAAATATTTTTAATTTTCTAATATCACAATATTCTTTAGAATGATAATCGTCAAATATTGAGATATTGTAAACAAAACATCAGTTAGATACCAGATAGCTTAGCAGTTCCAGTGTGCTTGAAATATAATTATTTATAAATACAGTTAGATATATGATATATTGTAGTGGTAGGTTTATTAAATGATGAAGTAAAGGGATATTTACAGAATTTAATAATCATTTAATTGAACATGAGAAAAATAAAATAAATACGAATTATGTGTGTTCAACTAGCCGGGCAAAACAATCGTATCCCTTAAATCCCAAGTTAAACAATAGTTTACGGTAATTCCCCCAGGCGCGTCAAGGATTGAGACACTTGGTAGTTACCTCACGTTGATTTCTGGCCGTGATCATGTGGCACCGATCTTTCCGAGTCCTCTGGATGATGCAAGTTTGGGGCTGTACGTCCGTCCCTGGCGACGGTTCGTCCAGGAGTCTTTCTACACTTGCTTTACAGCCCCTTCGCTGGATGTGAAAAATCGATGTTGTCGACCAATTTTCGATCGATCTTTCCTGAACCAAGAAATGTGATTGGTTCAGGCAGTCACGTGCTAATTCAATTTCTGCGATTTTTGGAGAGAGGCTTCCCACGGTGCGATAGTACAGGTATCTTCCGAGGGTCAACAACCTACGTGCCTAAGTCCAGACCGAATGGATTATCTATCCGGCACGATGGCGCCTGGTCAAATTCCAACTTTCCAACCTCTCAACTCTTGCTAATATCTAATTATATTAAAATGAAATATATATATATATATATATATATATATATATATCAATAATAAAACTATCGCGCTACAATATATATGGTTATATTTATATGTTTAATTTTTATTGACTTTTTAATTATTCAACTTTTGTTAAAATGTTCATAAATAATGTTTTATGTACATAATATTATTATCATCTGAATAATTATGTTATTGGTAAAATACATATATTAATCACAGTGTATTTCAAAGTTTGTTGAATACTTGACACGGAATTATTCGCAAATGATTTTTGAGTGTATACGCAAACAAAAAACTCTCACACTTTTCAAAACAATATTGTGTTATATTTTTTTTTCCTTGAAACCTGGCCCGCAGTATTTTCCATATCTAGTATGTCAATTTCAGGATCCGTTCCCGAGTCATCATTCCTAGTTCCTAAAAATATCTTCATTTTCCGATTCATCTGATGATTCTTTATTATCGTCTCGTGGTACAACATAATTATCTTCTTCTAAAAGTAGACGAAGAATTGAAACTACATCTTGACGATTAATCAAGTTTTATATATTTTTACTCATTTTGCACAATTGTTCACAAACATAATAACGGAAAGTTGTAATAAGAACCACAAATATAATATCCGCTTATGACAATAAAAATTTAAGTATCAAAAGATATTGATACTAAAACTGAATAATCGTCAATGATTTTTACAAAAAGGAAGTATTTTATCACTGGGCCCAACTGCGGCAAGGCTTATAAAAATTCTGACGTAAGTGGTCGCAGTAGGTCTCTTGGACCGAAGGTACGCTTTTTCCTTATTCAAACGTCATTTTTCAAGAAATTACATTTTATTTTGGAGTATGGCATTGGCATAATATTATAAACACATTCCTCTGAGGTGTCAAAAAATCATCCCTTGGTCCGAAAATAAATAAATTAAACTTCGTCGGTCCCCTGGACCTAACGGAGGGTTAATAAATATTAAAATTGTGAAACTAATACTTGTGATCCGTGTATTTTTCAGCTTCGTCGCTACTGGCGGCCATGGACAGAACGGCAAATCCATGCGTGGATTTCTTCCAGTTCGCTTGTGGAACCTGGAACAAGAAGCATCTGATTCCTGAGGACAGAAGCAGTATCAGCACCTTTGAAGTCCTCGCTGACCAGCTGCAGGTTATTTTGAAAGGTTAGTATACTGCCCGCCTCGACAAAAATCCGAGCAATATACTCCAGAAATATACTCCAGCTTCTTGTTGTAGGAGTTCTGGAGGAACCTATCAACGAGCACGACAGCGAGGCAACGCAAAAGGCAAAGATGTTCTACAATTCCTGCATGAACATTCGTAAGTACTCGATTCTCTTATTAAAATTCCAATTCAATGAAAAAACGAATCAACCGTGCATTACCACGTACGTGTCGATAATAAATATCCCTATAAGTATAATAATACTTTTGTTTATACGTAGCTTAAAATCGAGTCATTTTTGTTTGATTTTACGTTTCAAGCATTAATGGACCCTAAACCGATGTAATATAAATTATAGTCTGTCACTCTGATTTTTCTTCCGACTCACAAGGAAACGGTTTGACCGATTTCGAAGAAATATTTTGTCTGTGTTATATGGAACAGGAATAATGGATTTAAGCAAAGTACTGTTCGTCATCCTGAGACGATTTCGCGAACAAGTAAAAAAGTCAATAACTTTAAGGGTATCTTAAATTCTTCAGGAATTAAAAAAAATAAACGTTAGATCTGACATATTAAATTTAAATTAGTATATAATTTCAACAGTCAGAATATTTATTTATAAATATAAAAATTTAAATAATGAAAAATTTACGTTTGAATGAAACTTAATAATACGGAAGCCAAATACAGACATAAGAAGTGATAATATAAATCCCGCGCAACGTATTTGAAAGCATTGTTCCTTTCTTTAGGTGCAGAAAAACCGCAAGAGCCTAGAGAGACACAATTGCACAAGTCAGTTGACAAAACTCAAAGGTTTATTTGAAAATCAAAGACTTTTGAGTTTTGTCAACTAATTTGTGCAGTAATGTCTGTCTGGGCTCTTACGTTTTTTAGCACCTGAAGGAAGCTACAAGGCTTCCAGAAACGTTGTGCGGTATTTATATTAACACTTATTTTGTCTGTATTTTGCTATCTTATTTTTATAAAAAATTACATAAGTTACGAAATTTAAAATAAAATATGACGTTTCGTCCCTTTAATTAGGGACCTCTTCAGACATAATCTAAAATTCTTTGAGATATATAATTAAAATATATAAAGAGGTTGATTCTCAAATAAATAAATAAAATAAGTACAATATAGTTATTTACATTATGAAACAAACAATTTAAATATGTTTTAAATGTTTAAATTTAACAAACAATTTAAATGAACAACTGTAGAACTCTTTTATCAAGTTAGCTAGTAAAAAGGGATTAAACGTCACGTTACATTTTGAATCATTCACTTTTTTATGACTAAAATTAATATTATGACTGTTGGTCATTATCTACAAATTTAAATTTTAAGTTTGCTTGAGACTCATACATATATAATTTCTATTCAACCATTGAAACCCTAGATTGAAATCAGTCTTGAAATAAAATTTAATTTAATTATTGAATAATCTTCCGCCTGTACGACACAATCATCTTCTATAGTCAATAATTTAAAAAAATTTAAGTTTAATCATAAAATTAGAATATACTACATATTTTTACAATTATACAAGAAATTATCGACCCGTAATACTGAGAAAAAATTAAAATTATTTTGAACAATATAATTTGAAATTTGTAGACGTTTCTAACAACTGTTCTCCTCGTCAATACTATCAGTAGATATACGCGTTACAAAAACAAACGTGAAGACACCCGAGTTTTGAGTAAAATCCGAACTTATGGAAGTCGCTGAATTTAATGACGACATTCAACTTGCCGTTTAACCTTCTAGGGATTGGGTGGGACATGTTGAACGGCCGATACGAATAATTTTTTTTCGGGTTTAAAGAGGTTCATAGTATTTCTTCCCTTGAATATAATTTCAACCCCTTCGGCATTGGAGGGTAACACCTTTAGGGGTGTCGGTTGAGGGGATTGGCACAAAAAAACACGCGAAAGCAACAGAAAATGGAGTCGAATCCGGAGTTTAATTATAACATTCAACTGGCCGTTTAACCCTCAGAGAGTAGACGGGGATGGAAATTTTCAATGAAGTTAAAACGGCCGATTTTTTAGTCGAATGGAAATTTTTCGGGGTCAATTATATAGTTATATTTTCCGCAGATAGATTTGCGTAGAATTTCAACCCCTTTCGACATGTAGGGATGTTACATAAAAATAAAGCAAAATAAACCGAGATTGGAGTCAAATCCGGGGTTATTGAAATTGCTGAGTTTAATTATGACAACCCGGGAAACTCCGACAACCCAGATATTAACATTATACTTTCAACTTCACAAATAAAAGTAATTGTTACACGAAGTCTATAACATTGAGACGTTAAATTAAACTTGTAATTTATTTATCATCTCAAACTATGGGTATTATATGCTCAGTAAAACATAAATATTATCATAATTATTAATAAAATAAATTACATATTTAACAAAATCATTTATATGTATGAAACGACAGTCATTAAATATCAATACTTCAAGTTATATTGTTAATTTTTTTTACATACGGCACATTGTTTTAATAATGTATAATTTTCATACAAAAAATAAATTTTACAAGAGCAGCGGATAGGAGCAACATCATTGAACATAACTAAAAAATTTTTCTTAGGCAGCTTTAACGCCAGTCCAATATAGACACCAATCTATATAGCTCATCAATTAACGCGCTCAAGTCCATAAATAGCGCTGATGAGGAAGTAGGAGCAGATTGATTGGTAATTACCTGTGTAATTACGTTCCGTTGCGTGCGACGGGACAATTTTTTCCGGATTTACGGCACGATCGTAATTGCGTGTTGTAGATTGACGCGCGATGTGATTACACCGGATTCTAGTTGACTTTCAATCGGTTAATAGATTTTTAAAAGAAGGTATTTTTTCCCCGCAGTAATCTTCAATGATAGTAGATAAATATTACCATAAAGAAGTGTCTAATTTGTTGTCATTTCGTTCTTTATCAAATTTCTCTATAAGAACTAATATTATTAGTAAAATATGAGGCCGACCGCCGGAAAAGATCATTTCTGTGATTTAAAAGACACTAAGAATCTACATCAGTAACAATTTACTAATTATTTTCGAAGGTTCTGAATTCCTTCCTTGAAACAGCAGAAGGACATTTGTGTCTTCCAAAACTGGTTTGAAACGAATCAACCATAATCAACGAAAAATAAACTAGTATATTACGAGATTTTATTTGAAGGCTATTTGAAAAATAAAGGCACTTTATGCGACAAAAATAGTTTCATTATTTTCAATTTACACTTCGTGCTGTTGTTTTAATCCCTTCCGAATTAATGCTCAGTCTGAAGTTGTAAATTGAGGCCCAATGCTTGTCACGCTTATTCCTGTGGTGTTCGGCTTTCATAAATTTGTGTTTCATATCAGCACCTCGAAACATATTTCATGCAATCTTGTTTAGAAAAGAAAGTCGTTGAACATTTTAATATTATACGCTAATTATTGCGCAAGCTCATTTATATACGCTGGCGGTGTCTTCTCTGGGACTATCCACGGAAATTTCATTCCAACTTCACGGCTGTATCAATACGCGGGGCTACCTTTGGGGATGCCTTCTTCTCTCTCTGGTTTTCGAAATTTGGTTCCCACAAGCCGAGGCACCTCGGCCTGTTTTAGAGGTGTATGTTCCAGTGTCACAGTCCTTGGGCATACGGTAAGAGTTGTTGTCTGTTCCCATTGGAAGTCGTCTAGCTGTCTCCTAACCTGGTCAAAGCACGAAAGAGGGAATGCTGCGAATCCACAACAAACCCCTCTCTCACAATTAGAAGGGCGTGGGACCAGTACCAAACACCCGACATACTTGATGCAGGTTTCCTAAGGTTTGTCCTGCATCACTTTTAGGCGAATGCCGTTTATGATCCTTAAACCATAGACCGGGGGCCCTATTAACCCATAGCTACCTTTTGCTGTACGCTTACGCATCCCTCTTTCAAATCCCATCTTTTGCTAATAAAGGGGAGTTGAAACTACGTGGATTACCCTCGGGTAGCCTGTTATTCTAAAAAAAAAAAGGGTTCCCAAAGATCAGTTAAAATTTGAAAATAACCTTAACTCATAGTCACATTTGCTTCCATCTGACTTTTCTTCTCAGTATCCAACTACCAAAGCGAGATTTTTAATTTATTATCTTGTTTACATTGCGTTTAGTTGGCGAGAATGTTAATGTCGTATATTTGACAGCTTTAATTTATTTTGAATCTAGACATGAATTGTTAACAGTTTGGGTTTGGGGCCTGGCTGTTTTGTGGAGTAGTATAACAACTTATTTTTGTTAACTAATATGTAGCTTGTAAGCAAGGTGGTGGATGTGGAGAGTGTGATCTTACAGCGCAGATCCGGAAGCTGGGCGACGCGCCCTTGCGGAGGGTTCTGGATGATCTTGGAGGCTGGCCCGTGACGAGTCCTCAATGGACGCCGCCGCCTTTCAGCATCGAGACGCTCCTGGGCAAACTCCGGGGCGAGTACAACGCCGGCGTCCTCATCGAGCAGTGGGTTGGTCCTGACGACAAGAACTCGTCCGTGAACATCCTCCAGGTGCGCAGGACAAAGTAAGAAGACGGGGACTCGCTACAGAGCTCCGCCACGGAGACAACGGCCTTACAATTTCTTGAAAGTTCTCTCGACATTCAAACCGGGTCGGTAATATGCCTTCTCAGAACTCTTCCTTGGTCTACCTGTTATGTCACCTTATGGTTATCTGATGCGATTTTTCTCCCTGCTTCCGAAATTAGCGTTTTCGAATGCCAATTATATCTTGATTGGTAACTCATAATACTTTAATTAAAACAAAATATCCGGTATATTAAAGAGAAAACATTTAGCTTTTTGTGAGTTTACTTAGGCAATCGCATCAGGCGACAAGAGTTACACACGGCTACAACCCGAATATACTTGCTTCGTCTCGGTGTTAGATGAATAAATAAATCTAAAAATACATTTTACTAAGAATCACAAGATGAAAAATATTATTTGACGGCGCGTTGATTTTTAAACAACAGTCATAGAAAGCCAGAGAGATAAAAAATGTAATAAAATAAAAAATTTAGTACATTGGTTAATTTTTGTCATTCGTCAATGTTGAAACATCAATCAATCCTTAACACGAATGTACAATAAAAAATTAATGACCGCAATTCACAGGAAAAAACAATATTAATCATATTGCAAAATAGGATCATAACATCCAGATATTCGGTGTCCAACGCAAAGTTTTCTATTTGATTTCTATTTATGTTGTAGGCGATGTTGGTACAAATATAGATCGAAACGTTGCACTCCCTTTATTTTACCTACTAACTTAATTGCACTAAATTCAAATTATTTATTGCCTGATTTATTTATAATTAGAAATATTTCCGTTTTTTTATCTGTTTAAGAACTTTCAGAACCAACATAGTAGATCGATATTTCTATTAAAAACAATAAAAAACGTTTATACGTTGACCTTCTCCGTGAGTCACATTTTTGTGTGGAAAAACAGTAAATACTTTCAAGTTTCCCATTAAGATTCCGTACCCGCATTCCTTGGAATTTAATTTTCCAAATTTGTCTTATTCATTATATTATGGCAATTGTCTTGAGTCATGCATTAAAATTAAACTAACCACTTTAAATTTAGTATCTATAGCTTTGTACAACTGTAAATTATTAAGACAAATTAAACGATAACTATGACAGAATTTAAAAAGTTATTCAACCCCTCGACGTTCTGTAACATTTTAATACTTCTACAGTCTCAATTTTTCGACGTTTTTACTTAAATTCATCAGTCATTATTTCAGAAGCTTTCGGCCTAATATTTGGCCATAATCATCTGACCTTTATACAATAAAATAATTTAAACATTGAATTGATTCTATGGTTCAGCTGCCATAGAATGAATTTGATGTTCTAATAATTTTATTATTTAAAGGAGTAAAGGTCAGATGATTATGGCCAAATATTAGGCCGAAAGCTTCTGAAAGAATGAATGACGAACTGAAATTAAATCGTCGAAAAATTGAGACAGTATAAGGGTCGTTTCTATAAAACTTGTAAAATACATAAAGTCAGATAACTTCCTATATAAGTATAAACGTTTTAATACTTTCATCCGATTGTTTGTTATGTTTCTACTGTAACATAATTTTTTGTAATAAATGATGTAAGAACAAACAGTACAATATTTCAAATGTCAAATTAATATAACATTCTTTATTTTAAAAAATAATTTTTAGGAAACCAACAATATTCTTCTGTCTTAAATGTTTTAAGGAATAATAAAATGTAGACCAATAATATTTAAAATCAAATCATATTTTTTATAATAGAAACATATATTTTACAGTAGAAACATAACATAAGCAAAGTGGTGAAAGTACAGAAATTTACAAAAACGTCGTTGAGGTTAATAAATATTTTAAAATGTCTGTTTTAATGGTCGTTTAATTTATTTTATTAATAAAAAAGACTTTAAAAAAATATTAGCATTAAAATATGTTTTAATTTTTATTCCATCAATTAAGTTTCCGTTAATACACGAACATTGTCCGTGTTCAAGCCCGTATCCGGTTTTGCGAAGATTAAGCTAAGTTTTTCTACACTAAGTATTAATAAGCTTTGACGATTACCTGTTCAGCTGGACCAAATGCAGCTAGCGTTGCCTAGCCGTGACTACTACCTCAAGCCGAGCTCGGAGGGAGATCTGAAGGCGTACCACAAGTACATGACGGAGGTGGCCATGCTGCTGGGAGCCAACGCGTCGCAGGCCGAGCAGGAGCTCATGCAGGTCATCCAGTTCGAACGCCGCTTAGCCAACGTGAGTAGGCTACCGTCCAGTATGATGCTTTTTATCCTTAGCTTACTCTTATACATTTTCTAAAAGTTAGATTCGAAACACATTATTTACTTATGACGTCCACATTAAAATTTCCATATCTTTATCGGAAAGGAGCATTTACTCTTTATATTTCACGGGAATTATTTTGTTACGAAATATATTTTTAATAATCACAGCAAGTATCTGTAGGAATATGGATAGTGTGTCTAAACGGATAGGCTTTCATTAATATTCCTATATATATATTGTAATAATTAAATAAAAAGGCGTCTTTTAAAATAAAAAGATTATTAAGGGAAAACAATTAAACAAATTTATTAACAATTTTACATACACAATAATATTTGGGATCTCAGGGTCTTAAACTGGGTTTGATAAATGGGTGAATTTATACAATCAAATTACATTTACCTTTTATGGAAGTTAATGCGTCTGAAACATAGACGAACTTTGTTGTGGAAGAAATAATACTACAGATTGAATTTAAACAGTTTTAAATTTATCAAGAATTAACGATCTCATTTTATCGATATTTAAATAATTAAATTAAAGAACGATCTGACTTTTATCTTTTAAAAGTGGTTTACAATATGATTTTAAAGTTTTTCTACTTACGGCCGCCCAGGTCTCATTTTAGGTTTTTCGTGCACAAAATTTGGGGATATCACTGATTCTAGTACTCACAGACTCTAAATGTCAACAAATTCTAATTGGCGTAGTTTTGTTAGTTGGTCTAACACAAATTAGTAGATTCTCGATGCTTTGCTGCAACCTGGATTTGCAGATCTCGTGTAGTTGGAAATGTACTTCCTTGGTTTGTCTATGGCCAGCAGGTTGAATCTATGCTCGGCCACCGATTACAACATTAGTTTCACTCTTTCCTTCCCGACTGAAGATTGCTTTACTTTTCAATATTTTAAGGCATGTTTGTAACTGCTATCAAACTGTTCTATTTGCGGTCCGCTGCCCGACTGCAAAACTTTTTATAATATAAAAAGTTTTGGTCTTTACACCTCGCTGTTCTATGCCCGACTGCACTACTTTTGTACAAAAACTTTGCTGGTCCTTATGCCTCGCCGTTCATTGCCTGACTCTCCGTTCGTCTCGTAGATTTTGAGCGCGTAGAACCTCAACAATGTTTTCTTTGCCTCGCCGAATTGTTGCGGCGTCCGTTCTATATCCTCTAATAATGAGTCCTCTACAATCCAACTTTCCCATTAGAACAATGTCTTAATTACCAATTACTACAATATATATATATATATATATATATATATATATATATATATATATATATATATATATTGTAATAATAATTAAAGGCAATTAGAGAATTAATTGCCTTATTAATTGAAATAAACTGTTATCGGCGAGAACACAAACACAACAATAGGTAAGAACATGTACAGGCGGGCCTTTGTCGTTGTCGAGCTACGGGGCTTACACAGGCTTACAGAATTTCATCGAGTAAAGTCGCACGCAGAATTTCGTCAAGTACAGTTGGACACAGAATTTCATCAAGTAAAGTCAGTCACAAAATTTCGTCGAGCAGAGTCGCACGCAAAATTTCGTCAAGTACAGTTGGACACAGAATTTCATCAAGTAAAGTCGCACGCAGAATTTCGTCACGTACAGTTTGACATTGAATTTCATCAAATAAAGACAGTCACAAAATTTCGTCGAGTAGAGTTGGTCACTAAAATTTTAACAGAGAGATTTACTCGGAGGAGAATGATGAGAGTGTGATTTAGGAGGCTGATAATCAATTGGTCAGCAGGTATCGGTAGAACTTTGGAGAAGGAGTGGACAAAATTCTGATTTGCCCGTAATCAGAACCAGAGCAACAATTTTGGCTGGAGAGTGAGAGAGAGAGAGAGGGACTTAAAGCAAAGGTCCGCAGTATTTTGCGGAACAATTTTGTCTGGCGGATGATACAAAAGCTTTGGAAAGTGACTTAAAACAAATTAAATTCAGTGAAACGATGGCCTGTTACGTGTAAATAGAGTAAAGTGTATCATAGAATCCAAACAAATGCCTGGTACCGTTACAAACTGTAAGTAGAGAGAAACTTTGTAAACTTTATTGCTATGTAAACGTTAAATAAGGATAGATCGTCAGATTTCGGATTCCATTTCATTTTGTTGTTTTAATTCTATTCAAGTTTTGACTGTTGTAAATTTTGTTTGTTAATTTTGATTGTAGGAAAATGTATTTTTCTTTGTTTAAAATGCCCAATTAACGACCCTGAGACAAGAGGGTATAATAGTAAAAACATTAATGTAAAATAATCACATCAAGAAAATTTGTTACCATTAATTTAAATTAATCAATTGATCTGTGATTTAAACCCTGTGATCATTTTAACATCCTTTCATTCAAATAATTTAAAAATAAATTCAACCGCTAATTAATCATAAATAGTGATTATTACATAAATGGCGCATCAACGTGGGATAATTAATTTTAAATAAAGGTTGTATATTACAATATATATATTCCGTACGTTCGTAGCATTTCTTTTGTAGCTAGATTTCGTGGCAATGACAGTTACCAATTATCTTTATTCGTAGTGTTGAACTTGTAAATACCGTTTGTATTTCTCATATTCGAACTAATTTTGGTCCTCTTGTATTGATTCAGTAAATGATGCATCAACCGGGACAATTTTTTATTAAAACACAAGGTTTCAGCGAAATTCATCGCCGTCGTCAGGTGACTGGTGTTCTGAGCCAATTTTGATAAATTTATACTATTGTCTTCTGCCAGAGGCATCCAATCAATTCGGCTACCTATTGGACAATTCTTCCAGAGGTCAGCAGTATAAATTGATCAAAATTGTCGCGGCAAACCAGTCACCAGACGACGGAGATGAATTTCGCTGAATCGTCGTGTTTTAATTGAATCGGTTTATAAACTGAGAATATTTTATTAGGTTTGTTCCATATGAAAAATATGGAAGATCCCGTGGAAAAAAAAACATTTCGAAATCTTCTTGGCGTTATGAGTTCTCAGGAGTGTATAGGTCGTGAGATATAGCAATCGGTGTTAGTTGCGCAGTAGAAGAAGGGAGAAAGTTGTCGGGTACCTTGTCGTCAGTCAACTTCTTCCCTTGCAGAGAAGCTGGACTAACGCTTATGCCATTTTTAAAAAACATTAATTATATTCTTATGAACTTGAAACCCTGTACTTATCATCTATTAACTTTTACAGATGATTTTTTGCGTACAATATATATACTGAACTGAACACACCACGCGTCAATGTTTTCAGTAAAGTTTCACACTACCAAAATGCCGTAACATAGATTCGCGTTGAACTGAGGCTCCAGCCTTTCCCCACAACAATTACATAGAAACGGACCACATCGTATTTTGACACGACTTACTACATCTCACGACCTATACCGTCTGACATGTATTACCACCCAATCAGACGCCTATCAAGAAATTTTAAATCACGTGTTCCCGTAACACGATGTTTCACAGCCCGACGCTGCCATAATAGCTAATGAAGCTATCCTAAAGCTGATTCTGCAACCTGATATTATTCAATTTATTCCGACTTTGGACTTCAGCCTTTTTGTTCCCTCCAGTACGATATTTACAGGAACTGTTTCGAAAACGAAGATGCTTTACAAACTTCGCTTGATTTCTCAACTCCAAACTAGTATATTTCTACAGACGGAACATTAAAAAATCACCAGCTTTGGGAGAGTCACAGAAAACGGAGGAGAATGTATAATACAATAAATTTTGTATGTTGCAAATTGCTGATATAATGCTCTATTAACGCGATGAAACGCTGCGATATTTTCCATCAGCCCAATGTTTGGGAATATAAAATAAATTAAAGTACTAAAAAGGTACGGAACGCTAAATGAAGAAAGTAATTATTTTTATGTAAAATTAAATATTTGTTTGGAATGGTCACGCGGACGTTGCCACGTAATCGGAGTTGTTGAAAAAGGCATTTCAATCAAAGTTGAAAAATGTGAGTAAAAATTAAATCAACTATTTACCAAAGTCTTTTAATAAAAACACCAGATTTAATATCATAAATAGTTCCTCACAACGCTTCAGTTTCTCTCTATTGAATAATGGGACAAGCGCTTTGACACATGATTATATATAGGGAATAAATGAACCTCCCCTTTTGTGTCCACTATAAACTGTCATTTCAGAGAAATTCTCTACCTTTACATTTGTAGAAACGTCAAATTGTTAAATATGGGCCGGTTTGCTACCGACAATAACCTCAACCTTGTAACACTTTGTTTGCAGGCCTCACTCCCCGAGGCAGATAGGCACGACACGAGTTCCATCTACCGGAAGCTGACCCTTGCGGAGCTGCAGGCGGCGGTCCCTCAGCTGAATTGGCTCGAGTACCTCACGTCTTTCCTGGACGCCGACATCGACGAGCAGGAGCCTGTGGTCTGCTATGCCATTCCCTACCTCACAGAGATGGGCCGAATTCTCCAGGAAACCGATCGCAGGTAATTAGACATTCATCGAAGAATATTTCTTATCTGCGTTATTTACCACGAACAAACAGGAGGCGATATTCATGGCTCAATCATATGTAAATACAGCTAACTCCCATTTTCAATTTACGATTAATTCATTTGCTGTATATATAATAAATCATTTGATTTATCAATGCGTTACGATGTAACAGTCGATTCTGCATTTCTGATGTTTCTGTTTAATTTTATCATGTAAATTACGGTATCTATCATCCTAGCGGTCTGAATAACTACGCTATTCTCGCAACTCATATACTAGCATTGCTACGTAAAAGGGTAGAATAAGTTCACATCTCTCTGGTTTTTGAACTAAGGTCCTCACATGCCGAGGCACCTCGGCCTGTTTTGTGAGGTGTATTTTCCGGGATCGCAGACCTTGGGCATACGGTAAGAGCTGTCCGATATTCCTATTGGGATAGTCGGCCATCTGCCTCGTAAACTGGTCAAGGCACGGCGAGGGGAAATCTGCGACCCCACACCTAACTCTTCTCCCGCCATCGGAAGGGCGTGGGACAAGTTCCAAATTCATGACCTACCTAATGCAGGTTTTTCTAGGGTTTTCCCTGCATCATTTTAAGGTGAACTGCCGGGTAGGATCATTAAACCATAGCCCGGGGGCCCTAGTTAACCCTTTCCGCATCCCCCCTTTCACTCCCTTTCCTATGCTATAAGAGGGGAGTTGCCACTATGTGGATTACCCTATACATAGCCTGTCTACACTTTAAAAAATTGCTACATAATAAATAAGATGTTAATAAAATATATTAGAAATTAAAATTTTAGCGCCCAGGATGCACGTGACTAATGCAACTCGCGGGGTTATTTTAGATGAGGTCAATGATAAATTGAATTAAAGATTTGATTTATAAAATATAAAACGACTATAATAAAAATATACTAATTACATAAATAAATAGACTAATAATGGACAAAAATAAAATTAAACTCCGCACAACGTTTCAGTAATCCTTGTTGCTTTCGTCATGTGATTCAAAAAACGCAAGAGCCGTAAGAACGACAGACAACTTCTTGTGACGAAACCAACAATGATTGCAGAAACGATGTGAGGTATTCAAGTTTTTTTAATTGATTTATTTACAGTCGCATCAACAGCTATGATTATTAGCGACACAGTACGGGAACTTATTTGGCCTTGTCGGGCGACTTATTTGACGAGAGTTAAACATCCATGCCCTCGCCGGGATTGTAACCCGGGACTTATGTGATGTGTAGCAATCACGCAGACCCCTACACTACAGGAGGTCGTATTATTTTTGACTGTTATTTGACTGCTTTGTCTAATTTTTTGACTATTGAGTATGGCAATTAAATTCCAAAACACTGTACACTTTCACTCTTGTTTATTCTTCATCGCAAAATTTTTACCATTATTAAGAAAGGTCTCAATAATTTCTGATAACTTTCAGTTGTCTTCACGATCGTGTTGTACTGTTTCAGAAAAATTATTTGAAAACACTTATTTTATATGAAAATTTTTTTCGTTCCATCCTGATCCTAATAAATTTAACGTAGTTTTTTTCTGTAATATAATCTTTATTCCTTCAACAATTAATCTGCTACAATGACATAGTATTCTAATGTATTCCCTTCCCATTTACGCATGCAACCTTGAAAGAAATATTCATTTCTACAAATAAAAAATTCAAAGTAATAAACGGAACTCCGCATCACAGCGTAGCAGGTAGATCTCAGTGCAGTATTAACTGGGAATGGGAATTGATCCCGGTGGCAGTTTCATTCAAATACTTCAAATAGTAATCAATATGGTATGAGAAATGTCTTAAATATTCTGGAAATTGTACTGAAATTTAAATCCAGAATGAAAATGAAAATAAATAAATACGCTAAAATGAAACGCTTCATAAATCTATTTAAATAAACAGTACAATGAGATCAGTAAAAAGAAATTTTAGTGCATGAAAAATATCATTGCCGACGCTCATCTTGCACGGAGACACAAGAGCAGCATATATGTTACTTGACTCAACTTATAAATATACTGAATGTAGAGACTTTTGCTTTAAATATAAACCTTTAAATTACATAACTTTTGGTCGTAGATAACTTTATTATTATTTATAAAGCAAACTTTTTAAAACCAAGATCGCTGAAAAAAATAGTTCCATTCATGTTGATAGATTAAATAATTATCTATCACCATACAAAATATTTCGTAACGGATGAGTAAAGCAAATTCGCAGGAATTTTATTAATAAGCAGTTCTCTAGTTCATTATTAAAATAGTGCTCAAACAGCGATCTCAGTCGACGTTAAAGACGTTTTAATGTTAATTTAAATCATAGTATTAATGCTGTAAATATTTTAGATATACTAATAAGTGTGGTAAATTTGTGCAGTTCCGCTGGAATATTTTTTATTGGTGTAACTGTTGATAGTCGGGTTTTTTTATTTTTCAGAACGACGCAAATCGCAAATGTTCGTTATAAGTTTTCATAAATTACCCGTATTACGAAGAAACGGATAAAAGATTAAAATGACTCGATATATTGTGTTCCATAAAAGGGTTTGAAAAGTTTGTAACGTGTTAAGAGAGACTTAGGAGAGCAGCGTCAGAAGTATCCGAACTAACAAAGAAAACATAACGTGTCCTGCCACACGACAAAGGAGGCTAACGCCAACGAAAATTTGAAGAACTTTGACCTATCGTGCATGGCGACTTAAATTTCATTGTACTTCCACTTTCTTTTCTTTTCATACCATCAATTTTAATTATATATGTAATTTGTATGTTAAATATTTGCAAATACCACTTTCAGGTTTTCGGAGGACGTATTTTAAAAAATATGAAATAATTTAAGACGATGCTACACTCTAGGTTGATGTTGAGAAGTTGAAACGGATTGATACCTTTACAGTTTCACATCGGACGTCACTCTCAAAGACGTTCATAAGGATTCCAACTGTTCTCTTAATTGTGCTGGCATTGTGCGACGATGTCGCATCCGATCCGCAGACAATGGAAGCGAGCGACAGACTGACAAATGCGGGAATGACTGCACGGAGAAGAATTATAACTAAGAGTCGAGAGAACTGGTTCAGTTGCCGTGGAGTTTTTACACGTTGCTGCCGAACTTATGGCTACAACGAGACTAAACAATTGTGGCGAAAAAAAACTGTTATAGAAATTCCGATGCATTTGTGTATCCATTTTTTTTAATTTGGACAATAATGGAATTTAATTTTACAATAATTCCCTTCTTACGTCACGAACTTCATACAGTGGAGACTTGATAAAATGTTAAACAAAAATCAGATAATATAATTCAAGTTAAATAGATAAATAAATAGCCAAATAACGGTAAAATAGAAGTGATAATATAAATATCACACAGTGTAGAATTTATATTATCGTTTCATTTAGTCTGTTATTTGGTTATTTATTGACTGAATTAAAATACTTTTACCACAGACGTATTATGTTTCTATTTCAAAATATTTTTAATACAATTATAATTTAATGAAAGTCAGGAATAGACCGAATCAAATTCAATTTTTAAATTTTTACAACTAATTTCCGAAACATTGTTACGCATTGGTTAATTATGAGATAAAAATTACGTAAAATTATAGCTAAAAGTATATTAATATTACGTTTATATCACTATATTTAATCTTCATAAGATCAGATAATTTAACAAATATCAAATACGCTCTACTGTGGCCCATTTTGATTTTGGTGTGATTTAATTTCTATAAAGTTCTTATTACTTTTTAACATTTACGTATATTTAATAACAGAATATAGAATTTACGAAAAATTGTTTAAAATACAAAAATATTGTTTTAATTTATGTGATTTTCGTTCACATACGAGGCTAAACCAAGAAGAAACCGACCTAACATTCAAAATAAATTGCAAAAAATATATATATTTGTCAACGCAGTCTCCTTGTAGTTCGATACACTTTTTCCAGCCATGTTTCAATAGCTTCGATACCCCGTTTAAAGTGGGAACCATCGAGATCCTAAAAAATGTCATCAACCGCAGATTCCATTTCTTCACTGTTGGTAAATCTTTTACCAACGATCCATTTTTTCAAGTTCCGTAAGAGAAATTAATCTGGGAGCTAACTAAATCTTGCGAATTTTAACTCATTGATTTAAATTTGTGAACTGGTGCATTTCCGTTTCTTATCCACCAAATGCGGCTGTTGATTTCATCACTCAAACGCCACAAAAAGTTTGCATAATACTCGCTCTTGGTTGTTTTTATTTTCTGAAGTCAATCAATGAAAATACTTCCACGCGCGTCCCAAAAAAAACTGACGCAATGACCTTGCCAGCAGGCCTCAGTTTCTTTGATTGTTTTGACTGTTCCTTCCTCTCAGGTGTGAACTGATGGAACCATGTTACATCCACAATATTTCCAAACGCTCGATTGACTAAGCACGAGGTTTCGGTGACTTGCATCCTTGGCATCTTCTAGATGTCGACAGGGCTAGTCGACGAAACTACTTGCTTAGTCATCGGAACCTGACAACTCCAGCAAGATGTGTTGATCCTGTACCTTGCGAAAGTTGCCGTCCCATAAGTGTTTAAAAATTATATTAACCGAACGTTTTCCTCCCCTTTTTAATTTTTCACACTCCACCCGCGTTACTATTTCGTAGTCGTTTCCAGGTGCAAGGTGTTAAAATTTTCTGCACCTTTTCTTCAGTATGATTCTCTGCATTCCATTAACAGGATAAATGCGCTGCTTCATTGAACTTTATGCAGAGCATCTTTTATAGAGTCCTCGTGTCCTTGACTCCTTTTGTACTTGTACGATTAACTTGTTCCTCCCACCGTTGCTTAAGTAAATTCTCATATTTTTGTAGACATCCCGTAGTGCTCCACTTTATTACTTATTTTTCCTACAGACCTAACTGCTGATTCTCTTTATCAAGTTTTTTCGCATTCAATTTACATTTTATTATGTTTGGCACCTATTGCTGGAATCTTTTGTAGGTCTTTGAAAATATTGTAGCGTGTTTATTTATTAAATGAAAAGTAAAATCATTGAATATAAAATTACAGACTTTAACGATAAATTAAGTGAATATGCACAACAAGTTTCGTTTGAAGTATTGAAAAATTATAATAATAATAATAATAATAATAAAAAGTAAACAATTGAAATACTAAAATTTACAGTTTTAGAAAATATTTTTGGTGACAAAATAAGAAGTTATTTTTGTAAAAAAATAATTGTATATTGTTATTAAAAAATCTTTACTTGAACCTTGTGAGAATCCCGATTTCAGTAATGTTAATCAAATGGGACTATGCGTTTATCGTTTAATTTTACTCAAAATGTACAAGGATTCTATAAGTTGAAGTCTTAAAAAATTTGCATTATCGGAAGTATTTAATGAAGTTATCTTGTCCGAATAATATTGCATATTAATTATATTTTTTTTAATTTTAAGGAGCAAACAATGTGAATTTGCTTATGTCTTGTGAAATCTTAGTGCATATTTTCCTCTGTTTCGAATGTCGTTCAATCTTTTCTCGCGGTCTCTCAGACATCCTTGTCCCGTCCCCGGGGAAATCAGAGAGCGTACAGCTTGTTTGTCCGATATCCCTCTGGATAGGAACGGATATCTTTTCGAGTCTTTATTCCCGGAGCTCTGTAGCTTACATATCCAGGATTTAGATACTGAGACTTACGCTACGTCAAATATTTAAATCCCTTACACAATATATTGCATTTTACTAATACGGTGGCTAAGCTAAGATTTCTCAAATGACTTCTGCTACTTCATAATTGTATTTTATTTCCTTTACAGAAAGGTAGTAGGTGTGATTATATTCATATGGTTAATGCAGTTTTACATTTAAGAGCTAACAATAATTTTTATAATACCTATAGTATGGCTGTTGTTACAGTTTATGTATACCATTTTTTTTCAAATTACTATCACGAAACTGTCAATAATCCCCGAAGTAATTCAAGTTCAAGAATACCATAAAAGAAATGGAGTAGATTAAAGATTTTCGAGAAATAATCTAAACTACTCTGTCGATAATTGTCAAAATGCAATATGTTTTAAGGTACACAATTAAAAAACAAATCTTATTTTAATACGATCATTTGAATTTGTTAGACCAGATTATGTACCGATTCATACATGGCATAGTAACTATTTAACTCCGGTTTTACTATTTCAGTGAAGTTAATAATCGTTTCCTTGCTTCTGCAGAATTGTGTCACGCAAAATCTACGCAAATAACTAGAGGTATCGAAAGGAAAACCGTTCACTTTAATGTCATATTTGTATGTAACATTCATTGAGTATTTGACTCTCTTTCTCATCTCATCCATCTCACCTCACTAATTCCAACCGTTAAAATGTACCATCAATATAATCTTAACATCCTAAAATAAAAAAATTATGCCAACAACAGTTTGTTAGTTATAAGAATGTGTGCCTCACATAATGCATCATCTTCTTCTTCTATATAATAAAAAAGTATGTATATTTGTATGTATGTATTTACGTTGTTCTTTATACAAATTTTATCGCGTGGACAGAATTCAACAAAAATTGGTATATATATTCTGCCAAAATCGAGAACCGGTACTGTGGGGGTGAGAAACCCCTAGAATAAACGTGGAAATAATTATAATTGAAATAAGTTACGAATTAGTGTTAAATTACTGCGCGAGACGATGACGTCATAAGTTTTCAAGACATTGACGCATCCTAAATATAGTTCTGTATTTCGTAATGAAATAAAGCAGAAATATTTTGATTGAATAAAAAGTAAAATTTTTTCCAGTATTACTCCATCGAATAGTAATAAAAAACAATACGAAAATTAACCATCCTTGCGCAAAGTTAATTTGGAATAGTTAATTATCCCGCTATCTTTGATAAAGCCAATATGGCGCCTTATAATACATTCAAATGTGTGTCGGTCGAGATTTATAAAATTTCATAATATAACGTACTATTGTATCCTGTATAATATTTCAGAAGATAATAAGATTTGTCTAAGGTACGACTGCTGAATTATATGTTTGTAACTATAAAAGTATTGAAAATGACGTACGGAACTCCGAAAGTTTTTATGGTCGTTATTCAATTAATGCACTATCAGTCAAAGGTATGTACAGAAATAGGAACATTTAAATTGAATTAAAAGTACAATTAATTATACTTTACGCAACGTATTTCTATAAATTTGTATAAATGTAAACAAATTATTGCGTGCAATTTGTGTCGTGAAACAAAAATTTGAGGTTAGGATAGCAATATTTGTTTTCCATTTTTGGGAACGACGTTATAGATGTTCAATTTCTAAGAAATGAAGCTGAGAAAAAATATTTTGATTTAATAATAAGTATAATTAAATCTACCAATACCACATCGAGTGATAAATATAATTTATTATGAAAGGTTATACAATCCATGGCATTAATTTTCTTTTAAATAACTTGACTTTTGACGTGGAATATTTAACGGGATCAGGGACCAATATGTTTCCCAATTATATCTTGCAATACGCACTGGAAGATACATAGAATTATGATAAAAACAATACTTAAATGTTCAAAATTGATATTTTTTTATTGAAGACAGCGTATTTCGTAATGTTTTGCACATCTCGGGCAACGCTGGGCACCCAGCTAGTACTATAATATAAGAAGCATAAAGAGTTCTCGGGTTCCCCACGGGTACCAACCGCGACGTTTCGACGACTGCAAGCTCTGACGTCATCTTCTAGGGAAATTGGTACCCATGTGAAACCCGAGTACTCTTTCTGCAGTTACTACACAGGGAAAACCTTCGACCATTGATTATAATGTAAAAAGCTGGAATAATCCGTGAAGAAATAAATGTATGAATTATAGCTGAAATAGTTTAACTCTTAAAACTTCAAATTGTGTATGAAATTCTATAGTTGCATCAAAAGCTTATAATTTATTATATAAATTTAATATTTCATCATTAGAAAACATTTGAAATGAGATATATCGAACACTCATTCTAAGTCCAGTGGACCTGGCCACTTGAATCGCATAGGCAATGGCGGTGCAACAGTCTGAATCGTGCTCTGGGGACAACTTTGAACAACACTTACAGACCTTGGACGCGGAAGGCCGATGTGTTAATTACTGCAAGTAATCGCGCTAATGGAGCTATAGCATTGATTGAGAGAGTGTCAACTAGTCCACGGGGAAATCAAGCGTGGAGAGGCACGGGAACGCTCCAATGCGCAAAGCTTTCACTAAAAATTATAAACGAACCTACTTTTATGCGTACAGGTGACGCCTCGCTACATAGTGTGACATTAAACATTCAGCGCTATAATATGTGTAATACCTTCTCTTACAATGTTTTACATTTCAATTATAATTATTCCCAGAACGACAGTCATGCTTTCTGAAACTATTATTACTGTTTTACCGTAACAATAAATTAAAACGATATGAAACTAAGCAAGTTGTTTTCAATCTTTGCATTTAATAAGCGAGTATCTGGATACATATTTCGCATGAACTTTTTAGATTCATCGGTTTTATTGGAAGATAACGATGCATAAATAGTGCCTTGACCGACAATGCGTCACGATCGTACATTTATACGACACAATATGTTTATATTTCAAAGATTATAATAATAATTATTATTTATTTATCAAAAACTACTTATTTACAATGTATACAATATTTTAACCGCATGACATCAAGAATCTAAGTAAACTATTCTTAAATTTCCTAATTGTATATTTATGATTTTCTCAGCAAGTCATTAAATTTTTGATTATCAAATTATACTATTTTTTAAAAAAAATCTAACAGACTTAGTTGTGTCCAACTCTAGCTTGCTTCTAACTTTGTATGAGTTTCTTACAAACTTACATGAACTTCTTCGCCGACTCCGTATCACAGGACTACCTACAATTTTTAGTTTTAGTATCTCGCGTGTGCAAATCTCGCTCACTACCTGACATGTTTCTTTTTTCTCAGCACCAACAAAACAATTAAAAAATGTATGTGCGGTTTGTAGAAAATGCCTATTTATATCATCACTAAAAACTGATTGCATTTGACAATACCAAAATAAAAAATCACATAATTTATTTTTATTTTGGTTCATTTTTTTATTTTTATTTTTTATGGCAACAGGCTACATGAGGGTGATCCACATTGGGCAACTCCCCTTTAATAGCATAGGAAGGGATTTGAAAGGGGGGATGCGGAAGGGTAGAGGAAGGTAGCCAAGGGTTACTAGGGCCCCCGGCTATATTTTAAGGATCCTACCCGGCATTCGCCTAAAGAAATGCAGGGAAAACCTTAGAAAAACCTGCATCAGGTAGGTCGGGCATTGGGTACTTGTCCCACGCCCTTCCGATACCGGGAGAGGAGTTTGCTGTGGGGATGCAGCATTCCCTTCTCCGTGCCTCGACCAGTTTAGGAGACAGCTGGCCGACTATTCCAATGGGAATAGCAGACAACTCTTACCGTATGCCCAAGGTCTGTGACCCCGGAACATACACCTCTCAAAACAGGCCGAGGTACCTCGGCTTGTGGGAACCTTAGTTCAAAAACGGAGAGGAAAAGGCATACCCAAAGGTAGCCCCTTTGTATCTCTCCTAAAAGGGTTCTGACTGCGAGAGGACATCCCTCGCAGGTTACCTGCGAGAGAATCCTCTCGCAAGCTCGTGGATTATTTTTTATTTGGTTTAGTGTAATTAATATTATTCATTATAAAAATATACATTCCTGTCTGCAAGAATACACAGTTAAACAAGCAAAGAAAACACTAAACTCCAGACAGCGACATTCGATCGCAAACTCAAAAGTACAAGACTGTAGCTCCGACCTCCTGTAGGGTAGGATGTCCTGGGTTCGAATCCAGGCGAGGTTTCCATGAGAAACCATCACTCGTTAGTTCCCCAACAAAGGAATTTAACATAGTCGCTAATTACCCCAGCAGTTTATGCGACTATAATTATAGGAATTTTTTTTTAATATCACTGAGCTACAGGAAGGTGAAGCAATTCACTGTGGTATACGGAAAGGCTACGATAGGTCCATGAAGGAGAAAGGTGGTGGTGTGAGAGTTGCTTGGACCAGGAAAGCGAACTTGATTAAAAGTTCCTGTCATCATATTCAAGCAAGTGTAAAGAGGCAGCAGAGACATATTAGATTAAAGTCCCGGGTTTTTGAATTACGAGTAGACAATCTGAAGTATTTTTTCATTGACATATTTATTCAAGTATCAAAGTTTTAAAAACGTTATCAACTGTTAAGAGCAGGAAGTGCTTTGTGTCTGAAATCTACAAACACATTAAATTCAATCAAATATGAACTGTCTGTGATGTGTTTAACAATAATCGAGTGAGATCGAGCCCCGACGAACAGCAAAGGATAAAGTAAACTAAAAATAAACTTTATTAATTGTAAACCTAATGTATAAATAATAATTATCGGCAGATTTCGTATTTCAATAATTGCTTAAGTTAAGAATTTTTCACATTGTAAGTTGTTAATTGTCTTGACGTAACATTCTTTATTGGATGCCCGATAGTTGGCCCTGAAATTAAGTCGTGGCACTTTAGCAACTTGTAAAAATATATTCAATTGTCATAAGAATTTGTTTTTATTAAATTAACTTTGTTTCATATTTTTAATTCTTGTTTTTATTTAAATCCTATCATTTCAATTTTTAATTTGCTCATTTAAAATCTACATTAATTATTTGATTATTACTTTTTTTTGCCTCATCGTGGGCTTGTTTAAAATGAAATTTAATTGTATTTAAATATGAGAATTATTACAATATGTATATATATATATATATATAACCATAAAAAGTAAGCCAAAGTCATATATAACGTAAGTTATCAACAATACTAAAAGGTTTTATTTTATGATTATATTTTACGAATATATAACAATACTGTTAGGTTTGTTTTTAATTATTATAATTTTACAATTATTTCAACTAAATAATCTATTTCCTCATCATGCTCATGCCTGGACAAACTTTCTGCGTTTAAAAACTAGTGTGCTGTTTAATACATAAAGATAACAAAAATATTTATATAATTTGAAAGCAAAATTTTAACTAATTGAAATATAGCGAGTAAAGGAAATGAAATAAAAATTTTTGGACAGGATGAAAAATGAAAAAATAACATTTGTTTTCATGAAGAGATGCATTTTATTCTTATATTATTCTGATAACAACTAGCGTTATCATTTGTTGTATATTGTAGTTCTTTCCGTTGTCTCCGAGGAGTATTGCGTGAATGTGTTGTTTTTTCTTTCAAAATAAACAATTAATTTGCTCCTATATTTTCAATATATTTCAGGGTAGTCCATAACTTCGTGCTTTGGCGCCTAGTAATGGACATTCTCCCGCACATGATAGACGACTACCAACAGAAGCGCATAGAGTTTCGCAAGATCATGGTCGGAGTGTTGAGCGAACGTCACCGCTGGAGTCAGTGCGTCGAGTGGACCAACAAGAAGCTGGGAATGGCGGTGGGGGCTCTCTTCATAAGGGACAACTTTAACCACGAGAGCAAGGTCAGAATCTTAAATGTTCATGGCTTATATGAGGAGGCACACTCGTCAGAGGTTATTTTTATCGATTGACTGCTTTAACTAATCAATTTATATACTGTTCATATAGAAATGTCAGTTTTTAGTGTTGGAAACTATCTGACTTTTTAATCTTATTTTCTTCGCCTGATACTCACTGATTAAAACGCGTTACTCAGTCGCATTCGCACGAACAGAGTTTGTAAGTTTATATTTTCTTCTAACCGTTACTGGTATGTTCCCACCTCGTCACAAAAATTTAGCGTCATATTATGAATGTAACCAGCAATAAAATTTTATAACGAGATCATATATTCACTTGCCTTTCTTGTTCTTATTTTAAGGTAATAATTAGTCGAAAAATTCTCAAATTTAACGTACAGTATAATGATGAGTATAATAAAACAGAGAAAAATTCTCAAATTTTACGTACAGTATAATGAAAACTATAATAAAACAGAGATTTGCGAGTGTCTAATATTATATATCTCGTGGTAATTTCAGTGGTGGTCGTAGTAGCCTATTATTTTAAAATACAAGCCGAATCAAATTTTTGAAAATAATTTCATCATTTTATTTCAATTACATTAAAAATATCAATTATAATTCTTCAAGTCAGCAGTAAAATACTGGATGAAATTTTTTCGTAACAGTTTATTCCCTCTTGGCGAAAATTGGTTTGCTAAAAAAACTCTATCTCCCAACATCCTCTAAAATAATCAATTCCATATTTCTTCTCCCCTTCTCTTTCATTTCTCCCTCTTGTTCTAACTCTCTCTGACTTCATTAATGAATTTAATATTACCAATTTTTTAAATAAATTTTCATTAATTAATAGTATATAATGGCCAAGAAATACGTTAAGAATTAAATATCAACAAAAAATATTTGCACGTAGGTCTCTTATAAAAACTTCTGAAAGGCTACGATTCTTCAACAATCCGTGGACCTCAATAGATGTGCACTACAAATAAAGATTCTGGTGAGGTAACGGAGTATTTTAGAATTTGTTTTAATATCCCTACGTGAACTTTTGTTTATAATTAACTACTAACTGGCTTCTTGGCCTTACATATTATTAAATATCAATGTCAGTTATAACATTGTAAATGTTTATAAATATATTAGAAATACTGCGGTTGTGTCTATGAAGGTATAATTTAAGTCAGCAGTGGTATTTTGTAGTATTTATAACACGTTTAAGCCTGGCTATCCTTAAAAACCCAGATTCTGGAACCCTCGGTTTTTATGACTGCATCCTAGACACACTTAAATTTTTTAGTTGTCGGCAGATCAGACTCAAGACGATAATTTTGTTCAAACCCCCCATAAAAATACGTAAATGTTAATAAAACAGGATCAAATAGCACAGGTGTACTTTATTATAATATTCCTGTATTTGGTTGTTTAATTCAACTAAATTTAAAGTAAATATTATATTTGGTTTCCCTCCAATTCGTAAAGGTATTTTACCTTTCCCGATTGGTGGAATAAGCGTCGATCGGCGTCGTAATTATTCAGTGCAGAATTTAATTTCATGCACGTGTCGTTGCTACGGCAGCAGGTATCCAATGAAGCGTGTCAGAGCTGACGCTCATTATTATTATTCCTACTTGCAATTCACAGGAGACCGCCCTGGAAATGATCCACACCCTTCGAGAGGCGTTTAATGAGCTTCTTGCGGAGAACCACTGGATGGACGATGAGACCAGGGCTGTGGCGAAGGAGAAGGCCGACGCCATGAACGAGCGCATCGGTTACCCAGAGATGCTCAAGGACCCCGAGGAGCTCAGCAAGGAGTACGTCATGGTTAGTAACTCCACGTCCGATCCATCTCGTTACACCGTGGCAGAACGAAGGTGAGCGCTTGTAGGACATGCAACGAATTAGAGAGGTCTTTGCTGATCACAAGTTTCGTATACCATTACAGCGATATAAACGTGACCTTTAATGTTACTTGAGACTGCAATCCGGAATTTGCCCCGCTTATCATCTTATCGTTAATCACTTAGTGAGGTGCGGTAAAGGTTAGTAATTCGATTAATATTCGTGCTATGTTTACAATTGAATTCCTACTTTTCAACATATTTGCTCAAGTAATATTTTTACATAATAGACACTACTCATTTAAAATTCATAAGAATGGTATGTAGATACGTCGTGACAAAAATTGAGTTACGCTTCTTCAATGTAACCAGCAATACACATTTTGTACCGAGAGTATATATTCAATTGTCTTCTTTGTTCTTATTTTAAATATATACATAATAAATGCCAGGAAAAATATAATTGAAAATGTTGGCTATCATAGTACAGAGATTTTCGACTCAACGAAGTAGAAGGGGTAAAGATTTAACTATTCCCAAAACTACTCTTAGAGTATCTGCAACTACGAGGCCCATTCTATGGTTCCCGAGAATAATTTATTTTATTTTATTTGTAGTCGCATCAACGGCTAGGTCATAGACGACTTTCTGAACTTCGTTGGTTTTCACTGTCGGGGAACTAATTTAAATACATTGTTTTTGCCTCTAAAAATAAGATGAAACATTAACAGTAAATATTAAAAAACAAATATTTTGAATATTGTTTGTTAGTGTAAATACATAAAAGGCTTCCATTATATCTAAAAGCGATAGAAGACGATTTAAAAATCATCTGTATGAACATGTTAACATAATTTATTTGAATATCAACTGTCACAGCGTCAAACAAGATAAATTGTAAATGTATAATATTTAAATTTTTGAAATAAATAAGTGTTCCGGTAAGAAGTATTGGATTATAATACTTCAAAAGTTACTCGTCCTATATATTTTCTTCGCCTATGGCGAGGCTTGATTTTGCTTTCGTGTATTTTACTTGTTACGAAAACCATTAGTTATAATATCCAATTGAGTTGTAATTCAAAATGTATTAAATTATATGTAAATGCTATTATTATTATTATCCAAGATAAAAAAAATTGAAATTTATTTTCAAATATACTTTAAAATCCAGAATTTTTTATAGCTTTGAACTTAAAGCGACCACTTTATAAAAGTCAAAATCAAAGATTAATAGTTATTTCAACTATGCCGGTAGCCACATAGATGTGGTATCCGAATAAAAAACGGATCGACAGTAACCGAGAGTTAAATGATTTTTTTATTTAATCGATATGTGGGAATAATGTGAAAGATTAAAACTAATTCTTCGTTTCCGGATTTTTGGATCGGGTTGCGAATCAAAGGCCTCCAAATTTGTCTATCTCTCCACGACTCTTTTCACTATTTCTTCTACTTTTCCTTCCCTTTTCTCTATGCTCTCCTTTACTGTTTCCGTCCTCTCTTTCTAGGCCTTCCCCGTGGTCTTTTTATTGTTGGTTTCTAAGCAAATACTGGCATTGGAACCTTATTTCATTCTAATCAAATGCCCAAACCAATGTTCCTTGATAATCTTTATCTTGTTCTCCTTTTTTTCTCTGAACTCTTCGTTTCAGATCTTATCTCTCCGTTACTTTCCTATTAATAATCTCAGGAACTTCATTGTGGCTGCTTGGATTTTGCTTTCCTTCCTCTTTATTGTTCTCCGTGTTCCTACTGCATACGTTAGTATTAATCATAGTTAAAACTATTATTATTTAATTTTGCCATATTTATGGCCCTGAAACAAGACTTTTTGTCAACTAAGTAGGAATATCATTGCTGTCTAAAACTTTCCTCAGATCTGGAACCATACGACTAGACTGTGTATAAACAGAGTTTTCAGAATTCCTATTAAAGTCTTCTAACGGTTGTTGAGAGGATTTAGTAGATAATGTTTCAATGAGGAACCAATTACCGGAAATTTTTTGCATTTGGATGAAAAATAAGGTTGAAGGTCGCACCGAATCTCCCGCTTCGCGGTACACAAACATCGACTGAGGGCGACTGTTGGTAAATCGTGGAATGCTCGACCTGCACAACGCACGTATCACGAACGTTTCCGCAACGTCTCACTCCATCGCATACCATTTTTGTAAGAAGGCAACAACTCCTGCGAGAAGCAAGTATCTTCGAAGCTAGGAGGACTGACTGGTGCTCCACGGACGCGCCGCACTCTCGAATTTTAAGAGAAAGTCCTTCATCATGTATATCCGTAGAAGTCTGTACTAGGATTTCTGAAACACACGATATATGCACAATGCAAAATTAGTGAGTCAATGGGCAAAATTCAAACCCATAGTTGTGAGTTAAAACACGATCGGGTTCACTGGTTTTTCCGGTTTATGGGTTCATTTATTAGTGGGAAAAATTGGCAGATTATACAGATGAGGCAATATTTTCACTTAAATAGTGAACTCACAACTGTGACATGAAGTGTCACGTAAATTACTAATCATGTAACTTGAATGTTTTGGCAGCTGAACGTGACGGAGGATCACTTCCTGGCCAACATTCTGAACGTCCTTCGCTACGACGCATACAGGGACATGCAGAAGCTACGCCAACCAGTCAACAAGGATAAGTGGTCAACGGAGCCAGCTGTAGTCAACGCCTTCTACAACCCCAACAAGAATGACATAGGCAGGTTCTCTCTTGATGTAGCTTGTAGGTGAAAGAGTGAAGAGAGCGACGCGTAAGGCGCGTTGTGTTGCGTAAGGCAGTTTCGCTTAGCTTATTGTTTTAAGTTGCGGGCAGGATGTATCCCATTGGTGCACTTTATTTTATGGCGCTATCTGCACCATCTAAAAGATTTCTGTCCTTGACATTGAATTAAATACATTAACTTGTGTTGGGAATCGCAGCATTGGAATATTCTCAACTATTACTAACAATTCCATGATGATTTTAATACTAACGGAACGAGTATCAACAAACATGTTTATGAAATAAAACTGAGATAAAACTGATATTTATCAATGATAGGATACAAAGAGTTTTTAACGTGATATCAGTTGCATGGATTTGTCAACAAATGCTGACGGCATTCTCCGTTACAGAATTGGGAATGGCAGTCTTTCGTAATCATTTAAACGACAGAAAACCAATCCTTAAAATAAATCGGATTAAAACTTCACGTACATAATCACTTTGATTTATTTTCTAAATATTTTAATTTTTGACCGTTCAATGCTTTGTACAATCCTACGATTCACACTCATATAACCATATAAGAGCAATAAATAATAATAATAATATTAAGGACGAATTGGTGTGTAGGCTTATTAATAATCCATAATTTAAATTTCAATATGTTATAACACTTTCTAATGATATATTACTCATTTATTTTACTTTCAGTTACATCCAGACGTTATTGTTGTTATTTTTTGGATGTAGACAGGCTATGTATAGGGTAATCCACATAGTGGCAACTCCCCTCTTATAGCATAGGAAAGGGATTTGAAAGGGGGGATGCGGAAGGTAGCCAAGAGTTAACTACGGGACAAGTAGCCCCCGGGCTATATTTTAAGGATCCTAACCGGCATTCGCCTAAAGAAATGCAGGGAAAACCCTAGAAAAACCTGCATCAGGTAGGTCGGGCATTGGGTACTTGTCCCACGCCCTTCCGATAGCGGGAGATGAGTTTGCTGTGGGGACGCAGCATTCCCTTCTCCGAGCCTCGACCAGTTTAGGAGGCAGCTGGCCGACTATTCGAATGGGAATAGCGGACAACTCTTAGCGTATGGCAAAGGTCTGTGACCCCGGAACATACACCTCTCAGAACAGGCCGAAGTGCATCGGTTTGTGGGAACCTTGGTTCAAAAACGGAGAGGAAAAGGCATCCCCAAAGGAATAGTCGGCCAGCTGCCTCCTAAGCTGGTCGAGGCACGGAGAAGGGAATGCTGCGTCCCCACAGCAAACTGCTCTCCCGCTATCGGAAGGACGTGGGACAAGTATCCAATGCCCGACCTACCTGATGCAGGTTTTTCTAGCGTTTTTCCTGCATTTCTTTAGGCGAATGCCGGGTAGGATCCTTAAAATATAGCCCTGGGGCCGTAGTTAACCCTTGGCTACCTTCCTCTACCTTTCCGCATCCCCCCTTACAAATCCCTTTCAATGCTATTAAAGGGGAGTCGCCCAATGTGGATTACCCTCATGTAGCCTCCTGTTGCCATAAAAAAAAAAAATAATAAAATAGAAGTAACAATCACCATCATAAAGGATTCGTAATGGTGGTTTAATTATGTAGCTTTTTCACTCTCTTCATTACTATTTCCCTATACAGAGACTAATATAGCAATAGTTACTTACGCTATAAATATAATTTGCGGAATTTAGATTATTGACGTGTAGCTCTGAATATAGAGATATTTTAAATATCTGGAATGTTCCACTATTGATAAATTCTATAGGTATTAGCGGAATTAATTTCAAATCTCTTCCTCAGTGTTTCCCGCGGGAATCCTCCAACCGTTGTTCTACAGCCAACATTTTCCAAAATCTTTGAACTACGGCGGAATTGGAGTCGTTATTGGACACGAAATAACTCATGGTTTCGATGACAAAGGTGAGTGTCGACATTTTTCAATTAAAAGTAATTAATTTTGGTTTTATACCTGACACAAAAAATTAACATAACGTATATTAGATATCATTTTTATATATAATAGATTCAATAAAGCTACTGTCCGGTTACTGTTGGTTACTGTTTGATTCAATACAAAAAATACGATTTAACAAACTGAAGTTCAATAAAATAATTTATTGTAACATATAGAACATGATTAGTTGAAGTGATACATTAAATCGAAGATTATGAAACTATTCTTAATATTGCAGTTACGATACTTTAACGCTGACGTGGCTGGGTGGGTCTTGATAACTCTGAGACGATAAAGCGTACTGTCAACAATTTCAAACGAATACAAACAAAACAAAAGAAAATAAGGAACTGTGATTACAACATCCAAACTTTTTGTAAATTGCGCAGAATTTCCGCAGAGGATTTTCATTAAATTATTTATTTCTAAATGATTTTTTATTTTTATAAAAGCTACTTTGTATCTTCAGTTAACATAGGTTTTCCAAGTTTATTGATTTAATAAAAGATTATCCGTTTATCAATATTTATTACAGCTCAACGTTTCAGTGAAATTCATCTCCAACGTCATTTTTATATTGTTAGATACTTAATAAATATATTTTATTTTTTATTATAAAATATATTTTTTTATATTAAAATTACAGTCATCTGATGGCGGCGGAGATGAATTTCGCTCTTATTCCCGGTCTTAGAATCATAAAACCGCTCCTACGCGACAGGATTTGAACTCATGGTTGGATGTAGCCAATCGACCTATCTGGTCTACAATTGGTGAGAATAAATTATTCAAGATCGCATTTTGTGAAGGGGAAAATATTATAATCCGAACTGATTAAAAAATCATAACACTTAATGCTGGGTGGTGGTAGTTGAATTCCTTATATTGTTTTTAAAGTGACAGGCTGCATGAGATTAATCCACGTGGTGGCAACTATCCTTTAATAGAATAGGTTGGGATTTGAAAGGGGGGATGCGGAAGAGTAGAGGAACGTAGCCAAGGGTTAACTACGGCCCCCGGGCTATATTTTAAGGATCCTACCCGGCATTCGCCTAAAGAAATGCAGGGAAAACTCTAGAAAAACCTGCATCAGGTAGGTCGGGCATTGGATACTTGTCCCACGCCCTTTCGATATCGGAAGAGGAGTTTTCTGTGGGGACGCAGCATTCCCTTCTCCGTGCCTCGACCAGTTTAGGAGGCAGCTGGTCGACTATTCCAATGGGAATAGCGGACAACTCTTACCGTATGCCCAAGGTCTGAGGCCCTGGAACATACACCTCTCAAAACAGGCCGAGGTGCCTCGGCTTGCGGGAAACTTAGTTCAAAAACGGAGAGGAAAAGGCATCACCAAAGGTAGCCCCTTCGTATCTCTCCTAAAAGGTTCTGCCTGCGAGAGAACATCCCTCGCAGGCCACCTCCGAGAGAATCCTTCTCTGCTGAGAAAAACTGCATCAGGTACTTCGGGCGTTTAGTACTTGTCCCACGCCCTTTCGACGGCGGGAGAGGGGTTTGCTGTGGGGACGCAGCATTCCTTGAGCCTCGGTACCGCGATACTTAGCTACAGTATAATAACACTTTTGTGGAACGATATAAAGTCGATGTATCAGAGTATGTAATGGTCTGAAAAATATATAGCTAACCTTTTAATCACTACAGTTCAGATTGTCTCTTAATGATAGCTTAACGCCGAGAGAAAAGTCTAATAATTAAAATATTTCAATGTTTGAAACTAATTGTACGGCATGAATATGTGTAATAATCAGAGCTAAAGAAATATTTATTCCTTTTGAATAGTATAATTCGTGTTTGTACTTTAAATTTTCTTGATATAAAGTTTAAAATTTTTATGAAACGAAATTCTTTCAGTCATACTTTTTTACGATTTATATTTTCTTAACGAACTGATATAAATTTATTTAATTTGTACTTTTAAAATAAATTATGTTCAATACTTCATTTTAAATAAGTAAACTAAGACGTAAATACGTTCTGAGGGTTATTATGATGAGTGACTTAACTCACCTTGTTAGTTAGAAGATGTCTGGAACACTTTTCTGAGAATCACCTTTACCTTGTTAGGAGGAGAAATGGGAATGAGCGCTTAGAAAATTCCGAATTCATTTATAAAAAGTTTCAGAAAGGATTAGAAATATCTGAGACAAGATGATGACATTACCATGATCTTCGAGTTCCTTGCTGAGTCGTCGCATGGTTGCACTCGTCGTCTTGGTACATGTTTCAGGCCGACAGTTCGACAAAGACGGTAACATGATGCAATGGTGGAACAACGTGACGGTGCGCGCCTTCCGTGAACGAGCACAGTGCATCATCGACCAGTACTCCAGGTACAAATTGGACGAGGTGGGCCTCTACGTCAACGGACGGATGACTCAGGGCGAAAACATCGCAGACAACGGAGGACTCAAGCAGGCGTTCAGGGTGAGAAATACCTCAATTCAACCTCTAAGCTTTTCAACTCAGGTATACCTCTGGCCACTCAAATTGATCTTCATTTTCTAGTGTTTGGCTTACAATGGTGGTACATTACATACACCAGTATAAAATACCAGTAAGAAATGGTATGCAATTAGCATTTAGAAATGTAAAATTACGTTCCGGTCCCATGTTAAAAATTGGACACTTGAACTAACACTAATACTAATACGTTAAGGAAGTCTTACTAATTTATCATAACAACGCCAATTATTTTCATGACAAAAATAAATGAATCATTATAAAAAATTTTAAGAAAATACTATCAAAATATTGAGATTAGAGCTTTGATTAAACTTTTATCAATTATGAAAATTCAGCGAAGCTCAACACGGAATAATGAATAGTTTTTTACGAAAAATACGTTTTGGAATTACCATCTAATTTTAATGAACACGAGCAAACGATTGAAATCAAGAAAATCAACAGAAAGTACTTTTTTTCAAATTAGTTCAAATAGTTTCTGCGGACAAAAACATTGTATCTTATTGGTTCCTGTAAAATCGACAAATGGGTTTGATTTTAATTTGAGTTGCATCAACAACTTGGTCTTTAGCGACTAAACATTATTATTACATTCACTTACATATGTATACGTTACGTTACATGAGTATGTTAGTTACGTATTATATTTACATTAATAAAAATATTTACATGTATGATACATACATATTTTTCCATTTAAATGATTTATTTTGCTTTTTGTATTTACTAAATATTTATTTCTACATTTTCATCTGTAGAATTATTTCTTAAAAGAATTTAACAATTTCGTTTGGTACGTCAGTGAATCTATGATTTCGTTGGTTTTCACTTCTCTTGTGATCTCTTTTTTTTGCCGTTCGTACATTAAATAATCATAAATAATGTGCTCCAGAGTTATTTGTTCATGAGGTGTATGTGGATCTACTTGGCTTGACCAGTTCTTGTTCCTGATATAATTACTTGTTCCCTGAGATTTAGTTTGCTGTTGAATTCCTAACTGTAGAAGTCTTGTGTTTTTATGGCTTTTTCTTGCTTTAGATTCTTTTATTCACAGTTTTTTTTGGCTTTAGTACTTATTAGCTTCCATATGATGTTTCTTCTCGTGTCTATTTTTGTATGCTTGTTATTCAGGTCCTTAACTGCTCTCCTGGATTTTTTATACAAGGGTATGTAGAGTGGATGGTCGATAATATTTTTAAATTTAATGTATAAGTCATGGTGTATAATTGGATTATTGCATATTGATGCTTTGAGGGCATATTTGATGATCACGTTCCTTACCTTCGATAAAGATGCTAACTATGGGGACCTGTGTGAAAGCACCCTGTTGATATTCTGAGACCTTGGTCATCGAGTTTTTTGAGGTTGCTTTTATTTTCTCATTTATATATTACAGTCCCGTAGTCTATTTTGGAGAGTACTAGTGTTAACAGAGCCGACCTGATGTGATCAATGCCTCACATCACAGATGTTCCGGGTTCGAATCCCGACATGGGCATATATGTCTGTGTTCGTCCGTGTCACGAAACTGGGGTTAAGACTCAGGAAGAATCGACAATGACCACGTGTCACTGCTAAATCCAGTGTGTGTCATGTAAGAAGGAAAATATAGTTGTATTTAATATGTGCGTCTTCCACGTCATTTTGGTGTCGCAGTATATTCCCAGTAGTATTATATTTTGATTTTCCGAGTTTGATTGTAGGTGTCTTTTCTTGATTATGTCTGGAGAATAAATAATATCCATGCACTTTTCTGTGGTGAAAATTTAAAGCCTGATTTAAGCGACCATTCATAAATGCTGTTTGATGCAGTTTGCATGATTTCTTGACTTGAGCTACAGACAAATGTGTTTCTGTTACCGTCTTCACAAAATTTACAGTGGGCTCAGTGGTGCGATGGCTCATTTATTCCGTCACCCATATTTTCCTCTTCGTTCTAAAACAGAGTGATAATTTCCTTCTCTTGACCTAGTTGTTCCCCATTTGTCCTTTCAAAATATTTTTCAACTTGTTCCATGGCGACGAACTTTTGCACTATGAATTCAACGTTCGGAAAATGTCGGTTTCTCGTTTGTCTTTTTTTAACTGATGTCCTACTTTACATACATTCTTTTGCAGATCACATACTCCAAATTCGTTCTGCCTTAGTTACGAAATTACTATATAAATCCATACCTCATGGTTTATAAAAGACGAAACGTAATTTTTCGGTTATATATTTGATTCACTTTTTATTTTCATGATTATAACTGCGTTTTAAGCCTAAATTCAGTCGAAAATGACAAAATTCATATTATTTATTCGAATGATAAGCAAAATAAAAATAATCCGTACCATTGTGTGTTTACAAATAGAATCGAAGTATACAAACTACTTCTTCGAAACAGAATGAAGGATTATATATACTGCATATTATTGCAGCAGTCGTTATCTCGTCACGAGCCGGAAAAGTTGTTGGCCGCGAGCATAGCTCCCAATTTTACAATATGGACTGCCAAAATGATTTCGTAGGGGTCATGCGACTACCATTTTTATTGTAACTAACTTTAATTGTCCAAAGTAGATCAGTATTGTTGGATATTTTCGAAAAAACATGAGAAAATGTTATCACAAGGCGTATTTACATCCTAACAGCCGATCTAATCTAATCTACTCTCCAGACTTTACCGAGTGCTCTGCTATTCGGATTCATTTTCCCTACATATCCGCCCTTCAAACTCAACTCCCATTACCGTACCCGCACTGTTGTTCAGGTTCTCAACACCAAATCTCTGACTTACTCGACCATCCCACACCGGGATAAAATAGTACTGTCCAGTATCATTCACATTTATACCCTCACTTCCTCACACCCTTTTCCGGGTCGATCATCCGTCATCGCTCCCACTTCCGATCACGTTCACGAAAGGAGTCGCGAACGTTTGTAGCTCAGGTCAGTGTATTTGTCCGTAGGTGCTACCCCGTCCCCGTGTGCAGCCAATCAGTTTCCGTAAGCGCCTAGAGTTTGACCTCAATAGATTGAGGCGTATGTGTGTGTGTTTATTTCACGCGCATCGTTACACTATCCTGGTTGCCTCCTCTCCCCTCCCCTCCCTCAAACGCACCACACGCCTACCTTAGTGGTATAGTCTTTGTGTGACATTGACTAGGAGCTCAGTTATCACTAACAACCACCTACAGAAATTGTCCACCTTAAGGTGCGTCGAGACTTACAAATGGTGACAGGACAGAGTAACGGGAGACGGTCCCGACATGACACCCGACTGTGTTACGTAACGATACGTTGTTTCAAGGATGGACGCACCTTTTGAATAATCCGCGTCTAAAATACAAATAACAATGATGCATTTCTCAGAAATTCTGAATCACACACCACGGTCAACTCAAAGCTCGAAAACATTTTTTTATTTTGATCAAATAGGAATGTGACATGTTACAATACATATTTCAAGACGAGATTATTAATTTAGAGATAGCCTATTACCTGTATGAGGAATTTTAATTGAAGAAATAATTATTAAATTCGTACCTAACGTGCTCCAACGATCATTTATTTAGTTAAATGTGATTTTTTCGTTAATACGTTTGCTGTCGTTTGTACAGGCCTACAGAAAATGGGTATCCAGGTACGGAGAAGAGCCTCGCCTTCCGGGAATCAATCTAACGCACAACCAGCTATTCTTTCTCAACTACGCGCAGATCTGGTGCGGCTCAATGCGGCCAGAAGACGCGCTCACCAAGATCCGGTCCTCGGTTCATTCCCCGGGACCCGTGCGGGTGCTGGGTCCTTTGTCCAACAGCTGGGACTTCGCCAGGGCCTTTTCCTGCCCGCCAGGATCTCCCATGAATCCGACGAACAAATGCTCTGTGTGGTAGGGCTTCGATCGGCGGTATCACTTTCTGTACAAGCTTGCACGGGATCTGTTCGTTTCCTTGTCCTAAGTGAGCAGAACGCAGCGCACATTCCTTTCAAACGTCTCGCACGCCCTAACAGGTGAGTAACCGACAGTTTGTGTGAAAACTACTGTCAAATGCGATGGCCTATAACAGATTCTTACAGCTGGAAGTGAGATTGTTGTTGACGGCGATGAGCTGTGACTGGTTTTGTAAATATTGTTACGGTAGATTTGAGGACAATTGTTCCTTGTGATGATGGATTGTAAGTATGTAAACTTCATGAATAATGCGTTTTATCCAACTCTTTTCCGCCGTACTTATTATAATTAAGCACAGATTTCGTAATTAAATATATCTCATTACGGCTACTACATTGATGTTAAAATAGTGATACTTTTTGGCATTTCGCAGACAATCAAAATACACTTAAAAGACTGAAACCAAGTATTTAAATAGATAATATAAAAAAGAACAATTTTGTACCTTGTGAACCCTATTTTGTATCTTTAGAATAAATTTATCAGAATTTCCAAATTATGAAAAAAACTTCATTTGAGTCGTATAAATTAGTCAAATTTACATATAATGTACACTAATATATTGGTCGTTATTGAAAATATTTTCAAAATATATTAATTCCCAAATTCTCACCAATTAAACTTCTTCAAAGTGAATATTATTTGAACAGGAAAACAAATATTTAATATGTTCTAAATTGAATAAATTGGGTCAAACGGAAAGAGGAATATGAAATACGCTTTTAATTGAATATATTGTTAGATATTTTATTTTTCCGTTATTTAACTTTTTTAATACACGCTCCGAAATGTACCACAAGAAGAAAAGCAAAGTAGCATTAAGGCGCCTAATATCGGTTTTACCTTACTTGAGAAAGAAAGCGTTCTGTTTTAGTTAAGATGTATTGCAATTCTTAAATATATTTATTATTAATTTATTTGTTCACATTTAATTTTTGTAGGTAATTGAGATTATCTAGTCAATTATCGTTGATGATTCTTTCATTTACATTATTATGAATTACTACTGTTAAAATATGAAAGTTATTCAGCACCTTGGCCTTCACATTATTAATATACGTATATATAGAGCAAAACGAATATTCTCCGTCTGAGAGTGAAGTATTATAATATTTATTAAAACATACTAGACATAGAATTCGTCAGGATTTCTGAAACAAAATATTTTAACGGTGTAGCTATTGTTGTAATTTTTATTTGAATTTATCAAAAACAAAGTATTTTCTGGAATGAATGTAGTGATACTAGATTGTTTCTGAGATATTCCAGGTGAACAGGACTCAGTATTCAGTCGATACGTAGTACAGACACCGCATTGCAGATCTGCAGCCAGCACTCAACATATCCGTGAAATTATTACATTTGATTCCCTGTTGAAAATTATCATCACTGTTTCTAAAACAAAGAGCGACTTGTTAATCGAGGGTACGACATCAAATTTACAGACGTTTTCGCGTGAACATCGTTGTCCTCTCCAAGCCAGAGAGAGTCACGATCCTTTGAAGAACTGTAAATGGCCAAGAGCTTATAAAGAAAGTTGTAAATAATTTTACTGTTCCGAAACGAACAATCACCAATCGGTACAGCGTTTCAAAGGTTGATGTAAGCTAACACACGGCACTTGCCTCGTTTTCAGTCGCAGTCAACTCCTCTAACAGTTCCCTTGCAAGCTGTCAAAAAAATAACTGAAGTACCTGGTAGTTACTGACCGAAGTCTACTTTTAAGCACAGCGACTATTAGAAAATGAAGAGACGAAGCAGGTAACAAGTGAAAATCAATTTTAGAGAAGTGTATAGAAGGGAGACCTTCAGGCGAAGTTACGTCATTACTCTGTAACCAATAACGTAAGATCAGATTATTTATTTTTATGATGTCGCAGATGCTGCGGTCGGCAAAATAGTTTCATATGCTTAAATTTGCTGTGTGTGTTTCGATCGAAGTAACGTATTTCTTAATATTCTGTACGGTTGGCCTGCATAGCCATGCCTAAATGCTATTTTGTTCCTTGGAAATGGAGGTTTCATTGAAGATCTAACGTTATTGACACCTAACCATTAAGTTTTTTCTGAATATTAATATTAACCAGCAAATACCCAGTACCTAAAACTTACAGCTACAACGGTTTCTGACAATATTTGCGAGTGTGCATATGTAAATTTTAAATATACGTGTGTATAATTTCAACCTAAAACAGACGAAGGTTGTAAGAGAAAGGCAGAATCGGAGCAAGTAAGAGAACCTCTCTAAAATATTTTTCAACATGTGCATGTTAAAAATTACGCATTTTTCATACATTGCAATGTATAAAGTAAATGCAGCTTTAAGCATGTATTTTGTTTCCAAGGTGTCGCGCATATTTTCAGCATAGCTATTCACGTCTATGAAGTGTATCTTTTCATAATATTGGAAGTAATTAACTCGTTAGTATTCAAATATTTGAATCGTTGCTTTCTTCGAAACTGTCTATATTTCATAACGACCAGGATAGCTTGTTGTAAATAAATGGGTTGAAACAAAATGTTTGCTTGCTGCGTAGGTTATTCATCAAAGTTTGCAACATATAGTTTTAATATGTAACGGATTGTATTGTACTAAATGTTTTTAATGAAGCATCCCTTTTATATAACGCCACATATCAGTATCTTCCATATCAAATAGAGTACATCTTTGTATAATCATTGTAAAAGTTAAATATTCACCTCCTGATAAAATGGCCTTTTATATAACGCCACATATCAGTATCTTCCATATCAAATAGAATACATCTTTGTATAATCATTGTAAAAATTAAATATTCACCTAATGATAAAATGGCTAAATTAGGTTTGTTGTTGTGGTTTAAAATGTTGTGTTGCATATTTAATTTGTGGATAAACAAAAGCACAATCTGGTATGTGCCTTTTACTAACATATTTGTTTTATGTTTTCTGTATGTAAATTCTAATTATTCTCTTAAGTACAGAATATGTTACATTGTAAGTATAAGTAATAATAAACCTTGATTTGTTAACTCATTGATATTTACATGTTTCATTTTTACAGAAAATCCATAAAGTAATTATATAACTTTATTCCTTTATCACGGTCTTGATAAAACTAATAGAAAAAATATAACGGCCTTGAATTTAATTTACTTTAAATTATCAACGCATGGTTCAATTTTAGTGTACGAGTTTTACAAATGGAAGTTTACACTGATATTCTTTTCAAATATGTAATACATTATTTTAAATAATTTTAAAAGACAAAGAATTTTTTAAAAATTAAAAGTAAAGGTTTTACGGTATTTACAAATACTTTTTCAAAAATATAATTACTTCAAACAATTTTTGATGAATAGTAAAGCTCTGTATTAATGAAAAATATTATGTAGTCAATAACTCTGTCTCAGATATTATATTAACCATTAAATACATATTAATAAAATTATATAATACAATTATATGTTAATAATTAGTTTAAACGAAATATTCTGTTAATTTAATATAATTAGATATTATGAAGTCTGTAAAATTAAGACCGTTATACTTTTCTATTACTTCTATACTCCAGACGAAAATATTCCCAGTAAAAATATTAATTAAATCAAAGCAAGCTTAAGCCTCAAGCTACAGTTAAGTTAATTTAAGGAATACGTATGAAAAAATGTCAATCGGACCGGGATCGAAAACAAGACCTTTCTCTGTCTGACCACTGAGCTCCCGACCTGCTCTGGCATTCCTTTCATGTGGATCACCTACCAATGTACATTATCTCAATTTCCTCGTTGCCTATTCAGGATCCCGTCGACATTTTTCCATCCTTATTCCTTAAACTATTAATTAAATTTATTCAGCTGGCCGACTATTCCAATAGGAATAGCGGACAACTCTTACCGTATGCCCAAGGTGTGCGACCCCGGAACATACACCTCTCAAATCAGGCCGAGGTGCCTCGGCATGTGGGAACCTTAGTTCAAAAAACCAGAGATATGTGAATGCATCCCCAAAGGTAGCCTCTGCCAGAGTTCTCTGGAAAGGTTCACCTGCGAGAGAATTCTCTCGCAGGCTTTCTTTCTCTACAAATAATTCAACAACTAGACATCTAAACCAGAGTAATTAAATAGTCCACTGCGAGAGATTTAAGCGGAATTCACAAGAATATATAATGAAACGTTAAAAATGGAAAATATCTCACGTTATATTTTCTTTACTGGGAGTTTTCCCAAAATATGACCGCATTAATTACTTTAATGAAAGTCCTTTACTGACCTAGCTTATTCACTAAATCAGGAGTAGTATTCAAGAAATGTATAAAACGTAAAGTATTGAAACGAAAATCTGGGAGACTTTGGTAAGAATAATTCTAAATTTTTCAAGACTTTTGACGCATAGTTGGTTCTGAGCAGAAATTGATCAGTATCATGCAAGGATAAAATAATTTATTGAGAAAGTTTGTCTGAGTCCTCATACTGCTCTCAAAAACATTTATTAATTCATAAATTAATGGAAGCGTAGTCGCGCGAGCTCCGATGCCCATGATGAACGGTCAAGACGCCAGATTCAGGTTTATTTCGTAATAGAAGATGGGTGAATTCAGGATATGAGAAAAGAAAATGTGCGATTGCCGACTGAAGAGTCCAAAAGCTACATTTCCAATTCGTGTTTGGAATAGTTAAAAACTTACGGCATTTTGTAGCTATGTACTAAACATGGAGCCAGAGATAAAACAGTAGATTGGCGAATGTGCATAAATTGTTAATTTGAGGTGGGCAGACACGCATGGCTTCATCATGCTGACCTTTGACAGTACATTGGATTTTTTAAAAGTCAGTTGATTCAGAACCTACCATCATTTTGACGCGAAAAATGCGGATATTTGCACATCTGCTGTTCCGGTGGTAAAATCTCAAATTTGTCACTAAATTATTTCTCCAAACACGCCATATTTTGTCACAATGTCCCTTTTGTTTCACACCCTAAAAAATTGCCTTTGGTAGAATAAATTTTCCTCTAATTTGGACTTCGTGTGTTCTTAAGGTAAGGTTACAAACAATTCATTTTCTGCGTCCAAAAACAATGGAACTCTCTTAGGATCAAATGTAATGAGATCAATGAACATTGAATTTTGCCCTTATTGCACCCAAAAATAATGTGACAATGATGCTGAAGGAATAATGAAAATTAGTTTTTAATTTTTAATTTAATGAGGCTAGAATCTTTCAGCACCCTTATTTTATACAAACTCAGATCATAATGATTGTCATAATTAAAATTGTCTTTTATTATGAACGCATAACATTCGAATTAACATATAAGTAGGCCTATTCTATTTAAAGCACTATACATCAAATAAATGAAATTGAATGAATGTGTGTGTGTTTGTTCCGCATACATTAATAACGAGTTGAGAAAATTAGACCAAATTTTGTACGCTAGAACCTAAACAAACACCGTGAGGAAAAGACATGAATACTACCCCCCAGGAGCGGGGTGGACGGAGTGGGAATTTTCAAACATGCTGAAACAACCGATATTTGCATCGGTTAAATACGAGGGTGAATCAAATGTAAACAAGACTTATTTTTTTAAATATTTATTTTGATTTTAAACGCACAAACAATCATAGTTTATTTTTCTACATAATCTCCTGATTTATAAACACATTTTTCCCAGCGTATAGGTAATTTTTTAATTCCTTCCACGTAAAAAGAATCAGGTCGTGTTTGTAGCCAATTGCGCACATATGCTTCAACCTCATTATCGCTGTGGAATTTTTGCCCTCCCAAAGCTTCCTTGAGAGGACCAAAGACATGGAAGTCGCAGGGAGATAGGTCTGGACTGTATGAAGGGTGTTTCAGTGTCTCCCAACCCAGTTGCTCCAATTTTTGTACGGTCAGGGCTGCTGTATGGGGGCGAGCATTGCCATGGAGGAGAATCACTTTTCTCATCGGAAGGTCTCGTCTTTTGCGGCGATATGCAAGTCTGACCTCAGTCAAAATTTGACAGTAGTATGCCGCATTAATTGTTCTGCGCTCATGCAAAAAATCAAGGTGCAGCAGGCCACGCTGGTCAAAAAAAAAACGGTAGCCAAAACCTTGCCAGCCGATAATCGTGACTTGGCTTTCACTGGTCCGGTTTCTCCTTTCTTCCTCCACTCCATACTCGCTTGTTTCGACTCAGGGGTGTAGTGATGCACCCACGTTTCATCACAGGTGACAATGTGAGAAAGAAATGGGTCTCGTTCTTCCCGAAATCGTGCAAGAAGGCGCTCACACACTTGAAAACGATTCAGTTTCAACTGTGAGAAGGCGAGGAACCCACCTGGCACACACCTTGCGATACCCTAGCTCCTCTGAGAGTATAGAGTAAGTGCTCCCATAACTTATTCCAACCTCAATTGCAATATCCGAAGTTGTTAGACGCCTATCACCTTCAACAAGTTGACGAACACTGTCGATGTTGCCCGCTGTAATGCTGGTGCGGGGTCTGCGGTCATGGCTCTCATTTTCAACACGTTCACGGCCCTCCATGAACTGTTTATGCCAAGCAAACACTCTAGCTCGCGACAGCGTCTCTTCCCCGAACTGTGCAGTCAATCTTCTCAAGATTTCGGCCGGTTTTACACCTTCTGCAGCTAAAAACCTGATAACAATACGTTGCGCAATAAAGGGAGGTACCTCCTACTCGGACATCGTAACGATGGACACTGAGCGAGTCTATGATGATGAGTCACGTGCTTCCCCAACCTAACAGCCAATAACAGCGGAACGTTCTTCCATCACTATTGCGCGCGCAGGTCCAAAAGTCTCGTTTATATTTGATTCATCCTCGTATTATTCGAGGTCAATGACATTCGTAGTGTTCTCCTGATGTTGTTTGTGTATAATTTCAACTCCTTTCGGCATAGCAGGGAAGCTCCTTTAGTGTGCGGATGGAGAAACGTTGCATAAAAATAACAAGAAAACAATGGATATTAAAGTCAAATCCGGGGTTATGGATGTCGCTGCGTTTAATTATGACATTCATCTTGCCGGTTAACCACTAATTTCTTTAATAAACAGGGTAATTGAGTGTAAACAACATTTTGACAACCAGACTGGCAACCCGTTTAGAGATACAAAAAATTGTTTTACCTACCAATAAATTATAATCATATAAAATAATTCTTTATTCCTTACTATATATTATATATTATACACTCATATTTATTTTATATTTAAAAACTTATTTAATGCACTTATCTAAATAAAATATAGCAGTTTTCTTTGAGATTTAGAAATAAATAATCAAAAATAAATATTTTAAGTTATTCAATAGTGTATTGATTAAATTATTATTGCATATACATAAAACAAATATAATTATATTAAATAATTATTTATTTATAATTATATGTTATACAGTTTATATTAATATTTATTTTATATTTAAAAGATTTATTTAACATACTAATCTATATAAAATATAGCATTTTATTTAGATATTTATAAATAATAATAATAAATAACTATTGTAAGTTATTCAATAGCAGATTAATTATTTTTTGTAATAAGTTTAAACTTATAAAAACTTAATTTTCATTAAGTTAATTTAAGAACTAATTATTAATATAACCCTATTTAATCTAAAAATAGTTATTCGAGTAGGTTGGGGTAAGACATCTTCTAATAATATTTATTTGCATACCTTTAGTTGCTGTATTACATAAATCAACTCAATCGCAAGGCAACACGCAACGCGAATCGAAACCCGACTTAATAGCATAGGAATAGGAAAGTACAGAAACTACTATGGGGTAAGGGGGAGGGGTCCAGGAAGAGACAGAAAGGTAGGTAAAGTTTAAACTAAGGAAATCCCTCATGTAACCTGCTCGAACTGTGCGTTCATGTCACGCTGCCTTTCGATGACTGGAGGTGGGGTTTGCTGTGGGGAAGGAGCAATCCCGTCCCAGACTTGGAGGTGACTGCCCACGTGAGATAAACTGCGAACTCCTATCGTATAATGAACGTCGGCGACTCCGTGCATACACAACTCAAACTTGACCAAGGTCCTACAGAGAAGTAAGGCGTACGCGTAGGTAGCTTCCCCTTCTTCTCCGCCCTCGAAGAATAATGAGTAAATAATTCATTTGAATCTAAAAAATATTTATATCAATTTGTATCGTATGTAAAAAGATCAATAAAAAATTAATTGAATTACGTGTTTGTTTTCTATACGTTTGAAACGATACCCGCTGTTCTCAAACCCTTCCTCTTCCTGGCGCTGTTTCATGAGCGACATTTCATGACTATAACAAGTTCTCTATCTGGAGAGGATGTTGAAATATAAAAATACCTAATTTTATCTAAGATAATTTTTTGAGATAGTGAAAAGGTGAGGCAATATCTAGATAGATAACGTTATTCGTCACATCTGCTGATTAATTTACCAAAAGAATGTCTTAAAAGCTTGATTACGCGACAGTTTAAAAAAGTCGCGTGAGCAGATATTCGTGTTTAACAGCAATGATTCACGTTCGTTCGGCGCTGAAACATCATACTGTACCACAATGTCCAACGAACCAGGATAAGAAACGTTGAACTATTCACTTGATAAAACGCGCAACTGAATCCCATTACTGTCACCATCACTCACACGCCGAAATGAATTCATGATTTGAAATTAGAACAGGCTTGAAATACTACGCTAATTCTACATTGAATTTGTGTAAGTAGATATTTTAGTGGCCAGTTTTCATATTTGTCATTTTTTAAATTCGTTTTCCTGGTCATAAAATTCGTTTAAGGTAAATGCTTATTCTGAGATTTTTTACATCACGTGTGTTATCACACACAAGAAAGATAGATACTCATAATAAATTAGTTCCTCTGTTTCAATCATATGTATTTATTTTTGCGTAAGCCGTGAATTGAAGGATTGAGCCGAGAAATCAAGAATCGCAAAAAATGCTCTAAGCCGTAGAAGAGAATAGTAGAGTAGGTTTAATGTGAAATATGGGAAGTATAGTTTTACACGTAAGAAATCGGAAATGGGAGTTGGGGAGAGGGGAATATAAAAGTTTGTTTATTGACTAAGTTACGAATATACGTAAATATTATCAACCATCGTTTAATTTTTCTCCTGACGTATTTTACTCTATACTCTTATCACGTTTTTCCTTGTTCAATTAATCTTCGATACTATCACTACTCTGTATAACATTATCTCTTGTTGCAATTTATATCGCCGGAACTCATTCGGGTCTGGCTTTTAATTTTTCTTTCCAAAAGGTCATCAGTTCATCTTCCAAGTTCCATACAGTTGCAGATTATGAAATACGTTAAAAATGAAATTTACGTTTTTCCGCCCCAGCTACTAACAGTTTTCAGAATTGAAACTCGTCCCTAGGAGCAAATGAACTCGTAAACAAACCAAGATCAGGGGATAAACAGTGTGTTTATAATCAAACACTTCCTGGCATAACAAAGTAATTTCCAACAATTTAATGAATGACGCATTTACTTCTTGATGTAAATCGTGAGTTTTTGACCAAATTTAAAATAATAATTTGAAAAATTTAGTTTATATTTTCATACAGGTAATTAATAAAACCTTTACCTTTAAATACAATAACTTCTCTTCAATACATTTCAATTGGGAAAAACTTAATTGCGATGTTAGACTTAAACTTGGCAACATTGGACTACCTCTGAGCTGCATTTAACAAATGCAGTTGAAGTAACAATTGGTTAAAATGAGTGGAGAATTGTTAGCTTTTTATAAGTTGATCCGAAAATCGTTGTTTTGTTATAACCTTTATAATTTTATCAGTTAAATTAATTATTTTCCGGGTATTTACGATACATATTTGTAAATATGAAGAATACAATATTCGATATTCTTCATACTTTTTAGATTGATTTTAATGGAATATTTATCGAATATACAGAATACAATGTGTGTTGTGTTGCATTCAAGAAGGAACAATGAACATGAATATTATGTACTATTAGGCCCACAACACACTAGCAACTTTTTAATTAAGGCGATTAAAAAGTTGAGTTGCTTACAGAGTGTCGAACGCACACAAGGAACTAAATAGTTGCTTTCACTTAGTTATAAAATAGATTTCGTGGAGACTGTAATTGTTTGTGCCTTGGTATTAAGACGTCAGAATAAGCGCCAAAAATTAAGGGTCCGTCGAATAATTAGTTATAGAATTTTTGATTATTTGACAATATAAGGAACTATGAATATAAATTTCTTAATTATTTAATGTAAGGCAATACAAGTCATAAATTTGGGGGACGAAGCATTTACTGCATCCAATATTTTTTTTGCGGCCATATTCCGCTAGGCAACTGTCAGTAAAGCAACGCATCTTTAATTACCGACTATCAAGGGTCCATAGAATGGTTCAATGCACATTTGGAATTTTAGCCAACAATTGGCGGATACTTCATAAAGCGACTGATACTTCAATTGATTTTAGTGAATCCATTATAAAAGCATTCTGCACAACTGCTTTAGAAAACACGACTGGATACAGTTTAAAGATACACTTTATGAATGTCAACTGGAAACTATTCCTTCTGTTTGAGTAAAGAACTACAAATAAAGATTATTTTGCTTATTATTTCATTTCACCTTCTGGATCTATTCCTTGGCAATACGATAAAATTTAGTTAAGTTAAATGCATGTTATTGTAGTTATAATTCATTTAAAATACCTACTTATCGTAATTTTATTTATTTATTTAATATTTATTTTTTTGTATATAAACTTTTTTCAACAATGTTAAAAAAATTAAAAAGGTATTAGAAGCTTATCTTTTTTACTTTTACCAGTAACCTGTAATTTTCAATGAACTTTTGGTACAATTCCACAATTACTTCTTTAAATTTTCTGTGAATATTTAAGTTATATAAAGCTGACCGTTTTTGTACTTTCTCAATAAAAAATTGACTGATTCCAAATGAAGACTAGACAAGAGAGAGAGAGAAATGAGACTGCCCTGCTGTAACCAGCCACTATGTAATCGCCAGTGGCACGTCTGTACTTGTATGATCACAGGCAGAAATTGACTCACCCACAAAATAGAACATGTTGGATATTTTTAGTTGCCTCAACTATTTATTTGCCATTGTGCGGTCTGTTATAAGTAGCTATGTGTTGTATTTTAGCAATTATTTCCTATTCATTAATTAATAAGTTACTTGAAACAAGTTACCAGTGTGCGGGGGCCTTTAATTCTAGTATCCAACGTCAATAGTTAGACCATCTATTTTCAAATTACCCACTTTTCGTATCTTCAGATCATATGAAAAATTCCTCAAAAGTCTAGTTTCTTCAGTTGATCGATGTATTAAAGAACCAAAAACGATGCAATTAGTGTGATCGCTGTTCTTTTCGGTCTCTTATCTTGCGGGTAGTCAAAAGTGTTATCTGATATTCTGTAGCCATGGATTTCAGATATTGCATTTTAATACCTTAATTAGATTGCGGACCCAGAATCACTGTTGTGGCGAAGAGCCGCAACGCCGCACCTCGTGCGAATTCTTTGCGTGACGCACGCAGTCGAAGAATTCGGCTTCCTGAGCTACAAAGAAGTTTGCGTGTCGGCTCAAAAGATGCTGGAGTGAGGGAGATGATAAGATAACAACCTTTCTGCACAGAAGAACGTTGTCAGTCTCGAGGGCGGGGTGCGTCCAGTTAACAGACAGTTCATGCGTGTCTCGGAGTTGCGAAACGCACTGGAGATGTAACTCTCCAGGCATGGCCGTCCGTAAATGCGATCCGGCTGAAATACTGCTGGAAGAAAACGACTTCGAACATTGTGTGCTTAGCCTTGAGAATCAAGTACTTACAATCGACAGGTAAGAATGATTCCTAACACTGCACGCCAGTAAATTTATAATGCATTAATACTGTTCCTAGTTAATGAATGTAAGCTTTCCCGGTGTAAATTATTATTGATTTATTTACCCCTGTCTTCAGAAACGCCAACATCGAGAAATATGAACCTGGAGCTCAACCGCGAAAAATTTATTAACTGTTACTATTGTTTGTGGATACTGGAGAAGAAAACCAGCCCATCCAGAAAATTTAATAATAGATTATTTGCGAAACATACAATTGGTATTTAAGGTGCTTGTATGCGGACAGTATGATTCTTCGGCTCAGAAATGGTCCGTCCAAAATATTATGAAGAACTCCATTCAGGCTTCTACTTAACTTACTTGTATTTTCATTTATGAAATAGTCGTATTCACGAAATTAAATCAACATAATTCTGGTTATGGCATTAAAAAATGTTCTGAAGCACACAAACAAGACAAAGCAAACATTCATATTTCATAAATTCCTCAAACGCTTCTTAGAAAGAGTTTAGTCTACTATGGAAAGTTGTAAAAAACTTCAAAAAGAACTAATCATGAGTTAAAATTCAACTGGGTTCCGAAGGCATTTTTTACTCTGTCAATGAGTATTTGTCATAATATAATAAATGTCGACTGAAAATTGTATATAATTCCAAATTATTATATCTCTATAAACTGATCTGTATTCAATTCAGATATTTTACTGCGTGTATATCAACTTTTATATAAAGCAATTCTATGCTACGAGTGATAGTTTACGAGCTATGAGCAAAAAACTAAAAAACGTCACCTTTAAAGGCTCCCCACCACCACCAGGACACTTTATTTTCTTTAAATCGACAGACCAAGGATCAACTGTGCCAATTTTCAAAACTACGGGATTTTTGTCTCTCAATAGGCCTTAAAACGTTTAATTTGACTGGACAAGTGTGTATGTGTGTGTGAGGGAGGGAGGGGGGGGGGAAGAAAAAGTATACCTAGTTCTAAGTATTCTGATTGGTCCAAACATATTTTGTATATAACCAACTAGTGTTAAAATGGTTGTTTTGTACCAAGCGGATCCCAGTGTACATAATTCTGTCAGAGCTCAAGTAAAATATTGACCAAAATTGTTGCGCAGCTGTAATTTGTAAATCTTTTTTAACAGACAATATGTTAATCAATAATATTGGTAGCTACAATGGCGCTGCAATGTTTTGAATTAGCAAACTTAATGAAATGACACAATAACAAGGTTATAGCGTAATGAATTTAATCAACCTAAATAAATACATGCATATCAAATGTTAACGAACAACTGGATTCAAAAACATTAATTAATTAGCTAGCTAATATTTATCGAAACATTACAACTTTTTCGTTACAAAACATAAATTGTAGTAGTCGTTATACCTATATATGTCCGCCACGTGATAACTGCATGTATGTGAAAGGTATGAGCGTTTTAAATAAAAATTAGCGTAACGCATATTACAAGAAAACTGCTGACTGAAAAGAACTTTCTTAATAAAGATAATTATGGGTTACCTGTTGAATAACTTCAGAACTGTTTATTCAATAAGACTCAATTTCAAGATGTAATATTAATTCACCGATTTTAATCTAATTTACTCAAGCCCAATTCTTTGACTTGATACGCGCTGCATGTAAAGTGTACGTTTGACTTCCCAGCAGTGTATGCAGTCTTTAAAGGGATAATATCTTTGGCGGGAACACTTTCAACTTATAAAACATAATTCCAATTTTAGCTGAGCTTCGATCGTTACATAATTATGTTGTCTGAATAACGTTCAGTTTACATTACATTACAGGTTACTCTTTGCTGTCTGTAGTAGGTGTTAACCTTCAGAAAAAAAATTAGAATAGTCATAAATTGGTTAAAAACTGTGCTCGTATCTGAAACGTGTGACTTTTCAAAATCCATCCTCTTATTTAACAAGAGATGACATCAGCGTTAGTCGTTTTCTATTTTATATCGGGTAAAAAACTTCCAATATAAAATCAGAGATGAATAACACGTTGCCGAGGGTGCGTGTGAAGCATTAAACTTCACTGTTCTAAAATGGCACATACAACTTCATACTGATATTATTTTGAACACACATACCTCTGACGTTGAGTTATAAGCCAACGTTTCCGGTAGGTGAAAGAATATCTGAATTTCGTTAGTGACAGTCCCGCAACACACACTGGTCCACCTGAAAGAAATAACATTTTCCAAAATTTAATTGTTGTATTAAGCACATATTTACACGAAGCGACTGTCGCGTATTTGTTTTCAATAATCTAGACCAATTCTGAAAATAGAAATATTTGTCCATGACCAAAAAGTATTTAAGTTACATATTTTATATAATTGAAAAGAATTACATCCTGGTTCCATAGTAAAGTGTTGTACAGAAATATATTTTTTCTTTTTACTTTACAGTGTGATTAAAATGAAGATAATAGATTTTTTTTTGTGACAGTCTCAATTATTAGAATTAATTTCCATGTAGTCTTCCGTAATTTGTGGTTTTTAGAAAGTAGCTAACTTTCATTACAAAGAAGAGACCTCTGTTTTTCTTTGTCGTTCATGTATGTATTACAAACTGTATATTATATTAAAAAACCTTAGTCCGTTGTTCTAGAAAACTCCATACGTTTCTGTGAGGAATCAAAGAAATGACGAAGCGTTGTTGAACCCCTGTGTCCTATCACGCGACCTGCGAGTGTTGCAAATTCTACGAAGCAGTTCTTTCTTGTTTAACTTACGGTTTCATTTCATTACAACACATATTATTTTGATGTAAGCCGAAACGAATTTTTTAATGTCTGAAATTTGTTTTCTAATCATCTGTTGTAGCAATCTTCAGTTGCCTATACTCTTTACCTTGTTTTACCTATCTCCATTCAAATTTTTACTTTAATTTTCGTGATTTTATTAGATTATTAACCCCTTCCTATGCTATTAAAGGGGAATTGCCCAACGTGGATTACCCTCACGTAGCCTGTTTCCCTAAAAAAAACCTGAAATAGTCGGCACATACTAAGCCTGCGAGAGGATTTTCTCGCAGGTAACCTGCGAGGGATATTCTCTCGCAGGTCGAACCTTTTAGGAGAGATACGACGGGGCTACCTTTGGAGATGCTTTTCCTCTCCGTTTTTGAACTAAGATTCCCACAAGCCGAGGCACCTCGGCCTGTTTTGAGAGGTGTATGTTCCGCGGACGCAGACCTTGGGCATACGGTAAGAGTTGTTCGCTATTCCCATTGGAATAGTCGGCCAGCTGCCTCCTAAACTGGTCGAGGCACGGAGAAGGAAATGCTGCGTCCCCACAGCAAACTCCTCTCCCGCTATCAGAAGGGCGTGGGACAAGTACCCAATGCCCGACCTACCTGATGCAGGTTCTTTTAGGGTTTTCCCTGCATTTCTTTAGGCGAATGCCGGGTAGGATCCTTAAAATATAGCCCGGGGGCCCTAGTAACCCTTGGCTACCTTCCTCTACCCTTCCGCATCACCCCTTTCAAATATCTTCCTATGCTATTAAAGGGGAGTTGCCAAACGTGGATTACCCTCATGTAGCCTTTTTTTTATTTTTATTTTTTTATTTTTTTAGGGCAACAGGCTACATGAGGGTAATCCACGTTTGGCAATTCCCCTTTAATAGCATAGGAAGGGATTTGAATTATCTATTCTCATTTTGATCCTTTATTACGATCAATGACATTTGTATAAAGTTTGTGCGCAGCATGGTTGTCATGTGAATAAATAGCTGTTATGGCGAATTAATATACTAACACAGTAAAAGTAAAAAAATTTGGAGACCTATGGAAGTTGATGTGAATGCTATTTTTAAATTAAACAATTATTTTCAATATGAATTCAATTTCCATTCCAACGATGAAAACAAATCGAATAACAGATTATCGGTTTATCAACCGGGTTAATTGTTTATTAAAATTCGTTTCACCGAAAGTTTGTGTTTTAATAAACAATTAGCCCGGTTGATAAACCGAGAAACTTTCATTTAATCATTACAACGGGAAAGTCTACGTCATTTACTGACAATAAACACAACTGAAAGTATCTATAAATATTTTATTCATACATATAAAATAAATAATGTAAAAGTATTCGTGTTAAGTCCTGCTAGATTATTAAGTATCTACGATAATTGCTATAATACTGTAAGTCGCGTATAATATATTTAACCTAATCGACGGGACTAAGAATTTGATTTATATAACTGTAGTTTTCGAAAAACGGAATTTTTAAATCGGGAAGTGACTATTCAACCACAGTACCTTTCCTTCGATATCTCATTGAAAGTCGGAAATCCTTAATTCTGCTGCGTTGCCACTTGCGGACATTGCACCTCTTCGTGATAAAGGCCTCTACTGATGAATAGTTCCATTTGTGATGTGAGTTGTTCACTAAGAACTTCCTCATGCATGGGAAATTTGTGGATATTTTCGATTACCTTGAACTGTAGCTCCCTACTCCGCCTATCCTCTGCCCTGCTGTCCATAAGAAATTCAAGTAAGCCGTCGTATTGTAAGATCTCTTTCTGTCCCCACGGCAGAAGGGACAGAGCAACAACTACTTCCAACGCTGCACTCTTGATGTCAGGAAAAGGAAGTCTACAAAAAGGTACAAAAACATTCATAGGTGTCCTGTGCATGGCAGAGAAGCACGCTTTAATTACATCGATAGTTTCGTTATTTCTTTCAACTGGATCTATTGTTAAAATTGTTTTGAGAGTGTTCAGAGCTTTTAGTTTTAATTCGGTTGACAGATATTTGATATAATCTCCTAGCTTCTCCATAATACCACCACCAGAGGACACTAAAGTGTGTATCATTCGTTTCCCTTCGCTTGAAGTTGCAATGAATCCAAGAGTCTCAATGACTACTCCCAACAAAGTAACATCAATTTCTTGGCTGTCAAATATTTTTAAAAGCATTGAAACGACAGACGGGAAAGATTCAATAATCGAACTTGGGTGAGACTGGAATACTGCCCAAAAGAATGTTATGTAACCAGGTACCAGTATATATTCCATGGAATCTGAACCAAACTTTCCCAACTTCTCGGCTACATATTTCATAATTCCGTTTGAATCAAGATAATGAAACCCGTGTGGTTGTAGGGCAAGATTAACCAACAAATTTAGTATATTTATCTGTAAAAGCGGGTCGTCCTTCATCAAACTACTTAAAATTCCTGTCATTAAGCCCTTGTCTTCACAAAACTTCAGGTTCTCATCAGAAGAAGCAGAAATTCCTACTATTAAGTCGTAAACTCTCATACGAAATGTAGCGTTTTCATTTATTTCTTGCTGTAAGTAAGTAATATTGTCATCTGTAAGTACAAGCTGGACAGAATCCGGAATACTTCCTAACCTTATCAACAATTTATTCACGCTTTCCATCACAGATATATCTTCAGAGAAAATGAGCGGAACACATTCTGTAAGATATCCTTCAGTGTAAAATACCCGTTGAATTTCCGTTGTGGAAGCCTTTTTTGCAATTCTCTTCAATTCCTGTAGAATCATATTTTGCACGATAGGTGACGGAGATCTAAGGGCATGATGAATGTATTCACTGTAACGTTCAATTGTAGTTGTTTCAGTAACTGATAAAATTGTTCTTATTATATTACAAGTTATTGCGATTTCCTCTTCTGGACATTCAATAAGCACATCAAAAATAGCGTTCAGTTGAAGGTTACTGGCGACGTATTTCAATTCGTGTTTCTCTAAAGTAGTTATTTCAAGCATGAGTGCCGACAAGATTGAGCGTCTGTTTTGGGCTTCAGGTAACCTTTCTAGCAACTGCTGTAGCTGAACCACAGTGGACTCCATTCAGTCTAAACAAAATTTTTCTTAATAATATAAAAATACACATACAGATGCTATTTTGCCACTCTGAATACGTTTCCAAACAAAGATAATGAAGGTTCGTGAAACAAATTCCAAAGATATCTTTGTTTACTTTTTTCAATATTTAATTTTAATAAGTTTACAAGATTTCAACTTAATTATCCAAAGACAATGTATATTTTCCGTAAATGATACAAAATAGACATTAATTTTTAAAAAAATTATCCAAAATCTTTAAGCAGACATACACAAATTATTTCGGCATAGTGAATCAATTGTTAAGAAACAACATTTCTGACTTTCCTCGAGATGTTAGCTCAACAGAATACGTCAACGTTAACTTCATGCATTACCAGTTTTTTCATCTCACACGGTTACACTGCATATAAAACGAGTTCAATATCCAAATAAACAATATTAAGAATAATGTAAATTAATTATTTTAAAAACATAAATACTCTACAATAACGTCATACATCTCAATATTAACATATACCCTTAAAATAAAACTACATCTCTCACACATTTTTTGAAAATAATCAAAACAGTACAATATTCGTATCATATCTGAAAGGGGTCAGAAACCAAACAGTAAAGTTTATAAATTTAATTCAGTACTAATCCGAGTTATTTTCAGGAAGGCAAAAAATTCTTCATTTTTGAAGTCACACTATTTAAAACCTACCTATCCTATCCGCATTAGATTAAGAAATTTCAATGGTTTACCAAAAACCTAAGGTGTTTGGTTTGGTTTTTTTAGACCACCTGGTCGCTATTACAGCCGAATGTCCTAAAATTAATTACTGTTTATTTGTGTAAATTTAATAGAAATAATTCGGATTACTTTTAAAGAAAAATTAAGTAGAATATTTCTACTAGGCAAAGTAATTGCAAGGTCAATTTACTTGTTGGAAGATAAAACAAAGTTGCAGGAATAATTCAGTAATATAAAAGTATGGAACAATAAAGTGTTCATAAACAAAGGGTTGGAAAATCTCGTGTGGTACGTCATTTGACTCTCTGGGTTTAAACTTGAGAGGGGAAATTAAGGTTCTCTTAAACCGTGACACTTAGGTCGGATTTGACACGGTCTCAAACGTGGGCATGACAAAATTTGGCAGCGGCTCTCATTGACACAGCCGTGCAACTTTATGCAAATATGGTTCAGGCATGTTGTTGGTAATATTGTATCTCCACCTCCAGTCATTGGAAGGGCATGGGACAAATAACGAATGGATAGGATCCATAAACTACAGCCATGAGGTCCTAGTTGACCCTTAGTTGCCTTGTTCTCTCTTTTCTGCTTTCCGTCTTTCTGTCCCTTCATAGGCCTATGCTGTTATAAGGAAGTGGCCCAACATGAATTACCCTGGCGGGGGCTACCTTTGGGGATGCTCTCACATCTCTCTGGTTTTTTTGAACTAAGGTTCCCACATGCCGAGGCACCTTGGTCTGTTTTGAGAGGTGTATGTTCCGGGGTCGCAGACCTTGGGCATACGGCAAGAGTTGTCCGCTATTCCTATTGGAATAGTCGGCCAGCTGCCTCCTAAACAGGCCAAGGCATGGCGAGGGGTAAGCTGCGTCCCCACAGCAAACTCCTCTCCCGCTATCGGAAGGGCGTGGGACAAGTACCCAATGCCCGACCTACCCGATGCAGGTTTTTCTAAGGTTTTCCCTGCATTCCTTTAGGCGAATGCCGGGTAGGATCCTTAAAATATAGCCCGGGGGCCCTAGTTAACCCTTGGCTACCTTCCTCTACCCTTCCGAATCCCCCCTTTCAAATCCCTTCCTATGCTATTAAAGGGGAGTTGCCCTAAGTGGATTACCCTCATGTAGCCTATTGCCCTAAAAATAAAAAATAAAAAAAAATAAAAAATGAATTACCCTCGCTGTGATTCACCCCCAGAGAGCTCTGGCGGAGGCTACCTTTGGGGATGCCTTCACATCTGTATGGTTTTTTGAACTAAGGTTCCCACATGCCGAGGCACCTTGGCCTGTTTTGAGAGGTGTATGTTCCGCGGACGCAGACCTTGGGCATACGGTAAGAGTTGTTCTCTGTTTCCATTGGAACAGTCGACCAACTGCCTCCTAAACTGGTCGAGGCACGGAGAAAGGAATGCTGCGTCCCATCAGCAAACTCCTCTCCCGCCATCGGAAGGGCGTGGGACAAGTACCAAATGCCCAACCTACCTGATGCAGGTTTTTCTAGGGTTTTCCCTGCATCACTTTTAGGCGAATTGCCGAGTAGGATCCTTAAACCATAGCCCGGGGGCCCTAGTTAACCCTTGTCTACCTTCCTCTACCTTTCCGCGTCCCCCCTTTCAGATCCCTTCCTATGCTATTAAAGGGGAGTTGCCACCCTCATGTAGCCTGTTACCCTAAAAAAAATGAATTACCCTCAGCCTAGCCTCTTTCTGAAGCTCTTGATTAAAATTTTATAACCTCCTGTTATAAGAAATTATTGCCCTATATATATTTTTCAGTAAATGTAAAAAAATTCATGCAAATCCCTTTGTTGTCTACAAATCTAAAATCAATATTGTGTTGACGAATTTAACATAAATATATAAGAGTATAAAGAAATGAATTTAAATTCCATTATCCTGCATTTTATTAACTTATCAAATTTGCTTAATTTCATGATTTTGTTTTTTATCATTTGCAGGAGAGATTTGTGCATTGCAGAAATACATCTTGAAGAAGCACAGCTTGAAGAATTTCCAGGATTTGGTGTAACATCGTTTGCTTTGTCACATGTTGATAGTTGGCGGATAATACTAAAAACAGCTACTCGGCAGCAGAAAACAGACTGGATAAATATAATAAATTCATTGAAAAGTGTTTCATTTCATAGTCCCAGACGTAAGTATTCAAACCATTTTTACAGTTATAATTCTAATACAAATTTAATATATATTTTGAAAAATAATTAAATGTTAAAAATGACAGGTTACTCAATCAATTTAAAGGACTGAAAATATTTTTATACGTGCTATAATCAAAAATATTTATCTGCTATATTCTCATAAAGTAATACAATATTTATAATTAATTGCTTCAGTCAAAATATAATTTTATTTTGAAGTAAAAATTATTTTTAGGTTCAACAGAGAAACCAAAAAAAGTATTGGCATTAAGCAAGGTTAAATTAGAACTCTTAAGGAAATCACATCCACATCGGTATTTAAAACTCGATAAGAAAGAAAATACCTTCACAAAAACCATGCAGCCATCTTCTGGACAGTATTCAAAGATAAAAAGAACCATGTCACATGGTTCTATAGGAATTAATAATTCAACAGAAGTGACAAAACAACACAGCCTTCCACTCTATGAAAGACGGCGTCTTAAAACATATTCCAAATTTTCTGAAAATGGACCTACTCTTAGAGAAATGATAAAGAAATCTTTACTATCTGATGAGTGGTACCATTGGTCTTACTTATTACAGGAAGAAAATATTTCAGGTACTAATGTGAAAATATATTCATTTTTAGAAATAAAAAATGAATTTAAAAAGTGCATAATGTCTATAATTTGAATTACATAAATATTTGTAAACATAAATAAATAATAGTAAATATTACGCAGTATATATTCTTTTACAATTAAACAAGTATTAGTTACTTGCGTACAGGCCATCACGTCCTCTTCATTTTCAGTTGACAATTGATGTTCATAAATTGACACATTGGTAAATATGATGTTCTTTCCAAGTAAATTTATGACAAGTTGATAAGTCAATGCAGTTGTATGTAGGGAATGTGAAAGTATAAAAATAAATGCAATGTACAAATGATCTTTTTAAAAAAATCTGACTGATTTATGGCCCTATACCGCTTATTATCATGTATGCTCTGCCGTCCTGTAATAGGCGCTCACCTATTTTCACGTGCCGTTGATGGGAAAATAATTCAAAGAACAAAGGCTAGGTGATGAAGACAGGAACTTCGCCTCGATAATGATGATAATGCTGTTGGTCATTGAAGAGTCGAATGTTAATCACCGTTGCATTAATTTTGAAACCTAAAAACACTTTCTGTGTGAAAAAATATGTTTAGAAAATAAATAAAACTTTTCCTGTATAAAAATGTATTTAATTTCTCGGTTCACACATTCTCTTTCCACACGATGTTAACGATACCAAACTGACCAAGTTAAAAAAACAATACAAATGAGGCAGGAAATTACCTCTGTTCCGAGAAAAAAAACCACCCGAGTGACTAAAACAGAAGGAAAAGCAAGGCATTGTGGATGTTATCGGTAGAATAGCTTTTCAATATTCAAATTAATCACCCCATGATTACATTCTATTTTGGCTAAGGAAATTGATCCGTCCGCTATTAACATAAAAATTATTTGAGGTATACAATGAATGTAAAAGATATTTTCATAGTTTATATAAACTATTTCTAATTCTGAATATCATACAAAAATCTGAAAATAATAATAAAAAAAGGGGGAAGTTCTAAAAAATGGAGTAATGAAAAGAATATTTTATTAAAAATGTGCTTAAGAAGAGAACAACAATTAAACTCCTAAAATCAGGTAAATTTGGAAACTATAATTCAAAAGCTTAACAACATGTTCATAAAAAATAATTATGAGAATAATATGATGAAGAAATGGAAGAAAATAAAGTAAGTTAGGATGTTGCTGGTATTACATTTACAAAAATTAACAGCAATGATTATCACATAATATTTTATCCCATGGTTTAGGAAATGGTCTAAAATTATAGATCATCACATCTTGATCTAGTGATTTTTCTAGTATTTATAAAACCATGACAATTGATACTATAGAACTTTAAATACATTTTCAAAGACATTCACACTAAGTAATTCAAACTATAGCATTTCTTATTATTTTTCTTATTAACCTTTATATATACAATAAGACAATTCACATTTAATTCACTTCTAAATTCTAATATTTGTAACCTTTTCGTCTAATTGAACTATCACATATTAATCCTGAGTGGAATAGTTTCACTTTATTTCCAAACTTTAATTTCCCTTACAGATTATAATGAAGGTGTTCTGAATTGTATAAATATTATTTACTGTTTATTTTTGGGGCAAAATTAACAAACATAATCTTATTCCCAAACATATGTGTTTTATAATTAATACATTTTTAAATATTTGGAACAACTAATGACCAAACATTATAGAAATATTAATTTTATGCTATGTTTAATTTGAAGTTAAAATACATTGCAGGAGTATGTGAGTTAGAGAAAAAGCAACAGATTATGATGTTACAATTCATTATATATGAAGTAGCTATCAATATAGATTTAGCTGAATTAGTCAATTTAGCAAAACAATCAATAACCTGGAAGAGTTCTCTAGCTTCATACAACAAAAGGACAATTGCCAGCTGTTTAGACAAAAGTAAGTACATTTGAATATTGATTACTTTAATTTGCAAAACATAGCTGTCTTATTAGAAGCAGTTGCCATGATATTTAATAAAACACTAGTTATTTAATGCCTTAAAATTTATTTTTCAGTGAAACAAACTTCTGAGTCATTGCTTGCTGAATTTGATGAACTCTGGAAGACTAAGAAAAATTTAATCAAAGTACTCTATATCTACCAAAAACATATGGACAGATATGATACATACATTACATATATGAGCTACTTTAATGATTTTCAAAGTGTTCTGCAGGATGCAATTGAGTATGATTTCTATTAAGAAAGATAGGTGAATTGATATATCTGGTAAATTCTTATAAAAAAATTTGAAAGTTGTGTAGTTATGTGGCATGACTATTGTCTTAATTGATTTAATTCTCTAAGTCTTACAAGTACAGTGAAAATAAATAAAGTATTTTGCCATTAAAAACATTTAAAAATTAAAAAGTAGGCTGTGATCCAGATTCAAAATGAGGTGAAGGAAGTTAGTAGCTCTGTATAAGCTCTCAATCCCACTTTTATCTGGATAAAATACTTGAAAATATGACTTATGAGCTCTGTCAGTGAAATATGTTAGGGATACACAACTGATATTTCTTGTGAATAAATTATCAGTAAAATTCATAGTTATGTGTAGGTTATCATTATACTAAACTTGGAGAGATTCTGAGATCACACAGGTTTGAGGAAGTACATTTAAATTCATGTTTGGAATAGTTACAACACAATCCGAAGGAGTTTTGGTGATCTTTTGTAACCATAGATGAAACATGGATCACTATATCTCAGAGATAGATAAAACTGACACACTCAAAAAATTGGGTTAGCATAAATGAATGGAGAAATCATGTTATTAGTTAAATAAATTATACTGTGTTTTTGTAATTCACATAGCATGATTTATCTGATCATTTAGAAAATTAGACTACAGACAGCACAATGCTCTTTATTATTTGCATTTAGAATTGAAGCAGAAAGGTACAAAATTGACTCTCAGGAAGCTGGATTTTGAAATAGTTGAGCACCTCCCTATTTGAAAGATTCGGCCCCATTTGAACCTATTTGATGTAACCTGTCATCAAAAATTTGTTTGGTGAAAACTTTTATTAATGATATTGTGCTGTAAATGATTCTTATTAATTATATTACCAGAATTGTCAATTCACCAACATCTATTGTTAACAAATGTGTGTTATATTTCTATTACATTAAGACTGAAAAATTTCCTAAAATTCACATTCACTCACAAATAACGTTATGTTCATACACCTATTCAACTCACACAAATATGAACAGAGTACTCACATGTAAAATATTCACTGCCATTTCAACACACACATTCAAAAAAGAAAACTTGAATAATAAATTTGTTTGATTATGAGTATCATGAAAGTTGCATAAGTAATATGAAACAATTCATTTTGAAATTATATGAGAAGATTACGTGAAGAAATACTTCATGTAGGGAGATTTTTTGATCATATATAATATATGTAAAAATTTGCAATCACAATGGGCTCAAAACTCTGCTAGAAAAGAATATGATCAGTTGAAGTAGAGTACTTTTTTTTATTCAAACCCTTAGTGTCTTAAGTGACAAAGTGAATAGAAATAATATTGGTGCCATGGACACATTAATTATGTAACTTACTGGATACAAACCTCTTTTACGAGAGGCAATAAAAGAAAAACAACATAAGATAGGGTATTGTTCATGAGGAAGAATGTAACACAGCCTTACATATATATATGCATTCCCATCAAGTGTAATTCTCCTATTTCTCAACACAAATTAATGGTATGGAAAGAAAAGAGAGAAAGTGGGTGTACGAACTGAAATTGAAGTTCAGCAACACCATTGAGAACAGTTCTCAAAATTTTCAGAGGCGTGATTGGGGACACCGAACTTCAACTTCCTTCTTTCCATTACATACCAATTATATATATATATATATATATATATATAATATATGTTAATTATAATTTATATTTAATGAATTTATTGTGTAGCTTTCAATATTACAGACACAAGAAACATGTATCAGCTGTGCTTCCCAGCAAACGGTTTGGTATTATGAGAACTTGTCTTCCTTTGTTTCAAATCAGTGCCATATGTTTACTACTTGAAGAATTAGTAAATAAACCAATATTTAAGAAGCTGGAGCAGTTTCATTGCAACTTAACTCTAACCCAATTTAAAAGAGTACGTGAGTATATACCATAATTATCTGCCATTTTATCCCATTACTTAGTGCCAGTGTTCTTATATAATGTTAACTCATATTTATTGATTTCCACCTAGATTAGACTGTTTTCAATGTATTCCCCATCTACTTCTTGTTATTGTTGTTCCACCTCTCAAATGACCTCCTTCATGGTCAGCTATAAACTCCTGACATCAAATTCAGAACTCTCTTTGCCAACAAGCCATCAACTTTCAGTTCCTATGCTAATTTTTCAATGTTGTTTATGGTATTATTATTCTTAAATAATTTCTTACACTACAATATCCAGTCAGACTAGAATTACCAGCTAATCACTGAAGTATGGTGATAACAACATCCCAAAAATATTCTGAATTCTTTTACCTCATGTAATCCACCTTTAACACAAAGATATGGCACATATCCTCTCTTTCTCACATCACACATTTCCTAAGTCAACCAAGCAAGAATTTTGGACATTACAATTGTTTACCTCAATAATAATGCTGTTAATTATATTAAAGACTGGCTGGGACACCCAGTTTGTCTTTATTAACCCAAGATTCAACTCCAATCTCAGTTGTTTTTGTGTTATTTTGTGGAACGCACCTCCTCCCCCTCCATAAGGGTATTCCCCTCCAATACAGAAAAGGGTAGAAATTATACTCAAAAAACATCGAGGAGAAACACTATCAATCTCACTGACCCCAAAATATTTAGCTGACAAATACCAGCTATTTGAACATGTTTGAATACATCCACCCACACCGCTGAGGGTGGTAAGCATGTCTTATCCCCACAGCATTTTTTCCGGTTCTAAAGCAACACATGTACAAAATTTAGTCTAATTTGCTCCACAGGGGTAGATTTGTCTGTGTAAAATACACACATACATACCAACATACACACACACATACAGGAAATTTTATTTATTAGATTAATTTTTTTCCAAATTTATAAAATTAGACTTAAATTCTAATGGTTACATATAATTGTAAACAACACAAAAGCAAGAGGCACAACTTTAGATAAAATTAATTCTTTAGATCATATAGTTGAGGTATAATGAAGTCATTTACTGTCCATTCTGCAGAGTTCTGATCTTAACAGTGGCAATAGTTGTATGCTTATTAAATTTATGATTTTGAAAAAATTGTTTAATTATGTATTATAATTGTAGGAATAAAAATTATCTCCATACAATATTCTATAAACAGTTAACAAGTTTTATGACAATAATTTTACATTGCAGTCGATAATGTGTTCCAACAAGAGATGATCAATTGTTAAATGTATGTTAAATGTGATTCAAATATTGAGTAAACTAAAGAATATATTTTGTATATGTTTTACATAAGTTTAAATATATAAGTACAGCATCCTACATTATTTCAGATTTTAAATGAATGCTTGAAATCGTTGAAATCTTCATGTGGAGAAGTTGAAGGAAATAACATTGTATTTGAAATGAAGACAAGAGCTGTGAACTTAACAACTGAGATACTGCAAAAAACACGTGAAGTAAACATAGATAGTGAGCATCTAAATAATAAAAGTTTGAGAACTTTTAAAAAACGGTACAATTTATTTTTACATTATTATATTTTGTGTTTGTTTGCAACAGATAGTAACACAAACAAGATAAAATATTACTTTGAAACAGTCAAAAATTTATTAACCTTTTCCTCAAACAATAATCAGTTTCTGGCATAACATCTCATTTCAGAAATCACCGTAAATAAGTCCTGAACATATTCATGAAAATGTTGATGTAAACAATGAAAAGGATGACCTATTCCTACCTACAGAAATGTATCTAATGAGGTGACATACAAAAAAAAGCCCGAGTGCATCAGAGTAGTAACAGATACAAAATGGGTAATTAAATCACCCTAGAGGCATATTTTCTGTATAGCATTGGCTGAGAGCAGATTGTGGCAGATCCCACTCATTCATGTTCCCTATAATTCATATGTATGTAATTTTGCAAATAATAATTTGTAAATTAATTACAGAATCTTTTCATTGCTGTGGTTCTACTTTAAAGTTATGTTTAAAAAATATATCAGACAATCTACTCTCAACCAATGTTATCTATAAAGCATTCCTCCAGGGTGATTTAATCCCCCCCTGTTTTTAATCAAACTTCACTGGTTCACTCTGGCTTTGTTTGTACATCTCTTTGTTAGATACATTTCTTTTTATTTATTACAAAACTTTTATCCTAAGATTTTTGGTTGTTTACATATTATTTATAGTATATACAAAATTCAAATTATATACATAATTAAGATGTGCACTTGTTAATTAGGTTAGCCCAGTAATTAACTTAATTTGGCAATTTTTTGATTTCCATAAGTTGTCAATTAGGGGCATACGTTGTGGGAGGATGTGGGTTCACTAGTGATTATTGAGTTTGATAGGTAGGATGGAATGGGTAGATGGGGTGTGTGGGTGTGATGATAGGGTGGTTTAGTAGGTGCCTGAATGTCAATAGCGTATTTTCTTTTGAGGCAACGTGAGTGTAGTGGTGGGGAAGGGTTACTGTGTATTTGCTGAATTGTGGTGTTCAGGTGGTTTAAAGTGCTCTTAATTAGTGAGGTTACAGATTTGGTGATTAAGTAGTTGACTTTGGGAAGTTTAATGTCGTAGTGGAACGTTTTACATTTAATTCCATTATTCATGCAAAATGTTTCGGAAATAAAAGGAGTTCCGATATCGGAATTGATCGTTTCGAGGAGTTTGATTGATCGTGCATTCCAAATCTGTGCATATAACTTCTGGTCATTCAGTATGTGCATCTACTAATATCAATAATAACTTTCAAATCTAATGGGACCCACTTATTCTATGTGTACTCTTTGAAATAGACGTTCCACTTCTAATCTTACTTTTGGTGCCTTTTGAATCATGCACACGTCACATGTCTGTGTTAATACCTCAATGTTTTCATCCAAGTTGGCTCACGATCAATGGGTAGATGGCCAACATTTTCGTTTTGACCATTCCTTGATAAGTGCTGAGGAGCTCAGAACAATTTGTTTTCTCAACTTTTCAGGTTTCATAACACGACAACACCGTTATCAATATATATTTCACCTTAGATTACTCTACTTTCCAGGGCCATCCTTCGTAACGCAAGTTAAAATTGGGTTAGAGTAATTAACCCTTCTTATTTTGTCCACATTTACCCATATACTTCACTTAACCACATTATTTAAATTAACTCTAAATATAAGTAGGACTGAAAACAACTTCAAATCCCGGCTGAAAGTTGGTCATGGCATCATTTATAAGAACTCAAAATTTTTCCAGCGAAACAATTACACTACCAACATGGGTTCTCAACGTAATCAGTTGACATAAACTTTTGATTTTTTTATTTGCTTTAAATATAAATTCTTGGGAATTACAGAAACACTCGCTCCCGAATCTACTTCTATCGCAATTGATCTTCCTTAAATAATTTTACTATATTTACATTTATCAGATTAGTCATTTCCAACAAATCAACAAAGCTTTCAGTTTTATCTTCATCAAACTCGTTTATATGGGCATTATTTGTATTGTTATTCCAATAAATATTATTTCTCCTGTAACACATGCACTAAATGTCCTATCTCTTTGCAATTTCTACATTTATATTCATATATGCATTGGAAAAATTGTGACAATTATACCGTATAGTTAATCAAGTTAATTGAACTTTGATTGTGTTTTGTTAGTATAGAAATTATATAGGATACATTTAATGCTAAATACAACCTTCATACAGACAAACTTTAAATAGAGAAACAATAGCTAAGGAAACAGCCACTTTTTTTCACTATTATTTTCCTCGAAATGCTGTTCTAGGCGCTCTTGGTAGATACAACAAAACTTACGTGCATAAAATAAAGTATTCTTTTATTTACACATTATTGAATTTATTTGTATGACCATGCCGTGAGTAATGCTAACCATTTGGGACTACTCTCTGCCCATTGCTTGACACACACAATTCATGATGACACCTCAACAATATGATGACAAATGTATTTCCTTAATGCATTAAACGAAACCATCAATATATTACAAACAACTATTACAATTACTCAATAGCTAAGTTTTACAATAATTTTATATTTAATTTGTACGCAATAAAGTTTGTGAGATTTTGAAGTAGGATGAGTTTTATGTTTTTCTTTCTACTTGCTTAATCTCAGTGTGCCTTAATATGACAAAGAAATACCCAAATATATATCTAGAAACTATGGTTGTCTGTACCTTCATTTCAATTCAGTTCTTAATTGTCCATATACTGTTTAAGGCTTCTAACATGGTCTTTTTTTAAATATATATATATATATATATATATATAAAACAATTATCTTCAAGTTTCCAATGTATGCATTTATGTGTACAAATTTTTACATACCTTACACTGAAAAATTTTGAGCACAATACTAATTATTATTATAGCAAATAGGTTAAAGATATATGCTATACTGAGTTACAAAGTTATTAAGAAACTAATATTTGTAAGTTGAGAAATAAGCAAATTTCAATGTATGGAATCAGGATAAGGAATTAATCATAACTTTAACAAAATTATCAAACAATTTCAAAACCTATGACCCTCACATTTATTAATTTTGAGGAACTTAATTTAATTTCAATTATTGCAGGTCACCTGTTCCAGATGTGAAAAAAATCAAACAAAAATCATATGACATGCATGGCAATAAAGAAGGAAAAACTTTAATAAGAAATGAAACAAATGAATACAATTTTGCTGTAGAAGAAGTGAAGAAATTGACTTTTCTGGAACATACTATTAATGAGGAAAGTTATTCAGATTCACAAATATTAGGCGAAACAAGTCTGTTGAAACATCTTGATCATGAAAAACAAAATTTAAATTATAGTACTGAAAATTTAAGAACATTATCATCAGATACCATGTTAAATCAACAAGACAAATTTAATAATGACACTGAACAGAACACAGATCAAGAAGTTGATATTACTTGTAACAGTTCAAATAGTATGGAAAGCCCTACATCTGGTGATATATTAAGTGAATGTAATATTACTAATGATAAACAGTTTGTTTCTTTCCTGCAAATTAACTTACATACAGGCCCAAAACATACTATCATCGATCACAACAAAAATGGGTTGCCTGTGGAAAAGAGTTGTCTAAATGTAAATTTAGAAGAAGATTCTTTAGAACAAATTAAAGAAGTAAAATCTGATTGTGATAAACTACAATCCAGTTTTGTTGAAGATTTTTATCTCTCTGGTCATGATGGAAATTTAGATTTCCATAATAATATTGATATGGAATATTTTTGGGATTATGGCATTAAGAATGACTTATCACCATATTTTGAAACATATAATGATGGTGACTCAAATCAATCAGTTTTAATTGAATCAGCAGTGAACATTGTGCTCATAAATTCAAGAGATAGTTTTGGTAGTCCTGACCATTGTGCTTCAGTACATGATATAAATGAAGCCATAAATACATCAATGATACTTGTTCCTAATGAGTGTTCCTTTTATGATGGTGATGATGCAGATCTAACAAAGTATCATGATAATAAGTATGCATTATCTGCATTTTCAGGACCCTGTGATCCAATTGATTATGAAGACTATTATTCCACTGCAGAATCTCATGAAAGTTTGCTCAAGTATGAGTATGATTCAGATGAATCTTCTTATGATGATGATGGGTATGAGAGTTTTTCTTTCTCAAGGCAACAAGTTAAACGAAATGAAAATGTTACTCTAAAAACATTACAGAAATGGAGGGAATCATTCAAAGATAATCATAAGAGGAGAGCCACACAAACAAATGACCCATTACCTGATGCTCCTCTGTATCAAAATTTTAACTTTTCAGCCACACCAATAATTGTAAGTATACACACCACAATTTTGAAGTACCTATTACCAGATGTTACATAATCATATAAAAGGAAGGTGCAGTTTTTTCTAAATACAGAAATAGTTATGTAAGAGTAAGCCAACCCTTCACATTTCACTAAATTTATATGATAATAAAGTAAAAATATTTAAAATATTTGATTTCAAATTATTCACAGAGATTTATAATGTAATCAAAGAATACAAATCACGATATTACTCAAGCTCTATTTCATAAGATTCAAAATTAAATATAGGTGACATTTACATCTTAGACATTATGCCTGTGGTGATATTTATTTATTCTATTTAAAAAATGTTTTTAATCTGAATTAATAACAAATCTATAGGATTTTAGTGCTATTTTCAGGCCAATAGCTTAATTTGTTGTCTTCAAATATTTTTCATTCAATGATATAAGAGATAAAACCTTTATATTGCCATTGAATCATCTGTTAAAATTTTATCAACATTGTACCTACCTCCTCATCTAGTATGATTACATGTTTACAAATGGAAACTTGGGTTTATTCCACACTAACTCTCAAAAAATGCTAATAATGTTTTTAAATGATTGACCTATTTTACTTTTAACTTCTACTTAAAAGTAAATTTAGGTTAGCATAATGTATTTTTTGAGCAGGTACCTCATCCTGTTTGAGTTGTTGGGTTCCCTGTCATCCCTCCAAATATATATTATATATATATATATATATATATATATATATATATATATATATCATAATATATTTGGTAGTCCTGACCATTGTGCTTCAGTACATGATATAAATGAAGCCATACATACATCAATGATACTTGGTTCTAATGAGTGTTCCTTTTACGATGGTGATGATGCAGATCTAACATCTACCCATTTGTATATAACATCTTATATTTATATAAACATACATTTTATATAACATCTACCTATATATTATGATTTCACTAGTTTACAATTTTTGACTTATTTAATTGGATATGTGCATTCAATATCAATGCAAATGGAATTTTTTGAAATTCAATATTATGAATGGTTGAACAGCTAGATGATGGTCATAATTTCACCTTGGCTGAAGCTGACCTTCCACTTGACCAAACAGAAAATTTTCACATTTATGAAAACATAATGATTAATGATGAGAACAGAAAGCCAGATAAGTGTCAAAAAGAAACAAAAGATCTTAATAATTGTCAAAAATCATCACTCCGAACTTTATGGTGTGAAACACTAGAGGTTATTCAAAGTGGAAGATTAGGTATGATTTCCTCAATTAATTGATTTATTCATATTTTCTTATAATTTTGTTTTAAATCAAATAACTAACTTAGTTGCTTTTTTCTACAGTTAGTATGACACATCAGCAGAAAAAATTACAAGAAGCTAAATTTGAAATTATCACTTCAGAAGTATCATATCTGAAATCTTTAAGTATTTTAATAACTAAATTTGTGGAAAGCAATGAATTAAATAACTTACAAATATTAACATACAAGAACAGACATATTTTGTTTCAGTATGTAAATAAAGGTAAAAACATAATCATGTAATTTTTAATATTTTTATTGTGACAGTTCAATTTGTTTATCCTTAACTCATGTGATCATTATTTTGTAAATAATGTAGAAATGGTATTCAGTTTTAATGAGAAAATCAGAAAAGTACTATGTATATTGAATAATTAGTAATTGGCACAGTTTTACTCTGATGTGATGTTAGACTTCTAAAAATGATTTATTTATTTTACAATTGTATACCTTTTTTATACTATCCACACTTATACAGATTGGTGCTGTACCTACATATGAAGACATTTTTCATGTACATTATTATTCTTTGCTTTAAATGCAACTCTTATTAAAAATTTAATAAATATTAATCTGAAACATTCAATTTTATTTCAATTTAAATAATTCTTATTATTGTAGTCAAGGAGTGTTCAGAAGAGTTCCTTAAAGATTTGGTTTGTGTATGGGAAAATGATTTATTTCTCATAAATTTGGGGCAAGTAGTTTTGCATCATGCTAATCAGAAGTTTGATATCTATATTGACTATTGTGCTCATCAGTTTTTGGTGAATAAGCTTCTATCTGGACTAAGGTATTATTTTGACTTTTCATTATGTCTCATTACATTTAATTTTGTACTGTTTCTCAATATCTTTCCAAATTATTCAAATTAGTTGTAAACAAGATATGATCTGCCTCTGTAAAATTAAACTGCATTATATTAATTAACACTTTCATGCAATATTCACATATTTAACTAACTTTACTTTTTTACCAAAACAATAAATTTTCAAAAAATTTACTGCATTCTTATGGGCAAATGTTTAAAATTACTATTATGATAGGTTTTATAAAATAATTTATATCTCATTTGACTTTGAATGAACAACCTTAAATATGACATTTATTCCATAATTTAAACTTAAATTATTTTAAAATTGACATTTATCTGACATAAACAATAAATTCCAAAAAATGTGAATTTAATATAATTAAATTGTAGAATTACGTCTCATGCAATGAAAATAAAATAAAAACAGTAGACTATGTTTCATTCCAACAATATTATTAAAAGGGAGACATAAATTCAATCTATGAAATACAAAAAATTCTTCATGACTTTGTTAAAGCCATATTCAAAGAGGTGTAAAAAATAATTAACAGGTTCCAAAACAAACATTACTGCTCCTCATGCAAGTTGAGTACAAAATGTCTCTGGAACCCAAGTTGCATGAGAGGCAGTCCATGCATTGTAAAATTTGTTTCAGAATTGGTTAATTAAATTTTTACACCTCCTTGAATTCAAATTTGACTTTTTAAAAATGAATTTCTTGAGATGTAATTCTCTAATTTAAGTGTATTAAAATCAAACTTTTCTGAATTTATTGGATGATTTATTTATTTTATTCTGTTCTTTTATATCAACATTGAAGAATTATGAAGTAAATTAATATTTTAGTAAAGATGAATATTCTTCTGAATTATTTCCAACTAGCAAATAAAAATGTATATGATGTTGATATACTAATTGATCATTTAAGAACAACTACATATTACTTTAAAACTATTCTGAATGTATTATAGAACCATCAATATCTTGTATAAGCAGTACTCTTTTAAATGCTGATAAATTGACTTTGGTTTTAGCAATCTTTATTTTCTAAAGAAATGTTAGCAAAAATTAGCTTTAAAGTAATAGTATTGATATTATTTTTCTTTCTGAAGTTCAAAAAACAAAAGATTTTCAAGCATTCTAAGGAAGATAGAAAATGAAGCATCCGATGAAAAATTTACTTTGCAATCATTCTTAACGTTACCAATGCAACGAATTACTCGATTTCCTATGTTAGTGGAGGCCATTCTGAAGTACATGCAGCCATCAGATGAAGAATATGAAGTTTGGAAAAATGTACATGCATCATTCATTGTGGTAATTTCATTAAAATATTTCAAAATTACCTTGTTAAAATACATGTTTTTGGATGATTTCATAACATTAATTAAGACTATACAATGCGTTTTGTAATGATTTTTTTTTATAATTATTGTTAATTATGTGGCTAACTGCTAAATATAGTTAATGTTTACATGGTACTTTTGTAGCTTGAGTTGTGTATCAGAATTATTTTTGCAGTTAATAATAATTAGCTTTTTTAGAAAGTACACTACATAATGGAAGCTACAGTTATTTTGAGAATTTTTTTATATCAGGGGGAAAATTTTGCCAGGTTTCAATTGTATAAATTAATTTGTTAATATCAGAAATTGGGAAGGAAATTCCTAGTTCAAGATTGCTACTCCAGAAGTAGTAGGTAATTCTTAGTTTGCATTCATTGTATCATTGGGATTTAATTACACTAAAATGCTATAGCTGAATAGAAATAATTATAGTAAGCACAAACCTGAATCAGCACTTCAGTAAAAACTTGAATATATTTATTTGATTTTGATATACAACTGTAAAACCTCCCACGTGTTATCAATATTTTAAGGTCAGGATAGTTTTTACAGTTTGAAATGTTGTTTACCTCCATTTTTTATTATTTGAAATACACTGTTAAATAATTATTTTTCGTATATTTACTTAAAAAATCTTTTATTGCAGTTAACAAATGAATGCAATGCTCACTGTTCACTTGATAATTGCACAAAAAAATCTGAAGAAAGAAATATGTTCAAAACAATTTGGAATAGGTAAGTAAGGTGAAATAACATAAATAATACTAACTCCATTAGTATTAAATAAAGTCAATGGTTATGTCTGGCTGCTTTGTAGGAAACTACCTTTCTAGCTCATTGGTTCTTATTAATTCAATTGTTTTATTTACAATGTTAATGGTTTATTTTGTTAAATAATATAATGTATTACTGTTTCTCATTGAATGTTAGCCTTCACAGGTACAAATCATCACAGGTGGAAGGAAACTTTTATTTATATGGCCTTTATTAATCTAGACATTGAAAGATTTATTCAATTATTTCTATATATGGATATCATAATTTGCATAATACATTTTATTTGGTTTAATTGCCCATAATAAATATTAGCCCTAGACAAAATTTGGAGTCATTACTGATTTTTATCATTAATTTAAATAATTTATTGGAGCTATATTTATTTTATTGAAGGCAGTTATTCTGAAAATTACAGAATACAATATCAGTGATAATATTTAGTTGGTGATTAGTTTTCTTCTTTGGAAAAGAAGTAGCAGAGTGGATGGAAGGGAGGGGGAGAGAGAGATGATGATGATGTATAAGTAAGCTGTAAAAGAAAGATAGGACATTTTAAAGGCTTGTTTAACTTTGTTCAAAACACAAGCAAATGGGTTCAAAATCTCACAACTATGATAACTTCCTTGTATCAGCCTGATCAAAGAGAAGTCTTGTTGCATCTAAATGACTGTTCCTTCTTCAAATAAATAAACAATTGATGATTTATATTTAAACTCAAATAAAATAATTTATTTCCAATAAAACAAAATTTTATTACACATTAGACTTATTTCAAATTAAACATCCAAATGAAATATAAATTTTAAATCTGTAGAACTTAATTTCATTTTGTAAATGAGACTGAGACATTAATTTATTGTTAATCAAGTAATTACAGTAAAATTTTGATTCTGTTAAGGTTCTATTATTATCATGAAATTGAATAAAGTCTAAGAAATTAGATATTTTTATCATGATCAAATTGTGTAATTTTTTTGTTTCAGATTTCAAAGAAAGAAGTAATTTTGAGGTTGGCTGGGCTAGGAAAAACTTTAATATATTCTACTTGTACATATAAACTAAATACTATATTAATAGTTAATTTATGTATTTGTTTTTAATACTATTTATTTCTAATAAAACAAGTAAAATAAAAAATGAAAGTGTTTTCAGAAACCCAATCTATTTATTTTCGGAGACGTCACCTAATTTTATGAAGAAATATTAATATATGTGTAATTTGATGCTTTGTGGGCAGTAATACCTAAAAAATTATAATTTTATATGAATTACTTTAATATAAAATCAATTAATATATGTGTAATTTGATGCTTTGTGGGCAGTAATAACTAAAAAATTATATTTTTATATGAATTATCTTAATATAAAATCAATTAACATTAAAACACAAAAATTGAAGATACAAGTAATACTATAAAAATCACAAATTTGTTAATTAAATGACACACAGATATTATGTGTAATGAAAGTTTTTGTTTAGTAATATTAACACATTTGAAAAGTGTGTTGAGCGCCACAACTGTAGGATTAATTTTTAAATAAATCACAAATTTTCTAAAAATAAATATTTTTTTTTACAAAATATTGTTATATTTTATGATCTAACTTTTCCAATTTAAGCATGTTGTAAATAATTATATAAACAACTCTTCAGTCATTTCAACTTTAAAGACCTAACATATTATTTTCATATGAGTCCATAGAGTTGTGTAAAATTTTGACAACTGGATATTTTAAAGTAGATACTGCTTAAATTATCCAAGAATTGGAAAGTATCTGTATTCCACTTACACTCTTTTAGAATATTATTCATGTGACATGTTTTTTTGCACAATTTAATTCATTTATTTAAAATCTTCAAAAATAAATTGAACACAGCTGGTGGCAGTGAAAGTCTCAAAGCCCTGAGAATAGGATGATTATTTTTAATTTATCCACTGTGACTGATTGTTTGTTTAGAATAGGGAACAAGATGATCTAAACTTTACGGGTAGCATTTTATGTAGGCAATAGTATAATTTTTTGATATGTACTTTTCCACTCTAGGACCATATCAAATGTTAAAGTGGGGGATAATAATAATAATTGACTGTTATGGAGAAAAACAATATACATATCACATTCTGAAACAATAACATTTAAGAGTACCAATTCTACATTACCTAGCAATGACATAATATATAGCATTCAAACTCTTTAAATATTAATGTGTGTCTGAAAGAAACCTCAGAACTGTTAAAAAATAATTTCACTTTATTATTAAATATCTTGGAAAAAATTATACTTTGATATAAAAGAAATTTTATTTGTATCCAGAACAGTTTCAACTATTTTAAAACTAGTGACATTATAGACTTGGCAACTATAAACTAGTATTAAATGATTAGTATGATCAAGAACAACAGACAGGGAAAAATAACCTTTGACAAATTTTTTCAAATTAAGTTATATATTACAACACCTCATACGTGATTAAAACTCTAGTTATTTCAAAACAACAGTTTATGCCTGTCAAATGATATATTAAATACTAATTTATAACTTATGACTGTAATACAGGGAGCAACACTGAAATATTTTATCACTTGTTACTTTACATATCACATTTATTTATCAAAGAAAACATCATATTAATTTCAGATAATTGTTTACTATCATATTGAAGATGAGTTTATCTTATGTGCATCTTGACCCATTATATAAAGTTTGTATTATACATAAGATTGTCACCATAACTATCATGTGAAATAGTGTGGGTAATCCATTACATATCATGTAATCTACCATGTAATGCATCAAACTCATGGCACTGAATGTCTGAAAAGTGATTAAATTCTTTAATCTTTGAACGATTTCTCATCATTTCATTTCTGAAATAATACAAGAAAGAAAAAGAATTAGTTCAGTTATAACCATTATTATTGATAATATTATATATGTTTATAAACACCATATTAATATTAATAATAAGAAAGAGAGCCAAATACAGACAAAATGAGTGATAATATAAATACCACACAACATTTCTGGGATCCTTGTCCATAATTGCAATCTTGGTATGGAAAGGAAAGAGAAAAAGTTTGTGGCTTACCGTAAATTGAAGCACAGTGTAGCCACAGGTGACCAAAGGAAGTTTTTCAAATTTTTGGAGTGTTAGGTGCACTGAAAGGTGCAGAGCCTCCAAAAATTTGAAGAACTTCCTTCAGTCCCCTGTGGCTACACCATGCTTTCTGGTAAGCCACAAACTTTCTCTCTTTCCTATCCATACCAAGATCACAATTATATATTGTAGTATATTCCTTTAGGCACCAGGTTATTTTCTTCAAGTAACTAACCAAACTTGGATTATTTTACTAGTTTATTTAACGAACATGAAACATGAAACAGGCATGGTTTGAACTACTCAACAAGTGGCTATAAGCATCTGCTCCCTTCCCCTCTTGATGTTGAACTGCCTTTCAAGACACCGACAATACAGCTCTCCCAACCAAATTGTTGAGAACTCAACAATATAAAGAAGTCCCCAAGAACATACAAAATTACGTCTTTGTCAATGGGCACTCCCATTGATATGTTACTATATATATATATACTTTAATTTGGTTATGAAGTCACATTCGATCTTAGCATAGTGAGGAAAGATATTCTATCTTTCCTCACTATGCTAAGATGGAATGTGACTTCATAACATATATATATATATATATATATATATATATACAGTGCAAGGAACTTTAATTTTATTTATTCTATCTTTCCTCACTATGCTAAGATCGAATGTGACTTCATAACCAAATTAAAGTTCCTTATATTGTAATTATTCCATAATGGATGCTTCCAGATCTTCACTCCCTTTACTCTATCCATTCCTTCTCTACTCTAATAAGACTGTCTATATTTTCCTGGCTTAGAAGTTGGGTTGGTAGCTTAAATGCCTAAAGCATATGTGTACTAAACAGAATTGGTACATTCAAATCCTGTTCTGGTCAAATTTCTACTGCCTTTCCTTCTTCTTTATTCCTTCTCCCTGCATTGAACATTTTCTTTGTGCCTGAGCAATGAATTCACATAATGTGTATTCCCACCTGTCACAGTTCAGACCTACCATCCTGATGAAAGGGGCTCAGGTCCTTGAAAATATGGATGTTTATTTCTGAACAGCCTCTCTAGACCAGCTTATAGCGCGTTATTTAGGATAGGCATCTTTTCATACATTGTACTGATATTTTAGTCAGTTTGTTTAAATGCGTGAGCAACCATGTTTAGCCAACATCAGCAGAAAGTACCGTTTTGTGCCAGTCCGGCTGGGGATTATAACTGTACCTCCAAAGGGGGGTTTACCCAGCTGCAAACAGCAGGTGCAGAGGGTCTCGCTGTTGAAATTGTCTAGGGCCTGTGATTGGTCCATAACAAATTAAATGGACAAATAGAGAAACAGTTGGTCTCACAGGTCGGGAGAAGTGGATGCCTTAAGGAATTCTGACTGGAGAGGTTGCAGTGAGCGGTTGCTTTTGGTTTTTCAAGAATTTATCAGCGAGACTCCACCAGACACACCAATTGATGACCAGCTGCGAGGGAGGTCGCGGTGTTGCAGAGACCCCAGTCCGGTAACCAATATCACATGTTTCACGGTTGCGTAGTGCACTTGTTATAAAATTCGTTTCTCGGGCCTAGTTTGCTACAACATACCTGAGTTTTCATAACTGGCTAGTCGGGGGAAAAATTTTATAATTGTATATATTTATATCTTTAATAAATTAGCTAATTATGGATAGGGCTGTTGTTTTCCCAAAGTTACTTCCTCCTATCACAGGCAAGCTGTTCTAGGAATAGGACCGTCGGAGACATGCTACGGCTGGTAGCGAACGGAGTGCCACAAGCTGATAATTAATATTATATATATAATGTGAATAGGTCAAACTAAAGAACACATTTGGGTAAGAAAGAGAGACATACTTATGAATTTCCTCACACATGGTACTAGCCCAATTCTTTATTCTAGTAATAAGTTGATCTTCTCGGCCATCTATGACTTGCATATGGACATCCTGTGTACCTGTCATTGCTTTAGCTAATGCATCTCTATCAACAATAATCTGTAATAAAATAAATGTCTTATGTCTATTAAATTTACCAAAGGATAAGAAGAAACTTTATGTAACTAAACAACAAATTTTTGTGTAATTTTTTTTTCATTCATTAAAATTACAAAATGGTATTAAAATATTAAAATTTATATAAAATTTCGTACTGTGCTTCATTTCCTAGAAATTTAAAACATAATTGTTCAATAACACGACCTAGAAGATCCATAACTACATAGGTTTAAACAGAAATTAGTAGAAAAGGCCTGATGTATAGCAAGTAGAATTAGGAAAAATTGTAAATCGAAAGTTTCTCTTTTGTAGTTAATGAAATTCTCTCGGGATTCTGGCAAAGATGATAACGTGAACAGTCATCGAAATGTCACGTGTTTTTGACTAACTTACCCATCTGGAACTCCGAGAGAATTTCATCCAACATTTCGAATTTTAGACAATACATGAATATAGCAAGAAGAATTTTCGTGTTAAACAGTAAATAAGGTCTGTTCTTCTGGGTAGGCGGCATTCAGTCCATAGACATGAGAGTCTGAACAGTCCTTGTGGGCACTGACCTACTCGGTTCAGCCCAGTTCCAGAACGACAGCAAATATTTCATCTTTCTGCACAGTGAAATTTGAAACATTATTTAACTCAAGTACGTATTTTATCCAAGGTAGGTCTCAGAGCCTTTCTGGGGCTATACGCTCTCTCCGGAAAAGTTGAAACAAGATTTTATGCCCGGTTTTATCTGATAGGAGGAGGAGAAATTAAAGCCTTTTTCTGTAAAGACTGGGGTGAATGGTCGAGATCAAGACTGATTTGGGAAGCGGAACTATCGTGGTATTCTAACCAACTGAACTATGGATTAAACTTTCTGTAGTTTTGGAAAGTAAAGACAGTAGCGTAGCGTGGGTTTCAGCTGCTACTTTAATCAAAAATGCTCAAAAATGTACAGAAATTTTGCAGCCCATGATGGGTACTTCACAGAGTAAAGGGTTCATATGTCGAAAATGTGAGCACAGGGTTAGGAGAAAGATTTAGTTGTTTTGTTTTAGTAATTTGCTTTTAGGAGTGTGTGGTTCGCTACAGTGTATAGATGAGATTTTGAAGTCGAATCTGTGGCAGTTTTTCCTCGCACGTTCAACTAATTTAGATTTTGATATATACCATCATTTAAAATTAATGTGTTCTTCCAGCATTACTAACATATTTCTACGGGTTTCACAAAAACGTTATTTCAAAAAATATGCGAAACAGTTTTTGTCTATTGGGGTTTTGCCCTACAAAAGTTGTTGCGGAGACTATTATGAGATGTGAAAATCGTTCTTCTTTCAAATTTATTGCAAATTCTGCAGATTTTTTCTGATAATTTTAAAATATGTGGTATATAGGATATTGTGTATATATAGTAAGCATTTTATGGGTTCTTGATTCTTCTTTTCTTTTTTGGTAATTTTTGAGATGAAATTCTTGAATTTAATTTCATTAAACATAAAATAACATATTTTGTAGGATAATTTATTTACTTAAATAAATACATTTGTTTATTAATTATTTACAGTATAAGGGATTATTGGCAGTGCTGTCTACTGTAAAGTCCATTTTTCATTAAGTAGGAAGAAAATACACAGTATTACAATTTATTTCATCTCAATACATAGAATAGATTAGTTTTGTCTACAGATCTGTAAGAAAAACAAAGCCACAATGATGTGGAAGTAAGAAACAATAATCGTGAAATGATAATGTGCCACAGATCATTTGTATTATTACAGTAAATTTTTGAAAAGTTATGACTAGAAATTTACTTACAGACTGCAAATCTTTTGGAACAACAAATTTTGAATCTGTTTTTATATTAATATTAGTGATGTAACGATTCCCAATTTCTGAAAGTTGCTCATTGAACCCTTGTTGTAAATTCCGGCATTCAGTGAAGAGAGTTTGAGCTGCTTCAATAAATGTTGCAACCAAATCATGAATATTTCTCTCAATTGCAGCATTAGTTTCCTGAAATTGTAATATAAATCATGTATGCCAGGAAAGTCATAAATCTTAATAATACATAAACATACCTCAAGCTGATCTGAAATAACTGCTTCCCCTGCCATCAATTTATTCCAAACATTCTGATTCAGATCAGAAAATTCTTCTGTGCACTTTTCAATTTGTTCATAGTGATGTTTCTGATCAAGATCCATTGTTTCTATTCCTCGTATAGCTGTTTTCATGACCATAAATATGTGAGCCTTCTTTTCAAAAAAGTCACCCATTAATCTAATATAAATTGGAAATGATATTAATAACATAAATTATTAAATATATGGATAAAAACTCTTTATTTTCTTGGATTAAATACCCACCCACAAATTTAAATATTAAGCATAATCAATTCTTAAAACTAGATTACTTGTCCATGTTTAATATCATCTATAACTGATCTGAGTATATATTACAGACGAAACACTATAACACCATTATATTTTATATTTATATTATTTCAGTAACCCTGTTTATCTTCACCTAAAAATTACACTGACCCACATGTTATTTCTAAATAAATTAAGTTGGTTGTGTCATGTTTTCAATACATTATACTGAAACAATAAATTTGGAGTTAATTCTTGTTTATAATGGATAAATCTTTTTCAGTACCACTGAATTAAAAGAATTAATGAGTCAGTACAATACTGTCTGAAACATTAGTGGCATTTAATTTCTGAAATTGCATTTATAGTATCACCACTAAGAAGATGGATAGGGTTTAATTATTTTGTAACAATTTTTTTATCGTGATTAAAGCTGTTTTCATTTTCATAATCTGTCAAATCTCACATTTTGGATATGTACATAAGCATTCATGTGTAAATCTTTGTATGTATACAAGTGCACATTATATTTTACATCATTACTCATAGTGAAAAATTTCTTACTTTTCAATATTTTTAGCATTTTCCTCTTTAATATCATTGAAACATTGCTTGTATTGTCTGATTTCTTCTTGACGAATTTTCTGATGTTCCAATCCTAGTTCAAATAATTTATTTATAATGAGACAGAAAGAATCGTGAAACCTGCATTATCATTAAGGAAATACATTTAATACTTCATGGAGAATGAAAAAAATTACGTCTGATTGAAAATAATGAGTAAGAAAGATAGCCAATACAGACAAAAAAATTAATATAAATACCACACAACATTTCTGGGATCCTTGTCTCCTTCGTCAGGTGCTAAGAAGAGCCTAGAACGTTGTGTGGTATTGACATTATCACTTATTTTGTCTGTATTTGGCTATCTTCTTAATTATTAATTTTTAGTCACACATAAATTTTTTCAATGCTCACATGAACACAGGTTTACATAATATTGTCTGATCAAATCTAATGTTTGATTGATTAATCTTTAATTACCTCCATTATGCACTGGAAATATCACCAAGCAGAGTATTTAATATTTGTTGTGTAATATCTTTTTTGAATGTTACTGTAGTGACAACAAAAAATTTTGATTATCAATGTAATAATTTACAATACATTTTCAATGCTAAGAGTACACCTGCTTGTAATAAAAGGATACTCATTATACAATTCTGTTGCTTCATCACCCATTTTTAACAAAGCATTGCCTTCATCATCTTTTTCAAACAAAGCTAAAAAGAACTGATCTCTATCAAGATTTTCGACAAATGCTTCTGCATACGTTTCTTGTCTCTGTTGATACTCTTCTTCAATGCACTTCTGTTCCTTTGCTTTTCCTTCAACTTCTTCCAATTCAACAAGTAGTTTTCTGAAAGGAATTGTAATACAAATTAATGTGTCTCCTCCAATTGTATTTTTTATTTAACAGTCAGTTTCAAGAAATAAAGCAATGTTTAACTGCAAAAGTTCAAGTATGTTTCATGCTTCAATATGGAATTATTATAATAAAATATTTTAAGTTGATTGAAGAACAGAATGAAAAATTTATTTTTCACACAATTCCTTTTACAAAAATAAGTTACTAAATATGTAAACCAATCCACTTAAAATTTAGAAAAACATTTATGAGAAATCTGTTATTTAGCAAATAAAAGTTTGTTTACAGACAAAAATATACTAGGTCCTAAACTTTTACTTTCAGAATTCATTAATATTTAAAATCTTTAAATGTACACAAATTATGTTCTGTCAGGTTTCAGACCCATTAGTTAATATAATTTTTGAGGGATTGACACTTCAGCTGAAGTATATTGCAGTTCAAGCAAACAAAAGTATCCTTAAAGGGATGAACTCAACATGACTATAAATAGAACTTCATCAAACAGAAGTTTCATTTTATGTAACAAGTCAAGAATATTGTCTACTAAAAATACCTGTTTGATTGATAATAAGAGAATAATTATGAATACTGACAGGATAAAAATTAATCCACCCATGCAATATTAATAATGGTTGGGTAAATACTAAGTTTCTTTGAATTATAGAAACATTGCCATAAAACACTTGTTTCTTGTTTTGGGAGTATTAAGTGATAAAATTTCCAGAACACCTAGATGGATTATGGACTGGAAGCCAATAGGAAGGAGGAAAAGGGGGAGACCCCGGACAAGATGGGTAGATATAGGATATACAAATCATGAAAGTAAAATGATGGCGTAGACTGACACAGAAGAGGGCGGAATGGAAGAAAATTGTTAATAAGGCCAAAACTCACATTGGGTTATAGTGCCAATAAAAGAAGAAGAAGTGATAAAATTTCATATGAGTAAAAAATAATTTGTGAAATTTTGATGCTATTTTTTCCTAATATATGCTGACTTTAACTTAAATGTTAATAAGCATCTCTTCTTCCATATGTACATTGTTCTATTTATTGTTGGAAACCCTTTATTTAGTCCTGCAATAGAGTTGTCCATGTTATATTGAAATATATTATATAATAATGTAATTAAAATATAACCTGTATTTATTACATGCTGCTTCTCTTGATTTTGGTGGAATGTAGCGATATTCATAGTAGGTTAACTGTGGTAGAAATGCAAACACATAGTCTATAAACGAATCATGTTTAGTGCATGGGTTTCCTGCCATGTTAAGTGACCTCAATAATGGAAACTGCTTTAAATATACGACCTGTAACAGTTATATACTGAACAAGAAAATCTAACTGTGCAAGACAATAAAATAATTTAATATTAAGTTAATATGAATTTTTCAATTTATAAATAATTGTTTGTAATTACTAATAAATACAGTTTTCAGTGAGATAGTTTAACCAACAAAATATAAGTTGTATATTTGGTGTTTTTAATTAACACTTATAGGATTAAAAAATCAGGGTTTAATTAAAATTTAATATTAAATTATATATTGCCAAGAAAACATAGCTATTTTACACATATACCTTTATGACATCTATTTTAATCAGAATATTTTTTAAAAAATATTTTAATATAGTATCATTTAGCTTTTTTATATATTTTGTTAAATTTCTTTCTTTTATCTTTAAAATTAAAAAAGAAGTACTAATTTCAACAACAAACAATACATTTTGCTAGCTTGATCAAATGACAACAATGTCTACAAAAACACAAAATGTGGTGAAGGAAGAAACAAAGGATTGGGGTCCGTAGGTACAGGATTATAAGTATTGACATCCCCAAGCTGGCAAAGTGCCTCAGCTGTGTAACGCTCCACATCCATTTCGAGGATTGTGAAGCCCTTGTCAAGTGTGAGAATGACAATATGAGCAATAAATTGGATGTTGTGGGAGGCTAGGCATTTGCATGGCAATGTTGTCTCTCTGTATACCAATATCACCCATGCTAGTGGACTGGCAGTCCTTGAGTATTTCTGGTCCCCAAATTCTTCCTCAATCATTAACTTTCTTATTTCCAGTTTGTCCTCACCAAGAATTACTTATACCACCAAATTAGTGTCACAGTTATGGGCACCCAGATGGCATCATCCTATGCCAATCTGTTCATGGGACAACTGGAACAGCTACACCTAAATTCCTCTCAGCTTAACCTGGTTCTGGTTCATAGATGATATTTTCATACTGTGGACCTACAGACCAGGTGCCCTTTCTGATTTTCATGAAAATCTAAACACCAAATTCCCTGTTAAGTTCACTTGAAACTACTCCCCCACCAACATCACCTTTTTTTGATATTGATATACACCATTGTTCTGACCAAATCACTGATTCAGTCCACATTATTCCCACCAACACATTAGAATACCTTCACTTCAACAATTGTCACCCTGAACATACAAACACTCCCTCACAGTTTAGTCATGAGGGGAGATTGTGTTTGCTCTATTTGGAATAGTCAACCAATATCACCAGATCCTCAATGCTTTCATAAACAGAAAATGCCCTAGTGACCTCCTCCAAATACAAATATCTTGTGTCTTATCTGTTCAACTACCAAAGCCCATTCGTGATCAATGTAAGAAATACAGTCCAACCCTAACCACAACATACTTTCCTGGCCTACAAAAACCAACTCCATTCTCCACCTGGCTTACTCTGAACTCCAATCCAACAAAGATATAAAAACATCATTCTGGTTTGCCTAAGAAATGCCTTCAGACACCTTCCCAATCTCCACAATATCCTTGTCCACCCATGCAGGCCCCACCCTAAAACTCCGCTACTGAAAATGGGTTGCCAGCCTTGTGGTAGGAATAGATACCGTGTCAGCCCTATCCTTCAGCCCACTATAATCTTCCAAAATTCTCCACAAATAGAAGACATATACAAAAACAAATAAAACATTCTGTATCTCCTTCAACATCATCTAGCAAATTAATTGCATACTGCTGTGTTCAGTTTTCTATATCAGCCAAACCAAACTATTCCTGAATACATTGCTAACCACCGCAGCACTGTCAAACTGTCTAAAACTAAATTTTCAATAGCTGCTCATTCCCAAAGAGACATCTTAACAATTTTGACCAATGCTTCACACTGACCCTCCTTAAAGCCTTACACCACAACTCATCAGATGCTGAACTCCTTATATGATATATATGATGATATAGTGATAATTATTATTATTATAAAAATGTTTAATCCTTTTCCCAATGACACTCACTGACTTTTGAACTTCCTTTTCTTTACTTTTTACATTCCACTCTAGTCTGTGTGTATCTACAGATTGAAGTTGTCACTTTGTGCCCAGCCAGTGTACAGTTCAGACTTATTATATTGATGAAGGCAGCTCAAGTCCTAGAAATTTTTATTTCTGCATAGCCTGGCTGGACCAACTGTTCAGTTCAGGTAAGGTGGCTACCCTCTCTCTCTTTCCTATTGAAATCTGATTATATATATATATATATATATATATATATATATAGTTTATGTCTATGCCATTATATTGTTGCACCTTCTCTCACATGATGCTTTGTATTGATTTATCTGTTTTGTCTATATACTCTTCAAGTTAGTTTTACACCAGCCAACTTGTTTACAGTGTTGAGTTTCTTAATTGCTTGACATATCTAGAAAATACAGCAATATCAGCTAAAAATCAAAGATAATGTGAGTATTCCTTGTTTCGCTATATTATTCTGTTATATATTTGCAGTTCAGTTTTGTTAATGCTTCAAGTTTTCATGAAGAAAATTTAGCCAATATTGAATTAACTTGTCTGAAGTGTTAACTGATCTTGAACTTCTGTCACATTGTGTGGTTTTACAACATTTTCTGCTTGTTTGCAGATATTTTTGCGTTTATTTGCCTGCAAGTCTGCGAATTATTGCTGCGAAATGCATTCTTAAGTTCTATAAATTCAAGTGACACAGATGTTCTATATTCTTTCTTTGGCCTCACTCTGACAAAAGTATCGGCAATAATACACTAAGCACAGTAAAATGGGCGAAAGGTTGGGGGGGGGGGACAATACGACAATAATTATTCATATAAGTGATATAATTATAACTATAGTCAAGTTCTTTAATTATATTTAAGAATGAAGAAATTCATTATCTGACGAGAAAAATGTCTATTTTAAATTATTCAATGACTCGCGCCGAACGTGATCAGTATGATATAAAGCGTGTCACGCAATAACTAATACGCCTAACTATAACTGTCCCTTTTAATTGCATTACCTTTTTATTTAGTAACTTGTATCCTATATTTTTAGTATACATTTATTAAATGATACTACATTGGTGTAAAATATAGATAACCGCGTAAAATAATTTCAAACAATATGAGGGCTTACATTTTCCCAGTCTTCAATTTCATTATTTCCTATATTGAATAGCCTAAGTCTGGTTAAAGATTCCATATTTTCTATTTTACTTATTTTATTTTGGAATATAGAAAAAATTTCCAATTTGTTTAGTTGATTAATATTTTCAATTATTTCTATGTTATTGAAAGACAAATCAAGTTCTGTTAAATTCACGAGTTCATCCAAATTTTCTATTTTTTCTATAATATTTATACCAAGATGTAATTTCACCAAAGACGTCATCATCCACAGATTATCAATCCTCAAAATATCTGAAAATAAATTAATTGATACATAAAAAAATTCAATTTACTGAAAAGATGCATTAACAAAAAAAATTACTAACTCAAGTATTCCAAACGTATCGCCTTGACTTCATTCAACACAATACCGTCACTTAAAAATAGCCTTCCAGCTTCACCTTGCGGGCCTTGCTCAATTATTAGCTTTTTTAACAAGTCGGTATTAATTACTCCGGGTTCTAAATTTTCATGAATAATACTCATATTTTATGGTTGTAAGGCGAAAACAACATGCATTCAGTTCAATTTCCTGATTTCACGACTGTGACTTGTGCGTTATTTTGTAATAGTATCGTTGCCATGGTAATTGAGAAGCGATTTAAAAGGTTGTGTCATGATATCAATAATTGAGTCAATAATAAGTGTGACACGCTAGATACTGTACAAAACAATTCAAACTAACGGAATAGTTTTTCGTAAAAATGTAAAATTATACTACATTTTGATTTCATAACGATGGAAAGTAATGTGCATTCGCACTGTTATCTATCACCTCATTTATTTGTCCCTCGCCGAATTTCTGTTATTTTGTACGCATGTAACAATTAAAACGAAAGTAGGCCTAGTACTCGTCACATTTCTGAACTTTTATGGCAGAAACTAAACGTACCCTCATCATAGTTATTAACCTATCACTTGACTTTTCCTATTCTTGTTTATCAAGATTTCTGGATTAAATAAATGCAATACAATAGACACACTTTTAATAATACTTGAGTGTACAACAATTCACATGATCATAGATGACTATTGTCTAGTTGACACGGTACAAACATATTACCTCAATAGTTTACAACCTTCTGGAAATAAGTAATGTCATTAATAAGCTTGGAAGCAATATTACAGTTAACCTCATAAATGTCAGTCGCCTGGTGCGGAGGCCAAATTCGCCGTCCCTTATTTAGGTATTTTAATCCAAAATGCTCCAATATTTTCTGAAATTCTGCCGCCCTGATCGGGTCGCCCTCGCCACGCTACTCGACTGATAATCGAATCAAAAGCAACATGGACAATCATGAAATTAGAGGGATATGCATTAATTGATTAAAATCATATTTAATTAACAGAAAGCAAGTTGTAGTATTCAGCATCACTGAAAATTTATAAACCTATCCCTGTTACAAAGTAATCAAATGTGACTATTTTAATGATTTTTTAGAATTTGGATTAGAATTATAAATCATTACCGTAATTTAAACTTATTACTAAACATACACCTGCTGTAATACCTAAATAAACTGACGAGGTCCGCCGTTGTGCAGAAGAAATGCCTTACTTACTTACTTTAGATCAGTTTCTTATTCCTTGTTATTTGTCTTTTTGACCATCATATGCAGTTTATTATTATTACTATTTAGGGGCCTGTACTGTGTGCTGTCTTACTCACCATTGTCTTCACTGTTTCATCTATGATATATGTACTTTTACAACCATAAGCTCAATTTTGTAAGGAAGCTTCCAATTCATATTTAAAACAATTGACTCAGTAGAGGTAACTTTGCACATCTATATTTAATGTCACAAAAGATAATTACGAAAAGCTTCTCAAGTTTCCACCTAGATTATCTCCATGCTTTAGCCTAAGAAGAAGTCAGTGCTAGCCATTGAAATGTTGTTGTCTATGGATATAACCCAGGTGGAAATCTCAGCTTTTCTTAATCAAAAATTATATTTCTAATTATTATTATTATTTGATGGGTCAACAGCCCATTGTTGACCTTGGCACACTGGGATGACTGCCAGACTGACATCTTACAAGACACATTATGAAGTGACATGTGGTCAGTGTGTTGATTCTCCCTCACCCTTGACCCCAGTTTTCATTATCTGGATGAGCACAAACATCCATGCCTATGCCATGATTCAATTGATTGAATGAAAAGAAGATTCTGTACATTTTTTGCGTGAAAGCAGCAGAAACATATGTAAAAGAATTTTTTCATTTATGAGTTTTGTCAACTGACAAGTGCAGTTGTGTCACTCTAGGCTCTTCTTCACACCTGAGGAAAGGGACAAGGATTGCAGGAACATTGTATGGTATTTATATTATCACTTTTTTGTCTGAATTGGCTATCTTTCTTATTCATGAATTATCATTTACTTAAAGGAAATGTTGGCAGTTCTTTCTTTAGACTTTATCAAAGCTTTTGACACCACAAACAATAACAATTTATTTTTCTAAACCATAAAGTTATATTATTGTCGGTGTAGTCTTAGACTGGATACAATCCAGTGGTGGCTTATGAATTTTTTAAGTTATGTGGTACATCACCATAAGCAACCATTTTTAGGAGAATAACTATGTAAAATAATAATTATACAATGGCAACAGTGTTACCAGTATTCCTACCTGACCCATAATATGCTACTAATTCCATTTACATAGTGTCCATAGTGTTTAATATTTAAAAGCAGAATAGTTTAGCATGAATTTGACATTCATTTCTAATACGAATATATCTTTACTCCATACATATTTTAAATACAGTTAATATTTGGAAGAAGTCATACATGATGGCAATATTGTGTGAAGAATCATGAGGTAGATTTTTTCACTATGACACCCCTTAATGTTTTTTTCTCAAAATAACCTTTGATTGTGATTTTTTTTAAAATACTACCAACAAGGTATGAATACTATTTATATTTTGAGAATATAAATTACTTAAAAATAAGATTTTTTTATTTCTGAATGCATCAAATTTAATCTTGATTTTGTTGCTTATGCCACCTCTCTTTATCATAGTACAGTATGGCCCTGCACTGTCTGCCTGGTAGGGAGTCAGTTTGTTCAGCTTTTGAGGTTGTGCAGGGTGGTGAAACAGAATACCGCATATGTGCTTTTCTTATTACAGACAGAAATCGTGTCCTAGAACAGTGAATAGCACAGTCTCGGCTGCATTAGCAGTCAGAAGTGTGTGTCCTACAATGTGGATAGCTTAAAGTCTTCAATATCAAATTAGAAATTTGCGCTGTTAAAACACAATTATTATGAAGGTTCTTAAAATTAAGATAAATTAATTTATGTGCTGTAGCAAATGAGTCAGCCACTACTGATACAGTCTTATATGTAAGTGAAAAGTAAAATAATAAAGTTAGAATCAAATTGAGTTGTGAGTCTAACACAACTGATATTGCACAAATAAACCTCAAAGAATTAAAAATGTGGTTTGTCACCAGACTGTGTCCTATGGCCTTTATTGCTTATATAAATGACCTACAACAGCATGTAAATATCTCTTGTTGGAGATACATAAAAATTTATTAATATGTTCAAATAACTTTAAAAAATTTACTAGAACACTTAAATGAAACTATGAGAAATTTTAATTCCATGTATTATAGAAAATAAATTGTTATTTGTTGTAAATAAATCACTATCAATACATTTTCAGAATATTCAAAAGAAAACTCCACACAATACAATTAAATACACTTAAAAGTAAATGGAGCAAATATATTCTCAAAGAACAGGTGTAAATTTTTTGTATATATTTAAATGACAATATTTTTAGCAAAACCTTTGGTCAAAAGGACCTTTTAAAATCAATAAACACAGAAACTATCTCACCTTTTATTACGTTGAGATGAACATTTGCCTCCACATTTGTTTCCCGGAGAAGTTTTGTTCATCCCTCACTTTAACAAAATCACTAAACTCTTTCACATATGTTTCTGCTGCTTTCACAAAAAAAACAAAAAATGTACAGAATCTTCTGTTAAATGAAAATATTTTCTGTATTTGACTCCAACTTGTTTGATCCAAGGACAGTTTAGATTTTAAATGCAATATTACATATGATATTCATTATCACAGGGAAACTTCATCATTGAAAATGTCATTTTCTATTAAAATATGCATTTTTCTTTTTAAAGCATCTGACATATGTTAAATGTTTTCTATTTGATGACTGGCCAAAAATCACACATGAAGATTATATATGACAAAACAATTATTTCCAATATAATATATATTTTAATTTTTTGAATTTAAAAGCTTTTTTTATTCCCAAGTTGATCTAAAACAGATAATTTTTTTCCTATTAACACAAAAATGTTAGATTATATAAAATTTTGAATGTTGATTTCTCTTCCTTTATAAATTATTTTATGTAATTGCTTTTTATTTTCATTTTTATACCTTTTACTTTTTACTGCTAAAATTTTCTCTTACTCATAATTGAATTAATTCTTGATCTTCTGAATGCATCCTTATCCATTACATTTGAAATGAATATTTCAGGTGATTTTGATATAATATTTATTTTAAATGAAATGATAATGACTTACATGACAAAGGTAAGAAAATATTATTAAAAATAAAATTAGCCTAAGAAATTAATAAGAGGTATACAATATTTTACATATTATTTATACTTCTTATGTCTTTTACAATCGGGGGTCAGTGGGTCCCAATTTAACAATTTCTTCTGTCAACTCCCATAATTTTTTAGCAGCTGCCATATCTTGAGCACCACTGGAAAGTCCATGTTCCTAAAATGAAATAAAAAATATTTTAAATGCCAAAAATATTTTTACAGACTCAAGAAGTCTAAGGTAATGGTAAAGGAACTTTGACAGTTTTTTATTTTACTTACTGTGGTCTTCAGACACTTTGGATTTTTATTTTTATTCAGGATATTTAATAAAAAAATAATGAATTTTGAAAAATTTATTTAACATTAACTTAGATTAAATTATTAATATTAAACTAAATGAATTGATATTTATAACTGGCTTATACTCTGGAGAGCAGAAAGAATTCTCTTATTTAGTATCAAAGGCTACTCTCAAAGAATGCAGGGGTAAAAAAAATAAAAATATAAAAATGCAATTATTGTGCTTAAACGAAGATGGTGTTCAGTTACTTGGAAATGCATGTAGTCCGAGGTGTCTATCCTACTGGCGGCGGTAGTCACCTTTTTTAGGTCCCTCCAGAACCAATGCTGGTTGGGTTGGCATAGTTAGCTTTACCACACCTTCCTGGTTGAAGGGTTGATTGTCGTAGTTGATTTCTTATAGTTGTGCTAGACTGGACCTAGCTACTCCTTATTAAAAATTATTAAAGAAAATTTTGTAATGTGGTACAAAGAGCCACCCTCCTCCAAGCACTTGTTTTCTCAGACTACCCTCACGGGTGGCTGAGGTTCTTTTTCCTCCTTTTTAAAACATCTAGCAGCTCCCTTCAAAATACAATAACTTACTGATCCCCCTCGAATATGTGACTTGACTGCATAATTTGACAAAATTTAGAAGGAAAATTCTTTCTGCTTGCCAGAAAATTAAAATATAAGGTAGAAAATGGATCACCACATTACCTTGCAATCAAGAAAATATTTCCCACTAACTCCTTCAAGCTCTTCTGATACAGCTGCATAAATAGTTGTCTGAGCTCCTTGTTCTGGATTCTGGAAAAGTAAATTCATTGACTCTCTTCTTTTAAATAAATGTATAAAGATAAATTTGAGTGTTTGAATCAAACTAATTTATATATAGTCACAAATTTATGTAAACATACTTATACACTAACCTTAAAAAATCCTTTGACAATTAGTTTAAGTGGCAAGTTTAGTGGGAATGGTACATTTCTCCATATTCCTGAGTTTATCATTCCTGGATGCAGACAATTTGCTGTTACTCCTATAATTGGTAAGTACATTAACATGTATAACCATGAAAACTGAGACATTTATTTCTATGCACTTATTTAATTTAGTAAGTCTATTTTTATTATTATTCAAGTTAAATAATATTTTAACATACACACACTCACACAGATATATATATATATATATATATATATATATATATATATATATATAATTACGATATTGGTATGGAAAGGAAAGAGAGATAGATTGTGGCTGACCTGAAAGTGAAGTACGGTGTAGCCATAGGGAACCAAAGGTAGTTCTTCAAATTTTTCGAGGCTCTCAGTGTTACACCATTCCATGCCCTTGCTGGTCAGCTACATATATATATATATATATATATATATATATATATATATATATATATATATAGTCCTCAGCCCAAATAGAGCAACTGTGGATATTTAGGTAAGTTGACTTCGCTTTCTCTTGTATCATTCTGAATGTGTTATGTATATTGTAATACTAATTAGAGGCCAGTAATTATTTAAATAATTGGATTGTTTAGCGGTACCAATTTCAAAGACAACAATGTGTTGGCGGTCTTTGTTTGTGGGCTGCGAGCGCTTACTGAGGCCAGTCTGTCTGAAATCGAAGGAAGGAGAAGTCGTAACATTGAGAGAACAAACAGCATGGCCCAAGTTTAAAATTCAACCAAGAGAGTTATAAGATTTGAAATACAAGTATAAAGTCTGGACAGAGAGATACATTGTAAAGAGACTGCAAAGCAGAATAAAATATTTAGCACCACATTCAGATTCATACGTGTACCGAAATCAACATTTTCCACATAAAATGTTGAGTAACAATATGTCTGGCTGATGTCTGGTGCAGCATATCCAGTTACCGGAGGAAAATCCAATAACTACGACTGTGTGTTTGACCATCAAGTGTAGAATCTGTGATTCATGGCATTTTAGTGTAAAAAAATAGTGTCCCCAAGCCCCGAAACTAGGTCTGGTACCAGCAGGACATTTCATAAGTAGAAAACAAATTAATTAAGTTTGTAAATGATAGTTAAAGGTATTCGTCAGATTTTGTTTGTCTCATTTTTGGTTTTGGATTGTTAATTACTTAATTTATAAATTCTTTGATTGTTCTTTACTTTTCAAGCCCAAGTAAATGACACTGAGAGAATTGTTATCAAATTGCTAAACTTTGACATTTAAATGTATTTACCCACCGAGCAAATGTCGTAAATTTATATTCAATAAAGTAAATTGTCTTATAAAGGTTTTGTTTTATTTAGAAGGCCCAACAAATTATACCATTAATAAATTTCGGCATACCAACATAGGGCAAATTAATTGTAACATTAACAGTAAATAATTTTTGTGAAATAATTCATTTAATTAATTTTTTTATCTATTAATTACATTTTTGGCTTCCACAACATGGGGCAATTAATTCAATTAATTATATAGATTGCCCTTTATTTATTACAATATATAATTGCAGTATAAGGAGGAAAGACTGAAAATATTTAGCCAGGAAGGGATTTGAACATATACATTCTTCTCAGTACACAGTTGCTTAGATTTATTAAATTTTCTAAAAATTAACTTGCATTGTTTTTATAGTTTCATATAAAATTACCTGCTGCCCATATTGAACCGAATTTGAAGAAGATTAGGAAAAATATTTTATATTGTTGCTGAGCTGAAGAAAGTAAAAGAGGAGTTCTTTACATAATGACACTAAAGAATGTCACATTTTTTACATTTTGATGAACCAACTGGGGCTTTGAACTAGGGACAGACCTTAGAGAGATCAAGCACACAGTTTTCTGCATACAGAGCATGTGGCAGATACAAGGAGATTGTTATTATGTGGTCATGTGGCATATACAAATGTGAGATTGATGATTCAGAATAATGCAATAAAATATAATTAAAGAAGTAAGCTGAGTTTATTTTGGGGAAGAAATCATGATAGACAGGCTGGGGGTATTGCATATAAAAGCTATGGAGAATTGCAGGAAATCATGTTTAAAAGAGAAAAGTGATATTTAAAAAGATAGAGAATAAATATTTGGACTCTTTTATACCACTGACAAATAAGCAGCTACCAAAATTGAAAATTGGTTGTGAAAGTTCTATTCCCATTTATTAAAGTTTCCTATGGATTTTATCATGATGTAGCTAATATATTTAACTTCAATATAAACAACTAAGTTGTCACAATTCAGAATCAGAGGGACTTGAAGTATGTGCTAAGAGTGCAGTTGCCACCATTTCTCATACATTCAAATTTAATCTTCTTGAAATGTCCAATTTATATGCACATAAAATTCAAATTTATTTATGGATGAATATGCCTAAAGATATATTGTGAACAATTATGATTATTTTTCATTTTTTATCATACTAAAGGCCTATGTAAAACATAAGTCCATCAATCTACTTTAACAATAATTTGATATGACAAATCTGGGTCATATTATAAAATTATTGTTTTTATTAAAATTTATCCATAACATAAAAATAAACCATTTTTAAATGACAAATTTACTGATTTCATTCATAATTGTTAACTTGAAACAATTAATTTACATGAAATAAACCAAATACTCACTTGTTCCTTCCAAACGCCGTGCAAGTTCCTTTGTGAAAAGTATATCTGTATATTTTGAAACATAGTACAGATAAGCTGGAAAACCATTTACTGGATTAATATTTTCCAAATTTACTCTAGCCAATTTATATAATTCAGAAGCAACCACCACTATGCGACTGGGTGCTGACTGTTTTATTAAGTCTGAAATAAAATCAGTCATTAGTAAATCTATTCTGATGATCTAATTATTAGCATGTTTTCTGAAGTTATAAATATATTTCATACCAAATAGCAACATTTTTTTAATGACAAAACAGTCTTGATTATATCTTAGCACTATTCAATCACAAACATTTATTCAAAAACAGAATTCTTTAGTATTTATAGGAGATTTGCATGACATTAAACTCTTTAATGAGTCAATGTAATAGTAGCTTTCAACTGTTCATAAGCATAAATATGCAGGAGTTTTTCGAAATTACATTAATCACACAGAGATGTACTGTTATCAATTACTTATATTGTGTTCTTTTTTCAACATTAAAGAAATGAAGACTGGTATATTTAGTTTGTTTTGCATTTACATTAAACACTTCAAAGCACTATAGTATTAAAAACATTTTTATCAATCAATCATTGACTTTTGTCAACTAAAATATGTATTGTAACGAATATAACGATAATAAACATTTATTTATACTTGACTTAGAATTTTGTTTTAAATTGTCTTAAATTAATATTAGTATAATTGTCAGAAAGACAAACATATTTTCATAAATTCTTTTTAAGATTAAGTGGGGTGTTTGGTTGGAATAAAGTGTGTTTGCCTACAATACCAAAATACTGTTGTAATGAGTTTGTTATTATTTACCTATGCCTGTACCCTATCCATTCCACCTCTACACCTAATAAGACTTACTATATTCACCTGGTTTGGACATTGGCCCAGTAACTTTTGTATTGTATTTATTTAATCCACAAAGCTTAAATGATTAAAGTGTCTGTGTACTAAACAGATATTTAATATTTTCTGTTCTTCCTTCTTCTTTATTTCTTCTCCCTGCATTGACATATGCTTTTCTTTACACATAATTCTATAACTGAGCATATGCATTCACATAATGTGTGTTCCCACCTTTCTCCTATTTATTTCTATCTTTCCTCACAATCCAAAGGGCAAATGTGACTTTGCCACCAAATTTCCAAAAATGGGCTTCAGCATCTGATGAATTGGGGATAAGGCATTAAGGAATGTCAGTGTGAGCATTGGTTGAAATTGTGGCTTTGGGCAGGAGCAGCTATTGTGGGTTTTGGACACTTTTACAGTGCTGCATTCAGGAAGAGGTAATTTTCTTTGGTTAATATAGAAAGGTGGGCAGATTCTTCAATTAATATGGTAAACAATGTGGGATGATGAGTAAATAATCTTATTTGATTTTGAAGGTGACTATTTGTGGAGGAGTTTGGAGGAAAGTAGTTGGTTGAAGGATAGAGGAGACATGACAGCACATGGTGGGAAATCCAGCTTAAGTAGTATCGGGCCTACAAGAGCAAACAAGGATACTGTTTAGGTGAGGAGGGAGCCTGAAGGGTATTTAAGGAGTATTACGGGAAGGATCCTTTTTACATCTGGGTTGGATTGGAGTTCAGTGTAAGCCAGGTGGAGAATGGAGTTGAGTTTTTGTAGTCCAGGAAAGTAGGTTGTGGTTAAGGGTGGACCACATTTTTTATATTAGTCAAGAGTTGGTTCAGATAGTTGTACATTGGATAGGTCACAGGATATGTTTTTGGAGGAGGACACTAGGATATTTTCTATTTATGAAAGCATTGAGGAACTGGTTTGGTGTAGGTGACCAGACTGTTCAAAGTAAAGCAAATGTGAGGCCCCCTAAGAGCTAAGCTATATGTAACCGAGAGTTTGGTATGCTCAGGATGACATCTGGTGAGGTGGAGATAGAATAAGGTGTTAGTGGGTTTAATGTGGACATATCTGGCCAGAACTGGTTCTGGAGTAGTTCCAAGTGAATTCAATGTGAAATTAGGAGATTGGGTTTTTAAGAAAATCCATCATATGAAGATATCATCCATGAACTAGAACCAGGTTAAGGGTTTCAGTGGAAAGTAATTTTTTGCTGTTCCAGTTGTCCAATGCACATGTTTTGCAAATGAGAGGGCTGTCCAGGTGCCCATAGCTGTGCCTGTTATTTGGTGGTAGATGTTTTGAAACAAGAAGTAATTCTTGGAGGGACAAAATTGGTATGGGAGATCATGAAGTTAGTGGTTTGGAAGGAATTTAGTGACCTGTGAGACAATAACTATTCAAGTGCCACTAGGCAACCGGCATGGGGGTTGTTAGTTTATAGGGAGACAACATATTTGGTAACCATGAGGGTATTAGGCAGAAGCCTAAGTTTGGAAGTTCACAACAGCAGTGAAGGAAATGGCCTGTGTCTGGAATGAAGGCAGGAAGTTTTACACTATTGGTTGGAGGAATTCATCCACCAATGTGGAAATCCTTTCAGACAGGAACTTATAGCCAACAACAATTGGGTGACCCCAGATCCAGGTTTGTGGATTTATGTGAGCAGTTAGAAGGTAGGTGTTCTTGGGTTTTTTGGTCTGAGGATATAAAAAAATCAGGTGATAATTTTTTAAATGGTTCATGTGTTTGAACAAACTTGTCTGTTTCAGAAGTGATAGAAGTGGTGTCATTAGGAACACAAAACTCTCTTAGTAATGATTTTACTTAATAATATAGCTCATTTTTCTAGTTGTTTGCATAGAATTAGTGTTGCACTTTATTTTTAATTAAGAGTACAGAAAATTATGCAGTTTTTCTAAAAAAATTGAGAAATATTCCTACATAAAGTATAAAATAAGTTGCAGGTTTTGTATAGCTTTTTCACAGAAAAAACTTAACAGATTCAAATTGAAATTTATTCAATATGATTTGCTTTCTAAGCTAGAATTTCTCTTGTTATATTTACATTATAAGTCATTCATTGTTTATTTATATCCAAAGTTCCAATCTGCACTTAATTAAGTTAAGATACATGTAAATAAGTCAATGTTTCCTATTTATACCCACTTGAAATTTTACTATGGACCATTTTACTATGACAAAATGATATCTTATAATGGTTAAGTTATAAATATAATGCCAAAATAAAGTACAGGGCATAACTATATGAAATTCAATTTGAACTTTTTACCTATTAAAAGATGTGTCAGCAAAAAGGGACCAAAATAATTTGTTGCCATTGTAAGTTCAAGACCATCAGATGTAGTTTTTGATCCAAACATGTGGGCAGTACCAGCATTATGAATGAGGACATCTAAGCGTCTCTCTGTTGCCAGAATCTTCTTTGCAAACTCACGTACAGATTGCAAGTTACTTATGTCTACTGTTTGCACAATGACATGTTGATTACCAGTTGCTGATATTATTTCATCTAAAATGGAAATATGATATTATAATGGATCAAAATTAATAGAGGAAGTGTACAAGTTAAATCTGTTCACTCATACCTCTGACTTTGTTTGCAGTTTCAGCTGTACGGCAAGCCATAATTACTTTAGCACCACGTCTTGCCAAGTCCAATGCTGTTTCCTTTCCAATGCCTATTTAAAATTATATAAATTAACAATCCAGTATACAATGAATAATAGCTAATACACATATTTTATGACTCATTGAACAATCAGAATCTTAGATCAAGACCTATGATCATAGATAAACTTATGTTTTTATGTAGTCACCACTCATGGAAAAGCAGAACTTTTAGTTGTTCACCACACTAACAGAATAATTGTAAGACAAAAATACATTAGTTAAGAGTTGCATTCTTTATTTTTGCCATTATTTTACCACATACTTGAATACATGATATTAGGCATATTTTTAATTACCTTTCATAGCTCTACTTACAATTGAGACACACTTCTATTTAAAACTTTTCAAACCATTATTTAGAACTTGTACGAATAAAAAACTGCTTGTGTGCTCAATAATTTGTTAAAAAAGCTACTTATAATTTTAATTTAATGTGAACTTGCATTATGCTCATATTTTATTTACACTCTTAATGAAGGACTCATTAAGCTAAATGTTTACAACAATATATAGTTTGCCAAACAATACCATAAATTAATCAGTATATTTTCTGCCTGTCAAACAAAATACAGTATTTTAACATGGGTATTAATTTTATTACTGTACATCTCTTTAAGAACACTGATGTTGCATACAATACTTCCCACAACGACTAAACAGGAACAAAAACTATTTATTGAAAAGAAGTGTTTGCATACTTTTCTGTTCTATGAATAAATTTTTTCATGTAAAAGTATGCTTGCCACAATATTTATAACTAAAAATCTTCGTCCTTCATACACATTATTATTATCATTGGCTCACAGCCCATTGAGGCCTTTGCCTACTAGGACTGCTGCTAGACTGTCATCTTCCATGAATATTCTGGAATTAGGAATGGTATGTGGTCATCTGTAATTCTATTTTTCATGACATTGACGAGCCCAAACATCCATGTCCATGCTGGGATTTGAAGCCAGGTCTTCTGTGATGCTGACCTCTACACTATATCACGTTGGTACATTATTATATAATAATCAAAATTTACATTACATCCAAAAAGAATTTTACTTTGAAGTCCAATGTTTTATTGTATTTCACCCGTCAACAAAAGCACATCATATGAAAGGTCAAGAAGTGATTGGGGGCCTAAACATAAATAAGATTACAGAGAAATACAAGCTTTACATTATTTTTATTGCTCTGACCAGTTAATAAATATATGTATCCAAGTATTCATTTTATGATGGAATTTTTATATTAGCAACTGAAAAAAGTGTTGAAAAGCCTGCTAGAGTACCGACGTCATCCAAGCTGGCAGTTCTTCAGCGGTTGTAATTCTCTTCTTTTTCTGCATCGATTGGTTCAGAATTTATATCTGAACTACCTGAGATTTTACTACACTTGAAACTCGTAAAGATGTGTGTTCATCATATGTAAAGTAATATTTATTTTAAAATAAATATGTTTTTATCCTGCCGTTAACTGAAAAAATCCTCCAAGATGCACAAATAGACATCTGTAGACGAGATAGAGAACGTCTATGGTATCAGTACGATCTCTATTGGACAGAACGCGAATTTATCAAAAACGACCCTGACAGCGGCTATGAATATTTTTTTTACAACTATATTCATCTACGTAAGCCCTAAATACTCCTAAAAGGACAGTATCATTCACTATTCTAACTCGATTGATTAATTGAATATTTTTTTCTATTTTTTAATAAATAGTTTGTTTCCTCCGTTTCGTCACAGTGAAATTTATTGAAAAATAATATCTATTCATTGCCGTAACTGAAAACTTAACATATTAGTTAATTACAGCTTTTCACGTTTTAGTTGACCAGAAATCAACACCTCTATCACAATTTACGGGTTAAGTATGACTTTTTTGTGTACAACTGAGTGCTGTAATTGACAGGTGCTAATAAATAATTTTAGTTTTAATTTTATATAAACTATATATTTTATATAAACTAACCTGAATTTGCACCCGTCACAATTACAGTTTTTCCTTCCATCTTCTTCTTACTTTTACACTTTCCGCAAGTGATCGTTAGATAGAGTTGAAGTAAAGCGAAAAATGCTACAATTATCACTGAACCAATAAGCACAGTCGTGCATAGGCAACTACTTCCATTAGGGAGCATTACTTTTCTGTAATAAAAAAATAGAAAACAATTAAACATATATTATATTGCACAGTATGTTTGAACATGAATCATTAACATAATATTTACATTCATTAATTGATGTATTTCTTACATTTAGGGAATATATCAAGTACAACTTAATTAGGTTTTTTTGTACAAGGGATAACAAAACTAAGGAAAAGGTTAGATCAGGTTAATTTTAATATCACATTGGGTCAAAACAGTTATATCACTTAAAAAAAACAGACAACTAGGTAATTATAATTTCACGATAGTAAATACAGATTAATAAATCTGTTAAAAATAGTGTTTTTCTACGATTTTTTTCCTTCTCGCAACATGATCTACATTGAGTTCCGCATCTGGTCCTCGAGATTTCAATTACATTACTAAAAAAAAATTGATTTGCCTTATCCGGAATGGATTCTGTAAACAATGTACTGACTGCACGGAGACAGGCTTGAATGTAGTATGAAATAAATATTTTTTTATTATTGTTACAATAATAATGGAAGGTAACAAAGATTGAGAACGTGAACGAATTAACAAACTGCCGAGTATGACACCTGACTGAATTCAGATCACGAACTGACGGTTTGAGTCTCACCTCAAGTTTTTAAGTGAAGTGTAACCTATACTAAAATCAACGGAAGGAGTTCCCTGACGCAGTTGTTATTGTGAGCCTTGCAGAACAACACCGTCAGCAATCTCGATTGAGGTAGACAGCATTGTCCTACATGCTGTTGCGGCATACTCGATCCAAATTCCGTTATCGCTTCATATATATATATATATATATATATATATATAATTCTCTAACTCTTCAGTGAGCAACAATTTCGTGAGTTATTAATTTGTTTGATAATTTTTTATTAATTGACGTTCCGAAACGCCGTGATGTGAGCGTAACAAACTCGGGTGGGCTTGCCTTTGCGACACCGTCATTTTTAGACAATTCTGGGAATATACATTACTCAAGTATTTCTTATAAAGATCAAATGCAATAATGGGCTTAATGGAATGACCAGCTACCACATGAGCTCCTTCCAAGGGTGATTCTTCTATTGACATTTGGTATATTAAGGCTGATATTTTATATGTTAAGTTCTTCACACGTATTCAATTCACATTTCCTGTAAATTTTTGGCGCTGATATTTTTTATGTTTGAGATGTCAGACTAATAGACAGCCGGAAGTGGATTTAATTGAATTGACGAGAAGCAAGGGTGCAAAAAAGGTAATTTTTATTATAATTTTAATTCTTTCATGTAGACAAACGCAAATATTTGAAAAATAATATTTTTATGTCGTCAAATAAATTTTCTCTCACTCTTTGTGTCCTATCCACAGATAAATTGGGATACATTACAGACAGTTAGTTCCCAGCACAGCATGATTATTTTTTTTAGGGCAACAGGCTACATGAGGGTAATCCACTTTGGGCAACTCCCCTTTAATAGCATAGGAAGGGATTTGAAAGGGGGGATGCGGAAGGGTGGAGGAAGGTAGCCAAGGGTTACTAGGGCCTCCGGGCTATATTTTAAGGATCCTACCCGGCATTCGCCTAAAGAAATGCAGGGAAAACCTGCATCGGGTAGGTCGGGCATTGGGTACTTGTCCCACGTCCTTCCGATAGCGGGATTGGAGTTTGCTGTGGGGACGCAGCATTCCCTTCTCCGTGCCTCGACCAGTTTAGGAGGCAGCTGGCCGACTATTCCAATGGGAATAGCGAACAACTCTTACCGTATGCCCAAGGTCTGCGACCCCGGAACATACACCTCTCAAAACAGGCCGAGGTGCCTCGGCTTGCGGGAACCTTAGTTCAAAAACGGAGAGGAAAAGGCATACCCAAAGGTAGCCCCTTCGTATCTCTCCTAAAATGTTCTGCCTGCGAGAGAACATCCCTCGCAGGTATTGCCTGCGAGAGAATAGCCCTCGCAGGCCTTACCAGCACAGCATGAATTATTAATTAACTTAAATAGACTTGAAAACGATAGTGTTCCTGTGAGAAACAGTTTCAACTAATTAGAATACGAAAATTAACTATTTTGGCATATAAAACCAAAGTATAATTAATTCGATGTAGAGTTAATCGATATACTAAATAAATTGAAGAGACAGTTGTTTAATTTTCTTCATTGTTACACTATACAATTTCAGTTACAGCTTAACTTACACTTTCTTACTGTTATTTAGAAAGCTTCATCTGTGAAAGGACATGTCTCACAAACCTGAAGGTAGGTTGTTCCAACTTTACTCCGGTTTAGAAAGGAGACTTTTCCCACACAATTTTTTAATTTCTCCGCCATTTTTCTTTTGCAATTCTGGTCCCTTCTATTACAGTAATTGGCTAATTCCAGTTGTCATTGAATATCTTTCCATTATTTTGAGCCTACACAGGATTTAAAAAGTTATTCCTGTCATCTTTCTAAAACTAAATCAACATAACTGCTCGACTTTTTCAGATCTATATCAACGATCCCGCATCACAAAATTTACATATCCTTTCTTTAAATCTTTCCATTTACATAGTCGGCCAGCTGCCTCTTCAACTGGTCGAGGCACGGAGAAGGGAATACTGCGTCCGCAAAGCAAACCCTTCTCCCGTCATCGGAAGGGCGTGGGACAAGTACCCAATGCCCGACCTACCTGATACAGGTTTTTCTAGGGTTTTCCCTGCAGCACTTTAAGGCGAATTGCCGGGTAGGATCCTTAAACCATAGCCCGGGGTCCCTAGTCAACCCTTGGCTACCTTCCTCTACCATTCCGCATCCCCCCTTCCTATTCTATTAAAGGGGAGTTGCCACCATGTGGATTACCCTCATATAGTCTGTTAACCTAAAAACAAAACAAAAACACACAACAACAACAACACACACACACTTTTTCAGACTTACATAAATAAATACCCGGGCAAAGCCGATCCACTCAGCTAGTTTTCTAACAATAAAAGCGAGTCTTGAGAATAATACCTTCTGTGAATTGGAATGCGAGCTGTAAACCTTTGTTCTGGAAACTAAGAATTTTCACATTTCCCAGAACTTCCATACACACATAAATCACGTTTGGCGTAAGATTGACACAAACCACCTTCACGTCACGAGACATCGTTCCCAACTACGAAGAGAAAATAATCGCCTTAGCCTCTAGGAAACGACCGTTCGTTATTCTGGTATAAACCTATAGAATAATCTCCCAAATTATACAAAAAAACTTATAACTTATTCTTGAAATTATGAATAATATGGCCAAAAAACAGACCTCACAAAAATAAAAACAAGTACGTTTCTTCCACAAATTTATGGACCTTCTCAAGTACATAAACAAGAAACCGGGAAACTTCTGGTATAATATATATATCTGTCCAAGATGATAGGAGTCAAGTGGGTAGGAAAAAGAACGTGGACTTTGTTCAAAGAGGCTTTGAATATAAAGAACAGTTCCTTTGTTCATTTTGATGTAAACCGTGAACTGTTGGATATTCTCAAAACTTGACCATCGTCGCCAATATTCTCACAGAAAATTGTTATCCATATTATTTTATTAAATTCAACATTACTAATAGACTCAAAGACCTTTTATATTCCCCTATTGCCAAACCTCGTATTGTTTCCAAAGTTGAGATCATTTTTCCGTACTCCAGGGGATTACACATAAACACCTTTAAAATTATGACATCAGTATTGGTATTATTTATAGATCCTCAAATTCGCTTTTATGATTTATCAAGAACGACAAAGATCAGTTACAAGCTGATGACACGCAGTTTGTAGTATACAAAATGAAGTGATTGCATTTCTGTTTACATTGGCCAGACTAAACGGGCTCTAAAGACGAGGATCAAAGAACACATATCGAATTATAACTTACCTAACGACAAGAATTCTGTGATTACCAAACACATATATGTAAAGCAGTACAATATAAACTGAAGCAAAGTTAAGATCCTTGATGTTGAGCCCAATTCTTATCAAAGACTAATTTCGGAAATGGTTCACATCAAAATGGTCAACGGAATGCTCTTAATATTTAAAGTGCCACCGACTCTTTGAGCAAAGTCTACAATCTTTTGCTACCTACTTGACTCCTATCATCTTTTGATAATTATATATACCAACACACAGAAGTTTCCCGGTTTCTTGTTTATGTACTTGAGAAGGTCCACAAAACTGTGGAGGAAACATTCTACTTGTTTTTATTTTTGTGAGGTACGTTTTTTGGCTATATTTTAAATAATCGTAATATATATTGTAGTAATTGGTAATTAAGACATTGTTCTAATTGGAAAGTTGGATTGTAGAGGACTCATTATTAGTGGATATAGAGCGGACGCCGCAACAATCCGGCAAGGCAAAGAAAACATTGTTGAGGAGTCGAGAAGGTTCTACGCGCTCAAAAACTTTCGAGACGAACAAACAGTCAGGAAATAGGCAGTCGGGCAGTAGGCAGCGAGGAGAAAAGACTAAAATTCCAAGTCATGAAAATTTGAACAGATAACAGTCGGTCAGCAGACAGCGAATAGACCAGACGAAAAGTTTTACAGTCGGCAGTCAGAACGAAAGAATGTGGTCCAGTTACAAACATGCTTTCAAATATTAAAAAGTAAAGCAATATTCAGGCGGGAAGGAGACAGAGCAACTAGTTGCAGTAAATCATCGAGAACCAACAAATTTGTGTTAAACCAACTAACAAACAACGCCAATTAGAGCCTGTGAACATTTAGAGTCTGTGAGAACTTAGAATCAGTGATGTCCCCAAAATTGTGCACGAAAAACTAAAAATGAGACCTGGGCGGCCGTAAGTAGAGAAAAACTTTAAAATCATTTGTAAACCGTGTTTAAAAGATAAAAGTCAGATCGTTCTTTAATTATTTAATTATCAATAAAATGAGATCGTTAATTCTTGATAAAATTAAAATTGTTTAAATTCAATCTTTAGTATTATTTCTTCCGCAACAAATTTCGTCTATGTTAAGACGCATTGATTTCCATATAAATCAAATGTAAATTTGTGGTTGTTTTTTTTCATTTGTTAAATTCAGCCATTTTTATTATATTTAATTATTACAATATGTATAATATGGTGACCACCAATATATGTAGTGAAAGGATTTTTATAATTTATTTAATATTTGTATTATCAGCGTAATATTATGGTCCAGGCATTGTTGGCTATAGTCAGCGTAGCGTAAGAATGAGGAGTTTTCAGACGATATTATTGTCGACGGCTTTTTGAGGTTGAAAGCTTGGACGAGAGAACAGTTCAGTCGGCGCTGAATAATGACCCAGAGCGGTCAAGAATTTTTCCATGTGGACTTCAAACTAGGCAGAGCTGAGACCCCAATACTGGTAGAACTTGGACGAAAATGTTGTAGAAGAAACATTGGCAGTCAGTTTGACCGGAAATATGGCAAGGTAAAAGTAAAGTTATGGAATATGGTTTTGAAAAGTTGTTATTAGTTGATGAGAGAGATCTAAACCAACGGCGATTTAAAACTGATCGCTAAAACATTCTGTAGGACTTCATTGTCTGTGGTAACGTGGAAATTCGTTTTGTTGTGTTGACGTGGGTTGTGAACTGTGAAATACCATGGCCTGTTAATTAAAATATTTTTAAACTATTGGTGAAGTGAGTACGTAGTGTTTGAAGCGAGCTGTTCCGATGATTGGTATGTACGAAATTTCCATTGTAAACCTAGTATAAAAATTGCGTGCCGTGAGATTTCGTAAGATTTCATCAAATTTCTATATATTTTTCCTACGTTAATATTTCTCATGTAAATTTAATTTAATATTTTGTTTTTCTTTAATTCGGTTATAATTGCCGGTTACTATAACTGCCGGAAAAGTGACCGTGAGGGTTTTAATAAATTCAATAAAGCTGTGGCATCTATGTAAAAGTTTTGTATAAAATCCAACTAAATATAAATTGGTAATAAACGTTTTGTATTTAAAATTTAAGTGTTTAAACTACTTCATTTATCAAATCATAATTTATTACATAAATTGGCCGCAACGTGGTGTCATTGTTATATCTTTAAATTGTTTACTACAGTATATATAGTATATATATATATATATATATATTGTAGTAATTGGTAATTAAGACATTCTTCTAATTGGAAAGTTGGATTGTAGAGGACTCATTATTAGTGGATATAGAGCGGACGCCGCAACAACCCGGCAAGGCAAAGAAAACATTGTTGAGGTTCTACGCGCTTAAAATCTACGAGACGAAGAGGACAGTCGGGCCGTAGGCAGCGAGGAGAAAAGACCAAAATTCCAAGTCATAAAAATTTGAACAGTACAGTGGGTGAGCAGACAGCGAATAGAACGGACGAAAAGTTTTACAATCGGCAGTCAGAACGAAAGATTGTGGCCCAGTCACAAACATGCTTTCAATTATTAAAAAGTAAAGCAATATTCAGACAAACCAATGAAGTCCATTGTCAACTAAAGCCACGAGATCTACAAATCCATGTTGCAGTAGAGCATCGAGAACCAACCAATTTGTGTTAAACCAACTAACAAACAACGCCAATTAGAGTCTGTGAGAACTTAGAATCAGTGATGTCCCCAAAATTGTGCACGGAAAACTAAAAATGAGACCTGGGCGGCCGTAAGTAGAGAAAACTTTAAAATAATTTGTAAACCGTGTTTAAAAGATAAAAGTCAGATCGTTCTTTAATTTTAATTATCGATAGAATGAGATTGTTAATTCTTGATAAAATTGAAATTGTTAAATTCAATCTTTAGTATTATTTCTTCCGCACCAAATTTCGTCTATGTTTAGACGCATTTATTAGTGTATTTCATTTTAAAAGCGCAAATTTAATTATTTTTAATTATTACAATATATATATATATATATATATATATATATATATATATATATATATATACAGATGTAAATTTTTACATTATACTAGAAATATTGAAAAATGTATTAATTAATAGACGTTTTTATACAGTTAGAGTTTATCGAAAGGCCTTAGTAAATATTTGAACAAACTTATAGTTTGCTGGAATTTCGTAATATTGGAGTAAATATATAGAAACTTGTCTATTGAATTATACTGCCGTTCCGTTTTTTTCATTCACGTTCGACGTCAATCTTCGCAAGAAATGCTGGCGAGGATCACGCTGCATGGAAGACACAAGTGATCAGTGTTGTATCAGTATTGATCAGTTATGTATAAATATAGTGTTGTGTTATTTTACATAAGTTGCCAGTATTATAAAATCATTGCGAACAAGAATTTTAATCAATGTTTGTATTCACTGTCGTATCCTATTTCCTCGTTCGATGATTAATGGGGGAAAAATAAAATAAATCTAAATCTACACGTAAAGTCAAGTTTTTTTTAACGTTTCCGCTCCTTTTGTCATTACATGCTTTGCTACTCAATTGCGATGTTTCAAACTTGTACAATCCAAGGACTCACTGTAAGCATCTTGTAACACTGATTCGGCACATAGGTTATAATTCTGATTGAATTCCCCACCTATAAAATAGCCTTGTTCTTTTTACATTTAATTTTCATTTATCAAGTGTAACCGAAATGATTTTGTAGAAATTCATCATCAGGGTTCCCCCCCCCCCCCTTTTTTTTAAACATGATTGGATTAATATAGAGTTCAGTATTTAAATAAGTGTAATTTCGTAAGGTTGTGAAGGTTTATGAAGTAGATCGCAGTCGCGAACTCACCTAAGATGCTGCGACGCGACGCGGACAACTGGTGTGGTTAAAGCAGGACACCTTCGCGCAGGAAAGCAGGAGGAAGAAAGTACCGGTGCATCGGCCGTGGAGGGGAGGCTCGCGTACAGTCCGCGTGGAAAGACTGTGTCCTCACTCAGCGATGGCCGGTGTGGCTTCTCAGTCTGAATTACGCAAAACGTATATGCTAACTTTCTTGTTTTTGTTTTTTGTGTGACAGAGTGTTGGTCGCAGTAATACAAAAGACGATTTCAAAAACAACAATCACAGTATTTCAGCACTACTGCCCTTGGAACGTTGAGCTATTTTAAATTACTGGTATCTCTTAATTTTATTTGTGCAGCGAATACAATTTTTAGACTGGTCAATTAAATCAATTAACAAATAAATTCAGCCCTGCGACATAAGCAGAATCAATTATGTCCAACTAACTTCATTGATTTAAAAACAAGACAACTAGGTTGCTTTGAATATTTTCATTCTGTTTTGCATTGCGGAAATACATTCCGCGGAAATTCAACAGGAAAAGACAAGGTTTTTGCTGCGAAAAATGTGATGTCCGAACACAATGTCAGGTGACTTCACGAACTCGTGCAGTAGTCTCTTACTTTCACTCTGTAATTTACTCGTTAGTAGTATTTGTGAAATAGACAAAAAATTAAAAATTCTGATATTCATGACTTCAAAATAAGGAAAAAACATGTTCCATAGCAAAAATGTAAAGAACTGTCAAGTGCACAGAATTATGTACATTATTCATAAATTGTTATCTTAAATAAACCGCCACAAAGAATTAAATGGTTATATAATAACTGAAGTCAATTTAGAGCTAACTTCATTTCTTCATAGCCAGTTATTCTAGAGTCTAAAATTGTTTATTTAAGAATATGAATAATGTCAGAATAAAAAGTTTAATAAAGAAATTACTATTAATAAGAAAGAAATCCAAATACAGACAAAATAATGATGATATAAATACCACACAACGTTTCTGAAAGCCTGGTTCCTTTCTTCAGGTGCAGAAAAGCTTTTGAGTTTTGTCATTTGACTTGTGCAGTTGTGTTTCTTTAGGATGATGCGTTGTTTTCTGGAACTGGATAAAGGAACAAGGCTTCCGGAAACGTTGTGTGGCATTTATATTATCACTTCTTTTGTCTGTATTTAGCTATCTTTCTTATTATTATTTTTCTATCAGACGTAAATTTTCATGCTACAGAAATTACTAATTGTTAGACATACTCGACGTTTCGTCCTTACATTGGGAACTCTTCAGATATTAATTAATTAGGAGACATCTCTAAGCTCTGTATTTTTTTTGCATTTACTGAAATTTTCTTGCAGAATTTGAGTTAATTTAGTAATATTACAATCAGAAGTAGTGAACAATATTAGGTTCAATTTTTTTTTGTATAAGTAGCCTTTTTATATATGTCAAGTTGGAAGACAACATTTCTTCCCCAAAGATACAGTCTCAAATACTTCTCGGGAAATTTGTTTCTTGCTTAAATTTATAAAAATAAGTAATTTCTAAACCGGAGTAAAATTAGAGCAACCTACCTTCAGGTTTTTTAGACATTTCCTTTCTCAGATGAAGCTTTATAAATAACAGTAAGGAAGTGTAAGTTAAACTGTAACTGAAATTTTATAGTGTAACAGTGATGCAAATTAATTATGTGTATGTCTAACAAATTAGTATGAGGAAGTAACTTTTTATTCTCACTTGTTTGGCCATTATTTTTATATTATATCCTTCAAGCATGCCAGATAATTTTCAGTGTGAATTACGAATCCGAGATGTAGAAATAAGTTACAAAATTATGTCATGAACGATTACATCACGGTGGACAACACATTACTAATATTGTAATATAGCTGTAAATAGCCAGCCGGATATTTGATAGCATATTATTACTTTGGAATCAAATGATTGTAAATAGTCGACATGTACTATTAATAACTTAAATGAATGATTACGTACAATGTAGAACTTGAATGAAATTATTTTAATATTAAACTAAAATTAACAAAAAAATAATCACCCTGACAGATTCCACATCCTTGAAGCTTGGTTTTCAATACAGGATCTACGAAATGTGACATACTTTTATTATTATTTGATGAAAGATGTCCGCATAATCGTGTTAAAAGTATTTGAATTATATGCTTGGCTCCATGCGATTCTACATCTTCTACGATTAATACGTAAAAATTTTCCGTTTATACTTTAACTTCTGTTTTTTCTTTGCTTTCCTATTGCGTAAATACAAAAATTTTATAACAGTCTCATTACTTCTATTGTTCCGCACACTTAGATACATCATCTCTCATACTACCCCAAATACTCAAATTAATTCATGTACAGTCATTTTTTGCTAATGTCGTGTGATTAGATTGTGCCTCTTAGTTCTTTAATACAAATTCGTTCTGGGGCATTGTGAAAATTATTCTACTTGACTAAGATTTTCAAAATACGGAAATAAATAAGGAGGCTATTGTAACTATGTTTATTCACCTGATATATACAATTATTGGAGGTCGCATTTAAAGTTAGAATCAATTCGAGTCAACACACTTCTTTACTGCTCAAAGTCCACTGCTCAAAAACCAACTCCGAAATCGATTTTTGTGAGTCTTTTTCACTGCAGAAAAATTGGCCCCTTGAAGCGCCATTTTTAATTCTTCAGTTTTTTTTATATAATCTTGTTTCTTAGCTGTTTGCTCGCTGGACGTCATAACGATGTTCTGGCTGCCTTGAACTTCAGACTCACGCGGGGTTTTTTGGCCCTTGAAATGTGGTGTTTTTCAACACACCGTTTCGTTTCTTGGTCGTACGAAAATATCCACGAATCATGAGCTGTAATAAGACTCTTAAAAGTAATTAGGCTGCCGATCAATCTGACTTTTTAAGTTTCAGGACAAACCCGATGTTAATGGGCTGATCACTACTTTTAGTATCCGACACTTTGCGACGAAGCGTAAAATCACAATTATATTCAAAAACTCACCCAGGACTAATGAGTCGATAAATCGAGTTGTATGTAGTCACCGCGTTAAAATACAGTTCGCGGTCTGAGGAAAAACCACTCGAACGATAGCTAGTTACAACTTGTCTCATTTTTTTTGTCTTGGTACGTATAATCATTCCATCTTGCTTGCTCTTTCCTATTGATCTTACCATTTAACTAAAATTAAAACAAAAAAACTTTTCTTGATGTTTGTATAAGCCATGTCAATATCACGCAACAATATGCTTTTCCCATTTTGTCCCTCTTGTATTTTGGAAGACATTCTCTATAGTTCTCTAGTCCTGTCCAATTTTTCTTATCAGCTTCATGGCGAAGGAGAGGTTAGACTTCATTATTTTATTTCGAGGATATCCCGAGCCTTCTCGTCGTTGTTGTTTAATCTGATTTTCGATTATATACATTAATTGTAATTAACTTTTCAGATGATTACTAGAGAGAGGCAATATTACGTAGAATATATTTCTAGGCCAAAATGCGATTTTACCCCCTTTTTCACCGGAACTAACCCAATAGACGTGGCATCTATGTTTCGATATTCAGTGTTGCTGTCTCGACTATTCTTTTTCGGTATACTTTTCCCAACAAACAATAAACTTCAAACAGTAAGCAGACTACAGAGAAATGTCGAGCAAGCACGTCTCCTACGTGAGTGTTCGTGTTATATTTCTTACAAATAATGGATTCCAGCTAAAAGATATAGTTAATAACTTCGATCATAACAACTTTCGTAACAATCCAATTGGCCGAGGCTTTGCGACATTCACTTTTACGACTTTTTCTTTAATTCCGTCCACACTTATACAAATCTGGGTGCTGTCAACATTAATTACAAATTATCTTAATAGATTCGTTACAAACATACTAAAAAGAAAAATATTTACCGCCCAACTAACGCACCTTGGAGAAAATTTTTCAAATAGATGCGTCACCTGCAGATTTTCAAACAAGCAAATCAGTAGGAAACTAATATACAATCATTATTAATAACCGAAATTTAATTGTTTTTGTCTATATTTATGGTCGCTTTTCTGATATTAATAATGATTCTATAATATTTTCCTAGTGAATTGCTCGTTTAAAATTGACATTTATTTTCCCAAATTTTCGGCAAGAGATAAAAGTAAATATCTGAACGATATTACGTACTATGTATCAGTTATTTTATTGATTTGTCTATATTTATAGTTGCTTTTATTATTAATTACGGAGATATAACAGACGTTAAATGACCAGGATTATGTTATTATATATGCAGGTGAAAAGAAACTGTGATCTTCCTCCATAGCTCCTGAATGAAGATTTGATCGAAACTCAGAAACAAGAGAAACACAACGCGTTGGTGAAGTTGATACTAAATAAATTCGTGAAATTAAAATGTAAACTTTCAGGGAAGAAAAAGCCTAAATTCATTCTCAACATCTTCACATCGAACACATTTATTCAGCTCAGTCTATGAGGCTTTATATGCAATAAATTTCAAAGTAATTTATCAGAGAAATATATATAATACGAAAAAAATTACGTCTGATTGAAAATAATGAATTATAAAGATAGCCAATAGAGACAAAAAAGGTAATACAACGTTTCTGGGATCCTTGTTTCTTTCGTCAGGTGACCAGTTCAGTTGTGTTTCTCAAGGCTCTTCTTAGCACCTGACGAAAGGTGTATTACCTTTTTTGTCTGTATTGGCTATCTTTCTTATTCAGTACATATAATATGTTGAAGGTGCCAAATTTAAGAATGCGAGACTGTGCGATAGCAACTCAGTGACGTTGGTGACGTATGCTTTTATGCAATACCGTAACGAATCACGAGTAGTATTCGGCTAGTATTTTATTATTAAAACGAGTCTCTCCTTGGTTCCAGACTTTGAACCGCATTAGTTTATTTACTAATTCAGGAATATATGGATTTTAAAATATTTTAGAGATGAAAGACTCCTTGCAATATGAACGTGAGTATTTACTAGAGTATTTTAACCCAGACAGCAATTACAATTCTGTTTCAAACATTTCTAGGACAACACACTTCCAAATAGTTGTTTTCATAGAAGCTCGAGTAATTGAATTTACACTGAAATGAAAATACGGATCTGTAAAATATTCTGAAATCATCTTATTGTTTATACAACTTATTCACGTCATTTATTTAAGTTCGATTACGTTCAGAACTATTAATCTCCATTATCTGAGATTTAATAATCAATAAGAGATGAAAATATAGTTTGAATCTCAACATCCGCCGTAAGAAACGATGTAACTGAAAATTGAAACATCGTAACAGGTAAAATCCAATGTCAAATCTTGAGAAATATCAAAACAGGCTGTTTATCGTTGTAATGATCTGTATTGACGACGTTTTTATGCCGATTGCGCGAGATGATTTGCATGTATTACACACCTACAATGGAATAATATTGCTATTGTTTAGACACTGTATGTGGAATAAACGTCGGTATTCTCACGGACTAGCTGCTATTCCGCCAATATCTAGTGCAAGGGACTTGCAATGGCATTATTTTTTGTAGAAGAATATAATGAGTATAATAGAAAAGTTTTAATTTCTACGTTGTTATCAAGGAAGTCACCGTCGTATTACAATTATTTGATTTTCTCCAAACTATATATATATATATATATATATATATATATTTATATATTGTAATGCAAATTAATTAATCGATTAATTGTTTTGAAATAAATTTGAATTGTTTAGCGAAAAGTTTGTTTTATAGCGAGAGCGATCCGAGCGACAATGAGTGGTGAGCTCTGTTCCTATTATTGAGAGCGCGGAATCGCGTTTACGCGCGCTAAAGCATAGTGAGTTGGTCGTTGTGGTCTGGATTGTACAGAGGTCAGACATCGTCGAGCATAGTATAATAAAGTTGGTGAATCATTGGAGAATAGAAGCGGCCGACGGTGAAAACGTTGCAGAGAACGGTCTTTATAAAATTGAGCAGAGTAAAACATTCACCGAGATATTGCAACGTGAATATTGTAAAGTAATACCAGTTTCGTCAAAATAGAACTTTGTACAATCTTCGTGGAGGAATTGTTGCGGAATAACATTGGTAAATTATTGTGGAGCGTTGCAATCAACGGAATACAGCCAATCTTGCGAAATTTTAAAGTGAAGTGTAAAATCAGTGAAAACCAAGGACTGATATTAAACAATTAGAGTGTGTAAAAGAGTCCAAACGTGGTAAAATTGATTGTTCCGGTACCAGACCGACGGTTCGTAAGTAACATAATTTTGAAAATATTGTAAACGCAAATTAAAGGATAAAGTCCAATTTCGTTCTCTTTTAAATTGTCAATCAAAGTTAATTTCTTTACTTTTTAAATTCTTTCATTCTATCGACATATTGTTTAGGTAAATTGTGAACTGTTTTGTTAATAAGATTTTAAATCATTTTTTTGTGTTCATTATCAAACCCAGTAGAGGCCCTGAGAGGACAGATCTCAAATTTTGTTTGTAATTATCTTTTATTTCCACAAAATAAAATAAATATTTTGTTTAATTGTTTTTAAACTTTTCATTTAATAAAAGCTTTCCATTTGATTATTACAATACATATATATATATATATATATATATATAATATCCGAGTTTACAGATATGTACATTTGCGAACAAATTATTACACAATTTGAGAAATTAATATACTTATATACAGAACCCAACTTTTGTTGTTATGCGAGTAAAAATTATCTTGAATAAATCAAAATGTTTCGGTAATGTCTTCTTTATATGCTTCATTTAGAGGAGAAATATTATTCCATTAGAAAGTGAACTGATGATGACAATCTTCAAACTTGCTTATCATCCTCTATCAGAAACTTCTTATTAGGCCGTTCGTTAACTGGCACAACGAAGACATGAATGAATCACTGTAAGGCTTAGCCACGTAGTTGGATACTCTTGAATGGTCAAGGCACCAGTGATAACTTTAATTCATATCAAAAACATACAGCTGGAAAATGTTTACATATTATTTTAAAGGAGCCAGGTTTATGTTAAGGGGTCACAGACCTTGGTCATACGGTAAGTATTGTTTTCTGTTACCATTGGAACAGTCGGCCAGCTGCCTCCTCAACTGGTCGAGGCACGGAGAAGGGAATGCTGCGTCCGCAAAGTAAACCCCTCTCCCATCATCGAAAGAGCGTGGGACAAGGACCCAATGCCCGACCTGCCTGATGCAGGTTTTATAGGGTTTGCCCAGCATCACTAGCTACCTTCCTCTACCCTTCCGCATCCCCCCTTTCAAATCCCTTCCTATGCTATTAAAGGGGAGTTGCCACCACGTGGATTACCTTCTTGTAGCCTGTTACTAAAAGAAAAGAAACGTGTTTGAGCTATGTACCCAATACAAATTTATAACAACAATTGTATAAATAAACATTACTCAATTATGTCTGACGATGAGAAACTATTTTCTATCAAATGTACAATCAATAAACCCACAAACATTTTAGCTCTTAATATAATGATTTACGGACAATTAAGTTAGATAAATATTTAAATATATTGTGTAAATTTTTCTGACTCTATTGGACATAAATCATTATATTCATTTATAAATTATCAGATAATGTTTAATTTTAGTGGTTGCCGTAAATTAACACATTTTACTGCCCATATAAATATTATTCCCGTATATAAAAGATTGTAACGGTTTGACCAACTACATTCAGCTAAAGACAATAGTATACATATAAATAAAACAGAAATATTTTCCAGCATAACTGTGAAACGCATGGAAGCAACTTCAAACACACTCCGTAGACACACGACTTACAAACTTAGAAATAACAGTGTGGTGGGGTAAGACACTAAATGCACCCACAGAGGTTGGGGTGGTAACGATGTAGCATGCATGAATAATGCGAAAAAGACTGATAGTGTGAAATCATTCGTTTTTTGAATCGCTGAGATGAATAGTGACGCTCGATTCCGTCCATTTCAAGCCCTATCAGGAGGTGAAGGAGTTACTAATAAAAGATACTCTAGTTTTAGGGATAGTTGGGTTGAACAGTGACACTCCTAATGCCGGTTGAGCCTGCATCAGCATGGTTATGGGAAATTAAAAGGCGTGACAAATGAAATGTACAAATATTATGCAAAATTTATTGTTTTGGTTACTTGGACGCCTCCTAAGATGAATTCTGTATGCTGTGTTTATACCTTTAAAACCCCGTAAATAAATTGCTTAGATATTACACTATAGACATTTTTTTACATTCGAAATAGAAGATTGAGATAAATAAACGCTCAGACAATGTTAGGTAATCATCTACTTCAGAAAAAAAAATTGGTAAAGGGACCAATTCCCTGTTTTCTGAAATAATGTGAAAGAAACAGATGTTAATTTTCTTCGGTTTCATATAACAGACATTATATTGAATAAATAAAATTCACATATTTTGGATTATTAGGGCTCAATAAGGAGTACGAAAGGTGGATGAAACCAGTTGTGAAATGTAGACAAAAAACATTCTGCAAAATGTATAGAGCATATTGAAGAGGTATTGACGGAACATCGACTAAATGATGCAACAGTTCCTGGAAGCTCCCTTGACCCCTGTAATTATAAATGGGAAATTGTTGAAGCATGTCTACTAAACGCATGTTGTTAACGCTCTTATCCGTTTCATCTTACTAATGAGCTCGTTAGTTTTAAATTATTTTCAATTATTTTTTCCTTGTGTAACTGAAGTGCTTAATTTTCCTTATTTACGAATATTAAAAATAAATTTATTCTCCGTTTTCCAAATTTCAGAAAAAAATTAACAAAGAACTTCTTTTACGACACAAGTAATATTTCTTGCGCCAAACGATTTATAATGAGATTTCCAGAAATTGACCGAGAAGAATTTTCTATATACCTACGTATGTAATGGCTGTAGTAAAAAATTACATTTAACATTAACCCAGGATTTTTCAGAATTTATATGTGTACATTGAGTAGTTATACTTGAGACAGAATGAAAAATTTATAATACTTTCAATAATGAAGAAGGTATTTAAGATTTCACAATACTTCACAAAATGTTAGCCGTAACAAGTTCTTCACAAGTACTGATCGAAACTTGTTGTCACATAAATAATGTTAGAAGAAAATAGAGTGATCTTTACATGAGCTCGTTGGTATTATTTGTCGGCTAGTGTGATTCAGGGGAGCACCAGCTGATCACAGAGGGTAAAGGTCCGAGTAAAATTCGTACAAGGATGATAGACGTGAGGAATTGTAAAAAAAATTTCAATTTCAGAAAACCAGTTCAAAGCACTTGCGTAAGACTCCAAATTTATTTTCTCTCTAACTAAAACAACTGTCTCAGCTATGTTCTAATGCTCCTTCCAATCAGACAATATAGGAATCGAGTTCGTAAGTAAACCAACAATTATTAAGTTTTTTGTTTTAGTGATAAAACTCCAAATGCCCTTTGAGTAGTCAAACAAGAAAAGTAATAGTGTGTAATGTTTAAAATTTCCGCTGCCACCATTTAATGATATAATTCCGCTGCCACCATATAATAATCGAATTTCTCCTGGTCTCGCTAACATGAGATATGAAACTTGGGTCCGGAGTGCGCGCTAAGTCACAATCTATAATAGCTTAAAGGCTTAGAGAAATAACTTGAGGCTTTAGTCCATTAGAATAAGTAAGTTTTATTAACCTTAGTCTACAGCCTAGAGCTAAGACAATAACTTGAAAATAGAAGACAGAGTGGCATATGTTCCACGTTAAAGTAATATGCAGAGACTTGTTTACATCAGAGAAGTCTGGTCTTTTTATACAAGTGTTCGTGAAAGACATTCAAGCATCTCCAGCTCTGTGTAGGAGGCGGTACCTTCTTCACAGAGCCTCATTGTCGACACGTACCCCTTACTCAGCAGGACACGTGGGGTCTTATTTAACTCTGTTGCCGAGTCGGAAATTCTTGAATGCTTACAAAGACATATTGTTTTCTGATGCTTACTCAGAGAACGTGAGTGACCACAAAGACACTCTGTTTCCAATGCTCACTCAGAAATTCCAGAGCCTACAAAGGCAGACCTTATATATATATATATATATATATATATATATATATATATATATATATATATTGTAGTAATTAGTAACTAAGGCATTGTTCTAATTGATAGTTGAATTATAGAGGACTCATTATTGGTGGATATAGCGGACGCCGCAACAAACCGGCAATGCAAAGAAAGTATTGTTGATCGGTCGAGAAGGTTCTACGCGCTCAAAAATTTACGAGACGAACGAACAGTCGGGCAGCAGACAGCAAATAGAACAGACGAAAAGAACGAACAGTCAGGCAATGAACGGCGAGGCATAAAGACCAGCAAAGTCTATTGTACAAAAGTAGTACAGTCAGGCAATGAACGGCGAGGTGTAAAGACCACAATATTCTAATACACGAAAAGTTGAACAATTTAGTCAGTCAGCAGCGAGAATGAAAAAGGTCTAATTTAAAGAACAAGAAAGTGTTCCAGTAACCAGTACGCTGTTATATCAAAAATGCAGAAATAGAACTAGTCTTCAGTCAACAGACAAAACCAATGAGGTGCATTTTCAACAAAAATCCACGAGACCTACAAATCCAGGTTGCAGTAAATCATCGAGAATCGACAAAGTTATTTTAAACCAACTAACAAACTACGCTAATTAGAGTCTGTGAACATTTAGAGTCTGTGAGCACTTAGAATCAGTGATGTCCCCAAAATTGTGCACGAAAAGTTAAAATGAGACCTGGGCTGCCGTAAGTAGAAAGAAAACTTTAAAATCATTGTAAACCACGTTTAAAAGATAAACGTCAGATCGTTCTTTAATTATCGATAAAATGAGATCTTTAATTATTCAGATCATTCTTTATTTCTAGATAAAAATTGAAATTGTTTAAATTCAATCTTTAGCATTATTTATTCAGCAACAAATTTCGTCTATGTTCAGACGCATTGATTCCCATATAAAGTAAATGTAATTTTTGTGATTTTGATTATATAAATTCTGCCATTTATCAAACCCAGTTCAAGACCCTGAGATCCCAAATATTTTGTGATTTTTATAATTGTTTTAAATTTGGCATAATAAATCTTGTTTGTTGTTTAAAGTTATTAGTGTATTTCATTTAAGCCACAACAGATTATGTTAATTATAACAATATATATATATATATATATATATATATATATATATATTACTAGTGGAAGTGGGGTCAAAATAAACCTAACAAATGTAGTGGCTCCTAAAATGTTGATATCGTAGTGAGCAAGGTCACTCATTAATTAATTCAGTATCTACGAAGTGATAATGGCAGATATTTATAGAAGGGTTGAGAAATCTATAATATAATATGCTGCTAGAGTAAACTCGTGTATTCCTGTTGGCGGTCGGGTAAGCTGCGATTACTAGTGAAAACATACGTCAGTCTTGAATGTTTGGTTTTTAATAAATAGCTGTTCAGAAAGACCAAAGCTCGGCTATATAGGCCATGGAGTTGAATTTTAAGCTGTTTTTACGGTCAAGTGCAGGCCATTGCAGTGAGACAAGGTTAATAGTTAAGAAAACACGTGATAGAGTCTCACACTTTCTCGATCTACGAAATGGAATGGATTACCGTTTGTTGTATGGTGCTTTAAGGCGTATACTGATTCTGGTATAAGCAGCATTCATTATAAACATAATAATCTTTACACGTTGAAGAGTTTTTGTGAATGATTTATCGGAAGTCGAATTCCGTGGTGGCTTTTTCAAATGTACTTCACTTTACAACAATCTATCACAATATGAGAACATATAATATACGAGGCATGTTCATAAATTATTTTATTGTGACCATAACGGGCTGTGATATTTTGTTTCTTGAGAGTGGGCAACACGGGGTGGTAAAGGAGGATATTCTGACAGAGCGAGCATCGTAGAAACACGGTAGTTCGTAAACTCACGTTGAACTGTCCAGTTCCGTGAAATATGTCGGTAATAAATCCCGCCAAGTGCGACCCACGTGATGTTATCCGCTTCCTATTTGCGTAAGGAATAACAACTGCAGAAATTATTTCGTGATTCAAAACGGTTTACGGCGAATTCAAAAAGACTGTCGTCATAATGACGTAAACCAATTTCTCATCTGCCCAATATATTCAAAACCTCAATTTCGGGGAGGGGGTTCGTGGCCTCAGAGTTTTGGTACCGAAAATGCATAATTTTGGTCGAATTTCAGCCTCAGGGGCGGGGGGGGGGGAGGTGACCATCAATGCACAACTGAAACAAGTCAAAATGAGCATTCAAAACAAAAGGAGGGGGTTCTGACGGAAGGAGAGTGCTTGTTGCACAATAACATTCGTCCTCACGCAGCCTTTGCCAGCAAGGCGCACTTGGACTCATTTGGTTGGGATGTTTCGTACCATCCCGTATTACCCTGACTTGGCGTCTTCAGATTATAATATTTTCACCTCCCGGAAGGGACATATGGGTGGAATTAAATTCTCAACTGACGAGCAGGTGCAGAAAGAGGCCCCGAAGTGGGGGAAGGAGCTGGCGGGAGTGTTCTTCGAGGAGGGCATAAAGAAGCTGGTGCAATGGTTGACCACATGCATTGAACGGGATGACGGTTATGTGGAAAAATATTCAACAAATGTGTCAACGATACCCTGTATTTTTTTTTCAAATACACGTTTTCTAAAAAAATATAAAAATCTAGTTACTTTATTAACATGCCTCGTAGAACAATAGTTTTCCAGGAGCTGAGGTTATGGAGATGGCGAGAGTTCAGCCGAGTGCGAACGCAACACTATACCGTTTTATGACGTCATCTCACGCTATTAGGCCAGCACAAATTTATTCATCGTAAGATTTTCAAGGTGTGTTTCCTATTTTTGAAACTATATTGACAGCTAAATGAGTTAGCTAATATGGGCGGTTTACAATGAGCCAGTTACTAGGAAGTTATAAGATGGTAAATACAGAGACCAAGATTGCGAAAAATCGCCAATAGCATACGTGAACGAAAGTGAGTCCTACAAAGAGAAGAGCGTAGACACAAGATTTTCTATGTTGTAAAATGAAGTTTTTAACTATGTAATGAATGTTTAGTTCTGTAAGTGCGGCCGAGTGTTCTTAAAATAATATACCATTGTAGTTATTGTCGCTTGTAATATAGATATTGTAATAATCAACAAGACGTAAAATAAATGAAATTTGTCCAACGTTGTGGTGCCATTTTGTAATAATCAACAATGGAGCTATAATTAAATGAAATATTCAACAAGAATTTAAAACATATAATTATTTATTTCCACTTTGTTGCTTTAACTCACAAACAATTACAATTTAAAATTTTAGATCTCAGGGTCTCTACTGGGTTTTATAATTAACACAAGTTGTTGTAAAAATCTTATTAACACACAGTTTATAATTCACCCAGACAATATGTCGATAGGACATTAACTCTGATTGACAATAAAAATAGAACGAAATCTGACCTCTATCCTTTAATTACGTTTACATAAATCATTATTTTTGTTTATTTTGTTACTTACATCTGTCCAGCTGGTTCCAGCATTCTTTTTGTTTTCAGGAGTTTACTATTGCAAAATTTTTACACTGATTCTAATATCGGCTCACAGATTTTACACTCTTGAAATCAACCTTGATAGGCTCCCAGGAATTTGAATGATCCTCCTTTTTGTCAGCTATCTGGTGACTGATTGCCTTATATGAATCCTGTGATTCATAGATTTGCTAGTATTTTTACCGCAACTTTCCTGTTCCTGACTGGCTACAGATGTACACTGCTTTTACTTAGCAATATTTACGATTTAAATACTTCCGTGAATTTTTTTACTTTGTCTTAAACTCACAACTTTAAACAACGGCTAGTCTCTGTTCTAGACTCATTTGTTCCGTCCTCCGAAATGTCCCGTCACCAACTGAACTATCGCAGTCTCGAGTTTTAGCGCGCATACGCCATTTTGACTTTCCGACAAAGTAACATAGCTCGGCTCCATTGTCGCTTTGGAAGCTCCTGTGACTACTATTAAATTTTATGCCCAAACAGTTAATGTCCTAATTAATTGGCATTACAATATATATATATATATATATATATATATATATATATTAGTAATTGGTAATTAAGGCATTGTTCTAATTGAAAAGTTGAATTGTAGAGGACTCATTATTGGTGGATATAGCGGACGCCGCAACAAACCGGCAAGGCAAAGAAAGCATTGTTGATCGGTCGAGAAGGTTTTACGCGCTCAAAATTTACGAGACGAACGAAGAGTCGGGCAGCAGACAGCAAATAGAACAGACGAAAAGAACGAACAGTCAGGCAATGAACGGCGAGGTGTAAAGACCACAAAATTCTAATACACGAAAAGTTGAACAATTTAGTCAGTCAACAGCGAGAAGGAAAAAGGTCTAATTTAAAGTACGAGAGAATGTGTTCCAGTAACCAGTACGCTGTTATATCTAAAATGCAGAAATAGAACTAGTCTTCAGTCAACAGACAAAACCAATGAGGTGCATTTTCAACAAAAATCCACGAGACCTACAAATCCAGGTTGCAGTAAATCATCGAGAATCGACAAAGTTATTTTAAACCAACTAACAAACTACGCCAATTTGAGTCTGTGAACATTTAGAGTCTGTGAGTACTTAGAATCAGTGATGTCCCCAAAATTGTGCACGAAAAGTTAAAATGAGACCTGGGCGGCCGTAAGTAGAGAAAAACTTTAAAATCATTTGTAAACCGTGTTTAAAAGATAAAAGTCAGATCGTTCTTTAATTATTTAATTATCGATAATTCTTGATAAAAATTGAAATTGTTTAAATTCAGTCTTTAGTATTATTTTCTTCAGCAACAAATTTCGTCTATGTTCAGACGCATTGATTCCCATATAAAGTAAATGAAATTTTGTGTTTTTTTCATTTGTTAAATTCAGCCATTTTTATTTATTAATTATTACAATATATATATATATATATATATATATATATATATAACCTAAAAAACGTCCCGATGAAACACACAAATCAAGTTGAAACGAAATCTCTTAGTAATTACCCTTAATTAAGTCTAGAGAGAATCTTCTGTGAACTTCTTAAAATTTTTGCAAATATTTAAAATGAATTGAAAAGATTCAGATAAGCAAATGCCCAGTAATAGAAAATATGTCACTGAAACAATTTATCGTCGTTTATTGCTTTTTTATATTTTCCTGTAGTCGTAACCGTAACCAGGAACAGATGCAACCTTTCCACTCAAAATTCGTTCCACAAACAACTCTCCGCATTCGAACCGAGAAATTATTTACAAACGCCTGTTGGCATCTCCACCGATATGAACTTTGATGTACTGAAACTTTGCAAAATGTTTTCAGAATTTCGAGTGCTAATTTTCGCGAGATGGATCAATGGTTTGAGTGTTAATTGCAAAGTGATACCCAACTATCGGTGAAGAAAACACAATTTTCTGCTTTAAATTTTCAAGGATGTGGGTAATTTTGTAATGTTAAGGAACGTAGTGTAGGTACAGTCGCGGCTCAGGGGAAAGCGCCATCGTGAAACACGAAGAAAGTCGAACAGAGTCTACAACCTTGACCTTGATGTGCTGCGAAAGTTGAAGCATAACACCGAAACCGTTAAATCTTTCGGATATTTTCTGATACGCGATCGAGATATCGTCGTTGCATAAGTGCTATCAAGGAAACATCTTTATCCGAAATATCAACTCTCATTTGTGAAATATATGGAAAGTAAAGAATGAAGGAGAAAAATAAGCTGTAAATACAAGCACACAGTAAGCGTGGTCACTCCTTTAAATATCAGTTGTAATGGCTATGAAAGCTGACCTGCTGTGGTTTTGTGGGCAGCGTCACCGCCTCGCATCACAGAGGTCCCGAGCTCGAATCCCGGCTCGGGCTTAGTAGACGTTAGTCCTCGTCAGGATCAGAAAACTGCTATTCAGAGTGTAGGAAAATCGACACGCACACTGACTACTTCTCATTCTAAAATGTGTCATGTAAGATGACAGAAAGTAATAACAGAACTTTGATCCTAAGAGACCGAGAGCTTCTTGTAAAACCGACGAGACTGAATGGTTAGGAAATGGGAAAGATATGCCTTACAAAGAGTTTCAAAGTGCAGACGGAGCTTCTCAAGAGCAACGGAACTTGTTTGTTATTGAAATTACTGACCGGTCCGCACACGAGGAGACTCAGAAGTGATCAAAATCGATAGTTTTTGTGTGGTCATGGTGGGAGAACAAACGTGAGGGCTACGGATAATGACTAACTGCTGTATTACAGAAGAAATAGAATACGAATAATATTTTGGGATCATCCGTATATTAAAAGAAATTTTAACCGTCGATTATTCGATGCTGCAAAAGGACTCTTAACTTCGGATGCAATTTTTTTTAATTCACTTGATGTTAGTTCATAATGTCGTAAACAAATATGAAATTATTTTATAAAAAATTATATTTTATAAATGTAATAATAAATAATTAAAACAGTTCTAAATCAGAACTGTTACATTCAAGTTAAAAGATAACAAACGAAACAGTCCAGAAGTATACGTTAAAATAGTTTATTTAACCTTCGTCAAAATCATACAAGAAACTTTCGATCTTTTACGGTCATTATATCTGGCAATGCAAGGTTAAGTACTAAAAGTTTGCAGAAATAAAGTAATGAGATAACTTTGATCCTTAGAGAGTTTCTTGTATGACATTGACGGATGCGAAATACAGTATTTTAACCTATGCTTAAGGACTTTTTTAGTTGTTTTATCACTTAATGCATAATTTTTGAAAATAAATAAATAAATAAACATCAGCCAATTTTAAGTCAGAAAAAGAAAATTTAACAACGTTTCATCGCTTAATTTGCGACCTCATCAGGGTCAAGTTTCAAACTACAAAACGAACAAAACAAATACAAGGATTAGAATAACTTGTTTACGAAACATTTTGGCAGATAACAAAAAATATAAATTTTGATGGACAGGTGATTCTATGCTGACTGCCGTGACCGAAATGTACAATTTTAAACGAGAACGACCAGTAAAAAATTAATGTACAAAGTTGAGGGAGTTTAATAGTGGAATATTTTTAGAATTTGAAATTATAACAGTATATAAATTAAACATTACAAAAGCAAACTGTCATAAATTTTATTGAAAATATTTGTATCATTTTTAATGTTAATAGCTGTTTCATAGGATCTGATATATAGCATTTCACACATTAATCTAAATTTTTTTAAATTGTACATTTCGGCCACAGCAGTAGCAGTCCATCAAAATTTTGTAAGTCTAACACAATTTATATTTTTCGTTCTCTGCTAAATTGTTTCTTTACAATGTTATTCTAATCGTTGCATTTCTTTGTTCTTTTTGTAGTTTTAAAATTGAACCTGATGAGGTCGCAAAGTAAGCGATGAAACGTTGTTAAATTTTCTTTTACTGACTTAAAATTGGTTGTTTATTTATTAGTTTTCTCAATAGTCAGAATACATACATATATATATATATATATTGTAATGCCACCAATTAATTAGGCCATTAATTGTTTGGACATAAAATGAGAGAAGCGAGCTAACTTTGCTTTGTCGAAAAGTAAAAAATGGCGTATGGGCGCTGAAACTCGGGAGAACTAGGAATCAGTTCGCGGAAAACATCGTGAGGAGCAGAACAAGTAATATAACTGTTAGTTGGTGGCTGGACATTTCAGAGGACGGAACAAATAATACAAGAGCGGAGACCAGCCGTCGTTAATGTATTATTAAACAAAGTTGTGAATTTAAGACAAAGTAAAAACATTCACGGAAGTATTACCTCGTAAATATCGCTAAGTAAAAGCAGTTTACGTCTATAGCCAGCCAGGAAAGGAAGCGAGCAGTTTTTACGTTTACAGCTAGCCAGGAAAGTCTAAGAGAGTTTACGTCCAATTCAGTAAAATACTAACAAATCTACGAATCATAGGATTCGTATAAGGCAAGCAGACATCAGATAGCTGACAAAAAGTTGGATCATCCGAGTTCCTGGGAGCCTATCAGTTTTGACTTCACTAGTGTAAAATCTGTGAGTCGACATTTTAGAATCAGTGTATAATTTTGCAATAGTGTACTTCCGAAACCAAAAGAATGCTGGTACCAGCTGGACAGATGTAAGTAACAAAACTAATTATTAATTGTAAAAGTAATTAAAGGATAGAGTCAGCTTTCGTTCTCTTTTAATTGTCAATCAAAGTTAATTTATTTTCTTTTTAATTATTTTCTATCGACATATTGTTAGGTAAATGTGAACTGTTTGTTAATAAGATTTTAAAATCAATTTGTTGTGTCCATTATCAAACCCAGTGAAGGCCCTGAGAAATTAATATTTTAAATTGAAATTGTTTTTGAGTTAGAAGCCACAAAGAGAAAATAAATAATTTTATGTATTAAATTTGATTAATTCTTTTATTTAATTAAACCCAACCACTCGATTATTACATAATGGCTCTTCAACGAGAGGCAAATTCATTAAAATTCTTTAAATTAAAGGACCTATTTTGATTATTACAATATATATATATATATATATATATATATATATATATATATATATATACCAATTTTTCAAATCAATAAAAGGTACTATTTTTATAATCATTGACTCGTTGATTCCAGTCCACAGCGACTCGGCAACTGATTATTGACGCGCTACTGACAGGTTAGTGTCCCATTTACTTTCAAAGGTTGTGACCCATCACGGACTATTTAACGATCTGAGTCTTAGGTGTAAATTTCGAAATTTTCGAGACAAGCGTCCTTCTCCCTCAGGTAATAAAGTGGCCATTGCTCAAACTAAATCGCCCTGGCAACATCCGCCACAATAAGTACCAACGATATCTCTTGCTACGGCATATTATCCACAGTTGTGTTCCAATTTGAGGAAGTGGGTTCTCACACACACACAAAAAAAATCGACATGAAGGAAATGAGGATATGTTGCTTGTAATGAAGATAGTCTGTAGAGCTGGTGGACGTTTACGGAACCGTGACTGATGAGATGAGATAATAGTGAGAAGCGCGGAACAATTACTCGTACACAACTAATGTTATCTTTCAGTAGTTATAATATTTATCTGCGGGGTGAGGCTGATGAGTGTAAGAATATTCAAACACATTCTACGTGGAACTAGCTGTTCGTACGGTTACTGGCTACGTGAAACTGCATGATGAACCTGAAAAATGCGTTCTTAATCCAAATTCAACTTCAATTATTCATAGTCATTAATTCTTCCCTGTAATCTCCCCACTATAGACATGAAATTCGCCAAACTGTAAAACCTACGTAGTGCCTCTCGAAAAATGGAAATATGAAAATTCAATTAAATCTGTTTAACCGTTTTTTCAAGTTATATGCGTTAAAAACAGGCTGACCAACAAGCATGTTTCCTTTACGTAAGGTAACTTAACGCAGAATATATGTCATTACGCGTAATTTCCGGGAAGCGTACATGCAAAATACAACTGCATTCACCTTGTGTGAAATATTAGAAAGTACGTCAGTATAGTAAACACGCCAATGGAAAATAACTCAGTGATTTTGCCGTCGAGAATGTTACATATTGCGAACAACAGAAAGTTTAATACGATTTCCTTGAAAGATGTAGCAATGTTTTGTAGTTTATTATTTCATGTACATTCCTTTTGTCTACACAAGTTACACCAGGTTAATTGTTTATTTAAATAATTCATCAATTGAAAGTTTTTATTTTACATCTGTTTTTGAATTAATAAATCATTTTTACAGACGCTTTATTTTTTATTTATAGTGTTACGACGTTTCGTATCTTCTTCAGGCACTACAGTTTGTAGTACTAGTTTGTTACAATAATTTGGATAATACCTGAAGAAAATACGAACACGTATCGAAACGCTATAAATAAAATAATAAAATGTCTGTAGAAGGTCATTAACTGCTTTATTAATTCGTCAATTGTTAGGTTTTGTGTGTTAGATTAGTGTGACACGATGAAAGGGTTTAGGAATTAAGTTTTATAATAATGAGGACTATTTGGCTAAGTCCTCGCGTCGATAATTTTTTTCCTTTTCGTCACAAAATTCTCATGAGGAATGCTTCGTCGACTACACAACTTAGAAGGTCACACACAAACATGTTTGACAGCTCACCGAAGAACGTGCTGTACCGAACCGCTAAAACTTTTACAATCAACTTATACATGTCGACCATTCGAAACGCCGATTAAAGCAAAATAAGTTGGCCACCTAGGTGTAAAATTTTCTCCTTACGTTAGTTATTTTTTTTTATCGAAATTCTTACCCGTAGAATAAAGTTTCTTCGCTGTAGAAGTATCTACGTTATTCACAAATGAACACGTCATTAATAATTTCTAAAGTTTCTAAGCGTCAGCTACATTAGTTGTAAGAGGAAATGTGTAATTGAAGGTAATAACTCACCAAAACATGGTTGCGGTCCGTTTGCGCGTCTGTAGGACAATGCGCATTCCGCGGAGGGATTCTGTTGGAGGGGAGAGTGGATTTCTCAAGGCTCATCAAGAACCACAACCATCGACCTTACTGCACAAAGGACTGTCGTAATAAATACAGTCGAGGAAATCTCCTTCAGAGGTCCAGTTTTACAACTTGCAAGTACGTTTATACGGGAATTGAATGGCTGTTTCCTTCCGCAAAGAAACTATAGGCGATTTTCCTCGTGCCATTATCTGTCATTTTTGCTATAAAAATAAATCAGTGTAAATAGAACAGAATAAATTATTATGAAATCCTGCATTTTCTTTGTAATCCTCAAATGGGAAAAATGACATTTATGAGTGACGTAATACTAATGAATTTATTAAAGTTACTTTTATTTACAATGACATAAACAGCTAAGACTTTCTACAGTGTTGTGATTCCTTGGTTGGAAGTTTCTCGCTATGGAAACGCACACACAACATTCATGCCCTGGCCGGGATTCTAACCCACGATCTCTGTGATGCGAAGTAAAGACACGAACACTGCACCAGAGGAGGTGGGAACACCGATTTCAATTGTCTTTCACAGTTTAAATTAAACTATTTTATACTTTCGTATTTATGAAACATTTACTTCGAAAAAAGTCAATCAATACTATGCTTTAATTGAAACCAATCGATTAGTCACTGAAACTTATCAACTATGTTTTATTCTTAAAGACATGACCGCGATGTTCAATATGTGTTACATGAGGCATCTGTTGTATATTAGTAGTTTGAAGAAACGAAAAGTCAGAAAAATTTTCGAAATTTGTTGACATTGAAACACTTTAACACATACTTAAACGGGAAATTAACGGTGTGATGAAAAGAGAACAATGTATAAGAAATATTACAACCAGTTTTTTTAAAAAAAAGTAATAAAATTTGGATTCAATTCTGATTATATAATAAGTGAAATCAATAGGTTGAAGTAGGATTAGTCAAACTCGCGACTCACATCTGATTCAATACTCTACCAGAAGAAGACTTTAACACGACGATCTTTATCGCTCAGATAGTTCTGTCTATCTTAATATACGCTTTTTTATTATATTACGTAAAAATATGAAAGTTTATGAAATCTCAGACAACATAATTGTGACTATTCTTAATTAAATACGCACCGAAAACGCTGTTGATAATTTAATTGCGGGGAACGCACTGAAAGATATAGATTTATTTGAGAAAGACGGCTTTCCCGACGAATCTATTGTAGATAAAATTCTCGGGTCTCAACCCGGGCCAATTGAATAAGAACGTTTCGACCTCAAGCTCCGCCAGGTTGATATAAGAAAACAAAAAATACATAAATGAGAAATTAAGTAAAAAATACTAGTAAAAAGGTTAAATGAATAGTAAAACTAAAAATTAATAAACATTATTTATGTGTTAGTTTTTGATATGAACAAGCAAAAATGGCCAATTACAAACAGTTCAATTTAAATAGAAAACCCTACAACGGATCCTCTGCCTTTTGGAAGATCTTCTCAAGTATGATAATCTAAATTAATTTATAGAATAAAAAATAAGAAAGGTAGCCAATTCAAACATAAAAAGTGATAATATAAATACCACACAACGTTTCTGGGATCTTGTCCCTTTCGTCAGGTGCGAAGAAGAGCCTAGAGAGACACAACTGCACTTGTCAGATGACAAAACTCTAAAGTCGTCAGGTGCGAAGAAGAGTCTAGAGAGACACAACTGCACTTGTCAGTTGACAAAACTCAAAAGCTGTCAACTGACAAGTGCAGTTCTTTATTTTCAATCCGACGTAATTTTTTTCATTTTATATTAATTTATATTATCTTTCTACAATTGTTCTGACAATAGACAGAGGAAACTTTGCTGGGTTTTTATTCAATTTTAACTTTTTGTAATTGGCCATTTTCGCTTGTCAATAGTAAAATGAAAATGTTTGTAAAGTAAATTTAACTTCACAAATATCACTACACCGGATACCGGACTCATTTAGACGTCATCCGCAGCAGATCTCGTCAATTGATATTTCAGTGTTAAGAAACAAAAGAAAACACAACAGCAATTAGTGGTGCAATAAGAATATACATATTTTGAAGTATACAACACTTATTGAGCACAAATTGCAAGAAAATGGACTTAAATTGGTTACTGATCGATTGATAAATTCAGGAAGAAATTAGTAAGCCCCTTGTAGCAAATGAGTTTTACAGGACTTGGTGAACTGATTATAATTTACAAATTTTTTATATCCCATATACTATTATAAACTTTTATTCCGGATCAATGGATACTATTATCGTTATCAGACGACGTTTATCTGATGGAAATACTAATCGGTTACTGGTTCCGTGCTCAGGATATTCGCCGTTGGTTAGTAACAGATGAATATTACGTCTCACAAATTTTAAAATCTCTAAGATGTGGGCACATGAAAATGTTAGGATTTCATGGCTGAAAACAAGAAGTTATCTACAGCCTTTACTATGACCCTATGATTATGACCCTTTTTTAGAGTATGAATATTTCTCGGACTGACACATAGATGGCGCTAATGGATATTTTAAGTTCAAGTATTATATGTTATAATATTAAATTTCGACGATTTTCATAAAGTGTCTGATTATTGTAATCAAAAAAAGCGAACTTATGTAACCGCTGCGCGAAAATTTATGAAATCAATATTCGAGCAGTCGCTAAGTACAGATGGTTTAAAACCGACAGAAGTTACATTCGGCATTCAAAATATATTCACTAATGTTTTTGAATGTAAAGAAATGGGAATCTGTTGTAATTGGTGATATAGCCATAAAGATTATTTGCGTTTTTTTAGAATAATATTTTAGATGTAATTGTTGGCACTGCCGGTCGTTTAAACAAGGTCTGCGGAGACAGGAAATTTTTAAGAGGGCGCGTCGGCTGAATCCTGGACGACAGAAACATTATTAAGAAAGAAGGAGAAATGATTCCTGTAAAGTTTTAAAATGTTGGGTTCGCGATAAATGGAAAAAATAAAGTGGACACATATGGTAAAAAAATTAATAGTAAATGATGCTAGATGCATATTGACTATACAATTGTTTTAAGATAAATGCAACTTTGATGTACCACTTGTTTACTGCATGTCATTATCGAACGACACATGGTTGGCGTTCTAGGTCGTGGAAGAAGAAGAGTGAAGCTGCTGAACGACTTGAAGGGAGAAAGTAGAACATGTTGGGTGACGGAAGAAACTAATGACAGGGCAAAGTGGAGGAGGAAATTAAGAGACTAACACCAAGGCCAATAGGCAGAACACTTAATAATAACCTGAATTAGGGTTGTATACAGGAAAGAACGAGACAAAGAGTACATTGCCTTGAGCATATGGATTGCAAGTCATGGTTTGAAACCAGAAATAGCGTTGAGAAGGTTAAATTTCCCAGCTAGAACGAACCACGGTTATAAAATAGAGAATAAATATTGTAATAAACAACAATAAGGCATTAATTAATTTAATGAATTTATAAAATTTACCTCACGTTGAAGCCAAAAATGTAATAATCAACTAATGAGTTTAATTAAATAAAAGAATTAATAAAATGTAATACATAAAATTATTTATTTTCACTTTTTTGCTTTAACTCACAAAAAATTACAATTTATAATTTTAGATCTCAGGGCCTTCACTGGGTTTGACAATGGACACAACAAATTGTTTCAAAAATCTTATTAACAAACAGTTTACAATTCACCTAGACAATATGTCGATACAAAGAAATTAAAAAGAAAAGAAATTAACTTGACAATTAAATTAGAACGAAATCTGACTCTATCCTTTAATTACGTTTACATAAACTATCATTTTTGTATTTTGTTACTCACATATGTCCAGCTGGTTCCAGCAGTCCTTTTGTTTTCGGGAGTGAACTATTGCAAAAAATTTTACACTGATTCTAATATTGGCTCACAGATACACTCTTGAAGTCCACCTTGATAGGCTCCCAGGAACTCGGATGATCCTCCTTTTTGTCAGCTATCTGATAACCTCTTGCCTTATATGAATCTTGTGATTCATATATTTGCTAGTCTTTTTACCGCTTGGGACTGAAACTACAACTTTACTATTCCTGGCTGGCTACAGACGTACACTGCTTTTACTTAGCAATATTTACGATGTAATGCTCCCGTGAATGTTTTTACTTTGTCTTCAACTCACAACTTAGTTTAATAATACATTAAACAACGGTTAGTCTCTGCTCTAGACTCATTTGTTCCGTCCTCCGAAATGTCCCGTCACCAACTAACTATCGTAGTCTCGAGTTTTAGTGCGCATACGCATTTTTTACTTTCCGACAAAGTAACAGAGCCCGGCTCGATTGTCGCTTTGGAAGCTTCTGCCGCTACAATTAAATTTTATTAAAACCAATTAATGGCCTAATTAATTGGCATTACAATATTTTTCTTCAGAATGTTAAATTTATTATGATTGTTTTATTATATCTATATCCCTACCCCAATGGCTTTATTGACAGGCCTATTTATGTAAAAAAACTGTTTAATAAATTTCTCCAAATTCATTAAATTATTATGATGTAAAAATTCTTCATAATAACCACATAAATTATTAGAGTTTGAAATTAATAAAGGTGTGAATGAGAGGAAAGAAAGTGTTGAAACTGTAACACAGTAAAAAGTTATAAGGGTTTTAAAATCACAGAAGATCAAATATTCTTATAAATTGATATCACTTTAAATCTACATATATACATAAAAATTTAGAGATGATATATAGTTTGACGTACACGTCAATTCACAACGTATATCCAAATAAGGAACTCACAATAAAATATTAATATTTTTTTCTAAATTTGACAATGTTCCAAAATATAATTTGATTAAGACGGATGTCCATCTGGAACTTATATACGTGTAATAATCACTTACAGGATTACCATAAGACAGATAATATATTACTGGAAAAAAACAATGAACTCTATATTTGAAAATTAAAAATGTGAACTAAAAAATATTTCGGATAAGTTGAGGATGTTGTATATGTATTGGTTATTATTAATAGCAAAATAAATAATTTAAAGTAGTTGTCGAATAATTGTACTTATGAAGATATAAATTGAGAACCCTTCTAAGTTGTACTGTAATACACGACTATGACAAAATTCAAAATAAAAATTAAATTTAGAAGAAAATGATTAAAAAATCTTTCGTTTCTATAAATCGCGACTGATTAAAACCATTTAAGTATGGATATCAACAAAATTAAACGAATAAAGCAATAGTGATGTGGAAATATTCATCTTCAAGTAAATCCGTTATAGATTGGAAAATGTTACTTGCCATAACACTCCAGACGTTTTTATTTTAGAACGTTTCAACATCACATATAGAGTAAAAGAATACAAAAGTGAAAATTATATACTATACTAGCTGAGTTGCCTGAGTATTTATTTAAATTATCCTGAGTAGGAATTGATTCGACTCTAACCTCTTGGCAAGCATTTCATTTAACCAGCATCAACGGCGATAATGTTTGAAACATTTACGTTCCCATCCCCGACCTAACCCCTCGACATCTAACTTCAAATAAACAAGGATGATAACCGACGATAATTTGGGGATTCAACAAAAAATAAGTGTCTAAAAAATCACATTGAATTAAACCAGAATGATCAATGCGAGAATTAAACTCGGCACTCCTATAACCCCGGAATAGACCCCAATCTAGGTATTTTATGTAACCCCCTTCCACCACCACCCTTACCGTAAGGGTACTTCACTCCCTTACACCGTTGAGTTGAAATTAGACACTTAAACCTTCTAGAATGACACTGTCAAATTAAATGACCCTTAAACGTTTTATTCAATAATGCCAATAATGGCCGTTTAGGAATGTTTAAAATTCCCCCCCATCCATCCCCAATCTAGAGGCGGTAGATGTGTCTTAACCACTCAATGTTTTTTTCCTGGATCGTAAGTAACATGTGTATAATTTTTGTTAGAAATTGCTTGACGTATTTAGTATCTTGAATTGAAATTTGTTTCACTTCCTTCCACCAGGACTCCATGGGCCTGAACTACAACTTAACCAGTATGGTCAGAGTCAGAATTAAACTCAGTGACTTCCATAACCCCAGATTCAGTAGTCTCTGTAGTTTATTCATTACTTTTATGTAACGGCCTTTCACCCACATCCTCCCCCGTCCCCATACCTAGGGGATGAACTACAACTTAACTTACGTTCAATGTAAGAATTAAAAACTCATCAAAGTTTCATCGCAATAGGATGAATGGTTTAGGAGCCATAGAGGACACAGGCAGATATTCATTTTTCTATATATATAGATCAGAGTTGAAGACAATTACAAAAGCTTGAAAACTTTTGGTTTAACACGTTTTTTTAACATTTAATAAATGATCCCTATGCACTTTTAGCGCCAACTCGTAAACGTCAACTCCATAACGTCAGAATTTTTTGCAAATGCAAATTTCAAAATTTGTTAAAAGACGAAAAATTGCAAATATATAATACTTCACAAAGGATTGAAATAATTTTTCTTATAAATTATTCATTCTTCGACTTATCGTACGTATCTTATAGCAACTAAGCAGTTGAAGAGGTCTGAAGAGGACAACGGGGACTTATTGACACCCTTAATGTGTAATGAAAATTCAGCGATGGAATTTATATAAAAATCAGTTATCAGAAATTAAAAATAATAGCATTGCAAGCTTGTGTTGTTCGTGTCTTTTCTTTCGCTCGTCTCTAACTACGCAACAAAAAATTGACCACTTCTTATTACTCATTCTACCACTATTTATTTACTTTTGCATTTAAAAAATATTTTCATAATTATGAGAATACATTTTAAAACGGACACCTAATTTACAGTTATATTTGCGAAATATTGCTATTTCTTTTGTCTTCGATTCGATGGTGCCTGACTTACATAGTTAATCATATAAAAGATGGAATGTTGAGAACAACCTCAAGGTTGACGGTAGGTCAGTTTTGACGTAGTATGGAAACCCCCATACGTATTACCTCAAGGCTGCTGACGGACGCAACGACTTGATTACATTATATTGAGGAGTAAAATAATTATAAGGAGCTAACTTAATTGCAATTACCATTATATTTATTGTTTATGGTTCATGAAAATAATTACATGAGAACGTACCTGGATGGAATAATAATTTCAAATAAATCTGTTTAAATAAAACGCAAACGAGCCTGTTTGTCGGATAGTTTGAATTGAATAAGAAGTACATTTTGTGAGACGCGCAGAGCTCCAGTGTTATTGGGCGGCAGCGGAGAATGACAGAAATTCAGAAAGTTTGTGGTAGGAGACGGTAGAGAAAGGACAGAAATTCAGAAAGTGTGTATTTGGGAGGTAAGGCTGTATATAGTCTAACAGCTATAATATTCAGAGCGATCTACGGTTTGCAGTCTATGAACAAATAACTGCAACGCTGTTATTCGGTGTCTAGCCTACATTCACAAGTTAGACATTTCTTCAATTATTGGGAGCCAGGTTATTGCATCCAACAAATAACCAAACTTTGAGAATGGTCATAAGTTTTTGATAGACAGCGAAGCAATTTGGCAAGCAGAAAGTGTTGCCTGTTAAATTCTGTGTATAATGGCCTGTATTTAAAGGGTTAATAATAACAGTATGTGTGTTGCGAGCCCATTTCTTGATACAAAAAAACTTTAAGGTAAAACTGCACAAATTATTATCAGTAAACCCCTCAGTAAATGATATCTATCGTCAGATTTCCGAGTTCAAATTTCATATTGTATATTTTTACTTTGTACTGATTGTTTAAATTAACTTTGTAAATTTAATAGTTTAACATAAATATTCTTTATTGAAGGCCTCATGTTCGGCACCGAGATCTAGCCGTGGTAAATTTTCAAGCTTTAATATGTAATATAACTTCAACAATTAGTTTTAATAAATTAATCTATTTGTAAGCTCAAAATATTGATTTTTAATTAAAATCCGATCACTTAAATTTTGAAAATTGTTGATCATTTAAAAGAAAAATCATTGCAAATTGACCCTTCAACGTGGTGATTTAAATTGTTTATTTATATTGAATATTACAAAATATAAACGTATTTCTCCTTCCTCAACGTAGATGTATGATTCACATTACGATTCTATTCAGTAAATCAGTCTTTGTGCATTTCTACTAAACACCTTTATATAAAAATAAAATATTTAATCCGATGTCCATATATTCAAAATACACGTGATGCGAAATACGGTTAATTAACTTTTTTTTTAGGGTAACAGGCTACATGAGGGTAATCCACATGGTGGCAACTCCCCTTTAATAGCATAGGAAGGGATCTGAAAGGGGGGATGCGGAAGGGTAGAGGAAGGTAGCCAAGGGTTAACTAGGGCCCCCGGTCTATATTTTAAGGATCCTACCCGGCATTCGCCTAAAAGTAATGCAGGGAAAACCCTAGAAAAACCTGCATCAGGTAGGTCGGGCATTGGGTAGTTGTCCCTTCCGATAGCGGGAGAAGAGTTTGCTGTGGGGACGCAGCATTTCCTTCTCCGTACCTCGACCAGCTTGGGAGGTAGCTGACCGACTGTTACAATGGGAACAGCGAACAACTCTTACCGTATGCCCAATGTCTGTGACCCCGGAACATACACCTCTCAAACCAGGCCGAGGTGCCTCGGCTTGTGGGAACCTTAGTTCAAAAACGGAGAGGAAAAGGCATCCCCAAAGGTAGTTCCTTCGTGTCTCTCCTACAAGGTTCTGCCTTCGAGAGAATAGCCCTCGCAGACCTACTCAACTACTGTTATTTAACATTACTATGGCCAACCTTAAGTTCGAATCTTCCAAAAACAGGCTCGAGTTGTAATTTCTTCGGCACTATGAAAACGTCCAGGCTTCATTATTTTGGTTTTCGAAATAACGCGTAATTTATTTACGTTCAAAAACTAAATTTTAACAATATAAGTTAAGCACCATAATACATATTCAAACGAATAGATTGTACTGTATCTCACGGTCATTCAATCGGCTTATCTAAAAGGAATGTAATTATAAAGTATTACGTATGACGTACAGTTTGGAATACTTTTTTAAAAAAATTAATCTGTTACCTGACTCACTCAACTTTGTAGAACACTCAGCTGGGCGTCACGTTCATTGTGACGATCTCAGAGAGTCTAGGCTGCGGTCCTTCAGAGAGCCTGGAGCTCTACTGTCTCACTGAATCTCTACTTCTGTACTCATTCCTGTTCAGTGATAAATCCTCTATAATTCTGGACATGTCGCATTTCTCAACTGCGGTATTACGATTTCAAAAAGACTTCGGAGTGTCACCTCTTGCGTGAGTCCCGTGGACCTTGAATTTGGCAAGTGTTAACGTACGCACATACCCCTACTACGGGAGTTCTAATCCTGGGCATTGAGTTCTCACCCGGCGCCCTAAATAAGAGAAGGTTTGTTTCCATATGACCTATCCATATTTAAACTAATGTTAGATTTGAGACGTATTGATTGCACTCGAGCGACGAAGTTCTACTTTCGTAGCAGTCTTAAAAGTGTATACAGATATGCTACGCCAGAATGTGTAACAGTTTCCCGTTTGGAAGTCTCAAATCTCCAAGCGCGTGTGAAAATGGAGACGGAGATGCGCAGAGAGCGTCGTTGCTCCGTTAGTCGTCGTCCAGGCGCCGCGACGACAGGTACGCCCCTTCTCCTTTATTTCAGCTTACGTGTTTTGTGCGCTACATTTTCAGCTACAACGCGCCCTTATAAATCTATCCTACATAACGCATCCACGCGATTACTCATTCAAATTAGAAACCAAACAATAATGGTTCATAATATACTCCGTGACAATTGTTGCATCTTTGCGCCGTATTGAATAAAATGTTTACTGTACTGCCTGAAGTCCTACGCCCGATATATATCGTGTCATACATTATTACCTGTCTTTATACATGAATGACAATACATTCCATCTTTATAATACAAAATAATTTCATCTGCGGTTTTCGATTTTTGTCTTTCATTAGTTTCGTAGGCTATGACTGGTGATGAGTGAGATTAATTATAATATAACAGATACGAAAATTAATATTCGTTTACTCAGTTTATATTTCGATGATTTATTATAAATATCCACGTGTCTTTTTTATACTTATTAATATTAAAGAACTTTAATAAAGTCTCTCGGGCTTTTTGAACTAAGGTTCCCACATGCCAAGGAACCTCGGCCTGTTTTGAGAGATAAAGAGCTTTTGACTTAGGTCTTAATCATTCTTAATGAACGAAGTTGTTTTAAATTAAGTTTTAACAGTCTTCAATTTAAGTAACATCAAATTTTTATATATAAAGAACAATAGGTCATTATTATATATTATTTCCAATAAAGGCATTCGTAAGTTCAACTTGTCTCCGCCTAAGTTATAGACACTTGTTCTTTTTATATAAAAAATTGATGTTCTTACTGTAATTGAAGATAAAATTGAAAATTTAATACGACTGTTTCATAATATAATTAGATAAAATGGCCAAAAGATTAAGTGACTTCGTTTTGACTGTCTTTTGAGTATTTTATATAATTATTGTAATTGAAGATTGTTAAAACTCAATTTAAAACCACCCCGTTTTTAAAGAATGACTAAGACATAAGTCGAAAGTTCTCAAACTGAAATTTTAAATAAATTGGACACTGTATAAAGGGGTTTTTATTATTAATAATTCTTTGTTGAACATTACTTGATTTTTTGTCATTGGACAACACGGTTTAGTATAGGACGGCGAAACGGAAGAAAATATATGAATCTTAAGAATATCTGTGGTGGTGTGACGAATGTCCGGTTGTGATAATTCTATTAAGAGTGTTCGATTGCGACATTGCAATCTTAATTTTTGAAACAGACAGCTTTGTATGGTTTCAATTTTCTATTCTTTGAGATCCATCCGTTTCCGATTTGCGTCGCAGGTTCTTGCTTTTGTTTCATTCTGACCGTTCAATCAGATATCTTCTTCGTTGAGTAATTGAGCTGCCTACTTATATAATAAAACTGAATTTATCAGGTATAACCACATATTAGATAAACACCGCAGGATAGGCACGGTAATTTTCGTAGCGTTAACTTTTCCAACAGGCCCGCGATGCGCGAATATTATCAGCTCAAAAATTCGTTCGAGAAATGAACATATTTCTAATATTAGCGTACATAGTACTCAACTTGGTCTTCTAGTGAAAATAACTATTCTTCTCTGATGTTATTTGTTCCGCCAATTCAGTTGTCATAGTCACAGTGTAAAATGAACAATTCCAGATATTTAGTTCCACTAACTTAATTTCACATTGAAAATACATCTTATTCAATAACAGAATTATTGTTATAATCGAAGCTCAGCGCTATAGGCTTCGAAACTGAATTCAAGGATGAAGATGGAAAAGTCTTGACTGGACAAGGAATTGAACTAACGACGCGATGCTCTTACCATCTTGGCTCCTTATATACCTGAAGAAAGACTCAACTACAATTTTTAAATCATATTCTTGACGGCATAAATTTCAGACTCCAATGAAGAATGGATAATATATATATATATATATATATATATATATATATATATATATTGTAAAAATTACAAATATGTAATGAAATATTAATAAATTGTTTAGTTAATTATTGGCGGCATAACTTTGAGGTCAGAGTATTCTAAACAACATCATTGTTTGATGCGAGAATTCAGAGACGATAATGGTTGCCATGTCGAAACGGAATATAAGACGCTCAGAACTTTAGCGTCCACACAAGGCAGAGATCTCTGGAGAAGGCTACCTTTGGGGATGCCTTCTCTTCTCTCGGGTATTTTGAACTAAGGTTCCCACATTCCAAGGAGCCTCGGCCTGTTTTGAGAGGTGTATGTTCTCGGGTCGCAGACCTTGGGCATACGGTAAGAGTTGTCCGCTATTCCTATTGGGACAGTCGGCCAGCTGCCTCGTAAACTGGTCAAGGCACGGCGAGGGGAAAGCTGCGACCCCACACCTAACTCCTCTCCCGCCATCGGAAGGGCGTGGGACAAGTACCAAATACCCGACCTACCTGTTACAGGTTTTTATAGGGTTTTCCCTGCATTACTTTTAGGAGAATTGCCGGGTAGGATCCTTAAACCATAGCCCGGGGACCCTAGTTAACCCTTGGCTACCTTGCTCTCTACCTTTTCGCATCCCCCCTTCAACTCCCTTTCCTATGCTATACGATGGGAGGTGCCACTACGTGGATTACCCTATACATAGCCTGTCTACACCTTCTTCTTTCTGCTTAGCGTCGACAGTAAGTCACTCAGATATTCAGAGAGCAGAGTGTGTTTAGAGGCAACGCAGAACGGTGTTTGGGAAACAATCAGTGTGTTTTGGAATACCGGACCATGATAGTCCGAGCTAAACTCTGTGATAGTCGAATTCAGCAAAGTATGGCCTGAATGTCATCAGTTTTTCTATTAAAGATTCTACACAGAAAACTGAGCCTGACAATACGAATTCAGCAACGTAGAAAGGAGTCCAAAGTGTTGGAAAATGAAACTATAATAAAATCAGTGCTATGACCTGTCTCTATGAAATTAGTGTTCTATAAAAATTAAATAATCACATGAGCATAAACCAGAGCAGCTCTAAATAAATGGTATGTAAAAAAAACTTTGCTAGATTTATATAACTTTTCAGATTTTTAATAGCTTTTGTTAGTTGGTATAAAATTTTGTTATTGCAAATTTTAATTTCTTATTCTTTTGTAACTTTGTAAATATTGCAAATCACTGTCTTTACTAGAGGCCCTATAAGCGGCACTGAAATTTAGATTCTCATAAAAGCTGAGGCGTTTACTTAACAATATTAAAATGAAAATTCAACGAAAATCAAATTTGTCAAATAAATAATCTTTGTTATCTTTTTTTAAAAAAATTGTTATATTTCTACCTCCTTCCTTTATTTATTTAATTAATCTTGTTTTTGGCGACCAATGCCGGGCAAATTAATTTAATTAAAAAATATTACAATATATATATATATATATATATATATATATATATATATATATATATATATATTTAGAAATGTAAAAATGTAATATGAAATACACCAGCCTATTAGTCAAAAAATTTATTGTAAAACTTAAAACATTCTAATTTAACAAACACACAACGTTTCTTCCCTCGGATTAATATAATTTTAAATTTTAAATTAATGCTTCTATATTATTTCATGTAATACAATGTGATTTTTTATATGTACCAACTCCTTACATGACATGGAGAAGTACTCTAATCGTGAATATTTGATTAGGAGTCTTGTCCAAAAGCAACACTATTACACAGTTTGATGTTACTCCCATAATTAATCAAATAGTAAATGTGTTTCAATGTAAAACTAATATTTAGGCAGTCTTGCGTGTTTATAAGACATTACAAAGATACAACCTGTTGCGTACTACTGTAGCAGACAAAATGGAAATCAAGCAACTTATGTACGTTTATATTCGCTCAGTAAAATGGAAATGAAATTTAGAATATAGGACGGTCATAATTTATGCTTTAAAGGTAGCAGAAAATTATTTCTGCAATTAAGTAGCAGCTACAGATAAAGTTTAAATTTAATAAATATTTAAATTAAAAATTGATTTTCTAAAAGGTATTTGTTAACAGACTTTAAAATATAATTATCCTTTTCTCATTCATTCACAGTCGCTACAGCGTAGAATATTTTAATATATTACTTGGAATGTTTTTGACTTCAATTTTTTATTTGCTTTTGCTACCTACTTTTTCTCGAATTTCGACTGAAATTTATTATCCTGAACACATTCCTTCATGTAAATTGTTTTAAGGTGCTATTTAAAAATTCATACATTCCAACAGCTGTTTAATTGCTTTCTACATTTATTTTTAAAATGCGAGGTTTGTTCAATAAGTCTGGTAACATTTTATGAAAGACTGGGAAACTTGGCACTTTCGCGCCATTGTTAGTAAACATGATCCTTTCAAAGACGTTTCAAACATATTCCAGTCGTAGTTTATTTGTTGGCAACCTTCTGTAGTCGTGTAGTCAATAGTCGTGGAGACAATGAAAAAAAAAACGAATTTCGCGCTGTCAGTAAACACTTTGATTTGATGGGTTGGACAGCTATATAAAGAGAAACCGACTCTGCAGCGGCATTGATCATCATTTACTTCTGTATTAATGAGTTTAAACGAGGTGCAGAATCACAGAAGAGGAAACTCGTTCCGGTCGCCCAATTGAGGTCACCACTCAGGAAAACATCGGAACAGTTCACAATATCGTAATGGAAGTTCGCAGACTAAAAGTGCGTGAGGTAGCGGATACCGTAGGGTCCTCAACCGAACGAGTGCATTTCATCCTCCATGAAACACTGGCCATGAAAAAGCTTTGGGCGCGATGGGTGCCGCGACTGTTGAAATTGGACCAAAAACAGAGAAATATTTCAACGCAGAATCTAACAATGCCCAGGCGCATATCAATCATTCTTGGATCCATCACTACACTCCAGAGACCAAAAAACAATCAAAACAATGGAGAAAAGCTGGAGCAAATGCACGGAAAATACAAAAACTTTTTGCCATCTAGAAAGGTGATGGCCACTGTCTTTAGTGATTCACAGGGTATAATATTAATAGATTCCTTTGAAAAGAGCACACCAATAACTCGTCGCTCTTATGCTGCTTTGTCCGATCATTTGAAAGGGGTGCTGATTGAGAAATGAACCAAAATTGACGCGCAAGAAAGTGCTGTTTCACCTGAACAATGCAGCTGGGCACACAGCAGATGACTCGATTGCGCAAGTGTTCGAATTGCCATTTAAATTGGTTTCTTATCCACCCTGTTCACCATAACTAGCACCCAGTGACTTCTTCTTGTTCCCGAACATGAAAATTTGGTTTGGTGGGAATATCTTCTACTCCCGTTAAAATTAAATACGAATATTATTATAAAATTTAAAACGTCTATGTTAAAAGTATACTAATTACATAAATAAGTAGAGGAATAACAGACAAAAAACAAATAGTATATAAATACAGTTCTGGTCCATAAATCCTACGTATGGAATTTATTTAGCAACCAAATTTTGTTTGTTATTTTGCTATTTATTTATCTAATTAGTAAAATAGTAAATTTTATTTCTATAGTATTTTAAAATCATTATATTTATTGTAGTATGTTTATATTATACCGAATAGTATTTTATTAGACTATAATATTTGAAAGATCTTTTTAACTAATTTCTTCAAGACATTTAATGATTAGTGATTTAGTAGTAACTTTCGACAACTGCCATAGTTTTCTTCAAGTTGAGAATTAATATCTTGATATTTCATCCACCTTACGATAATGTTTTGATTCGTATATAACGTCAAGATAGACATCAATTATTATTTATTTTCCAATATACATATTATAATAATAATTTCAATTGTTAGCACATTAAAACTCCATATTGTAAAAAGAATAGAATAATTAATGTTAAGTACAAGATAAATGAATCTGCTTTCAGTTTATAGCACCTGTTCTTTACATTTCTGGGCAGACGGAGAATATAATCTGCTCTTTGTCGCTGTAGTGAATTATATGGCGAAGTTAAAGCACTGAATCTTAGATTCCTTATACAGATCAGCTTAGCGCCTGAGAGAACGTAGGAAAAGTTAGATGGATTTTGCGCGAGCATGCAATGTCTTTCTTAAATTTAACTTGTAATTGCTATGCGTGCTGTTTGTTATACTTCTTAAACTGCCATTCCTCAAAATGCAACATAAACAATGGCTGCGGAAGGAAGGAAGATAGCATTTTCCCATGCGACTGTGATAAAAGATATACACGTGTACCAGTACAAAAATAAATTGACTGTGATCAATTGTGCCTAGAACTGCATATGTGAGTAAAATACTCGAAAAGCATAAAGTAAATCGGTAGATATTTTTGTAATAATAAATGTCCACTGAACACTACAAGAATAACAAATTTGAGATTTGTTTGCCCACATTTCACATCTTCGCACTCTTTATATCCCATCCCGAGACATTTGCCATATCGTGCCCGGAAAATGTATACAAACCGATTTAAAGGAACATATTGTAAAGTATACGATCTGTATTGTCATTAAATTAATATTTATGGAGCAAGGGTGTGGGACAAGTCCCTACTGCCCGAAATACCTGATGCAGGTTTTCTGGGGTTTGTCCTACATCACTTTTAGGCGAATGCCGGGTAGAATCCTTAAACCATAGCTCAAGAGCCCTAGTTAACCCTTGGCTACTTTCGTCTACCTTTCCACATCCCATCCTTTCAAATTCCTTCCTATGCTATTACAGGGGAGTTAGCACCACGTGGATTACCCTCAGGTAGCCTGTTACTCTAAAAAAAACAACAAGCAGAAGCACGTCGACCCGTTTTGAGAGGTGTATGTTCCGGGATCGCAGAACTTTGGCTTACCTTAAGAGTTGTTATGTGCTCCCACTGTAACAGTCTGCCTTCTAAACTGGTTGAGGCATGGAGATGGAAATGCTTCCTTCCCACATCAAACCTCACTCCCGCCATCGGAAGGGCGTGGGACAAGTACCACGCACCCTACCTGCCTGATGCAGGTTTTCTAGGCTTTGTCATTCCTGCATCATTTTTATTCAAATGGCGGATAGAATCCCTGAAAAATTAATATATAATACAAAAACTGTGGTTATCCATTGTCTAGATTGGTTTAAGTTAAGGAGGTTGAAGAATAAAAGTAATTCTTATTGAGGGGAATGTATAGTCGGGTAGAGAAAAGAATAAGTTGAAGAAATAGTCCGAAGACAAAAATATAACAAGAAGAATTAGGAAACCAGAATTCCGAATAGTCAACTTCTTTTATTGTTAAATATCCATAACTTAAACTGACCAACTCTATAGAGAAACCTACAATAATCTCTACTAATTATTCCACGTCGTCGCCACAAGATTTCAATTTCAAACTATTAATCTTGTCACGTACTCGTGTTTCTACGGTGTTTCCTGCATCAAATTCAGGCAAATATTGGATATGATTATTAATCTACAGCCAGGGGCTCTGGTTAACCTTTGAATACCTTACTGCCTCTTTTACATAATCCCCTTCTATCGCTTCAAATGCTATTAAAGGGACGATGTAACCATATGGATGACCCACAGATAACCTGTAACTGAAAAAGAAAAAGGCTCAAATTTAGGCGTACAAAAAACTTTTTATTGTAAGCAATTATTGAAGACTTCAGTACTTACATTACTTTGGCCCGCCGCCATCCCGAATTTACAAAAAACAGCGTATTGTGTTTTAGATACCCAAGACATATAAATACTAATCGTAAGTTAACGTTATCATAATTGATAATATCTTAATATTAATATTATTTTGATTGAAACGAGCTACGCTTAATCTTTTAGCCTTGAGTGAACGACATCAATCTATGCGAGGCGTAATTATTTGTATTTGAATCTCCCACCAATTAAGACATTCAGATCCTCTACTATTACAAATGTACGGATGTGTTTACATTCGCTCTTTTTTTTTACCTCTTTCAGTGCATCTGTATTGAATTATTTTAAATCTACTTCCTGAGATAATAAGATATCTAAATAAATATAATTGCCTGTAAATTGTGACCTCAAGGAATGTTTTACTATTTAACAGGCACCCTAAATTTCAAATAAGTTTCTTAGTAAGTAGTAAGCATGAACTATAAAAAAACGCGATATATTAATTGCCTGAGGAATATATTTAGAAAACAAAAGAATAAAAGTTTTCTTTATGATACCACAAACAAGATTAGGACTTGTACAATAAATACGTTGCTTTTTTTCACGACGCAGTGCTTTCCGTGCCATCAGCATAAGTAAGAAATAGTCGTTCCTGATCTCATTTGTGGAAATATGATTTAAAATTATTTAAGTAAAAATAAAATTATTATTTTTCTTAGAGTGGTAAGTAAAATTTTATAATTTTCTGACTTGAAGTCAGTGATTTAAAAGTGATACAAGATTCTCATTTATCACGTTCAACAAGGAAGGAGTTGAGCTAAATTACCTCCACATTTCTTTATTATATTCCAAGGCGAATAAAATCAGTCTTGAATTGACTTACAACAACATCACTAATTGAGATCAAGAATTTAAAATTAATATTTTATTCCTGCTGGTATTTAAATTCTTTTGGCAGTTCTTCACGGTTCCAAACTAGATGGATTTTTATTAAATTTTTTTCTGAATTATTAATATTTTAAGTGAACTAAGACTGATTTTTTTTGCAGATGATTTAAAAAAAATTTTCAGTCTTAGATGATTATGATTTTCTGTATTTTATTGATGCATTATTTTCTTTCTTCCTTTAAATCCTTGAAGACTCACTTTAATTTGATATAAAACAGTGAATCCAAACGTCTATAAAATTAATAGTTGAAATGTAACGAATATTACTTCTATGAAAAATTTAGTAGTTGCTTTTGATCATGTAATTCAAAATAGTGGCTCTGACAAAATTGTGAATAAATATTTGCAAATGTAAAGATTTTTTTAAAAAAAATACTGGTTCAATGGCAAATTGTGAATATTTTTTTTTTACAAACGATTGCAAAAGAGACATGGCACTAATTAAATCATTTTAGATTCTGTATAAAGTTATAATAATATTAATACTATGTTTCAGATGTATAAATTAAATAATATTGAGATAGTTAACATCACGGATCTTTAATCTATATGCTGTGATATAAGTCTGATTTTCAGTTGTTACGGATGGGGCAATTAGTATTAAATAAATAATTATAGTGATATTCAATTAGTATTAAATTCAACTGAGTCTGACGATAAATGAAGGCGGAACACATCCAATGCTGATGGAGGTTTTGCTGAATAATCTTTACGCCGATATCATTTCAAAGATAACGGCGAATCAGTGTAATTCGCCAAAAATCACGACGATGTGCGCAATTGACAACTATGTGAAAAATGATTCGACATTGTGTCAATTTTGCTTGCGGTTCCAGATGCTTCTGAAATAGGTCGACATTCATTGGTCAAAAATTAAGGTGGACTGGGTATGTTGAATTTTGAACAGCTCTATATATGGTTAGTTTGTGATACCATCCTCGACTTTATTGAAGTAATCTATTGCATTCTCTCATTTATTACTGACTCATAAATCTGCATATTTCGCTTTCTTGGTCTCTTTCTACTCCTCTTAATCGTTTTCTGGTTAGAGCACGGCGATGTTCATCACGTTACCTATTTTCCTTCGATACTATTCTCCATTTTACAGTAAAATAAAACCATATAACTTAACTCGAAAAGCAGTACCTACACTAGAATCACAATTAAACTCCGCAATAAATGAATCAGAATAGTCCTTATTTAAATCCATTTTAATTAAACAGTACTTTTCTTTGAGAAGAAAGGTAATCATTCCATTGATAAATATAAGACAGCTCAATGAACTAGTAATTGTTAAAAAAGGCGGATTAAATATCAGGACATATCTTTATATAGAACTGTCATTTCTTTTAATGACTCTCGTGAATAGATCCAGAAGATGAACACGGATCCTACCTGTGGGTGTTCATCGCGCAACCGTCATGATATGCGAGGAATATTTTTAATTCATAATATTGTTTTAAATATATATTTTTCATATAATTATATATCATGAGGCTTTTATTTATAACTAGCTGGGTGCCCGGCGTTTCCCGGGTTGTCATAAATCCATAACCCCCGATTTGACTCCAATCTAGATTGCTTTAGCGTTATTTTTATGTAACACCCCTCCCCCCCAACCCTAAGCGTGCTTCCCTTCCACGCCGAAAGGGGTTGAAATTATACACAAACAACATCGTTAGAAATACTATCAATGTCATTGACCCCCCGACAAATATTTATTCAACGCAAATATCGGATAAGTTTTTAATGTTTCACAATTTCCACCCCCGTATCAGTGAGTTAAATGGCAAGTTGAATGTCATAATTAACCTCAGCGACATCCATAACCCTGGATTTTACTCCAATCTCGGTTGCATTCGCGTTAGTTTCTTGTAACGCCCCTCTACGCCCACCCCTAAGGGTGCTACATTCTCATGCTGTGAGGGGTTGAAATTTTACTCAAATCACATCGATGGAAACACTATCAATCTGTTTGACCCAATATCGGCTGTTTTAGCATGTTTGAATATTTCCACCCCCACTCCTTTGGGGTGGTAGACGTGTCTCACGCCGACAGTGTGTTTCCTGGTCGCAAATAACACGTGTAAGGTGTAGATTTGTATAGGTAACATACAAGCATACATACATTCATAAAAACAAACACCCTGTTTGCTTTATTTATTAGATTTTTAATAATGCAAGAAATATAATTTAATTGATGACTACATATACGTTGACAGAATAATTCAAATTAAATTTGGTACTAATAAGAAATTGACTGCAAACTTTTAACCACAGCTTTCCTCTGGAGAGTATAAGAAATTTACTTCATAGCCCCTAAATGGCTACTAACAAGAAACGTGCACGGTCATTTGTTCGAAGTACAGGACCATGAGTTTTATGTTTTTAATGATCCTACCAAAACCTCCCTTCATGGAAACTGAAAAGAACGCAGCGAGTTCCACAGGGAACGCACAGAATGCAGCGCTGTTTAGGTCTAATAGGAAGGTCGCATCGTGAGAACACCTTGCCGAAAATTATAGACGTTCATAGTGGTGTTTGTACGGTGTTCGGAACCGATCTCGTGGACGCCTTTTATACTGGTGGCACGTAACTCATCACCAACGTCTCCCTTGCGCGTCTGGACTGGACTGGATAGTTGGATTTTAGTTAATGACGAAATGCGTGGCTTAAAGCTTTTTTTTTGTAGTAATACATGACTTCTTCCGCAGATATCATTTAAGTTAGACATACGAGCCACCTCTCTCCACACAGGATTCCTGGAAGACTGCTCTCTACCGCAGGAAGTGTCTTTGATGAATATCCTGCGAGCTACACTTCTCTTGTCATGCCATATGGAATACTAACTAGCTTTCTCTTCTCAGCTGTCCTCTCTCTATAAATTATAACAAAGAAAACTGCTATCAACGTTACGGCTGTCCCTCGACCCTCTTCCTTTTGCTCACAGAAAAAAATTGTCAGAAATTCTTTTTACATTCCAGAGATCATTTTAAAAATTATATACATTTTTATTTAAGATAATTGAGATGGGGAAACGAGTTACCACATTCCCACTGCTGAACATCTGTGGTTTTCTGTGAAAGTAATGTTAAAAGGCGAAAGTGGAGAATTGACAGCCATGTTAAAAATTCCACATTTGAACCATTTTCAAATATTATTTTAAAAGTACACGAGAAAGCATGAAATTTAAGCATCAACTATAAATTCTAGGCGGGGGGACAGCACAATGTCAATGGGAAATGCAGACAGGTCTCCGTATCGATCGTTAAGTTCCTGCACATAAATATTGTGCTTGTATGAGTCCGTCGTACCACGCCGTGCGCTCTAAAAGCGCATCGCTGGCCTAATGACGAGGACCCGCACGCGAGGTCGCGACGTCACCCCTAAATTGCAACCTCTTCCGAGATGCGGCCACAGAAAACTTTTTCCTACAACCAAGACGTTAAAATTCTCATCGGCGTTTGTGCCTCCCTTTCGTTTAAGAAAATGTGGATGACTTACACCGACATGACTATTTTGATTTCGAGGGGTGACGCTGGTAGAGAAATCTACAGTTGGTCGAGGAGGTTCATGGCTGAAACAACGGAAGCAAAAATAACGAAGCACCTGACTTATTAAATGTAAAATTAAAGCAAACAAACTGAAATCAGTTCAAATAATTTACACATTAAACCCAAGCATTTGCCCACCGGTCACGCTTAACGGCCGACAACTTAAACAAGCAGATGACACCAAATATCTTGGGCTGCATATAGATAGATGATTAACCTGGAAAAAACCTAATTTTACAAAACGGAAACAACTCGGATTGAACACGACAAATGCACTGGCTTATAAGGAGCCGGTCCCAACTCACATTCGAAAATAGAAGCTTGTGAGAGCTGTTGTTAGTTCTCGCAGGCAGTCTATTAGTAGAGACGGTGAGGGCTACATTTGGGGATGCGGTCTCCTCACTCACGTCATGAACTAAGGTCCCCACAAGCCGAGGCACCTCGGTGTATGTTCCGGGGTCACAGACCATGGTTAGAGATGTCTTCTATTCTCATTGGAAAAGTCGGCCAGCTGCCTCCGCAACTGGTACGGAGAAGGGAATGCTGCGCCCCCACAGAAAACCCCTCTCCGCCATCAGAAGGGCATGGGGAAAGTACCTACTGCTACCTGATGCAGGTTTTGTAGGGTTTTCCCTGCATTACTTATAGGAAATTGTCGGGTAGGATCCTTAAACTATAGCCCGGGGGCCCTAGTTACCCCTTGACTACCTTGCTTTACTCGTCCGCATCCCCCCTTTCAAATCCCTTCATGTGCTATTAAAGGATAATTGCCAGCATGTGGATTACTCTCATGTTTTCTGTTGTTTTTTTCGGTAACAGACTACATGAGGGTAATCCACGTTGGGCAACTCCCCTTTAATAGCATAGGAAGGGATTTGAAAGGGTGGATGCGGGTGGGTAGAGGAAGGTAGCCAAGGGTTAACTAGGGCCCCCGGGCTATATTTTAAGGATCCTACCCGGCATTCGTCTAAAGAAATGCAGGGAAAACCCTAGAAAAACCTGCATCAGGTAGGTCGGGCATTGGGTACTTGTCCCACGCCCTTCCGATAGCGGGAGAGGACACAGCATTCCCTTCTCCGTGGCTCGACCAGTTTAGGAGGCAGCTGGCCGACTATTCCAATGGGAATAGCGAACAACTCTTCCCGTAAGCCCAAGGTCTGCGACCCCGGAACATACACCTCTCAGAACAGACCGTGGTGCCTCGGCTTGTGGGAACCTTAGTTCTAAAACGGAGAGGAAAAGGCATCCCCAAAGGTAGCCCCTTCGTATCTTTCCTACAAGGTTCTGCCTGCGAGAGAACATCCCTCGCAGGTATTGTCTATTACTCTAAAAAAGCATATGGAACTATGGGATTCAACTGCGGGTAGTAGCAAGGAATTCCAATTTGGAGATGCTTCAACGCTGTCAAAACAGAGTACTACGACTGGTAGTAAACGCCCCCTGGTATGTTCCGAAATCCAGAATAGACCTGAAAATCCCAAGAATTAAAGAAGAAATCAAGCGGTTTAGTACCAACTATTGCGCTAAAACTGAGGTGCATCCATCGTGCTCGTGAAAAACACTGTCCAATCTGATAGTGAAGTGCGACATCCAAAAACGTTCAAGGCCAGTGACTTAATATATAGATTAATACGAACATTTAGTATTGAAAACGCAGATCTGTCATAACGTCATTTTAAGATATATATTGGAGGAGTCACTTCACTGGAAGCATCTTCCTACAAGCCACTGTCTGTATGCCATATATTTCATATAAGGAGAATCGCTACGCTGACGACGGACCATTCAAAAAAATCCGGAATGTGTCATGTAATATGACAGTCAGTGCCGTATTTTGGGCGGCCGTGCCATGAGCGGACAACTTACCCCCGGCATCCCGGCCACATCATCAATCCTGACCGTTGAGCGAACAGGTATGAAGTTTCCGAAGAGCAACATTATTGCTTAAAGAATCAGTCTTGATTTTAACATTAAGTCAATGTAATACAAGTTTAATGTATAACATTTCTGAAATTTATCTGGATTTATAATTTCTATCTCTTATATGAAAACCGTTCCAATTAGTAGTGATTCGTTTAATAAATATGCTTAGAAATGATCAATTAAGTTACAAATCTTTTAACAGTTAAATTTATCTGACTTTCTTTAACAAATGAAAACATCAACTAGTTTAGTTATAAATTGATTATTAATTATAATTTTTAAACATTATAATAGAAAAAAAATTCTCAAAGTTTCGACCCAAATTTATTAGTATATCTTTAGGTGTTGTAAAGTCAATTAAATTATCTAATTTCAAAAGACGTAATCTAAAAATTTTAACAAAACAGGATTTTACAAACATTATTATTTATAATACAATTAATTAAAAATTTATTGAACAACTTACCATTAATTACATGAAATGTAGTGGACATAAATTACTTCGATGCGATTTTCCCACATATTGCAGGCGAAAATTCTGTTACGTTTACAGCTGATGAGAGTATTGTTAAGTTTAAAGAACAATGGAAATAAAATTATTTTAATTACATTAAATATATTAGAACAAAAGGGAATCATAAATTCTATTTAAATTATAAGAATCATTTTTTTACGTTTATCGGCGAATCATTGGAACGAACATGACCTTTCAACTGACCTTGTAAATAACACCGAAATATGACTCACAGATATGTATTGATGGTCCAGTTAATTTTTTTTCAAATTTATACAAAATTACCTTGGCATATGTAGATTATTAATTTTTTTCCTCTTCGGGAAGCAACATGAAAATTGATATTTCCCTTCACATTTATTTACAACAAATTATTTATTTGTACCTCTTAATTTTTACATAGAATTAAAGACATTCCGTTGTGTTTCGCGTTTAAGTTGAAATAATAATTTCTGCTTTGCGAAGGAAAAACCTGCTCATAGACTCTCTTATGCTGGCTGTCATCGTGAGATCGCAATAATGGATGCTGTTTCATTTCGTCATTAGTTATCCGTTGTGAAACAACGTACAATCCTTGACTACTGCACAGTGATACCCGTAGTTCCTTCAGTCTTCGTGTAAAAATTTCTCTATTTCTTACAGTAGGTGATTAACCTGTGTAAATTATATATAAATCTAATAAAAAAGTAATTATGCTCTTTTTATGGTGAAGTCTTTGCTCTCACTCGCGAAAATCGAACGACGAGTTTGGTCGTGATTGCATTGCAAACAGTCAAAATGTCAATTATAGTCGAGTTAAAACATACATCGAAAGGGCGTGGGACAAGTACCAAATGCCCGACCTACCAGATGCAGGTTTTCTTAGGGTTTTCCCTGCATCACTTTTAGGCGAAATGCCGGGTAGGATCCTTAAACAATAGCCCGGGGACCCTAGTTAACCCTTGGTTACATTACTCTATCTTTCCGCATCCCCCATTTCAGTCCCTTTCCTATGCTATAAGAGGAAAATGGTCACTATGTGAATATGCGTAGTCTGTTTACACACACTTCCTCTTCTTGATTAATAACAAATACATAGTAGGTTTTGAGAAGATGGCTCTAGTATCATAATTGTTGAGTGACAGGAGATGGAAATCATAATTTCTGTGTCTGCTGACGGGTTTTTAAATACATGTAATTATGCAGGAAAATCTTTCTGTAAGCGTCTTCATTATTCTTTTTCCTGTACTAACGAAGAATACATCATCCACTAGACGCTCAGAACTTTTTAGCAAGCAGTCACTCAGATAGTCCGAGAGCAGAGTGTGTGTTTGGGAGACGTACAGTGCAGTCAGAAAGCAGTATGTTGTGAGAAACAGTCAGTCATGTGTATTTTTGAGTACTAGTCCGGGCGCGAGTCTGTGATGGTCGAATTCAGCAAGGTATGGGCTGAATATCATCATTTTTTATTATTAAAGGCTTTCTACAGCAAAACTGCATGTGATGGTACGTACGACAGCAAAGTCGAAAGGCGCCTAAAGTGTTGGAAAGTGAGGCGATAATAAAATCAGTGCTTTGGCCTATCAATGAAAATAGTGTCCTGTAAAAATTACAATAATCGCGTGTGCACAAACCAGAGCAGCTTTAAATAAATGGTATGTAAATAACAACTTTCTTCAGTGAACCTTTTCGTAAATATCGCTTATCGCCAGATTTATATAGTTTTTGTTATTGGTATAAATTTTTTTATTGTAAATTTTTTTTGCTTTTGTAACTTGGTGAAAGTTGCAAATCACTGCCTTTATTAGAGGCCCTGAAATTTAGATTCTCAGAAAAGCTGAGACATTTACTTAAAAATATAAAATGTAAACTCAACAAAAAACAAATTTGTCAAATAAATAATATTTGAAACTTTTTTTAAAAAAATGGTTTATTTTCAATTTCCTTCCTTGAGTATACCACATAATTTGTCTCTACAACGTGTTGACTTTATTTTAAAAGTGTTTACCACATTATTTGGCTACAACGTGTTGGCATTTGGTTATAAAATTATTTTGATTACCACAATATACCACTGTGAACAAAAAGGGGAATTTATTTATAAAATATAAATTCTTTATTTATTCTTCCAAATCAATTTCATCCCCTTCAAAGTAATCCCCGTCTGATAAAAAGTACTTTTTCCAACGCTTTTTCCAGTCCTCGAAACAGTCGGAATAGTCTTTTTCCGGTATAGCCTTCAAGACCTTCTTCGGTTCGGTTTTTATCTCCTCAATCGTGTCAAAACGGCGTCCCCGCATTGGCCTTTTGAGTTTGCTGAATAGCCAGAAGTCGCACGGAGCCAAATCAGGCGAATACGGTGGTTGCGGAACGATATGAGTCGAGTTTTTGGCAAAAAAGTCGCGAACAACCAATGCAGTATGACATGATGCATTATCGAGTTGAAGAAACCAAGAGTTGTTCGCCCATAATTCCGGCCGTTTCAGACGATTGGCTCCACGCAAACGACGCATAATACTCAAATAATATTCTTTGTTGACAGTTTGGCCCGGCGGAAGGAATTCATAGTGCACCACACCACGATAATCAAAGATTTGTTTTTCGATCGACTTTGCCGTGGTCTTTTCGATATTTTTGCTGGATTGGTCGGTGGTTTCAGGGTCGTATGCGTAAATCCAAGTCTCGTCTCCAGTAATGATGCATTTCAAGTGGTCCTGAAGTCAGACAGCAAAGTTTCACACACATCAACGCGACGCTTTTTTTTCCAAAAAATTGAGCGATTTTGGCACCAATCGAGACTTGACGCGTTTGAGACACAAAACATTCTTCAAAATGGTTTGGTCATGGCCAAATGATATTCCAACACTATCAGCGAGATCTCTAATTGTCCATCGACGATTTTGAAGCACCAAATCTTTGTTTTTTTTGACGTGGCCCTCGTCGGTAGACGTTGATGGTCGTCCAGAGCGCGGTTCGTCTTCAACGCGTTCTCGGCCCTCTTTGAACTCGTTGTACCACTTATAAACGTTTTTTTGTGCCATAGTTTGATCACCAAAGGCCTTCCGCAACATTTTCAACGTGTCCGCACAAGAATATTCGTTCCGCAAACAAAATTTGATGCAAGTTCTTTGCTCAACAAAATCAAGCATTGCAAAAATCGAAAAATTCACTTTTGGTTGTTAACAAAAACACGTGTAACTCGGAGATAATTAAATCTTTTATCAAACATACGCTTGGCAAATATTATAGACAGTCCTACCAACCTAGGAAAAAAAATTACCTGCCTTCCTAATACCGGGAGTTTTAAATGACAATTTCACCTTACTTTTTTTATCACAGTGGTAGATACGTGTTCTTTGCGACCAGGAAACAAACACTGTCGAGGTGAGACACTTCTACCACCCTCACGAGCGGGAGTAGACGGGGGTGGAAATATTAAAATATGCTAAAACGGCCGGTATATTCGTCAAAAGAAACTTTTTCGAGGTCAATGACTTCAATTTATTTTCGGCATGGGAGATGAGCACATTTAGGGATAGGGGTCGAGGTGCGTTACATCAAAATAACGCAAAAGCAACCGAGATTGTAGTCAAATCGAGGGTTGTGGATTTCTGGCAATCCCGAGAAACGCCGGCCACCCAGCTATTACACAATAAAATTAACCATAAAAGTTAAGAGCCGATAATATATATTATTGAAACTCTTAACTTTTACGGATAAGTTTTTGACGTGCAACATATCCTGAACTGAACACAAGACATTTCCTTACGTCAATGTTTTCAGAATAGTTTTTACGCTACCAACTTGACGTAGCAAAGGTTCATGTTAATCTGAGCTCCGGCCTACCACCACTACAACAACAGGGCAGTTGACCACTGCGCATCTTATTTAGGCATGACTATTCTCTCCAGCTGTATTAGTTAAAAAATATTTAATATCAGTATTTATTAACTAATTTACGTATGTAAAGTAAATTAATGTATTCAATAAACTTTACATTCGTATCCGAAAATGAGCAGAATATTTTTTGGGGGCATTATGAGCACTTCTACATTCGCTTATTACTGTTGCATACATGGAACGTATTTCATTCGAAAATTTATTCGTTAAGAGCAATGTAACAAAACTTACTCGGCTCACGTTAAATATTAACCTTGGCGCCCATTTACTCGTGGAGTGTAGACTGTTTTCAGTCTCTACCACTTTGTCGTCTTACTATTTGACACCCTCCCAAGAAAAATTTTAGGTTACCTCAATCTATTTTTCACAGATTTATAATTATAGAAGATTCTATTTCTGCTTCACATCCATTCCATTAGATAACTTAATGCGTATATATTGTATCTAACCAGTGCTCGATAAAATTGTAAAAGTTTAGGTCAATTTTAAACCTCATTTTATATTCTCAAGATATACGATCGAGCAAAAGGGTTGCCGTTGAAAACTTGGCGTATAAAAGTTGAAAAACGTCTAAATATGGAATCCTTTGATTTTATTCGTTCCGATCATTGCATGCACGTCCAGCCATAAATCACGAGCTACCCATAATACAGACAGTTACACGTATTGAAAGTTGTGCCTGCTAAGGGCACAATCCAGCAGGACCATTTCGCAGTGATAAACGACCTTTTCATATGTCTTTACTTGCATGCATCCGAGCCATTCAAAGAAAATTGACTACTTCCCGTAGAAGCGTATTAAATTAAGCTTCTCTGAAATTCTATTTTAATTCGACGGAAAGAGAATTATTGATTGTTGAGAGTTTGATATAATTCACCACACACGCTCTGGAACATAGGTTCAAAACTCATAATCACTTATAATTATTAAATTCAAGTTGGGTTTCTGTCATTAATTCCTTAATACCAACGAACACAAACTGATAATCACTGTATCGTTCAAATTTTCTTCTTTTGTAACAAATAAATCTTTACTATTATAAATTCCCGTTAAAGAAATATAAATATTAGTTTCTGAGAAGCCTCTAAATTATAAGTTAATTAATTTAAGCCATGTATATCGCTGTTTTCTGATATTGAGAACGCAATAAGCACAATATTAAAAAATTTCACTTTATAGTTCGTGGAAATGGATACAGATTACACATTTTGCCGTGAATCAAATCAGGTTATGAGTTCAACTGTTTATAAAAGCATAAATGTAGCAATTTTAATATTCAGAATTGAACATGTCAAATTATATAAAAAAAAGTCCTAAAACGGAAAGCGTACGCTTTTTTATTAGATATCTATCGTTATTGAAAATAAATAAAAATAGAACAGTACTACTTAGATAAATGAATAGCCAAATAACAATAAAAAGTAATCTTCGTACAAAAATAAACAAGTTTTGTAAGAAAAATTTAATGTCTTTTATTTTTTCTTATATTGGTCAATTATTCGTACTCGCTGAAGAGGCCAAGGATCGCAATGAGCTGTAGAGCCACGAAAGAAGAAGGTTCTCACCCACCGGCATGTCCACATTTGGGTCAGAAAAATAAGGTTTCCTTACAATAACGAGTGAAAATATGCTAAGAAAACTAACTTTCTGATGTTCGCTTAACTGCATTTTGACATTATTCTAACAGAATATGTGGCTGAGTTTAATTTGATGGACTCTTCTTTGGACACAGAGGACTTCCTTGTTCAACGAAACCTATTTGGGATGTTGACCCCCTTTGTACAGATTGTAACATATTTGCATACCCATACCCTGCTTTTTTTTTGGGGGGGGGAGGGCAAAGGCCCTTAAAGGTCGTGCCCCCTTGAAAGCACTCATGGCCAAGCATGGTGGTCTACCACTTTCTACTCCCCCTCTGCACATGCTGTTAGTAAACTAACTTGGAACACAAGGATTGGGAACTTGTGTTTGATCCGCACCTGAGGGCATAATACCCTTTAATACGGTCATTCACGGAGATAGCTTGTGAGAGAGACAGAATGAAGAGCGTAGGGCTGAGGGAAAAAAGTGCCAATAATTCAACCTGAAGGGTCTCCTTACCGGGAAAAAAACCTCAGCGATAGTTAGATGGGTTGAAGGGCACAATGTGCTAGGATACTGCTCTTGTGCGACAGCAACACGCACATGATATTGTTGGTAGGAATAAGTTAGTAGTTGGTTGTGGGTATCATGCACGTCGATCCTCTTCTCGTCGTGGAGTCCGGATTTCCGCACACATCCTGTGAAAACCGTAAGCAAGCGTGGTCAGTTTAATCGTTATGAGCCGATCATGGGGGTTCAGGGAGGAGGAGGAGGTGCTTGGGGCGTTTGTGTTCGGTGACGAGGGTGTGGTCATAGTTTCCCAGTCGTCTTATGATGCCCTGCAAGATGTCCCGGTATTTATTGGAAAAGCTAGCTTAAACGTATTGCTTCAATCCTATATTGGACTCTTTTGTTGCTAAACCTAACTGTTCCTTTCCCTATTCCTCTCGTTTTTCGTCCTTTTCTTATATCAAATCCCATTACTCTCTCTTCCCTTTGGATAATAAAACATTTTTCAATCAAAGAATTTCTGCGGTTGGCTGTTAACTCCCTGTTTTCCCCTCCCCCTTGAATTTTCTTTATCTCACGGCACAGTTTCTGTTACGTTTGGTATTTTCGTACGGCTAGACAAGGTTGTTTTCCTTCGTCTGTGCCCTAGAGCTGTTCTGTTTTCCTTAGCCTATAAAGACTAGACTACAACTCCAGTTATATATTCACTTCAGTTGTGAATTTCCTACCTTTTTATTGAATATTAAATTTCTGTTATTACAGCATACTTAATTATTAAGCCCAATAATTATGAATACTGATATTAAAATTGACTAAAATCAGGCTCTTTATGAAATATGCAACAATTAAAAATGGCCAAACACCAATCAGATTACATTTATTCACTGGATTAGTTAAAAGTTAAGAAATTGAAGTTTACAGTAAGAATTAAAGTAAAACATAGCATTACTATTCAATGAATAATTGAGACTCGATGGTACGAGTGGTTTCAACCAAAATTAAGTTCTCGGGATATTAACAAAGTGTTTTATTGTGAGTCATTACATTAAAGAATCCAAGAGCTTCCTATGCTGAGCATCATATTAATTCACCACTAGAATTAAGACCAAACAAATATTAAATATTTACGGATATCAAAACACGTGGACTAACATTACTGTGAATATTATGTAGGTAACTCTCTCTCTCTCTCTCTTTGACTTCTATATTATTTTAATGAGAACTATGTTATGTTTCCTGAGGACACCCTTAACGTTTAATTAATTTAATTCTAGTGCCAAATGAATATGATGTTCAACATCTAAGGTTCTTGGAATTTTTAATCTCATGACCACACAATAAAGAAGTGAATATCCTTAGGACTTATTTTTGATTAAACCACTCACCAAACGAACGTTTCTACCCTATATTTTGGACATTTTAAGTGTTATGTATTGTAAATAAACACGTTCAAATTTCTTCAACATATCTGAAATATCAATTAATTTAAATATCATTTATAACATGGGCGAAAACCCTATAGGCTTAATTCTAACGAATTAGAGTGACCTTTATTCCTGGATTATCTGATGTCATTGTTTCTAGGTTGTCATAAATAATGGATACGCCACATGATCCTCGCATAGACTTCATAGGAAATTTTGTTCAGAAGACTTTGAAATTAAAACCTGAGAAATGGGCACGCTTAATGGCCACGGAGGAACAACGAGATGTAGTGATGGATTTCTTGAACAAGCCAGAGCCTTTGGTAAGTATTAACTAATTGAATCCAAATTTATATTCAGAAATTAAATAAATTGCTACATTACAATAAATTTAATTTTGTGACCCAAGTATAATGAAATTCTAGGACCACTGAACGATTTATTTATTGCTTATTTTTATATTACGCTACCGTCAATAAAATAAAACTTAAATTTAATTTTTGCAAGTTATATGTTTTACCTGTAAAAGAAATACATATTTATGAATATCTGAGATAATCTTTTTCGTTAATTAGGTAAATTATATTGACAGAATTAGACAATGTGGTGTAAATTCTGTTTAGTATTGTAGAGTCGAAGAACACCCCCCAAATTAATTGAAGATTTTTTTATCAGATTTGAGTAAAAATGCCTATGTACCTAGAGCTGAGCTGTAATTTATGGAAAAATACAGCCATAAAAGTTGGCGCCGGGGTGACGGAGGCCTCCAGAATAAATCATGCCTCCAGGCAAAGGCAGCGGATTATTATAGAACCCCTGGCTCAAGAGTTAACGATCCTCACCCAAATTCTCGAAGGACAACCGCTCCAACAGGCGAGAGTAAGCCCGCGAAATTGTGAGATCGGGGTAGATTGACTGAGAAAAACCACGTGTAGACGTTCTGGTGGGGAACGAACGAAGTCCAGCTAGAAGGTGCACAAGCGACGAAAAGGCAGTTCATATCTACAACTTGGATAAGGAGGAAGGAAGGAGTGAAATGTAGCATTTCAGACATGCAACTTGAAGAGGAAGGGAGTCTGAGAGAGAAATGTAAAATTCAAATCAATCACTTGAATGAAAAAAGGCGCGACCGACGGAAGAGGCGAAGATGATGATAGCTGAACATCGCCGATGCTGAGAACTATTAAGCCGACGAGAGAAGAACGAAACTATCTAGAGATTTCTAGCGAATATTTTCCGGTTACCCAACACGTCTTCCTGCCTACCGACTGCAAAGACGATCAGGTGTTTTTATCTCTTCGACGTAAACAATTGAGATTTCTGCCACAAGTATATGCCTACACATACGACCCTTTTTCGCCTCGAGGTTTGCCCATTTAATGCATTAGTAATTTGTTTGAGTCTTGAATGTAGCTGATTAAAGTAAATTATTTCAAACTCATGAGTGAGTAAATTGAAATTACTTAGATGCAATTAAAAGGATCATGTTAAATTTTGTGTATTCTTAATTAAATTTAAAAATCAATCAATTATAATTTTTTTTCCCAAAATTTTAAACTCCACCCAAGCTTATTATACAGTATATATATTAAACAGAAATTACATCTGGGAGTGTAGAGAGTGATGGACTGGCAAAGTAATGGTGTAAAGAGAAGTTGCAGTGACATTCGAAATTTAGAACAATTAACAACTTTGCCAGGGACACCAGTTTCCAGTATAGTTTCACGAGTCCGTAACACAGAAATGTGAACCAATTTGATTAAGCACAGGCAGAGACGACTGCTTCAACTTTCTGTGTCTTATTGACGTAAACCCATAATATGGTATTTCATTGACTTGTTTCAAAAAATTCCTGAATTTAACCCACAATTGTCATTGAATTTCAAAAACAAATTATATCAATAATCATGTGCAACAGTTATTTGGAAATGCAATATTATTTAAAATATATGTAAATTAATATAAAGAATCTAATAATCAAAATAATAAATCCCATTAATTAAGGAATTTACGTTTTTTCTGATTTTGTGTGAATATTCTATTTCACACATCCTCAGCTTATCATGATAATTCCACAAGCAGCAAGGATTACCTGAATTTATTTGTGGAACAGTTTTACATCAGAGTACAATTTGGGTTTTAATTTATGTTTAATACTCGTTACATGAATATGTATACAAGTGCTTCGTAGCGGCCTTTTTCGGACCCTCCGAAGAGGGAACGGGGATACCTTGATACCTAACTCCCGGCGGGCTGGGTCCTGCACCTAGAGGAGAGTAGAAGAAAGACTTGCCTACGAAACCACATACCCCCTCGAGTCCGGCACCAACGTGCGTCGGGCTGGGACGTGGTAACCAAAACCCAGCTGGGCTATAGGGACCCTGGAGGATAGACCAGGAACCCGACGCACCAAATTGCTCGAAAGACGGCTTTGGTCGGCCGCGCACATAGCTGCGTTAGCACGAGTGCTCAGGGTCGCCCCGCAGGGTGGAGATGCACTTGCCCGAAGGTCACTGAAACTTGTCGGTTCATTCTAGTTTCCCAGAATGGCTCTCATGTTAGGGCTATGTCTTTAACATAGCAAAAGGCTATTGCTACCAGGAGAATTATGGCCAGCGGATAACTAAGAGGTGAAGACGAGTCCCCCACCACTTGACACCTTAGCCTCCCGGAGTGCGGTTGGTCACCAACACCTTCCACAGCCCAGAAGTCTGGACGACCGCCTGGAGTCAATCTCCGCCTCCTCCTGGCAGGGCAGGATGGTAGCTTCTCAGAAAGACCTCCAAGATAACCACGCGCCCTCCCTCCCCACGCTCCGCAACCGCGGGAAGGCCTCTCAACCAGAGTTCTATTTTCATGAACAGATCGGCCATTCCTGAATGCAACACGCAAAATACATTTAATTTCAAAGGTTTATTCGAATTTGATTGGTTATGAAATAAAAGATCGCCTTCCGTTGCAAGATGTCTAATTGATAATGCACTTTGCGCACAGTTTCTCAGTTTAAATATTAATTGAAGATGTGTGTATTTAAAATAAGAACAAGGGAGTAATAGAATATTCTGGTTGAGAATCAGTTCAAAAAGTTCATTACTAAAATTTCTTCTCAGTGACAACTACGCCAAAGTACATTAACTATAACATGTTATGGTACATTATTATTCAAATGCGAAAAATTTACTTCGACAAAGAGTCATACTTCTGCAACGTAAAACCTTGAATATTCTCGTAATTTTTCAGGTGCTGCTAATACTTCAAAACAATGCAGCCCAACTCCTCGCTACTGCAGGTTTCCCCGCGAGTCTTAAAAGCAAGTCAGCTTATTTTGTGAAGCGCGCCAAGGGTGTAGTGCCCAAAGAGGATATCTCAGGATTTTTGATACTCGGAGACCTTGCGGCGAGACCAATAGAACAGCTGGCTGCACTCGTTGATGAGGTAAAAAGAAATAACTTCAGCATTTAGAATCGTAGAACGTTTTAGAAAACTGTGCTTGAATTGTTAATTTTTTAGCATTTAATCGTGTTGCACATAGTAGCGTTACTGGTTCTTATGTTTCTCAGCGTTGTGATCAAAATGTAACTGCTTCTTCAACTTTATAATACCGATGTGAGAATTCAATTTGAGTTGTCCGTATTCTCCCAATGACAAATTAAAAGTTAAATATTTGTTAGAAAATTATCAGGCAAAGGCTTTCCCGCGACTCGTACGCAATGCTGACTGTTCTCTAAATATTTGAATAAATATAATTGTGGGCTTTGCGTCACAGTTTCGAGAGCCTTAGATAGAAGCTGTCAGTTTATTGTAGTAATCAATCATGGGTTGACAGGATCCCGAGTGACGATATAACGGGCGGCCACTTTGCAGGTTTTCGTGCCGTTGCTGTCGAACCGCGCCAACCACCGGGCGTGGCCGCCAGTGGTAGCGCAGGACATCCAGCGCCACATCCACTCCCTCCAGAGCACCGTGTACCAGGTGCGCGGACAGGTCGGAGGACATACCGTCTTGCCCCTGCCCGTCGGCGTTGACCGCGTCCACGAGGCTGAGAGAGCCCTCGTGTCCAGGTACAGTTCCCTCGCAGCACATATCGGGAGTCACCTCGAAAGATGCACTAATAGTGTGAAAACATGAATACAAAGTGGACGATTTATCCGAAGAGATTGAACTACTCCAAAAAAAGTGGGCAATGAAATGTGTTCGTCTCGATGGGCGACATGCAATGAATTTTTGTCCATTACAGAGCCAATGTGAATTAAATTACTTAAATCATAGGACAAATCATTGTGTCAGACCTTAAACACATTTTATTTTTTATTTTAACGTTCCTTTCCCAGATGTTGGTGCTCTGTCAATTCTGGAAAGAGAAACATGCAGATATAAAATCAACGGTAATCCAAGAAACTTTATTTTATTTTTATGTTCATTTTTTCTTATATTTTTAAAAACAATTTAATGAATCACAATAAGATAATTTATTCATCAAATTCATTGATACTTCAGAAAAGGACTGAAAGAACACTGAATTATTCACATGTTTAATTATAAATAATCAAGTACCAACTGAAGAAAGAAGATAGGATATTTTAAAAATATACTTCTAATTTCTATTTGAATATGATCCTTTTTTATTAGACACCAAATGTAGCCCAGCCCATACATCATTTCATATTATTTTGAGTTTTCCCATTTGCAATCAAAATTCATTATGAAAATATTCGACATTTTCAATATGATTACATAGATTTTGATAAAACCATTTATTGTGTACTTTCTTAGAGCAAGTTTCAATTATTTGTTTTTAACTAATTACAAATAAACACAAGATAGTTTAAATTACACATAAAACTGCTTTATATTCATAAAAGGAATTATTTAAATATTCATTGCTGTGCAAATTTGTTTCACAGTGGTGGGGATGTTGTTGATTTGTATCTTAAGAGTGCCATTGAAGGCGTCATTATCAAGTGGGCCACTCAGATAAATGATGTTTTAAGTGAGGATCCATCGCAAGCTTTTAATTACGGCCACAATCCAACTCCCAGTGCAGGTGACTGAAATTAATTTGAGATATTGTCTCATTATTTCTTCATATTATGATGCTAACATTTTTTGACAGAAATGAATTTTTGGTCTGCAAGACTGGACAATCTGAAACACATTTATGAACAACTAAGAGATGAAAGAGTAAGGAAAATGGCTGTGATATTGGAAAGAACAGACAGTGCATACTTTCCTTGTTTTAAGACAATTTTTCGAAACATTGTAGCAGGTGAGAAAAATTTAACATATGCTGAACTGAAATGTCCAAGATGAAACATAATTTGATATAGTTATATTATATTAAAATTTCTATTGCTGAAATTAAAAAGAGACTCAGTACTCCTTTCAGGTTTTATCTTGTAAGTTACCATACATAATAAATATACTTTTTTGTGTTAAATCAGTGGTTAACATGATAAAAAGATACTTTTTTAACTCTCAAGATTTTTGAAACATATTATAGAAACTATATTTAATCATTTTATTGATAAATAGTAATTAAATAGTTTAATACATTTGTATTTTATAGCTCTTGCAGAAGCAAAAGATATTGTGATATATCTCAAGCCTTTGAAGAAACATTTTTCTGCCCTTGAAGAAACTGATTTTTCTGAAGTTGCTCCTTTATTACGCCCCATGATGCATGTTGTGTGCCTCGTGTGGGCACATTCACGTTATTACTGCAATTCAGCCAAAATAATTGTTTTGTTACGACAGGTGTGCAATCTTCTTATACATCAGGTGAGAAATGATATGTATGTTGTATACTATAATTGGTAAGTTGAATATTAACAACTTTTCTATAATTATTTCCTAGTTGCTTCTCAGTGGCCACAATTAAATGCATGATTGCAGGTTAGTTTATTACCAACACCTTAAAAGTACTGAATTTCTACATTATTCTTTCACAAAATTTTATACAATTTATTGCATATTGTCTTACCATATTACTAATCATTAATATATTCAGGGTAACAGATAAGCATGCTGTAGACACAAATACAACAATTGTAAAACTATTTTTGTTTTTGAAGCCATGTTCTTAGTATAAATTGTTAATAATTTTCGACATGTTATCTGGTTTCATTAATATTTTAGGCCAAAAGATACTTAGATCCTTCATCAATTTTTCAAACAGATGTTGATGAAGCCAAGCAACGAATTCAACTGTCTATAACAACATTTAAATTATTTAGGTAATAATTAATTTTTAAATATACAGTTTAAGCTGTTTGTACATCAATTTATTTTTGCTTCACTTATTTTTAGAGAAATTTATGATGATCGCAAAGAAAATTTAGCCTGTTATTTCAAAGAACGAGAACCTACTCTGTGGACATATCATCCAAAAATGGTATTTGAAAGATTTCAAAACTTTTTGGAGAGACTTCAAACTGTACAGGTATTGAATTACAGTTCTTTTTGAATGGTATATTGCACTCAATATCTTTATTCTAGCCTTTAATTCCATTAGTTAGAATTAATTTTGAGTTAAGTGTGTTGTTAATTTTTATTTGTATTCTGTTTCTGTAAACTATCTATGAAGTTTTAAATTCAAAATCATTATATATAATCTATTAAAAATACTGCCTTATTAAAGAGATGGTTCTAATCACAGTCTACTGTAAGTTTGGGAATAAGTTTATGTACTAATATTGTAAAGACAATTTCAGTTTTTCAAAGCTGCCGAAATAGGTACAAATGTATATTTTATTAACTTGTACAATCATTATTTTGTATGTAGTAGAAAATAGGTTCCATTCTGAATTAACTGTGCATGGAAATTATTGATAAAAAAATTGATATCAACAGGAAAGAGATTAATTGGTTACATGAAGTTACATGAAGTTGAGGGCCTGTATCAAGAGATCGGACAGAAACAAACATTTCAAATTTTTTGAGGAGCAAGGAGAGAGTACAGAGACCTTGTACTGGTCAACCACACAGTGCAGAATTTAAACTCCAGTGTACCAGACACTAGACCATGTTAAATACACTGACTGGTTGACTGAATTCAAGGAACTACTCTCTGCTGAAGGAGGAGTCATACACTTCCAAACATTTAAAATGTTTCTTCCTGTCTGACATAGTGATACTGGCCCTCAATTTGAGGTAAGCCAGTGATTCTCTGTCTAAGGATGATGTGACATTGTCAAATTTTATTACATGGTTTTGCTTCCCAGTCTGGCAACACTAGCTCTTAACTAATCTAATTCTATCATAGTTAATGCAAAATTTATTTACATCAGGTATTATTTTCTTTTACAGGAATTCTTTGATACTGTGCTAGAATTCATGAAGCTTGAGAAAGTGGAAATTGGTGGTGTAAAAGGCCGAATTCTTGGGTCAAAAGTAAATTTTGTATTTTCAGAATTCAGTGATTTATTTGCATCATTTGGAGCAAAGTCCTATGATCCACTTGACCCAGAAGATGACTCATTCCCTCAAGATTACAAAAAATTTACTTCAAGCATACAAGATTTGGATCGCCGTTTAGCTGCTGTTTTGTGCCAAGCATTTGATGACTGTTACAATCTAGAGAGTGTATTTAAGGTGAGAATGGTACAATTATTACCAATGATACTAGTTCTGTCCAAAAATTATTATATTGAAAATTTAAAAAATTTTAATACTGGTATTATGGGTATTGCTACTTAACATTATAAACCTAAAAGTTACTAAATATTAACCTCAATGCTTTGACTTTGTCTTATTACCACAAAATGTGTTTATTTTATAAACAATAGTGTACATCTCTCAATGGTACTCGGCATAATTTTCTATCAAAGTTAACAGGCTTTTTTAAGAAAAATGTATTTACATTGATAACCTATAGTATTTTTTGCTCTGAAAACAGCTTTGTATCACTAAGCTTAAAAAAATTAGTATCAACTTACACTCAACACAGAATCGTTGCCAACACCTTTTTTCTGCATTTCCAATATGTATATGCCTAACACAATAAAAAAAACTAACATTATGAACTTCCAAAATTTTAACGAGATAAAAACCAATTCTATGTTTCTTCACACATTCACATATCATAGTCTACCAGTGACTCCACAAAGCAAGAAAGAGTTGCATTTTTCTTTGTACTCTCCATTATGTATATTTTCTTTAACTACATGCATCATTATCATGCTTGCTAATAGAATCTTATTTCTTGTGATTTCTCCCTACAGCCCTTCTGTTCTTATTAATTTATCAAAACCAAATTTCAATCATGTTTGTATACTGGGTTTATTATATTTTAATTATTAAGTAATTTAATTATTGCAGTCATCAATTGCCAAGATGAGAAAAATGTATAATTCCTTAGCTGAACTTTGACTTATTAAATAAGTTAAATCTCTTGTACTCACTGAAATGTGAAGCCAAGTCCATAGTGTCAGGTGGTATTAATTGGGTGTCATCCTTTAAAAGAGGGCAAAGTCTTGTGCAGTAACCCTAATTTCTTCTTCTGTATCTGAAGACAAACAGAATTTTTACGACATGAAACATTGTCTTCAACTGTCCTTTCTTCCTCTATTCCCCACAAAACAACTTTTAGATTACTACTTAGACAATTATAATCCCCAAAACATTTCTATAATTTTATTCCATACTATTGGCAACAATTTCCAAATTGAAATGTTATCATATTAAACAATAAAAATGTTTCAGTTTTAATCTACATAATATCATATCTTTTATCGTTATTGTTTAATTCAACTTGTTTTTAAGTAACAGAATAAATTTTCTTTTCTTGTGAGTATAATTTAAGAATATTTTGTTTGATTGTTAATCCTTGTATACAAACCACATACTAAGGTAATAAAGGCACATACATTTGATGAAAGAGTGTGTATAATTCTTAGTAATTAATTCTTTTTCTAGTTGGTAGATATTGTTGGATCAGTGTTAGACAGACCACTTATCAAGGAAGAATTTACTGGTCGTTTCAAGGCAATAGTAGACATGTTAAATGCTGAAGTAAACACAACCAAGGTAAGAACAAAATAAAGTAAGTTGACTAAAGATTTTAAAAGTCAATTAAATAATTATATTCTTGTCACTAACCAGAAATATAATTTTTTTTTTCTTTACTATATAATTACAGAAATATTATTTTTGTAAGAGCATGTATACCTAAATCTGAAACACTATTTTATATTAATTAAAACATATGGATCAGTTATGACTATTTGTTCAAGAATATTTATTTACTTATATACACAATATCTAAAACAGTTTCTTATAAAACATATTAATGAAGTTTTAAACTTATTTTAATGGAAACAAGAATCTTTATGATGATGTGTCAGCCTCAATCATTCTGTATTCAAATGGAAAACTATTCACAATAATTCATTTTCAAAAATATTTTTTCCAAATTCTTGGACATAGTTTCATAACAACTAAAGACATTTTACATTTTTCTGAAAAGTTATAAATTTAGATCACAATGCATACAGCTACCAATGCTGTTACATATGTAATTTTCACATATACAAGTCCATCATAAGATGATGGTAATAAATTAAAACAAAGTTTAGAACTAGAACAAGCCATAGCATAACAATCAGCAATAGCTCATCTAAAGCATGACTAGTAATAATATAATAATAATATTACATTTATCAAAATAATTATTGTTCAGTGGAATCTATATGAATTAAAATAGGAATATATTGGTATAATAAAAATATATTTATTTGTTCTCATAAGACAGTAAAGTTTTCTACCAAATTTTAAAATATGTATAAAAGAACAGAAGAAAAGGTTTCAAACAATGCTCAGCCATATAGGCCTTGAAACTGAATTAAAGGACCAGGATGGAGTTTTTTCCATCCTGATCCTTTAATGTGTATGCAGTAATTATAGAAATCTTAAATATTTTTGTAGATGGTATATACATCAAGTTGAATTTTTGGTCAATGTTCAAATATTATACTAAACTGGAGTTTTATGATTTAATGTGGGGGAAGTTTAGGTAACTTATTCATGTTCTATAACAAATTAACATTTGACTGTACTTTTGCATTTTACTAAAAATAACTTTAAATTAAAAAGTAATATCTAGATTTATTAGCCATACCCATCAGCTTGCTTTGTTCCAACGTACATATGAACAGTAAAGGATTAAATAATATTCTGTAATAATTTTCAGACTTTAGTAAGGCAATCCCTGGCCTTATTAAATTTAATTTTTTTCTGAGCTTTTTAATTTTATGATTACATGACTTGCTCCAGAAATATATTCTCTTGCTTTTTTCCTGAAAAAATAAGTAGGAACATTCTCAATAAATATTATGTAAATGCTCTCAATGTGTATATTTATATACAAAATTAAATTGGTTAACGAGCACTTAGTTAAGGATCACTTATGATTTATAAAAAGTTGTCATTAGCATATTATTATTCATATAGATATATTGTTACTCTTACTAAATAATATATTTTCAATTAAACAAATGACGGGGAATACTTACTTCAATAAATGTAATTCTTAATATTTTACTGGATCATTAAAATGAAAATGTTAATAATTAAGGGTAATCATATGATTAATGAATTTGAAGGGTAAATTTTTGTGTTGTATTTGTTATTTTCACAATATAGTTTTATTTTGTATTATTTATGAATAATATATAAGCTTGAAATAGCAAGTTAATGGTTGACTTGTTCTTTTACTGCTTGGTTAATTTTTCCTGTGAATTGTATTCCAGATATATTTAGAGTGAAAATATTTGTCAAATTTTTTCAGAGTAATTTCTGATAACTAATTCAATTGTGTTTAAGCTAATAAATAAAATTTGAGTTAACATAAGAAGTGAAGAAAAAACACGAATGAAACATGACCTTATTTGCACGTCATGTTTTCAGGATGATCATCCTGTACACATGGTGGAAATCATGAACATTTTGTGACCAAACAAAATTTTATGAAGTTAATGTGAACCATATGATGGAACTAAAGTTACTAAAATTAAGTAAAACTCCAGTTAACTTTTATATATACAAAGAAATATATTGTAAATCAGATAAAGCTAAGACATTCAGATTTGAATAGATCCACACACAATTCCGTATTGTTTAATGTAGACACCTTGGAATTTATCTGAATATATTTATTTCTATTAAGATAAAGCTAAGACATTCAGATTTGAATAGATCCAAACACAATTCTGTATTGTTTAATGTAGACACCTTGGAATTTATCTGAATATATTTATTTCTATTAAGATATTCATAATGTGCTTATTTCCTTTGGATATACATTAATAACCATGATTCTTCTATATATTATGTATGGTATTTAAAAACACTTAAGGTCAACTTGTTTTAATTATTAAACACTGCAGTACCACTGAGTTTCTCCACTTGAATCCTTTAAACTATTAATAAAAATATACTCTCTGTTCCCTATTTACCCAATGTCCACACATTACTTAAGGCAAACAAACTAATTATTGATGAATATTTACTTTCTATTGGCCTGATTAAATAATTATGATGCATTGACATCGTAACAATCAAAGTTACAATATTCTACTCTCTGCACAAGTTGCTGATTATGGAATCAGTGTAGCGGTAAGGATCTTTGCCATAGAAAGTAAATCTTGGATGAGGTAAGATCTGTGGGCGGTGTTCGAATTTTATTAGATTAAAATAAAATGCAATACTTCCCATGCTGAACACACCTGAAGCTAACTTCCTAATGAAACTGTCAGCCTACACATCCCCTCTTCGGTTATGTGTGCATGTTTTGTCCAGCACTCTCACTAGAAACTAGCACCTAGGAAATGCTGGAAATGTTGCTCGTGCCAGTATATCCTACAAGGGCAAGGACCCCAACTACAATAATGCTGAGTCCACTATGGCATGCATTCCTTGTTGAGCCTCTGAGTCAGCTGTGGAACCAAACAACACCTCCATGTTATAGATAAAGCATGTATGTTCACTGAATAGGATTATACTTTGAAACATCAATTATAAAATTAAATGTACATTTGTTGAGTATCTTTCAGAAAATATATGGTTCTTTCAATATGTTTTCAGTTTAAATAATGCTAATAAATTTTGTCTTTTCATTAATAAACCAATGTATACTTATCTAAACTGTAGTAATAAAATATTCAGTGTCTCAGAAAAAAAAAAACTTTATCTTCATAATTTTGTTTTTTTACTTTTTGCCTTAGTTTATAAAATTGATTACCAGTATGCTGATGCAAAATAGAGAAACTTTTTCAATTATGTGTAGAAAAGTTCTGCTACCAATATGAATAGAATTAGAAAAAATGTAAATATTTAATGGTTATATGTATCATAAAGTAACTCCAGACATAAGAAGAAGAATTTTAAATAGAAGAAACACAGGCACAGAAATTTAGACAACTCAGCTCATAACTCTATTATCATCTAGGATAAACAGAATGAGCTGAACTACAAAATCATATTTTGTTCCTTCCAAACCTTTTTTTTTAAACTATAAGTCAAGAAGTTAGTTGGCACTGCCAATCTAAATGAATATTTACAAATTTTGATGGAAACTTCCAAATATTGAATAATCACTGGGTTATAAAAATGTTTTTCAAGAAAATTTTACATTTTTACTTTTATTTACTCATCATATGACCCTTGAGGCATTGAAGAAAAAATTTAATACATTTCCTGTGTTCAAATATGAAGTTCAATATCAACTTACATTGGAACAATTCAAATTAAGTTTTGTAATTATGAGTAGCAAGTTAACAATTCATGTTGTTAAAATTAAGAATGTTAATATAATACAAATGAATCATCAATCAGAAAAATACAGACCTTTTTTATTTGGAAAATCGATTATGAAAAGTAAATAGGTATTATATAAATTGTACCATATTTGTTACCATCAGGAAATGAACATAGGTATTAAATGAATAATAAAGATTGATTGGATATATGGGCAATATTCAAGCTCCTTGAATAAAATATAATTCTAAATTTGATAGATATATGAGTAAGATTTATTGTAAGTTCATGAATATAATTTGAAACCCAATTAAAACATATAATTAGTTAACAATATGCAGCAGTGAAAATAACTGAAATTAAAAAAGAACCAACATTTATATTTGAAATTGAGAGGTGGAATGCATAAACTGTTGTGTTTATGCCTTCATATCATAGGATCGATTGAAAAATAAATGACAATTATGTATTTTTATTATTTTCTTAGTGCTGACTGTATTTAAATGCTCTTCTCATATCAGTTCACTTTTATGATATGATTTTTCCCATTTGATTAAAATATATTTAGAAACAATAGAGACTGAAATCAATTACATTATGGTGATACCATATCTTTCCCAGAATAAACTTTGTGACTTTTTGAACTTGTTAGATTAAAATTTTCATTTTATTTGTTAGGTACTACTGAAATAAGTTAAAGGATAATCAAAGATACAATAGTACTTAAACTTTTAATGTAATTAAGGACACAAAATATAACAATCAGATAGTCGATCAATTTTTCTAATACTTAATGAATTATTCCATATACTACCCTATTGTTGATTCCTAGATGTAAAATAACTGCCAATATGTAAATTGTTACTGTACAGGTGAGTCAACCAATATGACAATGAATAAATTATAGCACTCATGTGTTCTGAGATCTTCCCAATTTTTAAAACTTAAAATTATAATTTTTACCAAATTATATATTGAGAATTTTGCTGTGAATTGATGGACCAAAAATGTTACTCTTCATGGTATTACAAGCCTTCATAAGGTGATTTACAAACTTATAATTATCAAAACTTGACTGTCCCTGAAATATTTTAATGATTCATTATAGGAACTCTATGAAGAACAGATAGAGAGACTTCAACGATATGGTTATATGCCATTAGATAAAAATATGCCCCCAGTTGCAGGAGCATTAAGATGGACTCGAAGTTTGCGCCTACGAGTCTCAATGCCTGTGGTATCTTTCACAGCACTCCAGCATCCGTGAGTGTGTTTAAATTAATTATCTATTATACCAATAACAAAATTTTTACTTTAATTACATATAGAAAAGACAATTAATTCTATGATATACAACAGTAGACAGTCTAAGTTAACAATTTAGCCATCTCACTCCAACATTCTTTCCTCAATTTTCTTTTCTATTCTTCAATTTCAGTTTGACAATTTTTCCCCCTTTGACCACAGTAGTTGATAATTCAAGTAAACTAACCTCTTAATTTGACTATAGCAATAATAAGGACGACGAGTCTTAAAATCATTTTCAATGATTTTATTTACTAAAAAATGAATAATATGTAACTAAATTGCAAGTTAGAAATAAATTTCTCAGCTCCAACTCTAGACTGACTCACCATTCAAATATTTTTTCATAGCACTTGATAACAATATGTAAATTAAATTTAAATTTATTCCAAAAATAATATGACATACATATTCAGGCCCTTTCCATTTAACATTTTTATCCAAGCAATTTCAATGTGCAGCCTTTCATAATTAACATACAGATCATGTCCCAACTTCATTCTCTAAATTTTTAATTTATGGAAACAAAATTAATTTTCCATTTATATAACATTTGTAAGCTTGAAAAATTACTAATGAAGTTTAGTTTTAATAACTTAATATAGTGTGATTGATTTTTGTATATTTAGAATTACAACCACTGCTCAAGCACAGTCCGTTCTACAGAAGTATGAATTATTACTCCAACAAATGACTGAATTTGAGGATAATTTATTTGCTGATTGGGTATCAAGTGTCCCACAACAATGTGAACAGAATCTACATTTGAATATTATTACTAGAAGAAATGATGGTAGAGATTTGATTCTTAATTTTCATCTGCAGGTAAGTTGTTAAATTTTTAACATTACAAAATAAATTTTCTTGTCATTTTAAAAATCTATAAAGCAACATTTTATATCAATTATTAAATATGAATACTTAAATGAAAATATTACTTCTTATTACATTAATTCTCAAACTAATATTATAATTTTTTATAGTTGACTGCAATCCTTCGTGAGGTTCGCTATCTTCAACAATTAGAACGTGATGGAATACCTCAAGAAGCATTGGACTTATATGAAAAAGCAGAAATTTTTCGAAAATATACAAATAGCCTTAATCAAACAATACATTGGTAAATAAATAAACACTAATTTTTTATTTATATATTAAATAAATTATTAATTGTTTTTGTTTTTGAAGGTACAACAAAATTTGTCGAAGCAGTAAGCCAGTTGAGTTTGAATTAATTAAAGACAGTATAATGGAAGTAGATAATTTAGTTGAAAGAGGAAGGTGTGAGTTAACTTGGGACTCAGAAGGTAATTGTATTTAACATTTATTTATTTCCTACAGTTAAATTCTACCTCCTATATTTTAATATTTACAAATTACATGTTCCATTATTTGTATTTATATTTGTCACTCTATGAGCTAATGGTTGCTCTTCGAGATAGATATGAATCCATTTGATTAAATATGGAGATTTCTTTGAGATACATTTTCAAAAACTATTTTTCAGAGATTTGGCTTTTAGTATAACAATAATGATGGCTTATTTTTACATACATTTACTTAAGATATAATAAATCATTTTAAAACATTTTGGCAGTGTGATTTCCAGTAATGTAGACCTTTTTACACTTTTATAACTAGCACAAAGAAATTATATCATCTTTAAAATATTGGAAAAGCAATTCTACATTGTGATAGTAAAAGTAGGATTGTTTGACTTTATTCAGTAAAAGAAATCAGAATTTCTGTTTCAAAATGTAAAAACTTCTACTTTCATGATATTTAATCAATATTTTTAATACTTACATAATTCACAAACACCATACAAAGCATGTATGTCTATAAAATATGTTAGAATAGGTGAAAGAGTTAAAGATGGAGTCATCTAGGTATCTTCAACATTTAGGTTACTTCTTTCAACTGTTGACGGGACATTTAAATTTTTCCTCTATTTCCAGATTCAGTATTATGGGAATATATTCAAACACTTCATACAATCGTTCATGGTTTAGAAACAAGAGTACAAAAGACTCAAGATAATGTAGAGCACATGCGTAATATTCTGGCACCTTGGAGTAGGATTCCTGTGTTCACACGTAAAGAAGGACTTCGTAATACACTTCTTAATTTGGAAGACCGGAAAGAAAATGTAGAACAGAGGTACGTAATTATTTGGTTACTATTATCTTATAAAATTCTGTAACAAACAAATACCCACTGTTATAAATGTAGATACACAAAATTTACAAACACTACTTTTTAGTATTACTCTTATTATTATAGGTTCCTACTTTATTTAAATATCCTTTAGCAATCAATTCAGACATTACCAATATATAAATACTTCTTTTAATCACTATATGAGCTTTATAATACTTTTTTTAAAAAAAATAATTGAATCGGTATTATTCTCATAATGACCTTCATACTAAAAATTCACACATTGAATTTAAATGGTTTCAACTAATAATTACAAATATAGAATTACTTGATAATTACAAAACTTTGATAAAAGTTGAAGCTTGTATGTATGTTTTCTATTATTTTTCATTACAAAAACTACTATTTTTCAGATTGAAAAATAATAAAAAATTACTAGAATGGTTTTCATTTTTTCAAGTTGTTTCAGATAAAGTGCTTCCATTCTGAATTATTAAAAACATGAATAATTAACTAACCATATTACTTCTTTATTGGTCCATATTATCCTACCAAAATAAATTGATAAATAATAAATAGCAGTTCATTCAGTACTTGGATCTAAAATCAAATATTGCTAATTATTTTTTCTATACAGATGCCATGATATTGAAGAAGCTGCATCTGCAATTCACTCACTTTTATCAGAAAATATGAAACTTTTTGCTATGGAAGAAAAATCAGATAGTGAATCCTGGCTTAATTATGTTGATTATGTGGATGCCATAGTATCTGACGCTCTTCTTCGAGCTGTGGGATGCAGGTGTAGTCATTAACTGTGTAATGCTTTTGTTATCACTGCCTTATTAGTAACTCCATTCCTGATGCATTCAGCATATTTTGCAATAAAGATACATTGAAACATCGCATTTCAGTTAATGCAATATATGATATATACATCACATGTTTGCACTATTCTTCCATTCTAATTAATTCCTGCATCAAATTATTATTAGACATAATTAGAAAAGGTAAGTACTTTGTTTGTGTCTTAATGCTTGGTAAACTTCTGTAAGATTTGGCATGTTCTTAATTAAAACTAATCAACAAAAATATACTCAACTTTAAAACTCAATGGATATTTTAAACTAAGTCAAAGGCCTGTGTGTCATGCAAATTAAATATTTTTTAAAAATAATTTGATGTGATAATGTTGTATTAGCCACACTGAACCAAATAAGAGCTTCAATCAGCTTAAGATAAAAACATCCAAAGTGATGTTGACAAAATTGTTACAACATTGTACTGCAAAAGTAATATAACAATTTTAGAAATTGTGGAGCAAAAATAAATAATAGTAATAAATATTTATTTCCATTGACAATTTTTACAAATTGAACAGGATATGTCATTATACTACATTAAAACAGTTATAGATTCTAAAAGTTAATGCAACATTACACAATGTCACTTTGAACAACAAGTTTTAAGAAGGTTACCAGTATCAAATATTTACAAATTACAAGAATTGAAGTTATTATACAAAATATATAATAGGATTGTTGCTACTACTAAGGTTTACACTAAATGTTTTGTACATCCTAATTGTACTTATGTCCTTAAAGTTATTTTAAAAAAATTTTATTCCTAATACTCGCATAGTAATTTTGGTAAATAATAGCATAGTTCTATTGCTGTACAGCTATCATTCCATAAATTCTCTTTTAAGAATTTTTATTATAATGGCACAAGATTACTACAAGTAGCACAGTTCCAATAACAGTAACTTTACAGAAAGTTCTGGAAACCATTTCACACACCCTTGTCCTTCTTGATTTTCATTACCTGTACCTAACAACAGCCAATCTGGTGATGTTCTTCAATTAGAGATCTCATCTTACCTGCCTCAGATTTCCAGCAACCCGAAGTGACTCTATAATACTTTGCACAAAACAGATTGAAATTAAATAAATCAACTATGAAAATATACAGGCATCAATATTAATATGTTAGTGCTTAAAAGGAATTACATTCTCTTTCTGTACCATCTTATTTCTATCAACTTTTATGGCTACCCATTACTACATATGACAGTGAATTCTGATGTAACAAATGACTCATTTGATAGTTACATTGAAAGATTAATTTTGGTACTTGACTATTTGGTTATGTTAAAGTATGGTTTAAAATACAAGAAAGCAATATAAAAATTATTTATTTGAAAAAAAACACATTAACTACAATTAAGTTCACTTATGCAAATTTTTTTTATATGGTTAAAAGTTAAACCTTTCAAAAATCTAAAGAAAACCTGATTAAACATATTCCATTAATATCAACAAAAAAAAATTATTTCCATCAGAGCAATACATCAACTCAGTTTGAAGCATAGAATTTAAAAAAAGAACAAATTGCAGCTTTTTGAACTCAAAGAAAACTGCATTGAGGAAGATCTTCTTAAATATATTAAGCACTTCCAGTTTTTACAGACTTTTAAACCATCCCTATTCAAGTGTTCCAGAGTAAAATAATGTTCTTGAAAAGAAAAATAATTGAGTAATTTCAAACAGAGCTTATACGGTTGTATGTGCAGAATACCTAAGTTCTGGATATTTTGTATGAAAATTATTATTTATATATTTGGTTCTAATGACCCACATATTTAAAATTTGAGCATTGAGCCAGAAATTAATTTCTAAAACACCTGGTTTTAAGTTATACTTTTAAACATATTAATGTGGTTCATGATTTTTTAAATTATTTTGCAATAAAATAATAAGCAGTTGTCAAAAAACTGGCATAATTATAGTAACTTAAAAAAAATCATATATAAAATGGTGAATGTAAAATACACCATGCATGTTTATGTTTTTTGGTAGTTCATTGTTATGTTATTTGAAAACAATGGTTACATGAAAGTTTTTGAAATTAATCTAGTAATAAAATGTTGTAGAATTTTCATTTCACTTTCCTGACTCTGCAAACAAATATTGTTTTGTCCACTTACTAATTATTGTTGCTAATTGTAGTAATAAATTTAAAATGATGAAAATGGTTATTGTATAATGGTATCGACTTTGCTTAGCTGTAAATAATATTTACTAAAAGGTGTAAAAATGATCAAGATAAGATTTTTATTGGTCATTTTAAATTTGTAGTACATGGAAATGGTCTTAGGTATAGGATAAGTCAATTAAATATATTAACATATACAGTACAATAAACATACTCTCTCGTTCACACACACACACTAACATAGCATACGGCTATTTTACAAAATAATAAATGATAACAATAACACCATTTGAAGTTCCATTTTTTTAAATTCAATAGAAACAGTTCTTCACTAGAAACATTTTCAGTTTATTTTTGAAGTTGTTCAATTTTGAATGCTTTATATGTACTGGATATTTATTATATAGCACAGTATCCAAATTTAAAACACTTTTCAGGTGGGTTGTAGTTCTGGTATAGTTCCTTTGCAAGTATGTATTTTGTTATTGGTTTTATTTGTCGATCTTCTTATCTGAATACAGTACATGCAATTATCTAAACATACATTTCTGTCATCAACAGTGATTTGGCAGCATGAGAGTATAATAAATGTCAAGACATAATACCAATAGAGTTCAAGTGTACATATCATTGTTTGATATGAACAATTTCCTTCCACTTATCATTTATAATAATTTGAACAGAAAACACATCTATAATTATTACTCTATTAACTTAGAAGTAAATTACAAGGGGACTACACATATTCATTTCAAAATTTCTGCCCGAAGAACTGCTTCTAAATACACACATACATTTATACTACAGATTTAAAAAAAGTGTTAAAATATGAAAAGTAAGGCAGATGCTTAAGGCAAAGTTAGTTATATTGTGGAAAGTGAATGGTTTGCCTGAAATTGAAGCTCGGCGGTGACATTCAGCACATGAGAAAGTACTTCAAATTTTCGGAGGCGTTGGTCTCCGAAGGAACACAGCCCATGAACCGGTCGGACGCGGAATATGGAATTCGCAACCTATTTAAACATGAATTCTGCTTCCAGACTCGAAAAAACATTTAAAAACGAAACCATGAGCTTCGCCAAATTATAGTCTAATGTTGCTTTTCTGGCCTGCTGTTTTGCCCGAACGGACTGACCGTGAAATTCTCTTTGTCCGACTCTGACCCACGAATCCGTCCCAAGCTGCACGTGCATGATTTCCATCAGTACCCTCAACTCATCAAATTGATTCGGGATGGCCCCATCTTCAATCTACTTACATATTAAATATAGAACCCGAATCCACAACGAAATCCTATCCCATTTCACAATTTAGACGATATCTTGGTAAACTAAATCTAACAAAAATATTCGCCTGTTAACAAATGTTGCCCTATTAGTGCCATCGAAAAATCGGAATAGCCAAACTCTCCACCTCCTGACATAGGCTACTATAAATATTAAGATATGCAACTATTATTACTGTATTATGACAAATTAGGCAAAACATAATTAATGACTATTTATTGCAAAAAAGTCTCTTCCAACTTAATATTTCGAACATTGCAGATAACAGTTTCAATCAACAACAACAACATTGATCTCTAAAAACCAATTTATGAGTTTATAACTGAGAAAAGTCAAATTGTACCTAGTCTGTGGACTACGATGGTTCGGGAACTTTCTGCAGGCAGCGAAGGAGGACGCACTAGTTTGTTTCTTGTAGTCGTATCTGCTCCAATTCATTAAACGTTTCAATAAGGCTTCGTAATAAGAGTCGATCATAAATAGTTGCGATGATACGGTGTCCTAGAAAACTGTTCCTAATCAGTTTCCCGCTAAATGCTCTTTCGCTCATTCACATTGGACGGTTCAGTGTATTGGCAACCATTTAACCGGGGATATAATGTTTGTAATTATTTTATTTGAACACATATTTACGTATTAAATACAATACTCTGTGCTATAGCGTCAAATAAATGCGATATTTTCACTCTTTGACGGTATTACTAATGTAAGTTTCTTGATTATAGTTTGGGGTACCTATGGGAGCAAATGGACTGTAGCCCAGCACCATTATTTGAGGTTCAATTAGAACTTAGAGAACCAAATATTGAACTTGTTCCTCCTTTAATACCAGCTGACCATCCAGATGGATTTCAAAAAATTGTTTCCGGTCTAATAGATGACATAATTCACATGGCATCATTAATTCAACGTGTTGCATCTATTACTGGTCCTGAAAGTTACGAAGTAAGTGTTCTTCACTGCACGTTAGCTTGAACGTTCGGTTTATTTCCATTTGATGGGGTAAGTGTTACAATCTCAGACGTTTATAAAGATATATGCAGTTTGGCCATTTTATCATTATCACATTTCAAACTATGCTGGTTCAGAAATGCCATTCTTATTTTAAATTTATGTATATATTTAAATACTTATTTTCGAACGAGATATAGTATTCGAACATTACCTAAAAATCACAATCGCAAAGAAAAAAAGCCATTAAGGGTCGACATTTCGAAGACAGAAAATCTACCTCACGATCTTGCTGCCAAATATATTAAATTAAATTTTTCCGTTGAGTAGGCTAAAATGTAGCTAAATCGGTTGAGCGAACCACACGCTGAATAACGTTGATTAATGGAAATTTACAATATTGTACACTAATATTCCGTTTTCAGTTAATTCTCTTCAAACGAACGATATTTTTAGTAGCCAAAATCATCGTTAAGATCGATTTATCGATAGGTTGTTTATCATAGAAATATAGGTGTATCAATAATAATCTATCATATTTGACTAATATTTAGATCAATTTAATTTAAGTTATCCCCGAGAGTATTTTCTTGTCCTTTCACGTGATTTGAAAGAAACAGTTAACTGTTCCTCGGTTTATACGCGAAAACACTATTACCCGAAATTCTTTAGCACTCTCCTTCTCTCGATTAGTACATTGAGAATAAATTGAAATAGGACCCCAATAACCTAGTTTTCTCAATCTAATAAACTTTAGGAATATTTGTGAAGGATATCCTTCAAACTTACAGTATGTTTGTTTTTATTCAGTTTAGACTAACCGATTAGTAGCCCGGGGTAGTCACTCAAATATTTAATTGACAACAGATTGATGAGAGAATAAAGTTGTTATTAATGTGCCGAAAACTTGGTAGCATATTTACTTTTGAACGTATTATAGCATTAATCGTTTATCAGGGTTCAGGGAGAGTGGATTTTAGTTGCTGCTCGAGTGTTTTTTAAGTTATGTGCTACGGTTATAACTTTATAAAGTAATAAAAATACTACTACGATAGTGTTACGAATACTCTGCGGCAAATAACCCGACCCGTAATATGCTACATTTCGAATTTTGTCTACATAATTTCCAATAGTCTCTAATTTTTAAAAGCGGAATAATTGAGCGCCAGATTTAAACTTATTTCTAAACCTAAAGTATTTTTCCTTCGTACATATTTTAAATAACGTTAATTTGTATATGGTAGTATAGTAAGCAGGGCCGTGCGATAGCTTTTATCCGTATGATGCAAGTCACCATAATGCCGTCCCTTAAATGTTTTTAACCTTAAAAAACATTTGATTAGGATTTTGCAAAAAAATATTACGCAAAATGTATACTATTTATACTGTATATGAAAACTATTTTTGTAAAAAAATTATAAAGTACTTTAAAATAATATTATTAATTACTTAATGGTTCAAATTTATTTTGATATCGCTTCTTAAGGCAGTGGCGGCTAGTGCGTATGTGCTACAGTTCATAAATTAATTTAGGAAGAAATAATTTTTCTGAACTTTCAGAACCGTTATAATAATTGTGTTTTCTACTGCGACTCTATGTTTCGATAGCGAAGACTTTAAAATCCCCGCCTTGCAGCGCATCGCTCCTAAAGCAGCCACATGGACAGCTAGTGCTATTCCAGTTACAGCAACGGATTCGGCGAGTTAGTCACAGCTGCGAATGCTCTATTAACCTTTTCACCCCTCCCCCCACCCGCACCGCCCATAAAGCGCAACAAACTTATGTGCTACGGTGCCAACAGCACCACAAGCAAACGGAAGAGCCGTTCTGTTGTCACACAGCGTGACCGCATCAGGCAACATAACCAACGAAATGGAAATTCATGATTATAAATCTTATTTTATAATAGTTTATATTTTCAAAACAAAAATAATAATCGTTCATTTTTGGTCAAATAAAAAAAAATCACAATCTAAGGTTATTTTAAAGAAAACAAAATCTACCGCACGACTTGAATACAAAACTGCTGTCGCTTGTTCCGAAAATTAACTTTATTTAAAATATTTACTGTGAAAAATACTTTCGGATTAGAAATGGTTAAATATTCTGCGTTTAACACAGAATAAGAAATGTAGCATATTATTACGTGCCGGGTCAGAGTATTGGTAACTCTATCACTGATGTAGTTTTATTATTTTATATAGTTATAATCATCAAAATGGTTGCTTGGGGTGATGTAGCACATAACTTCAAACACTCACGAGTTGTCACTGTCTTAAGGTGCTGTATCTCTGTATTATATCACGGCACGGGCCTGATAGTATGTGCTAAGATGAAAGGATCACAGTGAGGAGGCAGTTTGTTGATCTTTATGGTAGTGCAGGAGGGTGGGTGAATGCAATGCATGCACATTTCTCAGTAAGATGTTCTGTGCTACAGCCATGGCTGTAGCACAAAGTCTACCACCTGGCTGCACAAAGAGGTCTTAAAGTCTTCAAAATCGAAGCAGAAACTCTCACAGTTAAACACAGAATTACTATAAAGGTTCTTAAAATTAAAAACAAATCCTTCTTAATAAATTTAATTATGTGCTGTAGCACATATGCACGAGCCACCCTTCTTTTCGGGTTCTAGTTGAAGCAGAATTGTGTCACCCAAGTTTGCATTTCTGTCAGAGCTTCACATTTTGTGACATTGATTGTGCATAATTATGAGAACAAACATACATGGCATATTTGAAATTTTTGTTGGATGTCCAAGTAAATGCAGTTCACGAAACAATGTATAATCTTTGTAAATGTATAATCTTTGTAAATGAAAATTCATATTGTGTTCAACTCCATAAGCATAAATTCACAACTGTCTAACATAATTCCAATATTGTCTTACATTGGAATTGATCTGCTTATAAATGATGTACACATTTTGGGGAAAAAAATGTGCTATGGATAATTATCAGCCAAAATTGCAAAAATTTATATCTTTCCTTTCAGAAAAACAAGTTATTGAGTAATAACATAATTAATTTCTTAATAGCTAATAGTCTATTCTCTTTTTGTGTACATAGGTTTGAAATAAAATTATATTCTCTACCTTCTTAAAATTTAATTCGATGTAATAATGCCTTTATTTTATTAGATTATAATTTTTTATAGGTAGACATGGAAAATAATGAAGATATGAAGGAAATGAAACGGGATATTCTTGAAGGTGTTTCAAAAGTCTGTAAAGAGGCATGTCCAAGTCTAATTTTATTACTGATAAAAATTAATGATAATTTATTAAATTGAATGTAGAAACTCCAAGATAATTCTTTTTTTTTATGAATGAAATGAGAAAACCTGTCTACTTTATTAAAGCTATATGATCAGACTACTGTGAATTCATGAAATGATATTTGAAAACATTTTAAGTTATTAAAATTATTGTTCTCCTGTATAATTTTATGTAATCATGGAAAAAGTTTCTGCTTGACCTAAAATAAGTTTAAAATAAGTAATGTCCATACACTCATAAATAAATATATAAATTAAGTAACAAACAAATTTTATTATGATTATATTTTTAACTACCACCTATCTGAGAAAATTTTTATGGTTAAAGAATAATAAATAATATTTTTTGCTTCAGGCCACAGAGTTTGCTTCTGATTTTGATGAATATTCCTACTTGTGGCTTGATGATCGTATAAGTTATATGCAGCAATTTTTAGAGTATGGTAGGCAACTGACACAAGAAGAACTGGAACTGATGGGAATGGAGGAATGTGAACAATTTCCAGAAAGTTCACCACCTAACATGGATTTATTTAAAGAACAAGTAAGAATATTCAGCATTTCTTTTTAAAAATGACTCCAAAATGAGTTTTTATATTTTGACCAATGTTTTTGGTAATTAATGGTTTTACTTTTGATTACAGATAGATAATTTTGAAGGTATTTTTAATGAAGTAGATGAAATATCACCAGTTCATATTTTTCACACATGGTTCCAAGTTGATATTAGGCCATTCAAACAAGCATTACTGAATACTATCTGCAAATGGAGTGGAATGTTCAAGACTCACCTTGTAGAAAATGTTACATTGAGGTATAGATTATCAAAATCCAGATGTATTAAGCTAAAATTATTGCTAAACGTAAATATGCATGGTCTGATTACTGAAATTATTACTTCAGTTAATTTTTATTACAACATTGATCATATCACAACAATCTAAATTGTAAGCATTTTAAAATCCAATATTTGTGCCAACACATTGAATTTAGTTTTAGAAATGCTATTGAAGATAAAAAATATATAGCTTGCAATGACAAAATCAACGTTAGCAGAGCATATGGAGGTTAGTAGCCAGTTTTCTGCATCAAAAGATTACAGGGATGTGTTTAGAAATAAACATATACAGAAATCCAATGATGAATAAATCCAATACTTCTATATCCAATCGCGCTTCAGTATCCCTTGTAACTATAAGTGGAACTGGTCGTTATCCCATGTGTCTTGTGATTTTAAAAAACCATGACACTATAGTTCGTGTTCTCCAGTCCGTAATGATTATTTACGCGAATTTATTTTGAAGTTTAGTTGTTGGGTGACTGGAAGTTCTTCCAGCGGCCCTTTTGATACAAAGGAAGAAAGGTACGATGACAGAACCTTAACAATAACTAAGGTCCTCAAAAGGGGTGCATGAATATAATTTGAATAACCGCCAGTGACAGCTTACTGTGACTTATAAAATTTTTCAGCCAAACTAATTTCAGTTCCGGAAGCGTGCTAAATTTTAAACATCTGGAGAAGGAGAGAAAAAAATTGAAGCATACCGTTGGAAGCCACGCTGGACAGGCTGGTAGGAAGTTCTGGTTCAGAGGATTGAGGTCCAAGTCATGATCGAAGCAGTTTCAAACCTAAGCTATCGATCTTCCGAGAATGAGGATGCGAGTATCAGAGCTTCTCATTATGTCAACACTTCAGAATTGACGACGATATAACTGATGACGTACTTCATTAACCCGGAACTAGCGATATATATATATATATATATATATATATATATATATATATATATATTGTAATATTCAAATAACCGAGGTTTTTTTTAAAAAATGAAAGAATTTATTATTTAGCAAACAAACAAAATATTTATTATCAATAATTTAAACAATTACAAATTTAAATATATCTCAGGTCTTTACTGGGTTTGATAATGGCGAATCATTATATTTATAATCTTATCAACAATTTAAAATTAAAGAAAAAGAAAGTTACTTGTCAATTAAATTAGAACAAAATCTAATTGTGAATGAAGTTAAACTAAAAAGATTGACTCTTATTAACAATTTTAATCAATAAAAATAGAACGAAATCTGACGGCTATCTTTTAATCAGGTTTACATAATTAGTTGTTTTTTATATTGTTACTCACGGCTGCCCAGCATTCCAGGATACCTTTAATTTTTGAAAACACTATTACGGGTTTTGCACTGCTTCTAAAACTCACAGATTCTTAATCAATATTTTTATATGTCGGCAGGAACCCGGATGACCCTCCTTTCATCTCTATCAGTTGACTGTTCGCCTTGGGTAATTTCTGCGATTCGTCGATTGGGTAGTCTTTAGTGTTCCGGACTTACACCGAAACTTCTGCTAACTCTGGCCGGCTATGTGCACAAAAACTGCCTTTTTTACTTAGCAGGTTTTGTCATTATGCTTTAGTGGATGTTTATTTTGTCCTGAGAAAAATGTTCAGGGACCAATCAACTCTGTTGAATGCTAATTCTCAATATTTCTCTGCAAACTGTATTTCACCATGCCTTCCTGCTAGCTGCTCTATCGTCTCCAATTAACTGCTAGGTCACACTTGCAATTTTCAGTTGCGCAATCGTTTGATTGCATATTTGTGTCGTATGGAGTGTTATGGACCTGCGCACACATGCAACTGAGACTGAATTACTAGTTTCAGCAACTAAACAGTTTGTTTTTTTACTCAAACTTTTCAGTTGCATATAGTTGCGCAATCGCCGTCTGTCCCATTGAATTGAATGGGGGTGAGCTCACTTGCAATCCAACTGTTGCATACTTGTAGTTGACATTTGATATCTCAAGAAATCTTAACAAATCAATTTCAACAAAATGATAGGTGAGTCAAATTATTAATTTTTGAACCAGTTTTTATAATAATTTATTCAAAACACAAATAAACAATAAAAATTCATGAAAAAATATAAAATAAAATTGAGCACTAAAATATTTAAATACAATGAATTTCACAGAAATTGATGACGTTTCTTGGACAGAAAAATTCATTGAATTAATCCGGGAAAGGCCAGCGATTTACCACAAAAGTCAAGGGATGAAGCCAAAAACGCCTTTTTGATTTTTTCTTCCTTCTCATCTCAAGAGCACACAACGCTGCCACCTGTATGAAGTCCATCTAGCAACTGTAGTTGCATCCCCATGTGTGCCCATACGTAGCAACCAAACTGTTTAGTTGCCTGTTGTATGCCCAAAACTATGCAACTGCGACTAAACAGTTGCGCAACTGAAAATTGCAAGTGTGTCCTAGCCCTTACAGTTACTACTTCGACGACGTCCCACCGCAAATTCTATCTCATCAAACCTTGCGGACTGTATCTCACCAAATCATAATACGAACTGACTCCTCAATATCTTAATGCGACCTGTATCTGACCAAACCTTCCTGCCAACTGACTCCCGTCTCGCAATTTTAGCGCGCATACCCCATTTTGCGGGCCTTCTGACAAAGGAAACAGTGCTTGGCTTGTCTATTGTTGTTATGTTCTGGACCGCCGCCGCAAAGGATTTCTCTAACAATTTAGATTTTAAAATTCACAATTAATGTCTTAATTAATTGGCATTACAATATATACCGTACCAGTCAACAGCAAAGACGACCTCCGCTTTCACATACTGATTTGAGTATCGTTAAAAAAAAAAATTATTTCTTAGTATCATATTGCTAGGATCGTAAGTTAATTAAAATGATAAATTTTGGTTCACCCCACTATTTTCCTAAGAATCCTGAGAATAATAGTAAATTGTTTTTATTTGATTGTCAAATCTTATTATAATTAATTCATTTTTTTAAGTTTAGTGTTTTTTTGTGATATAATAAATTATATTTATTAAATTTTCTTATTTTTTTTTATATAAATTTAAGTCCATAAGTTTAATCTCTACCCAGGAATCACAATATTAAATTTTACAAGCCCATTAACCATACAAAGAATCCGCATAAGTTTCCCTCAAAAACCTTTTTCGGACATGGGTTTTCATTCAAAATTTGATGTACTCAGTGCCCTCTAGAAGTCCTAAACTTTTTAAGGGTAATTTTAAAGGAATCTGTATAAAACACTCAATTTCTCGTAACTCAACCACAGAAACGTATCAACATGGGATGGACCGGTCAGAACTTCGTCAACTGTGCTCAGGGATACGTACTTTCTTCTTTTGAACGTCGTTTGCCTTGAGCTTGGTGCATTCGCTGAAAGAGCCGCCTACTTTCCGGGAAATCTTGGAGACGACTGCAACGTTGAATGGACCTGTAAATGAATACACTGGAAAAATGAGTGCTGCGTTCCGGACGAATCGTTCAATTTTTCTGTCAAAAAGTGTGTATTCTTCCAATTTGTCGTGTTTTAATTTAAAACTTGTTCTGAAATTACAGCTTAATGCCTGAAAGACTAACAGTGGAGAGTACATTGAATTGTGTTGAATTTGCTTCATATCGGAAGCTAGTGTCGTACAAGTAAACCGTGATTTACAAGTAGGAATTTATTGTCGGTGACTTACTGATCTAAACCTGCATCTGTGCAAAACCTATTTCTCACTATTCAGTTTCAAATATCCATATACACTAAGAACTAAAGTAAAATGGTTCACAAATTGAAATTTGAAATAATTTTTAAAATTTCAGTTTATCGGATCTGGCAGACTTCATACACCAGGCCGATGAGGGACTTTTGCAGCCTGTAGAGGAAGGAGACTACGAAAGACTTGTAAATGTTATGGGATATTTGTTACATGTTAAGGAGCGCCAGAATGACACAGATGATATGTTTGAACCATTACAAAAAACTATTGACCTACTAAAACTCTATGATCAGGAGTTACCAGAGGAAGTCAACGTTCTTTTACAGGTAGGTCTAAAAACACTTTATGTATAATTAGCTGAGTGTTCGATATTCATTTAAATTATCCCGGAGAAGGAACTAATTCTACACTAACCTCTTGCTAAACATTTCATTAACCAGAATCAGTAGTGTCACTGCCTATTTACATCCTCCTCCTAACCTAACCTCTACGCTAACTTTAACAACTCGTAAATTCACCTACTACATAAAATAAGTGTCAAAAAACACTCCGAATTAAAACAGTGAAAAATACTCGCTAACTTAATAAAGTCCCAAAATATACCTGGCACTCTAAGAAAATTAAAAAACACGCAGTAACTTAAGAGGGTCAATAATAATCTTGATAACTTTTTATCAACACGTCCAGCTCCCCTTGACGATCCTAACATTTTTTAACCGTTGTGATTAATGCAAAAATTAAACTCAGTGACTCCTTTAACCCCGGAAAATACATCAATCTCGTTTTTATGCACTATTTTACCCTTACGGGTGCTTCACTCCCTTGCCTTTTGAAGTTGAAAATTTCTAGAATAACACCATCAAATTAAGCGACCCCGAAAACGTTAATAATGACCGTTTCCGAAATATTTTTTATTGCCACGCCCTCCACCCCACCATAGAGGTGGTAGTTGTCTTAATACCACGGTGTTTGTTTCGGGGTCGAAAGTTACATATCTATAAAGTTTGGTAGAAATTGCTCTGCGCGTTTAACATTGTACGCGGAAATTAGTTTCACCCCCTTCCACCTCCACTCCCCTAAGGACTGAACTACATCTTAACCAGTATTGTGAATGAAAATATAATACGTCTGTTTTGAAAATTAATAGTAATATAAAATAGCTAAATACAGACAAAATGAAATGACAACGTTTCTGGAAACTTTGTTCCTGTCTTCAGATGCTGAAAAAACACAAGAGCCAATACAGTTGACAAACTTTTGAGTTTGTCAATTGTATTGAGCGGTTGCGTCGCTCTTGGTTCTTGTATTTCGTCATCAGTTGAAGAAAGGAACAAAGTTTCCAGAAATGTTGTGTGGTATTTATATCATCAATTCGTTTTGTCTTTATTTGGCTATTTTATCTTATTATAAATATGGTAAATCTCAGAATTAAACTTAGCGACTTCCATAGCTCCAGATTCAACGCCAGTGTCGGTTGTTTACACGTTACTTTTGTATAACGACCTTTCACCCCCTTCCTCACCCCCACACTTAGCGGCTGGAATACAACTTAACTGACATGGTGAATGTCAGAATTAAACATATTGATTTCTATAACAGTAATCTCGGTTTATTCGCATTATTTTTATGTAACCGCCATCCTTAGTAATGATGGCATCCCATGCTGTAAGGGCTTGAAATTATACACTAAAACATCTGTAGAGAAACTTAATGTCATCGACCTTAAAACTTTTAGGTAACGACCTTTCACCAACTTCCTCCCAACCCCACACGTAGGGACTGAAATACAATATATTTGAAGCTAATATCGGCCGTTTTCGCTCGTTTTAAAATTCCACCCTGCTCACCATTGCGGAGTTTCCTAACTCTTCGAAACGCCCGCATGCGCACAACTCACAAAAGTTTCATCGCAATCGGATGAATCGTATAGGAATGCATAAGAAACAAACTGAAAATTAATTCATTTATGTAATAAATGTAACAAACAACTGGAAGCTTTAATTAAATGAATCAATTAACAAAAAAATTAATTAAAATTTGAATAATTAGCCACACGTTGAAGACGTCGAATCTATAATGATTTAAAAAAATTGTCTTAAATCATAGGAATAATTAACAACATTTACTAAGCTTTGAAAGAAATTTATTATTGTTGATAAATTTACAGTGTACAAGAAATTTTTCATGCCGAATTTCATCCATTTAAAAAAATCAAATACTTTAATTTTCAATTATTCATTCGTGACATTTATGAACATACAGTTCTTATATCATTACAATCAAATACGTCGAATCTCTTATCTCAGGGCCATAACTGGGTTTGATAATTAGAACAAAATCAATGTATAACCTGACAATTAACAATTCAAATATAAAAAGTTAACCTAAAACAATATGAAAATAAGTGAAAAGAAAACTGAACGAAATCTGACTATACCTTTTTAATTATCGTTTACAAGGTATTGTTACTCACGGACCGTCAGTCTGGTACCAGATCTCTCTCTTGTATCTTGAAAACTACCACACTAAAAGTCCATTTTTACACAGACTCTACACTTCATTGAAAATTTTAATACACACGATTAAAATACTCGTCCTCTGGTATCAGGAACCTCGGATGACCCGCCCCCTTTGGTCTGCTAGTGGCTGCCGGTCCCCTCTATGTGATAATTGTTCAATCAGCGTGAAGCAACCATTTGCTTCACCGTGTGCAAATTATTAAATAAATCTCTCCGTAAAATATTTGATTGCTTTCATGTAGAAATACAGGATCTCGCCATTCGTACTTTATATCTGCAAACTTTACTGTTCGTTGCATTAGGTGAACTGAACTGTATTATCTCTTCCCGTCGACTTTTAACTGTTTCATCTCTCGTACGTCACCATTCATAGCCGATTCCAGACTGGCGTTCTCCAAGCGAATACCGAGTTTTCTCCGCGCGGTCTCCATTGTTGAACAAAGGAAAAACCCGCCTTCATTGTCGCCTTTACGCATTCGTACCGCTAACAATTTAATTATATTGAAAACAATTAATGGCCTGTTTAATTGGCATTACAATATATATATATTACAATAATTTGCATGGATGGGAAAGAGAAAAAGTGGGTAGCTTGGCGATTCCATTCAGGACAGGTGGAAATTCTTCAAATTTTCAAGAGAAACATATCCCGTAATTCTCAAAATTACTTAAGAAAGAAACATTCATAGATATAAAATTCATACTAATTTTTGTTGAAATTTAGGAGCTGCCAGAACAGTGGAATAATACGAAGAAAATTGCTGCAACTGTGAAGCAACAAGTGGCTCCACTCCAGGCTATAGAAGTCTGCAGTATCAGAAACAGAATACAAGCCTTTGATGGCAAACAAGTTCAATATCGTGACCGTTTTCGTAGATATGAATTCCTAAGGTCAGTAATGCTAATCTATAACATCACAGTGATGAATTGATTAATATTATTTACAATTTTAAAGCATATATCGTTGAACGTAGGGATAAGCACAATTATTAGACGAAACAGTTCATATGATGCCACTCTATAATTGAGGTAACCCCGTATCGAATATTTAAGAATTGTTTTGTGCAGTATATGAATCTGAAGAATATTTTTCTCGTTATATTTGCAGTACTCTAAATTATTATGCTTCCGAAAAGTTAGTTAAGTGAAAAATAATTAGTGTTAAAAGTTAAGAACGAGGATGACACGTGTGATTGTTGATGACTCAAATCCAATTTAGTTCCATACATTCTGGAAAGGGTTTGCCACATATTTTTGAACGATCTCAGAAAATGTTAAATAAGGGCGCTTACACATACTTCAAAACAGCCAAGCAAGTTTACGACAACCTGAATTATATCGTTGTTTAAAATATGAAACGTAAGTACCATTGGGTACTTAAATTTGGGAAAATCCACATCAACAACTATTGATACGTCTCTGTGCCAGTAAAACTTGTAGAGATAATTAACTAACCAATATCCTCACACGCGGTGTAAGTTATTTTGTACTATAGGTTTAATTGAATTGAATTTTATGTAAAGAACTTTGTTGATACACTTTCAGATATGACTGTGAAGATCCATATGACCTTCTTGATAGCACGAATGATGAAATTTCTGAATTAGAAGAGGAAATGCAAAACATTCAGGATTCTGCTTCTTTATTTGAAGTTAATGTTCCTGAATTCAAACAAGTGAAGCAGTGTCGAAAAGAGCTTAGAATGCTAAAGGTATCACAATTATATGCAAATAAATTTTAGAGACCTCTTCAGATCAGTTCCCTTTATATGATGAATGTTGTCAAATAGAGAAATAAATTTTTGTCCTTGTCTATGTTTAATGAAAGTGTGTCTCTCTGTATATAAACGCTAGTAAGGATGTGGCGTTGCCCAAATAATTAAAACTATTTGTATGGAACGGAAAGAGAGAAAGGGTGTGGCTAACCTGAAATTGAAGCTCGGCGTCGCCACTCAGAACAAGAACGAAAGTCTTCAAATATTTGGAGGCGTTTGCCTCCTTTATAGAGAGGGAGAAAATAAGACACATCCCATGCTTTTGAGATTAATTTTATTACTTCGAAGTTTGGGGGTTAGCTGTGAATTTTGGAAATTTTTTATTTTCATAATCAGGTCCAAGTAAATTAAAAGCAAAGCTTAAACCTAAATTTCATCCAATTTGGTTCAAGCGTTCTTCCAAGATTGTGCGTAAGGCTGCAGTCGAAACAAGACTATTTAGAGTAATAATCTAAAAAATTGCAGAAACGTGTTTATGTATCACTTATTTTTTACTGTGATTTTTCTACTTATTTATCTGTCATTTTACACTTAACACCGACGTTTTATTTTAATTTTAGTTTGCTTAGTTACGTCACATGGTGCAATGAATTACCATTTTTATCTGATGTTTTCAAGGAAAGTAAATATTTTTACCTCATATTTTAATAACGGATAAAATCAAGTAGTTTATAGAACAACTGTCCCTCTCTACTGAAAAACTTAAAATATCTTATAAAATTGAAATGTTTGATTTAGCAAAATCATGAAAACTGGACATGCATTTCATTGCTTTGATCATAAGAAGTATAACTTCGATAAGTAACAATATTCAACAAATCACTTTGTTATCGATGGTTATCAAGAACATCTCTCCACATCTGAAGAAAATGAACTAACGACAGTTAAAAACGTCGGTGGATTAAAATTTAAGCACCCACCGATGTTGTCCTGCAATTGATGTTCATATTTCCTTCAGAACATCTGATCCGGATCGCTGCTATGATTGGCAAAAAAGAGATACACGATATTTGAAAGTATGCTTATCAGAAATCAAATACCAAACAAAAACATAAGAACGCAACGTAACTGTCAAAAGTCACATTGAATTGAAGTAAACATTCCTATTTATCCTGACAACAGTAACAATGGAACAGATGAGATGCTTGCCCTGCTTTCTGGTGGAAGCTGCGTAAAACAATAGTACGCCGGTACGGACTAATCGAGCTAAGACATAACATGCGTTATTAAATTGTGTCGTGTAATTAAGCATTGAAGGTGTTTAGAATTCAATTATGTCAAGTACTTCACTGTCCGCAACCACGACATAACATTGGCGACGAGGATGTCACTATTGTCAGGATATTACAATTATAAAATTACTTTATACTACATTTATTTCAATAAAATGTGAATGATTTTAAATTTTCTAACCAACTAATAGTTTCTCACTATAATATTTTGAAATATTCCGAAAATGAATCTTTTTAATTAAAATTCAATAAAAAAAATGAAGCGCCGATCCGTGGACGTTATGATAGTTTCTATAAAATGTTGAAAACCGCTGGTGTAAAGTATTGTTTTACATAAACAACTATTTGCCATTTTTTGTTTCCAATTTATTTTTATAAATACAGGTACTCAGTTATTATTACGGTTAATGAACAAATAGTGGATTTACGGTCAATACACATGAATACACGAGTTGTAAATGAACGTATTTATGTTAGACCACTGTATCTGCCTCTAGTGCATAAATCATGATTGAATATGGATGGATATAATTACAGTTTATTGTCGTTGGCTGTCTCTTGACGGACAAGTTGTTCTCTCAATACGTAACAGCTGAGGTTACGTCATTACGTAACAGTTAAGGTTTGGTAATTGTGACACTGGATACTGTCGGTCAACACGATATCGTCTAAAGCAATTTGATAGTTGAAGGGGTCAATTCGAAAATGAGTTCGTCTAAAATTTAAAAACCGCTAGCAATAATTTAACTTATACACAAGAAAAAATTGTTGGTATCTCAATCAAGCATTTGGTAGGTTTGGTGCTTTCCATAGAGAAAGATTGGACTAATATAAACTACTGCACTCTGAGAGTATTGTTTACTATGTCTAGTGAAGTAGTACGTACTGTAACGATATGGCATGCGCAAAGTGCTGGTCTACTCCAACTCCGCGTGTTAAATAAAATAAGTACTTAATTTCATACTAAAACTCGAATGGGCGATCTCAGATAAAAACAAATTATTACTTCGTTTATGCACAGAATTATTACTATAGAAGAACATTTATACAGAAGTTGAAATAAAGCTTCTTTATGAAATAATTCAATTGATTAATATAAAAAATATTTATCTGTTACATAGGGGTGCATTAGAAAGACTTGGGGGGGGGGGGCATGGTAAAAAAAAAGGGTTTGGGAAACACTGGTGACTAATGCGTATATTATCATTGCAGTCTACGTTAAACCGAATCTTCCTAAAACTGCCTAAACCATGGCGCGTTGGTATTTTTCACACAACTAACAGATATTACTCCGCTGTAGAATGATGATCCAAGGTAAAATGAATCCTCCGAATAGGGGTTTATGTATCCAGTTATCTATGACGTGAACACTACTGCTGCTAATGTGGCCCAAGCTTATACCACGGCTTGTGATTACGCTGAACGACCCTTTCACTTCTACATATAAGCGAAATGTCTTTCGTGTTATAGTCACAGTTCGTGATCTATAATTTTCGATCAGTCCGATAGTTTCAGATCCACGTTTTTTCGCACCTGCATACCTCGTAGCATGAATTTCCACATGAACAGAATATGGCGAAATAAAAATCCGCCTTCACGCAGAACATTCATTCGTCACTGTTAAAATTTGTTTTCTTATAACTCACCTTCTTTGCACGATGCTGTTTAATGTTTTACATTTATTATTTTCCATTGCTATCAACTCTCAACTATTGTTCCAGAATTTTTTTCTACTATGAGACTGTAGTTGCAAAGGATTGAAAGCGCGTGGGCGGAAACAAGAACTAGAGATAATGAATAAGAACGTCAATTTTTTTTATTAAATTAAGGAATTATAAAAGTAATGAATATTAATTAATAAGACATTTGATTCTACATAACTGATTAAGAATTTTGATCTGTCGTATACGTATATGACCAATGTAGAAAATATAAAGATTTTTTGTTTTCAAATAAAATTATTTATTAATAATTTCGTAATTGAGTTAAATTTTTTCAGCAATTGTGGGATTATGTTCACATTGTCCAAACATGTGTTGATGACTGGAAAACTACACCTTGGAGGAAAATTGACGTAGAGAATATGGACATAGAGTGCAAGAAGTTTGCTAAGGAAATAAGAGGTTCGGTGAATTTAGTTATTTTACTTAACAGTTTTCTGATATAAGATGCCCAATTAACAAACTTTACAATATTATAATAAAATTCATAAATAAGATATATTTGTTTTAATTATTTTCAAATATGATTATGAACATGTCTGCATTTTATCAAAAATTTCAGAACAAATCGTGAGTATTATAAGAAGATCTAGAAATATCATCATTCGTTTGATCGTTTGTTAAATAATAATCGTCAGTTCGTTGTTTAAAAAAATTCTACAAATTCTTTCATAATTTTTTGGCAATATCTATAATTATTACACATTTTAAAATAAACTTTCCGAGTCTAGACATTTATTTTAAAATAAGAATTAGAAAGATTTTTTCACATTTATATTCAATGAAAGGAACAATTGCACGTAATCTGAAGTTTCGTATAAACTTCTGTTTTTTTTATTTAAATGCCGTATTAATATTGGCGATGCAATGTCTTTACTAGGAATCGACGGAAATTAGTCTGAATTTGCATCCTGGTATTACATCATGTTATAGATTTGAACTTAAACTTAAACAACTTAAACAAGAAAAACCAAATGCGCCTACGTATTACTTTCGGATCCAAAAGATAAAGCTAAAGCTGAATTCTCTACGGTCTACAAAAATTATCAACTAAGAATAAATTTAACAAGCATTGATGATTATCGCTGTATGACAAAACTTTACTCTGAAATTAATTTAAGCTATCACACGTTCAAATACCCCACAGCCAACAATCTCTCAGTAATAATTCGGAATATTCCTGTTTCATTGACTGGACAAGATATACAAACTGAGTTAGACATGCTAAAGTACTCCATTAGGAAAATCAGGCGACTGTATAACAAAAGTAAATACCCAATCCCGCTATGCTACTCCAGAAGGTAGAGAAATCTTTAACTTAACAAGACTTAGTCACAGCGTAATTGACGTCGAATCGAGAAGGAAACCAACAGAAATTCCGCAGTGTAAGAAATGCCAATTATATGGCCACACGTGAAACTACTGCCAATCACAACCAAGATGCTACTTCCTTAAGCTAAAACAGTCAACCTTCAGAAATCTCAGAACACCGAACAGAACATACGCACAAGCAACAAAAACCCGGGAGGAAAACAATGTAAACCTTCCACATTCTTCTCATCAACTCCAAGAAACCGTTTACTCAGCATGGAAGACACTCCACAAACAGCAACTGACTTAATCACAGTTATATTAAAAAAGTTTATCGAACTAATCATTCCACATATAGACAAACTTACGCCATTATTAGCAACTATACTTCCTACCATCCTAAAGAATGGATCTAAATAATCAGCAAATTATCTCTAAATTAACCTTGACCAATTGGAATGCCAATGGCCTTAAGAAACAACGCTCAATTTTTATCGAATTCTTAACACGCTATAATATAGATATTGCCTGCGTATCTGAAACGCACCTAATTAAGACGGCAGTTTTCCGTATTCCTGGATACCAAGTACACAGAAAAGACAAAGGAGTGGATAAGGCCTCAGGGGGAGTGCCTATTATAGTAAAGAGAAAGCTAAAACATCACCTTCTTCACCTTGGCGATACAGACAATCTGGAAACTGTTTCAATACAACTATACACGGAAAACAATTGCCTCCTAAAACTAATAGCTGCATACAAACAACCTAATAAAAGATTATTAGACCACGTAATACAAAAATTATTCGACAGTTCAGAACCAACAATGTTATTAGGTGATCAAAATGCAAAAAAATACCATTTGGGGTTGCCGAGCTAATAACACTGAGGGGTTAAGATTACACCAAATAATGACAAGCCATTGCGTACTTTTATCAACCCCAAATGAATACACCTATTACCCGTTCAGGGCTGACCATCAACCGGACGTCTTAGACGTTGTCTTACACAAGAATATGAAAACAACAATACAACAAACGAACTAGATTCTGACCATCTACCTGTAAAAATGTCATTTTATGATGTGCCTCAAGCGAAGACCCCTGCACCGAGATTGGTTGATGGCATAACTGACTGGAAAAACTTCCAAAAAGTGCTCGACCAAAAACTGAAATGGACGGGACCACTCCAGAATTAACGCTGCAATAATGAAAAATACGACTGCAATACAAGAAAGCGCGATGGAAACAATAATACCAAGAAAACGAAGAACTACCAAATTGTATAACCTAACACCTGACGATATAATTAAACTAATAAACACAAAAAATAGATATAGAAGAAAATGGCAAAGAACTAGATTACCTTACTATAAAACACTATATAATAGATTAAACCATATAGTTAAACAAGAGCTGGATGATATCCGAATAACGAGATATAACAGATACCTAGAAGAAATACATCCCGGCGACTCAACAATGTGGAAGGCAACCAAGAGGCTCCTGAGACAACCTAGCATCATCTACCCACTAATAGTCAACAACACAATATATTCTTCAGAAGAAGAAAAAACAGAAATATTGGCCACGCACCTGGAAAACGTGTTTACACAAATGCAGACGAAGACGAACCTGTACTTGATACCGAAATAGAAACCACCCTAGCTGAATTTCACAGGCGGGAAGCCATGGAAATAATCCCCACGTCTACTCAATAAATCCAGCTATATATATATATATATATATATATATATATATATATATATATATATATATATATATATATATACAGCAACTGCCTAAACGGAAGACCGCTGGACCAGACCTGGTAACCAACGAAATATTGAAAAAGTTATCAAAGAAAGCTGTAGCCTATTTAACCTCAATTTGTAATGGTTGTATAAGACTTGGATACTTTCCTCTGACATGGAGAACAACAAACGTCTTACCAATCTACAAATCTAGCAAGAACAAACATGACCCTGATAGCTACAGACCCATCAGCCTACTGACCACTTCAGTCAAGCTGCTAGAGAAGGTGATCCTCACTAGACTGCAAGAATACATACACCAACATGAAGTTATACCACCTCATCAGTTTGCGTTCAGGCAGTCACACTCGACTACTCACCAACTCATCAGAATAACAGAGACGATTGAAAAGGAATTTGAAGAGATGAAATACACTGCAGGAGTCTTTCTAGATCTGGAAAGAGCCTTCGGCAAAGTTTGGCTGGAGGGACTCTTGTATAAAATGATTAAATTTAACATTCCGGATTACATAATTAAAACTATGGAATCCTTCCTGACCGACATGACGTTCAGAGTAAGAATCAACACATCACTATCAAGCATCAAAACAACAAAAGCAGGAGTTCCCTAAGGGAGCCTATTGGGACCAACCTTGTTCAACCTCTATGTACACGATGCGCCCATAGTGAACGACTCAACGCTGGCCATGCTTGCCGACGACACCGCGATACTATCACAGTGCCAAAATAGAAACTACAGTTCAACACCTTCAAAATGCAGTAAATGTAACGAGTGATTGATATAAAAAATGGAAAATAAAAATTAACACTACTAAATGCCAAGCAAAGATGTTCACACTCAAGCGCTACATTCAACTACCAACACTCCGACTGCACAATAGTGAAATAACATGGAATCCGAAGGACTCAGCGATGAAGTATCTAGGGGTCCACCTAGATGCAAAACTCAACTGAAGATACCACATCCATAAAAAAAAAACTAAATGAGTGCTACGCAAGACTCTGCTCTACCTCCTTATCAATCGAAAATCTCATCTTCGAGTTGAATCCTCGTTCCTAATTTATAAATCGATTCTCCGACCCATTCTTACATACGCCTGCCAAGCTTGGAGCAAGTTCGCTCAAGAAACTTCAAACCATGCAGAATAAAGTGCTACGTATTGCAATTAACAGCCCGTGGTTCATACGAAACAGTAAAATACACCAAGAATTAAAGGTTCCACTTATACCAAACTATATCCATAGCCTGAGCAGTAACTTTTTCAAAAATATAGTGAAGTTTAAAAGTGCAAAGAAATTAAATCTAGGACAAAAAATCACCTATAAAAGACTCAAACGAAAGCTTCCACAAGACTTACACAAATAATTGTCAACCTGTAAATACCTGAACCCAATGAAATAAGCCAGAGGTGTGAAATATTCACATAATCCTCTCTCCAAATACTCTTACCTATATGATTTCTTATTACATCCTAGTAGTGAATTGCATTTTACTTGCAGACCCTGCTAAATAAAGTTAAAAAAAACGTCAGAAAATTATTTTTATTAACAGACATTAAATAAATTACGTTTCTATCTCTTTTAGGAACTCGACGGTTTAATAATTTTGTATATAAATAATGAAAAACAATCCAGAGGCAAAATTTTGGTGCATTCCTTGTTGCAACCTTAAAGAGGACGAATTGTATTTTGTTTAATGTTTTGTTAATAAACATAATTTTGTCTAACATAAGGCAGATATTTTTTCATCGTTTAACTACTCATAGTTCTTTTTGAGGCCCCTTTCACACGGCGATTCCCTGTCTGTCAGTCACGTCTGAAGCAGTCAACTCGACTATGGGCGCAAGGCGGTCCATTCACACGGCGAGTCGCGTCTTCGACATGTCTATGATTACAAAATGAGTCGCTCGGGACCTGCAGTCTACTCGAGTCTTTAATGCCTGGAAGCGTCTGTCTGACCATTGGCAGCAAAGGGCACGTTCACACGGCGAGTCTGTGTATCAGAGTTTCGCTGCCGCTCCACTCTCTCATTGCGTATTCTCGTGCTGTTCTTGTATTGTTGTATTTTTTCGTTGTTTTAAAATAATTTTATAAATATGTTTAAACTTATATAAATATTTCCATGACTTTTCTACATAAATAACATATGAATATGGTTTAGGAAAAAGCCGATAGCTCCTGCTTGACATTATTTTATTTGAGAACTAATAAAGGTTTTTTTAATTTATCATTCATTTTATCAAACGTCTTTATCCTGAATTTCTATAAATCATTCCAATAATGTCAGTCTGTTAGTAATGTTTACATTGATTCAAATAAATAAAACTATCTGGATATTCGTCCTTCGAACGCGATGATGCTTTGATCTATTTTTTATCACATTATATAAGCAACTCATTGAAATGAAAATATAATACGTTTCTTATCTATATCGAGAAGTTTATTATAACACTGACAATGAGAGACACGTGTATTGTTTACTCCTGTCATAAGGTCATCCAATAGGTCTTTGAACAACAAAGTGAATGCACCTTTTGTTCACATCTTTGGTTTACGGGATGTACCCACTGTTTCCTATTTCTTTTCCCGGTATTCCTAGCTAATTAACACACAGCTAATGTTTCCAAATTGTCAATTTTTTTTAATTTAAAAGAAAAAGGAAAATGTTGGCTGGGAGGCTGACGAAATGAGTATGGAGAAGCGACAAGTGCGTGAGAGTTTAGTGGGCCGGGCAGGGGGTTACGGAAGGGAGGCGACTGTGTCATTACTTTTTTGTCCCGCCGACATGGAATCGCCGTGTGAAACGGCCCTAACGCTGAGGAAAATAATAAGAAAATAGTTGTTTCCGAATAAATGGTAGATTACCTTACGGTTTACTGTAGAAATTTTTTCTAATTTACGCAAATTATGTATAAGGTTTCCATTTACTTTCGTAATTTCGTTCCCATACAGCACTCGACAAAGAAATGAGAGTCTGGGACACATATATAACACTAGAGGCAGCCGTCAAGAATATGTTGACATCATTACGTGCCGTGGGTGAACTACAAAATTCAGCCATCAGAGAGAGACATTGGCATCAATTAATGAAATCTACTAAGGTTTGCTACACAGTTGAAAAATGTATTTCACTTTTAAATAACATTTACAGTTTCGGGCTTCTTGGTCTGTCGTTTCTTCTTAACTTTACTGTCTATAAATTTCTTCTTCCTTCCTATCTCTGTCTTTAAGTCTTCCAGATTTTTAATTTCTTGGAAAATAAAATTTTGGTTCATTTGTTTAATTATAAGGAGAAAGATATTTTTAGTGTCAATTTTTTTAACATAATTGTGTTATTATTTGTGAAAAAAAGAATACTGATTTTCATAATAGTATGGTTTAGCCACTTTGTAAAATTTGTTTTCACCACTTCACATACTACTGATGGGGCTGAACTTCAATTTAACAGGCTCAGAAGGAGGTGTGGAGGGGAGTGGGTGATAAATAAAAGAAAAATGGCAGGGAAAAGAGCTATCACCTCCTTTGGGATTTTCCTATCTTTGGTTATAAAGCAAAGAATTTGAATCAATGTTCCCATAAGACATGACTCCTAAGCTGGTCTCCAAAACAAACTCCAATCTCATGTTTTAGAAGGGTGTGGGGCAAGTACCATGATCTAATTCTGATTTCTCTAGGAAATTCTCTGCATTACATTTAGGTGAATGTTGGGAAGGATGCTTAAACTATAGCCCAAGGGTTCGGCTACCTTTTTCTCCGTTCTTCATCCCTTCTTTTCTTCCCTTACTATGCTATTATAGGGGACAGGAATTAAGTGGATAACTCTCATTTAGCCTATCATGGAAAATAAAAGGGTGAGGGTGTCACTAAGTATGATTGAAGCTATGTATTCCACACAAATCAAGGTCATTTTGGATATTTTACAATGACCTCTTCTCATACTGCATGTTGAAGGGTCTGAACTAGCCCAAACTAACTTCAAAGTTATCACTGTTCACCTCAGTGTCACCAAAAACAATTAATCCCAGTATAGTCTTAGTCATTTTTGTATTACCTTTATACATATTTCCCTCCAGCCCAACTGCTAGTTGAAGTGTCTTACTCCCCCATAAATGTGTTTTTTCCTCATTGTAAGTCATTGATGTACCAAGTTTAGTTGAAATTGCTACATTAATTTCAGAGTAGTTGTACATAGACACATACATTTAGAAATAAGTGATATGGGCAGCAAAGGGAGATAAATGACTAATTGATTACCTGAAATTGAGAGTCACTGTAACAATGTTGGACAGGAAACAGTTCAAATTTTCAGAGGCACTATCTTTATTCTTCAGGACATAGTTGTATGCCTGCTGCTGACTGACACACAGTCATTTTCATGTTAATTGAGGGCCTACAAAGCAACTGATCCACAAATGCCTAAACATGTTAAGTGATGTGGTTTCTAAAATTATAATAAAATTGAATGTTAAGACCTTATACATATTTAGCTTTGTTGGTGATGATGATCCCTGGATATAACATAAAGATATGGTATGTAAATGAAGTCACATCTAATATATAAAGACAATGTCGATGGAAGAGTTTGATATGACCAACCCAGTAGCATCAACTGGAAATCATGAGTTCCAGAACCTCAATAAATAAATTGACACAGCTTAAGAACATAATTAATAAAGTTGATGAGTCTTTTACAGAAAGATAATGACATATTTTGTTGTAATTCTCTACGTTTTAGTATTAGTACACAAATGAACTTAAAACTACATGGCAGATGGTTAAAGATAATAATGCCCAGTATTATTTGAAACAAATTTCAAGTCTGGAATCAGAACATACAGTCAAACAAGATGAAGTAGATTGTAAGAATTGAGACTGAGGTCACAAAGTACATAAGGTTGTTGGATGTATTACAAACTGTAATATAAAAAGGCTAGTTCTGTATGCAGTATACTAAAAATATATATCAAATATATGAAGTAATATCATTGATTAATTTGAAGATAAAACTCAATGTTATTAATTAATCAGAAAAAAAAGAGTCCATAGTGTACAAGAAATGTATGGTAATATTACAACTGCCAAAACATACACAAGTTTTAAAGATAGCTAGATATACCATACTGACCTTCAGTTAGGAATGTCACCCTATGTGTATGTCATCAAAAGAGATTTATATTTTTTGTAAAGAAATATTCCTATTTTAGTTTTCAGAACTAACACTTCCGCCAGTCTTCAGTGGAATTAAAACTGACTGTGTTGCTTCAAACTTTAATTTAATTTATAGTTAAAGTAAGAGTATTGCTTGAATACACTGTTTTGGGAATTATAACTTCATTCCTTAATTAATTTTTGCAAATATGAGACTCATTTACAGTTTATAGTTAAGTTACAGTGATCTTTGTTGAAGCCACAACATTTCATTAATGTTGATATATGGTCATTTTTCTGGCACTTAAAATCTACTTATGTACAACCATAATTTAAATTCATTTAAAAACAATCAAAATTTATTTAGAATTATGTTTGTGTTTATTACTTGTGTAAAATATTTTTTCAATTGAAACATCATGTTCTTCTTAACATTCTGTAATCTATAATTCTATCTTACTACTTAACTTATTTGCACAATAAACAAACTAAAGAAATCTTTATTGCCATACTGAAAAAAATCAAATCTGTGTTCACGCTGCTACAGAATCTAGCTGCACTACCACCAGAAGTCACTGTAAGTACATTATACTATTTATGGTTCAAATATTTATTTACATTGCTTACTCAGTAAATAGAAAATGAAAAGTTTATATTCTATTTAAAAGTATTTTTTGAAAATGTTCATTTTTTTTAGTTATGTATCAAAATTTACATTAAAATTAATGGATTTAAGTATTTTCTAAACCTCAACTAGGTGGCTGTTATAAGAAATATATTTTTATTAATTTTGTGCTTTTTCTTATTTTGCTGTTTCTTTCTCATGCCCAATTGGCTACAGCTTTTAAATCTTAACAAATCCTCTCCCTTACTAAATTATGAAAATAAATATGAAGCAAAATCAATTTAATGTACAGAAAGTTGATAATAAGAATAGTATTTTCAAGTTACAAAATTTTTCAAAAAGGGTAAGTGTTCCAAGAAAAAGGTGTCTATATTGGTATATTAACTGGTTATTTATTTTTACAGAATAAATCATTTGCTTTTATATATTTTATTGAGAAATATATTTGTATGAATTCACATGTTCATTACTTTAACAGATTAAATATTTAAACTTGTAGGATTAAAATCATTAAGCCTATGCTATGAAGTATTATAAATATGGAACAATATCATGATGTCATTTACATTTATTAGAGTTAAACATAATATTATATCATTTGACAGTGTAATATTGTTATTTTAAGTGGACCTATAATTTATTTTTTAATTACATTTTTTTCTTGCCAAAAATGCTACTCAAGATTAGAATTTATTTTCCAAGGTTCGGTTTGTTATGGATGAGAGCACTACTTTATCAGACCTTCTAGCACTTAATCTTCATGAATGTGAAGAAGAAGTTAAAAATATAGTAGATAAAGGTAATGTAGTTTATTTATTTTAAAAATATAATTCTAATAATAAATAATAATGGCATCAAATTACCTATTTTGTGCTAATAAACAAATCAATTTTACATTTCTCAAATTCATGACAATTTTAGAATATATGTCATATATATATTAAAATAAAATTATATAATAATAATCATCGAAATGATTTTGCCCCATTTTGAGGTAGTCATTAATGTAATAAACAAATATATAATCGTCAATTAAAATGGCCCCACGTTGATGTGCCATTTACGTAATAAGAAAAAATAATTCCAAATTAACTGCATTGATTGGCCACACGTTAAGGCATCAAAATATGATATTCAATAATGAAGATAATCAATAAATTTGGACTAATAATTGAAAATTATCTAATGAAAGGAACATGAAATATTAACATTTATTTAATTTAATCAAACAATTAGTTTATTGTACACAACTATTTTACCTTACAAAACAAATTACTTGCTGAACTTTACATCAATTTTATACATAAATGTCCTTTTCTCTTACCTCAGGGTCTTTATTGGGCCTTTTAAATAAACAACAATTAATTTTACAATTTAATATGTACAATTATTTTTAATAAACTCTCGAAATGTAATCGAATGAAAACGAAATGAAATCGAAATCTGACGATATTCTACCTTTTATTAACATATACAATTTTAATTTTAAATGTTTCTTTTTTACGCAATGTTTGTACTGGTACCAGGGCAATTGTAAAAAATTTGCAACACACTTACACCTCGAACACTTATGAACAGGCCATGTAACACTGAATTTACATTATTTCCAATATTTCCAATATATATATATATATATATATATATATATATATATATATATATTGCATTTGAAGACTTTATGAGGTAATATAAATTAAAACAATCTTCTACATCTTGCATATATATGAAGGCATAATTTTAAATATTTTTATATAGCTGTTAAGGAAATGTCAATGGAAAAGGTGTTACGAGATCTTAACACTACTTGGTCAAAAATGGAATTTGAACAGGAGAAACATCCACGCACTGGCTGCATACTGCTTAGAGCGAGTGAAGAACTTATAGAGACACTTGAAGATAACCAGGTACTTAGAAAATCCTAAGTTTGTACTGAATTTTATTAGCATTAGTTATTGAGTTCAAGTATCCAAGTATTGTTTTTTTTTACACTTATTATGACTATCCACTGAGATACAATTTAAATGCAAACAAATCTTTCTCATGCAGCAGAAGTGTACATTACGAATTATTTTCATTGCTACATTTCTTCCCAATGTGTTTAGGCATAGTTTTTAATGAAAAAAGTGATTGTCAACAATGATAAACATATATCGGCTCAGCTTTACACATTCCACATAGTAAGTTAATATCAAATTTTATTAGCAGGATTAGATGTGAAAAATAAATACCACATTATATTGCTGCTATCTTTGTTGCTTTCCCTACCTGTAGAAGTAAATTTTATAGGAAACAATGCTTTGAAAACATAAGTTCACAGTGTTATTGTAATTACAATTAACAGATATATTTGGAAATGAAACACACACACACCCAACCCCACAAATATACACTTTTTAAAATTAATTTTAAATATATTGATCACATGGTCAATTTAATACTATAAGTGGATAGTTTATAGATTTTTAACTTGAAAATATGCCTAAACTGTTCATAAAAAATTACAATCCTATAAAATAAAATAAAAATGTTTTGATAGTACCAGTAAATTCAATTCTTCAGAGGAGGTTGGTCAGAAAATCAACAAAATTCTTAAATTTGTTCGAAAATAATGTGATAAGGATAATAATTTAAGATAAGATATTTTTTGGTTGTGATCATGTTAGCCTTACAATATACTTCCACCATGGTCCCTGATGAATCTGTGTTACATATATATATATATATATATATATATATATATATATATATATATATATATATATATATATGCTCATAGATATAGGCCAAACTAAAACTAAGAGTAATTATGTACATTGAGTCACATTTATACATGTCATAAAGAATGTACAAGTTTTTTTTTGTTACAAAATGCTGTGGTTCAGTCTCTAAAAATTCATTTATCAAATAGGAATAGTTTTCCATTTGGAATATTTTAAAGTTATTTTTGAAGATATTAAAATCAGAACATTTTTGATATATTATGGAAGCTTATTATATAGTCGTGTACCAAAATTTAACATGCTTTTCATATATAATGTAGTTTTTGCATAATTTATGTGCATATCTTGACATTGTTATGTATTGTAAGTAATTCATTATTAAATTTGATGTGTTCTTCCTTTTTTAAGTAGCTGGATATCCTTAAAATTATTTCCACTTGCTTGCAAAATACATCAATATTATTTGTTTGTAAGCTTTTTACCAATTTTATTTTCACCTCAAGTCTTCTTAAACTCTTTGCTTTTCCTCTGATATAGGAAAATATATCCAGATACTTACAGTATTACATTGTTTCCATGCTCATATTATTGATCACTTTGCGCTGAAATTTAACTTATCAAACTATGATGATTTACTGACTCTAAATCCAATTGATCTCATGTATTAACATTCACACTTCAATTCAGAATAAAGAAGTGGAATTTTAAGTCATTCTTTTTCATTTTAGGTACAACTTCAAAATCTGATAACATCAAAGTTTATTGCCCATTTCCTGGGTGAAGTTTCAGCATGGCAAACAAAATTGTCAGCAGCAGACCAGGTGATAACAGCTTGGTTCGAAGTGCAAAGGACTTGGACACACCTTGAATCAATTTTCATGAGTTCAGAGGATATTAGGAAACAACTCCCACGTGATTCAGAGCGATTCGATCATATTGACACAGAATTCAAGGTATATTTCTGGAGGGGACATTACTATTTTAGTGATTTAGCTTAATGAATAATTATTTTTATCTCAACACAGATTTATACTACCAGTCTCCAAACTAAGCTTAATCATGCCGAGAATAAAGTATAAGTCTAAATGATAAAAAATAAAACATTTCCTGATTTAAATATTTAGTTTACATTTTTGAGTACTGTTATGTTATACAAGACTTCCAGATTTATTTTAACGTTTAACATCATTAAAATAATGTTAGTGTTGTGTCATTTAATCTGTTGAATTTTTACTAATATACCTTGTTATCATAGTGAATAATATACTTAGCAAAATCTTGTTTAAGAATTTATGTATGACGCTGATTTATTTCATATTCCTGTTTTGTTTTCAGATACTTATGGAGGAAATGTCAAAAACACCTAATGTCGTCGAAGCTACAAATAAAGATGGTTTACTACAAGAACTTGAATTATTGCACCAAGAATTAGTTCTGTGTGAAAAAGCTCTTGCAGAATATTTAGAGACTAAGAGACTAGCGTTTCCTCGTTTCTACTTTGTATCTTCTGCGGACCTACTTGATATTTTATCAAATGGAAATCAGCCAAAAGTTGTTGCCAGGTATTACTTTTCCCATTAAAAATTCTATTTGAATTGAGAAAAATTGATAAATTTAATAAATTAATTGTATAGATGTAGAACTTTTACGAAACTGAAATAACTTAAAGCTCAGATTTTCCTACTTTCAATATATTATTCAATGGAATATATGACCACCTGACTAGGAGAATTAGGAGTGTGGGGATTTGGAAAATGGTAAAGAAAATAATAGGTATGAAACAATGAAACTAAGAAAGAAAATAAGGAAAACCAATAAAAGACATATCTTTTCCTTGTTTCAAGTGGAACTTTTAGATCACCAGTAAAGAAAGTTTGTAGTAGCATTAATGCCAAATCTACTTGGTTGGTCAACAAAAAAAGTATTTGCAACTGAATGACAGGATATAATTTTGGAATATTTAATTTAGAAGCAGGGATTATGGCTATGAAGCACTTAGTTGGGAAGCTCATTTTCAGTCTGGAAACGTGACAATGGAGAAGCGAGATGTATTAGGCCGACAGTGAAGACTATTTTTCATATTTCCAACATACAAACTCAGACAAATTGATAGTAGATGTTTCTAGATAAAAAATTCTTTATGTTTAACGTTCGTTCTTTTAACATGTCTTTTAAGTAATTATTGAGAATTCATAATCAATGTAAGTTAATGGTTTTAAAGCCATGTTCACTCTGTGATGGTGTTTTTTGTAGTTCATGAAAGGTTATTGGACAAAAGAGAGAATAAGGAATCTCCATTCTGTTCAGTTTTAATATTTATTCATTTTGTTTTTTTGTTTGTATTGAGGTGGTTTTTATAACACTTGGTGCCAATGACAAACATATGTATTAATAATAAGAAAGGTAGCCAAAAAGGCTTTTGAGTTTTGTAAACTGACTAGTGCAGTTGTGTCACACTAGGCTCTTCTTAGCACCTGAAGAAAGGAACAAGGATCCCAGAAACATTGTGTTGTATTTATATTAACTCATGTTTTGTGCTGTATTTGGCTATCTTTCTTATTATTAATTTTCAATCAGACAGAAATTTTTCATTTCAGACATATGTACTGTTCACTGTTTTGGTATTATTATAGATAGGTATGATCTAGAAATAATTAATTCTCATCTGTTAATATATATATTCCTCAAAATCGCGTAGGTTAGTAACACACATATTCATTCAGAACAATGAAGTTTAGGCTTGTGTTTATAATCAAATTTGCAACATGCTGTGTCAATCCCCAACAGAAACAATAGCTCCATAGTTTCCCAAAGAATGTAGAGCGGGAACTTTTAACAATCGAATGGAAATTTCCAACATTTACATCGCTGCATGATTATATTGCAGTCTGTATTGAGCACTCAATTGAACTTCATTGATTTATATTATAAATCAAGAAAGTATAGTTTGAGTGCATATAATACAATAAACCTTACAGCCTAATATCCATAGCTGGTGTTCATAAAAAACAAAAAGTGTAGCACTTTCATTTTGACTGGTTAGAGAGCTATTTTATTTTACAGAAGTTCATGGGAAAAGGGTTTGTTTCTTGTGAAATGTGGGGAAGAAGGCAAATGAATGATGCTACAAAACTTATCACACAGCTACTGAGAAGGCATTTATGCTTCAGTCCACTTTGAGGAAAAACAAGATGAGACAATTAGAATCCCAATTACTTACTCAACCATCAGTATTTTTCACAGTAATGGATAAAAATCAAGTTGCAATGAAAACTTCATATTGGGTTGCTAAAATTATTGACAAAAAAGAAACATTTCAAGATGGCAAAATGATCAAAGAAGCATTTCACAGGTTCAAGAAATGAAATGAAATTATAATGGCAATTTGATCATGCAAACATTATGATGGTTAGCCTGCTGTAGTATAGTGGCTAGTATCATTGCCTTGCATCACAGAGGTCCTGGGTTCAAATCCTGGCATGGGCATGGATGTTTGTGGCCGTCATTGTCACGAAAACTGGGGTTAAGGCTGTGGGAGAATCGACACTCTGACCATGTGTCACTCCTAAATCCGTAATGTGTCTGGCAGCAGCCTCAGTAGGCCAAGGACCTTCATGGGCTGTCAAGCCAAAGAGTAAGTAAGTAAGTAAGTAAACATTATGATGAGACAGATGGAAGAAATGAGAAATTATGTTATGTCACAACCCAAGGCTGATTTTGAAAAATGCTGTTATTTTCACTACAGATTAATAAATTAACAGGTATATATACTGCACACCCGGTAATCTTTATCAACATAAGTTTTGTAATTTTTCAACCAGAGAAGAACTTGTGAAAGTAATTGCACCCAACGGGCACATTACAGGACAAGACATTTTTGCTGCATTGAAATAATTCATTTCCTTGTATGAGATCCCTATGGACAAGGTTAGGTTACTGACAGTGCTCTGGTTATGGTTTGTCACGAGAAGGAGCTGTAATACTGTGCAAGAAACAACACCATTCCATGATAAACAGTTCTCGGTATTCACTCAGGTGGAGCATATTTAAATGCGACATTTTGACGACGAAAATCTCTGTCGTCATCTTCTAGGCGAAGTGACGGAACCATTCCATTTCATGTTATAAATACCCCCCGCCGGATCATAACACTTCGAGAGCCAATCAATGTTCAGTCAGCAGCCCGCATCAGCTATGTCAGAATTTAGATATGCTACACCTGAGTGAATACCGAGAACTGTTTATCGAACAATTACACCGGGAAAGACTTCAATCTTTAAACACCATTCCAAGTTTTTACATTACCACCGTGTGATTCATCATCAAGCCCAATGTGGGAAATTTCTTGAAATGAATGATGTTATGAAATTTGTCATAAAATTGTGAATAAAGTGAAGGTACAAGTGTTTCAGAGGCTAATGTACAAGACTTAGTAATGAGCAAAACTATTCATACTGGGACCTCCTCCTACACGTGAAGTAAGATGGCTCAGCAGGGTTCAAGTGTTTTAACATTTTCATGAACTGCTTCTTGTATTGATTAATATCTTTAAGGATAGAGGAGTTTCTTATTCTGAGCTCCGGTTTTTTTCATTTTTAGTGGGCATAAATGAAAATATTAATGTACTAAATTGCAAGTTTTAGTGCAAATATCAAATATACTATCATTATCAGAAAATTGGAGCCTTGAGAGACAAACTTAAGAAATGGATACAACAGACCTTTTCCTTGGGAATTATAGCATTAAAGGAGTGGTTTCATGATAATGGCTTACTGATTAATACTGATAAAACATGAACAATTATTTTCTCACTTAAACACAAATCCCCCTGGAATCACATAAAGCTAAATCAATTAAATTACTTGGAATTCATGTTGACTGCTACTAACCATGGAGTTCCCACACAAAAATACTCTAAAAAAAATTGGCAGGTAAATTAGGCCTACTTTTGAGATCAGATTATCTATGTACAGTACACTTAACACTTTTCCATAGTCACATTCAACATGGTGTGAGACTGCCAGGATACTCCAGTGAGTTATATAATTCTCACTGCACCAAAGAGAGCAGTTAGACAACTCTGCGGACTGGGTCCCAGAACATCCTGTAGACACTACTTCCAAAACCTCTGGATACTAACTGTATCTGGGTTTCATGTTGTCTGTTTTGAATAGATACTATAAATCAAGGACACTTGAAGTAAGCTACAAGATCACCATAGTCACAATACAAGACATAAAACATATATGTCGTACAAGGACAACTAGACCTAACTAAGGTCATAGTATGAAAGTATTTAACTACCTGCCAGTAGTGAACTCCCAGAGAATAGAATATTAACCTTCTTATATGATCATCTAATCTACAGTTTGGACAAGCTCTTCATTTTAAAACAAAGAATCAATAAACTGACAGTTTGATTCTTATAATTATATTTATATTCTGACTATTTAAGATAAATTATAAATAAACAATGGCCTTTTGACATCAGAAAAATATATTTAATAGATTTAAACAATGTTACGTTACCAATTTGTGACTTCTTTAGGTAAGATATTTTACAAAATTTTGATAGTCAGTGTCATTCTCCACTGACTGCTGTGGCTGTGTGATTTTGGCCACAGCAGAGAACAACCATATCAAAATTTTGTTAAATGTTTTACCTGAAGAAGTAGCAAATTGGCAATTAAACGTGTAATTTCTATTAAATATATTTTTCTGATGTCAGTATGCTGTTGTTTATTTGTAAGTTTGAATTATTTTTAACTGCTAATACAATTGTAATAACTCAGTCATTGCTTAACAAATGTTTTGAGCAATATAAATATTATTATTATTGTATTGTCTTGAAGAAGCATATTGAAAAACAGATTTGTACACAACCCTTTTTGAGCAGAAATTACATCCAATTGAAGAGAGAAATTTGATATTTTCTGTTAGGACTTTAAAAAATTGCACTCGTCACACAATTTACTGAATCATCTTTACTACAAGAAAGTGTAGAATAATTTTTTGCCTGTGTGATTGAACATTTTAACAGAGATGAGTTAGTACTGGAACTTGAATTTATAAATTAATATATCTTCAAAATTATTTGACTCTAAATCAGTTACAACGTACCAAATTTGGCAACTCCTACCAAACAATAAAATATCCAGCATTGCTCCATGTGGCACTGAGAGTGAAGGTTTTATTCAGCTCAACCTACCTGTGTGAATCTACTTTTTTGAAACTGATATTCTTAAAAAACAAATACAAAAGTAGAATGACACAATAACCTTAACAAGTGCACCATAATGACAATCCAACTACTCAACAGACATAAACCAAGTTATTATATTTGGCTATTTATTTATCTCATTAGTGTACTAAGATGCTTTATATTTTTGAATTTAAACTCATTATTATCTATGTCTGCAGTGACAACATAGGCCGCTCTGCTTAAATGTTGTTGTGATGTGTCAGTCAACAAATCTATACAATTATTGTAAGCCCTCAATAATTTATTATGTATTCATCTAATTTTTAATTTCCCTACTTGAAAAAAATTGAACATATAACTTTCTCAATCCCAGGTGAATTAAAATATTCAAAAATTGCACTTGTAGGATCATGAGCCAGTGTGGCTCTTGTTAAGAAACTAGTAAACCTGCTGTTTGTTAGTTATGCTTGCTTTCATTTTGCTATCTATTAATTTCAGAAACAACATATTTACATAATTGACACATGCTGGTGATTTATAATTAATCTATTCTGAAGGCATTCATTAGTTTATTAGTAATAGTTGACTGTTGATGATCATTTTGATTAGCTTTGTTCTGCCTCAATATATCCAAATGCATTTCTAAGTAGTTGAATGAAGACAGGTTTAATGCTTGTGCTGCATTTTGTCCTCGTTGAGTATCATAAATGTGATTTGTGTATTCTTCCTGGTCTGATAATGCTCCACGCCATTGTTACACAACTGAAGGGTTGTACTAAATATTTCAGATTATTTTTTAATAGAATATTGCAAGTCAAAGAATTTGTTAATTAGTCTCTTCTGTACCTTTTAAATGGCATCTTTCTTAAATTGAACTGGAATTTAATTCAGTACTTGACTAATACATGTATTTGCTACAAATTTATGAAAGGTATATATTTTAGGCATTTAACGAAATTGTTTGACTCAATGGCCCATCTCAAATTTGAAGCAGATGAAGATGGAAACTTAGAACGACGAGCTGTTGGAATGATTGCCAAAGATGGAGAATATGTTGAATTCAGCTCTGAATGTGATTGTAGCGGTCCTGTAAGTTAGAAACAACATACTTTCTCAATTATGATGTAAATATATTGAGATTTTAATCCAGAACATTGTTTGAATAAATTATTTTTAATTAGTGTTTCTGGTGTGAATAGCTACATTTGGGTCATTACTATTGTGTCCTTTACTTTAATGAGAGTAACAGAGGGAGTTGTGGCTTTGTTGGATGTCTAATGCTGGTATACCATGGTTTGAATTGTCACTTCATTCCTGGCCATCACACAGTTAAAACTTACTATGATGATGAAAGGGGCTCAGGTCCTCAAAAATTTGAATCTTTATTACTGCACAGTCTGACAATCCGCCTTAATTAGCGAGTTTTAGGGTGGGGCCTTCAAGGATGGACGAGGATATTGCAGAGATTGGGAGGGCACATGGAAGCAACCCTTGGGCAGATGGGAAGTATTGTAGGAAGGGTGTTTTTAAGATCTGGGTTGGATTGCAGTCCATTGTAGGTCAGGTGGAGAATGGAGTTTAGTTTTTGTAGCCCAGAGAAGTAGGTTGTGTGTGGTTAGTGATGGACTATGTTCCTTGTGTTGATCAGGGATGGGTATTTTCTGTTTATGAAAGCATTGAAGATCTGGTTAGTGTAGGTGGCAATAGAGCTCTATATATTCATCACCAATATATTTAAGAAATTGCAAGATTCTGAAAATATGAGCACAGATTTGCACATAAATATTTAAAAAAAATCAGAAATGATGCTTTTTGTCAATTCTTAGATAAAGAAACATTTGCCAGTGAGATATTGGGAACAGACAATGAGAAAAACTGATATTTTATCGGACAATAGTATTGTGTGTTTATGAGTTTTTTGGATTTCAACTTTATAAGAAGGTGTTAAGATTGCTATATTTTAAAGTCTCTTCCATTGTCTAATGTGAGGTAAAAATATTTGTCATTGACTTCCTACCTATTAATTGATTTTGCAGACTCATTTTTATGGTTATCTGTAATTTAACATAGAAGAGTGAACAATGAAAATTGTTTAACGTCAATAAAGACCAGTGATAAATATTAGTTATCAATTGTATATGGTATGGACATGTGGAAAAATTTATCTAAGTTCAAGTGGACAATAATTTTATAAAAAACTTCTAGGATATAGAAAATGTAAAAATAATCATGGCATTAATTTGGGTACAAAATTTCATAAGTTTGACCTTTATGATCAGTGAATTAATTTATGTACAGGTTGAATAATTCTTGGTTATATTGTCAGTTTATTCAACAATAACATTCAAACATTGCACATGGCTCAGATAAGAGTTCTTTTTGTAAGTATAAATATGTTTTAATAATCTATGTAAGCTATTATCAATAAACTTTTAGCATTTATTCTTTGCTATCATAAGAATTTAAATGTTACATTTCCTTTTATGCATTTTTAAATGGGTAATTATAGGTAGAAGTGTGGCTTAACAGACTTCAGCTGTGCATGCGATCTTCAATATTGTATTACTTTGCTGAAGGAGCTTTGACTTATGAAGAGAAACCAAGAGACCAATGGCTTTTTGATTATCCAGCACAAGTATCATTGTGTGGAACTCAAATATGGTGGTGCACTGAGGTAAACTTGGCATTTGCAAGTTTAGAAGAAGGTTATGAAAATGCAATAAAGGATTATCAAAAAAAGCAGGTGATGGTGCTTCATATATCTCTTAAAAGGTCAATTAGTAATTGATGATTTTTAAATTCATAATATAAATTTGTCATTGAAGCTGAAAATTTTGACAACAAACTTCATATTTCTGTAAAATAAAAATTCCTTTCAGTCAAATATCAAATATTTCCTAAATCTTAAGTAAGTATTTTGATAATGTCACATATTCCTTAGTTGTTGAAAACTGCTCATTGAATAAGGGGGGGGGGTGGAGGTAAGATATTTTCTGTTCTTCTTGAATGGAAACATCCAATGAAACCAAACTCAATTCCTGACCCTTCTTCCTGGTGATGGTGGTTGTTGTGTGTGTGTTTGGTGGGGGGGGGGGGATAAAATCATTAAATGAGTACCCCCATCCAATTTGGATTCTGCAGGGGCAAAAAAATAATTGATTTGCACTTGGCATTGCAATAAAAATTGAAACAGTTCATATATTCATTTAACAATAAGGCAAAAAACTATTTTAGCTTAGCCCAGAAATGTGGGATTTTTTTTGTTTTTTAGACCCTGCTTTAAACTTAATGTCATATTTTTATGTTATATTATTCATACAATGAAGAAACCAAATATGGAACATTCATCTATTTATCTACTTTGTATTTTGCTTTGTGTTTACAATTTTGAAAAACTAACCATAAAACTTTGAATAAAAACTACAGAAATTACTATATGAAAGCAATACCAAGTTTAAAAAAAACAGTTAAGTAGCAGCTGAAGACCATGTCAGTACTCAATCAATTATGTGAATTTTATTGGCAAAGCATATTGAATATTAATTTTCAGTTTTGTGATGGGATACTGTGTTCAGATTTGACCATTGGAAGATAAAATCCATAAGAGATGTGTAGACCTGAGAATAAATTCAATTGAAAATTATCTTAGAAGATTTTTGTACTTAAAATTTTTATTGATCACCAAACAATTTTGGAATATATTAAGTATAAATAATTGAGCACATATAGCTGAGTGCATTTAAACCTCATTCATTTAATGATACATCAAAGTTTGTAAACTAAATGTATTTATTAGTTATTACTTATGCAGTATTTAATTTAATATATATCTTTGCAGATATTTCAGTTAAGTACATTAATCTCTTTACTTCTGGGTGAACTCAGCAAACAAGATCGTCAGAAAATAATGACCATTTGCACTATTGATGTTCATTCAAGAGATGTTGTAGCCAAGTTAATTCAGGCTAAAGTTGAAACAGCTTCAGCTTTCCAATGGCAATCCCAGTTAAGGCATAGGCAAGCTTACTAAAGATTTATCTTAACAAATTAGCTTAATCTTGTTATTATATATAATACAGAATGTGTTTCTCTTAAAATATATATTCTGGATTTACATAAAAATACATTTTCGGTCATTCCAAAATCCATATATGACTCATCATATAATATCAAATAACTTACAACTTCAGTTGATTTGGTAAATGTAGGAATCTTTTCTTCCTTACTGAATAGTTCATTCATTTTCAACAGAATTTAATATCCTTCAAAATATTTTTGTGTGTATGATGTCTTGTTTGGAATTTGTAATATGTAGAGAAATTAATTTATCTCTTTCCTTTAACATTATAAATTAAAAATACTTATGCTGAGTTCATATTTATAACTACATTATCTGTGTGTCTGATTCATACCTAGGATTCATTCCAGATCATAAAATTTTATGGTCTCCACACATTAAAAACATGAAAAACAAACTAAACACAAGGTTTAGATTATTAAAACCACCACTATCACCTAATTCCCCACTGTCATTCAAAATTAAAAAGCTGATCTATACCTCCCCAATATCCTGTATCTGTCAAACTTTTCAAAATAAAGCACTAAGATACATTGTCAACTGTCCTTGGTATTTCCCCAACCACCGAATCCACTCAGACCTGAATATTCCCACATAGATACCCTATAAGGCCACTAGCTTATTCTCTCAAGGGAAGGTTCTTGTGGCAATCATTCATACATAGCAATTCCAAGTACTGCTCACATCCAAAGCCACAACACAAACAATTTCGACCAATGCTTCATCAGAGGCTGAACTCCATCTGTGCAAACTCTCCTTCCAACCTGTCTTACAGCCCAGGCAAAGCCCTGGACTCGACATCCTTTAAATAGTGCCTTTCCTACTCGCCACCCCTACTTGCATGAGTGCATGTGAGTGTGTATGAGTATGCTTATGATTGCTTCTGTTTGAATACTTGTGTATTTATTTATGTGTGTGTATGCGCATATTAGTATGTTTACGTATATATGTGTATATGCATATAAATATGTATAAAATGCTTTGATATTTGTCCTAAATGAATGTATGTCTGGATTGATAAAATATTTTGTAAATCTTTATCAGAAATTACATGAATGAATATATATATATATATATATATATATATATATATATATATATATATATATATATATACATTCAAACTTGGATAGTGAGGAAGGATAGAAATAAATAGGAGAAATAGGAGGATTGCGCTTTATTTGAATTCATATGCTCGGGCGAAGAATTACGCACATAGAAAAGCATATTTCCTTCTTCTTCCATCCTTCTCTCTGCTTTGAACATATGCTTTTCTATGTGCGTAATTCTTCGCCCGAGCATATGAATTCAAATAAAGCGCAATCCTCCTATTTCTCCTATTTATTTCTATCCTTCCTCACTATCCAAGTTTGAATGTGAATTAATTCCTTAAATGGATTGTCCTAATATTGTATATATATATGAGAAAGTGAGTAACCTCGTTTTTAATAGTCCTGTACATGATTCATGTGACTTAACCTTACTTATTATCCTGATTACACATTTTCATACAATTACTCTAAAAAGTATACCTTAATACAGTATTGAGTGTTCATTTTTCACACTTACTAGTATTTTAGTTGTTATTTTCATTTAATTTTATTGTAATTAATAATAAGAAAGAAAGCCATATACAGACAAAAGAAGTGATGATATAAATACCACAGAACGTGAAGCGTTGTTCATTTCTTAGCACCTGGTGAAAGGAACAAGGCTTCCAGAAACATTGTATGGTATTTACATAATCACTTCTTTTGTCTGTATTTGGCTGTCTTTCTTATTAGTAATTAATACTTACTACTTTTTTAATCATATTTTTTCTGTGTCTTGTGTCTTCATAAATAGTTATAGTCCAATTTACATAATACAGATTAATATCTCAATTGAATATGTAGTTGCAATTATTTATTATATGTGATGCAATTTGTGCTACACTGCATCTGTTGTCTTTAATTAATGTATCTGCAAAAAGACAGATTTATGGGTAGAAAACATTATCTTTGTATTATTATGTTATTTCTATAAATTATGAATAAAAGTGAACCTAAAAGATTTTTAATTCTTACAACTATATTTTTTCAAGTATGATAAGTTCTAGCCTTCACCTGTTAATTTCTCACAAAGATAAAAAGTGGTCATTTAAATTTTCCTAATCAGTTTGGCATTTAGAATACTAACAAGTTGTTATTTGGTTTTAAAATTTTTGGAATAGTATAAAAAATGTTCTAAGTTATCAAATTTTACCCAAATATGAGTTTTTTAAATTAATTAAAACTTTATAGGTGGGATGAGAAGGAACGAGATTGTTTTGCAAATATTTGTGATGCACAATTTTGCTATTCACATGAATATTTGGGTAACACACCAAGGCTTGTTATCACACCTCTTACTGATCGCTGTTATATAACTCTCACACAGTCCTTGCATCTTGTGATGGGAGGTGGTCCTGCTGGTCCAGCAGGTACAGGCAAGACAGAGACAACAAAAGATCTGGGGAGAGCACTTGGTATTATGGTTTATGTATTTAATTGTTCAGAGCAAATGGACTATAAGGTGTGTGAACATTAAAATATGCTTTAAAAAAATAATAATAAAATCCTAAATTTTACTTAAGAAAGACATTATATGCTAATTTTTTGTTATGTTCAAGCATGTGCCAAAATTAGATTAAAGATGCTGAATATGTAATAGGTTTATAAAATTAGGCAAAGCATATTCATTTAAATTAATAGAATGTTACGATAGCTCACACAATATTTGTTAATTTCATTTGTAGGTTACACCATAAATTCATATTTGGATTGACTAAATTAATTTCAAGTTTTATTTTTAATCATGGATAGAATAAGTTATGTTAGACTTATTTCTCCAATTATAGTAATTATTATCTAGTATTAAATAAAAAATAAATGTGAACTAATTACTTTATTAATTTTTGTATTGACTTTTAAGTTCCTGTTGTCTTTTCTCTTAAGCTCTATGATGATTATTTTGTTTTTTCTGCTATTAGTTGATATGTCTATTGAAGGTGTTATGTTATATCTATTACATTAATTTGTCTGCTTTATCCTAATCAATGTTCTGTTTTTCATTCTAATTTTCAATGGTTAATTGAATTTTTTTCCAAGTAAACAATTAATTTTGAGGCTTTCATATCAAACTCAAGATGTTTTGATCTGTATTAGATATTCTACTGCATGGATATTCTTAAATGTAATTTTTATTAGTAGAAAATAAAGAAATGGTGCCAGCTATGTTGAAAGTAATATTATAGAAGATTATGTTCTATATCTCTGTTCAAGTAGTCATGTGGAAATATTTACAAAGGACTAGCTCAAACTGGAGCGTGGGGTTGTTTTGATGAATTCAATCGTATTTCGGTTGAAGTGTTGTCTGTAGTGGCTGTTCAAGTTAAATCTGTACAGGTAAGCTTCGCTTACTAATTCAAGTTTTCTATTTTAGTTGCTACAAGGCACTTATGTAATAATATTACATTCATATAGGAAATTTATTACCTGGTTTCAGCATATAATTGGAAAATTAACTTGGGGAAAGTAATAATAATTGCCATAGTTTTAATTTTTTGTATGAATAACAGTACAAATTGGGTGTTAGTGAAATATAAAACAACTTAAATTAATGATGAACATGACTTTCGTTCATTACTTTTATAGAAATATTATGACAATAGTTATCTGTATTACATTAAATAGATCTCTTAGTTGAGTTAGTTAGGGCCGCATCTTGTAATAGTTGAGATCATTCCTAGACCAATACTTGGACATCTTTATTAGTGGAGACTTTAATTCTCAAATATTTGTTCACTATTCTCCCTTCTTTAGTTCCGTAATACTGTACAACTGATTATTTCAATAATTATGCTTTTGGCTGTAACAATGTTCCAGATTTAGTGTAACTAATATTTGAAAATTCTAGATTTTCCTATTTTAACTAAATATTCACAGATAAATAAGTTTGTAACATTTTATGTACAATTTACTTTTCTTGCATGAGTAGTCCATATGAATTTAAAAGTAAAGCTTGCTATTTTTCAATATATACACAAATATTTTTTACTTGTACTGGATTGATTACATAGTATATAAGTCACATCATCAATTTCACCATATCTTATATCAAATAAATATACATTTGTATTGGTTGGATTAATTTTTATTTTAATGTCTTTAAAATGTGTCATCAATATTTTGTTGTGTGTTCTGAAGCAGAAGATAATATTTTTCCTTTATTAGATTCTAATTTTGGTATATCATTGATACAAACTATAAATAAAAATTGACCTAATATTTGGTCCTGTAAATACTTCCTTTTTAATTGATCCCAATTGTTACCAAACATTTACTTATTCCATCTCTTACAAAATAAAAATAAAATGTGTAATTGGTTATATTAGTGAGATATGACTGTTGCAGATTTGTGCCACACTTCTGATACCATATTGTTGTAACGTGTTTATAAGAATATAGTAGTTCATAGCCCCAAATTCATGACTTAGTTCAATTCCCACTACCTTAATATTAATATCTGACTTCTCCAGCGACAACTTCAACATATTCTGCACCAGCAGTTCCTAAAGCCATATTGGTTTCAGTTATGAATATTATACTTGGTTAAGAACTCAATAATTTGAATTACATTTTCGAACACTTTGCTCAAAACAGGGAGTAAAAATATGGGTTTGTAATTAGTAAAATCTTTAAGTTTGCATTCCTTCTTACAATTCATTATAGAGTTTGTTAACACAAATAACTAATGTTATGTGGTGTCATATGTTCTCATTTTATGTTTAACATTTTAAGTGGAAAATCTGACGTAAATGTTTCCCATTTTTAGAATTCTTAATTTTTGTGGAAAGTTAAGTTTGCACTGGTAATCTTATTCTGCCCAAATAAATTAATAAAATATTATCAATCAACTATATGCTATTTATGAATGCTTTCAGACATGATAATTGTTCTTTTCTATTTTAAAATCTGATGGTCCCACATAATTTAGTTCCCAAAATCATAAAAATTAACTGCAAATAATTTTAACATGTTTAGTATGCCGCACTACAAAATTATGAATATTTAATACTTTAAAAAATACATTTGAATAAATACATAAATTTTATTGTTCACTATGATGTACATTTATTCTTTAAAATGAAATATAAATAGTATTTCCCCTCAGGATGCTATAAGGGACAGAAAAGTACAATTCAATTTCATGGGTGAACAAATTGCATTAGTTCCTACAGTTGGCATATTTATTACAATGAATCCTGGATATGCAGGCCGCACAGAATTGCCTGAGAATCTAAAAGCCCTTTTCAGGTAATTTTAACTAAAATTTTTGTATGAACGTGATATACTTTTTTATTCAAATTTTATTATAATAAACCTATTTTATAAACATTGTATTCCAGGCCTTGTGCTATGGTAGTTCCAGACTTTGAGCTAATTTGTGAAATTATGCTTGTAGCTGAAGGCTTCCAAGATGCTAGAGTTTTAGCTCGAAAATTTATTACATTGTATACATTATGCAAAGAGCTATTATCAAAGCAAGATCATTATGACTGGGGCTTAAGGGCAATAAAGTCAGTGCTTGTTGTAGCTGGTTCATTGAAAGTATGTATTAAGTTTTGACTTAGGAATAAATGTTTTTAGTGGTTACATATCATAACTTACTATAACATTTACTAATTTTTAGTGATTTGATTTAATTTTGTTTCATAATATTATTGTTACCAAAGTTTATATACATAATAATTCATTGATTAAATTCAAACATTACATTTTTATAAAATATAAGTGTGCATGTAATATAAAATATTGTGACATGAAGTTTAAACTTAAACATGAAAATACTTTGTATTACAAATCTTATGAAGAATATAAATAATGTTTGTAACAAATTAATATTTGATATTGTCATTGGCAGTTATTTTATGTGTAATACCATTATTTTATTGAATTATAAATATAATACATATGTGTTTAAAAAAAGTAAATTGGATAAGAAAAATAGCAAAAATAACATACAAAATAAAGTGATAATATAAATACCACACAATCTTTCTGCAATCCTTGTTTCTTTCATAAGGTGATTAAAAAGTACAAGAACCACAGAATGACACAACCACACCAACTTAATGACAAACTCAACAGAAAAGCAAAAATGGTTTTCAGTTTGAGTTTGTCACCTGCTTTGTGCAGTTATTTCATGCTCATATCATGGCTCTTGTGCTTTTTAATTGCCTATTGAAAGTAACAAGGACTGCCAAATGTTGTGTAGTATTTAAATTGTCACCTCATTTTGTCTGTTATTTGACTATTTTTTTAATCTAATTAAATTGCCATTCTTTGTTGTTGAAATGTGTAAGAATAGTAATCAGGTGTGAAGAGATTCGATCATATAAAACATATTTCAAATGTTTGTATAATAAACTGTATTTTTACACTATACTTTTACCTGTAAGTATTCATTCAAATAAAAATAATTATGTTTATTGCCTAGCGTGGTGATCCTGGACGACCTGAGGAACAGGTTCTCATGAGAGCTCTGCGAGATTTTAACATTCCTAAGGTACATAGGTACATTTTCTTCTCTTGTGATCATGATATACATTTATTCATCTATAAAATTTCAAATATTGTCCATATAAACAAAATTTGAAAATGGTTCATGGCAGATAAATTTTATATATTTGAAATCACAGTATTGGTTCATATGCATATTTGACAAGCATATAAATTTTCTGCTTTTTTAAAAAAAATTGTAGCAGAACCTGAAAAGTATTCTAGTACAAACACCATTATATGCAATAAAAATCACTGTCAAGAAATTAGCTTTGCATACTACTTTGATAGAAAAGGAGATAGTTTCATGCAAATTATTTAGATAAAATTACTGACAATAAATTATTTTTTATATAGAGAACATAGTCGTGTAAACAGAAAAATGATTTCAACTACTTTCTTCTGAAAAATCCAAATCAAGTAATCCAATCTCATTTTTAAGACAATGTTTTATAATCTCATTCTACTCTTAAACAGAAGACTTTCCAGTTCTAAAATAATTGAGATAATAGAAGTACCTATTAAAATGCTCTGTCTCACAAAATTAAGAACATTAGAATTAAACATCACAATACAGACTTCACACACAAAAAAATTTCATTCACAGACAAGAAATTCAATGCAATATGCTGGTCAAAATTAAAATAAATTAAGAATATATAACATTTCTCCTATCACAAATTTTAGTTTTTTGTGTAAATTTGTAGAATTATTCAAAATAGAAAATAACAAATTGACCAAAGTTTCAAAGCACATAAATATATATAATCTATATACTCTCTGAATACATTGATAAGCACCACAGTACTATAAACTATCCAAAACCAAATTCCCAATAGGAGCTCAATTTCAACCAATGCTTCACACTCACTTAAAGCCTTATCTCCCAACTCTTTGGATGCTGAACTCCATCTTTGGGAACTTTCCTTCCAGCATATCTTACAGTCCAGGTAAAGTTCTGGACTCAACTTCCTTTGATACGTAATAGTCATTGTAGCAGCAGTTATAATATTATGTCAAAATTATGGATCAATATAATGTTATAATAATTATTATAATGATTACTATTATAATGATTTCTTTAATGCTGTCTTCTTTAATGCATTCTCATTCATTTACTTTTCAACTTCCTTTCCTTTTATTTTTACCGTCCACTCTAATGTGTTTGTTTGTGTGTATTTATGTATGTGTGTATACATTTTTCCATTATCTTTCTGTTGTTATGACCTTTTCTTGAGAGGGAAACATAGTTGTTGACTTTTTTGGGTGTTGATTGTTGCTGTTTAACAGCTGGTGCACCTTAGTTTGAATTAACCAATTCGTACCCAGCTGTTCAGAAATTCTCTCCTCAGAAGGGGGTATCAGGCTCTCTAAATTTGTAATATTCTTTCTCCTCAGCCTAACTGGATCAATTATTGATTTTAAGTAAGGATTTTGGATAGGAAAAACAGCTGGTCCAGTCAGGCTATGCAGAAAATAGCTTCTATTTCAGGTAATCCAGAAACTATCTCTTTTTCCTTTCCATACCAGCGATCTCAGCTATATATATATATATATATATATATAACAGACACAATGATATCTATCTATCTGTCTATCTATTTATCTATCTATCTATCTATCTATCTATCTATCTATCTATCTATCTATATATATATATATATATATATATATATATATATATATATATATATATATATATATAGATAGATAGATAGATAGATAGATATAATTGTGTCTGTTGTATTACCTACAATTACATATTTGCAAGTGCAGATGTATATTATATAATTAAACCAATATTGATTTAATCAATTCGTGCCTGGCTGTCACACAGTTCAGACCTTCCCTTATGTGTGTTGTTTTTTCTACAGATTGTAACTGATGATGTTCCAGTATTCATGGGGCTTATAGGTGATTTGTTTCCAGCATTAGATGTACCTCGTAAACGAGACTTGGATTTTGAACGGAGTGTAAAGCAGGCAGCTACAGATTTGTTGTTACAACCAGAGGATAATTTCATTCTTAAGGTATGTGTATACCTCTTTTGGTATCAACTATTACTAGATGCCTAAACTGCACTTCTATGCTATAAATTTAATTTTCAATTCAATCAATTGTAAATATGTATTAAATACAGGAGCAGATAAATTTCTTCTTTTTATAATTATCAAAAATATTTAAACAGGTTGTTCAACTTGAAGAACTTCTGGAAGTTCGGCACTCAGTTTTTGTTGTTGGAAATGCAGGTACTGGCAAAACTCAAGTCTGGAAAACTCTGTTACGAACTTACCAGAATATGAAGCGGAAACCTGTTTTTAATGATCTTAATCCAAAAGCTGTAACAAATGATGAATTATTTGGCATAATTAACCCAAACACAAGAGAATGGAAAGATGGTATGTTTTATTGATAGATGCAAGAATGCCCTCATAATGTTGTATGTCATTCAAACATAATTAAAGAGCTATAAGTGGTTATAATGGTCCTGGGTGAATTAACCAGTTTAGATTAATATAATTCACATAGTGCTATTCTGGATACCGAAATACTTCAAATCAAAATATTACTTCTTTTAGACTCAGGTTTTATTAATTTAATTTCTATATCCTTTTTTAATTTTTTCATTCTACTTATATGTATGCTGCTTCTTTTATTTGGCACATATGCTTTCAGGTTTATTTTCTGTTATAATGAGAGACCAGGCTAATCTGGGAGGAGATAATCCTAAATGGATAATTTTGGATGGAGATATTGATCCTATGTGGATTGAGTCATTAAACACAGTAATGGATGACAACAAGGTAAAAAATATATATTACTCTTAAAATATTTTAACTATTTAATTTTTCATTACATTAATTAATTCATATAATTAATAATTTCAGATACTTACTTTGGCCAGCAATGAGCGTATTGCTTTAGCCCCCACAATGAGATTACTCTTTGAAATTTCAAGTTTGCGAACTGCTACACCTGCCACAGTTTCAAGAGCTGGTATATTATATATTAACCCTCAAGATCTTGGATGGAATCCGTAAGTACATTGTATTTAAACATTTATTAGCAACTCTTTGAAGTGTTTTGTCAATTAATGCTTTTCTGGTGTAAATAGTCTGAAGACAGTGGTAGAAAATGACCACAGAAACATCAACATCAAGAAATCTGAACCTGTTGCTCAACCACAAAAAATTTATTAAAAAATGTTTTGTCTATTGTTTATATGTTTGCAGATATGTTACAAGCTGGGTAGAATCACGAACATCATCTCAAGAAAAATCTAATTTGGTAATACTCTTTGACAAATATATTCCAGGATGCTTAGAAAGTGTTAGAACAAGGTTTAAGAAAATTATTCCTGTGGCTGAAATTTCACATGTACAAATGTTATGTCATTTGTTAGACTGTCTACTTATACCTGCAAATACACCTCCAGGTATTTACAATTTACATTTTGAAAAAAAAATCCAATTTTGAAAAAAAAATTATTCTGATATTCAATTTTTTATTAGAATAATTAAGTTTTATCCATTTGTACTCATTTTCAGTCTTCTAAACTAATTATACATGTTTTAGATTGCCAAAAGGACTGGTACGACATATATTTTGTATTTGCTGCTGTTTGGGCTTTTGGAGCTGCAATGTTTCAAGATCAGGTGAAATAGCTTTTTAATTTTGCTTTATTAAACAACTAATATTTTTTAAAGTTATTATGTGTAATTAAATATCTTATGTATTATTGATATGCTTTAAAGGTTATCTTTACTAAAAAATATTCTTTATCCAGTTTATAAATTCAATTCTTACTATTATAAAATAATACTGGTTAATGAAGATGACCAACAAGAAACCATTATATTAAGAATTGATTATATAGTGAAAGTAATGGTTTAGTAGTAGAATAATCTAAAATTTTATAGGAAAATCTTAATTATTAAAAATTCTTCTTGGTTATTTAAATATTCAGTGCTTTTCAGGCTGTTGATTATAGAGTAGAATTCACCAAGTGGTGGGTAAATGAATTCAAGTCAGTTAAATTTCCAGCACAAGGAACTGTTTTTGATTATTATATTGATACAGAAACAAAACAGTTTTTACCATGGACTGAAAGACTGCCTCGTTTTATGCTAGATCCAGATATGCCTCTTCAGGTAACTGTAAATTACCAATTTTTCTTTAATTTATTAAGTAGATCAGCTTGCTTAAACAAGTTGTTTAAATATATAATTTTGATTATCCCTTTGTCTTTTGTTGCCAAAGGTTACAACTAAAAAATTTCATAAAATTAGTTACTGTCAAATTAAGTGCCATAATAAAATCTAGTGCTTATTATATGTTGATTAACTTATTGAGATATTTGATATCATTTCATTAAAGATTTTCCTGTACAGAAAGAAAAAAAGAACAGTCAGTTTATGAATTACTCCTTATTTTATAAATATCAGTAATGCAATATTTGTTTAGGCTGTTTTAGTTCATACTGCAGAATCTATCCGAATTCGTTTCTTTCTTGACCTGCTAATGGAAAAAAAGCATCCAGTAATGCTTGTTGGAAATGGAGGTGTTGGAAAAACAGTTCTTGTTAGTGACAAGCTTGGTAGCCTTTCAGATAATTATGCAGTCACAAATGTTCCCTTCAACTTTTATACAACATCAGGTAAATAAATATTTGGCACATTATGTCAGAAATATCCATTCTTCATAAGTTTTATTATTAAGAATATGAAGGAATACAAGAAAGAGGGAGGAAAGTGGTTTGGGAAGAATGACAGAAACATCCATTCTTTTTTATTATTATTGGATGGTTTAAAGTAGTGTCAACAAAATTGTCCTTGGTGACATCCATTCTTCACAAGCTATGTACTAAGTATGACTCATTACTTAACAACATAACACAACCCTATACAGTACTTTTAATTGCAGATAACATAACAGCTATTAAAGAATGCAGCCTTTCTCAGTGTAAAGAATTAATAAAATCTTCTCCAGCTTCTAACTGAATAAAAAGATGTACGCATGACATTTCAAATACATTCAAAACTGTTGTTTTATTATAAATTAATAGCAGATATTAGAAACTGAGATTAAGAGTTTCTAGGTAACCATTTTAGTAATTATTCTATTAGATATGTGCTAATGTTTTGTTTCATAATATTCATTTATATGGGAGTTAATATCTGTGCACAGGCAGAGTGGAATTATAGCTATAGAGGGCTTAGGAAATTGATGCAACCCACAACACCAAATGTCTACCTGTTACAGAAAAATCCCTAATTTTTTTACAGTAGTTGGCTACAATTCCTTTACTAAAATGATATTTGCACTAGTGTATAAGTCCCTCAAATCTCTAGTATGCAAAAAAAAATCCTGTTATTAACCATTTTTTTCCCTGTACACCAATTTTAGTTTTTCCATGGATCAACTAGCTCTAGAATAGTAGTTGGCAACCTGTGGTTCACCAGGCAATGATGAATTATTGTTGTGCATGAAACAGATGTTTCCTTTATTGGAAGAGCACACATTTTTATGACATACACATTCATGCTACTTACCATAAATCAGCATGAATGTAAGAACTTGTGACTTCTAACAAAACTTATTTTGTGGTATATTTCCCTGACTTTCTGTGACAAAGTCTGTATTTGAAATAATTATGATGGACTGTGCAGCCCACCCAAAGTGGCTCACTGACTAAAACAAGTTGCCCCTGGTCTAGAGCATTTATGTTTCCTCAAATAGTCTATATTACAAATTGTATTGTAGACAAAATCAATTAATTTCAAAACTAAAGCATATTTTCTTTATTATTGTCCCTGGAATGCTTTCTATAACTTATCAGAGTAACTTGAATTAAAATCTACTTCATATTACTGATAATATTTTCAATCAAACAGAGATGTTACAAAAAATCTTGGAAAGACCACTGGAGAAAAAGGCTGGAAGGAATTATGGCCCCCCAGGAAGCAAAACACTAATTTATTTTATTGATGACATGAATATGCCAGAGGTATTGATTTATTATTTTTGCATTTTAATAATCTAAAAGTATTTAAGAATAAAAATGTTGCCTTTCATCTTGAGTATTTTTTTAAAGTTGTAATTGATTAAGAACCGCATGTCATATTCTGTGAAGTATTTTATTCTTATGAAAATGTAATATGTTTCTTATGCATAGGTAGATGCTTATGGAACTGTTCAACCTCATACATTGATTCGGCAACATCTTGACTACAGCCACTGGTATGACAGAACAAAATTGTCCCTGAAGGACATTCATAATTGTCAATATGTTTCTTGTATGAATCCAACAGCAGGAAGTTTCACTATTAATCCTCGTTTGCAAAGACATTTCTGCGTTTTTGCAGTCAGGTACATCTTTTTTATTCTATAGATCTTATTAATGTTTATTATGAACTGTATCAATTGAGTAATAAACAATAACAGTAAATTTATTTTACATAATTCAGCTTTAGTGACAGACATCAACCAATAAATAAGGCCACTGTTTAATTTTTACTAACTTATTTGTAGTTATAAAAATTAAACTTTAAGACTTTCCTGAATGAAGGTAGTTTGGAAATTATTGAATTCAATCAGCAATCTCATTAGTTTACAAAACTAATGCTCAGACTGTAATAAAATAATCAATAAATTCTATGACTATCATTTTTCCAAAATAATTTTATATTTTTGATCAATTTGATTGCTATTGGTAATTTCATTTTTTAAAAAGTAATGGCTTTAAAATTTCACAATTACAACCCTTTCACAGCTTACTAATCTTAATGTAAATGTTATTTTAGGTTAGTAGAAAGAGGCTAAGATTATACGTTTTCATAAATACATAATTCATAACTGCTTGAGCATACTGACCCTCTCATAACCTGAGTGTTAAAGATCAATATATGGAAATAAAATTTTCTGTAGATATCCAGTGTTCAATATAGGCAGTTTTACTTCGAAAAAAGGGTAACCCCTCAAATTGAATCGAATCATACAGTTGAACTTTAATACTCAGCATAACAATTTTATTTTTTCTATCTTCACCATCATAGTTATTCAAGTCTATTATATAGTTTTTAGTTTAAAAATTCTTGAAATGATTGATCTAGTTCTCTTATTAATTAATTTCTTATGTTTTATTTCAGTTTTCCTGGACCAGAATCTCTTAATACAATTTATCAATCAATATTGACTCAGCATCTTACAAACCCTGAATTCAGGTTCTCAGCAACAGTAGCTAAATTAGCTCCAAACATAGTAACAGCATCTTTGCTCCTTCATAATAAAATTGCTCAAGTGTTCCTTCCAACTGCATTAAAGTTTCATTACTTGTTTAATCTACGAGACCTGTCAAATGTTTTCCAGGTAAATTCTGTATATATATTGTAGCAAACAATCTTTCGTCCTTGCCTTTATTGACTCCATTTATATTTAAGAGAGCCAGGTAATTTTTTGAGTGAAATTACCAAAACAATTTTTGATATAATTAATTTCTTTCTCGAGCATTGAGAATTTAATATCTGCAAATATTACTTTTTTTATGTTCAACCACTGGTACCTCCGTCCCTTGTCAAGTCCTAATCGGAACTGAAGCATTGGCTGGCTACATCTCGGCACGTGCTTTAGATCAACAATATTGCAAAGAGACACAAAAAAGGCTATAAACTGACAATGTAACATAATCATATATATATATATTACACAAACATATATATTGTGAAAGTCATTTTTCTTTTAACACCGCACTCACCAGTCAGCTCAGCAATGGGAATATTTTCCAACCAGGCAACAGATAATTTTTTTTTTAAATTATCAAAAATTGAAATTATTGTTTTAATTTATTATTATTATTTTGGTGGAACATGAGACTCTATCTAATTAATCTCTATGAGTCATTTATTTATTTAATATCTCCAGAACTTTCAATTACAGTATTCATGTTAATTCCTATTTACAATCTCTCTCTCTCACTCCTCTCTCCAAAGATTATTCCTTTTCCCAAACAAAACTCCATTGCCTCGCAACCTGCCCTCATCCTATTTTACCCTAACACCGCATACACCATACACATATATATATATATATATATATATATATATATATATATATATATATATATATTTGCACTGCTGGCATGCATTTAAGATCTTCCTTCCTGATGAAGGGGACTCAAGCCCATGAAAATTTGAACTACCACCTATGCCAGACTGGACAAACTATTGATTTCAGGGAAATAGGAGGATTGTGCTATTTATTTATATCCTTCCTCACTATGTAAGATCAAATGTGGCTTTGTCTCCAAATAAGTTCCCAACATTGTATTTATTACTTAATGGATGCTCCTAATACTTCATTCCCTCTACTTAATCCATTCCTCCTCTAAGTAACTACTTATCCATAATAAGACTGTCTATATTTACGTGGTCAGGAACTTGACCTGGTGGCCAAGATGGTTAAGGCGTCTGATTACTGAGCTTATCATGCAGGTTCAAGCCCTGCCTAGGTCAATTTTTCAGTCTTTCCTTATTCCTTCTTTCTCCAAGCTTAGAATATATATATATATATATATATATACATACATGTACATACATACACAGGACAGACAGATAGATATATATGTATATATTGTAATAGATTTTATATTCCCTCCGATTATTTAGTTGATGAATTCCATTCCCAGAATTTGCAGAATTTATTTATGTATCTATAAATACAAAAATTGGCTTATAAAAATTCAAACAATGTAATCCATGTGATCCAACCAGGGGGCTTATAAATGATTTGCCAGGACACATGAGTACTTGAGCTGAGTATGAGACTGAAAATTTCTGATCCTGGCTTTGATCAATTGTGGGGGGATTAGTTAATAATGCCAAAAAATTTATAATAAACTTTGATTTACAAGAATTAAATTACAATTTTGTACTATCTGCTCAGACATAAGTCTCAATTATTGAACGTTGCAACAGAATTCACCCTCTCACATTCATACTAACTTAAATCAAAATCAAAGGAAAGCTCTTGAAATTTAATTTAAAATATTTGGCCAAAATTTACTCCTATCTTTAGCACATCCTTGAGGAGGACTGCTGTTTATTGTAATGCAAAATGTGCCTCACAGAAACACTAGAAATTTTCACAGGGCAATATATATATATATATATATATTGTAATAGTAAGAATGTGACATTGTCAAAAATATTGGTATGGAAAGGATAGAGAGATAGGTTGTGGCTTACCTGAAAGTGAAGTGCGGTGTCGCCATGAGGAACTGAAGGTTGTTCTTTAAATTTTTGAAGGAATTTTCAGGAAGAAGGCTGAGAGCCTTCGAAAATTTAAAGAACAACCTTCAGTTCCTCATGGTGACACCGCACTTCACTTTCAGGTAAGCCACAACCTATCTCTGTATCCTTTCCATACCAATATATATATATAGGAAAGGGAATGGATTACACTTTCAAGGTCTTGACATGGCATTCCCTCTGGTGTAGGTTTGTATATGTGGCACTTCTCACATAGTTGGTGGTTTAACCATGAGAATTTTTATGTGTTTCATATTTCTTCAAAAACTCCCCCACCATTACAGGCTTTTGCAAATATCTATATAAAAAATTGGTCTGTGACAGCTGTAACAGCCATCCAGTCGGTGCTATCCCTCACAATACTATTGTTCTCCCTTGACTTGCTCTTAGCAATGACCTGCCAAGGTGTTCTCCACAACACACACCAAATACCCATTTCACTTTACCATAATTGACACAATGATTGGTGTGCTAACATTTAATATAATATTATCTAGGAAAATACATACAAAACATTAAGGGATTGTTAATTTTTACAATATAAAATTGAAGTGCACAGGAAAGAGAGGCAGTAAATGGCATACTTAAAATTAAGGGCCAGTGTCATCATGTTAGACTTCAAATATTTGGAGGCGTCAGCCTTTTTCTTCAGGAGGGGGGCACTCTCAACAAAGTCTATGATCTGTAAAGAAAGGTCTCAAAAAAAGAAAAGAAAATTTTCAATCTAAGACAGAGGCAATACTAATGAAAATGAGAGAAAATGAATAAAATAATATTGAATCAAATGTTATGCTTGAATTGTTAGACATTTTTGAAGGAGACATCAGAATCAAAACTGTTTTGAGATAGGGATTTTAAAATATCATGTAAGAAGTCATTAAATATCTGTAAAGGATAATAAATACTCATTACAGATTACAGTGTAACAAACAAGAGCATTTCAGTAAGAAGAGTTCTCAGGTTATATTCATTCACTGTAAAAACCCTCAGAAATTAAGGTTAATTATTTTTTTCAGTTCACCAACAATAAGCTACTAATTATTAGGGAATAGGATTTGAATGTAAATTAGTGAATATATTTCTCACTATTGTTTTCATAACATTGTGTTGTAGCATTCATAATAATATCTACGTACAAATAAAATATTTTTATGTAATATGAAATTATATGCAATAAATCATCATCATATATTCATATCCATTTATATGAACAATATTCTTTCTTGTGTTTGTAATCTATATAGCCTCCAATTATAAAATTACATTTGCAGGGATTGTTGTTTAGCCAGGGGGATTGTTTAGCAGCACCTACAGACCTTGTTAGACTCTGGATGCATGAAACACAACGAGTTTATGGAGATAAGTTGACAGATGATAAGGACATTGAAGCCTTTTCCAAAATCCAAATGGATATTGTAAAGAAAAGCTTTGAGGTAATTTATTTTGATATAGGTTCAATCTTAAAATATATTTTTTAACTTATAGATTTTCTACTTTTAAATTGCTTCATATTACAATTTCAGGATTTAGATGAAGGAATTGTAGTGGAGAAGCCTAATTTGTTTTGTCACTTTGCTCAAGGAATTGGTGAGCCAAAGTACATGCCAGTCAAAGATTGGGCCATTTTAACAAACTTATTACAGGATGCTTTGATAAGTTACAATGATCTTGTGGCAGCAATGAATCTTGTTCTATTTGAAGATGCAATGACACACATTTGCAGGTATATAAAACAAAGTATATAAGGATAGAGAGAAAAGCTTTCACAAGCTCAGTCATAGAGACCATGAAATTAAATGGAATTAAGAGTATCAGGATGGAAAATTTTAACCCTCCAGGAATAGAACCTGGGACATCCCGCTTACCGTGTGGATGCTCTATGATCAGAGCTGTCGCTGTTGACTACAGAATTAGTGCAAAATTCTTCTATCTATTAGACCTGATCAGTCTCACCTAAAATTTACAAAGACATAATTCTTGTATAGCCAAAATTTAAGGTACTCAAATGAAGAACAGATTTTATATGTAAATATATCAAGAGTATTAAAATTTTTCATTTAGATAGGATAGAGAGAAAAGCTTACACAAGAGCTTGAAAATTCTAAACCCCTTCACCAATTTACAAACAAAATCCATACTTAATTTTTGGTCCTTAAATTTAGGCCATGTAATGATTATATAATATATATATATCCCCAAAAAATTCAAAGTTTTATCATCATTATATGATTGTTACTAACAATTTTAAAAATATATTTAAATGTTGATGGATTATTCATTTTATGTGCTTCTAGAAGAAAGTGAAAAGCCAAAGCAGACAGAAAAGTAATATTATTCAAAAGTGATGTTATATATTAATCCACCATTTTAGTATTTAACTTATATGTGCTAGTACTTTACTATTTCTTATTACTTGTTAAAATTCTGCTTAAATTCTGTACATTGACATACGACCTTACTATTTATTATTTTTTTGGAATAAACTAGTCTGAAGCCATCATTTAGTTTTACTATCACACATAGTTTGATATTTCAATCTAAATTATTAAATTCATAGAATCAACCGAATATTAGAAACACCAAGGGGAAGTGCTCTTTTGGTTGGTGTCGGTGGATCTGGAAAACAGTCATTATCACGTCTAGCTGCCTTCATCTCAAGTTTAGAAGTGGCACAAATCCAGTTACGGAAAGGTTATGGAATACCTGATTTGAAGGTAAATTTTATACTGCATAGTTATTACTGAGCTGTTAGTACTGAAATACAATTGCATATTTAGTTTAGAAATTAAATTGCATAGTGTTATTAGACATATATTTATATAATTCATTATGTAAAAAACAAAAAGTATTTTAATAATATAAATTACACTAAAACGTTCATAAATTAAATATAAATAAATAAATAATAATGAAGGGCATGCTAGTTCTTTTAAGTAAAAAGTTCCCCGAGATTATAGGCCCCAATGTACTAGCTATTTCGCAAACTAAGTGGGAACGAATGATAATTCACACAACCAGTGAACATGATCTGCACATTCATTTTTTTAAATAGTTCATTTGAAGTAGTACGTATGAAAATTACACATCACTAATAAATAACTAAATAAATAATAAAGGGCAACTTCAAAGTAAAAATATTTTATATTATATCTATGAGGTTCAATCCTTTTTGCAGCAGTTCTTGCTCCATTGTGTCAAACCCCAGACAATTAGGTATGCTTAGAATTGTATTTCAAAAACTATTCAGTTTTCATCATAAATTAAATTGCTGCTTTATTAAATATACTCATTTATGAAATTATGAATAAGAAAGATAGCCAATACAGACAAAAAAGGTAATATAAATACCACACAATGTTTCTGGGATCCTTGTACCTTTCGTCAGGTGCTAAGAAGAGCCTAGAGAAACACAACTGCACTGGTCAGTTGACAACACTCAAAAGCGACAAAAACGTAACGACAATGTGAGAGCTGATGGGTTGGTGTAACAACAAGGGAGCAATGACAATGGGAAAACAGAAGGTTTAGCATAATAATATGGGATCATAGCTATTATTGAGTTTAATAGTGTCTGTTTGTACATTAATAGCTGTGATGTTCATTTCAGAGATGCTTCACATTAAATCCAACACTTTCGAGCTGGAATCTGGAATCTTATTGAAATAATCAAATTCTCCAGTCCAAATTTCTTGCCAATAAATCCTATCCTACTTAATCAATAATTTGAGAACACTACTTCTTGCAGTGTTCCAATTCCAAGTTGAAAACATGAGAGTTCTTTAGACATGATTAACCTAAGCCTTGGAAACTAAATCTTACTGGTGCCTGTCACCAGTGAATAATAATATTCATCTGATATGTTGCTATAAGAGAGAACCAAGTCGTATCATATGGAGCAGACTTGTCTTCTACTTTAGGGAAAATTTCAGCTATCAATCTGCTAGACCATGATAAAAAAATTAAGCAGCTCATTCTTGGATCTATCTAAAGCATTTGACTCTGTCAAGCATCTATTACTAATTGCAAAGTTAGAAAGATATGGTATCAGGGCATTACAAAAGAACTACTTACTTTGTATCTAAGTAACAGGGTACAGTACACAGAAATAAAATACAGTATGAGCAACAACATAAGCAAATTTAAGATCAGACAGAGGACTTGTACAATATGGGGTGTTCCAAGGCTCAGTTTTAGGGCCACTATTATTTATATATATAATTGATATAGGCAGCCATGGTGAAAGCAAACTAGTTAGATTACAGATGGCAGCAGGGTAATTTGCTGGGAAAACACAGTTGAGAAACTCGGAGAAACTACCAGCACAGGCCTCAATAATAATATTATATACTACAATAATAATCTAAGTATAAATGTTGAAAATATAGGAATTATAAAATTTGAATTGCCAAACACAAAAATGGATTTAAACAATAACAAAATTATTGAAGTAGATTACCACAGATTCCTTGAAATTTTAGTTAACAAACATCTGACATGGAAAACCCAGATTGACAATGCATGCTACAAAATTAATAAGGGGAAATACTTGATCAAAATTCTAGCTAAATATCTACCCAAAAACTTACTAAAAATAGTCAATTATGTAATAGTGTACCCACATATGGTACTGAGACCCGGGTAGCTTGTGCACAAACCCACATTAACAGTCTTAAAATTGCAAAAGAGATGCTTTAGAGCAATGTATAAAATGATTAATCGAGAAAGCTGTATGGAAATATTCAAAATGGAAAATATTCTGATCATCACCTCATTAAATATCTATAAAGTACTCATTTTGATCTCTTCAAAGTTTAAGGCCATAACAGCAAATGAAGAAATGCACAACTATAATACTAGAAACAAAATAGATTTCTTTCAAGGGAGCTATAACAAAAACTTGTCCAATAAAGATACATACATCATGGACAGCAAACTATACAATAAGCTACTCAAGGATATCAAGCATCTATTTTCAAACAGCCTAAAAAACTTCGTGTGTGAAACTATACAGTCTAAGTGAATGGTAAAGCTATTTATATATTCTCTTACTCTAGTTTTTTGTATCTTGGTACAAAATAATATATGCATCCAAAATACTGTAACATTGCTTTGAACTATATGTTTGTACACAACAATGTATTTGTAAAATATATGTCTGCAAAGCATACTTTGATTGTAAAATATACATTCAAGTTTGTATGTAATTAAATATTAACACTTGTGGCAAGGTTGAGTAGAGAGACTCCTTGATGTGAATTTTTAATTTATTATAAATTTTACTTTTGTATATTTATTTAAATTTGTGTAAAATATTATGCCTTTCAGTCATATGCAAAGTGCGCACATTTATTTTATCATCAGGGGTGGAGATCGAATAAACTAAAATTTAAATGGCAATTGAAATATGTTTTTAAAACATTGTAAAGGAAACTAACCGCATGATTTACTCACACACAAATAGCAGGCAGCATCGCCAGCCAGTTGTCGGGTCCCGCTTCGTTGTTGTTCTCAATGGTTATCAGCCGCCAATTCGCCTCTCCGTCTGTCCCGTTACTTTTTGAGATACCCCATCTTTGCCAGCTGACCATCCCTTTGTTTCTCCCCGCCGCGTCAAGACAAAAATAATGGTGCCTTCCACTACCTGATGTATAGCATTGTTTATGCAAGCAAATTCTTTTCCGTAGGTGCGCACTTTCCATATGCTGGTGTTAAGCCAAATCATGAAAGAGGGTACGATCACACCAGACACTCTTGACTATGTTAAAAACTTTGTAACAAAGTATTACTGGCTAATAAATAATTATTATTATCCTTCCAATAATTAATTACTACCATTACAGCCTTATATTAGCTAACATTTAAAAATATAATCAGAATTTGTCATTAAATATTCTATACATGATTACTTCTTATTTTTAGATGGAGTTGTCTGGATTATATATGAAGTCTGGGATGAAAAATGTTGGAATTATGTTTCTCATGACTGATGCTCAAGTTCCCAGTGAGCATTTTCTAGTGTTAATCAATGATATGTTAGCATCAGGGGAAGTACCGGATTTGTTTCCAGATGATGAAGTAGAAAATATAATTGCTGGAGTTCGTAATGAGGTAAGTAATTCATACAAAAACAGTGAAATTTACTTTACTTTTGCAATAGATGCTCTATTTTTATTTCCCATTGTGAGAATAATGTAAGGAAACAGCAATAATAATATTTTTTACAACTACAGCACATGCTATAAACAAATGTTTATAGACCTACAAGTGTTTTAACTGTAGACTCTGCCCTGCATTCTATACAGACTAAACAAAAAGACCCCTCCCTGAACAAATAGCCAACCACTGCACCACTGCCAAACTTTCCAAAAATTAAATTCCCAAAGCCACAATATAAACAATTTCTACCAATCCTTCACACTCACCATCCTTAAAGCTCTACCCCCCAATTCATCAGAGGCAGAACTCCATCTGTGGGAACTCTCATTACAACATGTCTAACAGTCCAGGGAAAGCCCTAGACTCAACAACCATTAAATGTGCCCTTCCTACCTGCCACCCCTACTTTCACGAGTATGATTATGTGAGCATACATATGTGTGTGTATGTCTGTGCATGTTTATATGTATATGTATGTTTAAGCATATATGTATGTATAGGATGCTTTGTATGAATGATCACTATCAGAACCTTTCCTTTGCCATATATAAATATTACACACACACACACAGATATGTATATATATTTCTAATAAGGGTACATACTCGTTTATTTTTGTAATAATCTACTATCTCTATTTTTAACAGGTGAAAGGTGCAGGGTTGCTTGATTCCAGAGAAAACTGCTGGAAGTTTTTCATTGATAGAGTTCGTCGTCAATTAAAAGTAGTTCTTTGCTTTTCGCCTGTTGGATCAACTTTGAGAGTGAGAGCTCGAAAATTTCCAGCCATTATTAATTCTACTGCCATTAATTGGTTCCATGAATGGCCCCAGGAAGCTTTAGTGTCTGTGTCCAAAAGGTTTTTAGAAGAGCTGGAAGCCTTGCCGGTATAAGTTAATTATATTTGACAAAATTAATTATAATATTTTATGCATCCTTTGGATAACTTGTATCCTTTAATAATGAATTTTTCTTTCAAATACTGAAATGTGTTTTTGTCATTTCACATAGGCTAAGAGAACATATTTCCCAAACATTTTTAACAAGTAGAAAGAATTTTTCAATTGAATTTTATGTTACCATGCTTTTGCTAGGTTGGTTTTATGTTTTTGATTAGTTTTTTATAATGAGCTGAACAGACATCAAACATAGAATAGCTATTATTATTTTTAATTCCTGACTTCAATATCATCATATTCGTTTCTTTGAAAGTTATCACCCACATAGTTTACTTCAGAAATAAAACAGTTCTAGTTACTATTTAATCCTCTTCCTATGTTCTTTATAATTTTATTAGTAACTTATTTTACACAGTTATGGAAACTTCTCTAAGCCATATCTTTAAAATATATTTATTAATTCCATTCAAATTATTGAATTTTATTATGTAGACAATTTTATGAGGTTTTAAAAAAAATTAAAGTAATCAAGTTATTTATTTTATTTAACAGTGTCTGGTTTGAAATTTATAATTTAAATTAATATTTTTTATATATAATTATTTTGAAATCAACAACTGCAAATATAAAACAATTTTAATATATCTTGAAGCTCTATATTAATGTAAACTTTGTAAAATAATACATTATTTCTCATAAATAATATGTTCTTACTTGTAAAGGAGAGTTATCTTGAATCATCATCAAGATTTATGGCTTATGTACACACGTCAGTCAACTCAATGTCCCGAGTCTACCTTCAAAATGAAAGACGTTATAATTACACCACTCCAAAATCATTCTTGGAACAAATTAGTCTCTATGCCAAACTTTTAAATCAAAAAAATGCTGAACTTCAGGGTAAAGTAGAAAGACTGGAGAATGGCCTTGAAAAGCTGAAGAGTACTGCAGAGCAGGCTAGTTGTTATGATAATAAAAAGCATGAGTAATTTTGTGAATATAAATTATATTAAAATAGTTTTATACCAAACATGTTTTTATCTTGGAAGAACACAATTTGTTCAAATCAAATAACTTATTTTACAGAATAATTACTTTTATTAATTAGAAAACTATTTTAGGTTGATGATTTAAAAGCTAAGTTAGCCATCCAAGAAGTAGAATTGAAACAGAAAAATGAAGCAGCAGATGCTCTCATAGACATAGTTAGAGTTGAGACAGAAAAGGTCTCAAAAGAAAAATCTCTTGGTAAGGACATGTCAAAGTTACATATTATAGAAACATAATTTTAGTAACATTCACTGCTGTTGTCATTATTTTAATTTTTTTGTTTGTCATACTATAAATATGAATTGTATTCACTGCAATGTTATCAATATAGACATTCAAATCTTTCTTTATTTTAACTTTACTTGTACTCATTTTCAGCTGATGAAGAAGAGCGGAAAGTTGGTATGATTGCTCAAGAGGTAAGCAAGAAGCAACAGGACTGTGAAGAAGACTTAGTGAAAGCAGAACCAGCTCTTTTAGCTGCTCAAGAAGCTTTGAATACTTTAAATAAAGTAAGATACCACTTTAATTGTCTAATCAATGGGATGTTAAGAATTTTTTAAATGTGTAACTACAGTAATTTATGTGCCAATTAACAAAAATGGCTTGAGAATAGTTTACACTATCTCTGCAAATAAACTAATTGTTAAATGTCCTTTGTGTGCAACTATTGGTATCTTTAAATAACCAGGCATTTCCTCTTAGTTTCTAACAGTATACAGTGAATTATTTAATTCATATTTGAATATTTATTTATTGTCTTCATCATTTTCAGCATTGAAATTGAATATGTAAACTACATTTTACAAACTCCTTGTTGCATAAGAATTTTTTTGTTTTCAAATTTTAAAGTTTCCTTTATAATTTTACAGGCAAACCTTACTGAATTAAAGTCTTTTGGGTCACCTCCAGGTGCAGTTACAAATGTCACAGCTGCAGTAATGGTTTTATTAGCCCCAAATGGTAAAATCCCTAAAGACAGAAGCTGGAAAGCAGCAAAGGTATTTGTTTCTAAACTTCTCTCTTCATACTTATATCTTACTTTAAAAATTCCTTATTTCAAAGTGGATTAAGTAGTAGTAATGTTATTGGTGGAATTGAACTTCTTAAGTTAATCAGGTATGTAAGTTCTGTTAAAAATGTTCATAATTTATTAAACTGGAAATAATTATCTTAGTTTTCATTTGCTCAGAATACAATTGAAGGTATCTATGATTTATTTCACTAAATACAAATGTTTTATCGGTTTTGAAAAGTAACACACAACTAATGACATTTTCTGTGAATATCATACTTTATTTGGAATATCTGGATATTGTCTTATAATGTAAATCATGGTCTTACAGATATGTTTATTAGCAATTTATCCAATATTTTATTTGGCTACTTTTATTGATAAGAACAATTATTATGCTACTTAAGGTCTTTCATGTAAATGCAAAATATATGACCATCCATTTATTGGCAATGTAGCAATATCCCTAATTGACAAAAATACTTTTAAAAATATAAAGAAAATAGAAAATTTGAGTTTGGCTAGTCAAAGATATTGTATTGTTTTCCAATTAATAAATTACAATTTTTTAGTTTATTATTATATTATCACACTAATTAAATTAATGTAAGTTAAACACTGCAGGTGAATACTATTTTGGCCAGCAATTATAGGACATATAATCTAGTAAATACACTGCATTTTCCATTATGTCTTCAAATGAGATATGGCCTGCTAAACTTTTGAATACATGTTTCATTCGTGCAACAAATTATGTTTAAGTTCTTCACTAATTTCTTGACTGACAATTACATTTATTTAGTGAGTTTGATCTTGATTTTAGTTGTATTTTAAGTTATGTTTTAAATTTGACTGTTTTTCCATTTTGTTTCTGTAACTACCTCTACAAAATTAATTATTTAAAACACCTATAATTTATAATACCCTACTATTTTTACCTTTTACTGAACATTCTATTCTTACTTTAGAATGCTGCAGGACGTGCCCATTATCATGAATCAAATAATAATGTATTCATATATACCTGTTTTTTGATTAATTACACCTGCTCCAGTTTCACTGTTCACTTCATTGCATCAACCAATATTCCACCACAACTTAAAACATCTCGCCTAATTCATAAATGATTGACTTATATTTTCTTGCAACTTATTTTTACCATAATTTCTCAATCTTTGAATCCGCAACCACAATTATTGATTGTTCACTGTCTTCACAATCCAGAAATTTTGACAGAAGATGGTAATTTCAGTATTTCCGGAATTTCCCGCCATGTTGGACAGGAAAATAGCTTGTCAAATTTTCAGTCTTAAACCTCCTTCCTCATGTCCAAGTACTGTGCCTCGTACTTGTTGACTGAACAGTGTTGAATTCAATCCCCAGTGACATTGTCAAAATGAATAATATGGACTCAGGATAGAAGTACCCTGACTGCCCGCTGACTGCACTGTGTTGAACTCACAGACTATATCCATTAGATGGCACCAATATCCAGCCAACAAAACCAACAACACCAGGAGCGGGTGTGGACGGGGGTGGAAAATTTCATACATGCTAAAATGGCTGATATTCGAGCCAGATAAATATTTTTCAAAATCTTAACCAGTCGATATTTGCGTCGAATAAATATTTTTTTGGAGGATCTGGAGGAGCTGTAGAGTATCAGATCTGCCAAAGACAGCCTTATCAGCTATCCTACACCTACACTCTGGTCATCCTCCGAGAGAGCAACTTTGCCGCCAAGGACGGACCAGTCGACCCGGGATCCAAAAACAATTCATAAATATCTTTACTCCCTATTAACAACTCTCCATTTCAAATTCCATTATTTTCCAATGCAGAAAGAGGTATATAAATATTTTAAAATGATGAATAGTAGGATATTCAAAATTATGTGGCCGCAAGAGGAACAGATCAAAATCTCATCAGGATAAAAACTTAATTAAACAGATAACGTGAAATAGTGAAGATGATACAGATTTTCATAAAAGCAGAGACTTAATAAAACCAAATTAATGAATAATAAAGAAAGCCAATACAGACAAAAAAGGGTAATATAAAATTAATTATATATAATATAATATATTAATTAATAATATAGAATTAAAAGGACCGCAATACTGATATGAATTCGTGACGACAGGCAGAAATAAAATACCCAACTGAAAAGCAAATAAAAGGGAATTATTTAATAATTTTGTTGTATAGAAGACGAGAAAGAAACAGTTCTTAAATAAAACAAAATTACAGGCTCATGTCAAAGATGATTCATGTTAAATAAAAGATCACACAGCAATTAATGTACAAAGAGACTGTGAAACTCAGCAATTGCTGCGATCCCTTATTGTTATGCTAAATCTTGTTTTTCACATTGTCATTACTCGCTTATTGTCTGCTGTCCCTTTGTCGTTGTGTTTTTGTCGCTTTTGAGTTTTGTCAACTGACGCATGCAGTTGTGTCGCTCAAGGCTCTCTTAGAACCTGACGAAAGGAACAAGGATCCCAGAAACGTTGTTGTGTGCTATTTATATTACCCTTTTTTGTCTGTACTGGCCATCTTTCTTATTCATTATTACATCAATCAGACGTAATTTTTTTTCATTTTAAAACCAATTTAATATATAAATTAATCAAGAGGGAAACCAGTTTAGCTGAGAAGCAAAATTGTAATAGAAGTTACGGGGTTTAGGAAACAATAAACCATTTATGATTAACATTTTTAAATTTTTAAAAATCTGTGTAACTATGATGTTTGGATCTGTATAAATATTCTTTATGTATTTTAAATGGATTAATTTATTTCGTTTTTCTGCAAATTGTCAGCTCTTCATACTGAAATATTAGTCATATATTTTATTTTCACGTCTGTTTTTAACAATGAACATTCTTAACGGCCATAAACAAACAATTTTTATAATTTAAATTAATTATTAAGCTTAAAATCTTTAATTAACAACACAAAAAACGTTTCTGTACATATTTGTAACATTGTCAGGCTGTGTGAGTGTAAGAAAGGTTTTTGTTTCAATGTTTTCAACGTTTGCTCAGTTATGTTGATGAATATATCTGCTTGGTCACACTGTAATTAATCTCGAATTTAAATATAAATACATTATGTGACATATTGGTATATTATGACTGCTAATATCGTCTGCTAATGTAACAATTTATATGTTTAATAAATGTTTCACGGTTACGCACCAGGTTCAGATTTCTCGACGTTCACGTTTCTTTCTGCTGGTCGTTGTTCTCTACCACTGTCTTCAGCCTGTGTGGCGCTGCGTGACGTATGCGAGCTATATATAGTGTCGGACGTGCTGCGGCCTGATTGGCCGCTGAGGATCGCCTGACCCCAGCGTCCAGGACACATGTTTTTCCATGTCGCGTACTAAATGTCAGGCGATCCTCAACGGCCAATCGGGTCGCAGCATGTCAGACACTATTTATACCTCGCATAAGTCACGCAGCGCCACACAGGCTGAATACAGCGATAGAGAACGACGACCGGCAGAAACGTCAACATAGAGAAATCTGAACCTGGTGCGTAACCGTGAAAAATTAGTTAATAATTTACACGGGAAAGCTGTCTTTCTTATTAAAATTATTTCCGTTGTGAGAGTCTGTGCGTTATTTAGTAAGTTAAATTTTTCAGTGTTTTTATTTAAGATGCATATCTTTAAATTGTGAACAAGAAATGCACGTATTGGGAACTGCATTAGGCACCCACTGTTTTCTCTTCATTTTATAGAAAGCCATTTAATTGTGTTTACGGGACTTTATGTGAAAATTTATGGAACAAATAAAAAAAGCGATTGACTATAATTTTACATTTATAATTATTGTAAGTATAGTAATTATTGATTTAAAACAAATAATCATTCCACTTTAAAAAATGGATTGGCAGAAAAATAAATAAAATTAAACAAATAGTTTTTAATTTAAATAAAAGTTAATTATTTAATTTCGAAAATTACTAAATGAAGTACCACATTATTAATTTAGTTTATTGAATTTTCAAACAATGCAACCTGGCCTATAACACATTTAGGGATAGAGGTCGACTAAAAAAATCGGGGGGTTATGGATAAATGACATCTCGGGCAATTCCGGGCACTCAGCTAGTTTGAAATATTTTTAACTCCTCAGCCTGACTAGATCAACTGTTGATTTCAGATAAGTCAACTTTTCTGTCTCTATTTTCTATCAAAATATGTTATATATGTATATATACACATTTAGATAGGAAAGAGAGACAGTGAAGTCTGGGTGGGCACACATGAAGGGGGTTCAGTCCTTGAATGATATATATATATATATATATATATATATATATATATATATATATAATTATATTTGCGATATTGGTATCGTAAGGAAAGAGAGATAGGTTGTATATTACCTGAAAGCAAAGTGCGGTGTAGCCACATGAGACCAAAGAATGTTCTTCTAATATTTAGAGGCTCTCAGCCTCCTTCAGGAAGGAGTGTTACACCATTCTGTGCACCGGCCAGCTGTGGACTTTGTCTTTCCTTTCCATACCAATTATCTCAATTATTATGACAATGTCATATCCTTACTCATATTTATTTTATTCATTTTAAATTTGTAGATAACAATGGCAAAGGTTGATGCCTTTCTGGATGCATTAATTAATTATGACAAGGAGAACATACATCCAGAAATAATGAAAGCCATTCAACAGTATTTGAAAGATTCTGAATTTGACCCTGAATTTGTGCGTAGCAAGTCTGCAGCAGCTGCTGGTGAGTTTGCTTGACCTGTATTTAGTTCCTGTCAAATCAGATGTCTTCTCTAATATTGAATAAAAAGTTTAATTTTTATTTAAACTTATATCAATTAAGGTTTTTGTTGAAAATGGAAAGTGGACAGCAGCATGTACTGTTTTCCTTTTTTGAATAATTCACGTTAACATTGATAATTAACTGAAAATTTTGTTTGTTACAAATGTGTTTCCTCTTTAACCAGACCAATAGTATTTATTTTGAACAGACTAAAGTTATCATGTCAATGTACTTCTCAGTAATTGAAAGGAAAAATACGTAAGGGGAATCTTAAACCACAAAAATACAACAGTGGTTTCAGAAGCAGTATTGACTATGTGTGGCATTCTAGTTCTGTAAAGTTATACACCTCTCTGACTGTACCCATGAAACTATGTTCACATTGTAATATGACCAACAGTAAAGACTGAACTGTTTTAGGGTATGTGTAGCAAACTTGCCTGTATTATTAATTGCTCTATTCATGATTTCAGCAAATACTCTTTTCTTTTTGCTAACACTCCGATTAATATTGATTTTCATGATACAAGTTTTTCTAATTTTCTTGTAATGAAAGAGTGCCAAGTTTAGATTACAAATCAAAAGATGTGTTCCTCGGCAATTTTGTATAATGAGAGCATAAAATGAAAATATTCTGAATTGAATTCATTAAATATAATTAATAAAACTACTTTTTAATACTTGGAATTCTATTCCACAATAATTTCATCATCTAAAAATTATATTCCATTCCAATTTTAACTATTTTTGGTTTGACTCATTGTTGCAAACAGTCATTAAGATGTGAACTTCATTAAAAGCAAATTGATAACTTTACTGCATTTTATAATTGAAGTTTATATATATATATATTAAAATTTTGTTCAGTTATTTAGATCTTCAATAATAAATTTGCTATCTTAAACTTTTATATTGCTCATTGATAGGACTATGCGCCTGGGTCATCAATATAATAAAATTCTATGAAGTGTATTGTGATGTGGAACCCAAGAGAAAAGCATTAGCACAGGCCAATGCAGAATTAGCAGCTGCACAGGATAAACTTAGTGTTATTAAACGAAAAGTTGTGGTAAGAATCAGATGTTCTTTGAAATAAACATTATGTTGGAAGCATCTTTTAAGATAATTGTATATTTATTGATTTCAAATAATATACCATTTATATTTCCAGAGCCTTGAAGAACAGTTGGCACAATTGACTTCTGATTTTGAAAAAGCCACTGCAGAAAAATTAAGATGTCAACAAGAGGCAGATGCAACCACCCGTACAATTGAACTAGCCAATAGACTAGTTGGAGGCTTAGCTTCTGAAAATGTTCGTTGGGCTGAAGCTGTAGCAAAGTGATTATTCACATTATGTCTTATTATTATGAGCATTAGCATTAGCAATAATTTATAATTCAGTGTATTAGTATTATTATTTTTAATCCACACTATCTCATTTAAATACCAAAATAGTTAAATGTTATATTGCTTTCAGTGACCTATAAGTTTTTTAAATATATAATTCAATGTTGCAATCTCATCAGAGAATATCTGATTTAATTTTATAAATGCCTGTGTACTTTTGAGATATTTAAAAGCCACCAGTAATTTGAATAACCACTTATACAAGTACCCTAAAAATAATATTGTCACTTCTAAATTTGTGTTCACCATTGTTATATTATTTCCATTTTGATATAATCTTTCATATACTTTCATTTTATTGATGACAAAAATCAAAGCCCACTTCCACTAAGAATCATTTCCATTATTCTTGCTGAAATTGACCATAAATAATTATACTCATGTATTCCAAGGAACGTCAGGACAAATAATCTGTTGCCGTCACATTCTATTTCACATATTCACTATTCACTTATCCAAGAGAAGTGTGACAAAATTATGTTCATTATTTACAGTTTTTTCCTGCGATTTAAAACATAATAAAATTATAATTTTCTGAAAGCTTTAACAATTTTTAATAATGTTCAATTTGCCAGTCATATTTCTTATGGGTTTATCCCATAATGCCAATCATATGAAACTAATACAATTTTTAAGATATCTTCCAGCAAAAATATATTTTCCATAAATTTGTAAATTATTGTTACAGTTACATGACTCAAGGTACTACACTGCCAGGAGATGTTCTTCTTGTAACTGCGTTCATATCGTATGTTGGCTGTTTCACTAAACAATTTCGACTAGATTTACTTAATAAAATGTGGTTACCATTTTTACGAACATTGGAGGTAATGTTGATCTTAATTAGTATAAATAAATAATTTTAAGAAATTTAGTGATATAATTCAGAAAACATATTTTTATTTATGTCAAAGCCGCCAATACCAACTACAGAAGGTCTGGATCCACTAGCTCTTCTAACAGATGATGCACTAGTGGCTTCTTGGAACAATGAAGGATTACCAAGTGATCGAATGTCTACTGAAAATGCAACTATTCTTTCAAATTCAGATAGGTGGCCATTAATGATAGATCCACAGGTATATACTACTAAAGTTCAATTAATCAAATATTAATTGTCTCTTGTTTAATGGATTGATGGATTGTGGGAAATGGTGTATCAATAGACCATACAATAAATTGTGATTTCAGATGAAAGAAGTGCTGCATTAATAATTGGATGTCATTTTACTTACACACTTGGCTATTTACTTCATAGATAATACAATCACTTCTTTGTGTTAGTATAAATTGAATGTAATGAATCAGAAGAGTTGTTATATGTAACTAGAATTTTTCTATCATGGTCTGTAAGCATTCCAATGATGGTCATGCTGATTTCTCTTTCATGGGCTGAAAATTTCTTTGATCAAAAATGTGAAACAATATAGATAATTGTGATTTGAGTAGAATTCAAGTGATATATACTTATTTTACATTTATTAAAGTTATAATAGTATATATTGTGTTTATTAAGTGAAATAGAGCTAATAATTCTGGGACTTAGTAAAACTAAATGGTAAAAAAGTTAATACAAAAATAAATTTCATTTTTTTGGTTGGCTCAATCACCATATCTGGAAAATTAATTTATTGTTGCTGATTTCTGATATGTTAAATTATTTATATTAAAGTTGTAGTTGTTTTACTAGAATAAATAAAGGAATCCAAAATATTATTCATTTCTCATGATAAGATATACTAAATAATCTCATGCATAGAAATACTGCAGATATTATATATCATTCAAAATATTGACATTATTGAAGTTATTAGAATTTTTTAACATTATAGTTATATGTTACACAGCTTCAAGGTGTTAAGTGGATTAAACAGAAGTATGGTGAGCAACTAATTGTAATTCGACTTGGCCAACGTGGTTACTTAGATGCTATTGAGAAAGCACTTAGTAAAGGTTCTACAATGTTATTTGAAAATATTGATGAAAATGTAGATCCAGTTTTGGATTCCCTATTAGGAAGAAATCTAATTAAAAAGGGTCGGTAAGTATTACACTCCCATAAAATGTAGCTAGTGACTGCCTTTACTAGATTAATAATCATTATTAAGATTTTATCCATATATCCAACAATGTATTAAAAAATAAGTTTACAGTTAGATGATTTTTCATACAAAATACATTACTGTCTACAGTATAAATTTTAAGTACTTTCTGAACTCAAAATTCAAACATTAAATATATAATTAATCCAAAAGCATTCTATAAAATCATTGTTGTTTGAAGAGAATCCATAAATTTTTGTTAAATCCTAAACTCAGGAATATGTGCACATTTTAATTGGTTCTTTTCTATTTTTTTCTTAGTTACTGTACTTGTAAATTCAAAATAATTGGAGTAATTTGAATTGTATGAGGATGTTATGGAAATATACTATTGGGATAAGTATTATTAGACTATTGAATTGAGGAGTATAAATTTTCACCCTTTCCTCAGGCAAAGAAATATGATTTCCACTTGTTAAAAGACTCTCCACTAATCTCACAATATGGCAAAAGTAATTATTACTAAAGTATCAGGATAGAAAAATCTCGACCAGACTGGGAATGAAAGCCAGACGTCCCACTTAGTACATGGGTGTGTTTACCAACTAAGCCATCTGAGTTGACTCCAGGACTGGTATAAGACTTACCAATCCATTGTAACCCTGAGGTTCTTCACCTAAAATTCACTAGAACACAATCTTCACAACCAAAATTCAGGATGGATTTTAATCTGAATTGATAATATGTCACAGTGAATTAATTTAGAAATAACAGAAGAAGCTTCAGTCAAAGCTCTGCCACATAGGCCATGAAATTTAATTAAACTATCAGGAGAGTCTGGTTGAGATTTTTCCATCCTGATACTTGAAGATAAAAACATACATTAGGCATTCCTCCTTGCACCACAATAATAACTAAAAATTCAATTTCATGGCCTATGTGGCAGGATGGAAAATCTCAACCAAACCATCCTGATAGTTTAATTCAATTTCATGGCCTATATGGTTGAGCTTTGATTGAAGCCTCTTCTGTAGGTTCTGAATTAAATAATTACTAGTGTGATAAATGTGTTACCTATTACTTATGATTAACAGTACATCAAGAAATTTATGTACAACATTATTTAGGTATTTAAAATTATTAAATGCACAAATATTGCAGATAAATGTACTTTTCTCAGAAGAATAAAATAAGTTGACATTATCACAGAAAGAAGCTACTTTCATACATTTACATGAATATTGGCAGTGTTTCCCAAGTTTAACAATATACAAATTTTGTTTTACAGAGCTATCAAAATTGGTGATAAAGAAGTTGAATATAACAGTACCTTTCGCCTTCTGCTTCATACTAAACTTGCTAACCCTCATTATAAGCCTGAAATGCAAGCACAGACAACTCTTATAAATTTTACTGTGACAAGGGATGGACTTGAAGATCAGCTATTAGCAGAGGTAGTGAAAGCAGAACGGCCTGATCTTGAGGAACTAAAAGCAAGTAAATTTTATAATATATTCTTAAATATTAAAATTTGTTACATACAATGAAAAATAAAAATGTTTTGGTGAGATATGCTTAATGGAAGTTAATGTGTGAGAACTTATATTTCTATTCATAAACAAGTAAGGATGATCATTATTTTGACAATTTCATATCCTCACATTGTGATGACCACCAATGTGTATAATGAAAAGGTTTTAGTAAATTATTTAACATTTGTATTGTCAGAGTAATATTATGGCCCAGGTATTGTTGACAACAGTCAGCGTTGCATAAGAATGTGGAGTTTTCAGACGGTACTATTGTCAGTAGCGTTTTGAGGTGGAAATTTTGACGAGAGAACAGTCCAGTCGGCAACAGAAACTGAAACAGTAAAGTCCAGTCTGCGATATTAACGGAGACAGTTAAGTTGAGTCTGCATTTGAGCAGGGAAGTTGTCAATGGCTAGGTGGGTGAAATTGAGCCCAGCATGTGTTTAAGAAGTAAAGGAAGTTTGAAAGGTGTAAAATTAAAAAGTCAACAATAGCAAAGACAGCTATAAAAATTACTGGAAAGAAAAATTGAATGAGTTATGTGTTAATTGTAAAGAACATATTACTGGATGTGATTGAACTAGTATTGAAATGTTGGAAATTGACTGTTGACCTTCTGTGGTGATGTAGGTTGTGAGAAAAATGAAATACCATGGCCTGTTAATTAAAATCCTTTTAAATTATTGGTGAAGTGAATAAGTAGTGTTATATGAGAGCTGCTCTGATTTTCATTTTAAACCTAGTATAAAACTGCATACCGTCAGATTTCTTTAGAGTTCTTAAAATTTCTTAAGATTGCATCAAATTTCTTCAGATTTCTATATATTTTTCCTATTTTAATATTTATCATCTAATTCAATATTTTGTAACATTTTTTTCTTTAATTCAGTTATAATTGTGGATTACTATAACTCTTAAAGACCCCCGGTAAGAGATCCTGAAGGTTTAAGAATTTCAATAAAGCTGTGGCACCTAAGTAAAAGTTTTGTATAAAATCCAACTAATTATAAGTGGTAAGAAATGTTTTGTATTAAAATTTAATTTTTTAAATTCGTTCATTTATCAAATCATAATTCATCACATTAATTGACCACATCGTCAGATTCTTTGTTATATTTCTAAATGGATTATTACATTAATTGGCCGTGACATGTTGTCTTTGTTATATTTTTAAATTGTGTGTGTGTATATATATATTGTGGTAATTACAAATGAAAGAACAATTTAATTAAAAGCAATACTTCACATTAGAGCAACAATTTGTGGTATTTTGCTTTTTCATTACAATTATTCAATTTATAAAGAAAGAAAGCCACACATTGAAGGTCAATTTATATTATTTTACATCCAATAAAGAATGCAAAATCAATTAAAACAAACCAATAACATTTATTAATTGCAAACAATTATAATTTACAAAAGTTATATAGGCAAATAAATTTCAATTTACATTATTAATTCAAGTTTTACAATAAAATGACTATTTCTCAGGATCATTTACTGGGCCTTTAATATAGAAATACTTGTTAACAATTAAATTTTATCAAGCTATCATGGACTTAATTCATCAATAGATTATTACAATGCAAAAACATGAAATATGAACTTTTAATTCTGAATGAATTTTGAAATCTGACGACAATATCTTTACTTATGAGTTTACAGATAGTAATTCTGTGGAATTTTACCTTACTGTCCCTGGTACTGCTGGATGCAGTTACCTGGGCTTCCAAAATTGAAAAAATGGTCTGAATCGAGAATATAATAATTTAGACTCAGCACTCTAAATATTTAGAGTTGTATATTACGTAGTTATCTCACAGACTGCAACTTGTAAAATGTTCTAACTGTTTTAGCTGTTGTATTACATGTATCCAGATAATTTCTGGATTTTATACTCATCTGTCCACTGCTATATTTCCACGAAGACTTTACTGGAGCTCGGCTCCCCACAGACTCTACTCTGCGCATCTAGCGAACCAACCTCTACAATACTCACAAACATTGCATTCTTGCCACATTCTTGTGTGTTTTATGCTGCTAACAATAAAAGTCCAAATTTTTGTTTATTAATTAATTATTTCCTCTTAATTACCACAAAATATATATCTATATATATGATATGTATGATTTTATTAAGGATATGACATTGTCAAAAATAATTGCAATATTGGTATGAAAAGGAAAGAGAGACAGGTTGTGGCTGACCTGAAAGTGAAGTGTGGTGTCGTCATAAGGAACTGAAGGTTGTTCTTCAAATTTTCAGAGGCCCTCAGCCTACTTCTTCAGTAAGGATTTGACCTTGTATTGTATGAAACTCATTTGGATAGGAAAGAGAGACCGGGTAGCCAACTTACCTTAAATCAACAGTTGGTCCAGTCAGGCTGTGCAGAAATAAAAACCACATTTTCAAGGACCTGTGCCTCCATCTTCAGGATAGTAGGTCTGAACTGCATGCTGGCTGGGCATTAATTGCAAATACGCAAATTGATATGTGATGAATACACACTTTTAGAATATGTTAACTCCTAAAACATTTGATAAATTCCCAGAGAAATTCTGTCCCATTTCCATTATTTATTTCATATAAATAATTAGCAGATAAAGGTGGTTACCACCTCCAAAAATTTGAATTCTGTATTGAGTGCAACATGTAACTATTCTTCACTATTCTGCTTCTCTTTCATTCCCTGATTAAGTTGACATGTGAAGTGAAGTCCAAGATTATTCAGTATACACATTAATTTTTCAATTAATTATTCATACAGAGTAGAGTGGTATATTTTCCCTATAGAATGGTATATATTTATATATACCTATTTTGGTTTTAAACAATATATTATGAATGCATAAATTATTATTTACTTTAAAGCTTATTAAAACTTCACTTATACTGATACATTTCTTCAACTATTATAGGCAGACTTAACTAAGCAACAAAATGATTTCAAAATAATGTTAAAAAAATTGGAAGATGATTTACTCTCCAGATTATCTTCAGCTGGAGAAAATATTCTTGGAGATACTGCCCTGGTGGAAAATTTAGAAACCACAAAACGCACAGCAGCTGAAATAGAACGTAAAGTTGCTGAAGCTCGCATTACGTCTGCAGAAATTGATCAAGCCCGTGAAATTTATAGACCTGCTGCTGCTAGAGCTTCATTATTGTATTTTATACTGAATGACCTTAATACAATTAATCCAATTTATCAGTTTTCTCTGAAGGTTTGTTCATTAAAAATATTAATAGGTTATAATTATTTTGTCTTTTATACAATATTTTTGTCAAAACTTTCAATTAAAATTAGAGTTATTAAGAGTACCAATTATCTTCCAAAAAATATAAAATCATAAATTATTTATTGTTAACTTATGTAATTTTAGCAATACATTTAAATAAATCTTGGGACATCTTAGTGTGCCCATTCAATTTGGCAAGGATCATAGTTTTTGTTATTGTGTATTAACATTAGAATCAAGCTGCAGTTTTATTAGCTTTATACATCTTCATATTAAAGCAAAGTGCTTATATTGTTATGGTAGTAATTAATTAGTTAATTAAAAGATTCTGTAAACAAACACCTTACTCCCTTTTCAGGCTTTTAGTGTGGTATTTCAGAAAGCTATAGAGAAAGCTACGCCTGCTGAAGATGTACCCACAAGAGTAGTCAATCTTATAGATTGCATTACATATTCTGTCTCAGTATATACAACCAGAGGTCTGTTTGAATGTGATAAACTTATATTTTTGTCTCAAATGGCTTTTCAGGTATATAATTAAATGCTAATGCTATCATACTGCTTTCATTATTACATATTTCATTACACCATGTGAAACTTACGTTAAAGATTTGTTTGCATAAGTTTAGGTCTAATCAGTTGCACCAAGTGAGAGTTCACTCTAATTGTCACATTTTTAGTAATAATGGAGGTTTACATATTTATGAATAAATAGTAATAATGATTAGCACTATGTTCATGTAAAAATGTATTAATGAAATATTATAATTCACTTTATTTTTTTCTTGAAGATTAATATCAAAGATATTTAAATGAAGGATAACTGCCTCACCTATTGTATTCACCTATATAATGCTATATTTGCACATAATAATGAAAACAATATACTTTAAGAACTCGCATGCATGAGAGATTATGCTTGTGACAATAAATTTATATCTAGTATTTGGTTGGATATAACATATATGTTATATGAGATAGAAGATAATTTCTAGATTTGGAAACTACATTCAGTAATTTATTTCAAATAAATAGTTTCTTCCACTAATGACTCTGTTGTTAAAGTTTATGATGCAGTAACAATAACTGAGTTTTTTTCTAATGCATGGTTGCACAATACATCTCAATCAGGTATTATAAGTGCACATGACAATTTTTCCTGCAATAGTAATGATCTAAATTAATTATAGAATACATGTGACTATTTAAATGCATAATTAAAATTTGGGCAAAAATTACTTCTGCATTTTCTTTTCAGATTCTCTTAATGAATGAAGAAATTCAAACGGTTGAGTTGGATTTTCTGTTAAGGTTTCCAATAATGCCTCATGTTACAAGCCCTGTGGACTTTTTATCTGATAGTAGTTGGGGTGGTATTCGTAGTTTGTCATCAAAAGATGAATATAGGTGCATCATTTAAAATTAACATTTAATCTATATAGACAACTTAATAAAATTGGTGAAGGACATATTTAGTTATTATTTAACTTTATTTCAATCAATTATTTTCAAAGCTTTATGTACTAAAGTTAATTTTATTATATGCTATTTCTACTAGTATTCTGTTTCATTAGAAACTTGTATTGTTACTGTTCCAATTTCACTTTACATAAATTATAGTTTTTATATATTTTTTCAGAAATTTAGATCGTGATATGGAAAGCTCTCCTAAACGTTGGAAGAAACTAGTGGAATCAGAATGTCCTGAAAAGGAAAAGTTCCCACAAGAATGGAAAAACAAAACTGCTTTACAAAGGCTGTGCATGATGAGAGCTTTGAGACCAGATCGCATGACATATGCAATGGCGTAAGGTTTCTCAGGCATTATTTATTTAAGTGAATTTATAGATAAATACACAAGTTTTTATACATTCTGAATTACATCATACTAAAATAAAAATTTGGTTTATATGCTCATATAATGAGTAAAAATATATGTTGATAAAACAAAATATGTAGTTTAGAAAACTATTATATTTTATATTTTAAGCTTTCAAAAATAGTGTATAATTTTATTCTCAAAGTTAGTGTGTAAACAGTATTTAATTTATTTCCTGAAAAAATTAGTCCAAAATCTACTGTATGCTGTCATGCCATATGCCTTTACTTATGCCATGTGTTTTAAAATTATGGATGCATTCTATTTCTTATTTCCTAAACTTTCATGTCTTTGCAATTCAAAAAAATTACTTGTCAAATTTGCAAACTTATGTGAAGATCCATAACTTTTTATGAGATACCAACAACTTGTGTTGAAAAGCACCTGGAGACCTGCTAAATATTTGTAAACCAGTTGTAGATTTCATATACGCATTTTTATAACTTAACAGGACTACATGCACTACTAAATAAGTGATTCTGATCCTAAAATTAATAGGTATTCAAGATATATCTGAGTAATAGCTGCTGTTTCATTGTTATAAATTAATTGTTTTGAAAACAACTTTGTTGTACAATATTTCAACTTTCAATTTTTATCAAATCTTTACTATACCTTTGGTTTTTTATTAACAATTTCTTATATTTCTCTTTAAATAACATCAATAGTCATGAATTGTTGGTATTAAGACAGTAGACAAATTACAAACTGTAGAACAGATAGTTGTAAACAAAGCATTATGTAACTAGTAATTCACTGTTCAGCAATATGTATATGTGTGTGTGTGTATGTGTATATATATATATATATATATATATATATATATATATATATATATATATATATATTGGTATGGAAAGGATAGAGAGATAGGTTGTGGCTTACCTGAAAGTGAAGTGCAGTGTCGCCATGAGGAACTGAAGGTTGTTCTCAAACTATCTAAAATCCAATTCCCAGTAGCTGCTCACGCCCAAAACCACAACATAAACAATTTCGACCAATGCTTCACACTCACCATCCTTAAAGCTCTACCCCCCGATTCATCAGAAGCAGAACTCCATCTATGGGAACTATCTTTCCAACATGTCTTGCAGTCCAGGCAAAGCCCTAGACTCAACATCCTGTAATTAGTGCCCTTCCTACGTATCATCCCCTCTTTCACGAGACCATGTGAGTATGTATGAGCATGCTTATGTATGTATAAGTATGCATACATGTGTGTGTGTGTGTGTGTGTGTCTGTGCATGTTCATGTGTATTTGTATGTTCAAGCATACATGTATACATGGGATGCTTTGTATGAATGATCTGTATCCTAACCTTTCCTATGCCACAACCTTCCCCTGAGAGAGAAAGTTAGTGGCTTGGTGGGGGTGTTGATTGTTTATGGGCTACCGGCCGTGCGGTGGTCAAAACTCCACAGTCCGCAGCCGGCCGGTGCACGGAATGGTGTAACACTCCTTCCTGAAGAAGGAGGCTGAGAGCCTCCGAAAATTTGAAGAACAACCTTCAGTTTCTCATGGCGACACCACACTTTACTTTCAGGTAAACCACAACCTATCTCTCTATCCTTTCCATACCAATATTTTTGACAATGTCACATTCTTACTATTACAATATATATATATATAATACTTGAACACAAATAAATAATAAGGTTGGTTCAATATAACTGAATAAATTCTAATTTAAAAATCAACTTATAATACCAACTTTGTACTTGTATATTTATATATTGAAATGAAAAATTACAAGGGAAATATATTTAGGCTATTTCAATATTTTTATTAGTTATCTGGATTATAATTATGGTTCTGAAAGCCAACGCAGCAGCTTCTCTAACGCTAAGCTATACTGGGCATATTTACATTGTTAGGTATCACAATCAAAATTTATTTCTATTAGTGTTCAAAATCTACATTTTACACAAACTACTACACCTTTATTTGACTCTTTAATTCATATTTCTCAACATTTGCTTGTGTTTTAAGTTTGCTTTTTGCAAGTTCATCTCAATCTTCTCATTACTTTATATTATAATCACCTTAGTGTTTATTCACTTCATACTTTTATCTGAAACATAAAACTAGCATAATGTATCAGCAATATGAACTCTTCTTGGTAAACTACTTTTGATTATATATAATGTCTAATCCAATCGCATATTGTTGGTTTCAGCCGCCTGGGGCTGAGTCCAAATTCACCGTCCTCTTATTTAGATATTTAAATCCAAATGCTCCAAAATTTACAGAAATTATGAAATTTTGCCACCCCCAAAATGTGCTAACTGAGGCGAGTCACTCTCACTATGCTCTACCACTGGTCTAATTACATCACTTAACACTACAATTTTTTCAAATGCTTGGCTCAGTTAAAATAATATTTTAAAGAACAATTAATTATTTAAGAGCATTCATTGAAGAAAAACTGGGACCTAAATATGTTGAAGGCAGAACAATGGAATTTGCAAAATCATATGAAGAATCGAGTCCTTCGACACCAATATTTTTTATATTGTCGCCTGGAGTCAACCCATTAAAGGCAAGTGTAAATAGTAAAACACTACATTTTAATGGGAATCTTTCTTCCTTAGTATATATATATATATATATATATATATATATATATATATATATATATATATATTTAACAAGCTTAAATTTGTTTTACATAATGTCTTGTATGGAATGACCTTTGGGTCTGAAAATTTTGACCAGCAGATTGATACATCTTGTATTAACAACATACTGTACATTTCACAGCAAACTTAAAAGTTTCCGTCATATTAAATATCTTTGTTAAGGCTCTGGAGGAATTGAGGTTGTATTTTCTGCTATGGTTGGATTGGTATGCGCTATTGAGTTTTTATACGGCATTGATCATTCTAATTCATTATTAGGTATTCTTAGTGCTTGACATCAAAGCATATTTTCAATGTTAGAATTAAAGGTGAATTATGTTACACATGGTAACATGGACTTGGGTTTAATGCAATTATTAATAAAATATTTCAGGATGTGGAAGCTTTAGGATTTAAACTGGGATTTACAATTGATTTGCAAAACCTGCATAATGTGTCACTGGGACAGGGACAGGAAGTAGTAGCTGAACAGGCTATGGACATAGGCGCAAAAAGTGGTCATTGGGTAATACTTCAGGTAAATATAAATAAATGTAACATGATATACATCCCAGCATTAATTATTACTATTAATATTTCTTAAATTAATGTGTTTTATATAAAAATATTTTTTTTAAAATTTGTGACAATTGTTATTCCATATACTTATACATGTACAACCCAGGATGAGACGAAAAGAAATTTACAGGATATTTATAGACTGTATATAAGAATACCACATTTTAAATAAGTTGGATTGGGAGCCAGGTTGCTTTTTGACAGTGCCACAATGATTAGCAGTGTGTTCAGAAAGTGGTTGTTTTGTGTGGCCAAAGTAGAAAGCAGAGCACAGTCTGCAATTAATCCTGTAAATGATGTGGACATTGGTTTTCTTTGATTTTGTAAATGGCTTTTTGTGAAAGATTTTGGAGGATTGTAGTAAGTTGAAGCATAGGGCAGACATTGCACATGTTCCTACCACAAGGTGTAACCTAGCTTAAGCGGGTGAGTGTGAGGGTGGCGCCTACAGGTTTGTTGTGGAGGTTTGTATTTAGGTTGCCCTTGGGCATGTGAGGAGCATTGTTGGAAGTATGTTTTTAATGTCTGGGTTTTATTGCAGTCGGGAGAAGACCAGGCAGAATGTATGGATTTGAGTTTTTGTAGTTCAGAAAAAAAAAATTTGGTGAGAAATGGACTATGCTTTTTATGTTTATCAAGGAGTTTAGAAAGGGCACAGTATATTTGTCTTTGGAGGAAGTCTGTATGGTATAGTACTTACTACACCACCTGAATTCTCAATGCCTTTATAAATATAGAAAATACCCACATATCTCCTTTATGAAGTGTGTCTAGTCATTGCAAACTTATTTAATTTCTGCAATAATAATTATATGAATACATAGACTGTGTGTATTATAGATATTGGAAATATTACAAAATTAATTTGTAGATGTTCAAATTTCAAATATTCAAGAACAGAAGAAATGCTTTCAATCTAAGCTTATCTCTAAAACCTTTGAAACTTAATTAACAGATGACCTCTGCTATGTAAGCTGTTGACCACTCCTGGTCACATGCAAGGTTTCCCTATCTGTTGACTAGACTAGGACACAGGCTCACCTACAATTTATTGAATCACATTCTTATTCTCATTTTACCATTTTCTGCATCCTTTAAAATAATTTGCTATTAAATTTGAATATATGCTGGATAATAATAAGTGTTGGATTTTGGTTGAAGTAATTAATTGATGAATCAATTCTGGCAGAATATACACCTTGTAAAAAAATGGTTGCCAGCACTTGAAAAGAAGATTGAACACTATGCTGGTGGTTCCCATGCCAACTTCAGAGTTTTCATGAGTGCTGAGCCTGCTGCATCTGCTGCAGCTCACATCATCCCTCAGGTATGAATAATGTAATTATTCATTGATTTAAAGTTTACGAAAAAATTCATAATTGGAAATTGTTCATTTTTTGTGTGTTGAAATTGGATGTATAAACAAACAATCTCATTCCTTATTTAATTACGGGCTATGTATTTCTTCATTAAGAAAAATGTTCTCACTTCATGTATATGCTTGTGAAATTGATACATATTGATGTAAAGACTTAGATGTGGAAGATTAAATAGGTTATATAATAAAAAATTTAGTGACATTTAAGTTCGATGAGTTATAGTCCTAAACATAATATTAAAGGCTACCAAAATGATGAATGGTATTATAATAATAAAGTAAAAGTCATCAACCCATAAATTAATGAGTTTGTTTCAGTTATATAAAGAAGTAACCATTAACAGACAAAATCAAGTGCTAAAATAAATGCCACACATTGTTCTGAAATCCTTGTTGCTTTTGTTAGGTTATTCACATTTGCAAGGGTCACATTTGTTAGTTATGAATTGTTGCTCGATTCCTAAACAACATTTATTGTTTTATATAATTTATAGTAAGCAATTTTTCAACAAATTCTAAAATGTTTTATTTTAATTTTAGTATGGAATATTCAAAATCTTTCAATACATTTTAGATTACAATATTAATCCTCCAACCTGCTGTGGTGTAGTGGTCAGCAATACTGCCTCACATCACAGAGGTCCCTGGTTGGAATCCCAGCTAAGGCATGGATGTTGTGAGTGTATGTTTCCATACTGAGAAACTTCAAGAAATTAGTTCTCCAACAAAGTCAAACCCATCAGTCTACAATGTTTTAAATTATCTTAGCAGTTATATTAATCAATCATTAAGGTCTTATTTTCTTCTTATTGTTCACCTGATGAAGACAAAACATAGTGATATATTATATTAATCACATTATTAAATAATAAACCTTTTTGACTACTTGACCATTATATTTATTTATTTAGAATTTATCCTGCTGGAAACATTTGTCCAGCATTTATTCTCAAATTATATTCTAACCACACAGACAAAGGAAGAACATAAAGTTCCTATCAATTGATTCCACACATTTCTTTATATATTTAAAACTATCATAAAGACCAAGTGACATAGTCTTCTGTATTTGTTAGCCATTAGACATGCTCTTCCTGAGAAACTATGATTGTTGTTTATGAACATTTATAAACTATATTTAATTTGTTCTAAACTAAAAAATGTTTATTAACTTATTTTTCAGGGAATTCTTGAATCATCAATAAAAATCACCAATGAACCCCCAACTGGAATGATGGCTAACCTTCACAAATCTTTAGATAATTTCAATCAAGATACACTTGAAATGTGTGGTAAAGAGGCAGAATTCAAAGCAATACTCTTTTCATTATGTTACTTTCATGCTGTTGTAGCTGAGAGGAGAAAATTTGGACCACAGGGATGGAATAAAATATATCCTTTTAATGTTGGTTTGTACTTAGCTTGTATCTAACAGAAGCGTTTAACTACATATATATGAAGATAATACTGGCAATATATATACACACACACATGTGGATAGGAAAGAGATTTTGATTTCTGAACAGCCTGAGTGGACCAACTGTTGATTTTGGGTATATAGAAAAGAGTGACAACAGCTGGTTTAGCTAGGAATCACCAGGCTGGGTGGGAATCAATACCAAGTTAAATTTTTGAGGGCCTTAGCTCCCTTCCTTGGGACAGAAGGACTGAATTTTCTCTCTTTCATTTCCATATATATAAAGTTTAGTGACATTGTCAAAATATTAAAATTTGACAGGAAAGATAGATAGAGATTTGTCGACTTACCTTAAATTGAGAGTTTGAGTTGCCACATTGGATTGGAAAGAGCATGTCAAATAAAATGTTCGCATATAAACCTCAGGACAGATTCAACTGTCCAGAGGAAAGTTGCTTAAGTCTCTGAAAATTTATTTGGCATGCTCATTACTACCCAATATGGTGGCACCAGCTCTCAATTTAAGGCAAGCCTGCAGCTGGCCGCACTGTCACGAGGAGCAGTCCTGTTCTTGAGGAAAAACGCATCGTAGCAATAACAACTCTCAAATTAGTACAGCACTAAGTGTATAAAACAAATGTCATATATTCCTTTCTAATATTGAATAGATAAAAAGTCTCATTGGGGGAACAATTTCAATTAACTAATTGTTTCATATTTACTGATTCATGTATTAGATGAAAATAAGTACTTCTGGGTTATGAAAATTATGTCTCTTTTTTCAGAAAAATATACTTTTCTTATACTTTTAATAAATACATGATATATTGGACATGTTTTACAATGCTTTATGGTAGTTTTTTACAAAGTTAATGTGCCTTAAATTTTTTGCACATGAAAACCTACATAAAACACTCATATGTGCATATTTTATTTATTATAGGAGATTTAACTATAAGTGTAAGTGTTTTATACAATTACTTGGAAGCTAATTCAAAAGTTCCCTGGGAAGATTTACGTTATCTTTTTGGAGAAATAATGTATGGAGGTCATATTACAGATGATTGGGATAGGCGCCTTTGTATATCATATTTAGAAGAACTGATGCAGCCTGGACTAGTAAGACCCATTTTTCTATTCACCTTGAAGTTATACAAAATTTCTGATTTTAAATATTATAAAACTATTCTAATCATTAAAGGTAGATGGAGAGTTATTATTGGCTCCTGGGTTTCCTGCACCACCAAATACTGATTATCAAGGCTATCATGTTTATATAGGTAAGATTATAAATATTATAAAATTTTAATTATGTTTATTTAATTAAAATAGTATATACTTTCTGTATACAGTTTTGCATTGCTCTTTTATGAAAACAATTAAGACAAAAACATTATTTATTGTTTGTGCATGTGTTAGTAAAATAATGCTTCCTACAATGCTGCCATTTCATATTAATTTAAAAATTCAGAAATTCTTTGTCATATAATCCAAGGTCTGCTGCAGAAGAAAAGTGGAAGCCCAGGTTTAGTATTCAATTGGAAAGCTTGAAATATATGCCAAATATATAAGATGAATTTCTGAGATCATTTCATGAAGCTACTCTTCATTGGAATACATATTGTCACTTTTCTCTCTAGTGCAGTACTTTAATGTTCTTATGCACACAGTAAATTTGGAACAGTGCTTAATTCAAAATTCTGAAATTAAATTCATGCATAAAATGTTGATACTAAACTGTTGTAAGGGATTTTAATTTGAAGATGAGTTTTCATTACGTTAGTTGTTTTAATATTTTAGAGCATTTTCTTTTCCATTCAATTGAAACCAGATGCATAATGTGAATAAAAAGTCCTTAAGTCAGAAAATTGTTTTATTACCAAAAAATTAAATATAGTTGATAATTTAAGTGTGGCAGAAAACAATGTATTGTTGCCTGTATCTTTCAATGTAAAAACTTTATTGTTTTATTAACAGGTACAGGCAACAATACGTGGTTTTTGGCTGTAAAAACTTTATAGTTTCAACAACAGATACAGGCAACAATACACTGTTTTCAGCTGTAAAAATTTTACAGTTTCATTATGAGATACAGGCAACAATATTGCTTTTGGCCACACTTCATTGTCAATAATATTCCTAATAAACAATCTTCTGACTTTTATTTATTTGTAAATAGTATGAATGTAATTTTTTCATAATTATGTACAACGCCAAACACCCCATCTTCATATCCAGAACTTCCAATACCAGAGATATAGAGACCTAAACTATATACTCCCCATATCAAAATAATACATCCTACTGAACCAACATACTGCCCAGACAGCTTTTAATCACCAAACATACTAGACTTCTTCATATGCCACAAAACCACACAATACCTCTCCAATCCACAAGTACTGCATGAACTCAGTTCTGATCACTTACCAGTCATAGCACAACTAAATCTATCCCTTCCTCTTCACTCCACCAACCACAGTGCCAATAACACATTCACTAACTGAAATCACGTCTCCTAAATAATAGAACAACATCCCACTTAAGACACCCTAAATCAGCTACAATCTATCATCCTCACATCTGCCACCATAGCCTTCTACCAAAAACCACCAAAACCCCATCCAACAAACCTGCACCAAAATCAAATAGACAACCTACAATATATATATAAAAAAGCTTTTTTGAAAAAAATTGTACAATTTCAAAAACACCCTAGTCAAATGTATATACAAAATTACCAGAAAACTGCAAAAACCTCTAAAATACACCAGTGACTCTAGACAATACACCTACCTACAGCAACTCAACACAAACGATAAATCACTATGGCTAAATACCTGACCAAAAATAAAACTGACATCCCCTCCACTTAAGAAAGGCAACCAGTGGTTCACTACCTCCTCCCAAAACGCAAACATCTTTGGCCAACTATTGACCAAAGAATTCTCCCCCTACACCACCTTTTACACCACCCACAACACCACAGCAACAAAATTCCATCAGCCCCTACAACTATCCCCCTCAAAAACTTTTCACCCTTCCCCAAATCAAAACTGCAGTTAAAAAACAAAGCCTCCCCATCACCAACTGCTATCTAAAACATCTCCCAAAAAAACAGTAATACTAATCACCTATATCTTCAACTCCATCCTTGGAACCACCACCCAACCAAATGAAAAAATGCCACCATAATCATGTTACTGAAGCCAAACAAACAAAAATTACAACCTATAAGTCTCCTTACTACAATCAAAAAATTACTTCTTCCTCATCAAATCAACTAACTTTCCTTCCTGATTCCAAACACACAATACGGTTTTCACCCAAAATGTTCTTGCTCCTCCTCCTCATAAACAAGTCCTTCAAACAATGCAAATACTACATCAGCACATTCATAGACATTGAAAAAGCTTTTGACAAAACCCATCAACCTTCCCTTTTATCCAACAGAACCTTTTTTATATGGTAATTTATTACTATATATAGATTTTGATCACCTGAATACTCTAGCATTTACACTATATTCAAAATATTTGACTAAATCTTATGGAAAAATAAAGTCAATTCTGGAAGAAAGAAAAATTATTGTACAGGAGATTTAAAATTATAGACCATTTTTTAATTTTCTACCATGCAAGAGGCAGAATGATGACTGATGAATATAATTTTATAATTATTATCTTCTATGAAAAATAATTGTGAAGAATACATTATTTTATTATTATCATAATACATCATTTTTATCTCAAAGCAATAAGACAATTGAAATATGTTCTGAGAAAGTTTTGGAACAGCAATCCTATTCGCCAATACTTTCCTCATTCCAAAAAATCAAACTTTTTGCAGCTGTTTGCAAGTAAATTTATGGTCTACACAAAGAACCATTACAAAGAAAATAATGCATTAGAAGATTTTTAAATATCCATCTATGTTTGTTTTAAGGGGGAAAAATATATTTACAAATTCATATATAATTTACTATTTCATCCATCAATTTGCTAGAAATAATATGTATTTAAATTGAATTATAATAAATTAACTGTATGTTTTATTTGATACACATGTTGGCTTCTGTTTACAACAGATGAAGCAATGCCTCCAGAATCTCCTTATTTGTATGGCCTTCACCCAAATGCAGAAATTGGATTTTTAACCACAACTTCTGAAAACTTATTTCGTACAGTATTTGAAATGCAACCTAGAGATGCTGGGGCATCTGGAGGAGCTACAGTAACTCGAGAGGATAAGGTAACATCTACTCGTATATTCAAAAAATAATAACATAAAATGAATTATTGAAACCTATCCTTATTTTAGGTCAAACAAATAGTGGATGAAATAATGGAAAAGCTACCAGAAGAATTTAATATGACAGAAATAATGGGAAAAGTTGAGGAGCGGACACCATATGTTATTGTAGCATTTCAAGAATGTGAGAGAATGAATCATTTGACAGGAGAGATGAAGCGCTCGCTTAGGGAGCTTGATCTTGGTTTGAAAGTAAGTACAATTTTGTGTATTTAAGGAATATCACAACATATAATATGAATATATATATATATATATATATATATATAAACAGATATATTTGCCTCCTTTTATGGTAACATTTTACATTATGGTTTGAAAACTTATAGTTTAAAAGCTACAATATTTATATATATCTCAGTGCTTAATTTTTTTTAAAAAAAGGTCAGTAGTAAAACATACAAATTTTCTTCTCTAACAATTTACAACAGATGAACCAATTCCTCCAGAATCTCCTTATTTGTATGGCCTTCACAAAATTTATTAATGCATAATTATCAGTATACTTAAAAATCAAAAACTTATTTATGTTTAGTCAAATATCAAAATCCTGTTTCATATTGTGGGAAGTACATGTGTCTATTTGGTATTTTTTCAAGTTTGCAGTTACCATACATGGTTTCCCCATCAATTCATGATGTTTCTGAAAATTCAGGAGAAAACATAAGGTGTCCAACATTCATCTCTCACATTGTGTGTCCCAGGATCAATATTAGGCTCTATTCTGTTTGTAATATTTATTGATGATTTAGCTCAAAATGTTCAATATGGCACAATTATACTATTTTCAGATGACACAAGTTTTATTTTTACTGGGGTTAGTTCAGCCTCATTAAATACTTCTATAAGTAATGCTAACATAAAGATAGCAAACTGGTATTGTGCTAACAAACTTGTAATAAATGCAAATAAAACTGTAGCCATAAATTTTAATCTCTCTACTTGGACATCATCTGTTATGGAAGTGAAGCAAAACAAAACTGAAATCTCATGTATAAAATCCTTGGTGTCTGGATTCAATCTGATGTTAAGTGGAATACTCACAAAAAAAACTGTCCAAAAAATTATCTTAAATTTGCTATTTATTAAGAAACCTTACCTTTAAGACTAGTATGCCAACCTTGAGAAGAGCATATTTTGCTTGCTCCCACTCATTGCTGATGTATGGAGTCATATTCTCAGGTAACTCAACATGTAGCATAGATGTATTACAATTCAGAGAAAATTAATTAGAATAATAAACAATTTAAAATCAAATACATCATGTAGGTCTTATTTCCTCAAAATAGGAATCATGAGTCTTCCTAATGTATACAATACAATATTATTCACTATAGATTATTAAAGAAAACAAAATCACATTACAACTAATACATAAATCCAGAATTATAATACCCATCAATGTTTGGATATCCATAGACCTCTAACATTAGAGGTATGTTAAACTCTGGTTCTATTCTATACAATAAACTCACATCAAATTTAAAAAGAATTCAGAAAATTTTCAAAAATGACCTCAAAATATTCCTGGTGAAGAACTGCTTCTATGATGTAAAAGAATGTATGGGAATGTCTACAAAGCATATAATTTAATAATCTTCAATGTTGGTTCTGAGCATATTTTCTTAAATTACCTAGTACGAGTATGTGTATGTGTTAATGTGTGATGCTAGACGGATAATGGACTGGAAGCGAGTTGGGAGGAGAAAAAGGGGGAGTCCCTGGACAAGATGGGTAGATAACATCGAGAAGGATATACAAACCATGAAAGTAAGAGGATAGCAGAGACTGACACAGGAGAGGGTGGAATGGAAGAAAATTGTTAATAAGGCCAAAACTCACATTGGGTTGTAGTGCCAATAAAAGAAGGAAAAAAGAAGTTAATGTGAGATGTCAATGTTTACTTTGTTTAAATTTCTATATATTTGTATATGTTCATATTGAATTGACCTATATATATAAGCACAGTGCCTACTCTTAATTAATAGGATCAATAAATTATATGATCTAATCTACTCTGATATATCCAGTTATATGAGGGTAGCCTGAAAAGTTTCTGACCCAACAAAGGTACAAGACATTTTTTCTTCAAATTTCTTTTTCTATGTAGTCTCCTTGCAAGTATACACACTTCTCCCCCCATCTCATTAACCCACAAATTGTAATCGGCACCTTTCTCTGCAAAATAATTATTTAACTTTTAGCTTAGGGAACAAAAAAAGTTGCTTGGGGCTAGATCGGATGAGTAAGGAGAGTGGTCAAGCAGTTCACGCTGTAATTCATGGATTTTCGCCATGGCAATCCAGAAGTGTGAGACAGTAAATTTGCTTGGTGAAACAATCTTTTTTCTCCAAATGTAGCCATTTTTATGCAAATTACACCTTCATCTTTTCAAGTAATGATGCACAGTTTTCTCCTTTTATTATTATAATTATTAGTTAAGTTATTATCTAAATGATTTTATTTGTGTAGCAGATATAATGGTTATTTGAACAGTGATTTTGACATTAATGGTTTTAATCATTGTGATAAAACTAGACTATAATTAGTCTTTAATTTGTTAAATCTGCAGGTCTTTTTATTTTTAGTCTTCTTAGCATTCTTAATGGGGGAGGTTATTGGTTGTTTGTGATAGGAGATTTAGTGAAGTATAGATCAACTTCTACTATTCTCCAGCAATGCTTTTTCCTTTTTTAAGTTAATCGATTAAGATAAATCCATGACTATCACAAAAACAGTCACCATGACTTTCCCATATATGACTCATATAAAGGTTTTTTGCTTTATTTGGAGCCAATTCCCAATGTGTATTTTTGTTTATGGGGTATAATGGTGTATCCAAGTTTCATCTACAGTAAATTAATCAGTGTCAAAACTCTGAGTTATTGTTCCTAAACTGCACCAACAGAGTGTTTTTGGTCTAAGATGAACAAACAGCACTTAACAGCTTTCTTATGCATAAATCTTGATTCAATACATAAGAAACACGTTCTTTGGAAATGCAGCCTCTGCTCTCTCTCTCACTTTAATTTGACAGTTGTCTAGCACTATTTGGTGAACTTGAGTGATATTATTCTTGGTGGTTGTAGTTTTTGGACGTCCCAAACATTCATCATCTCCCAAGATGGTACGGCCATGTTTAAATTCAGCTGGCCAAAATTTCACAGTGGTAAATGATGGTGCAGAGTCCCCATACACAGCGTCCAACATTGATTTGCACAGGAATATTGCCTTTTAAATACAAATATTTAATGACAACTTCATACTTGATTTTTTTACATTTTCACAGAAACACTCACATTGAATCATCCAAATGATTTTCAAACAACAACTGCATGTCCACAGCTGAAATTTTGGTGAGTACATTTTAAACCATGCACAAACACATTTCCTAGCTTTTATTGACGAGTATCATGTTTGAGGTTGGAAACCTTTCAGACAACCTTCGTATTATACTGATGGTAGTATTGTGTTGTCAGCCATCACAAGGTGTTCTGTATTGTGGAAGGGGGATATATAAAATTTTTGAGGGTCTTTAGGATAGTAGGTCTAATCTACATATATATATATATAAATGTGAGTAACGATATGGCATTACAAAATAATAGAGATAATTGATGTATGTATATATGTATATATAAAAATTTGAAGAACAACCTTCAGTTCCTTATGGTGACACTGTGCTTCACTATCAGGTAAGCCACAACCTATCTCTCTTTCCTTACCATACCAATATTGCAATTATATATATATATATATATATATATATATATATATATATATATATATATATATATATATATATATATATATATGTATATAGATGCACTCATATAGAAACCTTAATTTGGTGCTGAAGTCATGTAGATATTGGATAGTGAGGAACAAGGAACAATAGAAATATGGGAGAAAGATGGGAAACACTTTAAAAGAAAGCATATGTATGGGTGTAGAATTACATACAAAGAAAAGCATATGTTCAATGAATGGAGATGAAAGGAAGAAGAATAAAAGACAGAAAATATTTGATAAGATCGGGACTTGAACATGGAACTTTTGCTCAGTACACAGACACTTTAACACTAACCTACCATGTCAACTACAAAACTTGGCAAATACGGTCAGTCATATTAGGTGTAGTGTTGGAATGGATAGTGTAGACAAAGTAAAGAGTTAAGAGCTTCAATTAAGGAATAATTACAATGTTAGGAACTTTAATTTGGTGACGAAGTCATGTTGGATATTGGATAGATAGTGAGGAAATACAGAAATATATAAATGTGAGTAAGGATGTGTCATTGCCAAAATAATTGAGGTAATTGGTATGGAAAGGAAAGAGCGATATTTGGTGTCTTACCTGAAATTGAAGCTCAGTGTAGCCATTTGAGACAGTCCACAGCCAACCGGCACACAAAATGTATTTCTCTTTCATGAAGAGTTTACAGCCACCGAAAATTTGAGTAACAACCCTTTGTCGCAAGTGGCTACACCAAGCTTCCAACTATCTCTCTTTCCTCTCCATATCAATTATCCCACAGTCAAAATAATTTATGTGCATACACTTACCTGAGTATAAAGACAAGTCACCATTTGAAACAGGATGCATAATTCTCATAAATGTAGGTGCTATCATCCTCTTTCAGGAGTTAAATTTACATGAGGACCAGTCTTCCTGAATTACGAGAATAACACATGCCACAATTTTAAATACATATTCAGGGCAACAAAATGACCTATCTTCATTGTTGTGTTATCTATGTCACTATCTCTCACTATTTCCTTTTTTTTTCTTTAGGGCAACAGGCTACATGAGGGTAGTCCACGTTGGGCAACTCCCCTTTAATAGCATAGGAAGGGATTTGAAAGGGGGAATGCGGAAGGGTAGAGGAAGGTAGCCAAGGGTTAACTAGGGCCCCCGGGCTATAGTTTAAGGATCCTACCCGGCATTCGCCTAAAGAAATGCAGGGAAAACCCTAGAAAAACCTGCATCAGGTAGGTCGGGCATTGGGTACTTGTCCCACGCCCTTCCGATAGCAAGATAGGAGTTTGCTGTGGGGACGCAGCATTCCCTTCTCCATGCCTCGACCAGTTTAGGAGGCAGCTGGCCAACTATTCCAATGGGAATAGCGAACAACTCTTACCGTATGCCAAAGGTCTGTGACCCCGGAACATACACCTCTCAGAACGGGCCGAGGTGCCTCGGCTTGTGGGAACCTTAGTTCAAAAACGGAGAGGGCTCAAAAACGAAGAGGGCCTCACTATTTCCAATCCATATAAGTTATATATTAAATGGATGTATATAATTATGACTGTGAGTTGCAAACAGTAAATTTTATTAAAGCTTGAAAAAGCGTATCATGAAAATAAATTCATGTATAAATGCAACTCAAGATATTCTTCCCATTTCATTCTCAAATTGGTTAATGATTGACTTTTTTTGACACATTTCATTTTCCTAATTGTGGGAACCTTAGCTCAAAAACGGAGAGGGGTCAAAAACGAAGAGGGCCTCACTATTTCCAATCCATATAAGTTATATATTAAATGGATGTATATAATTATGACTGTGAGTTGCAAACAGTAAATTTTATTAAAGGTTGAAAAAGCGTATCATGAAAATAAATTCATGTATAAATGCAACTCAAGATATTATTCCCATTTTATTCTCAAATTGGTTAATGATTGACTTTTTTTGACACATTTCATTTTCCTAATTATGTATTACCTTTTGCAGGGTGAGCTAACAATAACATGGGATATGGAAGAATTGGAAACAGCATTGTTTTTAGATCAAGTTCCATCTGTTTGGGCATCTAGAGCTTATCCATCATTATTAGGTCTCACAGCATGGTTTGCTGACCTGGTGCTTAGGTTGAGGGAGTTGGATATATGGGCAACTGACTTTGTAGTACGTATGTTTCTTAATCAAATATAAATTTCCTATCTATTAACAAGTGAAAGACTTCAAGAATATGGTGGAGCAGAAGAACAAACTGTGTGTAATGAGGAAACTTTTTAAATTATTTAATTACTTTAATTTACTTTGATGAGCAATTTAAGCAATTTAAATTTTACTTTATTTTACAATTTAGGCTTATTTAATGGAATTTGTAATTTATCAAATTTAGGTGCAATTCATAACATCTAGTGAAAGTAGTAAAAGGTTTAAAATGATGAAACTGAAATTTAATTAATATAAAATATAAAGAATTTATTCAAATACTCCTAGTCCAACTCTAGACAACCTCGCCCAATGGTGACATTCTTAATCGACAAAGATATACAGACAGATAATTTTTACTACTTTACTTTTTACAACTTCAATACTACAGCTCCCACTTTCACCCACCTCTCCCAATTGCAAATTTCTCATTTGATGACCATAGCCAGACAGATCCACTATTTAAATTATTTTAAAACAATAATTTCACCAAACTTCAATACTACTGTCCAACTGTGGACTCTATCGCCCCATGATGAACTCTCTCCTCCTTGAACGCAGACAGACTGACAATTTTTACTGTCCAAATTCACCACCTCCCACTTGTTATCTAGTGGTGAGAAATTGACCGGCTTCTCAGTGCTCAGACAAATGCATCCATTTTATACTTGTGTCACTCAAAACAATACATAAAACAAAAAAAAAATATGCAAATACTCTGGTTTCATGTTCTCACAACTCTCTGACTTTCTTTCAATTTCATGGCCAATATTTTATGTCACAAACTTTATAATCAAACAATTTATATTCTGAAACTTATATTATTACAATCATTGGGGCATATTATAATATATATATATATATATATACCTCAATATATAATTATCAAATGTGACTTAGTGACTTAATAATTAATATGCATAACATTTACAATTATTCCTTAATGGATGCTCCAAACTCTTCACTCCCTCTGCTCTATCCATTCCATCCTCTACACTTAATAAGACACTCTATATTTGTCACAACTGAGGAAATGCACAGTAGCTGAGTGGTACAGCATTTGCATACAAAGAAAAAGTACCTGAGTATCCAATTATTAAATGTGACTTCATAACTTAATAATTAAAATCCTGAACATTTGTGTTTGTGTGTTTTTATATATATATATATATATATATATATATGGAAAGGCAAGAGAGATAGTTGGTGGCTTTCATCAAATTGAAGCACAGTGTTGAAACTGGGACAGGAGTAGTTTCTTCAACTTTTCAGAGGCTTTCAACCCCCACAGCCAGCAGGCGTACATAATGAAAAAATGGATGGGGGTTAAGAGCCTTTGAAAATTTTAAGAACCTCCTTCTGTCCCAAGTACCAACACCGAATTCATTTTTTAAAAGTTTTTTCAGTCAGGTTGTGGAATAAAAATATTTAAAATTTTTGATGATCTGAGTCCCCTTCATCAGAAAGAAAGACTGAACTGCATGCCTGGCTAATATGCAGTTCAGGCCTTCTTTCTGATAAAGGGGGCACAGGCCCTCAAAAGTTAGAAATATTTTTACTCCTCAGCCTGACTGGATCATCTGTTGATTTCAGGTAGGTCAACTGCACTGTCACTCTTTACTATCCAAATGTGTCATTTAATTTAAGCTTGTCACTTTTTCCTTAAATGCACTGACCTTCCTTAAAGCCTTACCCCCTGTTATCAGATGCAGAACTCCACCTTTAGGAACACTCTTTCCAACACATTCTTCAGTCTAGACAAATTCTTCACCTCAACATCCTCTAATATCATTATAATAGTCATTATTGCAATAGGTATAATATTATATTAACATATTATAATAATTATTATTATAATGATCTGTTTGATCCTTTCCCCAATCTCACTCAGTTACTTTTTAACTTTCTTTTCATTTGTTTAATTTTTACCTTCCACTCAAGTATGTATGTATGCATGTATATATTTTGCCTATTGTCTGACATTTCCTTGAGAGAGACAGAGTTGTCTTTGTTTGGTGTCGATTGTTGCTGTCCAACAGCTGGTTTCGCCACAGTTTGAATTCTTCAATTCATGCCCGACCAGCATGCAGGTCAAATCTTCTTTCCTAATGAAAGGAACTCAGGTCATCAAAAACTTGAAATTATATTATCTGTATAACCCAGCTGGACCAACTCTTGATTTCATATAAGTCGCCTGCCTTTCTTTCCAATCCAAATGTGTTACTTAATTTGACCTTGTCACTTTTTCCTTTTATATATATATATATATATATATATATATATATATATATATATATATATATATATAACATGAGCTTGATTCCCTATCCAAATACCTCCAAAAACTCATTAGCAATTATAATATTGTTTAGTCTCTTTCCATAAGCAGATCTTCAATTATTGAGGAAGACATTACATTTTATTCTTATTATTTCAGCTTCCATCTTCTGTATGGTTAGCTGGATTTTTCAACCCTCAATCATTTCTTACTGCTATTATGCAGTCTACTGCTAGAAAAAATGAGCTTCCCTTAGATAAGATGTGCTTACAGTGTGATGTAACAAAAAAGAATAAGGAAGAATTTGTGTAAGTTGACACAGAAAATTATTTATTAGTAGTAAATATCTTCTGGAACTATTCTATTGCATCTGGATGCCAATTAAAAATACAAGGGAAAACTATTTCTTTTCACATGGTGATTAACTGTTTAATTAACACACTAATTTCAATTGGAGTACAACATTTAATAAAATAATTGTGTACCAAACTATAATTTCCTTACAATGCCTTGTCTTAATATTAATTATTTGCATTTGGCAGAAGTACATAAATGTAATTGAATTTTTGAGTGATTAAAATTTTTAACAGTGGGCACAGTGTTTTAAACTAAGTAGTTATTGATCAACTATGTCAGGATATTTCTGTAAGTACAGAGAAACAGACATTCATTGGTTAACCTGAAATTGGAGGCTGATGTCACCATGTCAAACAGGAGGAAAAAGTTCAAATTTTTGAAACATAAACCTCCTCCTACAGGAGACAGTAAGTCTTCAATACTTGTCAAAATGCTTTTTTAATTGCTGAATTATTGTGAGAAAGGTGTGTTTTGTGAGTTTGAAAAGTTTGGAGCAACAGATCTGCGAGGTCATTAATGTTATTGTTTTAATTGGTTAATATGCCAAATTTTGTATATACTAGGACATTAACATTATTTACACAGCCAGCATTAATGATGATATGAATACTGTCAATCAATATGAAATATATTAAATTAAAAAGTAAACTGCCTTAACATTTAGAGACTACTTCGATGACCATCTTTCAGAATCAGTTAATAAATAAATGTGTTTACTGATATTTAATAAATGACTACAAATTAAATCATTAGAAGGTCACAATAAAGACTTAAATATTTGTAGTTACTTCAATAAGTTTTATTAATATATAAATTACAGAGGCAAAGGAGCCACAGTGCGTACTGTTCCTCGGGATGGTGCATATGTTCATGGGTTGTTTATGGAAGGAGCTCGATGGGATGTTCAAGGAGGTGTAATAATTGACTCTCGCTTAAAGGAATTGTTTCCTATGTTGCCTGTTATTAATATCCGAGTGAGTTATTTTTTCAGACTTCCATTGAGTTTTCATTTCAATTATATATATATATATATATATATATATATATATTCTTATAACATGTTTTTAATTTTTAGGCCATTACTCAAGACAAACTTGATATGCGCAATATGTATGAATGTCCAGTTTACAAAACAAGAATGAGAGGCCCTACTTATGTCTGGACATTTAACTTGAAGACAAGGGACAAACCTGCAAAATGGACGCTGGCTGGAGTTGCTCTATTGCTGCAGATATAATGTATTTTAAATTTGCTTCAACATTAACCATCACTTATTGTTATAGGCACAGAACAATTATTTTCTCCTAAGTGTTTACTCGTTTAGAAGAAAATACTCCCAAATTAATTTGTTGGCATGGACAAATTTAAATATTTGCTAGATTAATCCTATTTACTATTATTTTATTCTATTTAGAAAAATATCACTCTTGGTCTTTAATTTTAAACATAATGTATCATATTTATTTTCTTGCATTGAAAATTCAGTTTTGGTTTCAAATATATATTACTTTTATATCTAATTCTCTATAACATACAGAAAATACAATAATGTATTATAGTTAAATAATGGTCTACTTAACTAAAAAATACTTTATTGGGCATCAAATCAATTTCTTCTTTTATATAACATTTATCACAAAAATAAATTTCTTCTTTTTATATTAGATTTATCACAACTAGTTTGAAGAAAATTAATATATTATATTATATAAATAACATGTATATTATTTTTAATAATGGGAAATAATAATAAAAGATTAAATAAATAATCAGCTGATATTTTTCTAATGCTTCAGTTATGCAATACCAGTATGATATTGAGGAACTATATGGAATATAAATACAAATATAGTGATGCCTTTTACTATTGTTTCAATCTGAGCCTAACATAAATTTGTTCCTATATTTTTTTTATTACCAAATAGTGTGGCTCCAATTTATGTTTCTCACCTGTATATATAATTTCTCCACATTTTTCATGTTCCCAATAAAATTATTAAGATTTAAATATAATATGTCTGTGTTAAAAATGTACTAATTAGATAAATAAATAGCAAAATACAGACAAAGAGAAGTGATAATATAAATACCACACAATGTTTCTGTAATCCTTTGCTGCTTTGCTCAGATTATTAAAAATGCAAGAGGTGTGAGAAAAATATAACCGCACAAACAACAAGGATTGCAGAAACATTGTAGGGCATTTATATCACCACATCACTTGATATGTATTTGGCTATTTATTTATTTAGTAAAGATTATTATAAGGAACTAGGCTTCCGGAAACATTGTGTGGTATTTATATTGTCATTTCTTTTGTCTGTATTTGGCTATTTTTCTTATAATTAATTTTCAGTCAGACATAAATTTTTCATTTTAATAACACAATGTGTCTGGAAACCTTGTGTCCTTGTGCCTAGAATGACACATCTTTACCACTATTTAGACCTATCAAGGCCAGTGCAGTTGTGGACCAGATGGTTAACTATGCCGTATCAGAAGCACCTAGTTATATCAGTTTTTGTAAGATACACTCTCCCAACTCTAACCTTTCAGAATTCCTTGTCTTTGTGTGCCTTGTGTTTTTTTGTTTTTAATAATCCTTTAATTAAAAGTTATAAACTGATTAGATTTTGAGGACAGACTTGAAAATTTGTACAGAATTAGAATTTCCATAAAAGAAATCACTGGTAAAAAAATAGCATCTACAGAAATTAAAACTATTCCAACTGAAATAATCCAGCACTAAAATCTCAAGGTCAATGGATCTCAAAATATACGCAAGTTTGGCTCCATTCCTGTAAAATCCAGGTTTTAATGAACAAGTCATTGGAACCAAAAAGTGTTAGTTGAATATAGAACTCCACTGGAGTAATAAGGACCTAGTGAACTATATTAAAAATAAACATGGCTTCAAAGATAGGGATATTTCATGCGAACTAATCAAAATGTGCCAGAATAAAACACAATTTTTTAAAGTTGAAGTTCAAACATCTTGAAACTATTCACAACCCAGAATTTTGGCTAATGAATGAATGTCTTGTATCAGAGTTATTTTTTACCACATGTTCTCCCCCTCCCACAACACATAAAACCCTCCCATTTTTTATGTAAAATAATTACCCATATCAAAGGATCTAAATTTAGATCGCAGTTTGCCATTAAACAACAATGATGTTGATAATTACGTAAATAATGTAAATAACAGGACAGAAAACGTAAATTATTTATGTAAATTAATTCACAGCCAAGTAAGTCTGGTACACCAAAATATCCAGCACTTCAGTAACAAGTTAGAACACTTAAATTATCAACTAATAGTATACCAAACATATATTCTAATAGTAACAGAACATGCTTTGAAAAACCAAGAAATAGAACTGTACAAGTTGACTAATTATAAACTTATCTCCAAATATTGATTACTTTACGAACAATATAAAATGAGAAACAATTGAATGTATTGCAAAATGTGATACTGAAAGTGTGAAACTAAGAGTTAATGTCTATATCATCAGTGGTGTTGGAGTTTATCGCTCTCCCATTGGTAACTTTGAAAATTTTTATATATTATATACACAGATGACACAAAGTGTTGTGTTGTGGCAAATCACAGGATTTTCAAGACAATCTATCTCTAGACTGGGAAACTTTAAATATATATTTGCAAATAATGACCTTAAAATAAATTACAGTTAGTCAGTATTGATGTACTTTAAACGTCACACACCACAAATAGATGCATCTTTGCCTTCTGGGATTAAAGCTCAGGTAAGCATCGAGAGCAACTTAACTTCTTGATATGATTCTCAGTTTTAATTGAAACATTGTCAATATTGGTAAAGTTGAATTCACCTTCTTAAGTGACTTGTTAGATGCTGTTCCAAAGAAGAACTCTTGAGAGTTTATTAAGGTGTTATCTTCCCATTTTTATCTTATGGAAGACCACAACAAAGGACAACCTGAACAGAATTTTTGTACTACAAAAAAAGCATTTAGAGTAATCTGCAAAATGGGGTTCAGGAACACTTGAAGAAACGTTTTTATCCAATATAAAATCTTAACCATTTTTGTTGACAATGATAAAAATGTAACTGTCAACAACAGTATGTTTCATAATTACAACACCAGTAGGAGAAATAAGGGTGAACTGCAGTTCTACAATCAGTGGAGCAAAGCTAGTATAACAAGTTACCTAATGAGATTAAAGGCTTAAATGGGAGAAACTTCAAAATTGCTAATGAATTAGTATCATTAAATGTCTGTATAAAAATGAAAAAACACATACTTTATTGTTAAATGTATACCCTAGACCAATTTCAGAATGTATCCATGTCAAGAAAATATAATGTAAATAACTAAAACTAATTGTATAGCATTATTTTACGTCATCTGGCAATTTACCTTCCCTTAGCACTTCCAAATACACTCTTGTACCTCGTAATTAAGTTAATTTTTGCTCTATTATTTTTTAAATGTATAATCTAAATTTAAGAAGTGCCAATGCTGTATGACTTTTTTATAGCTTTTTACTGGCAAAAAATGAAATATGTATTTAATACGGATAAAGAAATTCAAGATTTTTCCGTTGCTAATGATTGTCATTGGATAAAAAATGGTTGTGGTAAGCAGGTGCAAGATAAGTAACTAGGGTAATTCAATTTCATATAACAAGTCTACATCAAACAATGGAAATGCAAACATCAATCTTCGAAGTTCAGAAACGTTATCGAGGTACAGAACAATCTATTGAGGGAGCGTAGTTCTTTTCAGTTTTGCTGCGACCACACCAGTGTGTAGCTTGTTAACAAGTGTCTCGAATGAACTATCAAATTTTGTGATGTTTTTTTAATATAATGTATAAATAGTTTTTTTTAACATTTAGTGCTAATTAGGGGAGTGTTTCTCAGTTGCATTAACTTAATAGTTACATATATAATTGTTTAAGCACTTCTGAAAATTCATGACCTTTATGATAACAACCAATTTGTATAATTTCTCCTCAGGAAAGGTCTGAAGATGATACAAACACGTACTGAAACGTTTTTTTAATTTAATAAATAAATATAGTCTGTAATTGGTCCAAAAATTTCATTATCTATTTCTTACAAACGGGCGGAAAAATTCAACCTTTATCGAATCTTGTAGATGAAGATGGAAAGAAGGTTTTATATCTTTGTAATGCTTAGTAATTATCTTTGACTTTGCAGAACGGGTAACTTTGGACAAAAGTCTCTCTCTCGTGGCGTGGGTCCTTCGAAGTGGTTATGTAGTGATCGTATTAATCTACGATTTCTGTGGTTTTCTTGATTAATTTCGGGGCATTTTCAAAATTGACGTTTAATCGTTATGAATTATTCGGAAAGCAATTTTTAATATTTTTTTTTGGCGCGTTCTATTAATATGGAATCATATTGCATGGATTCGGACGAAAAGTTAAGTGTTGAAGAGTACGCTTTGCTGGAACGGCAGAATAGTAGATTCGTTTCGGACTTCGTGGCACAACAACTCGAAGTAAATGCGAAAAAGAATTGGGATCTGTTTTACAAACGCAATGAAACTAGGTTCTTTAGAGATAGACATTGGACGATACGAGAATTTAGGGATCTCTGTGTAGTGGAGTCTAATAGAAAGCCTTCAATTTTACTGGAAGTTGGATGCGGTGTAGGCAATTTCGTATTTCCTCTTATCGAGGAAGGTTTAAATCTGTATATTTATGCTTGTGACTTTTCTCCACGTGCAGTCGCTTTTGTAAAGCAAAATCCTTTGTATGATGAAAGTAAAATAAAAGCATTTCAAGCTGATGTAACAACAGACGAAATTTTGGAACATGTGCCATTAGGATCTGTCGATGTAATAACGTTGATTTTCGTATTTTCGGCTATTCATCCTGAAAAGTTCATCAGTGCGTTGAAAAGATTGCACGCGGTTTTAGTCACCGGAGGGTGTATATTATTCCGCGATTACGGTCTATACGATATGGCCCAGTTCAGATTTAAAGCAGGTAATAAGATCAGTGAAAACTTTTACATGAGACAAGATGGGACGAGGTAAGTGTAGTTTCCTTATGCTTATTCAGTATTACAGATCGTATAAATTCATTGCATTCATTAAACTGCTATTGCAGGAGCTACTATTTCTCGACCGGAGAAGTTTCCAAATTGTTCGAAACTGCAGGTTTTAAGACTATTTCAAATTCCTATATTCACAGACGGACTGTAAATGTAAAGGAAGATATTGATGTTGGTCGCATATTTGTTCAAGGAAAATTTGAAAAGTCTGCAAATTAATAAAGTAAGTTAAATTATCTTTTTCGTCAAATATTCTGTCTACATGTTAACATTTTGCATTTGGGTGGTATTGTTTTCTTTGTCTGATATTTAACCTTCAATTCATATATGGATTTATATATTTTTTACATGTTCCAATAATTCTTTCAGTGAGAGCGCATCATTTGGAATAGTGATCGTCCTGGTAGTAGACTGAAACATTGGCATCTGATAATAGGGTATGTTATTTTATTTGGCAATTTGTTTACATTTCAATAATTCTAATAGGCTGAAGTGATAGAAAGTTGTCCTTCACCTGGCCTAGCAAAATTAGTGTTCATGATGAAATGGTTCAGTTGATATCTGTGATATTACTTTGATATGTCTTTCGCTGCTATCTGAGTGGCATATTTATTATTTCTAATGTGATTAAAAATATCTGTTCTTATACCTAGTTTGTTTTCAGGTGGTGTGTGCTAGTATGGTGGTTATCTAGAGATACAAGGTAAGAATGTTTACTTAATATTATACATAACACGGAAAATGGTAAGAGGTCAAATTAAATAACACATTTGTCTGGGGGGGGGGGGCAGCATGGTTGACTTACCTGAAATTGACCATTGGGCTGAGAATATTTGTAATATCTTCACTCCTCAGTCTGGCTGGACCATTCAGCTGTTGATTTCAGGTAAGCCGGCTACACTCTTTCCTATCCAAATGTGGTATATGTAGATTTATTTATAGTATGACTAGCTGGGTGCCCGGCCTTGCTCGTGTACTTATTTATATAAACTCGAAAAAGTATTTAATTGAATACTTAAATATATTACTTGAGTATTTCAGGATATAATTGTCAATTGTCACTCAGTCTTCATACATTACGAAATATTACATTGATGAAATTGTTAGCTAGACTCACAACTAATATAGCGCGAAAATTAACTTATATTTTCCGCAAGGATGGTAAATTAATTCGTATTCTTCATTACCATTCGATGGAGTATTGCTGTATAAAATTATACTTTTTATTTAAAGAACATATTTCTGCTTTATTTCATTCCTAATAAAGGAAATATTTCCTTTGTTCGTTGCGTAGTAACGTCTCTCTCTCGTGTGACGTCATTGTCTCTTGGCGTGCAGTAATTTAATATTTAATGATCACGGTTTTTAATTATATTCTTTCCACATGTATGCTAGGCGTTTCTCACCCTCACAGTACCGTTTCTTGTATTTTGAAGAATATGTGTACCAATTTTTGTTGCATTCTGTCCAGGCGATAAAATTTGTAAAAAGAACAACGTAAATACATACATACATACAAATATACATCCTTTTTTATTATATAGATTCAGTTAAGTAAAGGCTGGGATGTAATAAAAAATTGTGTTATTGATTGAACCCATTTATTGAAACTACTGGTGTATAAGCAGAACCAAACCAGCAAAATTATAAATAGTTTATGACCAATTTTAGATTTATTAAATTTGAAACATTCTAATGTATTTAATTAATTGGTATGTTATGGTACCTTTTTTCTGCAGAGAAAAAAATATACAAATTTGTTAGAAGTGTCTTGATTTTCGAAATTGTGGTTAAAAACAAAATGCACTATTCAACTATCATTATGTAACTGAGAATCATTTACCTAATTCTCACTAAATGTTAAAAGCTATTTGACACCATATTTAATAAATTAACTTAAATTTGGAAGTTCTTTGGTGGCACTTAACACACATGCAGTCTTGGCAAAACTTTACCAGTTTGTCAAATTTAGTTCAGACATATCTCAAACCAATATATTATATAAAAATAAATTGTCTGAAATTGGTCATGAACTGCATTATCTATTCATATAAACAGCCATAAAAATATATCCTTTAAGTTTATAGTTCTTCATGATGAAATAGTTCAGTTGATATCTGTGATATTACTTTGATTTGTCTTTCGCTGCTATCTGAGTGGCATACTTATTATTTCTAATGTGTTTGGAAAATATCTATTCTTATACCCAATTTGTTTTGTTTTCAGGTGATGTGTGTGGTAGTATGCTGGTTATTTGGAAATACAAGGTAAGATTTCTAAATAAACAGCCAATTGGAAGTCAGAAAAAAATATTATGGACACTGTCTAATATTGTGTAAATAGCCAAATAAAATTCCTTTATTTCTATATAATATCCTATTAACACTCATTTAAAAATAGTTACACAGATCTATCCTAATTACGAAAATATTTGCAAACACAACTGCTATGAGCCTAAATTGACTGCACCCTCAAAAATGTCTGGATTTTTCCTTCATTAAAACTTAAAAAGGTCTTGGAAAAGATTTTGCAGTTAAGATTTTATGTTTGAAAAAAGAAACATCCTTCAGAATTTCATACTTTCTCAGTATTAATGTAATGTCACAACGAAGTTATTGGTGATCCATTTACTCAAACCATTGGTATAATTACCATCTTAAATTAAACTTAATTTCTGCATTTCAGTAGTATCACTTAAGATTTTGGATGTTTTGAATAATAAAATATGTATATACAAATGCAGTGCCTTGTCGGAGAATGGGGTTTATTTACTGTCCTATCTTCATAATTTGTATATGAATGATTATTTAGTATAAATTTTTACTTGTGTTATTGTGAATGTAATTTTTTTCATTTACAAATTTGTATAAAAAATCCACATCTTCATTTAGTCCTTTTTGACATTGTAAGGTAACACAGCTTTAAATTATGAGAATGAAGATGGTTTTGGAGTCTTGCGATTCCTAAATAACAGTTGCAACAACTAATTTAAGCTGCTAAAACGTGTGACACATTGGAATGATTTTTTTTATTCAATTTATTAATGTATTTTTGTGACATGGCCGAGTTATTTATATAATAAATTTTAATTTCAAATTCTAGAATCCAATCATTTAAATTTTTTTCGAAACATTTGCCAAAATTAATATTGTAGGCAAACATGACCTTGTTCAGAAAATATAATTGATAGAAAGTATTTCTTGTTGTATTGGTCATGTAATACTTGCTATGAAACTCGTATCAATGAACTTAACAAATGGGAACAAAATTATTCAGTAGAGTCCATTTAAGAAAATATTGCTTTATGTAATTTGAAAACTAACTAAGCAATGGAAATATTATTTCACATTACAGATAGATTTGTTGCATATTAGATCAAATGATTTGGCCATTAACATCAAAAATATGCCAAAAACTTGGGTAGTATTTGATTCATTTTGATTGTAATATAAATTTTTGCTTATTGCTATTTTAAGATCAACCATACCCTTAACTGCCATCCATATATGTAATTTCAAATCTTATTTCTTGTTTTATTGACAAATTGTTTGAATGTTTCAAGCCTTGCAAAGATGTTTTCATTTTCCCCTTTGTAGGAAATGAAGCTGTTTCAGCTATACGAAGAAACTGGATGAGATGGTTCGTCAAGAAGTTGGAGAGCTGTGAGGTGAGGATAACGGTGTATAAAATGTGGGGCGTTTATGTGGATCTGCAAAAATAACATATGGAAAAGCAATGGATTTTTGGATGGTCCCAACATTGGCAGGGATGTGTGATATTTCAGATTGGGCATCCAAGTTGTAAATCCCCCTTATAATGAAGTGGATTCATGCCAGGAACTACTTATCTATAAGGTTTGCATTTTGATTTTATTGAAGTTTTCAAAATTTGTAATGTAACAAAATATAAATATTAGATTTTGTTTTGGGTATAGCCTGTCTTAAATTGCAATGGTTTCAGCAATATTTAATTGCTTAATTTGGAGCTATTGTTTCTCCTGGAAAAGCACTCCTATTCACAATGACTGATTCTACCAGTAATTTAGCAACTTAGTTACTTAAATTTGCTATTTTATCATTTGTTCACGAAAGCTTTAATTGCTTCCAACTTTACACTAGGTATTGTTTCTCTATCTTCATATATAGTTTTCAGTAATTGAACATTAGTTGCTTGCCTTCTAGTTACTATTTTTAAGAAATGTGCCAAAAAAATTATGATGATTTAAGCTTAATGAAATCTATGATCTGTTTTATTAGCTCTATCTGATATAACCATATCCTTCTTTTGTTGCTTTGTAGTTTTCTGGTGCTACATCAATTTTTTTTTTCTGTTTTCAGATATTTTTGGAAGAAGTCTGTCACTAACGTTCCTTGGTGGAATTCAGTTGCTTTATTTTCTTATTTGCCAGGGAAAAAAATTGGTGAAAAAGTTTTTTACCTACTATTATAATGTAAGATTGCAATAAATAATTTAAATAACTCATTTTTGTTAGCTATTTTATTATTCCATGGAAATGCAATTGTCTGCAGAAAATGTTGTGCAAGTTTGTAATTATATATATATATATATTTATTTATTTATTTATATATATATATATATTAAATAACACATTTAGATAGGGAAGAGAGTAGTTGTATAAACTAATGTTGCTGTTCAGTATGGATCATGTCATGATTCTAACGGTAGTAAGATCAGTGAAGACCTGTGATTCCCAATTTTAACTTTGGCATTGGAATTTCTGAATTGCACATTAGATTTCCAGGCTGTTTATTGAGGAACACCAAATTGAAAGAATGGCTTGTGCTCTTTATTTTTTGGGCTGATATTGTAAGGAAGATTTTTAAATAGCATTGTCACAGGGTCAAATTGTGGGTTTCTCACATGGCCCTAGTCTGTCAGTCAATGGAATGGTGTCACACGACATCACAAGTCAAAGCCAAGCAGACCGTCTCAACATGAGGTTATGGCTACTGTGTTATGGAATAGACATGGAGTCTTGTTAGTCGGGTTCATACAGCAACAACAATAGTCGGCCACTTACTGCAATACTCTAGACTGAACATTTTCTCAGCAGTGAAATTAGTATACATATTAATTGTTCTGCCTGCTGTTAGGTCTGTAAATTGTCATGTCCTGTCCAGAACATCTTCCTTAGTGGCACAATACCTGTCGACATTTCTAGCACCTCTCCTATTTTTGATCTCCGAATATCCTCTGTTGATGTCTTGCAGTAAACAATTTCTGCTTTGAAGGTATCCAATTATTGTGTATTGAACTACATAACATATTGAATTGTATTTCTAAATTGGACGCAACTTGTGAGGAGTAGTGATTCCAAATGAAAGTACGTACCTTAACAAATTTTCCCGTAATTCAGCTTTTAAGATCTGTTACTGTAGATTAAAATGTGGCACTGTACAATGTGTGAAAAGCAAAAGTTTTGGAAATTTTTATTTAAACCTGAATTTGACTAGTCTTGAGAGGTAACAAATTCTTTGGATTCGAAATTTATTAATGGTCTATATGTTTTCAAGTTTGGGAGCTTTGTAATTTCCTCTAATGCTAATAGTGTGTTGCTGCATATGATTGCATTAATCGACTTTTTTTTCGTATAGTAGTATTGCTTTATATAATTCAAGGAATACTAGTTAAATGTAATATTTGTGTGTTATGTGGCATAGATGTGTCCGTCATGAAATCTTAAGAGTATTCTATTATTTTCGATGGGTTGCTCATGCGATCAATACTGTACATTAATGAAGGTTCATAAATATCACACACTGCTATCGAGTCCTTAGTGTTCGCCCAAGCAGCATCCTGGGGAAGTTAATTTGAGGTCCGTTTTTCTAACAGACGTCCACTTGACTCTTTTAATTAGAGTTGGAAAACGTTTACCAAGAAATATGTACACCTCAATGGGGTATAGATTAAGAAATTGTTTATATGCGGAGGTTTTTTTTCAAAAATGTAATATTTCATTCAATATAAATACATTTCTATGCCATTTTTGCAAATTGCTTGATGCAGGATTATTTTGATTCCGTCAGCGCGTAGCCTTCTAAATCCAGTCGAGAGAATATATCGGCGACATTACTTGGAGGTAAACAGGTGGTGTCTAACCGGCAAAATTCTGAAGAAATAAAACAATTCCGTTAATAAATGCACATAAATACGATCATAATGCAAAACTATATATAGAAAAACTAAGAAGATTTAAATGTGCCAGACAATGAGTTCAGGTCCTGAATAACATTTATCCTTATTCAACGTTAGATAATTTTTTACGGAACTACAATCTATGACGAACGGACAGAAAAGATTTCTATTAAGAAAAACTATGTTTTTCAGTCAGATTGTGACAGCAAATCTATTTGAAATTGTTGGACAATAGCTCATACAGTTTAAATTCTGATTGTTGATTAAATAATTTTTTTAAAGAAACAAACGGGTCTAATTTCACGTGCAATCGGGTATTTCATCTTGAGGGAACTTTCACTGAGAAATATCCGCATTTGACTGCTGTCGCGCGCAGCCAGGGCGCACGATTTTTTTTCGTTCTGGTGAGTGGTGAAGGCAGGACAATGTGCAAGATTTGTGAACGCAGGGCACATGAGAAATGTGCAGTAGATGTTTAGAAGAAAGTACATTTGCAATAGATAGAAAATTATAAAATGTATGTTATATAATACTATTTGGGATAAAAATGGTGTTATAATATCTATAAAGTTTATAAAACGTCATACTTAAACACTTGAAAAGGGCCAAGACGATCCTTCTGCTGAATTTATTAAAAGATTAGTTTAGCTTTAAACTTTTGATTAAAAATTTTCCGAAAAATCAGTACTAGCTAAAACCTCTACAAAACATGAGTAACTATTTTAGACCATCGTTATTCTTAAGTATAATCTGGGTTAATACACCGTAAGTGAATAAGGCTCCCCTAAATACACATTGATACTATGAAACAACAATAGGTTTGATTCGTTATTGTTAAGCTAATTCCTCCTTGATTTCCCATTCTCTTTCCGTATACCTTTGTTTTAGCTTTGCTTTTGATTTCGTCACTTGGCTTGTGCTGGTGCCGTTCTTTCGCCTCTTGCATCTTGAATAATCTGACGAAAGGCACAAAGGTTGCAGAAACGTTGTGTGGTATTTGATTATCACTTATTTTTGTCTGTTATTTGGCCACTTATTTATATAATTTACGACAAGTCCGGTGACAGGGGGCCCGATCCCAAAAAAATTAATTTACCTATGCCGATAGGGAGGTTAGCTTCAAATTAGCCTGGGTGGTGAGTGACGGTAACTTAACTGAGTCAAAAATTCTCCTGGCACATTAAATAAACACGGTACCTAAAGAGTCTAAAATTCCGGAGCATTGAGACGGTGAGAGATATTTGCGGTTAATGGAGTTAAAAATCATCCCAGTGTTCAGATGGAGTCAAGAATACACTTGGTACCTTAAAAAAGTGAAAATGGCCCCTGTCCGTTAATGGAATATGAATTGGGATTCAACCATAGTGGAACTCTCACTTGTTAATGACTCGTAAACCACCTATTGTAAAAGGCTTGCAACGGTGTTGAGGCCTAAAAGTTGGAAAGAAAGAAAAGGGCCTAACGCTTCGAGAGGCCGACAGAAACCTTAGCGGGCGTACGCACAGATCGAGTGCAGATGAGTGCTAAATTTCCTAGAAACCTTTGTATCGATAGGTAGGTGCAACGATTCTGAAAGAAAACTCCAGATTTGCAAATGAAACATTTTGCTTTCGTGAAAAATTGGGTAATAGTGACATTTAATTGATTTCACCTAGTTAATGAAACTTTTATTCATTTGAGTGCAGGTCGTCTGCTAAACGCTGCAGCCATCGCACAGATATCTTATTAAAAGCTAAATGTTCATGTGGGCACGATCTAACAAGCTCGTGCGTGTTTCTTCAATTTGCGATCTTTCAATACTGAATTGTTTTTCCCCCACTGTTGCTGGGCATCCCGAACACTCATCATGCAATCTGCGAATTCGACCTTATTTTTATTAAGTTCCCCATTTCTTTACGTTGAAGTTCTAAAGATTCGTTTAACGTAGATACTAACTCCTCTTATATGGCCAACAAAGTCTTTCATAACCGCTCGAATGTCGCTTTTATACGTTTTTGCATTCGACGTCTTCTCTTGATTGCAACAATCAAGCAATTAAAGAAAGTTAATAGTATGCTAATACATAATCCTTTACGAATCTCTGTCTGTTCCTATTAGTGCCATGTCTGTGTCATACCGAGGACTTTTCCTCAAATTAAAAACATCAGTATAACATCAATTTCTAATATTAAAAATCAATGTGATACATTTGTCAGCTGTTTGATATTGCGACTCAGCAGGTGGGTCCCAGTTACCGTGCGAGCAGCAGACTCCAGGCGCCGAGCAGACGCCGTCGGTACACGGCATCGCGGCGCTGCGCAGACAAGGCCCTGCGTCGCGACACACAGCCGTCTCCGGCGTCGCCACGTGACAGCCCATCCCTGGGCCGCAGCAGATGCTCGGCCCGTGGCACAGCCCTTTACCGTCGGGACCGCACGGAGCACACTATCAAAAAAAGAAACATCGGACACTAGGTTGTCTACGTCTTCGAAAGGAGGAAGATTGAAAACGACTGTTTTTACAGAAATAAACTCTATACCCGTCGAAGGCATGAGAGTCCGAAAACTACTGGCACTGAAGAGATGTTTGTGTTAATCTGCTTTTGAGGATATTTACAAACGTTTTCGGATAACTTTTTGTGACAGAGTCCTCATTTCTTCACCGGAGAAATAAGAGAAATCAGTCTTTCAGTTACAGCATGGAAGTAAATTGCAGCAACTGTGTGAGAACAGAGTCGATAAAAGGTATCTGTACTGTAATGTACAGAGATGAAATAAATTAGTTGAGGCTATTTTTTATTTTATTTTACGCAAAAATTGTGAGCAGTGTATATTCTCGTATCCGGACTGGCCAGGTCACAGCACGGAACTCTGGTGGTGGAGGTAAAGCAAACGCCTTTAAAGGGATTAGACATGGGCAAGAAAGCGCTCAGAAATTATGAACATCAAGCAAAACAAATCTCTGGTCACAAGATTTTAGAAGGTTCGGAAAATATTTGGCGCCGTGCGTGTGTTCCCAGGGACTTGTTATGTAACCCCGGAATGGTTAATAAGAATATTGAGATTTGTGGGGAAACAGATTCGGTTCTCATTGGCGTATATTATCCACGTTGGATCTTGTTTGCAGAGCATTGGGGCACCATAGTGTGGAAGTTACCTGCAGAGCTGACATAAAGTTAGTTATTCACTAGTGATGAAGAAGCCGGTCTTTCGGTTATCCTAGATTGGTGGAGTAATGGAGGACCAGGGAGTTGTTACGTTGGGGAGTATCTCAGTCGCGCGAAAGTTGTGGACAGAAGGAGACATTGGACAGCAATGAATAAAGATAAGCAGAATTAGTTACTGATGAGACACAGTAAAGTTGAGAGTTGCAAGAAGTTTAAATTGAACGAGCCCGTGATTCCGTCCCTCGAGATGAAGTAAGAAGAGTGCCACCATCTCCCTAGAATCCGGAAACATCAGACGAGGAATTGCTGCTTTGCACTACGTGAGGAGCAGACTTGCCTGCCAGATACTGGAAGACGGTCGATTTGGCGTCACCAACGTATGACAATAAATTTAATAATTAATATCTTTTTTAATCATTACAATATATATATATAAAACGGAAAGTTTAACAGTTAATAATATGAATAAATATAATGGGCAAACAATCATAAAGGTTTTATAAATTATCAGCGAAATTAATGTAATTCGATTGTAAATTTTATTAAAAAGTTGTTTGAAATATAATTACAATATAATGTAAGTCATTTACACATACATTTAAATATTGTCACTTAGACGAATTCTTTGTGATCTAGATCCCTAAGAGAAGTTTTTAATAATAGTTACCTGTTGAGTTTGGAAGTTACCGCCTCTCTTGCCTCCTCGAGGACAATTAGTTATGAGGCATGCAGATGAAAGACCAGCAACGAGCAGAAGAGCTGCCACGGGTACTGCCATATTGGAAATGCTTCTTCCCCGGTGCTTCATGCAGCTTCTTATATGCTGACTGTTTTCTCATTTTGATGCAAAACCTCTCCCACGTGAGGATTTGCTATTATTTGCCGGTCCTGGAGCTGTACGTGAACTGCTACGTAAAAGGGGATTTCGCGAGGCCTCAAACGATGCTTATGAAATATGCAGGAGTATACTGGGATTTATAACATAAGAATTCAGTTTTATAATAACACCTTATGGTTCTCCAAGTTCTTAAGTTAATTTATGTCGTGCTGCATATTGTGTAATATTCCTTCAATTACACAACCAAAATCTATCACTTATACAATTCCAACCCGAAAATGGAAAACTCGATTAATTATATTCCATACCATTGTCCATTTTCAAATCTATGGGTTGTGTAGTTTGTATTATCTTCGTTCTCTGACATATTAATAGTTTTGTCTAGATAAGAACATGTGGTGCTCAGATACGACATTAGTTTGGAAGAACCGTGTGTTTTCCGATGTCTTCACACGAAATTTTCATTTTTACGGCCATATTGGGCATAGGAGTCAGATTAATTGACATTTATCATACTTTATTTTACAGAAACGATAACCACGATATTTCCTTCTTTGCATTACCAAAATAATATTTGGACTTCTCTCACATTTCTTATTCTCGTTTCTCAGCCACTCTAATCTGGTGAACATATATTTCTCCGAACAAATTAAATCAAACTTCTCTGAGATTCATCAAAATTTTCAAATTATTTATTAATATTATTAAACAAGAATAAAAAGTCAATATTCATAAAACATAACTATTTTGACGTTAATATATTCAAATACTTTGGAGATAACGTAGAAACAGTGACGTAAATATCATTATAGTTCCTAAACTACGTCCTACTAATCTGTAGTTAACAATAAAACCTACGTAATTGTCGAGTAATCATAAATCTAGTTTCAAAAGCCGATGCCAAAAACTAAATATAAACATGTTTTTGAAGAGAAACTAAAAATGCAACCGCGATTTTAACTTCATAATTAATCTGTATATGTGTGTGCGTGCGTGCGCGTGTGTATGTGTGTGTCCCCTATGCGTTCCTAAACCATTCATCCGATTGCGTTGAAACTTGTTGAGTTATTGTGCTCACGCCCGCGAAGGTATCTGTCGGCCTTCCGAAGCGTTAGGCAATTCCCAAGGAGGGAACAGGGGGGAATTTTTTAAAAAAAATGCTAAAATGGCCGATATTAACGTCAAATAATTAGTTTTAGGTGGCTATGAGATTAATAGTTTCTATCCAGATGTTTTTAGTGTATAATTTCATCCCTTTACAGCATGGGAACGTCAGCACTACTAAGGGTGGGCGTTATATAATAATTTGAAAGACCCTAGATTGGTGTCAAATCCTAGGTATAGACGTCAATTAGTTTATTTCTGACATTCTTTATGTCAGTTAAAAATACGAAGTAAAAATAATTTACTGCCATTTTAGTAATTTTTTTTAATTTTCCTTGCCAAGTACAGCAAACTCCATTTGGGTGTTATTGAAGGACTTCATTCTAAACAACATATTGTGAGTTCCAATCAAGTGAAAGGCAAAGATTTCTTGATAGAAGATATTCAAAAACATAAACGTTTTACAGTCCCAATGAAAAAAATATCGAATTGTTTATTTTTCCATATTTAAAAGAAGTTTTATATTCAATTCTTCGGGTGGACAGGATACAGTTATATAATGAATACACACACCCTGATTCTTTATATTAAGTTTGATATTTCATGATTTAGTATTCGAATAACTGGTACTGATTTACACAAATGGAATTAAAAGAAAGACGTTTTCGTTTTTATTGTCCTAATGTCGGTGTAACATTGAAAAATATGTGTTTGTAGTAGTATTTTTTTTTTATATTTTATATTATATTTTTATATTTATTTAATTTACTTTATTGATCCAGTTGGTCATATACAGTATGTTTGGACAAGTCAATACACTGAACTAGGTATACTTTCTATCTCTTATATACACACACAAAGTACAAAATTTCAATTAATGCATGTGTGAGTGGAATGATGAAACTGTAAATATTTAGTGTCCGAATTAGTGAAGTATAGAAACTGTTTCATTCCATTAGTATGAGCACAGGGACTGGACTTTTTTCCTGTTTCTTACACATGTCTCTCCTGCTCCGTCGCACGTTCGGTTGCACTTGGAAGTCTTCCGGTGCAATAGTACTGAATATAGCTTCCGGGTACAGTCACGCCTTGCTTCCAAGATAAGTCGTCATAACTGGCTGTTCCTGCATAAGTGGAACCCATCCTTGGAGCTGCCGATATGTACGCATTCTAAAATAGAATATACATATATATATTGTAATAATTTATGAACTAGCTTTTGTTATCTTTTGACAATAATTCTGGATATGAATTATGTGGCGTTTTTAAATTAAAAGAACTATTACGTGAAAACTATTAAACAAGATTTATTAACAATTTTAAAACAAGTATTCAAATTACAAAATATTTGGGATCTCAGGGTCTTGAACTGGGTTTCATAAATGGCAGAATTTATATAATCAAAATCACAAAAATTACATTTGCTTTATATGGGAATCAATGCGTCTGAACATAGACGAAATTTGTTGCTGAATAAATAATGCTAAAGATTGAATTTAAACAATTTCAATTTTTATCAAGAAATAAAGAATGATCTGAATAATTAAAGATCTCATTTTATCGATAATTAAGGAACGATCTGACGCTTATCTTTTAAACGTGGTTTACAATGATTTTAAAGTTTTCTTTCTACTTACGGCAGCCCAGGTCTCATTTTAACTTTTCGTGCACAATTTTTGGGGATATCACTGATTCTAAGTACTCTCAGACTCTAAATGTTCACAGACTCTAATTAGCGTAGTTTGTTAGTTGGTTTAAAATAACTTTGTCGATTCTCGATGATTTACTGCAACCTGGATTTGTAGGTCTCGTGGATTTTTGTTGAAAATGCACCTCATTGGTTTTGTCTGTTGACTGAAGACTAGTTCAATTTCTGCATTTTTGATATAACAGCGTACTGGTTACTGGAACACTTTCTCGTTCTTTAAATTAGACCTTTTTCATTCTCGCTGCTGACTGTCTAAATTGTTCAACTTTTCGTGTATTAGAATTTTGTGGTCTTTACACCTCGCCGTTCATTACCAGACTGTCCTACTTTTGTAAAATAGACTTTGCTGGTCTTTATGCCTCGCCGTTCCTTGCCCGACTGTTCGTTCGTCTCGTAAATTTTGAGCGCGTAAAACCTTCTCGACCGATCAACAATACTTTATTTGCAATGCCGGTTTGTTGCGGCGTCCGCTATATCCACCAATAATGAGTCCTCTACAATTCAACTTCTCAATTAGAACAATGCCTTAATTACCAATTACTACAATATATTGTAATGATTAACTGAATTGATTAAATGAATTAAATTTGCCCCCCGTTGTTGGGCAAAAATGTAATGATTAACTGAAAGGCTTTAATTAATCAAATTTAATAAACTAATTAACAAATCAAAATTGAAATGAACGGAATATAAATTCTAAACACAATAAAGAAACGAAAACTAAACAAGATAACGAAATCTGGGTTACACCTTTAATCCTCGTTTACAGACTTTAAATAATTGTTTTTGTACTCACGAATGTCTTTCTGGTACCAGATCTGATTCTTGGAGCTTGAGGCCTTTATTCACTGATTCTACACATCATTTTAAATAAACACGGTCGTAGTTCTCGTTGTTATTCCACCTGGAATTTTGGGATCAGCCGCTCCCTCGGTCAGCCCACGGACGTATGTCTCTTCGATGCCTTTATGTGAAATTCTATTTCGCAACTGTGTGGTGCAAACCTTTTGCTTCCACTTTGCGATTTTATATCATGAGTCTCTCCGTCAAGAGCTATTTAATTGTGTTTTATAGAGTTTAATAGATCTCGCAGTTGAACTTCCTGGACCACGCTATTCGTACTTTTTACGTCCCTCTCTCTCTCTCTCTCTCTCTCTCTCTCTCTCTCTCTCTCTCCCTCTCTCCCTCTCTCCCTCTCCCCCCTCTCTCTCTATTACAATATATATAATAAAGTATTTAATTATGTAATTTATTACAACTTATAGTTTTTAATAACTTTAATTTACTTCGATGAGCAATTTAATTGGAATATACTGGCTTTTGAATTATTTAAAATAAATTATAATTTCACTTTACTTTACCATTTAAGTCAAATTAATGACTAATGACATTTTCATGTCAAACTTTTAATAGCAATTCTAAACATTTAGTGAAAGGTTTGAAATAATGAAACTGAAATTTAATTAATATAAAATATAATCAATTTATTAATGACAGAAAATTTATTTTACATAAATATACGGTTATTTATGTAAAATGACACTCTTATTTTATTTCATCGGGCCTCAGAAAAGCATAGAATAAAAAAATGAGATATCAAATTTACAGAAAAAGTTTTGATTTCAGTTTACTAAATGTTAAACTTAGACATCATCCCCAAAATACAAACACAAAAATAAATTAAATTTGACAGTACAATAAGTTTACAACGTTTTCAAGATATTTTATCAAATTTAAAACAATGCGTTCACATACCAATTTTTCTTGATCTTCAATTCCACTTCCGCTGATTTTACAAAACCGCAATCGTTAAACAATTGAAAATTGGCCATATTATTTCAAACACACTTTCACAACACATACAATCAATTATTTTAGAACATCACACAACTAGAATCCTGCTTATATACGCGCGATGTTTTACCAATCAGTTTGCAAATTAATTTTTCCAGGGAAATCGGTCAGTATAATAGTGATCAAAGTAATGCATATATCACCAGATAGTTCGTCGCTGGTCACCAGTCAAACACAATGTTCCAATTTTTTGACACGGACTTACATGTTGACAGATTATTGACTTCTAATTGGTGAATAGTGTCAGCTGGAAATGCAAAATGACCAAAGATGCCTTCAGTTACTTCTCTCACAGCACTAATTGTGCTTCCTTGACAACATTGGGCATTGATGAGAGTTCAAACTCATTTCCAACCTCCAAAATGTGTTGGAAGTTCTTGGCGTAACTCGCCACTGCTTTAACCATGTCCACCATCTAATTATTACTGGGGCAGGAGGTAAGGAAGTGTCTCGTAACGTTTCTTTAAATTTACAAATTCTGGTAGGTGATTTCGAAAATACTTTTTGAACATTTGAAATTGATTTATTCTCCCGCTATCGGAAGTGCGTGGGACAAGTACCCAATGCCCGACCTACTTGATGTAGGTTTTTCTATGGTTTTCCCTGCACTACTTTTAGGCGAATGCCGGGTAGGATTATTAAACTATAGCCCCGGGGCCCTAGTTACCCCTTGGCTACCTTCCTCAACCCTTCCGCATCCCCCCTTTCAAATCCCTTCCTATGCTATTAAAGGGGAGTTGCCACCATGTGGATTACCCTCATATAGCCTGTTACCCTTAAAAAAAATAAAAAATTGACCATTGGAATAGTTTTCTAACTTCTACCGCAACTCGATGCAATCCATGGGCTAGACAAGTTAGAGGTGTGATGTTAGGAAAAATTGGGTACCATAAATGAACCTTAATGCCTTTTTCTGTATGAACAATAATTTGTTCATTTAGTTGGCATCAGCACAGTCCCATAGCTCTTTAAAGAATAAATATTACAGTTTATTTTTTTTTTACAAACAGAATTTATGTGAACATCCCAATACATATCTTGATCTGTATGAATTACAAGGAATTTAGTTTATCTGTCAAAGTTGGTATTATCATGGGCAAAAGGTGAAAAGCCAAAGCATATTATGTTAGTTTTTGAAGCACCTATCTTGGGTCCATTTGTATGTAAATAATTAGTCGCGGTATTAATGTTTATTTTGTTCCCAACTAGCAATCACTTCTTTATTCCAGTTAATTAGTGAAAATTAGCAAGTCAAAGGCCTTAGACAGATCTAAAACCGTTCTATTACCTTATCTTTTATTATCTAATTTGTTTAAAACTGTGTATAAACTGCTCGATAGTTGACATGTAATTTTCGGCACTTTTGGTCATACATAGTTCGAATTCTAAGTCATCCAATAAAAACCTTAATTGAAGCAACCCTTCACACTTTATTCGATCTCATTCTACAATTTCCTCGAAATATACGAAAGACTGAATTAAACTAAAGGGTTGGAATTAAGGTAATGTTATGATGCATTCGCAATTAGATCCGTCGTTGGTGAGGCACTCAAAGGATCTCGGCAATACAGAGAGAGGTCGAAAGTTATCTGACGAAATGATGCCCTGGAACGAAGGTCACGTTATGATACGTTGATGAGGTTCCTGCATCATCCTACAAGTCTCTTGCTTGAGAAAAGTTCCCAGCACAACGGCGTATCTTCAAACTTAAGTGAACCAGATGTGAACAACATGGTAAATTTTCTAAAACTAATTGAATTAAAGACTGCCTGGAGTAGACAAAGTTCTACATTGAGCCTTATTATTAAAAAATTTTCGCCATTGAGCACCAGTATCAGATTTCTCGATGTTGACGTTTCTGTCAGAGAATGACCGCAGAAACTGAATCGAGGTTTAAACAATTGAATTGCGATTAAAAATATCCAAACACTGCTGTGAAATTTTCAATGGTGTGTGATTCTGGTCAACGGTTAAAATGTGGCAGCCATCGCGCTGGCATGTTCTTCTAAAATGTTTTGGACAACTTTGCTGTCTCAGTAATGTGCAGTCTTTCAACGCTGCGTTGTGGATTTTTATCCTTTGCCGCAGCATAAATGAAGATTGGACCGACTTTTAATTCGGCTGCCTACTTCTTTACTGTTGCAAAAACTTGATTATTTTCGAATCTCACTTATATTTTATAGATGTCTCGTTTAATACTGTACTTTCATAACGAATATCAACTTTATCCATTTTTATTACGACAATCACCCAATTGAAAAAACATGATTGAAACTTTATAGAACGACATCTAACTTTGTGCCTTCTAGGGCCACCTCTGCAGGAAGCCGAGAAGTTACCGAACGACCCTCGAACTCTACTCTACAATTAATTTTAAGAGCTGAGACACATTAAAATTTAACACACTTAAGAACATTAAAACTCAGTTTATATAATATGAAAAATTGCATGTCTTTAAGATTAATATGTCTCACATTTTGTTGTTATTAAACGTGTATAATTTAAATTTTGAATAAATTCTATTTAATCAATGGCGTATATAATTTTAAAAAGTCAACTTAATCAGTGGCTAGAACGGAATGTATCCGTATCTTCCATTTAATGAGACGCATTAATCAAATTTGTAACTGAAGGATTAATGTGATTTATCTCAGCCCGACGATCAACGAATCTTATATTGATTTAAACTCAAATGACTTAATTCTACGAATCCTAATTTTTGCAAAAGTCGAACCAAATGGTTTTATTCGTCTGATTTGCCCACGAGTATTCAGTCCGACATGCTCTAACTCTGAATTTCCGCCTGTCTACTAAGCCGAACATAGCTTTTTTTTCTTATTGCTCGAAACGTTGGACCTACTTTCATTTTTCAGTTCAACCAATTTTTTTTCTCTCTTAACTTCCATTTAGCTCAGAACTCGTTCTAGTCCGATATTTCAGTCACTTTCAGTTACTGTATTTATAAATCTTATGATGGCATAATTCTTGTTTTTATTTTTACGTCTTCTGTTCTCCATTCCCCAGGCAAGGAAAAGATAAAAAAAAATCAATCTTCTGCGTGTATTACCCATCACTTGACTATTTTAACGATTTTAGCGAATTCTGGTAAATGGTAAATAAAGTTTAGCATTTATATAAAAATGCTCGGACTCTTAATATTAAACAACAATGGATAATTCAACTTTGGAAATACCTAGGTAATTTATGGACCCAACACACTTGTTCATGGACTTTTCGAAGGAAACGTTAATATGAAATGGAAAAATGAGAATAAATAAAGGTAACCATCAAGTTAAATGAATAAACCAGACAAATTTGTTGAAAATTTATTTAATAAAATATAAATTATAATATATTAATCCTTTTTATATCTTCTTCAGGCGCAAATATAAAAATAGATAATGTCAATTACAGACAATATTTATATATGTAATTAAAACAAGGTTTCGATACGTGTTTGTACCTTCAACAAATATTTCCTGCGGAGAAATTGTAAAAAATAATATGTTATCAAAAATCTAATTAATTTACAAAAGTGGTGGAACGAAATATATTATACTATTAACATAATGAAACTTAGAAACCCTCACCTAAATATGCTGAATGCTGAAAAACTATTTTCACGTCATATTAAAATAAACCACAAAATTTAGAAGGGCGTTCACGACCCAACTGAAGAGGACTACGAACCCTCAATAGAATTGTCCAATTACTTAGGTATTTACGATCTGACCCAAGGATAGTTATATAACTATCAAAAATCAAAATATAATTAAAATATGTCGTATCATCAATTAGAGAGATAGTATTTATTGGAATATATTGTAATGCCAATTAATTGTTTTGAAATAAATTTGAATTGTGGTGAGCTCTGTTCCTATTATTGAGAGCACGGAATGGCGTTTACGCGCGCTAAAGCATAGTCAGTTGGTCGTTGTTGTCTGGATTGTACAGAGGTCAGACATCGTCGAGCATAGTATAATAAAGTTGGTGAATAATTGGAGAATAGAAGCGGCCGACGGTGAAAACGTTGCAGAGAACGGTCTTTATAGAATTGAGCAGAGTAAAACATTCACCGAGATATTGCAACGTGGATATTGTAAAGTAATACCAGTTTCGTCAAAATAGAACTTTGTACAATCTTCGTTGAGGAATTGTTGCGGAATAACATTGGTAAATTATTGTGGAGCGGAGCAATCAACGGAATACAGCCAATCTTGCCAAATATTAAAGCGAAGTGTAGAATCAGTGAAAACCAAGGCCTGATATTATTTAATTAAAGAGAGTAAAAGTGTCCGAACGAGTTAAAATTGATTGTTCTGGTACCAGACCGACGGTCCGTAAGTAACATAATTTTGAATAATATTGTAAACGCAAATTAAAGGATAAAGTCAGATTTCGTTCTCTTTTAAATTGTCAATCAGAGTTAATTTCTTTACTTTTTAATTTATTTCATTCTATCGACATATTGTTTAGATAAATTGTGAACTGTTTTGTTAATAAGATTTTAAATCAATTTTTTTGTGTCCATTATCAAACCCAGTAGAGGCCCTGAGAGAAAAAATCCCAAATTTTGTTTGTAATTATCTTTTATTGCCACAAAATGAAATAAATATTTTTGGTTTGTTAATTGTTAATAAGTTTTTCATTTATTTAACGCCATTATTTTTTATTACAATATATTATTTTCATCAATGAGCTTTCGACAGCGGAGTTATAAAGAAAATTATATTTGACATCTAGCGCAGACAATTTCCGATTTTTAACTTCCGCTGGTAATGGTGAGGAAAACGGTCCGCGCGAAAATTAATTTTTTTCAGCAGAAAATGAAAGTTTCATTGTTCGATTATTGACCTGTAAAATAGTTCTCTGCCTCTTCACTTCAAAATTAAAGTGTAATTATATACTAGCATAAATAAATTTCTGGTCCTGTAAAATGTGAAGCAGAGATGCAAAAGTATACTGAAGAGGCACTATTGAAATGAAGAACTTCTTCAGAAAAATTTATTATCATAAATAGATTCTGTTAACATACAATATTCTTTTATGTTTTGGGTTCAATATCAGATGAAATTAATCTAACCAACAATTTATTCCAGAACGATGTGTCGTGTTCAAAGTGTAACAAATAATTGAACTTCTTTATCCTCAAAGTTTATAACACGTTTCTCTAACGTGGCATGCTGGCATTGCGATACAATTACAATTTCAACTAAACATAATTTGAAAATTGAAAAAAATTACGTCTCATTGAAAATAATTAATAAGAAAGATAGCCAATTAAGACAAAAGAATAATAAAATGATAATTTATGTTATCACTTATTTTGTCTGAATTGGCCTTCTTGATTATTAAACATAATTTGCTGAATAGAATAACTGAAGCAAATTATGTACGAAATATCTTCACTGATCTATATTACTTTCCTTAAAACACGAGAAATTGTATTTACAGTCGTAACTTCGACTGAGTGTAATTAGATATCAGATTGAGTCAATTGGGTCAAGGAGATACATAGAAATATTTGTAAAGTACAACATGACCTCTCATGCAGACAGTCTGATTGTCATTGGCAGAGCTGCTGATAACTGCACGAGACTGGTCCACGTCAGACACCAATCAGACAGCAGAGATAAGGACCATATGGTTTTCAACATTGTAGAGGATGACTTCGGATTTTCTTGCTTAAACAAGTAAATGAGGTGCTCTTGGGGTTTTTAATCACCTGACGAAAGGAGTGAGGATTTCAGAAACGTTGTTTGGTATTTATATTATCACTTCATTTTTGTCTGTTATTTGTATATTTTATCTAATTATGATGAGAATGATGCGTATAGGAACTAAGCCGGAGTCCAACCATATTACAGAACAGCAACTTAATTTCTCTTCAAAGATGAAGAAAGCTGCTCACTATGTGACCAAAACATTGTTCAATCAGTTTCACAATCGTCGTTGTGTCGGAAGTTTCCGCGTCTTAGTGGTGAATCATTTCCGGGGTCTGATTTACAGTCGGAAGCTGGTCATGACGAGCGAGCAACAGACATTTGCTCTATAGGTTTTTCAATGAAGAGATCGATATTTCCCTTCGCAAATAGGTTTAAGAAAGCTAAATTTTATCCCTGAAGTTGGAAGAACTTCAACAGTGAATTCGGGACTAACGGTTTCGAAAAAAGCATTTAAGAACTGAACTCACTCCTGACAATATTCATATCACTAAATATCTACTAAAGAAACGGCTTGAGATGGCTGCATAACATGCTTGAAGAATTTCGATTCGAAAGCAGAGGAAAGATTTTTAATTACGGAAAGCTGATGTGCGCGTTAACCACTTACTGTGATTTCGATGTCGCGGTTAGCTATTGAAGTCAATTAAATAAATAATGCGGAATGTATTTAGGGTCCTACACGGGTTACCTGTGCAACCTTCTTGTGTCACCCACTTCATACGATTTTCGTAGACAACGATCAGTGCCCTGACGTTCTACCGCTACCGAGTGAATATATCGATGTACTAGTTAAAGTTCACAAATTGATTAAGTAGCCAAAAACAAACAAAATAGGGTGAAAAGATCAATATCACACAACGGTTCTTGTTGCTTTCGTCAAGTGTTGAAAATAGTCGAACTTTAAATACCTGTATTTCGATGTGAGAGGGGCAAGAAAATCAAGGAATTGTGTTGTTTCCATTGATTAATTTTTTTTTTGCAATTCTGTACATTTCTTGATAAACGAAGTGCTTTCGCATGGCAAATTCGCGAACTGAACATTATTATCTGACGCAATGTCGTTCGCAATATAATGAAAGCAAACCAAATATTATCGAATACATATCCCCCAAAAATCACATAACAGATTTGAGTACCGATGAGCATGGCCGTCGTGTGAGTTACCCCTATCTTACCTAGTATTTATTCATCCGTAGGTCTGTGAGGAAAGAGCTAGTTAGCTAACATCAAATCTCGAAATTGCAGAAAATTAGAAAAAAACCGGAACTATTCTACTTTTATTTTCTTAGTGAGCGGTTATCACTCGATATGTGCACGTATTCTACATTTTAAGCGTGTCCATTACACCTTTTCACTAAGGAAAAGCATTGGGTGAATATATTCATATAATAATAATAATAATTGATATTACAAATAACTACGATGTATTCAAAATTTACATTGTTACTGTTAACCTTAGTGGCTGTGATGCAAATAATTTAAATTAAGTAATTAACTAAACAAAATACATCCTGATAGTCAATATTCAGCGTAACAGAATATTAACTTAGCCTTAGAAATAATTAATTACAGCCATTAAAATCTAACCAGAATAAAAGACCCTGAGCTTTAATGTTTCGAACGTCAGGTTCTACTTTGAAGTTATTTACTTCAAACTTATTGTTAAACTTTCTTACGTCATGCAGGTTTCAATATGTAGGCTATTTCTTGATATAGAACGTCTTATATTAGATTTGCGTGCTACGAAAAATATTTACGACCGCGGACGCGATTTTTTCGTAGTTCATGATTACCCGGGAAGTTTGTGGTGTGTTTTAGTTATTAAATTAACGTTTGTCACAAATTCATCGAAGAAAATCTTCAAGTTTCAATTGCCATACTTCAGATTGAATCATAAGAAATATTTGTGTCAATTTCATTGATATTTTTATTTTTAGCTTAACAATTAATCTGCAGCAAATGTTTTCCCAAACTCTCTGAAATAAAATGTTTTTGCAGGATTGAAAAATAATCCAAATTATCGGGTATATCATTGCGAGCTACTTCAAATTTTGGAAAATTATGGGATAATTTGTATTTTACTTTGAACTTATTTGTTTAAATATTTGAAATGATATAATACTAAAATATAATACCAAAATCCGAATACCAATACAAGGCCAGTCGTTTCATGTTTCCATTCTCCATTAGGTTAATAAGCCTATTATGTTTTTAGAACAATACATATTAATATTACCCCATCAACAGCCATTAATATCTCCATACATATTTAATTTATATAAATAATTAGCCGAATAACAAATAAAAATAAGTAAGTGATAATAAATACCACAAAACGTTTCTGAAATCCTTGCTGCTGATGAAAGCAGAAACGTTGTGTGTATTTATTTTTGACAGTTATTGGATTTTCATTTATCTAATTATTACACTTTTTAGACCTCTCGCAGGCTTCTAATGCAGAAATACACTATTAAGACATACGTTTTATTCCGGGGTCGCAGGGGTGAACCTTCCCAGAGAGCTCTGGCGGGGGCTACCTTTGGGGATGCTCTCACATCTCTCTGGTTTTTTTGAACTAAGGTTCCCACATGCCGAGGCACCTCGGTCTGTTTTGAGAGGTGTATGTTCCGGGGTCACAGACCTTGGGCATACGGCAAGAGTTGTCCGCTATTCCTATTGGAAAAGTCGGCCAGCTGCCTCCTAAACAGGCCAAGGCATGGCGAGGGGTAAGCTGCGTCCCCACAGCAAACTCCTCTCCCGCTATCGGAAGGGCGTGGGACAAGTACCCAATGCCCGACCTACCCGATGCAGGTTTTTCTAAGGTTTTCCCTGCATTCCTTTAGGCGAATGCCGGGTAGGATCCTTAAAATATAGCCCGGGGGCCCTAGTTAACCCTTGGCTACCTTCCTCTACCCTTCCGCATCCCCCCTTTCAAATCCCTTCCTATGCTATTAAAGGGGAGTTGCCCTAAGTGGATTATCCTCACGTAGCCTATTGCCCTAAAAAAAAAAAAATCCGGGGTCGCATGAAGGAAGCCTGCGAGAGGATTTCTCGCAGGTGAACCTTCCCAGAGAGCTCTGGCGGGGGCTACCTTTGGGGATGCTCTCACATCTCTCTGGTTTTTTTGAACTAAGGTTCCCACATGCCGAGGCACCTCGGTCTGTTTTGAGAGGTGTATGTTCCGGGGTCGCAGACCTTGGGCATACGGCAAGAGTTGTCCGCTATTCCTATTGGAATAGTCGGCCAGCTGCCTCCTAAACAGGCCAAGGCATGGCGAGGGGTAAGCTGCGTCCCCACAGCAAACTCCTCTCCCGCTATCGGAAGGGCGTGGGACAAGTACCCAATGGCCGACCTACCCGATGCAGGTTTTTCTAAGGTTTTCCCTGCATTCCTTTAGGCGAATGCCGGGTAGGATCCTTAAAATATAGCCCGGGGGCCCTAGTTAACCCTTGGCTACCTTCCTCTACCCTTCCGCATCCCCCCTTTCAAATCCCTTCCTATGCTATTAAAGGGGAGTTGCCCTAAGTGGATTACCCTCATGTAGCCTATTGCCCTAAAAAAAAAAAACCGGGGTCGCAGACCTTGGGCATACGGCAAGAGTTGTCCGCTATTCCTATTGGAATAGTCGGCCAGCTGCCTCCTAAACAGGCCAAGGCATGGCGAGGGGTAAGCTGCGTCCCCACAGCAAACTCCTCTCCCGTCATCGGAAGAGCGTGGGACAAGTACCAAATGCCCGACCTACCCGATGCAGGTTTTTCTAGGGTTTTCCCTGCATTTCTTTAGGCGAATGCCGGGTAGGATCCTTAAAAAATAGCCCGGGGGCCCTAGTTAACCCTTGGCTACCTTCCTCTACCCTTCCGCATCCCCCCTTTCAAATCCCTTCCTATGCTATTAAAGGGGAGTTGCCCTAAGTGGATTATCCTCACGTAGCCTATTGCCCTAAAAAAAAAAAAATCCGGGGTCGCATGAAGGAAGCCTGCGAGAGGATTTCTCGCAGGTGAACCTTCCCAGAGAGCTCTGGCGGGGGCTACCTTTGGGGATGCTCTCACATCTCTCTGGTTTTTTTGAACTAAGGTTCCCACATGCCGAGGCACCTCGGTCTGTTTTGAGAGGTGTATGTTCCGGGGTCGCAGACCTTGGGCATACGGCAAGAGTTGTCCGCTATTCCTATTGGAATAGTCGGCCAGCTGCCTCCTAAACAGGCCAAGGCATGGCGAGGGGTAAGCTGCGTCCCCACAGCAAACTCCTCTCCCGCTATCGGAAGGGCGTGGGACAAGTACCCAATGGCCGACCTACCCGATGCAGGTTTTTCTAAGGTTTTCCCTGCATTCCTTTAGGCGAATGCCGGGTAGGATCCTTAAAATATAGCCCGGGGGCCCTAGTTAACCCTTGGCTACCTTCCTCTACCCTTCCGCATCCCCCCTTTCAAATCCCTTCCTATGCTATTAAAGGGGAGTTGCCCTAAGTGGATTACCCTCATGTAGCCTATTGCCCTAAAAAAAAAAACCGGGGTCGCAGACCTTGGGCATACGGCAAGAGTTGTCCGCTATTCCTATTGGAATAGTCGGCCAGCTGCCTCCTAAACAGGCCAAGGCATGGCGAGGGGTAAGCTGCGTCCCCACAGCAAACTCCTCTCCCGTCATCGGAAGAGCGTGGGACAAGTACCAAATGCCCGACCTACCCGATGCAGGTTTTTCTAGGGTTTTCCCTGCATTTCTTTAGGCGAATGCCGGGTAGGATCCTTAAACCATAGCCCGGGAGCCCTAGTTAACCCTTGGCTACCTTCCTCTACCCTTCCGCATCCCCCCTTTCTAATCTCTTCCTATGCTATTAAAGGGGAGTTGCCCAATGTGGATCACCATCATGTAGCCTGTTGCCCTAAAAAAAAAACGTATATCTTAATAGTGTATATCAGCATACCAAACGCCCGACCTACCCGTAGCAGGTTTTTTCTAGGGTTTGTCCTGCATTTCTTTTAGGCGAATGCCGGGTAGGAATCTTAAACCATAGCCCGGGGGCCCTAGTTAACCCTTGGCTACCTTCCTCCACCCTAGAAAAACCTGCATCAGGTAGGTCGGGCATTGGGTACTTGTCCCACGCCCTTCCGATAGCGGTAGAGGAGTTTGCTGTGGGGACGCAGCATTCCCTTCTCCGTGCCTCGACCAGTTTAGGAGGCAGCTGGCCGACTATTCCAATGGGAATAGCGGACAACTCTTACCGTATGCCCAAGGTCTGTGACCCCGGAACATACGCCTCTCAAAACAGTTCAAAAACGGAGAGGAAAAGGCATACCCAAAGGTAGCCCCTTCGTATCTCTCCTAAAAGGTTCTGCCTGCGAGAGAACATCCCTCGCAGGTTACCTGCGAGAGAATCCTCTCGCAGGCTCTTACCCTCATGTAGCCTGTTGCCATATTTGATAAGTTCATTTTAATTTAAATTGTCTGAGAGAGAACACATCACTTTTTGAAATTCTTCCGTTTTCCCGCTAACTAGAAACCTGTGATAATGTCTTTGTGAATGACGAAAAGTTAAACTTCTCGTGGTAACGTTATTTAATGAGACTCCTAATATTATGAAAGTACTTTAATTTATTATTAAATTTGATGTGATATAAATTTATTTGAGTTTGATAACAAAATTATTTTGATTCACAACTATACCAAAATATCATCCACACACATACAAAATGCGCACAGTTGAATTAGAAAATCTCAAAGTGGAATGCGAAGAAACTATAATTAAATGACAATTTTTATATTTTTAAAGCAAGTTAATGAAATATAACCGCGGGATTTGCTTACTTAACCAGCAGATGTCATCCGGAAATGGCGAGCAGCGTTCCTTCTTCATCTTTCTGCTACGGATAAACCTCCATCGTCCAGCCACTAGTAACCTCCGGTTTCCTTCCTGTCCTCACGCCAAATCTATCTGGACATTTTATTTCTGCTATGAGACACAAATTTCCCTACTGGGTTCTCGGTCCGTCTCGTTCGTTCCTCACTGTCCCTCAAGCAACTCCTTACTGCCCTCTCCGTATCTGGGCTGGCCATTCTGTTCCACTGCCCAGTGACCACCCGCTGCTTTGTTAAGTCAAAAAAACTGTCCCTCTCGCTTCCCGGCAGTGTATTGTTTGCGCATGCAAATTCTTTTCCCTTGGTGCGCACTTCGTATCTGCTGGTGTTAAATCAAATTATATAAAATTTTATACTCCAAATTATAAATGAGGGATACGATCACACCACATTCTTCTTCGTCATATCTTCAAACAGTTTGATTGAATTACCGTAATCTTTACCCACCGCAGCAGGTATTCTGTCAGTCGTAACAACAAATATTTTATTCTTGGCCTACTAATTTTGTTTTTATATATTGTAATGATCAAAAGGTTAAGGGTAATTAAAAGAAATGATTAATAAAATTATTAATGTTTAAAGTTTTTTTATTTCTTAAAAATGCACATTATTAGCCCTATCTTTGTCCGCCGGTCTTTGATCAAAATTTACAAAACTTTACTTTAATTATTTACAATTTATGTTTTTCTAGCGAATACACATCAATATTTACAATCCAATATGTTGAAAATCTCTTAATCTCAGGGTCACTACTGGGTTTGATAATTAAAACACAATAAATGTATAATCTGACTATTAACAATTCAAAATATAAAAAAATTAACCTAAAACAATATGAAAATGAGTGGAAAGAAAGCTGAACGAAATGGACTCTGAACGAAATCTGATTCTATCCTTTCAATTATCGTTTACGAATTTATCAAAGTTTTGGTTACTCACGGATCGTCTGTCTGGTACCAGATTTCTGTCTTGTATCTTGATAACTAACACACTAAAAAGCCATTTTTAGTTACACTGACTCTACTTCATTGCAATTTTAATACACACGCTAGAATTTCTCGTCCTCAGCTATCTGGAACCTCGGATGAGCCGCCCCCCTCTAGTCTGCTAGTGATTGTCGGTCCCTAAATACGAAAATTGTTCCATTATCGTGAAGCAACCTTTTTCTTCCCCGTTTGCAAATTGTTATGAAAATCTCTCTGTACAACTATTTGCTTGCTTCCATACAGGAACTCGCGATTTGCAATTTATATTTCCAGACTTTACTGTTTGATGCTCTGAGAGAACTCAACTGTATTATATCTCTCGTACTCAGATTTTAGCCTCCTTCTCATTTCATTGCCGATTCCAGACTATAACTTCTCGTATGCAGATTTTAGACTTTTTGTTTGATGCTCTCTCGACCTTGGCTCCGTACAGACTCTTGTTCCTTTCGCGCGCGTATTCCCATTTCGTCTTTTCGACAAAGGAAAACAACTCGCCGCCATTGTTGTCTTTGATAGCTCGTACCGCTACAATTAAATTTTTATCCACTACAATTTAATTTGATTAACAATTAATGGCCTAATTAATTGGCATTACAATATATATGCTTGTAGTTAGTTTTCATATCTATTGACTTGATCTGTAGAAATATAAGCCCATACGGATAAATTGTGTATTTCTTCACAATGTTCATGGCAATACTTTCAATGTCGTTTAAATATGAATTTTAAAAAAAATATTCTGAACAATGGCCGAGAAAACAAAGAAAACGGAGAACTTGGTTGACCGGGTTCCAGATATCCATATTTATGTAACCTTTTTTAACGTTGCAACGATGCATGTATTTGAATGATTTTTTTACGAAAATGCAATTTCAGTTTTCATTAAACGAAACTGGAATCTGAGACAAAAAAAAATAGACTGTAATGCTTATGTCTTGAAGTTGTGAACGGTTCTTACAGAGGATTTCTTACTGAACATAGACTACGGTGTAATATATTCACACTTAAATTTACTTTATGGAGATATGGAACTGTGCTGCTGTCAAATACATGAACAGAGTACTGGTCATTTAGAAAAAGATTTTAAAGATTTCTTTTTGAATAAAGCTACGTGATTCCATGAAAGACAATATTCAAAAAATACAATATTCTAACTGTGTACTCACGTTGTATTTACAAGTCTACCCAACTTGTAAGAAATTACGAGGCATGTTCAGAAAGTAAGTGTACTGTGACAAAAACGAGCTGTGGGTTTTTCAGGATTGGCAACACTGAGTGGTAGAGGGGGATCTCCTGACAGAGTGAGCATCGCAGGACCACGGTATTACTAAAACTCACGTTGTAGAGCCCAGCTGCGTGAACGATGTTGGTAAGAAATCCGGAAAAGTGCGAGCCACGTGCTGTGACCCGCTTCCCACTCGTCGAAGGAATAACATCTACCGAATTTTTTTCGCGAATCAAAACGGATTGCGGCGAAGATGCTATGAACGGAACGAGTGTGTGTAAGTGGTACAGGAAGTTTAGCAGAACAAATGTTCATGACTAACAGAGGAGTGGAAGACCTTCCATTTTGACTGCTGAGCTGGTGCCGAAAAGGCATCATTTTGGTCGAATTCCAGCTTCAGGGGAGATCATCAATGTACAAAGATATTGTGAGACCTTAAAAAATCTCAAAGAGAGCATTCAAAAGAAAAGGAGAGCTATGTTGACGAGAGGATTGTGTTTGTTGCACGACAACGCCCGTCCTCACACAGTCTTAGCCGCCAAAGCGCTGTTGGACTCATTTGGTTGGGATGTTTTGAACCACTTGGCGTCTTAATATTATAATAGTTTCAACTCCCTTAAGGCACACATGGGCGGAATTAAATTTTCAACTGACGAGCAGGTGCAGAAATAGGTTCTGAAGTTGGGGAAGGAGCTGGCGGGAATTCTTCGAGGAGGGTATAAAGAAGCTTGTGCCACGGCTTACAACACATGCATTGAACGGGATGTCGATTACGTGAAAAATAGTTAACGAAGGTATCAACAATATCCTGTTATTTATTTTCCAATACACATTTTCTAAAAAAAAAAAATAAAAAATCTAGTACACTTACTTTCTGAACAAGCCTGGTATAAGAACTTTGCTGTACACAAGGCGCCTAAAATTTACACTACAAATGGAAGTATCAACTATTTCAGTCTCAGAATAAATTTTAAAAAAACTGATAATGACCATTTAATAAAAAGCTATTTTTTTTCCTTAAATTACCTGAAAATATTAAACAAATTAAGTTGGAAAAATTCTATGGTTTAAAAAGGTATTTGGCTGAGAAAGCAGTATACAATTTTAGTGAATTCCAATTGTATTATTAGTTTTTAATTATCAATTTTTTTCTTTGTTTTTTTTCTTTTAGAATTATGTAAAATAGGCTCAATCATCTAAAGCCCCTCAATTTTATTATTTATTTATTTATTTATAACATTGTTTGTTTATATATGTATTTATGTAAATACATGAATTAATAATTAATTATTGGCGTATTCCCATATTGTATTTGCAATCAATGGAAATAAAAATTCTTACGTACTTCGTTGCTAACATTCAGTGGATATTTGTAGTAAGGAAAGCAAAACAAAATATTTCACGGGTTACCTGACGGCAGCTCTAGTTTTTGGGGTTTATTAACCATAGGTTCATTGCTACATTCATATCTTATTTCCTTTATTTTTAGATATCCGATTAACATTCACATCTACTTTTTGAAATCGTGTGGTTCTAATTCGGCATGCCATTTATTAAGAAATATTAACATGCGTGTAATAATAAATATAAAAACTGATATTTTTGTAAAATAATTGTGTTTCAGTAGTAAACAATATATAAATTGTTAAGCAATATAAATAGTAATTCAAAGTTGAATGATCGTTTTTTAGCAAAGAATATAGTACCTGTTCTATGTTGAAACTTAGAGTCTTTGAATTTGGAACTGTCAAGTTCACGTGCCGATTCGAACATAAGCCGCCAATATAGGCATTTGACTACTGTCACGTGTTTCTCCTCCCACCACACTAACGTCCAATGTACATTAGAATGCTGTGGTATAATACACTTAGTAAAGAAGCGGCTGCTTTTGCGGTCGTACAGTGAGGTAGTGGTAGTTGGCACTATAGCCTAGAAATGGAACAAGAAGAATTAAAAGTTGACTATCATAGAAAATATGTAGAGAACAATGCCTCCCTCCGTGGTAATGTACCAATTTATGTTTTTCTTGAACATTATAATGTTAAGAATTTGTCACAAAACACTTCGTTACTATTGACTTTTTATTATTATTATTTACTGACATTTAGCAATTCAATTTAAATAAACTATTAGTATTCATTATCAAGACTGTAATTTTACAGATGAAATTAGTCATCTGAAAAATGAAGAAGTCACTAAGATGAAGGAAAAGATTTTGGTAAGTTTAGTATTTAATTGTTTCTAGCTTTAATGTTTACATGTATAGAAACAATTAGTTAATCAAAATTTAAGAATGATTTGCACAAAAAAAGTTTAGATACTTTATTATTTGTGAAATATATTTTTTAGGGATCAAATACTTTGTAAATCATCTAGTTTAATTGTATGTTCCTTTCACATTGTACTGCAGTATAGTAAAATACTAGGAAATTATTTGATATTGGCTGTGGTTCACTAACAATTTGAATGCAGAACATAAACAAATATTCACTTCATACATTAACTTTATCTTATCCTAGCATTTAAGTTTCATCTGAAAATGGAATTTTACCTGTCTGCTACTATTTAAAAAAATAGTTTTCATAATATCTGTACTCAAGAATCTAATTAATTTCAGAATGTCTTCCTTATGTATTTCAGAAAATGCAGTCTGATATTATAGGACAGATAGATGAAAAACTAACTGAAATTGTAGGGGAAGTCATGAATGCAGTTGAGCAAAGTGAATTTTCTCACAACTCTTCAGATCAGTTGTTATATGACAAGGTTAAATATAGAAATCGAAAGTAAGTTTAATTTATTTATGTGTATACTGCTATAACAAAATGTTAACTCCAAAGTTACTAAAGTGATTATAACATTTCAAAATATTCTGTGATTGTAAGCACATACTTAAAGTAAATTTGATTTTAAAATAATCCTTTTGAGTTGCCTTAAGGCAAATTAAACAGGTATAATTTTTAGAGTCACATTTTGCATTTTAAATGTGAGTATAATACAACACTTATTGGAGTATTTTTTAACACTATAGACAGAATTCTCCTTAATATGTTAAGATTTTTTATGTTTATTGACAAATCTTTATTTTCTCAATTTTCCTCATGATTTTTGTTCAATTATTTGAAAGTTATGAGCCAAAAAATTAGGATGAAATAAGGCAATTATTTGTTAGATCAGGACTAATTTAATTTTTACTGCTATAAAATTGATTATTATGAACAAATATGACTTTATTACAAATAAATAAATAAATGGCCTTCAGTCAGAAAGAAATTTGTTAATTGCAAAAAATTGAAATAAACTATAATTTTTTCTGACTAAAGTACCTTTATTTATATTTGTATAAAATTGATTCCAGTCACCTTAATAGGTTTGACAGATATTTATGCCGTGTTCATAAAATATACACATTAATGTAGTGTATGGATAGAAACATGATTATTTCATTTTAGAATGACCCTATCTGAAAGTGCTAAATATTCTACCCTTTTTTATTAGACAACATTTATACTAAAATTCTCAGTTTTTCAATATCCAAGACTTGTGTCATTCAGTCACATACCCACCTTATTCTAAAAAGTAGTCAATTTATAGAATCAATTACATATACATACATTTTATTTTATTTTTAACACTAACTATATTTTGATAAGTATTCATGGTCGATTCAGTTTTGTTTGGATTGGTTCATTAGGGAAGATAATACACACAATACGAATACTATGTCCTTGGAGATTAAATACTGTATTTAGCCACATTATTGAAGTTTTTTGAAGTTTCATTGTAATATATACATTAATATCCATATAAATCAGACTTAAAAACATCATATTGATCATGAATGAAGTTATAACTTTTTGTTCAACAAAAAATAAGCTAATACCTTAGATTTTCATTAAAGTTTCAAATTATTTTCATGAAAAAGTTGTAAAATTATTCAAAGCAGTTATAGCTAATTTAATAAATTTGTACGACCTAGCATTGAGGAAATGACTGTTACATGTAACATTTACTATTATATTAATGTATTTGTACTTAGTTAAAAAATATTTGCTTTTATTTTGATCCCAAATTATTTCCCAGGAATCCGCCAAATAGTGGAACATTGCCTGAAAAACAATTTTTGGCTAGAGAGTCCATTTTAACAGATTTATTCAAGATAAAACATTTTCATACCATATATAATATATTTATTGTGATATTGATCATACTCTTCATGCATACTGCAATATATGACCTCACTGCAGATGGAAAGTAAGCAACAGTTTTATATATACAGGTTCATTCTGTCAATTTAATTATATTATAACTTATCATACTAGTCCATGCTAATGGATGAAAAAAATGACTGACAGATTTGGCCATATGTGTATTGTTTGTTTCTCAGTTCTTGATGGTATATATATATTTATAAAAGTGGTATAAAGTTGTGCATGTATTGGTAAATTTATTTAAACAAGGATAATAGATTAAAGTTTGCACTAATTTGCTTTTTCTGCAGTTATTAAGAATTTCACTTAGGTGTTTTTAATAATGTTCATTTTTCTTTCAAACAGGCTATCACTCGGTTTTTCTTTAATACTTTGGAATTTTGGAAAGTTTCCAAATGTATTCTGTATTTGGTTGGGGATGATGGCCTCTACACTTACAGTGTATTGGTGTTTTTACTACTGGGCCAGCAAAAGAATCTCATTTGTACCTCATTGTAAGTTGTTATCAAATATAATTTGAATCTTGCTTGTTAAATGTTAAAAAAGGTTGCAAGATTTAGCTATATTTCATCTACTTTTTAATTAAGTTTTATTAATAATTAGAGAAGACTTGACAAGAACTGTAAATTATTTACAAACTGTTATTCATCAGGATCTATTCTTTAATGTTGTTAAACAGTTTTCAGTTACTCTTTTTTATAAAAATAATGTACTGTACTACATTCATACATTTGTATTACCTTGACAACAAATAAGATGTACATTTTTATAGCCATTGTATTTTTACAGATAATCCAATTAGTACAATTTGTGTATCCTGATAGTTTGTTACTTCTTTTACCCATCGATTCTGATTCCAGATATCATCATGAAAATTTTTCTCTTTGTAGAGTTACAGTAGTTGTCTAGATTTGAATTAACAAAATATTTCAAAATAATACTCCTTTGTATATTTAAATCAGAATAAGCCAACAAAACAGAAAATTAGTAAAATTGTGTTCAGTCAAAAATGTGCAGTAAGCTGAAAGTAGCAGAATATTTCTTTGAAGGTAAAGCTGAATACAAGAATTAGTTATGATCTGTTGGATTTTGTATAGGAAACTTTCATTTTACGACAAACTCGGCGGTTATTGCAGCAGTCTGGAGGAGTTGAAGTAAATTAATTTCTCTCTGATAATTTGAAACATTGATAAATATTAATATATCTTCCATTCAGTATGCAAATAAACTATTTTAATTTGAATTAATGTTATTTTTCAGCTGTGGCATTGAAAATGTGGGATTATTTTTGGCTTATGGCAATTATTTTGTATCAGGTTATTTTTACTGTTATCCCAGTAACAATAGTGCTTGAATCATCTTTGCCACCAGTTTCATCTCTGATTGTGTTAACTGAGCAAGTAAGTAGTATATGAATTGGTTTGGATAATATATTTCTAGGTGATTCTAGAGGTAATGACTTAAATTGTTGGAGAGAATTTTATTATTGGTACAGGAGAATACAATATTCTCATTACATATTCATTCAGAAATTAATTTCATTTTTTACACATCCTACTTACATGATACTATCTTTGCTGTTTCAGAACTTTTTTCAAACTTAAGTTGTATCCATAATCAATATTTGGTAAATAGTTGAAAGCATGAACTTTCATTACTCACACTTGAAAGTTTAATCTATACATTTTTTAACTTTGAAAATGAATAATTTACCTATATCAAATTAAAGCAGATAAGAGGAGAATGAAAAAAAATTTAATACCATCTTCATAATTACATATTTTGCACACGTTTCCAAGAGCATCTACACTAAACTCAAGAGAATTCTGAAAAACCTTAATTGTTAGGAAGTACCGACTTTAATCTGTAACAATAGCATAGGTGAATGAATGTTTGTTTTTGGAGAGTGCACCAGTCAAACATTGCTTTGGAATGTTTTTGTACACTTACTGTGGATAAACCACTAATCGATTAAATTAAGTGATTTGGTGCAGGTTTACAATCTGAAGCATGTACTGGTCTAGCCTGTATGTATAAATGTTTTTAATTATGTTTTTTTTTGTGTGTTTTTCAATTGAGTATTGAACAATAGTCTGAATATTTATTGGCGCTTATAAATTGAAAAATTCCTAGTCTTATTTTCATATATTATTTAATCTCTTCTCATAAACTTGTCCTGTTTATTGCTTTCACAGCTCGTGTAGCTATACTTGCATATTCCAATAAATCTAACAAATACGGCAATTACAAATACTTAGCTCAGATGATTGGCTTTATATTTATCCTCTGGTAATTCTAGTATGTATTCAATGACATTTCCACTCTTACAACCAGACTAACCTTAATTCTGATGTGGTGATTAGACCAGAATTTAGGTGAATATCAACATTGAGCAAGGTGATACTGGTGGAGGAGTAGTTCCAGGTGAACTTAACAGGTTTAGGTTTTCAAGGAAATCCGAAAGGACATCTGGTCCATGGGTCCATAGTAAGAAAAAATCATATGTGAACTGGAACCAGTTTAAGGGTTTCAATTAAGAGAAATTTAGGTGTTGCTGTTACAGTTGTCCCATGAAGAGTTTGGGATAGGAGGGGGCCATCCAGGTGCTCATTGCAGTGTCACTTTTTTGTTGTTTTGAAAATAACTGGGTGAGAGAAATCAGAAAGTTAGTGTTGGGGAAAGAATTTGATGACAAGAAATATTAAAGTGCCGACAGGCCACTAGCATGGGGGATATTGGTGTATAGGAAAAAAACAAGATAATCAGGAGGGTGTCAGGTGGGAATGGTTTTGGGAGTTCACGGAAGGAAAATGTGAAGAGATAAAATTAAATAACACAATTAGATTGAAAAGAGAGAGACAGTGGTGCAGACTCACCTGAAATCATAGTTGGTCCAATTGGGCAGAGGTGACAAAAAAATACAAATTTTTGAGGGCCTTCGTCAGGAAGGAAGATCTGAACTATATATACTAAGCATCCCTGAATTATTGCTAGTTCAGCTGATTATTCTAGACAATAACATACCAGGTACCAAAGCCTTTTATTCTAGTTACAGCTTGTACTGGAAAGTTTGCTTAATCTCCTTGGCATTTGTCTTTGTTAACACAATTAGTGGAACTCTAATCTCTTTATATCCATGCAATGAGGAAATTCATTATTTGTCCTGCATTTATTTATAATGCTTTACATTATAGCATTCATTGCCTTTGTACTTATCATACAGTTTCAGTAATGGAATGTGTTTTCTTCCACTTGAATTTCAATGTATCTATTGCACAACTAAATATGACATTTAACAAATATCAAAATTCAAATTTACTGTTCTGTTGGTTCAACATTCAACATTAACTGTTCTGAATATGTTCATCCTAAATTTTGATGTAATTTTTTCTTGTAAATAATTTCTAAAGCATCCTAAACTGTTCTTCAGTGGCACTATTATAATAATTTGGTGTTATGCCTGGAATTTTTTAATTTATTCAAATATTTTGGATAAGTATGTGTAAAACTGTCTTGTATTAACAGGTCAGAATGATAATGAAGAGCCATGCGTTTGTTAGGAGTAATGCTCCTCGAGCTATCTCTTATAAGCCACACTCTGTTGATGATGATGATGATGATGATGAAGCCAAAACATGCCCTGATTTTGGCCACTACATTTATTTCCTCTTTGTACCAACCCTCTTGTACAGAGATACTTACCCAAGGTGAGCTATATTAAATATATTTACTTTAATGAAGGCTTTTTTTGAGTGTTGTCAACTGACCAGTGCAGTTGTATTTCTCTAGGCTCTTCTTAGGACTTGACGAAAGGGACAAGGATCCCAGAAATGTTGTGTGGTATTTATATTACATTTTTTTGTCTGTATTGACTATCTTTCTTATTCATTATTTTCAATCGAATGTAAATTTTTTCATTTTATATTTAATTTACTTTAGAAACTTTAAATGGCAGTGTTTTAATGGGCTTGGTATAACATTAATGTTTTGAATTTAAAAATTTCACTACATGTTGCTCTAGGACCATAATTGTCCTACAGTAAGGCCTGAAGCATGTAGTGTAACTTTATAACTAATTTTGTATATTAATATTTAACATAAGAAATTGAAGCACACTACTTAACAAATTTCATAGTGACGTTAATATCACTTGGTCAGTTCCTTTCCCACGAGTTTCGAAAGTTATCACTGTAAAATGAATCGCCAATTCAAATTTCTTTAGAAATTCTTTTTCATCCCTCAGTTCTATTCAAATTATTTCTTCCAACTTTCCTCAATCAATACTGCTTTTATTCATCTGCAAGACCTTAATTCCAATTGTTGTTGCTAATTTTCTGGTTCAGTCTCGTGTATACATTAAAAATTCTTACTGAACACCATTGAATTATCTAAAATACATTGTTAACAGAATTCCTCAAATTCTTAAATTTCCTCTACTCTATGGAATTATTTTAAAATTTTCATATTTAACCAATTTTTTTTCCATTTTAAAAACCTTAATGAATTTCTCTACCTATGAAAGCACAGTCAGCAATCATAACATTCCCCTTTGTGGTATTGAAATACTGGACAACACTAAGAATCTGTATTGAATGTACCTGTTGACTACTCATTGTAATCCATATATTTCTGGTTTTCCTTTTACTATTGTTCTGAATTTCAATTTCCTCATTTTTTGCTTTCCATGTTTCATCTTTCATATTTATTTTCTTTGATTGAATTTCCTCAAATTTTTAGGCCTGCATATAATCCCATTTAGCACGATTCAACATTTTCATTTGAGTTAAAATTGCCATTGTGAATCTGTTTCATTGTGTACGAGTTACTAATTAGTATTCTAAGGAAGTCAGGAGAATGTGCAGTTTCGGCAATCAACTAGACTCCATGCAAAACTATTTCCTCTTACTCAAATTGTCTTATAGTTTGAAATTATTATAAATATAATATAATTATATATGAAATTAATAATTTACAAATAATTGTAACAAATTTGTTTACTCCTCAGAACATCTGAAATTAATTGGAAGAAAGTTTCTTGGTACTTTGTAGAAGTCATAGGAGTTATTTTTTATATAAGTTTTCTATTCGAGAGATTTATGATACCAGTGTTCAGAGACTTTGGTATTACACCAATGTCACCAGAAAACTTGGTGGTTTCTATATTTGGAAGTATGATGCCAGCAACAATGACTTTATTATGTGGTTTCTTCTGTCTTCTACATTCTTGGCTAAATGCATTTGCTGAAATCACACGCTTTGCAGATAGAATGTTCTATAAGGTAAAAAAACTTTATTTTTATAATATAATTGTTTACATTTAAAGTTTTTCTTAGCTCAACTCTATTGATATAACAAATTTTGAATCAAAAATTTTATCAGACAATAAGTTTCCCTATAATCCAGGCGTTATGATACCTGTTGGATTATGGGAGAAATTGTAATTTTAGTTTCACTTAGTGTGGTCTCATTCCTAGAAAGTTATGTTTGGTTAATTTTATAAACCAGGATTGCTGAATGAAAATTGGAATTATTAATAATCGAAATTTAAATATTTTAAAGTTGAATGAAAATATTTAACCTCTAAGCTTGATGGAACATGAGATTAGAAGAAGAGAGATGAAAATATTTAGGTCTTTAAAAATTCTTGTATATACATGCAGTAATTATGTCTTTGATTTATCTTATCGGGATATATTACAATCTGTAATAATTCCAGTTACATAGTGAAATCATTTGAAAAGTTTTAACTGAGGAGGAATTTGGTGTTCCCCTATAATTGACTCTCAAATCCTTCTGTGTAGGATTGGTGGAATGCTAATTCTTATGCTGCTTACTATCGTATGTGGAATGTTGTGGTTCATGATTGGCTCTACACCTATGTTTATAAAGACTTGTTTGAGCTTCTCAGACCTGCTGGCAGATCAGCTCCAACTCTGGTAGTCTTCCTTCTTTCAGCTCTTGTTCATGAATATATACTTGTATTCATGTTTGGATTCTTTTATCCTATGTTGTTCCTAGCTTTTGGAGTATTTTCATGTGAGTATTTATTAAATGTTTAATTGTCTTAATTATGAGTTGTTAATAATGTCTTATTAACTATTTGCAGTTGGTTTGTTCTTTGTGACACATGATAAATTGCGTGGGGGCAATGTTTTCATGTGGTTGTGCCTGAGTACTGGCTGTGGTCTTCTGGCCAGTATGTACTGCATGGAATGGTATGCTCGTATTAACTGCCCTCGATTACTTGTAAGTTTGTATAAACTATTTACTCATTTACAATAATTCTGCTACTATATATTTCTTATATTTAACTTAACTTTTTGTGAGCATTCATTAACAGTATATTAAAAATAGGAATATCATATCTGTAATTTTCAATATTCAAATCCACGTTTCAAAGCAGTTTTTCCTGGCTCACTCCTAAATTCAAATACTGTGTTTCCAATTAAGTGTTACTTGACACAGGCTGTAAATAAATTGTTTTCAAATAAACAACTTACTTTAATATTTCAGTATTTTTTTTATTTCAACTTGCAGTCACAATTTTACTTAATGCTTTAAAGAGTTAATGGCATATATTTGTGAATCATTTTGTTTAGCAGTTTTCTTATTGAATAGTTCATAATGTAATTTTTATCTATAAAAGAGCTTTGAGTGGTTTCAGACAGTTTGTTACTATTCAAACAGTGTAAAACTCCTCATCTCCAAAAAATATAAAATTTTATTTTCCAGAATTCATCATGGGACTTTTTTGTACCACGATCTTGGTTCTGTAATGCTGTGAAACCACTACGATGAACAGACTCCCACTTACATTAGCCATATTTTTATACCAAAGTTGATTATTGTGCCATACACATCACGAAAACAAATTAGTATTGAACTTTTTTTGTTTTATGTATATTGCTTAGTTGACAAGTGATCATACTTTTAAAGCCCTTTACAAATTTTTATTTTAGTTAATAAAACTTGTGCTCATTATATTAGATAATCCCATGTATACGTACGAATAGTCGTAACTACTTATATTAATTTTATGAGCCTATCCTTAGTTCCTATGATGCATATATTGTGTATATGGGAAACATTCATAATGTTAAATATGCGCGTCATGGTGCCTACTTAAAGATTGTATGCGTTTACCAGTTTGCTCTGAATTTTTATGTAAGGCTTTTTCCATTTGTACCAATATCTAAAGACTGCTATGTAACCCTTAATGTTCAGGGTTGCTGTGATACAATTACCTGTGTAATAATAGTAGGAATTTTGTAAATAGTTTATATTTTATATATTTATAAAGAAATTCCCTACTTTTTTCTTGCACTGATTACAGTGCTATGTTCAAGTGTAAATATCACAAGTTTTTTCCCATTCTTGAACCACATTTTATTTACATTCAATCCTGTAGAATTTAACTGGTGCCAACTTTTTGTATTTTTCATTTTAGAAATTTGTAATTTTAGTTTTCTTCCCCAGTGGTCATGAATCTGTTTATTTTCAACATTAAATTATATTAGTCTGAAAAATTGAAAGAATAAATTGGAAAACTTAACTTTCTATTTATTTACTCTAAATACAAAGTATTTCAGGTACAAAACTTCTGAAAATATGAATACATAGTATGAATATTTTCATTTATATACATGTATGTCCAAATATGTAATTAAATTTTAATAAATTTGTACATACAAATATTTTAACATTTGAAAATATATTTGCAATGCACAGCATTGAATTTTTAACATGTTCATTATTATGAACAAAATTATCTTCATAAATATTAAAAACAGATTAAATCTGTTTAATACAACACCAGGGCCCTTATAATGGATATGAGTTTAATATTTTAAACACCAAAACTTAAATATGTGCTTATTGAGCAAGACAACACATCTGCAGAGAAAGATGGTGCAAGAATTACAGGGTGCTCTGTGTATGGTAATAATTTCAAAGAATTGGGATGAGATTGATTAAACTGAAGCAAGGTATTTTCAAACATATTTTTGTTTGTATTATCCTGTGCTATTATCAGATATTACTATCTTAGAATGTTACTGCACAAATTGTTGAAAAAATCCTGGCTAAACAATTGTCACACATGAACCTATATGGTTAATTTAACAGGAACCACTGTTGTTCTTGCACATTGGAATTTACAAAACAATCTACAATCCAAATAAAGATTGTGCTCACTACTGTCTGGAACCCTGCAGATAATTAGAACAGTGTCAGCAATAACATGATCACACATTTCTTAAATAGTAATACAAAACCTGGTATTGAGGTAATAGGCAACATCCTTAGACTGTACCACAACCTGAAAACTGCACTCGTGAGAATTTGTCAGAAATATAATACTGTCTTCTTTTAACTGACTAGGTATAAAAACATAGTTTTCAAGATTTTTTTATAGTGAACAAGAATATTTCACTAGTTTGTTTTATGAAGTTCACTCCAAAAGTAATGCACACTTTTCATTTAAATTTATTTTCATTTATGGAGTTCATACATACATCCTTTTCACTTGTGCTCAAATTTATTTCAAACCAATCCCTTAAGTGGAAATCATTCTTCAAAAGCAACATGTGAGAACTAGTTAGTGGTAACCACCTACATGAGGTTGAAAAGGGTGTATGGAGATGCTGCTGTTGTCCACAGTAAAGTTAATCAGTGAGCAAGCTTATTATGTGGTGAAAGAGAACACGTCAATATTCAGGTTACTCTTCGCAGCAGCAAATCTTACACTGCACGAACTCCTGACAATGTACAGAGAGATAACAGGGTTGAGAGGTTCGGATTATGATGAAAAATGAAAAAAAAAAATAGGAAAGCTGTAGGATGAAAATGTAATATTCAAATAAATGTTGCGCATTACTTTTGGAGTGACCTTTGTATATATAAAAAATAGCATGACTAATTTTCAAGCTAAAGTGTGACTAGAAATAGAATATATTTAGAACAATTTTTTTTTTTCACACTAACAAAATGCTGTAGTACTTATGACCACTGCATGCGACAGACTTGAGGAGGTAACAATATATTATTAAATGCAGCTGGGAGATCTGTAGAAGGCGTTGAAGCTGAATATTCCTGCACTCTAGATGTTAGTATGTGACTTGGTTCTCCCACTGAAGCGGCAATTCCTTTTGTAGTCAAAAAACTTGACATTGGCAGACTTGGGGCTTGCTGTAAAAAAGTAATTATTTACTTAGTAAAATAACAAGTTAGCAATACACAAATTATTAGGTTAAAATAAGAGAAGTCACTCATATGGATATATTGTGAGATGAAGTATTTTCTGAAGGTCTAATAATGATACAAGCCAAACTGTATTTTTACAAAGATTTTCAGGTTTTTTTATATGCCAATGTTGTTATTTACTAGTACATTTAAACTAACTGATCACTCCCTTTTAATCTTTCAAATTCTACCTGCAGTTTTTCTATGGAAATTATACTTTCTTTATACACATTTCAAATAACCTAAAAAGCAATGACTAAATATTACAGAAAAATAATACATACAATTATTTATTATCAGATTATTGAATTCTGAATAATAGAAGCTTTAATTGTGTTATTCGAGGAGTAATTAATGATGCAATCACATAGAAATAAATTGATTGATATACCCATCTAACATTAAAAATTGTCTCATTTTGGTGGGGGATAAAAACAAATTCACAAGCACCACCAAATGGTGATTATATTATTCATAATACCAGGTGATTATGTATGTTGAAACCAAAAAAACACCTTCAATGAATTTAAGCACTATTTTTGTTTAAGCTGATATAAATGTATTTTATGTTGGGAGAATAAATGTTCAATGGTTCTCCATAGCCAAATGCAAATAAAGTAAGGATGAGATAACAATTCTGTGGTATTGCAATTTGTGTAGTTTTTAACGACACTCGACCTTGTGGAATTTTCTGATAATTTATTACATTTGTTTTGCCTTTATTCCAGGAAAACTGTAGATTTAATTTATGAGATTAATTGCAAAAAAACACCTGATACATACCTTATCATTAATTTCTGGAAATATTGTGCTCAGGTTGAAATTTGCAAGTGAGTTTCCTCCAACAGCAGGAGACGGTGGTCGATATGAGTGCTCATCAGGCAAGATGGGAGAACCCATAGCTAAGAGACCCAAATCAACAAGACCATTTTCGTTTCCACGCCGTCTTGTTCCACGAGATGACTGTTGCTTTGAGCATGGTTGATTTCCTCTTACTCTTGTCCCACGTCCGTTGCATTTGGGCTTGTTTCCCGTAGGTAAGAGAAATGGTTCACTAAAATTTCCTCCCATTTCTGGTAATATACTACTTGAAGTACCATTTGTAACATTGTAACTTGATGAATACATATTGTTGCTCTGTGAAGTTGGTACACTGCTAGATGGGTTATAATTGAAGCTACTATTTGTGTATGCTGGTTGACTAAAATCATGTTGATTTGGTGTGTCATGTTGCAATGATGTTGAGCTATCAACAGATGTGAAATAATTACTTGGCAACACTGCCTCAGAGTTGTATGTATGGGATATCTGTAATGATCGGGATTGTGAAGTATGATTGTAATTTTGGCAAAATTTGTCCGAGTTCATTTTATCTTGAGTCATGCCAGTACTGGGCCCAATTAATGCTTCAGCTGAATAGCTGCTAACAGGGGCTTTATAGTTTGTCTGTTGTTTCTGCCACGAACTGGCAAAACAGGCTCCACCTTTACGTTCCCTTTGTCGCCTTCGGCCAACTCTTGATGGAGCACCTTTAGCTTGTTGTTGGTCAACAAGTTGACTGACGGACAAGAAACTACTGTAAGTCTTCTGCTTATCAACAGTTGTCTTTGAGCACATTCTATCATCTGTAACTACTGGCGGAGGACCTGAAGGGCCTAGTGCTAGGTCACCGACAAGTGTAGGAAGTGTTGACGGCACATAAGACTCTTTCCTTGGTGTCCATGCTGGAAGAGGATAAGTTTCACTTTGTTGGAGTTTGCTAGGTGCCCATGGTAGTGAGTATGTATCTGCCTGCTTGCTTGTATTGCACATATTTTGTTGTGGTACAGGTTCTTGGTAAGGTATACTATGACTTCTTGATATGTTAGAATTGGAATAAAATCCGTCTGATGAATAATTTCTGGAGTCATATGACAATATGGATGAAGAGGCATTGTTGGCGAACATGTTGCTATTGACCCGAGTACTATTGCTACAATACTCAAAATCTTTATTTGTGGTAACAGATGAAATTGTGGGACATGTTGAAGAAGATGTGGGAAATAATGTCGTTGGGACTGTTGGAAGGTTATTACGAATATCAGGACCAGTTACAGAGTGATTTACTTGGCTTTGAGATGTTGAGAAGAGAGGAGGGGGCAACGAAGGCAAACTGACTGACTGATCATGAGTTGCTACATGTCTTCCAGATGTGAGAACTGGAAGATTAGGTCTGATATCTGGTGCTGCTGAAGATGCAATAGGTAAACTATTTTGAATTTCAGATGTGGTCATCATCTGTGAGTGAGATGATGTAGGAAACAATGATTTATTGACTGTATTTCTAGAATCAGAAGATGATGATGATGTAAATAAAGATGCAACAGACGCCAAATTGTTGGTATTACCATGGTCTACTACTGTCTGTCCAGAAGAGACTGAAAACAAAGCTGGGGTCATTGTTTGCATATTATTTTGTAATGTTGGTGATGAAGAATGTGGAGGCAAATTTTGGGCTACTGAATGAGTAGTTAAAACATTACTAGATGATGTCATTGGGAATAAACTGGCTGTAATAGGTGGTAAATTGTTGCTTATATCAGAAGCAGAAGAAACATGTCCAGAAGATGTTGGAGCAAAAAGTACAGGTGAGACTGTTGGTAGATTACGAATGTCAGAAACAGTCATTGAATGAGATGTAGGGAAAATGGATGACAAATTACTGCGAACATCAGGAGTTGTCATCCAGTTTACAGGTGGCCTTATAGTATTACTAGGTGGCTTGTTTTCAACAAATGATTGGTTTCTTGCATTCAAAACAGCTGACGAAGATTTGAAATTTTCATGCTGAGATGTGCTAACGACAGGGTGTAATGAATGAACTGATGCATCCAAATTAACAGAAATTCTATTGTCACAACTAGTGGCAAAGCTATAATTTGGAGCACAGCCTGCAACAGATTTATGCATATTATTTTTAGTGATTTGATTGTTTGTTTTATTAATATTGGGCAATGGTATTTCAATGTCCACACCTTCATTTACAACTTTTGATGTACAACTTGAGTTGTTGATATTCACTGAGCCACTTTTAGATACACTGAAGTTTTCAAACTGATGCACATTACTCACTGCTGTCATGTGGGGCATGGTGCTCCAGGACAAAATTCCTAGATTTGAAGAATTGTGAGCTAAAGAAAATGATGAAATGGCTACAGATTTTGCCTCATCAGTCACAGAATATCCAGGGTATTCATTGCTTGATATATTAGCAAATGGATTTACAGCCATTGCTGACTGCCCAGTGCTTAAATCTATTTTCCCTAAACTGCAACTAGGTGGTTTACTTGTTAAATTTGTGCTTTTTAGCTGTTCTGTGTTTTGTTTAATTGATAACTGTCCTTTATAAGATTCAGTATTCATATCATTTGATTTTAGCTCTGGTGCATTATGCTGACCAGAAAAATTTACACTGTTAAATAATGACTTTTCTTCAGTACCTGAAATGAAATTTGCAAGTTGTGGTAGAAGTGATGTGTTACTTTCAGGCGTTTGCTGATTTTCTTTCATGGATGGATGTTTCATTTGTGTATTATCTTCTACAGACTTCTTGGTTCCAGTATTCTTTTCAAATATTTCAGATGAACAAGCTTCAGAATAAGAATAACTATTATGGAACATTTCATTAGTATTTAAGATAGATTTAACATCCTTACCATTATTGAACTTTCTAATGGTGTTGTACGATTCATATGCAAATGGGAAGTTGTTATTTGGAGTCTTAAAAGGTGCTGATTGCATCTCTGTCGATGGTGCTAAAGACAAATTAATATGCTCTTTTGGTAAAATAGCATTAGTTGGTACACCACAAGTGTCATTACTTTTGTGTTGAGTAACAACTTGAGATGATTTTACATTTAGATTTCTATCATCTGAATATACTTGTGTTCCTATACTTCTATTCGGATTTTTAATAGTTCCGTTAAGCAATTTTTCTGCAGTCGAATCAATCGTTTCATTTGGTATGGTCCAGTTTTTAATCCTCAAACTATCCGAGTTTTTGTTAGACTTTTCACTTTTATTTTTTCCTGAACTCTGGAGAACATAATCTTCTGTAAATCCTGATCCTTGCGTAATACTGTCAACATGAAGCAACCCTGAAGAATTGTTAGCTCCAAGTTTATTAATATTTTTCATTTCTATTTCTTTCACTTTATCTGGGGTCTTTGTTAATGCTCTTGTAAATTCTGTGGCATCTATATTCCCTATCTGTAAAAGTGTTGAGGTTCCATGCATACTGTCTTCTGTAGATTCAACAATCATGTCAGATACTTTGGATGTTGATACAAGAGGAAAAGCCAACAAGAAGGCAGCAGTCGGTGAAATTGATTCAGAACTATGTCCACCTGGAGGAACATGCAAAGAAGCAAACAAATCAGTAGAAAACTGACCCAATTCAGGCTCACCTGGGCCCGTAATTGGCATAAAAGTACTACATGATGAAGGCATACTAATACCATAAGATGTTGGACAGTCTACTGTTTTTAAAGCCCCATTTTCAAATTCTTTCAATGAATTTTGATTGGGTTTATTAGTCATTTTAGAAGAGTCCTTATTAGACTCTAATGAAGTAAGAGAACAGGCTATAGTTTTATCTGGTCTTTCATGATGAGACCTTTCAGAATGTATATCTATAGCAGTGCTACAATTATTAAATTTTAGTACACTTCCATATTCATTTGGAAAACTAACTGAAGAATCAGTTACTTTAATACTGCTCTCATGCGCAAGGTCCTTATCTGATCTTTGGGGTATATTACTTTTATCAAGTTTTAAACTATTTTCATTTAAGTCACATCTTTTCTGACCAACTGTGCCATTTTGACAGGGCTGTATATTTGAAACCAAATCTGTAAATGTTTTTTCACTTTCTGGTAAATCTGAATGCTCTGTTTCATTGGATTTATTTCCTTGCATATCAACTCTCCATAACTCATGAGTCTGAAAAATGTTGTCAGTTAGTTTATTGGATGGTATTGTGTCCAATATGTGTCCAACAGTTTTGTCCAGCCAAACATTATCTGATGCAGTGGTTTTCTCCTCCAATTTGCTGCAACAATTTAGACTTTTTTCAGAAGTAGTAGTAACACTACTTTCAGTTGGAATTTTATTGAGACTATCTTTACTTTTATCATCAACATTGATCCCACAACTATTGTCTTTGCTAGAGTATTCTGTTGAAGGCATTTTTTTCTCACATTTTTCAAAATTAGAGTCATTCTTTGATGTTGATAAATTTGTCCCTGCGTTTGACATTATTTCCAATGAATCTCGAATTTCTTTTCTTGAAACAATAGGATCTTCCTGAAAATCTTCATTTTCCGGATTTTTTGTGGAATCTAAATAATTTTTCACTTGTTCAGAAGCTTCCTCATTACCAGCACTTTTATGTTGAGAATCTGACACAATACTTGAGTGGTTTTCATGTTTTTCAGTGACCGATGCTGGAGGCCTGATGTTGCATAAAGAGTCTATGCTGTATGGTACAAGTTGAACACTAGCAGATGTGAGACTTACTTTACTAACATTTGAGGTATTTTCAGAACAATGATCTGAGGTAGTTTTAACATCACAGGCATGTTTTTCCGCTGATTCATCAATCTGTAAGTCTTGTCCACTATCTAATAAAGTATCAATTTTTGACTTTTTATTGCAATTTGAAATTTCTAATGATTCTTCAAGTTTTCTCTTGGATGAAAGATCATATGTGTTAATAGTTCCATTAGTTTGACTATTACCAAAAATGACATTAGAAGGATTTGCTGTTTCAGAATTTACAGCCACATTTGCAATATTGTTTACTTCTGAATCGTCTTGTACATTACAATTCTCATCAGAATGACTTTCTGATGAAAGCGTAATTCCATTATCCTTAAACTGTGCTGATAATTCTATGTTTGAGACAGAAGGTTTTTCCTTCTCAACAATATCTTTCTTTTCAATGCATTTATCTTTACATTTCTTTGGTGAAAATGGTTTACCTAGGTTGTTTTTCATTTCACCTTTATATTTTTCTATACAGGTTCTTGAAGTACTTGTCTTGCTGCTGCAAGTTTTATTTGATAAATTAATTTGACTGATAACTCTGTTAGGTAAATGTTTTGATGTTAAGGCAGGGATGGGAACCTTGTTTGCAAATGTTGTAGTAGTAGTATCAAGAATAGTCCTACGTACTGAGGTAGGTTTTTGAACAAGCAATGGGTATGTTTGTGGTCTTTGTAGCACAAAAACTGGTTTAGGTGGTGGCACAACAACTGGAAGAATGCTTCCATTAGCTAAAATAAGTGTTCCTGGTCCCAAAGGTGCATTAGATGCAGTTGATGCTGGTGCTGTCAAAACAACAGGATTTGTTTGAGTTTTACGAACCAAAACAATGTTATTTCCTGCAGTTTGAACAGTTTCTCTATTTGATATTTTGGCCTTCTTACCAATCTTCTTGGAAACAGTCTTACTCTGTCCCAAATCATTCTTTTTCTCTCTACTAGCTTCAGTTCTGTTCTTTTTTGCATCATTTTTAATTTTTGTTTTATCTGTAATTTCTAAAAGTGAAAATGGTGTTAAAGACTTGTTTTTACAGTAATTCTGTTAATGAATGACACAATTATTAGATAAAATTCAACCTACTAGTATTAGCATGTTGTAAGTATTTCACTGCATCTTCTAATGAAACTTTACCAGTCCATTTTTGGGGGCGCTGAGCAAGTTTCTCAATATCAGGGCCACTTGGGACTGTAATCCCTGCATCTTTTAGAAGACCAGCCAATAGTTTAATGTGTGATATCAAATCTGCAACCCTCTGTTTTAGCTGTTGTATCTCAGATACTGCAAGATCATACATTTTATGTGTGAAATTTAATTAAATTAATTGCATCTTCCCATGATTAATTATTTTTGAACCAAGATAAATTACCTGCCAGTTGACATACCAAATAATTTTATATAGTTAATTAGAAACGAATACATAATTACTGAATCTTGGAATTACAAAAAAAGTTTTGAGAGTTAAAATTATATTTAATTTTAAAAATATTATGTAACATATAAATGTTAACACAGCATACTGATTAATGTGTTTTTTATTGTCATAAAAAATATATAGTCTTGAATTTTAAAAATGCTGCTTTTACTGAATGTATTTTCTGCATTTGCAGTGTACAGAATCATCCTATAGACAAATCAGAAACGGCAAACAGTGAAATTATTAAAAGCTATGCAAATTTTCACGAGAATGAATACATGATTTGAGTTTTAAAAATTCTTTACAAAGGAGAACATATGAAAATTCAAATTCATGTTATACAGGAATATTGCAAAATTAATATTACTCTTGACACTACCACAATTTGTTTTCTTTTTATTAAATAAGGTTATAGATAGATTAAAAAGTATTGGAGACAACAGCATTATTCAGTCAGTAATGAATTAATTTACTTGAAAGATATTATTTTACAGTCATAGAATACTGACTGCTATTATGAATATCACATATACAAATTCCAAGACAACAGAAGCCCACATAATGAAAAATCTGGCTGGAATTATTTTGTATTGATTATATAAGATGAAACAGAGCCTCTGTTATATTATGAATAGGAAAACACACTGCCTTTTCTGTAATAAATATATATTAAAAATAGACCACCTTTCTGATGAAAAAAAAAGTGAGTTAGAATATTATAGAATACTTTTAATAGTGAATAATAAAACTAATCTGCACATCATAAATTCATACACGGAAAATAGTAAGTATAATCAGACGATGGAAATAGCACAAAATCCAGTGGTGTGGATGTCTCCAGCAATAAGGGCCTACATTTTACTATAATCATTAGTGTTCATTATTACAATGGTTTTCCTTTGTCAACAGATAGAATGTTGATGGAGGGATCAATCCTCAGCGGTTGGAGGACTTTGATCTCTTGTTCATGCTAACTTAAACGTTTTTATTGATTCACTGACAAGGAATTCCATCATGTTTGAGATAAGTGATGATTATATTATAATTTTGGCACATGCTTTTAGATGTCGTGTTGATGACCAGGGCTAATTGGGGTTGTTCCGATTACATATTATGGTAGGTAGTAAAGCAATATGTTTACTTCTGTTGTAAATATTATATAAAGGGATAGTCACATATAATGAGTATATAACAAAATTATACAAACATTTAATTTTAATGTGATCTGTTCAGGTTAGACTTAATTTCATTGTTTCACAAGTGTTACTCAAGGTCACAATTTTCCAACAACAATTTCTTTCTGTCCAGAAACCCTCCTTAAATAGTATTACTTCATGAACAATAGAAAAATCAGCAAAAACAATTGCACAAAAATGTTGTAATAGTTTACAGTGTGGTTAAAGGACGGGGATCAAATTGAGATAATTGCTGTATCTATTGTGTGTCAAACAAAAAAGACAACTAGTAAGTACATAAAATTTGATGCAAAATGTTGGAATCAATTTATTTTTAAAATATTTTCTTGTTAATTTTATTTTGCAATATATATTGAAAATATGGGGTCGAAATTATTGATAAACAATTAAAGACAACACTGCAGAGAAGAGTAGGATGGTATATTATGTAGAAAGCAGAACGAAATTTTAATTAGCAGAATTATTTCTAAAACATATAAATATTAGCACTCACAGCAAGTTTTATCTATCAAGCCTTCTTTCAAGTTTTCATTCTCCTTATGCAGTTGACGAATATATTGTGCCGCATTTTCTAAAATGTAAACCTTGCTCACTGACGAGACTGAGTTGTGATTGGGTAAAAGGCAACCAAGATTTTTAAAGCAATCGTTCAATCTCTTCCTGCGGTCACGTTCCCATTCCTTATTTTTGCTGGAAGTAGTTATAATTATTAACTGCTTTTCAAATTACTTATAGCAATATCATTTTCGTTAAAGTAAACATAAATAGCATCGTTCCATTTAAATACAATTATATGACATTTACACTTTATCTAGGTTATGTCACTACAGATGATATACAAACAATGAAATTACCTAGATTCTTTTTTAGGCATAATTACGGATCTGTGAATGCTCTACGGCAACATAGGAGCTGGCTCACTAAAACCAGCATTATAATTCGTTAAATAACAATATGACAAATTAAACACAGCGTTTTGTATTGCATACTTTGTCAACTTTCGCTCTAGGTAGTCAATTGTTTATAGTACCAACTTACATTGCCTGAAATCTAGATACGAGAAAATTTCTTATAACTAAAGAACAGCCAATTTCATGTCAGAAAAAAATATATTTATTTATAGAAAATTACACTACGTTTCGTCGCTAATTTGCGACCTCTTCAGGTATAAACCAGATGCGAAAATTATTTCAGGCTAAGCATCTATTTATTAATTAAATGCTGTTGTGTATTTATAAGTTGTCTTAATAGTCAGATATATATATATATATATAATTATTAAATGAGAAAATTTCTTGTTTAAATTACGGAGCTACCTCTAATTTTTTATTATCCCATATAAACAACTATTAGACACAGAACGGTTCTTGAAATAAGAAACTAAATAGGGTTTCTCTAATATTTATACTTTATATCAAAAGTAATTACAATGACATGGAATTGTGAGTCTATTTACTAAATCATAATACATCATCAATTAAAAGCGAAAAAGAAAAATTGTTTCACTATTATACTGTATATTTTTTCTTGAAATATGTAGTATACAATTAGAGCACGCATTGTAATAACCATTGACCGTTGACAGTATAGGACAATATTTATGTTTACGTTATTCTCAAATATAATACAATTATTAGTTCCAGTTCATAAATTAAGATAGAAGTATTCGGAAAAATAATATATCTGAAACTGATCATTGGACTTTGATTAAAATCTAATATTTCTCCACGTCAAAAGTCCTGAAGGTAATGTCCAAATGACAGACTTTCCGAAAAATTATAGAAAATTCAGTTCACATAACCGTGTTTTATTTCTATTTAAATAAAAATCTAATACATCTAAAACAAGAAATGTCCCCCAACGAAGTGCTAGAAACCGAAAAATGTAGAATTGTTCTTATATTAGAATAAATTCTTATTAAATCAGCCAATCTTTAAATTAAGATTTACTTTAATAATGAGAAAAACAGCAATATACAGACCAAAAAGTGATGATATAAATACCAAAACATTTTTGGAAACCTTGTACCTTTCTTCAGGTGCTAAGAAAACTAAAAAACACAAGAGCCTAGAACGAGACAACCGCGCAAGTCAGTTGACAAAACTCAAAATCTTTTGAATTTGTGTGGTATTTATATCATCACTTATTTTGTCTGTATTGGGATACTTTTCTCATTATTCATTTACAAAGCAGACGTAATTTTTTCATTTTAAGATTTACTTTGAAAGGTATGCATAGTGAAGGAAGCCCGCCAATGGAACACATCGAACATTTAGACTGATTCTACACAAAAATATCAGGAAATCCTGACAACTAGAATAAATAAATCAGCTAACAAAGTCAGGATTTTGGATATTTACTATAACACAAGAAATAAACGACTCGGTTAACAGACAAAAACAGAAATTAATTTGGTACAATATAATTTGAAATTTGTAGACGTTTCGATCAACTTTTATGATCCTTGTCAATACTATCGCCAGATATGGCGATATTATTGATTAGTATCACAACTGTTGTTCGTAACGTCTACAAATTTCAAATTATATTGCTCAAAAATAATTTGCTTTTTATCTGTTATTCGCGTCGTTAATTTCTTATGGATCTTACAGATGTTAATTTTGTTTTTTACGATATTTAAAATACATCTACAATTAAGTTAGGTGTACAAAAAGACGAACAATGCTTCGTCCCAACTGTCGGACCTCTTTAAATTATTCATTAACGAGAAAGAAAACTATTTGAATATAAATCTGTGGAACACAAAAAAATCTTCACGATGCTGTTGAAATCAAATTTCGATTCTAAGAAGTGTAAAAAAAATTCAATTCACAAGTAGATATATATAAAAAAAATTAAATTCATGAAATTAATCCCCGAAATATTTTCTTCTTGGTATATAGGGCATTTCTCTTTAGCCTAAACGTAACACTTGTTTCGAAAACGATGGTGCTTATCTTTGACAATGTAGCCCAAACTGAATTTTTTATTTCCTATTCGATTAATTAAATTAAATTTCTGTTTTGTGCAGTTTATAATGATATGGTGTTCTAAGATATTATTAGTTCCTAGAAATTCCTACATTTGGTTGTAAATATGCAATGATCTTAGCCGCGAAGTTGCCATCTGTCTTCCACTGGTGTAAATGTTACGCTGGCGGATTCGTTATACCCTCTGGCGGCCATAAGCCAAACTATGTCCTAGTGAATGAAGAAATGCGTGGTGCTATACAGGAATGTATGTAGGTAGACAGTATTCTACCAAGCTAAAATATCTCCCTGACGGAAAGCAGAAAGACGACCACGACACGACTAGGCTCACTAGCAATAACAGATACGGAACGCTCCTGCTCTCTTATATGGGTCGAAGCCACTTTACCACCTTAAATAACCGGTTTGAGTAGTCAGTATCAAGGAATCGTATTCTCGGTTCATGTGAACGCTTTAAGTAAAGTTTCAGGTAAAAGCCGATGTATTTAAAACACAATAAAGCAACAAGCGTTGTCCTGAAATGGCCAATGCATTTAGTTTTGAAGTAAGCCGCTGGTGGGATCGATAGTGTCGCCGCATGTTACATATCATATCCTATAATCTAGCCGCAGTAGGCCTACTTGCTCTGGCAAAAGTTATGGAAATTTTTCAGTTCAACGGATGTTTTTTTTAACATAAAATATATAATCAGATTAATATATTTCAAATAATTGAACGAGTCGGTTAAAAAATGGAAGACGGAGGAAATGAATGACTATTCCCATATATGAAATTGTAATTTGCATTTCTTTCGAGGGCGAATCCTTAGGAAGTATGTTTCATCTAATCGTCGGATACAGCAAGTGGTCCTGTTAAATGTCTCGAAACAATATCAATCAACTATGAAATATCTCAACAATTCAATTTTAACATGTGTTACGCTTGTGTGGTCCGATCGCTAATGAACATGTTGTTAATGCGACCTTAAATAACGCTATTAAAGAAAATACCGTTGAAGTAGTGAACGACAGTACTACAATTCTTTGAACTCCAAAGAATATAAGTTGACTCATATTGTTTTCAGTTAGGACGGTGGCCGTTAACGAACGCTCCGAAGGTTATGTAAACGCAATTCAAGGCAAATAACAGGTAAAACTAACGACAATTAAAGAAAACTTTTGCCAATGATTGGTTCTGAATTTACAAACCGCGAAGTACTAAAATTTACTTGAACTTATACGGAAATGAAGGTCACCAACTACAAGGACGACAGTAATCAATTACGTACTTGGTAAATGTGGCTGGAGACTAATAAATTATCCGCTACTGGAATTATTTATGTGTAAAGTATTTATAGACTTAATAATAAACATTATGTGTTATAATGCGTTAAATATTCAAACTATAATAAAGACGTACTGTAAGATAGTTTAAAGACGCAGAATTTGGTAAAAAAAAGGACCGGTCAAAACTAAAATTAGGGCTTCCAAAAATTTTCAACTTTTAGTTTTTTCTTCTTTCTGCACGATTGAGCCTACAATGTTCATCAATGCCTTAAATTACTTTTGTTGATTCGAGGGAGTGTCTTTTGCCGTCCTCCAGCTAATAGTTATTGTCTAATAAAACCAGTAATTAACGACCCGTATAACAGACGGTAATAGAAAATAACTTTTGAACAATACAGAATTTAAAAGTAAGTAGGTGTTTCTTCATAAATACGCTATAGCTAATGAACGGTAATTACTTTTTTAATTAAAGAGAAGACAAAACAGAGAAACGTGGGATTACTTTCTAATTAGGTCAAGCAAAAATCTTGTAAAATAATTAGCTTGGGTTCGATTTCTGAGAGGTGCTATTTTTACGGGACAATAAAAATTATAATAAATTTAATAAAATATTGAAAATAACATGGATTATCCTATATAAAATTATAGTCAACCGATAATTATGGAAATAGTCAAAATAATGAATAAGAAAGATTTAACATTAATTGTAATCTGAGGTTTGAGTGTTGAAATTTAATTCCATATGCAGTTATGTTCTTTTTGCCGATAAATAATAAGGTTTTTTCCGTTAGAAAAAATAGTTTGTTGTAATAACAATCATTCGTAACAACGCGTTTGTGGACAACGTGACTTAATTCTGAAATTTGCAGGTATTATATGATTATTTTCTAATTAGATTCTTTCAAAGATACTGAACCAGGCAAGTAACAATCCTCACCGTGTAATTTACTATGTTTCCTCAGAGGAAAGTTCCATTCAATCTAAACTGATATCATATGACGACGAATTTATTTGGCACTTTTAGTATCAGTTTGTGTTATTCCAGCTATTTGCTTTCTTGGTTGGTGCTTCACCATCTACTCGTACTAGAGCATTTAGAGTCGCTTGCAGTTTTGTTCACTACCTGTTTTTAAAAAGAGATTAAATTTTCGTATTAATTGCAATTAGAGTACTCTGAGGAGTAGTTTGGATAATTGCTTAACATCGGTCTATATTATTGTACAGATACATTTGTGGTGTTCCAAGGACGGGAATTTTCTCTCATAAAAGGTATAATACAAAGCCGAGAAAGCCGATTGAATTTAATGGCAGTATTCGACTCTCGTGCAGTAGCTTTTTGTGTCTGAGTGAGTACTGAATGTTGCCATTCATTATTCAAAGGAAGACAGTGGGAGCTGGTGGAACCTTCTTGGCGAGACGGAGGGGAGCTACCTTCAGGATTGTCTTCTTCTCTCTCTGATTTTTAAAATAAAACAACTTCGACAGTGAGAGGTGTATGTTTAAAATAAAACAACTTCATGAGTGAGAGGTGTATGTTCAGGGTCGCCGTAGACCTTGGGCATACGGTGAGAGTATCTTGCTATTCCTATTGGAATAGTCGGCTAACTGCCTCCTAAACTGGTCGAGGCACGGAGAACGACAAGCTGCGTCCCTACGGGAAACCATTCTCCCACCATCGGAAGGGCGTGTTATAAGTACAAAGAGTAATACAGGTTTCTCTAGGTTTTCCCTGCGTCCATTTTAGTCGAATTGTCGGGTAGTATCCTTAAAAATACAGCCCGGGGGCCCTAGTTAACATTTGCCTTGCTGTACCTTTCCGCACCCGTCCTTCCAGTCCCTTTCCGATGCTATGAGAGGGGAGTGGCCACTACGTGAATTACTCTATACACTACACACTCCGTCTCTCGTCTTCATTCAATATTTATCCGTAGGGGGATGAAAATACTTACATGTATGTCTTTCGTCTGTCTCTGATTCTAAATAAAACCTTCCATAAGTCGAGACCCCTTTGTCATTTTTGAAAGATGTATATGCTCCGAGGTGGCAGGCGTTCAGGATTTGCCCACATTGTATACACGAGGTATGTTTAAAAGTATCGCGAATTTTGGTGTTTTTTTCAAAAAGTATTTATTTTTTCATCAATATCTATTTTGTCCACTTCAAAGTAATCCTCTCCGGATATAATACATTTATGCCAACGTTTCTTCCAATCCTCGAAGCACTTAGAAAAATCATTTGTTGTTATCCTATTCAGCTCCTCCTTCGATGCAGTCTTTATCGCCTCAATCGTGGGGTAGCGTCGTCCTTTCATGGGGGAACACATGTTTGGGGATCAGGAAAAAGTCACAGGGGGCCAAGTCTGGGGAATATGGTGGCTGCAGCATCACTACTGTTGTTTTTGGTTAAAAATTCACGCACAAGCAACGATGTGTGAGCAGGAGCGTTATCATGGTGCAAAATCCTTTTTTTGTTCTTCCACAAATGCGGGCGTTTCTGGCGAATTGCTTCGCGCAAATTGCGCATAACTTGCAGATAATATTCTTTATTGACAGTACAACCCTGTGGCAAGAATTCGTGATGCACCACGCACCTGTAATCGAAAAAAACTGTGAGCAAAACCTTCACATTCGACCGAACTTGACGCGCTTTTTTCGGTCTTCGCTCATGCGGCAGCTTCAATTGTGATGATTGAGCTTTGGTTTCCACGTCATAACCATAAACCTATGATTCGTCCCCAGTTATGACCCTCTGGAGCAAAGTTGTGTCGTCGCGGACCGAGTACAACAGCTCCTTAGCAATGTTAACCGCGACGCTGTTTTTGGTCGAAATTGAGCAATTTTTGCACGAATTTCGCGGCGACGCGTCTCATGTCCAAATCATCGGTCAAAATCGAATGACACGCGCCAATCGATATGTTTAGGTCCTCAGCAAATTCTCTAACGGTGATTCGACGATTGACCAATAGCATTTTCTTCACTTCATCAAATTTTTCCTCTGTTGCTGACGTGCTCCGGCGTCCCGCACGCTCTTCGTCATTCACATCTTCTCAACAATTACATCTGAGAACATTTTGTACCACCCATAAACGTTGCTTTGGCCTCTGTAGCTTCACCATACGCCACAGTCAACATTCGGAATGCGTCCGCGCACTTAATTTTGTTTTTCACGCAAAAGTTGATACTGATTCTTTGTTCCATTTTGTGGAACAGGCAAAAATCCAAGACAAACTGAAACACGTCCAACTTCAATTGTTGTCAACAATTAACTTAACATTCAAAATGGCCCACCTTGTCAATATAAGTGAGGGACACGTGTACCAAAATAACGCCTTAAAAATATCGAAAATCGAATATAGCCCGCGGAAATTCAAAATTCGCGATACTTTCTGAACATACCTAGTATACCTCTCTAGCGTCGTCCCTGCATCACTTTTAGGGAATTGCTGGTTACTATCTTTAACTATAGGCAGGATTTCCTAATAAGGGCCAACCTTGTTCTCCTTTCCGCATCTCCCTTTGTATTCCTTCCTATGCCACAAAGTATATTACTCTAAAAAGAATCAATAATCATTTTCAGATACTTTCAACAAATGTTTGTAGAAAGGAAACATCGAACAATTCGTGACCGTGACCAGCAATGCGTTACGGTGCTACATATTCGAGGGCTTGCGTGATCACAGAGCATCCTACTGTTGCACGATGGTTGTTATCCAATAAAAAATATTCATGCTCCGATGTTCCAAGGCATCACTTGATATTAACCAGCAATGAGTTTCTTTCGTACCTTATTCATTTCACCGACAATCACACACAATCCTGGCGATTTCGCCTTAAGATATATCATCTTCGCCTGTTCGGCCTCAGTTTCACGTCTACGAGCGCTTTACTTAGTTTCACAACTGAGTTATTTCTTGTATTATTTATGTGATTTCCAAAGAATATTTTTTAAAAACTTAAAAAATATTTATTTAAATCACAGTTAATAACTTCAATCGATTAAGTAACAATAATATTTAGAGTTCGAATAGATATATTCACTATAGAAACTGGCAATAATGGGTCTAAATAACGAAGGGGAATATGGATGAAAATATTGAAAGGGAGAAATATCTGAGGGTGATGAGAATAGTGTGAAAGATACACAGTGGAAGTGGTGAAAAAGATGGGGCGAGACGTCCGGAGAAATATCAGATAACTAAGTCCCTTTCGATGCCAGTGGGAAGGTTCTTGAAAAGCGGGGCGAGTCCTGTATCTGCTTGCTACGAGTGCAGCTGCTGTTGATATCCTGGAATCACTAACTTCGGTTTGCAGATTTTCCAATGAGCTTGTTATTTATTTATTTTTGCAATGAGACTCGCTGCTCTGTCAGAATCGGAAGCGGGTCCACCGACGCCGGCAGTTGGTATCTCAGCGGAAGCTGCAATCTCCTCGGCAAGGCCTCGCTCGGTTCCTTTACGTGCCTCCAGATCTGCCTGTTTACTAGACTTTTTTTTTACTCCTCTGATCGGTTGTTGCAAATCGAGAAAACGATTCATCACTAAGCCGTCTCTTTACTCCGTCATAGACTCGAAAGGTGGGTCGGAGCAGAATATTATGTATGATAACCAGATTCACAACTAACACGGGATGTTAAAGTGAGACACCATTTACCACTATTGGCAAAAATTTGGTTCGGAGAGTTATGTTAATAACGAATAGTAGCAATTATAGTTGAAACACCTCGGGTGATATCAGTAAGCTCGACTGATTCATGTGATATGAAAGAAAATTAACTTCCTCTAATTGAAGTAATAGGATTGATTAATTCACCAAAAATCGACAACGTAGTATTTTAATACATATATTGTAATAATTAAAAAGGGTAAATAAATTAATTTGCCCCACGTTGAGGAAGCCAATTTATGTAGTAATTAATAGGTGGACTTAATTAAAATAATTAATTAAAAAAATGATTAATATTTAAAAATTTATTCTTTCAAAGTACAAATTGTAATCCCTACTTTTTACGCCGAATTTCATTAAGTTAACAAACAATATTTTATTTCACTTTTGCAATTCGTGGCGTTGTAGGAAAAATACAACTTTATATTTTACAATCAAATACGTCGAAATTATCTTTAGCTCAGGGTCACTACTGGGTTTGATATTCAGAACAATCCAATCTAATAAACTAGCATTAACAATTCCAACTCATTGAAGCTAACTTAATACAATATGAAAATAAACGAAATGAAAAGAAAAACGAACGAAATCTGACTTCTACCTTTAATCATCGTTTACAGATTTTAAAATAATTGATTTGAACTGACGAATTGTCGTTCTGGCACCAGATCTGATTCTTGGAGCTTGAGGACAACACTCACTAAAAAGGCCATTCACTGATTCTACACAATAAATTTTAATACACTCGGTCGATGTTCTCGTTCTCTGCCACCTGGAGCTTTGGATCAGACGTCCCTCAGTCAGCCCTCAGACTTGATGCCTCTATGTGAAATTTAGTTCAATCTGTGTGAAGCTTCAAAATTTGCGATTATTATTTGAGTCTCTCCGTTAAAACTGTTTACTCGGGTTTTATGTAAACTAATAGATCTCGCAGTTGTACTTCTTGGACCGCGCTATTCATACTTTTTAAAACAGCATTCACATTTTACTGTACCCTTAGCCGATCTGTCTCTCTTCTAGCCGTAGACTAACTAACTCTCGTACAGTACGCAGTTCTCAACAAAGACTCCGCCGACACACAGAGTTACCTTCCATTCTTGTTCTTTGGCTAACAATCCAATTTAATTAAAGCGATTAATGGCCTTTATAATTGGTATTACAATATATATATATATATATATATATATATATATATATATATATGTATATATATATACACGCACTTACAGATGATATATACGGATCTACGTTTATTAAAATGGTGCATGATTTCATGCGCCCTTCTTTATATTTAAAATAATTTTTGTACCCTTCAAATGTGAATGATGCCAAGCAACAACGATTAATGATATTCCTGACTTGCCTGGCAGACATATAATATATGAAAAATACATTGCATTCTAGAGTAATACAACTGAGGTTACTCATGCACTGTTAACGCTTCGAAGTTTCAGTTTTCTCATCATGACATTAAAACCAACTCGAATTCCTACTGTTGTCACAACTTAATTTCATCGTGATTCAGTTTCAATATATTTCAATAGAAATCATTTTTTGGGGGGCAACAGGCTACTTGAGGGTGGCAACTCCCCTTTAATAGCATAGGAAGGGATTTGAAGGGGGGATGCGGAAGGGTAGAGGAAGGTAGCCAAGAGTTAACTAGGGCCCCCGGGTTATATTTTAAGTATCCTACCCGGAATTCGCCTAAAAGTGATGCAGGACAAACCCCAGAAAACATGCATCAGGTAGGTCGGGCATTGGGTACTGGTCCCACGCCCTTCCGGTAGCGGGAGAGTGGTTTTCTGTGGGGACGCAGCATTCCGTTCTCCGTGCCTCGACCAGTTCAGGAGGCTACTGGCCTACTGTTACAATGGGAACAGAGAACAACTCTTACCGTATGCCCAAGGCCTGTGACCCCGGAACATACACCTCTCAAAACAGACCGAGGTCTGACTTGTATTAAATAATAATTATTAGTTTCTGGTAAGTCAATGCGAGTATATTCGGAACAAAACTTATGTAAATTTTTAAACGAAACTGTCGTAGCATAACTGGCTAATTTATTGTTTCTACGTTTTACCAAACTTATCGTGAGTTTGAATCATTTATAAAGTTAGTAATTTGGTTTAATGTATAATGTATTTGGCCGAATAAATTAAAGAAAAATATTATTGTATTTAAAAGCGAATAATTAATCGTTTAGTATCGGGAACTCGCGGTTCAAAGTTTATATAAGCAAAATTTCTAGAGAGATCTCAGCCCTATCGCAGGAGTGCATGCTGTGTTTAAACGATCAGATAAGCTCAGTACAATTCTAGGCAGAATATCTTAAATTTGATTTGACGTTGAATAAAATCGGCAATAGGTTACATTATTTACCATTTTCTGCATTGTTTGTTTTGTATACAAATCGTTAGAGAAGCCGAATTTGGTAGGGAAAGGAAATCGAAATGAAATAAACAAGGAAGTTGGTGAGAGGCAAACAGGAAAAGTGGTAGATGTGAGTAGAAACGAAGACTTATCTTTCGGCCTTGAGAAAAGCCATTCCACACATGGACCTATATATGTGAAAATTCCTGGGATTATAAACGGTACAATTCTTAAAAAAAACTGACATTAAATGCCGATAATTTAACAGAAATTCCGATCAAACTTTGGCTCATCAAGGTTTACTTCGTTCTGCAAAGCTCTGAGGTGATTTTGGCTATTTCGATCTAAATGAATGAATGGTGAATGACGCTCATGGAACAATCTAGATACAGCCAACAACCTGAGCACTAAATTGTGAAGCTAATATCTATGTAAGCGAATGGACAAATTGAATCATCTCAATTTCATAACAATGTAGTACTTTTTTTCTTAATTTGGGAAGGTCAAACAGAAACATATATTGTAATGATCACTTTTAATTATCTTTCAACTTTATATAGCAGGTTCAGTTCCTTTGAATGCGGGTACGTATTGTAATAAACATAATATAAACTACAAATTACAAATGGCTGTGGCTAAATAAAAAGAACTTTTATTAGAAAACAATTAATCAAATTTATTAAGGTTTAGAATTACAATAATATTTGGGATCTCAGGGTCTTTATCTGGGTTTGATAAATGGGTGAATTTTATACAATCAATTACATTTAGCTTTTTAGGTAAATTAATTCGTCTGAACATCGACGAAATTTGTTGCGGACGAAAATAAGACTAAAGATTGAATTTAAATTAAAGAACTAAATAACTAAAGAAGTAAATAATTAACGAAGTGAATAATTAAAGAACGATCTGACATATCTTTTAATAGTGGTTTACAATCAATTTTAAAGTTTTCTACTAACGGCCGCCCAGGTCTCATTTTTGGGTTTTCGTGCACACGATTTGGGGATATCACTGATTCTACTCATTAGAATTTGAACACACGGTAGTTGCTCTGGATCTCTGCTATCCTGGAACCTCGATCATCTCACCCTCAGCCAGTTTCCGGACGTAGGTCTCCTCAAAGTCTCTCTATGCGAAAATTTGTTCAGTTTGTGAAGCAAAACTTCTGCTTCCAAACTGCGATTTTATAAGTCTCTCCGTCAAAACTGGTTACTTGCGTTTTATGTAAACTATTAGCTCGCCGTTGGACTTCCTAGATAGCCCTATTCATAATTCTGGATCCGCAAACTTTTACTGTTTCTATTTCTCTATGTGGACCGAACTGCTATGTCCCAGTTCTCGACGTAGACTTTTTCCTTTCGCGTCTTGCCGCTGACTGAAGATTGCTTTCGAACTGTTCTATGTCCGCTGCCCAACTTTTTATAATATGAATTTGCTGAATTGATGTCTGCCTGCAACTGTGTCCGCCGTCCAACTAACTAACTTCGTCTCGTAGATTTTGAGCGCGTACACTCTCTTAACTCCAACAATACATTCTTTGTCTCGCCGCCTTGTTGCGGTGTCCGCTTTATATCCAATAATAAGTCCTCTACAATCCAACTTTGTAATTATAATAATGAATTAATTACTAATTACTACAGTATATTAAATAAATTATTTTAGTTTCCTTTAATAAATTAGTTTATTATACAACCACTCTTGCCATTAACAAAATCAACTAAGAAGTAAGGAAATATAAAATATAGAAATTCCCATTCTTATTATTATTATCAATTTGAATGTAATAAATTTATTACGATATGGATTGGTTGGGGAAGTTTCTCTTTAAGTACGATGAACTGTTCGGAAAGTGATGGCTAAGAAATAGCGCAGGTAGACACAGCGGACGGTCATTCGCAGTCCAAGTAATATCTGTTTCATGGAATTCAATTAACTTCCATCTATTTTTTTACTTTTGTAATCAAGAGAAGTTTTACAAGTGCAGATGTCTGGTGAAAAACAGATAAAATTCGTATTCGAGCAATTATAAAAGATTTAATCCCGTCAGTTCGACATTAAACCTAACTTCACCGTAGTTTTCAACAGCTAAGAAACGGGTTCCTGAATTCAAACGTGGTCGAATCTCCATTTTGCATTATGAGCGTCCAGAATGCCCAATAACTGCGACAAAATAAAACATCGTAGTACAGTGCAGCGTTGAAAAAACGCCGATTGAATGTACCCGAACTTGCTGAGTTTGCAAAGATTTCGGATAATCAAGATTACATAAACATTTGCTGTGGCTGCCGTATTTTAACCGTTGAAACGCTTTGCAATAAACATTTCCAAGCATTGTTCGGATCTTTTTAAGCGTGATTTCAATTATTTTTGCGACATTTCATTACTGTTGACGAATCGTGAATTCATTATTACAGGGTGTGAGACAATGCAACAGTCGAAACAGTGGAAGTGCTCCGGAGAAGGCGAGAAACGTCATGGCCACCGAGTCTGAATGATCACAGTGCGGTTCTCATAGATTGACAGGAAAACGGCAAAACAACCACAGACAGCATTACTGCAGCCACGAATTGCTTTCAAATGCACCACAATTGCCAATTAGTTTAACCGATTTTTTTTTTCTGTTTCCGAATCTGAAGAAACTTGTTTGAAGAAGTATTGAGGTTCAAGCTTATTTTGATAGATTGAGAAGACGTAAAAGAGTGGAAATGTGATGAACCAACTCTATTGTTTTAAAAGTATACAATAAATTCGTAAAACATCTTTTTTCTCTCTCAGGTCGAGAACTTTTGTAACCACGGGTAATAAAACTATTAATCTAAAAAGTAACTAAGGTGATAACAAATCAGAAACGTTGTAATTGCTGAAACTGTTACTATTTAAATGGATCACCAATGAAACTAATTCGTTTCTAAGTTAAATAATAAAAGTATCGGGTGAGGATTCACTTTTAAAATTGTCATTTCACTGGTTCTGGGACCTCTTTACGAAAAACTTGTAAATACTTTGAAACACATCGACTCAGGTGAATGAGTATTAGGCGTGCTTCATTATTGGCTGCATTTCCGGAATTTTCAAAATGATGGAAACCTTCCTACGTTTTATCTGCAATAAACTAAAATCCACGTGGACGAAGGCGTTGGCAACTTGTATTTAGTTATAAACCGAAGCTGAGTTTCGTAAGTGACGTTAAATTCCAGTGTGAGTAACCTGTCACTACTCTCTTTCATGGGAAACGGAAACGGGGTTTATCGCCAGCTGTGCTAAGTTTCGCAAATTTGTTTTTGTTAGTCACCGATTTGTTGAAAGAACCGTCAAGTGACAATGAATCATTATTTACCGTAGCTGGATGGAAGACTTCTAAGATTTCGAAAAACAAGTTCCGTTCGAATTATGTTTCTCTGCCCATTTTAACAAAAATTAATCTAATAATTACAATTATCTGACATATTTCATTTTTACAATGAATAAATAAATCGCCCAAAATTAGGGAAAAATTAATAAATTAACTGACTAATACAACCACAAAACATTTCGTCCTTAATTTTGTTCATGTGTGCAATGGATCTAAAATTCAAACAAAAAGTATATCTAAACAAGTGTAGGCCTAATGAGAATATAATACGTCTGTATAAAATATAATAATTACATGAAATAGCCAAATACAGACAAAATTAAGTAATGATATAAATACCACGTTTCCGTTAGGTGATTGGAATCTTTTCAACTGTAAAGTGTGGTTGTGTCACTCCAGGCACTGGTGTTTTTTCCAATCACCTGATGAAATGAACAAAGATCCCAGAAACGTTGTGTGGTGTTTATATCATCACTAAGTTTTGCTGGTATTTGGCTATTTCATTTAATTATATCTAAATAAGCGTTGACATTTCTATATTAAATTGTATATAATTGATTTAACTTCAATTTTTAAATGACTAATAAAATATGATACATTGTTACTGTTATGAAATTATTTTATATTAAGTTATAAATTATCGTGTAATGTCAATAATTTACGAAAAATTTTATTTAGAAGGAATAGTCAAATACAGGGAAAAATAAGTGAAGATACCAAACAAATACCAAAAAAAATAATTGAGCGTTTGTCCGAGGCTTTGATTTTGAAACAAGTTATATAATATTTTGTTTTAAATTGTTTATCTTTGATTATAGTTTATTGTGCAAATTAAAGTCTTAAGTTATTCGCTGTTATAAAAAGACACTAATCCCCGTCGAAACGTCTGGCAGTTTTAAATTAAAATTTCCTTAGTTTAAGTTCCTTTCTTTTTTTAAGTTTGTCTATATAAAGGTCGTTTTTAATATTATTAATAATTTATGTATAAATTAAGTTTTTTTTAAAAAATCGTGTGTATATTGAATTATGTGCGACAGAGCAGCATTAAAAAAGTTTATGAGATCAAAGGGGGAAAATATCGAGTGCAATAAATTTTTCTAAAATAGTATTTGATGGTGTTACGCAAATTTTCTATTAAATTAACAATTTTCCCAAATACGTTTCCAAGAAATATAATTGCGAAATGGAAACGAATGCATATAATATAATATCATTTTAGGGAGTAATTATAACGTGACAATTAGTTTAAAATCTGTAATGAGACATTAAATGTTTCGATTTCTGACTACAAATGAGTCACGTCGCCCATTACCAGAAAGGTACAAGTTAAAAATGACAAGACCTGTCTGGCTAGGCTCTTCGGTCCAGGTTAAGTGTAAGAATAGAACCAGCAGATGCCACTTGGCTCTCAATATTTTGTGAAAACTCTTGAATTCGAGCATTAGTCTTTAAATATGTGTGAGGTTCAAACCTCTTTGGAGCGTCATGCTTGATTTGTGCTGATATACAATAATAAAAAACCGCACCACAAATTTCTTGGTGCTCAGAATTATCAAAGAAATTAAGAAAAACTAATTTAGTTGTAAAATATTTCAACTTAATCCGTTTCTACGAAACTATATATGTAAATCAAGTAGAATATAGATACTGAACACGAAACTATACAGGGATATTGAAAATTTGGATACAACGCCTCATTCAGATATTAAAAATGATTTTTTTCTCTTAATAATTGATCGAGTGTGTCACCGGAGGGGGGGGGGAGATGAATTGTAAGTGTTCATAAAGAGTGCCCCCCTAAAGGACGACTTCCGTAATAGACGCCATAAGGATTGATGGGGCACAACAAGGGAAGAAAGGAGAAGAAGAGAGTTGGTCTAGGCTTGTTACGACGACACGATGGGGCACACACAATAAGAATTTTTGAAATTTTGCGAAAAATCTGCGTTATAGTCCTTGGTAGAGATAATATTTCACGAGATAAACTACCTAAATTTGTCAAGGTGGATAATACGAACAAGAAATAAAATTACCGTCATGTATATTGTAATAATTAAATATAATAAATGGATGGGCGCTTTTAAATGAACAACTATTAACTTTAAACAACTAACAAAATTTATTATCAATTTTAAAACAATTATATAATACACAAAATATTTGGGATCTCAGGGTCTTGATCTGGGTTTGATAAATGGCAGAATTTAAATAATCAAAATTACATTTACTTTTTATGGAAATCAAAGCGTCTGAACATAGACGAAATTTGTTGCGGAAGAAATAATACTGAAGATTGAATTTAACAATTTCAATTTTATCAAGAATTAACAATCTCATTCTATCGATAATTAAATAATTAAAGAACGATCTGACTTTTATCTTTTAAACACGGTTTACAAATGATTTTAAAGTTTTCTCTACTTACAGCCGCCCAGGTCTCATTTTTAGTTTTTCGTGCACAATTTTGGGGACATCACTGATTCTAAGTTCTCACAGACTCTAAATGTTCACAGGCTCTAATTGGTGTAGTTTGTTAGTTGGTTTAACACAAATTGGTTGGTTCTCGATGCTTTACTGCAACAAGTTGCTCTGTCTCCTTCCCGACTGAATATTGCTTTACTTTTTAATATTTGAAAGCATGTTTGTGACTGGACCACATTCTTTCGTTCTGACTGCCGACTGTAAAACTTTTCGTCTGGTCTATTCGCTGTCTGCTGCCCAACTGTAGTGTTCAAATTTTCATGACTTGGAATTTTAGTCTTTTGTCCTCGCTGCCTACGGCCCGACTGTAAAGCTTTCGTCTCGTCAATTTTGAGCGCGTAAACTCTCTCAACTGATCAACAATGTTTTCTTTGCCTTGCCGGTTTGTTGCGGCGTCCGCTCTATATCCACTAATAATGAGTCCTCTACAATTCAACTTTTCAATTAGAACAATGTCTTAATTACCAATTACTACAATATATTTTTTTTTCTCAGAGAGGCGGACATTCAAATTTCCGAAACTTTAACACCTGCAATTCGAAATTAATAAAGACAATAGTTTTTTTCGTAAAAGGTTTTGTGTACAATATGCAAATTTAACGCTAAATAATTCAGCTACAGCGATAAACGATAGCAGGTCACAGTACTTGAAATTGGTCACTGAATATTTTTGTTACAATTTTTTTTTTTAATTTCAAGGCACTAAAATTTTGTGCCGTACATTGAAACTGGTCAAATATGACCAACCATCAATTTACATTAAATCTAATTATTATGATACTATTGTTCGTCCAGTGACGTTCAAAGTTTTCAACGCTCTAACGGGACATCAGTCCACGCAATAGGTCTGTTCTTTAACACTCACTACACCATCTCGAAGGGTTTTCTCCTCCTAAGTCGCCTGTGTTGGGATGTCGATGAAGACGGTCTTCATGCTTCCCGGCAGCTCTTTTCATTACTTTTTAAATTAAAGGGATCTTTAGGTCTCTATGTAAGTCAGTGTTTCTTACATACCACGGGGCGTCTACGATAATTCGCAGCACCTTATTCTGCCACGTCTGGATGCTCTTGACGTTGGTATCGCTTCACATCCCCAAAGTTGGATGCCGTAAAGCCAGATCGGTTTAAGGACCTGGTTGTACATTCGTATTTTGTTTTGTGTTGACATTTTTGAGTGTCGTCCCAGGAGCCAATCTAGTGTAATGCCAATTAATTAACACATTAATTGTAAATTTGAAAATATAAATTGTTTGAGAAATATATTCTTACGGCGGTACAGAACACAGCAACAATGTAGCCAGGTATTGTTTCCTTTGTCGGAAGAAGCAATGCGCGCTCAAAATTACGAGAGAGTCCAGTTCACATTATGATATGGTAGAGTTCAGGTCAAGTTGGCTGGAAGGTTTGGTCAAGTACAGGTCGTATTAAAATAGACGAGATATTCTTTTAAAAAGTAAAGTTAAGTAGAAGCAGTGAGCAGTCAGACACGACAGAATTTGGTCGAGTTGAAATAGACAAGACAATTTCAAATATTCAAAGGAAATTTGCAGAGAAACATCGAGAATTACCAATCAACAGCTTTGATTGGCCCATGAACAGTTTGCTCAAGACGAAATATTCACTTGAGCAGAACTACGAAACCTGCTAAAAAAAACAGTTTTTGGTGCACATAGCTCAGCAGAAGTCAACCGAGGGAGAGACGAAGAGCAGGTTCATCCTGGTTCCTGATTTTTGATCTAAAAATATTACATTTAGAATCAGTGAGTTTAAAAGATATGCAAAAACCCGTCACAGTGCTGCGTAAATCAAAGGTATCCTGGAATGCTGGGCAGCCGTGAGTACAATTTACAATCAACCAAGTATGTAAACCTGATTAAAAGATAGCGTCAGATTTCGTTCCCTCCTTTTAATAAAATTTGTTAATTAGAATCCATCTTTTTTTAGTTTAATTTCGCTGACAAGTAAATTTCGTTATTGTTAATTGATGAGTAAATCTTTTCTCTTTCAAATTGGAATTTGTGTTTAAGTTGAGAAATAAAATGATTCGCCATATCAAACCCAGTAGAGACCATGAGATAATTTTTTTTTAGGGCAACAGGCTACATGAGGATAATCCACTTTGGGCAACTCCCCTTTAATAGCATAGGAAGGGATTTGAAAGGGGGGACCTGGAAGGGTAGAGGAAGGTAGCCAAGGGTTAACAAGGGCCCCCGGGCTATATTTTAAGGATTCTACCTGGCATTCGTCTAAAGAAATGCAGGGAAAACCCTAGAAAAACCTGCATCAGGTAGCTCGGGCATGGGGTACTTATCCCACGCCCTTCCGATAGCGGGAGGACCAGTTTAGGAGGCAGCTGGCCGACTATTCCAATGGGAATAGCGAACAACTCTTACCGTATGCCCAAGGTCTGCGACCCCGGAACATACACCTTTCAAAACAGGCCGAGGTGCCTCGGCTTGTGGGAACCTTAGTTCAAAAACGGAGAGGAAAAGGCATACCCAAAGGCAGCCCCTTCGTATCTCTCCTAAAAGGTTCTGCCTGCGAGAGAAAATCCCTCGCAGGTTACCTGCGAGAGAATCCTCTCGCAGGCTTTTTTTAAACCTGAGATAAATTTTAAATTGTGTTTAAATTTATTGCTAATAAATTTGTTCGTTTGTAAATTAAATTCTTTCATTTAATCTTTCATCTTTATTAAATATTACAATAGTTGTCGCATTCTTATTACGAGTTCTTCACTCTTTTTCTTCACGTCCTCTTTCCATTTGAGCTTTGTGTTCGAGGTCATGCCTAGGTATTTAGCGGTGTTGGCGTATGGTACAACAACACCGTTAATGTTCACGCTGGGTATTGCATTCAATTTTTGATAAGTTAAGTTCACGTATACAGATTTCGACTCAATGAGTTTTTCTTCCATTTCTGAGTCCATTTATGGATCTCATAAGTATCACTCTGTAGTTTTCTGGATTCTTCTTCTATTTATGATGCTGTAGCAAGTACTGCTGTGTCGTCTGCGAATGTAGCTACAGTTACGTTAACTATTTTAGGTAAATTGCACGTGTAGAGTAAGTACAATATTGGTCCCTGACGAACTCCTGCGTTAATCTCTTTGAAGTTCGAGGACTCTGCTTCTTGTCTTTCTCTAAAGAATCTTCCAGTGAGGTACGATTCTAAGAGTTCCACGTGCTGAGCTGGTAATATTCTATTTACTTTGTGTAGTAGCCCTTCGTGCCAGACTTTATCAAAAGCCTGAGCCACGTCAAGAAATACGACTGAGCAGTATTTCCTGTTTTCCAAAATCTTCTCAATTTGATCCGTAATCCTGTGGACCTGATCAATGGTAGAGTGATTACTTCTGCATCCAAATTGATGGTACAATTGTGTTCTCTACGTAATTAATATCAGCAGTCTACAATTTAGCCTTCGCATTCGACGTTGCAAAAACGTGCCATTAGATTACTTTGTTGTTGTTGTGATTGACCCCGCTTACCATATAATCTCTCCAAATAGAACAATAAGTAATTGATTTGTTCAGTTAGATAACAAAAATAAACAGAAAATGACTAGTACGGATACTTCCAATGAAGCTACCTTTAGAAAATATATTTTAGATAAGTTTGATAACATATAATACATTTAAGTCAAACAGTACGTATAAGTTAATCGTAATCAATTCTGTCCATTTCTGGCTTGAATATTTGCAATTGTGGCACTTCACTTGTGGGTTCAAATAAAACTCTGGCAAGAGCGTTAGGGCGAACGTGAGTTCTAGCATAATAACGTACACTAAATCTCTTAATTTCATCTTTAATCGATGGACCTTGCAGGTCTTTAGGTATTTGGATGGATCATTTACTATTTGTGGTTGTCCAGCCTATGAGAACTGATCTGTTTTGAGAGGTGCATGTTCCGGGATCGCAGATCTTGGGCATACAGTGAGAGATAAACCTTTGTTCAACAGAATGCTGCGTCCCCACAGAAAACCACTGTCCCGCTATCGGAAGGGCGTGGGACGAGTACCCAAGGCCTGACCTACCTGATGCAGGTTTTATAGGGTTTGTCCTGCATCACTTTTAGGCGAATGCCGGGTAGGATCCTTAAAATATAGCCCGGGGGCCCTAGTTAACACTTGACAACCTTCCTCTACCCTTCCACATCCCCCCTTTCAAATCCCTTCCTATGGTATTAAAGAGGAATTTTCACCATGTGGATTACACTGTAGTCTGTAGTCTGTGACTATAAAAAAACCGAAGCACGTCGTCTTGTTTTGAGACGTGCATGTTCCGGGTTCGCAGACCTTTAGCTTACCTTAAGAGTTCTTTCTGCTCCCACCGGAACAGTCGGCCAGCTGCCTCTTATATTGGTTGAGGCATGGAGATGGGAATGCTTCCTTTCCCCACTCCCGCCATCGGAAGGGCGTGGGACAAGTACCATGCACCCTATTTGTCTTATCACTATATTTTGGAAACGTTGTAAAATTGCCAGGTTTTAATTACTTGTCGCTCGCCATAGTTGGATACCTTATATTGATGATAGACTTGTACAACAGGAGCTTGTTTTCCAGTGTTAGCCGAGATGATCTGCCAATAAGCCAGTACGTTTGTGAAGATGTTTCCTCCAGGTCAGGCGCCTGTCCATATGCACGCCAAGGAATTTAGTGTTTTCTGTTTGTGTAATTTGCTGACCGTTGAGAATGACTGGGCGGCAGGTGCCTCTATTTAAAGTGAATGAGATATGTGCAGATTTTGATTTAATTTTCCATTTGGCTGACCAGGGTTCCAATTTATTTAGATTTTCCTGCAAGTATCGCGATGCTATTTTTGGTTTGACGTGTGTCGCAAGTATCGCCGTATCGTCGTCATTACTTTATAGTACTGGTTATTCATCTAGTTTCTTCAAAAGTTTACAAATGCTAAATCAAACTAGTGTATACATTAATGAAATTTTTAAATTAAAAAGGGTAACATAAATCTGTTTACATGAAATGGCGAATTTCACGAGTATTAGACTAGAAATGGATCAGCTTTAAGATAGGATGAGCAACGCCTTGATCTGCACCAGAAATGTATTCATCGTAAAGGGATAGCTTTATTTATATAAATAGTCTCTCTCCAGCGGTAAGGAACAATACGAGAGTTTTGTGAATCGATGTAAGAATTTATTGAAAGGCGCTGTACACTCAGTACAGGAATTTATTGAGCGTTCCCGTAATCGATTAAATAACTTTTGCTGTAAAATGTGTTGAATTGTAAAATATTCTATTTCATAACTTGTCTTAATTTTTTTCTGCTCTTTTCCTGAATTGTTTCATGTACGGCCTGAAGTCACCACGGAAGTTCAGATTTCTCATCGTTCGGTTCCGAGAAATGACTCGTCCGACTTGGTGAGTCTCTTGCTTTGTGTTACTCCGTATATTTTGTGTGTGTGTAGTTTCACATTTACTTTGTTCAGTCATTGTCTTATATGTCTCTAAATAATTATTTTTAAGCATACACTCTAAATATTAAACTGTACTCTTAGTAATTTTAAGTCCGTTTTCTGTGTTACTTTGTTATTTAATTGTATTTAAGGCTATTAATTAATTTTTAGTTTTTATACTGTATTCTTAGTTATATTTCACTGAAAAAAGTTTTATCTCGTAGGTTAGTAATTAATTGTAATTTCATAATGAAAAATTTGTCTCTTTTTAAAATTAATAATGAGATAAATAGTCAAATACAGACAAAAGAAGAGATGATATAAATACCACACAACGTTTCTGGAAACCTTGTTCCTTTCTTCTGGTGGTAAGAAAACTAAAAAACACAAGAGCCTAGAGCGACACAACTGCACAATTCAGTTGACAAAACTCAAAATTGTGTCGTATTTATATCATTACTTCTTTTGTCTGTATTTGATTATTTTTGCATTATTATTTCTAATTTCATTAATGATCAATTTCTTCAACCGGGGGCTAATGGAGTTCATAAAATGCATCAATCAGTACAGGCCAGAGTAACAATATTCCAGATGAATATTAAATAATCGTATTTAGATCAAACTGCAAATTTAATCAACGGTATGGGATTTTGTAAATTTTGGGATTTACAAAAAGTTAAGATGCAGAACGGAATAAAGATAAGAACACGTCGTAGCTTAAGGTTCCCTTACTAGCCTACGAGAGGATTCTCTCGCAGGTAACCTGCGAGGGATTTTCTCTCGCAGGCAGAACCTTTCAGGAGAGATACGAAGTGGCTACCTTTGGGTATGCCTTTTCCTCTCCGTTTTTTGAACTAAGGTCCCCACAAGCCGAGGCACCTCGGCCTGTTTTGAGAGGTGTATGTTCCGGGGTCACAGACCTAGGGCATACGGTAGGAGTTGTTCGCTATTCCCATTGGAATAGTCGGCCAGCTGCCTCCTAAACTGGTCGAGGCACGGAGAAGGGAATGCTGCGACCCCACAGCAAACTCCTCTCCCGCTATCGGAAGGGCGTGGGACAAGTACCTAATGCCCGACCTACCCGATGCAGGTTTTCCTAGGGTTTTCCCTGCATTTCTTTAGGCGAATGCCGGGTAGGATCCTTAAAATATAGCCTGGGGGCCCTAGTAACCCTTGGCTACCTTCCTCTACCCTTCCGAATCCCCCCTTTCAAATCCCTTCCTATGCTATTAAAGGGGAGTTGCCCAATGTGGATCACCCTCATGTAGCCTATTGCCCTTAAAAAAAAACAACTTAAGGTTCCCACAAGCCGAGGCACCTCGGCCTGTTCTGTGAGGTGTATGTTCCGGGGTCACAGACCTTGGGCATACAGTAAGAGTTGTTCGCTATTCCCATTGGAATAGTCGGTCAGCTGCCTCCTAAACTGGTCGAGGCACGAAGAAGGGAATGCTGCTATCCCACAGCAAACTCCTCTCCCGCTATCGGAAGGTCGTGGGATAAGTACCCAATGCCCGACCTACCTGCGGTTTGTCCTGCTTTCTTTAGGCGAATGCCGGGTAGGATCCTTGAAATATAGCCCGGGGGCCCTAGTTAACCCTTGACTACCTTCCTCTACCCTTCCGCATCCCCCCTTTCAAATCCCTTCCTATGCTATTAAAGGGGAGTTGCCCAACGTGGATTGCCCTCATGTAGCCTGTTGCCCCTCCAAAAAAACTTATCAACCTATTTTGTTGTGGACGTGTCTTCCCTCACGTATTTGCACTGCCCACTTGTGCTGATTTATTTTTCACCGTCTACTTCCACGATTTGTATCTTCATCTTGCAGTCTACTGAATGTGTTTCTTCAAAATGTGTCATTGTTCCATTCGCCGGCATTAACACTTCGCTAACGTTTCTAATCAACTGATTTATCTTATCTCACCGCAAATTCGTGGAACGTAGTTAACTTTTCCCAGAAAACTGTATTGGAATTCTAGACGAGTCAATGCAAAAACATGCCACAACGTTTCGGAGAATGTCTCCTCCCATTTTTTTTATTCTTGCAACACGTTCTCGAGTGTAAAAAAACATTTTCACTTTTCTTAAAATGCGCTTGTAATTATGTTAAGTTGCACATCCAAGCATACGTATGTCTCTTACACGCGTTCAAATAATAAAAAACACACTTTTCAACGACGCAGATCTTGTAGAAAATTTAGTTTTCGCTGTTTGTTGAGTCACACAACGCGATGACGTTGTATTACGTTAAGAAATAGTTTTAAAAAATTTAGTTGTCAAGCGAACTGAGCGTAGTCTAAACTTACCTGGCATGAGACGCATAAAGTCAGAAATAAAATCAAAAGTCACTCAACTTTAACGTTGTCATTAAACAAGTTTTATGAAATTAGATAAATAAACCGACAAAAAGCAGACGATATTACGTCCAAAAATAAATACCACACAACTTTTTTGCAATCCTTGTTACTTTCGTTAAGTGAGTCAGAAACGAAAGAACCGCACAAACCAGGCGAAGAACTCAAATGGTATTTGGCAATTTATGTGTCTAATTCGTATCTTTTTAACACAGACGAATTATATTTGTTAACTAGCTGGGTGCCCGGCGTTGCCCGTGAATTTTGTTTATATAAACCCGAAAAAGTATTTTATTCTATATTAATCTTTAGTCAAGAAGATATTTAACCTAAATCTAAATGTTCCTAGTTTCGTACATGCTGCTATAAAGTGTATTGAATTTTATTGCACCAATCCCAACAAACATACTTCCGAATTTCTTTACGAATAGAATACTTAAATATACTCCTTGAGTAATGCAGGATATAATTGTCCCTCACTCTTCAGACATTACGAAAGATTAAATTCATTATGTAAACAAACGGACGCCATATTGGAGTCACTCATATGTCACGAAAATTAACTTACATTTCCCACAAGGGTCATAAAGTATTTCGTATTGTTTTTATTATCGTTAGAAGCAGTATTACTGGATAAAATTATACTTTTTATTTAATGACAATATTTTGCCTTTATTTCATTACGAAAAAAGGAACTATTTCCTTGTTCGTCGCCTAGTAACGTCTCTCTCACTCTATAAAAAGCTGCATCAGGTAGGTCGGGCATTTGGTACTTGTCCCACGTCCTTATGATGGCGGGTGAGGGGTTTGCTGTGGGGTCGCAGCTTACCCCTCGCCATGCCTTGGCCAGTTTAGGAGGCAGGTGGCCGTCTTTTCTAATAGGAATAGCGGACAACTCTTACCGTATGCCCAAGGTCTGCGACTCCGGAACATACACCTCTCAAAACAGGCCGGCCGTAATCCGTATTATACGTTCACACAGAAATTTCGACTGTTAATAACGTTTTTGTAATAAACTCACTGTCGTGGCCTATACTATTACATATACATTCAGTAATAAACAGTGTCCCACAAGTATTTTCTGAATTAATTAATTTGGAAAAATCTTGTACCTAAAACAACGAAATTTACTACACCGCTCTGTCACACTTCAAACATAATACACATACAGAGACTGATTTTTTTAAAAAAATTATCCGTTTCACAAAAAACACTACTTACATTTGGGTCACTGTGTGTATATGTTGCTACATATATATTCTAAGTTTCCCTGGTGAAACCCACGTTTATACCACTGTGAACAAAAAGTAAGGTGAATTTATTTATAAAATATAAATTCATTATTTATTCTTCCAAATCAATTTCATCCCCTTCAAAGTAATCCCCGTCCGATAAAACACACGTTTTCCAACGCTTTTTCCAGTCCTCGAAACAGTCGGAATAGTATTTTTCCGGTATAACCTTCAAGACCTTCTTCGATTCGGTTTTTATCTCCTCAATCGTGTCAAAACGGCGTCCCCGAATTGGCCTTTTGAATTTTCTGAATAGCCAGAAGTCGCACGGAGCCAAATCAGGCGAATACGGTGGTTGCGGAACGATATGAGTCGAGTTTTTGGCAAAAAAAAAAAGTCGCGAAGAACCAATGCAGTATGACATGATGCATTATCGTGATGAAGGAACCAAGATTCCGGCCGTTTCACACGAATAGCTTCACGCAAACGACGCATAACGCTCAAATAATATTCTTTGTTGACAGTTTGGCCCGGCGGAAGAAATTCATAGTGCACCACACCACGATAATCAAAGAAAACTGTCAACATGACCTTGATTTTCGATCGACTTTGACGTGGTCTTTTCGGTCTTGCTTCACCTTTTGCACGATATTCGCTGGATTTCAGGTTTCAGGGTCGTATGCGTAAATCCAAGCCTCGTCTCCAATAATGATGCATTTCAAGTGGTCCTGATAGTCAGACAGCAAAGTTTCACACACATCAACGCAACGCTTTTCGTACCAATCTAGACTTGACGCGTTTGAGACACAAAACATTCTTCAAAATGGTTTGCGCTGAGCCAAATGATATTCCAACACTATCAGCGAGATCTCTAATTGTCCATCGACGATTTTCAAGCACCAAATCTTTGATTTTTTGGACGTGGCCCTCGTCGGTAGACGTTGATGGTCGTCCAGAGCGCGGTTCGTCTTCAACGCGTTCTCGGCCCTCTTTGAACTCGTTGTACCACTTATAAACGTTTTTTTGTGCCATAGTTTGATCACCAAAGGCCTTCCGCAACATTTTCAACGTGTCCGAACCAGAATATTCGTTCCGCAAACAAAATTTGATGCAATTTCTTTGCTCTACAAAATCACCCATTGCAAAAATCGAAAAATTCACTTTTGGTTGTTTACAAAAACACGTGTAACTCGGAGATAATTAAACCTTTTAACAAACAGACGCTTGGCAAATATTATAGACAGTCCTACCAACCTAGGAAAATAAAGTTACCTGCCTTCCTAATACGCGGGAGTTTTAAATGACAAATTCACCTTACTTTTTGATCACACTGGTATATGTATTTTACTAGGGCAGCTCAATATGTAAAAACATTGTTTTGAAATGAGATATTTCGAAACAATGCTGTCATATTCCATGTCTCAGTAGTTCCAAATTTTTATAAACGTTTTTGTGAAAAAAAAAGCCTTATGTGGATGCCGCGTTTGCTTAGTGCTCAATTCTTGCTTGTTTTGCGCTTTTACGTCGCGATGTTGACTTCATAATTGTTGATAACACATGGATCCACTATTTCACTCCAGAGACGAAAAGTGAGTTGCTGCAGGCTCGAAGAAGTCGAAGACAGTGAAATCGGGATTTTCCCCCTGTGCTTTATTTATTTCTGTGGGAAATATTTTTTACGTTTGAAATTAAGCTGACATATTCGTATTGAAGTGGTTGACTGACAGGCGTGATGCGGACGGGTAACATTGCCGAAAGAACTGGTGACAATGTCTAATTTTGCAGTATCGTACCTGTAAGGATGGTGAGAAATGTAAAATTCAGGTTACTGGCTTTGGTTTGTTATAAATCTGTTGAGCGATTTCTTTAATGTCACATCATGAAAACTAATTCTTTGGTATTTTTCGGTTTCCATGGAGAATTTTAGTTTAGAATAATAAAATTACAAATAGTTGAAGAACTACAGAACCGAAATGGTCAAAGAAATATGTGGCGTGCCATATTTCTAATTGTTTTTTAAGATGTACATCGTCCATTTAGGAAAAGGAAGAAATGTAAATGCAGCCTGTTATGAGTCGTTATTGGCGTAACTTAGCCAAGAAATAAAGAAAACGCGTCCATCTTTGGCCAAAAAGAAAGGGCGTTTCCATCAAGACCATGCTCAGGTACACACGTGTGTAGTTTCAATGGCAGAAGCCGTGTAGTTCAAGTTTGAGTTGTTGCCGCGTTTTTTGATCATATTTGACATCTTACGAGATTTTTCTATTTCCTAACCTGAAAATAAGTTAGCCGGTAAAAAGGTCATGTCAAACGAGATCATTGCCGACCTAAAGACTATTTTGAGGGCATTACTTTTTAAACAGTTTGTGTTTGAAGAAACGTACCAAAGTGTACTGAACTGAAATGAAATTATGTTTACAAAAAAAAAGTCGGTCAACCGAAAGCAATGTGTTTTCTATTTGTTTTTTAAGAAAAACTTCTTGACTTTCAATCGGAGAAACGTCCATCTTTAATTTAAGTAGCAATTTGTCCAATATGTCTACTGTGGTGGTTTGTATTCCTTGCAAGGAACTCCCTGTCGCCTACTTGTACACCCCTGGCAGGGTCAGTCACAACGGTCGCTGTGTTCTGTTGTCTTGAGCGGATTTAGAAACACACTATCGGTGACTCGTCCGTTGCTCAAACAACGTTGGAAGGCAAGTCCTCGCTGCGCAGGCTCGTGAGCTGCATCGCTCTCAACTCGCTCGGCAAATCGATGCGTTGCTCGCCGTTGTGCAACGCCTTGGAAATGCAACAGATGTCATGGCGTCGCAGACATTTCTTCCACTCCCCACTGGGACACATATGATAGAAATTACAGGATGGGAACCGGGAACCAGGAAGGCTTCTGGATCGTTCCATTCTCTGGGAAGTGACAATTAGAAATGCGACACGCCGCATATTGGCCATTTCGGTTGTGTAGTTCTTCAACTATTTGTAATTTTAATATTCTCCATGGGAACCGAAAAATACCAAAGAATTAGTTTCCATGATGTGATATTAAAGAAATTCTTCAACAGATTTATAACAGACCAAAGTCAGATACCGGAATTTTACATTTCGCACCATCCTTATAGGTACGATACTGCAAATTAAGTCATTGTCACCAGTTCTTTCAGCAATGTTACACGCCCGCATCACTACAGAGGCATAAGTCCCCTTATTTTATTTTTAATTTTTTAGGGCTACAGGCTACATGCGGGTAATCCGCGTTGGGCAACTCCCCTTTAATAGCATAGGAAGGGATTTGAAAGGAGGGATGCGGAAGGGTAGAAGAAGGTAGCCAAGGGTTTCTAGAGCCCCCGGGCTATATTTTAAGGATCCTACCCGGCATTCGCCTAAAGAAATGCAGGGAAAACCCTAGAAAAATCTGCATCAGGTAGGTCGGGCATTGGGTACTTGTCCCACGCCCTTCCGATAGCGGGAGAGGAGTTTGCTGTGGGGACGCAGCATTCCCTTCTCCGTGCCTCGACCAGTTTAGGAGGCAGCTGGCCGACTATTCCAATGGGAATAATCTCCTTAATACTGCATACAAAATTTATAGCAGAATAATTAATACGAGGCCACAAGCTATCTCTGATTGTGTTTTATTAGAAGAACAGTCTGGCTTCAGGAGAGGAAGATCATGTATTGACGATGTTTTTATATTAAAACAAATGATACGGAAACGAATAGAATTTAACCTGGAAACACATGTAGCGTTTGTGGACTATGAAAAAGCATTCGATCGTGTTAATAGAGATATGTTGTGGTCAATGATGGAAAGAAGAGGGTTTCCTAAACATTTAATAGATGTTACTCAGAGCTTATATAGGATCACCAGGATTGTGATAGATATGGGAAAACAGATGACCTAAGAAATTACCATTAATCAAGCTGTAAGTATGTCACCAACTCTTCTTAACTTATACATATATGATCTGGTAAGGAAATGGAAGGAAGATAATGTAGCACCAGGCATAAAACTGGGACACTCAGAATATCTAAACACATTGCTATTCGCCGATGACCAGGTTATTATCCAAGATAATGAAGATAAACTACAAATGGCGGTTTATAAGTTACACCACCGGAGTAAAATATATAACCTGAAAATTTCAATAAGTCAAACAAAAACCATGGCGTTCTTAGGAAACAATATAGTAGGAACAAAAATTGTCATAGAAGGAAAAACGCTCGAACTGGTATCCCATTTCCAATATTTAGGATGTGAAATAACATTTGAAGAGGATAAAGATACCACAAATAAAATATAAAATGTTCAGAGGATATGTGGGACAATCAGAAGAACGTTAAAAGGTAAAACCAGAAAAGACACACAAATTAAATTTTATAAGGTGATGGCAGTTCCTACAATGTTGTATCGGTAACAAAACATAAAGAGCTCAAACAAATAGAGGCAGCTGAAATGAAATTTCTTAGAGCAGTGAAGGGGTATACAAGGATGGATAAAATAAGGAGTACTTCCATAAGTGAGGAACTAAGTGTTCAGGCGATCACAGATAAGTTAACAGGGTGTAAAGAAAGGTGGAGAGAGCGTGTATTGCGAATGCCTAGAGACAAATTTCCAAAACAAGTGCTGGAATATAAACCATTGGAAGACCAATGGTGAGGTGAAGCCGGACAGGCTAAAAGCCTAATCCTGGAAAGAAGAAGAAGAAGAAAAAAGATTAACTCAGAAATTTAATAAATAAAGCACAAGAGAAAATTCCCACCCTCGCAATACCACAAGAGAACAAACCGTTTCAACACTCACAAATGTGTCTTATTTTGTAACGAACTAATTTTTATATTGAAATGAAAAATATACGTCTGATTGAAAATTACTGATAAGAAAGATAGCCAATACAGACAAAATAAGTGATAATATAAATACCACATAACGTTTCTGGGATCCTTCTTCAGATGCTAAGAAGAGCCTGGAGCGACACAACTGCACGGTTCAGTTGACAAAACTTTCTTTCGAGTTAGAGTTTTGTCTACTGACCAGTGCAGTTGTGTCGCTCCAGTCTCTTCTTAGCACCTGAAGAAAGGGACAAGGATCTCGGAAACGTTGTGTGGTATTTATATTATCACTTATTTGGTCTTTCTTATTATTAGTATTTTTATATTGAAAATGAACTACGAATAAAATGCAAGAAATATGAAACTCGTGGTGCGGAATATTAGCAAAAAGGAAAGGAACAGACGTGAGTGATCACAAATACGACGCCGGATAGGCGGACGGTAAAGGGCACGGTCGTGTCTGCCACAACAGAATAAGTGGGAACGTGAAAATTTTAACGATCGCATAGGGTGGTATACTAGCAGTAGAGGGAGAAAAGGCCCACAAATTATGTAGGGAAGGATTGCGCAGAGTAGTTCTTGATTAACACTTGAAACAGAAAGTGCCTAGAATATAGATTTCAAGTCGTAAGGCTGAGATAAGTATCAGCTTTCGATCAAGCATTGATCAGAAAGGAGTAGCAGTTTCCTTAGATAACTGGCTCATCATGCAAATCACGTTTTCGACGCCTAGATCCAAACGTCACGACGCCGTTTGCCAATATCGTCCTGGAAACGAAGTTGAAGAATATCCATTTTTTTAGGTAACGGGCTACATGAGGGAAATCCACATGGAGGCAACTCCCCTTTCATAGCATAGGAAGGGATTTGAAAGGGGGATGTGGAAGGGTAGAGGAAGGTAGCCAAGGGCTATATTTTAAGGATCCTACCCGGCATTCGCATAAAGAAGTGCAGGACAAACCCTAGAAAAACCTGTATCAGGTAGGTCGGGCGTTGGGTACTTGTCCCACGCCCTTCCGATAGCGGGAGAGGAGTTTGCTGTGGGGTCGCAGCTTACCCCTCGCCATGCCTTGGCCAGTTTAGGAAGCTATTCCAATAAGAATAGCGGCCAACTCTTACCAGCATTCCCTTTTCCGTGCCTCGACCAGTTTAGAAGGCAGCTGGCCGACTATTCCAATGGGAATAGCGGACAACTCTTACCGTATGCCCAAGGTCTGTGACCCCGTAACATACACCTCTCAGAACAGGCCGAGAGAATTCCTCTGCTATTTATGAAAATATTTTATAAATAATATTGCAAGAAAATTTAATTACAGGATAACACCATCGTAAATTGTATTTCAAAGTCAATTTTTCTCATTATTTTATATACTCAATCCTGAATTCAAAGTAATTTAAATTCTATCGTGACAATTTATATACCTTACTGAAAACACTCAAAAGAACACGCAAATTCCAAAAAAGGTAACGTCATTCTTTGTCATTGCGAAAATAATTACATTGGTACACGAAGAAGACACCAGAATGAACGAGTACAAAAGTAAAGAGCACTTTGGAGATATTATCATGTCTAAACTGGCAGAACTTGCAAGAGAATTCAGCTTTAAGCTTACTTTCAATAATATTTTAATAGTTGACTCTGAACTTCAAACTTTTAAAAAGAAATTCAAAGAAGCTGACAGCATAGTATCAAACTAAGTTTTGTTGCAACCTATTAAAGTTTCGGACATCTAGAAGTCTTTAATTCGGCAAAACAACTGAACGAACAGCGCCTACCATTTCCATTGGAAACTCTAAATTTAACGGCTATTCCGAAATTTCCTCTCTGAAATTATATGGATTCATGAGGCTTATTTATGTAAGGAGTGCTTGGACTCGTCTACCCAGTTATGATTAGCCATTTTCCCTGAGGGCGAAGAGTTTCTTACTGTTTAAATAGTTGGATTTTTTTTCTTTCTTCCACACCTCCAATATTTCCACTATTATAGTCAATGGACCCGGCCCGATGTGGTTTAGTTATGTTTTGTGTTATCGGCTCACATCATAGAGGTCCCAGGTTCGGATCCAGGGCGCTAAGATCAATCATCATCATACTCATTACGGAATTCCTGCTGTCACGTGGCGCTGGCGCACTGAGTTCCCTTCTCATGCGGATGGTGACGGGAAACCACAGGCGTAAAATTTCCCCAGTATTTCCGAAAAGGAAAACGGAACTTCCTACAAAACATATCAGTACTGTTGACTATAATCAACACAATGGATACCCACTAAGATATTTACAAAATATCTAAACACCATCCTCAGTTACCTTCAAAACACGAATAATTAACTTTGATAAAGGAGATATTTAACGAATACGTAGAGAAAACCCATAGAAAATTAATCAATGGGGCAAATAATATATATAGAATTATCGTTAACAACAGTATAAGTCAATATAATAATCATTGTCGGCTGGAGCGCATTTGAAAGAAGAGGCTGCTGTTTGATTCCCATAAACTCCAAGCATTATGCAACGGGACAGAATAAATTGTGCACAAAATAAAGCTGTTCTCTTCGCGAACAATAGGAAGAGAGTGAGATATGTATTTGAAAACATTTGATTTCAGATGGCAGCCGGAAAGACAGATCGTGATAAGTGAAAATGGCCAATGGAAATAGAAAAAATGGGGCCATAATTGACCAAGAGTATAGGAGAAAATAGAAATTAACTGGATGTAAACAGCGCGACAGGGTGAATAATAGAAGAAAATCAGACAGAAATCCATAAAACGATAAACAAATCAAGGTATTCCGCTACCATCATGAAATTTATTATGTAACTCATTCACAACTCCAAAAGGCTAATTATACATTTCCTGACCTAACCTGAAATCCATCTTTGTTCCGACGTTGGTTCTTTTTCTGTGTTGCATTTTTTCGGCGATGTTTTGAACTCCAATAGAAACGTCTACAATTTGAACAGCTTTAGATCAGGCATTGAACAGAAAGGACGAATGGAGTAGCAGTTTCCTTAGATAACTAGCTGATCCTGAAAATCACGCCTCGATCCAGACGTCAGGACGCCGTTTGCCTTTATCTTCCTAGAACCGAAATTGAAGAACATCCAAGTACCATGAAATCAGTCGTGTAACTAACCGGAAATTTTCTACATTTGTATTATTCTCATTAGAATTAACTAAAGCGTTACAAACCTGATGGCAACTATAAATCGAGACCAAATGAAGAAAATATGGGAATGCCAAGCGCACGGATCGAGAAAGTCACTCGAGGACAACACATCGTGACGCACAATGGTCAGGTTTGTTTGGATATCTCCCACATCCGCGTGAAGCCTCGGCCCGAGCTGATAAAAGGGGGCGGATACGGGGTCGGCGGGGAGCGCTTCGATCCTCAACACAAAGTCATTGCAGGCGTCACTTTCAATCTCTAAGCCTTGGAAACAAAAATCCGCCGCTTGTGTCTTTCATTTCACTTCCTATACACAACCTATTCCAACATCATCGCCTTCTAAATTTCCCTGCCCACCAACGCCCTTGCCCATCTACGGTCTCCGATCCATGAAAAACAACATCCAAACAATCCTCTCTTCTTCCACCATCCTATAATATATCTATCCCCGGAAATCATTCACCATAACCTAAAACGAAATTTCCCATCCCAAATATATTAAAAATGTAAGTTTAAATTGAACAGTGATGTTTGGATTACTTTCCCCGCTCCTAAACAACAAAAAATACTGCGTTAATCACTTCCCAAACACAAATATTGTTAAACAATAATATCTGAGCATTTCACTTCCCTATCAAAATAACTGACATAACAGCGGAAAAATCGGTCATGTGCAAGACGATACCATTTCTAACTTAGATTTAATGTAAAACGACAATGGTATGGATGGTGTTATAATATTAATAATCATATATATTGTAATGCCAATTAATTAGGTTATTAATTGGTTTTAATAACATTTAATTGTAGCGGCAGGAGTTTCCAAAGAGACAATGGTGCCGGGCTCTGTTACTTTGTCGGAAAGGCAAAATGGCGTATGCGCGCTAAAACTGGTGAGCACTAAGAATTAGTTGGTGACGGGACATTTCGGAGGACGGAACAAATGATACTAGAGCAGAGACTAGCCGTCTTTTAATGTATTATTAAACAAAGTTGTGAGTTAAAGACAAAGTAAAAACATTCACGGAAGTATTATCCCGTAAATATCGCTAAGTTAGCGGTTTTTACGTCTATCAGCAGCCAGGAAAGGAGTGAAGTTTTTACGTCTGTAGCCAGCCAGGAATAGTAAAGTTGCAGTTTAAGTCCCAAGCGGTAAAAAGACTAGCAAATCTATGAATCACAGGATTCAGACAAGGCAAACGGTCACCAAATAGCTGACAAAACGGAGGATCATCCGAGTTCCTGGAAGCTTACCAAAGTTAACTTAAAGAGTGTAAAATCTGTGAACCGATATTAGAATCAGTGTAAAAATTTTGCAATAGTGTACTCCCGAAAACAAAAAGGAATGCTGGAACCAGCTGGACAGATGTGAGTAACAAATTACAAAATAATGATTTATGTAAACGTAATTAAAGGATAGAAGTCAGATTTCGTTCTATTTTAATTGTCAATCACAGTTAATTTCTTTTCTTTTAATTTCTTCCTATCGACATATTGACTGTGTTTTAATTATTTTTTTAAAAAACAACTTGTTGTGTCCATTATCAAACCCAGTGAAGGCCCCGAGAGCTAAAATTTTAAATTGTAATTGTTTTTTAGTTATTGCCACAAAATAAATAAATATTTTGTTTGTTAATTGACGATTTTTTCATTTAATAAAAGCCTTCTATTTGATTATTACATTTTGGCGCTTCACGTGAGGTAAACTTTTTAAAAATCTTTAAATTAAAATTAATTAAGGCTTTCTTTTATTTATAACATAATGGCTACCACAACATGGGTAATTCACGTCATTGTTGATTTTTACTATATATATATATATATGGTTTCCATAGTCTCCCTGTTAATGAGAGTAGATAGGAAACTTAGAAGCAGTAAATTATAAATCAGATAAAATTGGAACTAGAGGGAATTTTTGAGTTAAAATGCGATTGGAAGCAAAATGAGAATTAGGAAATGATAATATTAATTAACAATGGCTTGGTAAGGGGTCGTCCTAGTGCAGTGCTTAATGGAGTAGGTTCAACTAATGCCTCACTCTGAAGCGAAACCGTTTTTGCTATACTTTTCCCGACGAAAACTGTTTTATTCCCCCTCTTTCTTTTCTCTATTTATTGGTCCTACAGTGAAGATAGAAATTCCTTTTCCTACAAATTCTGTTTTCCTATTCGCTTTAATTCAACTCTCGTCAACCATTTCGCTCGTTGATAATATTCTAATCCCGACAATGACAGGATTGCTTCTGATTCCGTTAATTTCGTCGAGAACCCTGAAGATAAGCTTGTGATTTTCGTATAACTGATTCGTACCTAAATGGCGGCAGCGTGCGCAAAGGGATCCGCCCTTCTCACAAATGCGCAGTCTCGGTGGATGCTGCGCGTCGCGTCCCTCTTTGCAAATTATTGGCCAGGGGTTGACGGCCACCATTTTGTCCGTGGGTGCATATTACACGTGCGTGTCGCCGTTTTCTCTGGCGTTGTAGCCGAACCGTTTTTCTCATTTATCTAATGAATTGAGAGGATATTAGGAAACTCAAACTAACGAGACATTGTATATGCCTACTCTTTATATATTTGCTATATTTCCAAATATAAGAATAAAAAATACGGTACACAAATCAAAGGGACGTTCAATTTCTTAGTTTTACAGTGAATAATTAAACGTTAAAGAATGCTATAAAACGATGTACAGCGAAGAAGACGTATTCATATTTCAGAATCAGAGACATAACAATTTCGATTATTTCAAAAATTATATTCGTTTATACATTTGCGGGTTCTAATAATAGGATTTCTTTATGTACAAGTACAGGTATAAAAAGATGTTTGTCTTTTCATTCTGTATTGAATTTCAATTCATTCAGTAAAGAAATACAGCAATTACGTATTAATTTAAAATAATTTTCAAATAGATTTCGTAGAAGAAATATTTAATAATAAATTCATAATTGCGATGGATAAATGGTTCCGGATCCAGTGATAAATAGGATAGGGAAAAATCATTATAAAAATTGGTGTCACGCTGCTTCTAAACGTTAAAAAATTGAGTACAATTTAAAGAAACGTATAAATGTTCCACGAGTTTTCTGCAATGTACGTTTTGTACACTATAGGTTAATTTATTTAACCCGTGGTTAACTATGAAAGTTGGGAAGAGTATTTCACCTGTGGTATTTTCAGATATATCTGGATATTGCACAGTTATGAAACGTATTTAATTCACCTATTTTTTTTATGAATAGTTAAGTTACGCTCAATGAGGTCCCAAAAGTCGCGACGAATCCTTGTCTTCTTTATTAGTTTTATAATTTTGTATGTAAATGCATTTTATTATTATTTATTTAGACACTTACAATCTGTTCTGTTGGAACATTCAGTAAATTGGACATTTGAAGTTACATGAGGGGAGAAGTGGTCCAGTGACCACACTCCGAATTAAATTATTTTATACATGAATACAATATATTTCAAAATATAATTACGTTTGTAGGGCTGTTGGATGTTTCCTCTTTAATCTCCTATGTACTGTAACTTCATTTGCTAGATGGCTGACCTTATTAGTGTTTCCTGGGAGATTAAAGTTAATTATCAGTGAATCTGTGGATTTGTTCTTGGACTGATTTTATAGCTACGTCGTCACGGATTATTTCATTGCTTACGAGCCATGGTGTGTTTAAGATCGTACGGGGAATTTCAGATTGATGGCGTTGTATAATTTTTTAATTAGAAGGCTTGTTGCAGCCCCATAGTTGAATCTCGTAGGTCCACATTGATTTAAGAATGAATTTATAAAGGAGTACTTCCTTTTCTATATTCAGTTTAGAATTTCGGAAAAACTCACCTCCACTCCCATGCCGAAAGAGGTTGACATTCTACCGAATTAACATTGGGAGAAACAGTATCAATCTCAAAATTATTAATTCGTCGAAAATATCGACACGGAGGAGGGCGGCGGGGAAGAAGTCTAACGCTTCGAAAGGCCGACAGGAAACTTCGTGGGCATGCCAATGTATGGTCGCAATCGGATGAATGGTGTACGATCTGATACGGGACAAATAAAGATACATTAATTTATATATACGAGGGTTCACTCAAAAATTAATGCACATTAATTTTATTTAAATTTATTATTCGTTCAACATCTTTGCAAATTCTGGAGTTCATAGATACATCCTTCCAGCTCGTGGTCAAATTTATTTCCACTTGTTCCCGTGAGGGGCACTGTCAGCATGGCTTCATGATGGCTGCTGTACTTGACATTCGACAAAAGCAACGTGCTGTTATATAATTCCTATGCTAGAGAACGAGATAGTGGGAAACATACACAAGAGGATGGAAAAGGTGTCTGGGGATACTGCTACCGCAGTACAGTTAGTCGGGGGACAATCAGATTACGTGGTGAAAAGGGACACGCCAATATTCGGGATACACCTTGCAGCGGTAGATCCCACTCTGCACTAACTCCTAACAATGAGCTTGAGGGAGATAAATACATGTTGTGCATCACTTTTGGAGTGACCTTCGTATATACATAGGCAAGTGATGCTAGTATAACTACACGGTGAACAATTTAATTAGTGAATTATCGAGACGCTATAAACACGCACAATCTTAAACCATCAAAGATTTATGAAAATGTATTAAGTGTTGCTGTATTTTATACAATTTGTTTAATTCTATCGGTATTTCTATTATGTAATATCTAAAGGATTATAAGAAGTTATTGATTAAATAGTATTTGGTGTATAGTTTTTAAAACAAAATCACTAAGAAGACAATAAAAAAAGAGTACATCAAAATAATTTTAAAGATTGAAATGTTGGTTTAAATTACAGTCGTTCGTATTTATAACTGAACCAATGTACTGATTGCCTGGCAAATATAAAGACATTTAATGGATTAAATCCCTGCTTGTCCTTAATTTATTTATTCCTCTGGCTTCCCCAAATTGCTTAACAAGGTCAAGGCCAACCCCTTTAAAGACCACATTCGTTAACTGGTTTTGCTAACCTTATGTGACATGCATAATGTATATGTGCACTCTAAACTTAACACGAATTCGTTTCGATATTTCTCCACATACGATGGAATGTAAATTTGGTTCATCTCGTTTGTCGTTAAGGTATTTTGTCCGTTTCATAACACCGTGATTTTACGAGTAATCTGTCCTTTCGTCGGATATTTACAAGGAAATCCTGTATGACGCAGGGGCATTAAGCACAGAGAACCGTTCGTAAGCGGCCTTTAATGGTTATAATGTGTTATTGGAATGACCCTCAAAGTCTGACAACAAATCACTAGCAAAACCTCTGTGTAAAACGCTGGCATCCATTCTACTATATACTTCAAGTGGTAAAAGTAATTAATGTTTCCGATGGGAGTATAATCGTCCCACTATATAATTTATCTGATATTATGACTCCATAGTTATTATATAATACGTAAGGCAGTCTGAAAATTTAAAAGTTTTGTGTCTCTTTAAATTGCCAAGATTTTTAAATTTTAATTCCAGATCATTAGTAATGCATTCTTTAATTATTGGTGATTTTTTAAATATATATATTATATTATGAATTAATAACAATTTAAATGTCTTTGACATTCTAATTTACTTTGTCCTTATTACGAGATCTGATTTAGCTGTACATCCTAAACAATAACTTTGCCGTTTATTATTTCATCACATGCTTCTATAATATATTAATTAACTAAGTAGAAAAATAAAATGACCAGAATCAAATAAATACAAAGTAATAACAATGGTACAGTATGCTTTATAACGGTAAATAAATATAAATAGCCAAACCGTCTAAAATGTTTATTAATTAATAATGTAATTAATACAATTACAACCATATATCACTGCGTATCGTCTCTAGTTTGGGAGTTCGTCAGGTGAACGATAAAAATAATTAGATTAATAAAAAGCCAAATAACTGACAAAATTAAGTGCAAAATTGAATACTAGTGTGGTATTAGTATATATACTAGTATATTGTATATAATAAATATAATATTTGGAACCTAAGCATAAAATCTTAAAAGTGTATACAACTGAAGTTTATCAGAATGTTCAAGATCTTTGAAGAAATTTATTCACCTGATGAGGTCCCAAATTTGAGGCGAAACGTAGTATTATAGTTCTTATTGTATTTATTAAATTGTTTATTAATAAACCTTTTCTTGCTGTTCGGTCATGAAATTTAATTTATATTTTTGCCAGAGGTTCCCACGAGCCGAGGCACCTCGGCCTGTTCTCATAGGTGTATGTTCCGGGGTCACAGACCTTGGGCATACGGTAAGTGTTGTCCGCTATTCCCATTGGAATAGTCGGCCAGCTGTCTCCTAAACTGGTCGAGGCACGGAGAAGGGAATGTTGCGTCCCCACAGCTAACTCCTCTCCCGCTATCGGAAGGGCGTGGGACAAGTACCCAATGCCCGACCTACCTAATGCAGGTTTTTCTAGGGTTTTCCCTGCATTTCTTTAGGCGAATGCCGGGTAGGATCCTTAAAATATAGCCTGGGGGCCCTAGTAACCCTTGGCTACCTTCCTCTACCCTTCCGCATCCCCCCTTTCAAATCCCTTCCTATGCTATTAAAGGTGAGTTGCCCAATGTGGATCACCCTCATGTAGCCTGTTGCCCTAAAAAATTTTTTTTTAAAAATATCAATATTAAAACTTACTACGTCCTACCTTAGCAATGACACTCGTCTCAAGGTCACAAAAATAAACAGAATCCATTAACACCAGAACAAAGGCATTAACCCTTTAGTGCATAGTGTAGCATAAATGCAACATAACTTTTATTATCACCCCAGAGGCATCTGTTGGATTCTAAGAGAGCTAATTTGTGATGGAAATATGAAACAAAATGCACTTAAGTAAATGTGAAATTTTTGGCATCCGTGGTCAGGTTTCTACATGCCTATGTTAGCTATCTGTGAATCAACCCCTGAGGCCAGATTTTTTTTACCCGACGGAAAACTTCAGAATATTTATTTTCTGTGGTTTTCTATGTTTCTTTCAAGAAAGAAAATCTTTTAAAGTACGCACAACATGATATTTAACAATATATATTGTAGAGATCAACAATTTGTAATGTACGTTTTATTTTAATTTTTTTTTATATTATTTTCGGCGTAATTATTGGGGCCAGAGCTTTGGCACAAGAACGCAGAGACTGAAAATGTTACTGTCGGAAAAGCGTATATAATACGCACAGAACTTTGGCGGAAACATCCAGAGTGTGTTGTGGGAGTCTGACGAGTGTGTTTTTGGAGCCTGACCAGGATGGTCATGGCGAGTCTAAGTTGGTTTTTTCGAGGATGATCAGTGTTGGTCATGGCGTACATGGAGTACGAGTCTGATTTAGAGTGCATACGATAATGTTTTTAGAAGATTGTTGGGGACTTCAACCAATCTAAAAACAAAAGTACGACGTAAAGTTTAAGAACAGTTGTCAGCGAGGCGGCGGAATTTTGTGGTGAAAAAACACAGTAATCAGTGTTATGGCCTGTTATTTAAATATTTTCTTTAAAATAAAATAACTGTGGAGTGCACAATATGGTACCAGAGCAGCGCGAAGTAAAATTATATGTAGAAACTTTGTTTTGTTAAGTTTTATGTAAATATAATTTACCGTCAGATTTGTCTAGATTTGCTTGTTTTTTTGTTAGATTCGTTTATACATTTTGTTATTGTAAATTTAATTTGTATTTCTTTTGTCTTCCCTTTTAAACAGTAGCAAATTACTATCATTATTAGAGGCCCAGTATGCGGCTCTGTGGTCATGAGTATCATTTAAGCTGTGGCATTTTTTTTTAAAAAAATATGTAAATAAATTCAAGTAAATCAAAATTTTCATAAATAATTTTTAATCTTAAACAAATTTTTGTTTAATTTCAAAGAAAAGTCCTATAAATTATTTTTTTCTTTCATTAATTTGGATACTTCATAATCTGGCTACAACGTGGTGGCATATTTATTATTATACAATTTTGAATACTGCATAAGTTGACTTTCCAACGTGGTGCTTGTTCATATTATTTATTATTCTATGATATTGAATTTTACATAATTTGGCGCCACAACGTGTTGGCTTTAATGTTTATTGATTGTTTAAATTGAATATTTCAATATATATTGTTGTCTATGTCACCCCGTAGCCCGTTGGCACGAGTTTACTCAATTCCGAACAGGACTCTGTATTGAGCATATGTTCGCGTATAATTACACTGAAAACCTCTTGTCCAGGGAAAACCACACCCTGCAGATATTTTTTGTCTCATTGCACTATGTATTAAAGTTTTTAAAACGTCACTTTTATTGTTTTGGTATAAAATTACCTGGCGGGTTCGGAAAAAAATACTTACCGTCGTCGCTGAGCTGAGCTGGAAGAAGTAAAGGACAAGTTATTTACATAACGGCACTATTTGAAGGCCGTGTTTCTTTACATTTTATAAATATATATTTGTATAATCATTCATTTTTTCATTTGTATTATATTAAATCTGCTGTTTATAGTCTTTTCCAACTCATTCAATTTCAAATTCATTTTTTATTTTATTTTCTCAATCATATATATATTGTAATAATCAAATAGTAGGTCGTTTATTAAATGAAATAATAATAAAAAATTAACAAACAAAATATTTATTTTATTTTGTGGCAATAAAAGATAATTAAAAACACAAAATTTGAGATCTGGTTCTCTCAGGGCCTTGACATGGGTTTGATAATGAACACAACAAATTGATTTAAAATCTTATTAACAAAACAGTTCACAATTTACCTAAACAATATGTCGATAGAATGAAATAAATTAAAAAGTAAAGAAATTAACTCTGATTGACAATTTAAAAGAGAACGAAATCTGACCTTATCCTTTAATTAGCGTTTACAATTAATCATTAGTTTTGGTTTTGTTACTTACATACTGTCCAGCTGGTACCAGCATTCTTTTTGGTTTCGGAAGTACACTATTGCAAAATTATACACTGATTCTAAATGTCGAATCGCAGATTTTACACTATTGAAGTCAAAATTGATAGGCTCCCAGGAACTCGGATGATCCTCCTGAATGTCAGCTATCTGATGTCTGCTTGCCTTACAGGAATCCTATGATTCGTAGATTTATTAGTCTTTTACTGTATTGGACTTAAACTGCAACGTATCTCCTTGAAGATTTATTTTAACTGTTTATTCTTTCGTAGCGAACTAACTTTTCTTCAGCTCCTTGCTGTAGACTTATAAAAAACTGACTTCCTTTCCTGGCTGGCTATAGACGTAAACTGCCTAAACTTTCATGCGCACAAACGCCATTTCGACTTTTCAACAAAAGCGGCTGAGCTCGCTTTTCCATTGTTGCTTTGTTCGATCAGGCCGCTATAATGGATTTATCAAACAATTCAAATTTTATGTCCAAACAATTAATGGCCTAATTAATTGGCATTACAATATATATATATTCTTCTCCTATCAATCCAGGATTAGGCCTTAGGCCTGTTCCGGTCTCACCATCTCTTTCACGGTCTTCCCACATTCCTTCTTCCTAATAGGTTATATTCCATTATTTGTTTGGAAATCCTTTGTGGCGGCATACGATGTACATGTTATTTCCACTTCTCTTCAAGTTGGATCGCCTTCTTTGTTATTGATTGCATGCCTAGTTCACCTCTTATTGTTTCATTTCTGACTCTTTCTTCCCTAGTGCATCCTTTAACTGATCTTAGAAACTTCATTTCCGATGTTTCTAGTTGAATTAGATCTTTACTTCTAAGCTTCCAGCTTTCCGTCCCGTATAGTAAAGTGGGAACTGCCATAACTTTATAAAATTTTATTATCGTTTCTTTCCTTGTTTTTCCCTTCAGGGTTCTTCTTATTGTGCCACATACGTGTTGAAAAATGTTAATTTTTCACTGTATATCTTTATCTTGTTCATATGATATATCGTATCCCAAGTATTGGAAATGTGATATCTGTTCAATTGGTTTACCATATAGAATTATTTTTGTTCTGACTGAAAATGCCTAAAAATGCCATTGTTTTTGTTTTCTTTATGGAAATTTTCATGTTATAGCCTTGACTTAGTACATTTAGTCTATGTAAAGCTATTTGTAGTTTGTATATATATTATTTATATTAAAAGACTAGCTGGGTGCCCGGCGTTGCTCGTGTACTTATTTATATAAACTCTAAAAAGTATTTAATTGAATACTTAAATATATTCCTTGAGTATTTCAGGATATAATTGTCAATTGTCACTCAGTCTTCATACATTACGAAATATTACATTGATGAAATTGTTAGCTAGACTCACAACTAATATAGCGCGAAAATTAACTTACATTTTCCGCAAGGATGGTAAAGTAATTCGTATTCTTCTTCATTACCATTCGATGGAGTATTGCTGTATAAAATTATACTTTTTATTTAAAGAACATATTTCTGCTTTATTTCATTCCTAATAAAGGAAATATTTCCTTTGTTCGTTGCGTAGTAACGTCTCTCTCTCGCGTGACGTCATTGTCTCTTGGCGCGCAGTAATTTAATATATAATGATCACGGTTTTTAATTATAATTCTTTCCACATGTATGCTAGGCGTTTCTCACCCCCACAGTACCGTTTCTCGTGTTTTGAAGAATTTGTGTACCAATTTTTGTTGCAATCTGTCCACGCGATAAAATTTGTATAAAGAACAACGTAAATACATACATACATACAAATATACATCCTTTTTTATTATATAGAAGATGTATTGACGAAACTTCTTTCATGTATAGAGAAAAATGGAACCAATGTCCAACTCCAATTAATGAGGACTCGTCCATATGAACATATTTTGTGTTATTTGTAACAGAAGAGGAAAAAGTATGTTGTCAGGCAGGGTTTGTAAGATGTAATGGAAAGTTTCGTAAGGCGGCTCGCGTCACCGCCCCTGAGGGTTATCTCGTGGAGTTTGTCCCTGCTCCCCAGAGGTCACTCGACGATAACACCTCTCGAACCCTCCAAGGCGCTCCAACAGACTGCGAAGCCCATTTATATTTCACAAACGACCGATTTCAGCTTGCTTGCGTGAGAACTGCTCTCAAAACAATAAAAAATTCAACTCCGTCCGCAGGATTGTGTTACCGGAAGCACGTGCAAGCAAACCGACGCATAAACGCGCGCGTCACGTGCATTCCTCTAATTAACTTGTTTCCTCAAACTGTTTTCTTTGCTCCAGAAACGCATCAGTCACTTCAGCATGCAGACATGCACTAACTTATGTATAGTTTCATAATCATTTGCATTTGTGCTTAGCCATTTAACAAACGTAGCAATAAACTCAGCTTCTCAGCCAGTGGCTTCAAATGTTACAAAGCTATCAAGTTTTAACGTCGCTTCAAAACGTATTTGGTCTCATAATGTGTTTCGGAAGTCCCTTGTAATTCAAAATGTCACCTGGATTTCAAATTTGTTGTACAACCGTATTTCGAGGTGTTCTGTGTGTATCCGGATAATTTAGTGTTGGAGGTCGGGTAAACTCGTATTAGTAAGGAAGGTCTACGACAGTTTTTAATGTATGTTTATAAAAACTAGTTGGTTGCACGACCTTCATACGGGAATGAAAACAGTGAGCACGGTTCTTAACCTAGTTTTAAAATTGTCTGTTATTAGTGTAGGTGTAAAGGAGATAAAAAAATAAAACAAAAAACAAGCGAGATGAACAGTGTTCTTTCTGTACCAAACGTTGAATCTACCTTCCTTTCTTTTCTACGACTTCCATTTTGCCACATTTGAAGTCACCTTAATTTACTGTATTTCAATCACTTTCGCTTGATAAATACGTGTTTCGTAATTTAACTTGATATTTATTAACCAGACAATGGGCGCCTCTACAAGTTACACACAATATCGTAATACGCTAAATTTTCTTCAACGTTCGAAGACCCTTGGGTGCAATTTTTACCGAGTTCATTACAGAACAACGTTTAACAACGAGTAACCGACTTTCTGTCTCCATCTCTTGTAAATAGTCTGAAAAGAGATGGAACTGAACACCGTAAAACTTTCCTTTCTACATACATATACATATACATATACATATACAAGAACTCGAGTATTGGAGAGTCAGTCACGCGGAAGTTTCCAGAAGCACTATTAACTCAAAACTGTCTTTAAATAAAACGTTCCTGTTGCTCTGCCCGTGTAAACTCTAAAAACTATTGATTTTCAATTCAATGATTTTACATATTCGATTTTCTCCTTTCACAAGGTTTTTTTTGTTTTGTTCCCCTCTTATAGCATAGGAAAGGGATTTTGAAAGGGGGGATGCGGAAGGGTAGAAGAAGGTAGCCAAGGGTAACTAGGGCCCTCGGGCTATATTTTAAGGATCCTACCCGGCATTCGTCTAAAGAAATGGAGGACAAACCCTAAAAAACCCTGCATCAGGTAGGTCGGGCATTGGGTACTTGTCCCACGCCCTTCCGATAGCAGGAGAGGAGTTTGCTGTGGGGACGCAGCATTCCCTTCTCCATGCCTCGACCAGTTTAGGAGGCAGATGGCCGACTAATCCAATGGGAATAGCGGACAACTCTTACCGTATGCCCAAGGTCTGTGACCCCGGAATATACACCTCTCAAAAAAGGCCGAGGTGCCTCGGCATGTGGGAACCTTAGTTCAAAAACGGAGAGGAAAAGACATCCTCAAAGGTAGCCCCTTCGTATCTCTTCTACAAGGTTCAACCTGCAAGAGAATATCCCTCGCAGGTACTGCCTGCGAGAGAATAGTCCTCGCAGGCCTTGTTTTGATGCTTTCTCAAGGTGTAATCACAAGCTACATAGTTTGCCGAATTTCAAGTCAAGACTGGGGAATTTAGAGAAAAGTCTAAGCATTTGATTTATTAGGTACGTATAGCTGCAATGTCCTTGAATAAACAAAACTTCCTTGGTACAGTTGTTAATAAAGAGGTACACTGGTTCCACACACTACAGCTTAGTTCTATGTTGTTGAAGTTCCAGGTATTTCCCGGTGAATGACAGGTATGAATTGCTGAAACAAGATGAACACTACTACCCGGTTGGAAACCTGACAGCAATTCATACACAGTTCTGTGTTATTTCATCACACCCATGTGTTTCGTCCACGAACAATCAACCACGTCTCATCAGCAGCTCACACAACGTCAAAGTTCTGATGTAGTGATCCAAACTGTCAACACAGGAAAATAAACCAATTCCATTGGATGCTGGTGCTTATGTCCTCAAATAAATAAATTAAGGAAGAGTTTTTTTTCGTCATTTTAAGAACTTTTATGATAATTGCTTTTTACAGTATGGAAATCTGCTTCCATTTCAAAGACTAAACTGGGCTGGCTTGTGGCGCACTCGTTCCCGCTAATGCAGCCAGGTGACTATCTCTGTTCTACCCACGCTCAGCGCAGGACCTCTCTCTGTCATGAAAATTGCGCGTGCACAATTTTCCGCTTCACTCTACCCCCCCCCCCCCCCGCGCTCCCAACAAGCTCCGAAAATTTGCTCATTTTTGTGCTCCGGGCCAATCAGCACATATAACAGTCATCATCTGTGACTTGTTCCTAACTTTCGTGGTATAATGTGTAAAGTGGATGCTAAATTATTCCGCTTTTTAAAATGGTTACTATTGGAAACTATGCAGAAATGTAGGCTGTTATGTATGGGTCGGGCCATTTTCCGCAAATTATTGGTAACACTATCGCTGTTTTAGTATTATTAATATTTTACATAGCTATCCTCGTAAAAATAGTTATTGTTACTTGCGATGATGAATCCCATAACTGGCAATACTCTCGAGCTGCCACTGACTTCTTGTCTTGGAAGACCATGTATGTGTTTCGAACTCGAAATTTCATGAAAGTTAAGCTATTCAAAGCTTGCATAATTAGGCGATAATTTACCATAAATCAGTAGACGAACGTTTAAACAACAGAAGAACTCCACTGATATCTTTACATTGACTTCACAGTTTCAGGTATAAGTCCGTGCAGAATTTTTCTATGACGAATAGAGAAGACAACTGAATTTAAAATTCATTCAACGATGTTTTGTTTTGAACAGGGTACGAAACTATCAGTTTTTGAAAACGAGAATTGATTTTTTAATGGTTCGTAGTTATAAAAAAACCTTAAAAGATGACGATCGTTGTAAAATCTTGGTTTTGTTCACTTTTACTAAAAATAACAACAAAAAACGGTCAAGCATGACTAAATTCGGTAACGAAGAAGGAAAAAACAGAAAATAAACTTGAAGGAAAATAAGGAGAAATATTGGGTATACAAAATAGAAAACGAGGCAGAACGAAACATTATGCACGATTCTATGCATCTATATATATATATAAATGAATTGCTGTTCGTTAGTCTCACTAAAACTCGAGAACGGCTGAACGGATTTATCTTATCTTAGTCTTGAAATGTTCGTGGAGGTCTAGGGAAGGTTTAAAAGGCGAGAAAAAATCGAATAATTTCCGGAAAAACCCTAAAAACAGCCCTTTTCTATTTCCCATACAAACGTTTTCTAAATAAAATACAAATCTACACCAGTCGAGCAATTTTCACCAAATTTCGTACACGTGTTCTTTGCGACCAGGAAACAAACACTGTCGGGGTGAGACGCGTCTTCCACCCCCAGAAGCGGGGGTGGAAATATTTAAACATACTAAAACAGCCGATATTTGAGTCGGATAAATATTTTTAGGGGTAAAAGATGTTGATAGTGTTTCTACCAATGTTACCTGAATTCAATTTTCATCCCCTACGCCCTGTGAAAAGGACACCCTTCGGGTTTGGGGGTGGAGATGCTTTACAGTAAAATAACGCGAATACAACCGAGATTGGAGTCAAATCAAAGGTTATGGAAGCCACTGTGTTTAGTTACGACATTCAAATTGGCATTTACCCCTCAGATGCAGGGGTAGCGGGGTGCAAATTTTGGAACATGCAAACACGGCAGATATTTGCGTTGAAGAAATATTTTTCAGAGTTAATTATAATGATTAGGGTTCGAGTAGCGTTACATAAAAATTGCGCAAAAGCAGCCGAAATTGGAGTCATATCGGGGGTTATAGATAAATGACATCTCGGGCAACGCCGGGAACCCAGCTAGTAATAAATATTAGTACTATTAGTTTCTGACTCTACAGATAACAAAATACTGCAAAATATCGAAATGTAAGAAAGTTTTTAATAATATAAAACTGCCATCCGCCAGTTTCAGCCTAAATGACGAACGTTTCAAAAATTGATTTTAACGACATGGGCAGGTGATTTCTTCGCTTTACCGAAAATGGAAGGACGGTTTCTCTCACTTAAATTGTCGCCGTCTACCGTTTGAAAAAATAAAACAAAATTTACATTTATTTTTCGGGAATATGTATTGTAAGCGAGATCACCTTATAGATAGAGCCAAGAAGTAATAAAAAGTATTAAATATAAAAAAATCTTGGTAGTGGATCGATATGACATAAGAACTCTGTTAAAGAATAAAGTCAGACTGTAGCCGCATCCTATCAGTAACAATCATAGTAGACTAATCTTTGTGCCAAAATCTAAACTTAACGTTAAGAACCGTCCATTCGGACGTTAAATGTGGAGATACTTGTGTCTCCAGTTGCATAGACAAATCAGGAAATTTACTAAATCTAAAGGTTCATTTACTAGTACAAATGCCTTGTACAAACAGGTATATTGTGCTATTAAAATCGTAGAGCAAAAAATAGGCGGAATATAGTAAGTGAATATAGTGAGTGTTCTCACTGTTGTACGGTTTTCAGTTTTTATAAACAAACATTCAAGACTGAACGTTGTTTCACTGATGACGAACAGAGTTTCTTTGTTTTCGGAACGTTGGAATTATCTCTACTATCACTCTACATATACCTTATCTCCTTCTTTAGGACGATTTATTCCTTCAACGCTGCCGATGTCGCTCAATAAACCTATTTGTTTTATCTATCTTGTTCTTTGGACCTCTCTGCCTTTCTCTTTGTTGTATATCTAGTGTTTCCTTTTGTTCACCCCCCTGCCAATTTTCGTCTTGATTTCATTTTTACTCAGACAAAGGAATACCCGGAAAATGGCAGTATTACCTCCCCATTGTCAAGAAATTTCAAAACTGGGTTCAGAACCGTGCTCAGTGTTTTCATTCCTGTATGAAGGTCGGGCACCCAACAAGTTTTTAACGCCATGTTACCAGACCACCAACCTGATACACAAATTCACGATATGACTACCTGAGTCATTAAATGAATCGGAAAACTGGTAAGTAATGCACAACTTGCTGAATTACTGGAAGTTTTGAGTTGTACCTTTATGTTCATTACAACATTTGCTTACATGGTTAAGAGGGAAAAGGTTGGTAAACGCTGATCTAGGTCATTTTAAAAAGTGGTACACATTCCTGTTTGATGTGATCCATAGCGTTCGCTTCCGTGTTTCACTTGGACAAAATAAATCGCTTGAAAGAGCTGGTCTTCCGAGATTGTGAGCGCACGTGTTGTGGGCTCTGTTTGACTTGCAAATACGCAAGGCTTCATCTGCAATGTGTATGTCAGCCGCGATACATATTGACAACATTGGCCTGTGGCTTACGTAAGGCAGAGGAACGCTTCAGCACAGGCAGGAAGCAGCCTCACCACTGATCGTCCTCAATTAAAATGCTTCAACATTCGCACAGAGTGGAAACATCGTTCCAGTCACATTCTGCACCTGTAGAGCCGCACGTTTTTCAAATCCATATTTTAGTTGATATTTATATTGACCAAGAGCACTTTTCCAGAGAACGACAAACCATTCAGTCAGAATTGTTTTTTTTTCTACCTAATAATCACCTAAGAAAAAAAGTTCTCCTGTGACGTCTTCAAATGCTATATCACATTCGATGTATTTACATAACTCCTGAAAGAAACACCTACTACATTCCGAACTGCTGCTGACACGTCTCAAGATTATTCCTGAGTCTTTATTGAAGCAGCGTTTCGCAAATGGAGTGCTTGATTATTGCATTGCAATAATATGGTAAAAATGATAAATGATTGACGTGTAGCTATTGTCTAAATAAATATTGTAATGACAATCTCGAATAATTTGCAATAACCAAAATGCGACCGCAGAGAATTTCATCTGCTCCGCCACAACCCTACAAAAATTTATCTCGGGTCTTTCGTATGAATATTGATAGAACATCGTAGAAATTTTGTTTGCTCAGGATCAATATTTGTTATTGATATTCCGTAACAAATAAACACATCCATGACTCCGAAAGAGGTGGGAAAAGTCCAATGTGGATCGGTCCCAAGGAGCTTCCTGAGAATTTTTTTTCTACACGGATAGAGAGAATGTGTGTCAATTAAATTTATATTCAAGAACAGAAAAACATTCTTCCAATTGATGCTCAGCACGAAACGCCATGAAACTGAAATATAGTTTGAGGATGGAAAAGCTCTACAAGACCGAGTATCAAACACAGGACCTCTACTTACTAAGTTATTCTAGTCGACTCGATTCCCTCTCAGATGCGAGCTTTCTACATCAATTGTATACACCTGAAAATAGACTCTTGTACAATTTACAAAATCACATTAATCACAGCCTAATTCAATAAAGAATGCATATTGTGAATAAATTAATCATAGTTACAATTATATAATTCAATAACAGGGCTATACAACGGGTGGAGAAGGCACGCACTTGACGGGGAATCGATCTGAGTAGCTCAGATGGATAGAGCACCACGTACTGTGCGGATATCCTGGGTCTGATTCCCGGTCAGGTCGAGTTTTTTCCTACCTGACCCTTTAAAAAATTATTTTTACTGTAATGTTGCAATATATGACTATTTAAAATACGTTTATATTATATACAATGTCTCAAATGAAGTATTCTATTTTGTTAAATCGTACATTCTTTTAATAAAAACTTCTAAACTACTAATGATCATCATTATTAAAATGCGCTTCTCTATTTTCACTATCTTCTTCATGAAAGGAATGAAGTAATAGAACGCGATAAAGCAATGCTAAACGTGGGACTCTCAAAAGTTTCCTTGGACTCAAACTGGTGTCCCTAACCGAAGTTGTTGGTTCAATTTCATAAAACGTCTAATTTACATTAGTCATTATAGCGTTTAGTTAATTTCTGTACTTAGCTGTCATCTTGCCACCTCGTCATGTACGCTTCCAGTTCTCATAAATATGTTCTACTGATGAACCCTAATTACAATTACCAGTGTTAGGCACGTAGACAATAAATTAGCGACTACCCAGTCATGAAAATATTGGAAACTGAGTATTACAAAGAAATATCGATTGCCTTTATTTTTCTTTGATAGTGCCAACAATAATATGAGCACTGTGAGGACTCAAAATTGAATGTGAACATTTAGACAAATTATATTTACTGAACGGTCGAAATGAACAGAGGAAATGGGGCAATTAAAAAAATATTAGAAGTATAAGAAAATAAAGTAATATTTAAAAATTTATTTATCAACTAGAAAATTAAATACAAATGACAAAATAAAATCTTCAAATAAGAAAATTAAATATATACAGAAGAGAATACATTTATGTTCAAACAAATACATCAATTAGAAAATTTAATAAAGTAATTTAGATTTCATTTCACAAAATAAGAGAAACATTCATACATTACAATATGTAATACGTTAACAAAACCACAGAACAATAAATGTAAAAATACAGGAAAAAATTAACCTATTAAATAAAATTGACTGTGTGTGTTTTTGTATGTATGTATGTGTTTTCGGGCTTATATAAATGTATACCTGGGCAACACCAAGCACCCAGCAGGTTTTTAAAATATAAATAAGTTATTTTACTACTTAACATTTCATTATAATCAAATCTTGCTTCAATTAGCTCTGAACTCTTCATGACTATCAAATTTCAAAACTCGTCATTGTAGAAACCAGAAAACAAAACGGAAAGAAAACAATAATATGTTTAACTTAAGTGTGCTGCCACACATGACTAAAATGAGTAAACGTTATCTACGTGTTGAATAAGAAACCTTATCGAGCATTACGTACTGTAGAAAATTTTTCTATTGATTTGATGGCAGGTATGTGGTTTTATTCCGAAACCGAGAATTCACTCGAAAACATATACTTGTAATCATAGTATATACCACAAAACATCGTGAATTATAAGTTGAAACCCACATTAAGAAGCACAAATACAAATGGAACCTCTTCTCGGAGCTGGACCACTAGAAATCTGACTTTCGTCGTAACTCCAAGAAGTATATAAAAAAGAAAGAAAGAAAACGCTGCAGAAATACGTAATTGAAGATACGTAATTGTTTATACACTGCACCTTCAACACTTTTGTTGACTATTAGGGAATTGATTCGTAAAACCAGTGTGATTCACTGATCATTGCTTTTAATAGAATTTAAATTCAGATGAAATTATATTAAAAATACAAATTTTAACAATTGTAATAATTTGACTTTTTATTAAATCAAATATAAAAAATAGAAGCCTATTAGCCAGAAAATTATTGTCGTACTTAAAACATAATGTTTAACAGATATATGATCTGAAATTAAATTAATATGCTGTTCCAGACTGATTAATTTATTTTTAATTAATTTATAATTAATATAATTAATGTATAAAAGTAAATCTTTCATTTAACAATCTGTTAAATATTATTTTTTAAACAGGATAATAAATTTGTGCGACTAATAGACTGTTGATTTTAATACTATAAATTTTAATCGAAGTCTAAAACTACCGATCGTGAATATGTTGTACAGGGGTGTTATTCGTTTAAAACTAACTAGGTATGGAATGTTGAACCAGTGTAGATACTATCAGCACATGTGGATTAAAGTGCAGAATTTGTGATTACACGTGTTCACAGACCAACCATAAACGGTCTGTTGACACGTAAATGTACTATCGAGACATATGGCTGCCCACTCTACTATAAGTATAGTACTTTATCAATCAATAAAAATTATCGCTGTACAGAGCAAATCGACGAGTTTAGATCTTAGGGCTGAGCGATTTATAGTCTCACATTCGTTACGATCGCCATTGCTTTGAATGAGATTAAAGTCGATTTACAACAAAGTGTAAGTGTAATGTTGAAGCAGTGCAGATACTATCAGCAAAATTTTGAAAATTTTGTTAAGAATGGATCATAATTCGACCCTTACTTTAATGGCATGTTTGTGCAAACTTACAATACGTAAGGATCATATATAATGGACGCTGTTATGAATCTGTAGAGTGATTGGGCATCCCAAAGCCGAGGCACCTCGGCCTGTTCTGAGAGGTGTATGTTCCGGGGTCACAGACCTTGGGCATACGGTAACAGTTGTCCGCTATTCCCATTGGAATAGTCGGCCAGCTGCCTCCTAAACTGGTCGAGGCACGGAGAAGGGAATGCTGCGTCCCCACAGCAAACTCCTCTCCCGCTATTGGAAGGGCGTGGGACAAGTACCCAATGCCCGACCTACCTGACGCAGGTTTTTCTGCATTTCTTTAGGCTAATGCCGGGTAGGATCCTAAAATATAGCCCGGGGGCCCTAGTTAACCCTTGGCTACCTTCCTCTACCCTTCCACATCCCCCCTGTCAAATCCCTTCCTATGCTATTAAAGGGGAGTTGCCACCATGTGGATTACCATCATGTAGCCTGTTACGTAAAAAAAAAATGTTATGAATCGAATGAACAGAACTTTAGAGGAATAATTGAATAAAAATACTGACGTGACTTGTAGGTATTTTCATAAAGAAGAATTATTGGATGTTATGAATTACAATAAATATGAGTGGTCACTTAGTTGACGATCGTGGTGAAATAAGGGAGACAAATGACAGAACTGAATACAATTCCTGGACATAAATGACAGGATAATAAAAGGGAGCTGAATATATATATATATATATATATATATATATAGAGAGAGAGAGAGAGAGAGAGAGAGAGAGAGAGAGAGAGGGAGAGAGAGAAAGGGGGGGAGTGGACAGAGGTGAAAATATTATAAATAAATAAATAAATATATATATATATATATATGCAATATTTAAATATGGATGGAGCGATTAAACGAACTAATTCCTGTTTTTCGTCGACGGGCTAGAAACTACAACAATGATACTCACAAACAAATGTTATTAATCAGTACGCAATGTGACAAAAAATTCAATTGATAATAAAAACCAGTAGTAATCGTAAGATTACCGAGAATATATATCACCCATTAAATTGTTAGTCGTGACGTTCGTTGTCCACCACATTGGCACACTGACTGCACTATTCTTAATTTATTCATAAAACGATTTCAAATTCTTTGCCATTGCATCTAACAAACAGTAATGGAGGTAATATTCAAATCAACATACGCGGTCCCAAATGCAGCAATGTGTACATTATGAACTGCACTGCAGTTCATTCATGTTCACCGTCTTCAGGTGATATTAATCCAATGGCAACGCAGTTATCTCGGTTGTAAAGAAGTACGAATGATATTCCTAAAGGAAGTACTAATAATTCTGCAATACCTACTTCCTCGGATCTTTACTTACAATTGCCGGCCCGAGTGCCACTGCATGTGAGAAAATAATTAATTAATTACTATATGAATTCGACAATCAGCTTATAAAGTCCAAGCAAGAAGCCGATAAGCTATTTGCCAGGAACTCGTAGGTACTTGAGACGAGCATGAGACTTTCGATCTGGCACATCAGGAGTCCTGTCTTCCAATTATTTTTTATGGGTGTAGTCAGTAATAATTAAATTTCCCCATTTAACATAACAACTTAATTTACATCAATTTAAATCCTCAAGTTCGGTCAAAGTGCTCCTCAATCGTGGAGTATTGCTAACTGATTCACACACTCATTCATTCTAACTTAAATCTATACTCGTACAAGTGTTCCTTGCGACCAGGAAACAAACACGGCGGGAGTGGACAGAGGTGAAAATTTTCAAACATGCTCAAACGGCCTGTATTTGCGTTGAATAAATATTATTCGAGGTGGATGAGATTGATAGTGATTCTGCCGATGTTTCTTGTATATAATTTTCGCATAGGAGGGGAGCACCCTTAGGGGTGGTGGTGGAGGGGCGTTACAATAAAATAACACGAATACAACAGAAATTGAAGTTAAATCCACGGTTATGGATATCGCTGAGTTTAATTTTGACAACCCGGGCAACTCTGACGCCTAGCTAGTTGTCAGATAAATTATTAAGTTATCCTAACGAGACGGGGGATTGTCACACTCCAATATGTCGTATACAGCTATGATGATCTTGTCGCGGTGGGCTATTCCCTGGTAGATACAGCTGGTCGCAGGTTCATGTCTCGTCCACGTCAACCAGCCATTGGTTCCTGGACACTGCTATGCTGGCACTACAAAAAAGAACCGCTCACAACGCGTTCCTTCACAATTCCCGGCCTTCAAAAACAACCCCTAGCTCAGGGAGTTTGAAAATGCATATAAAAAAAGGTCCGTAAAAGATGCGGACTTGTCGACCGGGTAGAACCGTTTGATTGAATAGTATTGTTCATTTAAGAATGCTTTTGTAATGAAAGGTCCCTCCATCCGGACACAAAACTGACCTGGACTATAACAAAATCCACTCGGTATCAGGCGAAGCAATCGACAAGCACAAGCTACCGTCTCAATATACAGAAATTATAAGTTTTAATTTATCGTCTGTTTTTGAATTAATAAAACAATTGATGACGTTATACAGACACTTTTTATTTATAATTTATATTGTAACGACGTTTCGTTACCTATTTGTATCAAATAGTGTTGATAGTTTTGTTGTGTTAGTTTATTATATTGATTTGGTAAGTTTTTTGTTTACTTTAGTTTCCCTCTGTTTACTTTGTATAATTATAATATAAATCTATCATTTGTAAACACCTCCTATTTAGGAAAATACTTGAAGAAGATACAAATACGTATCGAAACGTCTTTACAATATAAATTAAAGAATGAAAATGTCTGAATAAAGTCATCAAATGTTTTTATTAACAGAGTAAGTATCATAAAGGGCAGCGCGGAATACTAACACTACCTAATATGTACATTCTAGGAATTTTAGAATTCGTAAAACGTAACGGAAATTTATTTGTGAACTTCACGATCATAATACTAGAAACCGTATCATCAATGGCAAAAATCGACTTTCAATTTATAAAAGAAGTATGACCTAATCAGGAATGAAACTATTTAATTGTCTTCCTCCAAAGATGAAGAAGATCAGTTGCTACAACCTACTTGTAAAACTCTGCTTCCAAATGGCGCTTTTTATTCGGTTGATAAATAGTCATATTGATCTGAGCCTAATTCTTATTGGTTCCCCTGAAAGTACTGGGTAATATGTTTGAAATTGATAAAATAGGTGCTGTCTGTTTGTATGCCCATATGATGCTGATCAATTCTTTTTCTTTTCTTCCCAATAATTGTCACCGGAAGAGATCCAGTCTGATATTTTCATTCCTGAGTCCAAAATTATTTTGCAGTAATCGAAAGTGTGGTGTTAATTGTAAAGGGTAGTGTTACTTGTAAAATGTGGTTTACATTGAAACCAATTTCTCTTCATTTCATCTCTTTATTTTATACATATGTTTTATTATATATAATTTCTCACTTATTTAATTTTTATTTATTTTTGTATAGCTTTCATTATGTTAATTCCTATATATTTTATGTTGTTTTACTTGTCCAATTTCGTCAATAGAGGGCTAACGGAATTAATTAATAATTATATATGAATCTAAACATTAATGCTTATATTATTATCTAATAAATAAAACAGTGTGTTTGTATGTATGTATATATCTTTGATTGTTTGTATGTTTCGTATACAAATCTACACTGGTGGAGCAAATTTCACAAAATTTCGTTCACGTCTGTTTTTACATCAGGAAACAAACACTACCTGGGTGAGAGACATCTACCACCCCCAGGAGCGAGGGTGGAAATATTTAAACATGCAAAATCAGCCGATATTTGAGTCGGCTAAAAATTTTTAGGAGTCAAAGAGATTGATAGTGTTTATGCCAATGTTATCTAAGTATAATTTCAACCCCTTATAGCACGGGAAAGGAGATGCTTTACAGGAAAATTACGCGAATACAACCGAGATTGGAGTCAAATCCAGGGTTATGGATGTCGCTGAGATCAATTATTACATTCAACTTGCAGTTAAACTCCTACGGGTGGAGCTGAACGTAGGTGGAAATTGTCAAACATTTTGATCGGCCGTGGAATAAATACTTTTTGTTTAACCTACAGTAGCGGGGGGTGGAAATTTTTGAACATTATACTGCAATATATTCGTCGAATAAAATTATTTCAGGGTCAATGAGTTCAACACCATTCGGAATGGGAGATAAATACATCTAGGGATAGGGGTCGAGTTGCGTTACATAAAAAAGCTACCTAGAATCGAGTCAAGTCGATGGTTATGGATAAATGACATCCAGGCAACGCCGGGCACCCAGCTAGTTAAAAAATAAAAAAGAGTCATAGTGGTATTTTAAATGACTATAATACAAAAGCAATGCAGTAATCCGAAGCCAATAATTCAAATTCATTCTTGATTTCACTAGAAATTCATTCTTCTTGGCTCTCCAATCCATTTACGGCCTTGGCCTACCGCGACGACTACCAGACTGTTATCTTACATGACGCATTCTGGATTTAGGAGTGACATTTGGTCGTCTGATGACCTTTTGATTAGGAATACTAATATGAAAATTGATTTAAATCTGATCAGATGTTTTTCGAATTTATGCGACAGATATGTATGCGATTTATCGGTTTATAAAGATATAAAAGAATAAAATAGCATTACGTTTACCTTAACACAATATCGTTATGTTGCTCATTGTGAAGAACTGAAAATCATTGAAATAAATTTCCTCGCTAAGAGAAGGCACTTGAAACTCTACGCGTTATCAAAGGAAACACTACGAGGAAAACATAGAACGAGTTTCGGGAACCTTGACCACCAGCATAATTTGTTTGCGAGACTACAGGATGTATTTCTACAAAATCCTGGAAGATGAACAGAAACGAAAAACGCATACGGAGACACGACTGTGTTTGTTACAGCCATGCCGACCAAGTCTAATACTAATTTGAAGGTTGGCACCTTCATGGTAACTGAACAGCAAATACACGTGCCGCTAGTCTGTAAAGATACTGTCCCTCGGGTCCACGAATCAAATATTCAAGGTGAGAAGTAAATCACTTATAATTGCTTTAAACTCTTAAATTTGTAATACATTTTTTTCCCTTTAGGCGTGACCTAACAATAAATTGTCGTTTTTTCGCCCGAAGGAAATAAGTCTTTAAAGCTATGAAATGCGACGAACTTAAATAAAGAAAACTGATTCTACGAACGTATACTCAATAATTGACGCATCTAGGCTAGTACACAGCATATGAATCCTGTAACTGAGATCTGCAGATTTAGCGTGCGTTCCAAAGAGGTCATTAGGCTTGGGTTAGCAGAAAATACTTACAGATTGTTTACTTCAAACCCTGAAATAATTAGCTAATCTTCCTTCCAAATATACGTAATCGACACCGGCCATAATTAAACAATATTCCATAGTTAGCTAAAATTGTTTTTCATCTTGTGTTATTTATTTTATACACGTACTAAATTATAATATAATTCAGCTGTGAGTTTTTGTCTTCCGTATTTTCACTAAAATGAGTGTTTCGTCGCCAAGCGAAGTAAAGGGATTAATAAACTAAAGTAATGAAAAATGGAGGAAATAGTCTCAGCAACAAATAAAAAATTTATATTCAAATTCATCTGACATTTATAATTTAAGAAATAAACAACAAAACGGCCAATTTATCAGTAAAGTAAAGTTGTATCATTCATCTGAAACCAAAAAATAATTACCATTTTTTGACGTTTCGTCCTCTGTTTTGGGTCTTTATCAGGCATTGGACTTAAATAAGCAAATTTTATAATAATATATTGGAATTTACGTATTTGGATTAATATCTTTAATATATAAATTATACAAATTTATATTTTGGTATGTATGCAAATACATAATATAAAATTATATTATAAAAAGTACTTTCAATCCCGCAAAAATAAAAAATAAATATTTTTGATATACATAAAAAGATTTAAATATTTCTGTCGTTCTAAAATTACAATATATCCCCATATTTAAGTATTATAAAGAAGACCACAACACACAAAAGGACCAAACCACTATTCAAACAAACCAGCATGAAATATAACGAATGTTATATCTTTACGTCTGTTTATATGAAATAGGCAATTCATTTGAGGACAAATTGCAGACAATTTATTCATTAAATTAAAAAAAACGTTTCGATACGTGTTTATACCTTCTTCAGGACTTTTCTGTGGAGAATATACAATATACAAATTTGTTATTATCATAAAAAAAATTCAGATTGTGGTTAAAACAAAATATACTGCGCAATTAAAACATTATACAACAAAGAATCACTTGCCTAATTATCACTAAATGTTAAAAGCAATTTGACACTATATTTAAAAATTTCACTAAATTTTGGAAGTTCTTCCGAGGCACTTCTTAACAAACAATACGATAATTAGGTCGTGGCAAACCTGAAAGCAATTAGAAACTTCAATTTGGATATTTTATTTTCTCGTCAGAAAAGACCTGAAGAAGGTACAAACACTTACCGAAACGTTGTTTTTAATTTAATAAATAAATTGTGCGAAATTGGTCATAAACTGCATTACCTATAAAATATATATCTGTACTTAAAAAATTACGCTTCCTTCGTTGTTCACAGTAATTTTTATAATCTTGATTCACACCTTCTGAAATGGACCTCTTATGCTATAGAGATCTGGTCTACTGGTCGAATGAAAATTGTATAGCGTTGCATTAGTGAAACCGACGGCGTTAATTATTAAGTATTTTTACTTAGTTGTTATTTCTTTGGGGTTTTCTGTGTCATGTTAATATGTAAAATAGCCCCCCTGCTGTTAGACGTGTAATTTTGCCTGATGATTTCTACAAAATGCTCTGAAAACTGGTCATTTTGTGAGGCAGGCACGGCTGCTTTCTCCTCTTAGCGTCGCTGGTGAAATATAACTTCCGGTCTTGAAGGAACGGCTCCACACTTTCTTTCTGGCGCATCTAGTACCATCAATGTCGCTTCACTTCTCAACTTAAGCATGAGACTAGCATAAAAAATTCCCGTGACGAGAAGCTCATCAGGAATCCTTGTGATATAACAATAGATTAACATGCACCAGGTTACCTCTGACAGTACGAATCTAATTTTACTTGAAATAATTTTATTTTCAATTTCTTTTTTGGCATTCGCCGAACAGTGTAATATTCAGAAACTCTATTTGAGAAAATTTACCTGTAGACATTCCAAAATTCAAGTCATATCAGGGTTACTAAATACGTCACAGTTTGTCTCCTACTTGGGGAGAACTCTCAGAAATTCAAGAAACCATTTCAGTGTCTCGCCACTAGATTTTATATTACAAGTTTAAGAATGGCTGAAAGTGTGTTTGAGAAGAATTACAAACTACGTGGAAGCAAATGCAGTTAGCACTTCACATCAGACACATCGTCAGTTTGAGTAACTTTTGTTCTCCATCAGGAACTCAGCCGGTTTTTTTTTCAAAGCAAGTCTTAATCCCTTTCTATTCCATTTTCAAGACTTAGTAACACATAAGTTGTTATTTATCACCCCCCTTTTTGCACAATGCTAGCAGACGGCCGCCTTCCGAATTGCGCTTGACTATAGCAGCTTGGCTGGAGTCTTTTTTCTCTTGTCTTGATAAAATTAATGTTCTATTCTTCGTCTGCTTCTCTATTTCGCACTTTCTGTTTTATCCAGCTTCATGAGGAGAAAACTGCGACTCAAAACTCAGTAAGGCTTCTTATAAGAATTTTATTTCAACGTTATTTCCAAAATATTCAACAACGATTAATCCATATTTGTTGTCCATTTTGAAGTTTCTATCTACTTCCTGAGCTATTATCCGATTCAGCACCTGCTCGTGCAGCAGAGGAGAAGTAGAAAGTTGGATGTACATCTGCCCCAACATTTTCAGTACAGTCATTAATTTGTAATCTATATATTTTTAAGTGTCTGAAATTATAATTGAGAGTAATATGTATAAATTCTATTAAATTCATACAAACCACAGGTTTAAATTAGCACAAATGAAACACTTTTATTTTCTTCAAGCGTTATTACATTTGCTTGTCGAAATAGCTTTCGGCTGTACACAATGATCATCGTGTATTGGTAAAAATTAAATTTTATAGGTTGAAACCTAAAATTACAATTAACAATATATATATATATAATATTCAATATAAAACAGAACAACTCATTCTTCTAGTAATTATCATTACAATATTTAAAAGGTAAATCAAAATTCAGAATTTAAAAAACCGTGGTAATATGGACAATTATTTGTAATGTTCTTGACTAACATAATCAGTTAATTCATCGGAAATCTTGATGGAAGATTAACTACATTCGGATATTCCCGAACGATAAACATGTCCACGTCGTTCGAAAACTCGTCTATGTGTAATTTTAGTCATTTCAAAATATATTTTTTTAAGTTACCACGTCATAATTTACTTATATACGTATAAGTTTCAATTGTAAGTGTACGTCGTTGTTTTTGAAATTTTACGGGCTGCATAATTATTAAAGTATACAAAAATTATTATTTTCGTTGTAAATTGTTTGTATAATTCTCGCTAATTCATTCCTTTTTCTTTATTTTTGTAAATATATATAATTTCCATTAACTTTCTTTTAATGTTATGACATTCTTTGTACACAATTTTAGCGCTGTAAAAACAATTTTACATTTAAAAAGTGTTTACTTTGCGACTGATTTAAACTTGGGGTTTGTATGAAATTAGTCATATCTTTTTCACTTTTAAATATTTAATATATTAGAAATCAGGTGGCATTTCACATGTAATAAGGTGAAAAAATACTGTCTAACTACGTGTCCGATAAATATAGTACCCTTTTCAAACATTTAATTGGACGAAGCCGTAATATTAGAATCTTTTATATACCAAAATTTAGGTGATACATCAGTTTTTATCTACCTAACAAAGATTTAATATGGACGCCCTTCGTAATAGGTTAGATATTTATGCGGTAGTCCATTTCCATCCATATTCACATATTTTTCGGACACAGTAAATTTTTATGTAGTAAACATACTGCAACGCGCTCATATACTTCTTTTCAACGATAAATAAATAAATATCCCTCCTTCTAACAGACGATGACAGTGAATGTCATCGGAAGGACGCGCATATATATTTTCACTCGGTTAGAATTTTTTTTTTTTTTTTTTTTTATGTTTCTTCTTACATTTATATTATTTGCTGTAATGCAGCGAGTTCCATAGCCTCAGTCTTATGCGTTTGTCAGCTGGTCTTTTCTGCAACCTACGATTGTGATGGCTGTTGTATGGTTTGACACTATTAATCTTTAAAATGATTAAATTTGAATGATTCGTTATGGCAAAAAATTTTAGCGTTGGTTGACTTCGGCACGTAAGCTTCACACACACACACACACACACACATATAGGTGGTACGATGTTAAAATGTGATAAATTATGTTCATACTGATGATACGGAACGTTCAGAGAAGAGCTTTGTACCTACATAATCAAAAGTAGTTCATATACAAATCGTGAAATGGTCGAGGTTACGCGTGCTACTAATTTAGTATAATTAAATTGTCAATAATCAGTAGACAGCGTCGTCAAATACACGAAGTTTTTAAGATAGGTTGAAAACTGTAACCGAATACGTAGAATTAAATGAATTAGTCACCTGATTCCCTTCCACGAGAACGTGCTTGATGTAAAATATGGTATTTATCAACTGGGAAATATCCAAAGTATCCGAGAAAGATTGACCGATTATTCGCCTTTGCTGCACGTTAAATCGTAATTATAGAGTCATAAACTATTTAAGAGCCGCCAGGTAGACATTAAAATAGGGAGGGGGGAGATATCGATGGTAGACAGGCAATGTCTCTTTACGATGTGCGTTTTGTACACAGAACTCACATGAATGAAAAATAACGAGGCGTGTTTCGTGGCACTTTACCGTAAATTTCCTCAGAGGATAGTGATAAGTGAATGTGCGTTGAGTTACTGAAATTAAAGGGAAATTAAAGTTGAAATGAATTAAATATAAAATACAAAATATTTAAAGTGAATCATTCATTGAACATACAGATAATTCAAAAAATACAAATTTACATTAAGATACCTGAAAATAACATCGCGTACAATGATGAAACGTATGCGTAATAGTTATTTCCAATTAATGTTATGATTTAATTTTAGCCAGTTACGAAATTAAACTAAATAAAAAACCAAAATAAAATCAACTTTTTATACCAAACGTCAGTTATTTAAATTAAAAACCATTTACATATTTTATCATTTAATTTATTAGCTACTAAATAATTTTGTCAAACGGAAACTTGCTATTGTAAACTGATTACTCCTGAATCTCGGTTACCCATGTAAATAGCCTACATTCGGATGATCTATCTAGTTCTTCTCTTGACACAATTTTAGTCGGTTTATATTTTCTTGGTTCACTAAATTATTTTGTTGTTTCTTATTGGGTATCGCATCCAGTCACCCTGGTTGTCCAATCATTCGAATCTAGGGTTACCGCCAAGAAGTACTGACATGTCGGTTCACCAAAAAACCTCTTCCAAAATAAAATTTAAATGTTAAAAATGTCTTTGAGAAATGTGATGCATTTTTTCTGTTTCTGGGGCTTAAAGTATTCTAAATTTCAAAATGAAAAAAATTTACAACTGATTGAAAATAATGAATAAGAAAGATAGCGAATTAAGACAAAAAGGTAATAAAAATTTCTCTAACTACTTACAGATATAGCTACCATTGCTTTTTGCATCTTCCTATGCAAGCGATTAGCCTGTTTATATCTATTTTAGTAGGTCTTAAGTGGTTTCATAGCCTTGTCAACTCGCTTTTTCTTTCATCAGCCAGTTATAAAATTGAATTTGCGAGTATCATGCACATTGTTCCGGAACTTCAGTAATTCGAAATCATACTTTATAATCAAAAATGATTACGTTAGTGTTCCTCACACACAGATTCCGGTGTTTGGGTCCCGTCTGAATAAGTCTTATTTCTATAGATGATGAATGGAGTCGTAAAGCCAGAACAGACAATATCATGTCACATTAATCACGTTTACCGCGACTACTTTGCGGTTACTGCATTCATCGTGTCTCGTTTTAGCTGGTTAATAGTTCACATCCATATTCTCACCACGTTCCTAAAAGGCAATTTGATACATTAGATCGCAGACTACTGTGTTACAAAATCGAGATGGAATAAAGTAGTTAGGTTCATGATTCAAAACAAGGCTGATCGGGGTTTCGAATCCAAGATCGGTATTATTTATTATGGTTTTCTACTTAAGGTAATTTTGAATCTACCACGAGTCCTGGGAATAGTTCTTCCCTTTTTTAACTTTGCAAATAGCCAATAGAAGGAGACGTGTAAAAATAAATTACAAGCTAAAGGAACACAACCGATGCGTATAGTGGAGTAACGCCGCTGTGTATTTCATAGTCGAGTTACCGTGCAATATGTCTGTTAACGAGGTTGATATGAGAAGAAGTTCCTATCTTTAGTTGTGTCACTAGCACCGGTTCAGGAAAGTGCACGGAAAAGTCCCATTATCTTCCTTGCAGTGTTAAAAGTTCAATACGTGAAAGTATCAAGCTATTGAAACATAATACATTTTGAAGTAACCTAATAGACACAGTGCAGACTTCTTCGATATAACATCTATATGCTTGACAAACAGCCATCCCGAATTTCAGGATTCAATTTACTGAATTGAATCCTGAAATCCGCTAACTGGTAAAGAAGTGAAATCTGAGAAACCAGTATAATTTAATTATTAATTATATATATCTGACTATTTAAGAGTAAATTATAAAACACAGCCTTTTAAAGTCCGAAAATGATTTGCAATAGAAATAATTCACAGTTTCGTCGCTATTTGAGACATCAAAATTTTATAAAACTTGTATGTCTGAAAAGGTCGAAAATAGCGAAGGAACGGTGAATTATTTCTATTCCAAAGTACAAGTACCGTTTAAAAAAATCGAAAATTTGTCCTACAAAAATATAACACATATATTTATTCTAATCTTCCATTGAATAAATTTAACAGAGCAGTCACTTGTTGGTATACGCGTGTTAAGTTGTTTATTTTGTTTGTTTATAAATGTATGTAATCATTCAAATTTTATGTATTACGTATGTATATATGATGGGCTAATTAATAATAATTTTAAATCGAAAATATACTTCTCCAAACAATTTCAGTTTATGGAAAATAATTTTGGAACGCATATTTATGATTTGTTATTATTTCTCATTCAAATAAAAAAAATCGGATGTCGTATTCGGCCAAGGAAATATGTAACGACGCATCTGAAGTCACGTTGAGACAATTTCTTATCCAGCTAAGAAGAGTAAATGAAGAATTTACGTCTGTTTGAAAATTAATAATATGAAATATAGCCAAATACAGACTAAAGAAATTATAAGATAAATACCACACAACGTTTCTGGAAGCCTTATTCCTTTCTTCAGATGCAGAAAATATGTAAGAGCCAAAAGAGACACAACTGCACTAGTCAGTTCACAAAACTCTAAAGCAGCTGTGTCTCTCTTGGCTCTATTATATTTTCTGCACCTGAAGAAAGGAACAAGACTTCCAGAAACGTATCGCTTGTTTTGTCTGTATTTGGCTATCTTTCTTATTTTTAAGAAGAGTAAATGATTTGGGAAGACGCAGTAAAACTCTGAGGTTCAGCTTAGTGTTGTCACAAGCCTCCATACGGATCCGACCCACATGTTTTTGTGCAAGTGAAGGAGATATATAAGTTCCATAAGCGAACTAGGGCTGTAGTTGTGATTTTGGTGGTGCCGCGGACAGTGATAATCTTGGAGGCAACGCAAATCAACAGGGGTCAACGCGTGATTCGCGGCACATGTCCCAAAATGCAGAGCCAGATACATGATTGTAAGACTCCGTGTGAATGGGCTGTGTTTTCCTAATATCAGAAATTGCTAATATATTAGTAAGGAAAATTGAGCGACAATGAAATTGTAAAATAATTATAAAATGTATCAATATAAATAATTGTAAAAATATTTTAAAAAATCGTCTGAATTTCATACGAAAGACATTAATATTCACCTTCGTCTCCGGGAAGCCACTTAAATATGTAAAATTTATTGACAACATTTTATTCAATATCGCTGTCCAAGTCGTACCGCTAATTCGTAATCATCCACAGCAGATCAACTCCTATGATTAAATTAATTTCGCTAGAAAAAATAATTCTCAGTACTAAAATCCCAAATACTGATTTATTTCTAACGTCAAACAAGGAATGAAATGAAATGTTAACGACGGCTGACTACTATATGATCCTAAGCAACTGTCCGGATGTGGAACTAAGCGCCCAGTCGTATAAACTTTTTACGTGAGGTTTTCATCATGCGAGAGGAAAATGATATCGAGGGATGCAGTTTGCTTCAGTTAATTTGAACTTGCTGTATCTAAGATATCTCATATTGTCTTTATTTGCAACCACTGCTAGCATTCAAGGTCTGTGACTAGCTGGTCCCCTGAGATCGGCAGGAAACACGTGGCCTTAGACCCCAGAACATACTCTCCCAGAATTAGGCAGGTGGTCTGTGTGAACCGATCTCCATATTTATATTTAAGAAAATTCATTCCGTTATAATAACTATGATAAATACGGGGAGCGATCATCCAGAATTATTATTATTTACATTCGTTGAATAAAAGTACAAGAATAGCGATATAATATTAATTTGCTACATAATTACGAGCACGCTATTCTCAGTGTCTAGGCCAGTGTTTCCCAACCTTTTTTTTACCATTTCTAATGCCCCTTCCCCTATATAACATATACATATTTTTTATATTAAAAAATTGAATTATTTCCTAAAGAAGCCCAATTTCGACTGGTGTGTCACTCTTCTTCTATAATTTCCTGCATCAGATCTTAACACTGCCGAGTTGAGAAAAGGGGAAGCATAAAATTCCTCTTTGTACTCCTCTCATAATAGATTTTTTGGACTAAGGCCAGTTTGTACATAGATTTTCATTATGAAAGGGTGTACCATGAATGTACTTGGAGGTCTACGTTTAACGATTACTAATTAATGAGCCATAACCCAACCCCCTCTCTTCGACGGAACACGGGTCGAGAACTTTTCTAGACACTAAATTAGGAGATTATGTAAATAAATTAATATTTGCACTTCTATTTACCAACGTAGTTTTTAAAATAACTACTTCTTCTTTGAATATTTAAAATTAATTTCAATTGAGCCTGATATGTTTCAATTTCTATAAATTAAACACGAACCTCAAATTTAAATACCTTTATTTTCTTCCAGCGATTTTTTAAGTTAGTTGTCGAAAGAGCTTTATTTAGGCTGTATTCCGTAAACATCTTCTATTGGCCAAATATAAATTTATAAGTTGAAACCTAAACTTTGAATGTAGATCTACATGATACATACAACCAATTTTTAAATTTGGACTTGCTTTATCGTTATCATGGAAAATCCGAATGAGTCGAGGTTAATCTTCTACCAGGAAATCCGAAGGATTAACTCATTGATCAGGTAAATGTTACTCAGGAACATAAAATATTACAAGTAACTGTGTCTCTACAGTTAATTATACATTTTAAATTCAGAATTTTGATGCGTGCTTTTAATATTGCAATGTTAATAATAAAGACAGTACAAGTGATTGTCCTACTTCAGATTTAAAAATTGAACTTTACTTATTTGGTTTCTAGCTGTAAATTTTATATTTTGACAATAGAAGATGATTGCAGCGGAAAATTCTATTAAATTGAAGGTATTTGCGACTGATTTAAACCCGGGGTTTGCATTGCTGATAATAAAAATAATTACATACAGATTTTAACGACTGGTTCAAATAATAATTTGACATTAGGTTCCAGATCAATTTAATATGAGAAACAAATGCACAGATAAAAAATTCGAACATAGCTGGACGTTTCGACGCTTCCTCTAGCAGCATTTTAACATAAAATGATAAGTAAAAACAAAAGATCTAAGAAATAACTATATCAACATATTATATATCTTATTTTAAGTTATTTGGTAGTTTGTATATATCCATGGTCTTAGATCTGTATTTTCCTTATCATTCTATGTTAATATGTTACTAGAGAAAGACGCAAAGGACCGTCGAAACGTACAGCTATTTGACTTTTTTTTTCTGTTTAATTGTTTCTTATATTAAATTTGTGTGTAAAGTAAGGTCGTATTATTTTTATTAAAAATAATTACGGTAAATAATTAACGTTTCGTTACCAATGATATTTCAACGAAAAATTGTCGGATGAAAATATCGTTAAAGAAATTTGCGATTTGATTGAGCTGCTGGATATTTAGCGTACGGTAGACGCCGTGGAGTCGGTTGGGAGCTACAGAAACAATTAGGTGCCATGATATTGGCTTATCTTGCGAAAAAAAAAAGTTTATGGATTCATGTTCGCCAACCCTGTGAACAACCTATCTCAATATATGGAAATCCAACAACTCGCCCTTCAAGAAGTTGGATTTTTTATTTGGTTGAGTGCAAATGAGATCGTATTTTTATCATTGGATCTGGATGCAGGTTTGAAAACGCGGCATATTAGTTAAAATGTATATTTCGCGCTCGCGAAACAAAACTGTCTCTCCCCCCGTCTAGATGACAACCTGTCTGGAGGACGAGTTGTGATTACACCCTGTGTGCCACCTGTTCACCGATGAGAACTGGGAAAGAAGCGGCCGCGAACCATGTGTGGAGCACAAAAACGCGTGAGAAGGAGGCCCACATGTGCGGGCGCATTCCTGCAGCCTCATGTGCGCGTCTTCCCCGACATCGCAGTTGACCTACCCTCAAAATTATGCACACTTCATTTCCCACACCACTCACAACCGTTTCAGTATTTCGCCCCAACCCTGTCTCAGAAGTAACTCCATCACACGGCATCGTACTGCATCAACTCATTTTAACCCAAAGCAAATTCATTGAATGACTAGTTGGTTACCCGTTCTTTATACAGTGATGAACGCATTAACGTCTCAAATATATGTTGATGTGGTCTATTACTTATTATACTCTATTCCAATATCAAATTTTTTATTTAATTATTTTAGTTCTATCTATAAGATTATTGAATCAGTAAACGGAAAAACAGCCAATTTATCAGAAAAAAAAAGTGTATTAATAAAGGCAAAAAATCAGTACGACGTTTTGTCCACAATTTTTGGACCCACTGACTACTCCCGCAAAATTATACGTCTATTTGTGAGTTTTGTAACACGTCGCTGCTAGATCTAGAACATTCTCACGTGTTCACGGCCTGCGTTACGCCGACAATAGTGTCGCTGGCCTTTTTGTGCCTTACCCGATCACTCCTACAGATAAATTATTCCAGATGTTGATCATCCTATTTAGGAATGAAAATTTACCAACATATCTGATTTTTTGTTTTCGACATTTTATTTCGAATTAGTGGTGCCATATTCCGTTAGAAGTGGGAATTTGAATTTTGGAGCTAAATCTAATTCATTGCTCCTACCCCTGCGTGCAACCTTGCAGTGTCTTTCCCTTCCGATAACAACTCCCAACCTAATAGTTCCGTTTTTCGTTCACATGAATGGACCTACTCTTACAGAGTTAGCTTTCTCCAACGGTTTTTCTTGAGTTTTTCAGTAGGGATTTACAAATTGGTGTCACTAAAGTTAAGTATGCCACCTCATTAGATTTCGAGTTTCCCTTTTTAAGATTCCTCATTATGAAATGTAAAGGATTCCACGTTTCTAAAAATTCACTTGCTCCTCCCACCCAATGCTATTGTTGAATTATATTCCTAAATATTTTCAGCTCGTCTCTAACCTATATTCCGTCTCATGTATCGTCATTTGTCTTCTAAACGAGATTGAGTCATTTTTCTTGGTATTAATTTCCAATTTATTTTCTTTATCGAAATTTATATAAGTCTTCCTGTAACACTACTATATCTCGACCGTTCATCTTCCTTCTATAGATGCTGCAGTCGTCTGCAAAAAGCCTTCCTCCCGTTTTTAAGTTTTAACTTTCTTAAATGGTGGGTAACAATTTTGGATAGCCTCAAGCCTTTTTGTCGCTTTATTAAGCGAACAAATTCCTGTCAAAGCAGTTAAAATCAGGTTTTGAACGTTCCAAATGAAATTTCAAGAGGGAAAATGCCAGCTCGTTGTTGCTAAAAAAAATATGTGTCTATGTAACAACAAAAATTGCCCCCCCCAAGTTCACTTAAATAATGTTAATATCCCTCAGTCACCTAGAACAAATACCTTTGTATGCGTCTGGATAGTAGACTCACTTGGAAAGACCACACAGCTAAACAACGTAATGAAATAGATATAATAATTATAATTATCTCATAATATTTAAAATTTAAAATAAATAAATCGGCCACAAATCTGAAAAAAATAATAATAAAGCAATTACGTCCTTTATTTAAGACTTCATCAGATATACAATGGATTTGGAATATTATAAATCTAAAATTAAAATGAAATATAATTAATAATAAGATTAAATAGCCAGATGACAACCAAAATGAAGTGATGATATAAATACCACACAACGTTTCTGGAAACTTTGTTCCTTTCTTTAGGTGCTTAAAAACGCAAGAGCCAGGAGTGACACAACCGCACAATACAGTTGACAAACTCAAAAGGATTTTGAATTTGTCAACTGTGTTGTACTGTATTATACAGTTGGCAAAGCTTTAAGATTTGGCTCATCTGAAGAAACTCGAGACGTCCATTCGAAATTAAAATCCCTCTAAAACTCGATAATTAAACCAATGTGTATGTTTAGAATCGAGTCTTGGAGATGTAGAAGCAAGCAAACATTTCAATAATCCGAAGAATCCAGTCAAAAATATAACAAACGCACCATGGCACGTAAGCGATCACACGTTACACACGGATCTAAAAATAACATACGTTAATGACGAGATCAATTATAAAAGTATCCTGCATAACGGTAAGTTGCAGTGTCCCCCAAAATGCCACCCGTCATTCACTGCAGGAACCTCAGCTCAGTAAAAGACTCAGACAGAACTGTGATGTAGAGTTTCCCAGCGGCAATAAACAGCACCACTCAGTCAGCACATTAACCCATAGAATATTAAATTCTTATCTAAAATAAAAATGTTAAAATAACGAGATTGGTCCAACCATTTTCTTTTAATGAATGAAATAATCCCGGTTTTTATCTCTACATGGCTTATGGTATTTGGATATGCTACGAGCTTTCTAACGGCTGTGTAAAACAACAAGAAATATATATCGGTCCCACCATTTATTTTTGTGATAAGCAAACAATATCAACCTAACAGAATTGAGATCACATCGGTTCCGGAATATTTATAATGGATACATTGTAAACTACGTAACAGTCACAATAAAATCCGTCCAAATATTTTAGTCTACATAACAAAAAGTTATGTATATTTGTGTGTATGTCTGTATTTACGTTAATTTCTATACAGATTTAAATACGTGGACAGATTGCAACAAAACTTGGTACACACATACTTAAAAACTCGAGAAACGGTACTGCGGGGATGAGAATCTCCTAGCATAAAGGTAGAGAGAATTATAATTGAAAAATGTGATAATTTTGTTTAATTACTGCTCGCCAATCTACCATGACGTCACGCGAGACAGAGACGTTACTACGCGACGAACAAAGGGAAATAGTTCATCTTTTCGTAATGAAACAAAGCAGAAATATTTTCATTGAATAAAAAGTATAATTTATCCAGTGACACTCCATAGAATGATGATAAAAACAATACGAAATATTTTACGATCCTTGCGGAAAATGTAAGTTAATGTTCGTGTCATATTAGTGACTCCAATATGGTGACCATTTGTTGATATTGTGAATCTAGCTAAGAATTTCTTCAATTTAAATCATTCGTAATATCTGAAGCCTAAGGAACAATTATATTCTGCAAAACTCAAGGAGTATATTTAAGTATTCTATTCGTAAAGAAATTCGGAAGTATTTTTGTTGGGATTCATGCAATAAAATTCAATTATAGCTGTTCAATTAATGCACTATCGTTCGAAAGTATGTGCGGGACTAGGAACAGATAGGTTAGTCATTTCTTGATTAAAGATTAATATAGAATTAAATACTTTTTCGGGTTTATATAAATAAGTACACGGGAAACGCCGGGCACACAGCATATATTATAAAAACTCCCAGTACAGAAGAACGATAAGTAACTGGGTCAAAATTAAAAGAATTATGCAACACGCTGTCATGATGAAAATCTCGAATCAGGACACATTTCGTGTGGCATTTTAATACTCATTTAATTTGGAACAACAGTTCGAAAATATTCAACGATATATAATTCTGCTTCCCTTTGGAGATTTTTCTGCAACAGAATTATTTATCAACTACATTTTGTATTCAAATTGTTTGTAGGCCTACGCTGAGAATGATTGGTGAGTATAGCCAGCTTACACATATTTTATAGGCGGAATTCAGACAGAAACAGTATCGTTTCAACACAGTTTCCATGCAGGTTTTTTGCGCGATAAAAGGGATATATTTTGAATGCCGGAGTAATAACTGCTATATTGTTCCATTCTTACAGTATCATTGGAATATCATGTTAACTCCGCGGGTAAAAGCTGGAGAAAACACTGTCAACACCACTATGATAATATAGTTTTCGTCTCTGACCGAGACTCAGATTCACTTCCCAGACAATAGAAATAGCGTTTATCTTTCTGTACGGAACGGTACATACCAGTCCGTTTCTTAGTTTTTCGGAAAGGCGTCCACACTTACATATAATTTCTGCATTATTTGCAACAGATTGGCAGGTATGTTCCTTGTAGATAAAATAAATTTGTATACCATCTAATACAACCCGTTTATTGTAGTGTATACTTCAGATCAATACCGTTGTCGCCTAATCCCATTGGGCAAATCGGTGACAAACTCCACTGATGGCAACTCAGTTTGACTTACCGAATATTACTTTTAGATTTTCCAAGATCATTAATTGAACAATTCCTGATATTTTACTTTAAGAAGCTGGTAGAATTTCTGTCCATCATTCTCTTTGAAACTTAGAATAAGGCATTATCTATACCTTACACTCTAGGTTTCGTATTCCAGAATTAACTGCAAGGAAATCTATTGCAATTAATTATTTTTATGAGGTATTATTTATTATGAATAATTAAAGTTTTTGATTAATATAAAATATTTTAATTGATATCTAAGCAATGAAATTGAAATACAAAAAGATTTCTAAATTTTACAGATAAATAAAATTGGACCTTTTTTTATCAGGTTTAAATATGGTAGGGAGATTATGTTTGACAAACATTTTCTGGCAATATGATCGGATTTCTTTTACAATTTTTATACATTAAAATCTTATTTGAAGTGCTCCGTTTATTGTCCTTCTTGAATTAGTTTCTTCAATATTCTTCTGTTTACGCTTTTCTTTCAAAATACTCTGCGCTTTAAACAACACCACTTAACTTTTCCACCCAACCGTCACACTATAACTTCCACTTTGACGACTTTTCACAATTTACATATATATGATATTGCTCCTTGGAGCCCTGCAAACAACTTTACGTTTTATATTTTAGTTTACGTGCGCTTTTGTCGGACACTTAGCAGCTTCCGTTCGCAATCTTCTGGTCTGCCAAACAGATATGTGAAAGTGACCGTCATAAATTTTAATAGCATCATAACAATAGTCACTCGCATCCCTGCAACCCTTACATTTCGTCTTTTTCAAGACGCTGTAACTCCTTGGCAATTTTATTTAATTGTGTTTAATTTCAAAACATGTTTGACGCATTTAAAATTTTGCCTCATTACACTATTATATGAGTGGTTCATATTATATTGAGATATCGTCTAGCATTCACGATGAATAATTTGCATCAAATAAATTGATTTCGTATTTTACAAAAAAAAAAAATATTGCACATTGATAGCATGTCACCCAAAACTTTTCACGCTGACAGTAATCTTATATTGATTTAATCGAATCAATCACTGTAATAAAACACAACACTGTCTTTTTTTAACATTTCACTTCGTCTCTGGTCTGAGTCTATTTCGATTGTGGGTTTCATCCTGGAGGTAGAACGATGTGATACGGGAAAGCGTTATAGTAAGCGGATGGTAATGCAATCGACTTATACTGCGTAACTGGATCGTATGGATTTGTCAGAGGGGTTTAGTAATGGGTTTCCTGGGTGCGCATCTAGACGCTATTACCATACAAACATAATAGCTTCCGCCTGGACTACATAGACCGTACTCTGCCTAAATCGTTCATGTCCATTATTTCCACAATTTACTATGCAAATAAACTAGCTGAGAAAGCAAAGACGCTAGCCATAATTCAAAAAATATCTTATAAATATCTTTGTAATCCAGAAATGTACATTTCATTCAAGCCGATAAAGTTTTTATATGTGTAAGTAACTGTAGAATATTATCTGGTCTGCCTGCCAATGTATGGCTTTTTATAATAAGATAAATTATTAATTCGCCTGATTGCGATGTAGAGAAAATGCTAGATGGACCTGTCCCTTTCATTGGAGAGGGGGAGGGGTTTCTTGCGGAGACGCAGCATTTCCTTCTCCATGCCTCATCTTGTTTAGGAGGCTGCTCCAATAAGAACAGCGGACAACTCTTGTCGTATGGTCTAAGGTCTGCGACCGCGAAATACATACATCATTTCAAAACTGACCCAGGTGTCTCTGCTTAATTCAAACTTTACTTAAAAAAATATAGAGAGAAGGTATTACATATTCTTCTGGAAGGTTAAACTTGCGACAGGTAATATCAATTTTCAAAAAACGCAGGTAGGTTTTTTTTTACAGTGAAATGATACATTAGGGTTATCCACGTAGTCGATTCTCCCCTTTAATGGCATAAGAATCTAGTGCCCAAAGTGGATTACCCTCAAGTAGCCTGTTGCCCTAAAAAAAAAGTCGAGGCACGGAGAAGGGAATGCTGCGTCCCCACAGCAAACTCCTCTCCCGCTATCGGAAGGGCGTGGGACAAGCACCCAATGCCCGACCTACCTGATGCAGGTTTTTCTAAGGTTTTCCCTGCATTTCTTTAGGCGAATGCCAGGTAGGATCCTTAAAATATAGCCCGGGGGCCCTAGTTAACCCTTGGCTACCTTTTTCTACCTTTCCGCATCCCCCCTTTCACTCATTTTCCTATGCTGTAAGAGGGGAGTTGCCACTATGTGGATTACCCTATACATAGCCTGTCTACACCTTCTTCTTCACCTTCGGCGAATGCGGAATAAAGTTTAGGAACGTACAATACTTTCATTTGTCACTTGAGAATGTAGTGAAATATTTACGAAATATATTGTTTTAATTTACAAAGAATTAATGATGGAATAAAAGCTAGAATTAATATTTGTATGTTATGGAAGCAAATTTTCAAGAGAATAAACTTAATATCATATGTTCACGTATTTCGAAATGAGCCTCAAATGTGTTGAGGTAACGGAATTATATGTTTCCGGCATTCTATCGTGATAAACAGAAGAAATAGATTTATGTAAGGGAGGTATAGAAGGTAAAGGAGTGGTTGAAAAATGTTTGGAACAGTAAACAACTCTGCTTGCCGTCAAGGGGGTAAGGAGCATAAACACGTGACTTCGCAACCCTCGGTTCAGTCCTTGGGCCAATGTATTATAATTATTTGAAATGAAATGAAATCGTAAATACAGCAGTAAAAATTATTTTAATTTCTTTTGGAAGTATCTTGAATGATGCCGGAAAGTTATTTTATGATTTTTCTCCGAAATAATAAAACAATTTAGAGAGTATTGAGAATTACAATTACTCAAATGAATTCAACATTTACGCTTCATTGATTTACTATGCTTTGTTATGTATCTCCAGACTCTTCCAAACACCGGAGAATTTTCAGACGATGACGTAATATCGGTTGTACGAGTCAGCAAAGAAACCATTGGAATGTAAATTAAACGTAGGAATAAATTGAACTAACTGAACAATTAATGTATACATTAATTTGGCGAATAAAACGTGAGGAGTTAATAATGGAAAAATAATAATTCCAGAAACATAGAGTGGTGTTTGTATCATCACTTCATTTTGTTTGCAATTTACCATTTTATCTTATTGTTAATTTTCAAAACAGGCGTATTATATTTACATTTCGAATACTTTAAATGTGTAATTCGTGCATAAACAACTTGCGGGTTTGCTAACGAGACAATGAAGAATTAAAAAACGTTTCCATAGCTTTCGCTGCTATTTTCGGCAGTGTTCTTCGTTAGTACATATGAAGAAGTCGAAACGAATTTTAATTTTTCATTGTCCCCGGGTGCGAACACGCGAACTATTTATGCATCAATTATGCTGCGAAATCCCTCGTTCAGTAATATGTAATTCGTCTTTAAAAACGTACTTCATATACCATAATCCTGAAAGTAATATGGAGCTATATTAAAAACTAGTTCTGAAAATTGACCCCATTTTCTTAAACCTGATACTTAAGAAAAATTATAAAATATTGAATCAATTATTGAAAACTAAATTATTGAAAAAATTTAATGTAAAAAATCAAACCACAAATTTCATGGATTACCAAAATTGTTTGAATGATTTTTCTAAATGATGCTCAGTAATGATATGAAGCTTAATATATCAAAATGTAAACCTAATACCTTTACGAGGTAAATAAATGTTAACATTTTTACATACTTACAGTAATGATGATCATATTTTGGAGAATGTAAATGTTATACTTGATTTTGATTCAATTAAAAACATAAATTATGGTGTTGTTAATAACAATAAAAAAAGTATTGATTGTAGATGAAACCAATATCAATGTTTTGGTCAATAGTCTAGTCGTCCTAAAGTAATACATTTATGAACAAAATGGAAACAAACCAGCATAAATTCTATAGAGTAATTTCTTCTGGATTGAATTTACCAGATTAATTTTTTAATGATGAATACGCAAAAACAACGAATTTATTAAAAATTCAGTCTCCTGAATCAGACAGTTAATCTAAAGATTTTAAATTATGGAATAACAATTTTGATTGTTTTGATTTTTGGTATCAATGGAGTTTTAGAGTTCCTCCCAGAAGTTTCCGACTGAAAAACATTTTTCAAATTATATAATTGTTATTATATATTAAATAATCTTGTATCTATAATGTCGAGTGTTTCCAACCAATTGAATACAGGCTTTTTTCAAATACAATATTGCGAGTTGGTGAAAATTTAAGGACATAATGTAATATTATATATATTAGTGCTAAATAATGATATAATGCACGAACAGAAGAAATCCTTTTAATTGAAGCTCAGCTTTGTTGGTGAAACTGAATTCAATGATCTTGACCGGGCCTGGAATCGAACCCGGGACCATCTGAGTTTTCCAAGTCTACTCCCTGTCAGGTACGAGCTTTCTCCATCCATTGTATAGACCTGAGGACAGGTCCACCTACAATTTACTAAATCACATTCTTCACGGCCCTAATTTTAGGACTTCAATGAAGAATGGATATTGTGTGTAAATTGATCAAAGGTGTAATGATTTAATACAAGAACAGGAGAAATGCTTTGAATCGAATATCCCTTCTTCTTTGAAGTCCTAAAATTAGGCCGAGAAGAATTTGATTTAGTAAATCATGTAAATAAAAATAGAAACTTACTGACATCTATTAAATATAAATACAATTAGTGGATAATGGCAAAAAGTGAGAATTTATTACAATTAAAATTTACATTTAACCACAAAACGTTTCCTCCTCTGATATGGGACATCTTCAGTCGGATATAATTAACCAAATATTATATGAATTTATATTCAACTCAATTTAGCCTTACCCTAACAACCGAACCCGCGGACGAGACTTTAAACATTTTGCGTCGGAGACACCTGAACTTCTGTGGACGTCTGAGAGCAATAAATATCCCTGGTGGATGGAGAAGACACAGTTGTTTCGACATCTTGACCTTCATCCGGTTCTTAGTACGTAATGTTATAAAACCAAAATATGCCTTATCACATAAGTGAAAAATTGTACGCGACTGCATAAGAATAATATTAAAACTAACCAACAGTGTTTGATTACAACCCAAAACAATCACCTTGGGAAGCTTTACACGTATATGTCATAATCATCTGAAAAACCATGCATTGAAGTACAGTTTAAACCATAAACAATTCACATTATCAACAATAGACTGAACTTAGTATGGGTATTCGTTTAAGGAGTGATCGGACTCCATTGCTATTCTTCCCTGAAACGAACAGGGAATTTACTCTTCGAAACATTTTCTTCTTAGACACTTTTTTTTCTTTTCCGTCAGTACTTTTTTGCCCTTGCATAAACTGTACCTGCTTTGTAAGGATCATATTATATATATATATATATATATATATATATTGTAGTAATTGGTAATTAAGGCATTGTTCTAATTGAAAAGTTGAATTGTAGAGGACTCATTATTAGTGGATATAGAGCGGACGCCGCAACAAACCGGCAAGGCAAAGAAAACATTGTTGATCGGTTGGGAAGGTTTTACGCGCTCAAAATTTACGAGACGAAGAATTCAGTCGGGCAGCGGACAGCAAGCAGTTTGAAAGCTTTACAGTCGGGCAGCAGACAGCGAATAGATCAGACGAAAAGTTTTACAGTCGGCAGTCAGAACGAAAGAATGTGGTCCAGTCACAAACATGCTTTCAAATATTAAAAAGTAAAGCAATATTCAGTCGGGAAGGAGACAGAGCAACTAGTGTGTATTCGGTGGTAGATTCATCTTGCTGGCCATAGACAATCCAATTAAGTCCATTTTCAACTAAAGTCACGAGATCTACAAATCCAGGTTGCAGTAAAGCATCGAGAAGCAACCAATTTGTGTTAAACCAACTAACAAACAACGCCAATTAGAGCCTGTGAACATTTAGAGTCTGTGAGTACTTAGAATCAGTGATGTCCCCAAAATTGTGCACGAAAAGCTAAAAAGGGACCTGGGCGGCCGTAAGTAGAGAAAAACTTTAAAATCATTTGTAAACCGTGTTTAAAAGATAAAAGTCAGATCGTTCTTTAATTATTTAATTATCGATAAAATGAGATCCTTAATTCTTGATAAAATTAAAATTGTTTAAATTCAATCTTTAGTATTATTTCTTCCGCAACAAATTTCGTCTATGTTCAGACGCATTGATTTCCATAAAAAGTAAATGTAATTTTGATTATATAAATTCTGCCATTTGTCAAACCCAGTTCAAGACCCTGAGATCCCAAATATTTTGTGTACTTTATACTTGTTTTAAAATTGTTAATAAATCTTGTTTAATAGTTTTCACTTAAGTTTTTTCGTTTAGAAACGCCACATTCATTTAAAGCGCTCATATTATATATTTAATTATTACCATATATATATATTATTTAGTTAAGTATATTGCATGTCGTTCTTCTTTTTCTACTCCTTTTACTTAGAGAATTATAGTTTAGCACTCCGGCCAGGCAGGTTAAAATCCCTTTTGGTTTCCCCCAGGGAGGTTATAACGATCACTCTTCTTTTCACTATCCACCTCGGCTCAGGGCACCCAGTACCCTAGAGTAGAACTCCAAGGCCTTTTGGTTAGTGTGGGCCTGCACGAGTCATTAAGCCTCCTTCTCCTAAAGTCTCTATCACATATGGGTGTAGCTCTTCTTCTTTCCTTAGCTCCTCATATATTTTCGCCGCTGTGTCTAGTATCCTGAATTTCTCCGGATCTTCAAGATACATCACAATTTCTCCGTTATTTTTTATTTTCAAATCTTCAAATGCTTGGTGACAGCTGACGACGTGTGTGTGTGGACGATTCAATTTCGCTGCACTTTGATCACCCTGGGGAAGTAATCTTGCCAAACTTATGTAGATAATGGCTGAAAGGACCATGTCCCGTTAGCAATCTACTTAATTCTTTCCCAGGAACCGCTTTCGATCTTCCACTGTAGGTTCCATTTTGATGTAGACATCTGCCCTTTCATCACTCTGCCTATATTTTATTCCATTCCTTCTTAACCCAGTATTCTATTCCTTCTTTGGTTACTTCTTTATTTATAGCCTCCCAATGTAGTCCTAATATCTGAATGGCTCTCGCCATGCTCCACCCTAAGCTTCTTCTTACTGCTTCTCTTCTAATGGCAAGATCAGACTGTGTGCAATGATTCTGTAGCTATTGTTCTGTATAATCTCATTATTCTCCTTAACACCCTCCCTTGATGTATATTGCAGATTCTTTGGAACGCCACTTTTCCAATTCTTCCATCATCTGCCTCTGAGCCACATGAAACTATGGAAACCCCGAAAAACAACAATCGTAATATTGATACGCCAATGTTAAAATTTAAATTAGAAAACTATTCACTGTCAACAGTCTGCCTCTTAACTAAGACAAGTTAATACGGGCGCATAGAAGCGTGTCACACTCGCACTGGGGGAATATAATGAAAGAATAGACGCGTATCTGTGACTAATCACTCCGAAGTCGTAAGAGCTCTCCCAATAAAGTTATCAGTTCTGTAACAGTTTTATCAAACTTTGCTGACAGTTTCATTTTGTGGCGTCATAACGTATAATGTATAATGGGGTAGGACAAGAGTTTCAATTCCTCTAAAGCGTTTTATCAGCAGAATGTCATAACGATGTCATTACAAAAAATTCGATCAACCGACTCTTGCAAGTCAGGATAAACTTTGATTAATGTCACTTGTGATCGACTACGACAATTTTTTCGACGTGGAAATACAGACTTGCACAAGATCGACATAAATCTCTAGCGGAAGAGGATTGCATGATAGGGACGTAGTAATCGTTCACATGCACGTGCAAAATGTCGATGGAATGTGACAATTGCAATTAATTTTCTTCCACCCATTTTAAGTACCACCAACGACTGTAACAGCATCCTAACACCATGCAATAAATTTCCTGATCGTATGAGACGCTTTCAATCTTAGTTTATGTACTTTACTCCTGTTTCATAATGCTCTCTTTTCATTTTGGTCCTGCTTCATGATGAACGACGGATATATCGCGTAGACAAGGATGCAGTCTTGAAAACATGTAGTGAAGTGCATTTACGCTCAAGTCGACAATTATATGTTCGAAATCAAATCAAATTTCTATCGAGTTTGTCACATTTAACAGTGATTTGAGTATTTTGTATTATTATTGTCGATGCGAAGAGTACTTGGTTAATTAGTAGAACTTTCTGTGCATTTTCATGATGACGTTACCTCAATTAACTCCCGACAGAAATAATAAATAAATTAAGCTAATAATTAAATCTATACCCAAGTGTATAATCAGCTGTCTGCTGTAACGAGTGTTTGAACGAACTCCTGTTTGCTTATCGTCTGGCGACCGAAGCCTCTATGAGTGTGTGAAGGAATCTGTTAGAGCCAGCGCTCGCCGAAGATGAAGATCGCTATCAAAATAAGCCATTGATGCAAAAGGAAACAAATACACGGTGTAAACTATTACTATCCTCAAACCGTAGTTAAGGCCCGTAAAAAATTATTATAGGTACGAGGAAAAATACTCATATTTAATTGCAACAGAAAGCCAAGCGAGTAGCGATTATCGCGATGAAAGTGTAGAATCTCATATAATAAAATTTTACGTTCAATTTAGATTACTTTTCTGAGCATGAAGAGATTCTGAGAATTTTGTAGTTCATTTATAGAGATTTTATTAGATTCACGGATGTGAAGAACAGGGAAGGCACAGAAAACAGTGTAATTACAATTACAATTGTTTTTATTTATGATGTAATAGAGTTGAAATTACAAAAACATCTAGTGATTTAACAAATATTATTTATATAATAACAATATGTGATTCAAACATTTCACATGATGGTTAAACTGAATATGACATCTTTTATCTATTAAATTTCCACTGAACAAGTCACTTACTAACACAATTTAAAGAGAAAGTTTTTATTTTACATCTGGTTTCTGATTAAAAAAGCAGTTAATTACCTTTTACAAACACTTTATTTTATATTTATAGCGTCACGACGTTTCGATACATGTTCGTATCTTCTTAAGGTATTGTACAAATTATTATTTGGTGAATTTATCAACATTGTAATTGTTTATAGAGGTAGATTGTTATAATAATTTGGATAATAACTGAATAATATACGAACATGTATCGAAACGTCTTAACGCTATAAATAAAAAATAAAGTGTACGTAAAAGGTCATTAACTGTTTTATTAACAATTTAAAGAGGTTGAGTCGAAAGCTACCTATGATGTAATGAATGTATCGCAGTAAATTCTATTAACCAGAGGCAGAGTACAATGGAAATTTAATGGATAAAAGATATTACGCATTTAGAATTAGAAAAAAATTAAAAATAGCATACCTCTCATTAATAGTTGCAGTTTTTATATAATTAAATTGACGAAGTAAAAACACAAGGTAAATATTGTTATCGGAACGCATAATTCACGTTTACCAGATTTGTGATTCGGGGGACATGATTTTTGGGGATGGCGTCTGCGGTCGTTGGCGTCGCCTCTACCATCCGTTGTTTGTTATGTTCTAAAGGTTCTATACTGAATAATACGTGCTCTGAATGCTCGCTCTCATGTTCACTGTCTTGAAAACGCTCCTTTCTGATACCTATGTGGAAACTGAACCTGTGTACTGTCGAGTCCTCCATTTTTATGCAATATATCCCCTCCTAAACTTTGAGGTCACCCAACGACCCATTCCAAATAAACAAAACATTCTGGATATTTATTTAGAGCAAATTTTTCAGTTTTGAATAAACGAACCTTCTCTTTATCTTTCTCCGTAATTCAATCGTTGCTTTTTATCTACTTATTGTAAATCTTTCACCAAATTCCCAACTAAGCGGATTAGGGAATTCTTTCTTCTTAATATTTGTCTTTGCGTGGATGACAGATATGAATAGGGCAAAAAAAATGAAAATATTTTCTATTTAAATCGAAATGCTTTCACATCATCTTAAATCCTCGAAATACCCGCATCCACATGGAGAACAATGCTTCTTAGTTTTCCCAGTAGAAAGGACATACTCGTCGCGTTATGTGGTGAAGAATACGAGGGTTGTTTGATAAGTCTGGTAAAAATGTAACAAAAACAATTTTTTTTTAGAAATCTAACTTTATTTCTCAACATAGTCTCCTTCACTTAGTCCAGTAAGTTTCCAATTGTTCAACCCTTCAAAAAATTAGGTTTTGTCAAACTGCACGTCACGGCCTCCGATCACTTCTTCATTTGATGAAAATTTCTTCCCACCAAGCCAAAATTTCAAGTTTGGAAACAAGAAGTCACTTGTGGTTAGGGCTGGTGAATAGGGTGGATGAGAAACCAATTCGAATCCAAACTCGAACACATTCGCCACTGAGACTGATGCTGTGTCCGCCCGGCGCATTGTCCAGCCAATCTTGGTCGTTTCTCAATCAGCATCCGTTTCAAACGAACCAACATAACAGAATAATAGAATCCAGTTATGGCTGTGCCTTTTTCCAAGAAATCTATTAATATTATACCCTGAGAATCGCAAAAGACATAGGCCATCACCATTTTGAAATGAATAATTTAGTTATGCATCAATATAAATTTTACAATAATTTTTTCGATGGTTATTTGGTACAATTGCTAGATTATATATATATGATCATGTTAAAGTTTCCTTTTGTAACAGATGTAATATTTTTATGGGATATTTTCATTAATAAGATATTTTTATGTTTCAGTACTGCTAATTATTATTTTAAGACTTCTCAACGTGAAATTAATTTGTTTTTCAAAATGTCAGAAGGAGGAAACTCTGAAACATACATATCGGACGAAGAGATAGCTCCGGATACTTAACCAGAAAAGGACTTCTTCGAAAACAAGGCGTCTACTTCTACCCGCAAGAGGAAATCAGGTCCTTCGCAAAAGTCGTGTGCTCCACCGCAAAAGAAGAACAGAAAATATATTCCGGAGGTACTAAAATTTATTTTTAATTTAATTACCATAACTCAGTTTACTTCAAATTGTTCATCTTTTAGTTTTGAAAAATGTCTTCAACCTTTTGTAATTGGTTTTCTAAACAGATTGGACACCAGTTTAATTTAATTGGATCCGAACTGTTGAACATATTACAGAAAGTCAACATAGAAAATCCACTATCGTTGGACAAATTGAACGCTTTGACTTTCCACCAATCCATTCGAGGTACTTTCAAGATATCGTTAATTTCGTAAAATGTGCAAATCATGAAAGGATCCCCGTCCAACTTTGGGTACGATGACACCAAAACAACCCTCTTGTTTCTGGTAAATATACTGCAGGATGTTTTCAATATATTTTCCTGAATAAGACTGCGTGGATCTCCTAGCGTAGATGGAAGCTGATCATCAAGGAAGATCCAGAAACCTGCCAGTTTGCACCAGCAGGGACTGCAGAGTAGGGCTCTACAAGGAACTGGAGGAAAAGTGGAGTAGACCTGTGAAACCAGAGGAATGAGAGTAGTCATCCTCAGAAATATCGCACCCGAAAGAACTATCTCGAAGGCAACAGGTTGTTGTAGCCAGAATAAGAACATTGCACTCCAGTTTCACTCACTCATTCTTGATTTCCAGATCTCCGCAGCCGGTATGCAGCTCATGCAAGGAGTCCACAACAATTCCTCATATCCTCTTTGACTGCCCCAAATATAGCGAGATAAGAAGATCAACCATAGCCACCCATTCAATGATGGGGATTTGCAACTCATCAGCAGCAATAAACAACCTCATCAAATTTACGATGAAAACTGATTTGTTTAAAGTAATTTAAATGTTAATACAAATGTAGAACTTAACAGATGTAAGTCGCTAATGACCAAAAGGTTAATGCGACGTTAAATTGTAATTTTTAAAAAAAGTCTGCGTTCTGCTTTTTCTGTAATTCCCTCCGATCGAACAAGTGAAATCTCTTCACCAGAGACATGTATAGGAAAAGTTTGAGAAGGAGCAATCGTGCCAAACGTGGAAGTACTCGGACTCAGTTCCCGGATTTTCGATGTGATAAATGATGAATCCACCGAATCTGCGGCATTGCAAGAACCTTTCAAACATTGAATAAATATCGAAACCGTGTCCTCTATACATTGCAGCATAGGGAAACACGTCAGAGACAATAATTCGTCTCGTAAAATTTCGTTCAATTTGTCCAACGATACTGGATATTCTATGTTGACTTTCTGTAATATGTTCAACAGTTCGGATCCAATTAAATTTAAACTGGTGTCCAATCTATTTAGAAACCAATTACAAAAGGTTGAAGACATTTTTCAAAACTAAAAGATGAACAATTTGAAGTAAACTGAGTTATGTTAATTAAATTAAAAATAAATTTTAATAACTCCGGAACATATTTTCTGTTCTTATTTTACGGTGGAGCACAAGACTTTTGCGAAGGACCTGATTTCCTCTTGCGGGTAGAAGTAGACGCCTTGTTTTCGAAGAAGTACTTTTCTGGTTGAGTATCTGGAGCTATCTCTTTGTCCGATATGTATGTTTCAGAGTTTCCTCCTTCTGACATTTTGAAAAACAAACTAATTTCCCGCTGAGACGGCTTAAAATAATATTTAGCAGTACTGAAACATAAAAATACCTTATTAATGAAAATATCCCATAAAAACATTACATATGTTACAAAAGGAAACTTTAACATGATCATATATATTATAATAACCACAAAGAGTATAAAATAAAAAAATATATAAGCTTTGATTTTAACAAACAAATTTATTAACACAAGAAGAATTTACAATTGAATTTATATTCTACTATTATAATAAGAAACTCTTGCTCTCATGGGTCTCTACTGGGTTTGACAACGGACAGAATCGAACTATTAAAAAGACCCAACATTTAAGTTTTAAATTAAACAAAAGTATTTACTAAATTTATTAATGAACTTAACCTATAGATTGCTTCTAACTTTATTATCAAAAGAAGAGAACGACATCTGACTGTTATCCTTTAATAACGTTTATATCTGTTAATATTATGCATTCCAACTTACGGTTTCTCAGGTCTACTTCGACTCGTTCTTAAGACACTCACTTTATAGCCTTGACATTCACTCACTGACTCTAACACAATATCACTGGTTCGCCGCGACACTCCTTGACGTCATTTGCTGCATCCAGGTCGCCTACCATCGAAGACAGGTCAAATTCTCCTACTCATACAGATAGAGCTTCTGTATTTTAAAAATGTTTATAGCTGTTATGGTTTTGCTGACTGATGCTGACTGTCGCTGACTGACTAAATGTCGAGGTTCACCGAACCCCTCTCCTACGCTGACTCTCGCTGACCGTCTCTCGTTCCTCTCCCACGCTAACTGTGTCTGTCTCCTCTCCCACGTTAACTCCAACTGTCCACACAATAGGCCATTTCCCCTATATATACCACCAGCCTCCTTGTTTTTCTCTTGATGCAAAGTTTCGTCGCAACGGCGCGGTGACAGAATCCCATTACTGAAATTTACGTCCCGGCCACTGGAGTCCTTCCGCCTTCCGAAACCCGACAATCGCGACAGGTCCAATTTGTCTTTGGACCTCTCCGCTCACAAGTGCGCGATACTAATTTCTCCAGATCCTAAGTCAACAAGTGCCTGGACCCTCATCATCCCAAGTAATTGCGCCACTTGTCATCTCTCCATTACTCAGGACTCGTCGGCCTCACCCGGCTCGCACAAGATCTTTTCTCGCAAGTACCCAGCAAATACGCCACTTGTCAGGTCATTCGTCAGATACAATAGCCTGCTCTAACATAGCCACTTTGGGAACATCTGCTCGCCCACGTTCTGCGTTACGAATTCTTCACGCCGTTCCCCAAATAAATAAGTTACTGGACCCGCAATCACTCTTTAGACCTAATTGCCGCACCGTCACACTGTCTCTACAAATTACGGCTTCCTCTCTGCCGCTCACCAGCACTCATCCTAGATAAATGTCTTACCGCTCCGTCTTGTCACCTCGTGACAGGACCCGCGGTTACTTTTCCCACGCATTCTCTTTACGACATGTGCGCTGTTTTTAATCCAATGCATTATATTAAATGCATTACAATATAATCTAGCAATTTTTCCAAAGAACCATCGAAAGAATTCTTGTTAAATTTGTATTGATCCATAACTAAATTATTCATTTCAAAATGTTTTTGCAGGTAACAAGTGAAACAAATAAAACGTTCCTCTCTAATAGAAGTATTGTAAAAATATGAGGTTTCAAATATTAGCCTCAGATGGAGCGATGTATTAGGAAGTTGTTCTTGTAAACAATTAGTTAAAAGTTCCATAGAATTATTAGACATATAAAATTCATAAGTTTGAATAAACGAATCCTTATAAAATTGGCCTTCTTTAAAATCAAATACTGATCCAGCATCAATTTCTCAATTTTCTTCTTCAACTTCTTCATGTTCTCTAAGTTCTCCATCTTCAATAACATTTAAGTCTGCAGACATTACTTACTTAAACAGCGTGATTATTTTCTAAAGACTGATGCTAAACAACATTGCTCGGCACCCATCGCGCACCAAGCATTTTTATGGAAGGGTTTTTCATGGAGGATGAAATACACTCGATCAGTTGATTAGTCTACGGCATCAGCGACCTCACGCACTTTTAATCTGCGATCTTCCAGTACGATATTGTGAACTTTTCCGATGTTTTCCTGAGTAGTGACCTCTATTGGGCGGCCGGAACAAGTTTCATCTTCTGTGCTTCTGCGACCCCGTTTTAACTCTTCCATTCAGAGTAAATGGTCTTCAATGCTGGTGCAGAGTCCGTATGAACTTCATCCAATTCGGTATTGTTTTGTGCAGCTGTACAACCCTTCAAATGAAAGTGTTTAATGATAGCACGAAATTCGATTCTTTCCATTATCTCCGCCTGACTACATATCTAACACTACAGAAGGCTGCCAACAATAAACTACGACTGGCACATGTTTAAAGCTTTTAGGAATATCTTCGAAAGGATCATGTTTAGCAATAATGGCGCGAAAGTGAAAAATTTTCCGCTCTTTCATAAAAATTTACCAGACTTACCGAACGACCCTCGTATGCTATTTATCTAACACCTCATACGATCTCATCTAAAAACATCACATTTTAAATCCTTACATCCGGTTTCTCTGAATCTGGAGGACGGATGAGCTCAATCAGGTGAATAACTATACATTAATAATGGTTCATGATTATTCCTTTATAAAACATTCCGTTCTTAAAAAAATTGTTTTTTCGAGATCGCAGATTAGGTATTTTCAATCATATCTGAATGGTCCAGAGTGCGCGAGTATTTTCGTTGAACTGCCCTGTCTCAGAAGGATAACCGTGCACGTGCAAAGGCCCAATGAGTGTGGCAACTGCGAAGGACTCTCAACAAGGTAATGGGGCCAGCTAACAAGACAATCTCACACACCCAAACAGCCAAGGAACCGCTGCCACTCTGCTCCTTCCGCTGTCAAAACAAAAAAGAACTCGGCGAAGCCGGGGCATAAATCAATCTATACAAACGGTGCTTCCGAATTTTTCAAACTTCAAGAACTACATTTTTCTCCTAGCTTCGTTTGCCAATTTCTCATTAAAGTGTCTGATGGAACAGTTCAGAGACGAACCGCTCTTGTGGCTCGTAAGCTGCTGAAATCATTGTAACACACTTGGAGAGTGGGAGGATGCGGTGTCCATTTTTTGCACTCGCTGTTAAACGAAGGGTCTTGGCGCGCTTCAAAAGCCATTTCACTTAATAACTTCTCTCGACGTCTGAAGCTCCTTCTCAGAATCAAGTAGCACAATTTAATGTTCAATAGGTAAATGTAACCGATTATACGAGGTCTTGAATGAATATTATGCAGGTTAATTTTATAGCTTCCTAATGTTTCATTCAGCATTGCGGATAATAAGATTGTTTTAATTAATATTGCGTAAGAAAGGAAGATCATCCAAAACGAGAAAAAGTCCATCGTTTCGTTCTCCATTTAATTACCTTTCATCCTTACCTAGATACTTTTTTTCTTTACTACTTTAATTTCTTGTCCAAATCATGCAATGGAAAACTCAAGAAATATATATATATATATATATATTGTAATAATTAAATAAAAGGCTTTTATTACATGAAAAGTTTAAACAATTAACAAACAAAATATTTATTTTATTTTGTGGCAATAAAAGATAATTACAAATTAAATTTTAGATCTGTCCTCTCAGGGCCTCTACTGGGTTTGATAATGAACACACAAAAAAATGATTCAAAAACTTAATCACAAAACAGTTCACAATTTACCTAAACAATATGTCGATAGAATGAAAGAAATTAAAAAGTAAAGAAATTAACTTTGATTGACAATTTAAAAGAGAACTAAATCTGACTTTATCCTTTAATTTGCGTTTACAATATTCTTCAAAATTATGTTACTTACGGACCGTCGGTCTGGTACCAGAAGAATCAATTTTACCTCGTTTGGACACTTTTACACTCTTCAATTATTTAATATCAGGCCTTGGTTTTCACTGATTCTACACTTCACTTTAAAATTTGGCAAGATTGGCTGTATTCCGTTGATTGCTCCGCTCCACAATAATTTACCAATGTTATTCCGCAAAAATTCCTCCACGAAGATTGTACAAAGTTCTATATGGTATTACTTTACAATATTCACTTTGCAATATCTCGCTGAATGTTTTACTCTGCTCAATTTTATAAAGACCGTTCTCTGCAACGTTTTCACCGTCGGACGCTTCTATTCTCCAATGATTCACCAACTTTATTATACTATGCTCGACGATGTCTGACCTCTGTACAATCCAGACCACAACGACCAACTCACTATGCTTTAGCGCGCGTAAACGCCATTCCGCGCTCTCAATAATAGGAACAGAGCTCACCACTCATTGTCGCTCGAATCGCTCTCGCTAAAATACAAACTTTTCGCTAAACAATTCAAATTTATTTCAAAACAATTAATTGATTAATTAATTGGCATTACAATATGTATGTATTAAGTCGATAAATGTCAAATCCAAGTCTGGAGAAATGAAAAAAGCTGAGGATCACAGTAGAAAAATTGAGAATATTGAATGGAAAATTCTGTGTTAACGGTATGTAGAGGATAAAATACAATGATGATGTATATAAACTGTATAAAAAGGCTAACAAATTACAAACTATAAAATATTCATGCAAAAGCTTCTCACAGCCAGAAGGTAGTAAAATAAATGGAATATTCAAGCTAAGATTCTTAGAGTTTTGAAGGATCTACAAATACTGATAATAAAAGCATGGTGGATAGAGACTCACGTTAGAACCCAAGACTGCGAGAGGATTTCTCGCAGGTGAACCTTCCCAGAGAGCTCTGGCGGGGGCTACCTTTGGGGATGCTCTCACATCTCTCTGGTTTTTTTTGAACTAAGGTTCCCACATGCCGAGGCACCTCGGTCTGTTTTGAGAGGTGTATGTTCCGGGGTCGCAGACCTTGGGCATACGGCAAGAGTTGTCCGCTATTCCTATTGGAATAGTCGGTCAGCTGCCTCCTAAACTGGCCAAGGCATGGCGAGGGGTAAGCTGCGTCCCCACAGAAAACTCCTCTCCCACTATCGGAAGGGCGTGGGACAAGTACCCAATGCCCGACATACCCGATGCAGGTTTTTCTAGGGTTTTCCCTGCATTTCTTTAGGCGAACGCCGGGTAGGATCCTTAAACCATAGCCCGGGGGCCCTAGTAACCCTTGGCTACCTTCCTCTACCCTTCCGCATCCCCCCTTTCAAATCCCTTTCTATGCTATTAAAGGGGAGTTGCCCAATGTGGATCACCCTCATGTAGCCTGTTGCCCTAAAAAAAAGGACTCACGTTAGAAATAAAAGAACGGATATCGTTAAGGAAGCTAAGGCTCACAAAGTACTGTAATACAGGTTAAGAATAAGATCATGGTAGCTCCATGCTTGGTTCAGGAAGACTATGTATTCTCAATTATAATATAAGTTTAAGATTTAGAAAAATATAAATATTTTTAATCCCAACATTAGGTTGACGAAACTTTCCACAACTCCATTGTTCACCAATCGGTGAAAAGCAAGAATCAGACTACAGTAATGAATACTGTTGAGTGGAGCGTGGTGGTCATAAAATTTGATATGTCATTGGTAACTTGTATTCATTAAGTTTGATAGTTGTGTAAGAAGTGATGCCGTATTCTTATTTTTCTGAATCTGGAGAACAGAAGGGCTCTAACCTTGATCCACTGATTTTTTCTTTCTTTCTAGTCATATAGTTTTAATCTCTTCCAGGACGTCCAAACCTCCATTGGCAACCTGTTTAGCAATCGTGGTGCTACTATGATTAATAAATTACTCATGCCCCTTACCCCAAATTACCCTTGAAGATTTATGTATGTAATAATTTAACTCAGTACTCAGGATGATCGCAAGAAGGGTGCTCAATGGTGAGTGGATCTCATGGCATTTTTAATTTTTTTTTTTGAGAGATTCATTCGACTTCAGAAAATATAAAATTCAAATAAATGCTCGTCAAACTGCTTGCCTATTTAAACAAAAATCAGTCTGTGAATGAAGAAAGGCTCACTGACAGCCATGATCCTGTCAATTTCATAATCAGGAGAAAAATTGTTAAGAGACGACTGAAAATTAAGCTCCGATGACATTGTAGTTACGAAACTAAGCGTGAGTGGAGCGCAAAGAATTGAACAGGGTGAACTTTGATTCGCTCCAGAGACCTCTGTGCCTGCTGAGTGAGCGAGATATCTCGTTGCCAGATAGTGAGCTGCATGCTGGCCAACATGAGCGTGATAACCCCGACCCGTCTGGTGCCACAGTTGTGCTGCCACCTGTCCCAACAAGGATCGGCTGTAATAACATCGCTGACTTTCATTCTGATCCCAGTACACGACATTCGCACCTAACTTACTGCTCTCCAGCCGCTTTCAAGTGGATGTGTAATGATCGTGTTTATTTAAACTTCTACGGACACGAATTCTCCATTTACAAATGTAACAATGAAATAATAAGATAATTTAGTTTCTTTAAGAGTAGTGGATTTTGCTCGCATATATAAATTTTAATGGACATGTCGTAGCGCATTTAAAATAAATATTATAATGATGCAGCATAAAAATTTTGCATTATTATGCATTATTTATATAAAAAAACTAACATTACATTGGATATACTTACGAGTTCTTTTGAAACGCTATCTGCACTGTGCCCTTTGCCAATGTTGACTCATTCAAATTACCATTTTTCGAATAATACAAATTCTATCTTTCCATGAAGGATTAATGCGGAAAATTATAGTCTATCATGAGTTTGTAAAGAGTGAAATTATGCAAATGAACCTAATTATCTCACGTTCAGTTCACTATAATTTGACGTCATTCTAACACCATAGGGACTGATTTTTCCAATCTCTTTTTATTTTGGTGACGGTCCTAATAATTCAGTACGTTTCACTTCGGGAATACGTAATGTCGTTTCCTAATATTACGGAATTCGTTTTTATGTCGTTTTATTTAAAACCGCAAATAATGTGGTTTCTCTCATTGGAAAAACGTTTAACTGAAGATATGCTCGAATCCAAATTTTTCCAAATCGTTTTGTTTACCCTTTATTAGAAGAGTATAAATCCTCTTTATAGATTTAAGTAAGTTATTTATATCCTTTAAAACAGCAAACCGCTCTGAACGAAACCTTGTGGTTTCCTAATATTACGGAATTCATTTTTATGTCGTTTTATTTAAAACCGCAAAAAATGTGGTGGTTTCTCTCATTGAAAAAACTTTTAACTGAAGATATGCTCGAATCCAAATTTTTCCAAATCGTTTTGTTTACCGTTTATTAGAAGAGTATAAATCCTATTTATAAATTTAAGTAAGTGAATTATATCCTTTAAAACAGCGAAGCGCTCTGAACGAAACCTTGTGGGACACCAGTCTTTATTTTGTCCCAAATTTCGGCGGAAAATCTGAATTGAATGTGAATTCCTCACTATTGTATTTGTTTTCTACTAGTTAATAAGAGGAGACGAGTAATGTTTCAGCAGTCCAATAGCCCTACAATTTTTTATTAATAACCTATGGCTCATACAATTTACGCAATTAAGGTAAATTCGTCAACGAAATTGCTTTCTCTTTAATGCTCCGAAAATCCCACGAGTAAGAAGAAAAATAGCATTTTCCGTTGTAAATTGCTTCCTGAAACCAAATTGACAGTTGGTTAGTATACGCCTAAGAGATTGATATCCCAACTGTAAACTTATTTCTCAAAGTTGTTTACGAATGCTTGTAAAAATTATTTTTTAGCGTAATTTACTGTGTATGCTCTTCATTAAGTAACGAAACTGTTTAAATCTGTAGCCTGTCACGGTTCATTCCACTTTAGCAATGATGAGTGAAAATTAATACAGAAAAGGGATCAATTGAATGCACGTTCCGTAAAAAAAGTTTTTAGATTAATCCAAACAATTATTTCTTTATTTTTAAAGTATTAACAGAAATACTATTGAATTATTTAATATGAGTAATTTTTAATTCGTAAAATATTCTGCTATAAATATTTTACATTTCTGCTCCGTTAATAAATATTGGAAACAAACATCGATATAATTTAGATTATATAGATTCCTCTGTAGATCATTAACTAATCTATTAGTTTATATACCTAGAGAAATTTTAAATATTACGCTAATTTTTTATTCCTTCTCTTATGAAACAGTATTTTATTTTTCAGTCAATGAATCATTCTTTTATATTATAGTTAGTATATATTATAACACCAATATGTACAGGAGAAATATTTTTCAATCATAACATGTGTGGTGTCTTAATGGTCACTTGAATTCTTATGGGTATTTAATATAAAAAATTGATATTCAAATAATTTATTTGTAAAAATAGCTCAAACTAAATTTTATAATTTATATATAAAAAAATTAATTTATTATAGGGCTTAACTCCGGAGAGTAGAAAGAATTTTCTTATGTAGCATCTAAAGGATACTCTCAAGGAACGCGGGCGGAAAATTGAAAGTAAATAAAAAATAAAATGCAACTACCGCGCTTAAACGAGAATGGTGTTCTGTTACTTGGAATGTTGGAAATGCTGATTACTGGTGTCTCTCCTGTTGACTGCAGTAGACACTTTGTCGTAGATCCCTCCGGAACATGTTCGGAAACGATGCAGGATGAAGTTGCCGTAGTCAGCTTTACCGCACCTGCAAGGTTGACAAAGCTTGTAGTGGGCTAAACTGGACCTAGCCACTCCTTTTGTTATTAAAAATGGTTTACACAGAAGTTTTGCAATGTAAATGCAAGGAGACACCTTCCTCCAACCACTCGTTCTCTCAGACCCTTCCGAATTGACTGAGGTTCTTTGTCCTCCCTTTTCAAATATCTGGAAGATCCCAGTAATACAGTCCTTCGAATACAATAACTAAATGACCACCCTCGAATATGCGTCTTGCCTACGCGCACCGACAAAATTTAAAATGAAGATTCTTTTTGTTTGCCACAAAAGTTAAATTACGTAACATTTAAAATATAACTGAGGAAAACGAATCCCGACACATCACAAATTCGAATTCTTCTGTGATTCTTCTGAGCCGTCTTAAATTCGTTGAGAATTCAATAAAGCTCGAGAATTTGGGATTTAATGCAGACAAGAATTTGTCTTAGTCTACAAAAAGTATTGTTTCTACAGTTAATAAAATAGTACAGCTTGTCCTTTCTTGTAGTGGATATTTAGAGATAAATTAAAATGGGACCATGTAATATCGGCTTATAGCCATAAACAAATTAATGTTACTATAGTGCAATATCAGTGCAAATGTCATATATATATTGTAATATACACTTTAGATGGGCTTTTTAAATGAAAGATTAATAAAATTTACAAACGATATTTTTATTGTGGCAATAAATCAAACAATCACAAATTTATAATATTGAATTTCTCAGGGTCTTCACTGGGTTTGATAATGGACGAATCAATAATATTTATAATATTAACAACAAGAAATCGCAATTAAAGGAGAAGAAGTTCACTCGTCAATTAAACTAGAACGAAATTTAATTGTGAACGAAATTAAGAGTAAAAAGATTGACTCTGATTAACAATTTTAACCAAAAGAGAAAAACGAAATCTGACGGATATTTTTCAATTACGTTTACATAATTAATTGTTTTTTTAAATTGTTACTCACGTCTGCCCAGCATTCCAGCATACCTTCCATTTTCGAAAACACTATTGCGGGTTTTACACTTAACTCACAGATTCTACACCAAATTTTTAAGCCAAAATTTTATATGATGTCAGGAACTCGGATGATTCTCCTTTTGTCATCTATCGGTTGACCGCTCGCCTTAGGTGAATTCTGCGATTTGCCGATTGGGTAGTCTTTATTGTTCCGGACTTAAACCGAAACTTTTGCTATTTCTGGCCGGCTATGAACACAAAAGCTGCTTTTTCTTAGCAGGTTTCGTCGTTATACTTTTATGAATGTTTTACTTTGTCCTGCTAATTGCCAACCCTGTTGAATTCTCCTTCCAAAAACTGTTATACCTCGACGAGGTCTTTCCGTGAACTGTATCTCACCAAATCTCCCTGCGAACTGTACTCTCGTCTCGCAATTTGAGCGCGCATACGCCATTTTGACGGACCTTCCGACAAAGGAACGGAGCCGGGTTTTCTATTGTTGTTCCAAAGCTCCTGCCGCTATAATGGGTTTCTCAAACAGTTTAGATTTTTATGTTGAAACAATTAATGTCCTAATTAATTGGCATTACATTATATATACATATGTGTGTGTGTGCAAGCATAACTCTAAAATGTTTAGAGCAATCAAACGTGGTACCCCCCCCCCCCGCTTATGGGGGAAAACTACAGGACTAACGCACCTACGGATGTCAGTGGTAAGGTGAGGTGACATGAAATATAATGTGAAACTTCTTATATATGTGCGGAATCAACAGTTCCCTGAGATTAACGGTGACACTCCAGATATATTTTAAACCTTATTTCGAAAAGTGTTGACATGGGATTGACTGAAAACATTTTAATAATAAAACATGCAAAATGATAGAAATTTGTGCCGCATCCATTATTTTTTGGGACAATAAGCACATTGTGACAGTGCCGACGCCATTTAAGATTAATTTCAACCACCATCGTTTTGGGAACGGGTGTGTCGAGTGGGGAAACAATAAACTGTTAAAAATTATACAGATTATGGCTGAAGCTTAGAGGTTTCTTGACAGTCCCGGTGATACTTAAACCCAAGCATAATCTAATACTACAACCGGAATCTTCTAGAAATCTGTGTCTAAAATGGATGCAATTATTAATTTATTAGTCAATATGGATAGAAAAAGGGTATTATGATACAGTTTTTATACCTCTGTTAAATCATTAACTGAGATATTGCAAAACCGAGAGAAACTTACGCTATCGATCACGAACAAGTCACAAATACTGGTGGAACAGTAACTCTATGTTTCGTTTTTTTAGAGTCACAGGCTACATGAGGGTTATCTGTTTTGATGGCTACTCCCCTTTAATAGCTTAGGAACGGATTAAAAAGGAGAGACTTATGCGGAAGGTAGTGCAAGGTAGCCAAGGGTTTACTAGGGATTTAAGGATCCTACAAGGCATTCGCCTAAATAAGATGCAGGGAAACCCCCTAGAGAAAAGTGCATCAGGTAGGTCGGGCATTTGATCCTTCTCCCTCGCTCTTTCGATAACAAGAATTTTATCTGCTGTGGGATCGCAGCATACCAAACTCCATGCCTCGGCCGAATTTTAAGGGCAGCTGGTCGACTGGTCCAATAGGATCAGCGACAACTCTTGCCGTATGGCCAACACGTCTGCGACCCCGAAACATACATCCCTAAAAGCTAGACAAAGTGCCACGGCTTATGGGAACCTTATTTTGAGATTTCTGCCCTAGAGCAGGAATCAGGAAAATTCCGAACGGAAACTTATCCCGTTTTTCAATTTCTCTCTATGTTTCTCCCATGAAAAACTTTACATTGTCTGCCCCAAGGGTGGGTTCACTCAAGAATTTATTTAATCTTGCCCGGGAAGTGAAACTAAAAATATTGTTCCTAATACGTTTGGAGCTATTGATATAATTAATTCATTTTCGTGCCTAATATGAGTGCGGAATAAATTAATACCCGTATAACACAGGAAAGCCATATAGTAAACTATAAATCATCAGATGATACTAGGAATCGCCAGGAAGTACGAATCGAAACATTCATTGCTGAGTAGAAATCTTTATTAAACGATGAAGGAGTTCGTAGAACGGATTAAATAAATATTAGCGATAGTTTCCTGGAATTCTGTATGAGATCAAGAAAACAATTTTTTTAAAAAAATCTCCGAACGTGCTCTGGATTTGTTTTACTTTTTATATACGGCGTGAATCGTCTAAAGAATTACATCGATGGATGCAGCACACGACAACGAAGTCATTCAAATATTGTTATAAGATATTTTACTGCATCTTCCTGACAAGGCGACCTACTGCCTTGTTCTACTCTCCATTGGCAACACTGTAATCTGTGTTTTGGTACAGATATAAATCGTTTCGACGCATTTTATTACTCTTTACCGGGTTGTCATTATTTGTTCCGTAAATACTATTTGCGTTTAGAAATAACATCGTTGCAATATGCATGTTAGTACTTTATCGCAATTATAATTTTCATATGTATGTACGGGGTTCTGTATAAAGTTTCGTCAAACGAGTAATAATAGAAAATGAACATAGACAACTAAAAGTTGGAATTTACAATTTACTAACTAGAAGTGAAACAAGACATTAATGGAAAACATAATATGTTCGATAATCCATAAGAGAAACACTAATGAATGTTTGTCGTAGTAAATTCGCTCTGAAAATAATGCTTTTCCTTTCATGGCTATAATGATATATGCGATACGTCGAATCTCAGTATAATTCAAGGTGGAATTTGCACTGGAGAGAATAAGAAGATGAAAGAGATAAATGGAGACAGGCAATGGAGGTGAAGAAGATGACGAAACTGAACAATTGCTGACTCGTACAAAATAATTTCCTATCTATTCACGTTTATTTTTTTCTTTCATTATGTTACGATAGATGCTCAAGTGAAGGCAAGCTTGGAGGCGAGGAAAACAACAAATTCACTTGCTTATACTATTATATACTCATAAAGGTCTTGAGTAATTCGTTGTTACTTCTTATTTATGGAACACGGTTATTTTTCTTAGCCAGGCATTTCATTTATTCTGCATTCCCTCACCATAAATACTCATTTTTAAATAAATCAATAAGCGCCTATAACAAATTAAGTGCAGCTAACACTGTCTAACCTTTTGACAGTCTCCAAATTATACTTATTAAAACATCGAGATCTTTCGTCTAGTAATTCATCTAGAATATGTTTAATTTTCTTCACAATATTAATGTTTTTATGTAATAATTAAAGTAATTACAATCCTAGTGAGGTTAAAATCAGCTTCGGTTCACAAGGCACCTTGTCCACAGACAATAAAAATAGAAGACTGCCAAAAGGTTATATTGTGTTACTTCTTAAAGCCAATAACAGTTCTATTAACAAACATGGATTAAATGCAGCAGTGTTCAAGGAAAATCTTTCTAAAAAAGGTTAATAAATTTGTGGATTCGATATTTTATTTCTGTTAAAAATTTCTTGTAAATAATTAAGATATATATATATATATATATATATATATAATAGTGTTCATTGATTAATTTTTAGTTGAGCTAATTGCTTATGAACTGTGGTTTATATTTAATTTTTCAGGTTATCTAAGACATTTATTAAATCATAATATTTCTTTTTTTGGCTATTTTTCTCATTATTATAAATTGCTGATTAAACAGACAATCGGGATCAATTTAATTCGCAGTCTATTATGGTCATACAGCAGAAAATTCATATAGTACTTTCTAGTTAATTGCATATTTTTCCTTTTAGTTCATAAAAATGTAAAAAAAAAATGGAATATAGGCTGTAAATTTTATTTTACAACTAGCTGGGTGCCCGGCGTTGCCCGAGATGTCCCGATACACTCCAATTTCGGTTGCTTTTGCGCTATTTTTATGTAACGCTCCTCGAACCCTATCCCTAAATGTGCTCACCTCCCATGCTGAAGGTGTTTAAGTCACTGACTTAAAATTATATTTGTAGAAATATAATTTTTCCATCTGAAATTAAACTATTTGGTGGTTTTAGCAATCTGCAGTTGGTAGCATTGTATAAAATTAATGCAAAACATTACGAAATACGCTGTCTTCAATAAAAAAAATATCAATTTTGAACATTTAAGTATTGTTTTTATCATAATTCTATGTATCTTCCAGTGCGTATTGCAAGATATAATTGAGAAACATATTGGCCCTGATCCCGTTAAATATTCCACGTCAAAAGTCAAGTTATTTAAAAGAAAATTAATGCCATGGATTGTATAACCTTTCATAATAAATTATATTTATCACTCGATGTGGTATTGGTAGATTTAATTATACTTATTATTCAATCAAAATATTTTTGCTCAGCTTCATTTCTCAGAAATTGAACATCTATAACGTCGATCTCAAAAATGGAAAACAAATATTGCTATCCTAACCTCAAATTTTTGTTTCACGACACAAATTGCACGCAATAATTTGTTTACATTTATACAAATTTATATCGTTGCGTAAAGTATAATTAATTGTACTTTTAATTCAATTTAAATGTTCCTATTTCTGTACATAACTTTGACTGATAGTGCATTAATTGAATAACGACCATAAAAACTTTCGGAGTTCCGTACGTCATTTTCAATACTTTTATAGTTACAAACATATAATTCAGCAGTCGTACCTTAGACAAATCTTATTATCTTCTGAAATATTATACAGGATACAATAGTACGTTATATTATGAAATTTTATAAATCTCGACCGACACACATTTGAATGTATTATAAGGCGCCATATTGGCTTTATCAAAGACAGCGGGATAATTAACTATTCCAAATTAACTTTGCGCAAGGATGGTAAAGTGTTTCGTATTGTTTTTTATTACTATTCGATGGAGTAATACTGGAAAAAAATTTATTTTTTATTCAATCAAAATATTTCTGCTTTATTTCATTACGAAATACAGAACTATATTTAGGATGCGTCAATGTCTTGAAAACTTATGACGTCATCGTCTCGCGCAGTAATTTAACACTAATTCGTAACTTATTTCAATTATAATTATTTCCACGTTTATTCTAGGGGTTTCTCACCCCCACAGTACCGGTTCTCGATTTTGGCAGAATATATATACCAATTTTTGTTGAATTCTGTCCACGCGATAAAATTTGTATAAAGAACAACGTAAATACATACATACATACATACATACAAATATACATCCTTTTTTATTATATAGACATGACCTATTTTGAAACAAACAAAGCTAAACTTACATCCAAATTTATAGTTGTCCCTATTTGTTTTGTTTTGTTTCGCGTTGCCTTAATCTTTTAGCAACAAATACGTATTATTATTAATTCGTATGTTATAATTGCGTATGTTGCGTTTGATTATAATAACAGTTACTGAGCGGGTAATTTTGTGTTTCATATTGGTAAGTAACCGAGTGCTCTGATTTAACGGGCAAGTACTTATCCAAAGAAAGTAAAGACTGTGGAATAATGCTCTTCCATCGACAGTTATTAACGAGATGCTGGCCCGTGTCAAGGAAGAATTGTGGCTGCGAGGGTGAAGGGGGCAAGGGACAGTGATTAACGACGTCGGCTTACGTGCCTGGTACATCTTCAGCTCTGCAAATCAGTCGTGTCGGAAAGTCAAACCTAGGGCGACCTAATGTTATTGAAGAAATAAATGATGAACGATATTCGACATCGTGGAAAGGAATTAGCAAATAATTATTATCCTTACAAGCTTCATCTTCATTGGTATACGTTGACTTGCACAATGCATTCTATATTGTAAACTAAGGGAATACCCTTTATTACCTACTGTGTTTCATCAGATAAAACCAGAGCAAACAATAAAAGAATTAAAATATCTTAAACGATTTGTCCGTCTTAATGTTAGCAATTAAAAGTATCATGTATCGTTTGCGTTTACATTTTCTAAGAAGCAAAAAAAAAAGAATCCGACATTTCGAACAGTAAAAAACTCTGTTTGCCTACACTCCTTAAACCTATAGGCCCACTAGAGAAAAGGCTATCGGGGTCCTGAAGAAGATTTGGAGCTTGCCCTGAATTTATAGAGAGGGAGGAGAAAGTTGTGATGGGGCTGTTTTGTTCGGAGTTGGTAGGGGACCGGATCGAATTAGGGGTCCTGAATGGCTTAAGGATGATGGTGTTGTGGGGTGTAATAGGAGGATTATGACTGGTTAAATAATATCGAATTCCTAATTTCTGGGCCGACAAACAGACACGTTTTGTTGATAAATACGATAGATGCCCCGAAGTTGCACCAAACGAACCTTAACATTTCGAGAAAGGTTCAAATATTTACTTTTCATAAAAAGGTTTACAACCTTCTCTAATACGCATGGGCTATTGTTCTCACGACTCACGTTAGTAGTTTGAGTATTTACGAGACGTAACTGAAACGAAACCTCGATCCGTAAGACATTGCCAAATTCAATATCGATAACGTTCTTAACCAGATTGAACCGTGGTAGCTGATATGTTCGTCCCGTTACAATTTCTCAGCAATTTTCCAGACCGCCTTCAAGTGAATAGCAAATTCTCCATAAAATTGTCCATAGATTAGGACAACACATTTGCAGTAATTCATAATTTCAGGAGCTAATGTGAGGCGGCCTACGTTGTGACTCATCCGTGCCTGCGATTCCAGTTGATTTTAGAGGGTGTAAATTATGTTTCTTTTTTGGACAAATAGTAATGGGCCCGGAATGGAACCTCGTGAAACACCACAGATTATAGTTTCCTATTGTTCTTTAGTAGGGGAAACAAATCAAATTCCATTAAGTTACCTTCGATTTCAGTAAACTGCGTGAGGAATCAATTTAACGCAGACGATGCACGTCCCCATGAAACGCGAATGATTCGTGAGATTAGAGACCTTTTGAGGGTACGGCGCGTCATTGTGCGGCGCCTAATTTGAGGACAATGGAGGGAAAACACGACTGCCCCTATGGCACGAAATCAGCTCCTAGCCGAGGGTTCCGGGCCCTACATCCGGGCGGAAGTGTCCTCAGGGGTAGCCAAGCACATGGCAGATCTGCAGCCGATCGTGCATCTCCATTGCTAATGATCGGCTGGCTCGGGGCCACGTGAGGCCTGCTATATTATGAAGCAGCCCGAACGGATTAATTCCCCACTGTGACACGGAGGTCGCCGGCCGGAAATGACGTAGCGCAGGTGGCAGATCAACCAACGGACTTTCCAACTACAATATCGTATCGTACTCAATTATTATGGACGAAACGTTCCGTTTCCGTTTCGGTTCCCTCCTTAATAATCGATGAACCTCGAAGTTTTCTCCGAGCTGTATTCACAAGGAAATATATATCCAAAAAAAGAACGAGCATGTAACCTTAGAATAAAATAATTAATCGTTGGATACTAATAATCGGGCGATTCTCTTTCTTGCCAATCACATTATACAGAACATATTGTCATCCCAGCAAACTGATTTATATGTACATATCTATCTTTATGTTTATTTTCTTTCCAGTTGTAGCCTCTACGACAACGTGGGGCGTACGCCCTACAGGTAGGCAATTCGAAAATGAGTTTGTCTAAATTTGAAAACCGCTAGCTATCGTTTAACTTATACAAAAGGAGAAATGGTTGATATCTCAATTTGAAATAAGCATTTGGAAATTTTTGTGCTTTCAATAGAGCTACACTTGAATGATTGGAGTACTGTAAACTACGATTTAATCAGATAGTATTGTTTACTATGTCTAAGGAAAGAGTAGTACGTACTGTGTTGCTATTACATGCGCTAAATGGTTGTCTACTGTAGTCTAGCGCCAACTACGAGTTTTAAATGAAATAAGAACTTAATTTCATATTAAATCGCGATAGGTCATACGATCTCAGATTAAAATAAAATATTACTTCGTTTATGCACAGAATTATTACTATAGAAGAACAGTAATACGCAAGTTGAAGTATGGCATATCTAGAAAATAATTAATTTTTTTAATATAAAAAAAATTGTATTGGGGAGTGGGGGCATTAGAAAAACTAAGGTGGTGAATGGTAAAAATAGGTTGGAAAACACTGCACTACGGCCTCATAACTGAGGACGACATGGATCACCATGTCGCTCAGAAGATCGTCAATCTGTAGTTACTTTTGTCCGTACGTCGTTTCTTTTATAATAATAATAACAGGACAGGTATCAGAAAATAGCTTTTGCGACTGATGCATATGTGTTCATGTGCTACAGTACATAAATTTATTTAGGAGAAAATATTTTTTCTCAATTTTAAGAATCTTCATGATAATTCTGTTTTAACTGTGCGAATTTCTGCTTCGATATCGAAGATAATCTTGCGGCGCACTTGCTACCGCTAAACCAGCCAGCTGGCCATGTCTGTGCTACTCGCTGTTGTAAACACTATTTCTGGCAGCAATAAGAAATGCGCAATATTCTCTTTCACCTCTCTTTACAGCTCGTAAAGCTCAACAAACTGTCTCTTCTTGGTGCTACCGGTTAGCACAGGGCCGTGCCGTGCAACGAAATCAAAATTTATTTGTACCAATCAGTACTTAAAATCATATTTTTAAGTAGTTTATATTTTCAAAACAAAACAATATTTGTATATTTTGGGTAGTGTTTTTTTAAAAATCTCAATTAAAGGTTATTTTAGAGAAAAAAAAACATTTAAGGGACATCGTACTGCGAAATATACTACACAACCATGTATAAAATACTAACATCATGCATGGCTGGTTCCAAAAATTAAATTTATTTAAAATGTTTATGACGGAAAAATACAGTCGTGTTATAAATGCGTATTTATTTTGTGATAAATTCCGCTTTTAAAAATTACAACATTGGAAATGATGTAGACGTAATTAGAAATTATTTGGCGAGCCAGAGTATTTCTAACACTATTGCTGTTGTAGTACTATTATTTTACATAGTTTTTCTCGTAAAAATAATTTTAAAAAGTGACGAGCCACCACGGGTGGAACGACATACGGAATATGCTTGAAAAATCAATTCATATTGGGAGAAGTGATCACAAATTTAAAATCAAAATGAGCACGCAAAAAAAACTGACGTAGGTAATTTTCATTCTCAAAGAGATCGACAAGTGAAAGAGCAATTAACCTGCAGCACTGTTTGAGGAGAATTTTCCAGCAACAAGAAGGTTTAAAAATAATCTAAATGGATTCTTGAAGTGAAGTGGATATGGCTGAGTGTTCTCTCTCTCAATATCTATATATCTCTCTGAGTGAAGTGTTTTGAAGGGTGGACAAATTATCAGAACATTTTTTTTATTTTAAAATTATACTATTTATTTATTTCCACAATTCTTAGTATATTTGTTCCCAAGCTGCCTCTGGGATCCGTCCCATTCGTAAAAAGTTATATACATAGATACAATTTTAAAAAGTTCAACGTGCCGGAAGTAATTGTTAAACTATGTAGACATTAAAAAGAAACTACAGAAATGAGAGAATACGTATGAAAAGAGACTGGGTTTTAGTAATAATCGAATAATTAACAGCAAGCATTTTGGAATGAGTCCATTTACTCTGTGCCCGCTGTACGTAGACTATGAATATGTCATGATAAATGTTCAGCTTGGGATTAATTTTTTTCTCGTGTTCCACAGTGTGATTTCTTTAGAAAGGTATCAGAGATTGAAACATCCTAATCACAATAACTCAATATATTAGTCCAACAATCATTAAATTTCAAATCCAGGTGATAATAAAATTTAAGGAACAAATCCTAAAAAATTCTCATTCTCAAACTAATTCGCAGTTTGCCTTAAGAAAAGAAACATTAAAATATTGAATTTTATGAATATAAAATGGGCATGATTAATTACATTTACAGACTTTTTAAGGCAGAACAATATTATTCTTATATATTTTTAAAATTTATCTTCAATTACTTTTATTCTTGATATATAATTGAAATATTATCCTTATGCCCTATTAATTTATTTATTGTAATTTCATGTATCATTTACAGGGAAAACTGCCCATTTATAAATTAAATACACATCTTGTATCCTATCTTCCCTCTATGACTGAGAGTGGAATGCTTCTACATGCAACAATAATCTATTTATTCTGTATGAGTGTAATAGCAAAAAATTCTTCACTCAGGAACCGTTTTTTTTATCCATGCCTGCTGTTATTACTCTGTGACCTTTCTGAACGCGTCATCTTACCAACTATAAATTTTAGAAGTTCATTGAACATTCTGGAAAAAGAAGAAACTTAATATCTGAGTTTCTTAATCAATGTTTACAGTTTCTTTAACCTAATGCTTCGCGTCAGAATGTTGTTAAAATTCAGTTCATTGAACAGATTACTCCGGCATGGTTGCTCAAACTTATAGCTCACAAAAATTAATGAAAATGAAAGAGATAGTAAATCATTCGCTAACAAGTAAATTAATTTTAAAAAATCTGGATATATTTTCATATCTTTCTGATTGAATCTAGCCACGTTGTTGACACAACTGTTCGTGGTTTAAGTACTTCAAGAATTCCACGAGTACAACTGCAGTTGTTTTTCAAGTTTTAAACATTCGAAAAATATTCTGAGAACTGAGTATTCAACTTTCGGGAAAAAGATGAAGTATGGAGGGGTAACACTTGGAAAATATACTTTTTGTTCCGAAGTTGTTCCGGTGAGGGCTACTCCTTGAGCCAGGGATTCCATTCTGTTGAATTAATCTATAAAATATATTCTAATAAAATAATGATCCCAACACTCATTTCATTCACTCACCGTGTGCAATGTGGAGAAATTAGTTTATTATACTACTATTATTCTATTAGTGTTTTCAAAAAATTACCTATAATATAATAATAATCCAATAGACCTCTCCAAAAGAGACATTTTGAAATTAAAAGCAATATATCAGCATTAATACAATTATTATATACGTTAAATTTCTAGAATTGTGATTCGCACCTTTGCCAGTAATGAAGATTAAACAACTACGTAAATCAAATAAACGCATATAATATAATTATATTATTAAATAAAAAGCTAATTGTCTGCTAAAAATCCATGATCTGTTGTTCAGTTACCGTCGATAAATGTATGTTTTAAAATAATCGTTTTTACTGCAAAATTCTTAATTCTAAGCACATTATAAACAGATATTTGAGGAATATTGGTATTAAATATAAACATGGAGACCATCAATACCTATTTTGTTTTTTAATCAGGTAAAATTTGAAAATGAGTTCATTTTCAATCATAAATAATTATACTTGTATTATTTGGGTCTTCTTGGACGAAACTTTTGGCGGATAGGAAGACTGAGTGTTAATAAATTTAAATGTATGTGTTAGTCTCGACTTAATGATATGTAGAACAGGTGTTGAACACGCTTGCGTGTGTGGGTTCGCTACTCTTCATTTCCACTATCAATGACTGGTAACAACTGAGGCATTTTGGATCGCTGGCTTTAAAATGATGACCGATATTAAAAATAAACACATAATTTTTTTGCACAGCTGTTAGAGGAACCAACGAACTGATTTTTTCCTGCCGACATAAAACTATTTAGGCCTAATGCTTTAAAGAATAAAATGGAAGTCGAAATTTTATATATGCCAGTTGAGTTTATGTACTGAGAATATTAAGAACCACACCAACAATACCCAATGCCCGACCTACCTGATGCAGGTTTTTCTAGGGTTTTCCATGCATTACTTTTAGGCGAATGCCGGGTAAGATCCTTAAACTATAGCCCGGTGGCCCTAGTTAACCCTTGGCTACCTTCCTCTACCCTTCCGCATCCCCCCTTTCAGATCCCTTCCTATGCTATTAAAGGGGAGTTGCCACATTGTGGATTACCCTCATGTAGCCTATTACCCTAAAAAATTGGTTTGAATGGCAAGTTTTAATAAAATTCATTTGCAAAGATCTATTTATTAAATACACTGATATTTTATAAAAATAAACATTAGTTCCTTACAGCGACTTTTTATTAATTTATAATGCGTTAATATTTTTGTCCAGTTCTTCATTTTATGATTCACTGTTTTGCGAACATATAAAATGCAATTCTTTTAATTTTATGCCTGTTTTTAGTTATAGGGAACTAAATGTTTATGACAAATAACAGACAGTTTATTTAAAAAATAAATTTAAAATTTAAACAGAATTTTCGAATAAACTCAATGTTATTGATCATAAACTAAATTTTATTCTACAAAATACATTAGTAGAACAAAGTAAAATAATGTAGATATATTTAAAAACGATTTTTCCCCCACGAATTACAAGGTAACATAATATTTAGAGTTAAATAAATGATTATCCTAACTATTTAATTAATCAGTTATATTAATTGGTGTGTAGTAAAACGTATGAAACAATTTATGAAGAGTTCTCGAGATTCCAACCAGATGATGTTTCTTGGGCACAACGTTTCGATGTCTTCAACCGGCATCTTTTTCAGGTGAAGGAATTCCGAGAACAGTTCATCCAACAGTTACTCAGGAAAAGCATACGATCCCTACTTATAAAAAATTATTAAACCTAGATACTCTAACAGCCCATAATAATATAATTAATGTAACAATTTTAAACAATCGATATCTTTATCAGTGTTAATCGATAGAAAAAGGTCAGTTGATCAGTTAAATCTTATTAATATGTAATATCAATTCACGTTTATGGCCATTATAGGCACATATTTTAAGTTACGTCAAATATATTACGTGGACGATCTTTAGAACTAAAATTAAAATAATATCTGACTTACATTAAATATAAATTAGTAGAAAACGGCCAATAGTCAGAATATTTATTTGGAGACGTTGAAAGTTACATGTAATTATAATAATTATTTTACTATACATATATTAATATTATTATTATCATTGGCTCTACAGCCCATTTGAGGGCCTTGGTCTACTAGCAATGCCATCTTTCATGAAAGTTTCTGAAATTAGGAGTGATGTTCCTGTACACTGAATCCCAGTATTCATGACCAAATTACATATAATACATAATTTAAAAATTAACGTAAACGGTGTCTAAAATTATTTGAGAAATTTAAGGAAAAAATAAACAAATGGAATAAATGTTACGTTGAATTCGAAATTGTGTATTATATGTAACTTTTAACGTTTTTAAAAAAATATTCTGACTTTTTGCCAATTTCTTCTAATTTAGATCTTTGGAACTTTTGAGGTAATCGCTATTAGTTCGAATGACTTAAATTCGAATAATAAGTAGGGAAAATGTTAAGTTATATTACATGACATGACTCTAACATGTAATAATATTGAGTTTGCTTATAAAAACATATTTAATATAAGTTTTTACCTTTGAGATTAGAACGCTATTATGATGCTGAGTGGACATTGATAGTCCCTAATTACCAACAGCAGGCGCCAAAGTGCCATCGCCATGACAAACAGCTGTTGTGAGCTGTCACATTCGTTTATCCCCTTACCTAACTATTACCCTTGAGACGTGCCTCTCCTGGCCATATGTTCTCCGGTATCTGTCTTTTTCTCCCGTTCTCTGTCAAAGTATTTTCAACGTATTTAAGTCGGCCATGACCCACCTTACTAGCTTGAGACAGGAAGGGGCTACCTTTCGGGATGCCTTTTCCTCTCTCCGTTTTTGAACTAAGGTTCCCACAAGCCCAGACACCTCGGCCTGTTCTGAGAGGTGTATGTTCTGGGGTCGCAGACTATGGGCATACGGTAAGAGTTGTTCGCTGTTCCCATTGAAACAGTCGGCCAGCTGCCTCCTAAACTGGTCGAGAGTCGAAGGGAATGCTGCGTCCCCACAGCAAACTCCTCTCCCGCTATCGGAAGGGCGTGGGACAAGTACCCAATGCCCGAGCTACCTGATGCAGGTGTTTTTAGGGTTTTCTCTGCATTACTTTTAGGCGAATGCCGGGTAGGATCCTTAAACTATAGTCCAGGTGCACTAGTTAACCCTTGGCTACCTTCCTCTACCCTTCCGCATCTCCCCTTTCAAATCCCTTCCTATGCTATTAAAGGGGAGTTGCCACCATGTGGATTACCCTCATGTAGCCTGTTACCCTAAAAAAACCTTACTAGCTTTAGCCTATTGTTATTGTTTTCAAGAGATACAACATCCTTGAATATCAGACAATATTGTGGGCATCAGAAAGGAGAATCAACCCCTTAGAATGCGTCTAAATTTGGGTACGTATAAAATAAAATAATAATTATTGCTTGAGACTTCGAACAAATACATTCTTTCTAATCAGTCAGTGTGCCATTTCAGAGTAATTTTTCCTCATTCTTATAAGGCGCACACGTCGAGGCGGATGTTATGGAGTGACGTCATTAAATTATCATAAAATACACTTATTTTTGAATATCATTCGTATATAGCGTACGATTGTATCATGTTGGAAAATAGTTGAAATCGAGTAACTTTCTCCCCTCCTCTTCTGAATCTGTAGAATATCAATCTTTAGCGAAATATTCATCCCTTGGGAAAAAAATTTCAATAAAAATATTATTTTAATAAATTTGTCAATTAATTTAGTCTAAGGTCTGGTCGGACGAAAATACTGCACAAATGGAAATAATATTAATAATCTAAATTATAATTTTTCACGAAAAATAAATAATTACATTTAAATTCCGTTGTATGTTTAATTAAATTATATATATAACACATGCATAATAGCCTGGTTTTTTACGGGTGACTGTATAATGTGAAGTTATCACAAGTATTTCTTTCTGAGATATAAGTTATTTTTGTGGCGTTATCGGTCAAGGCGACTTATGTTTCGCGATAAGATGAATTAATGACGTTGTAGCTCTTCTCTCTGTGGCGTGGCACAATGAAACAATGTATGAGCAATGTGTGATAAAGAAAAATAGAATTACATAGTATTTGTATGTAATTTCCTAATTGTGTTGCCGCTAGCAATCTGACAAAAATGAGATGTGCATTTCGTAATATCCAACCAGATGGTACGTTATTTGTGTTATTTTTTTGTTAAAGATTTTCCGATCGTATTTCTTCGAATCTTTACTTATATTATTGAGCTGAAGATTCAAAAAGGATGTTACAGTATTTTTCCCAATATGTTTAATGTCTTGTGATCAGAATCAGATTTAAAAATAAATAAAAACGTCTATATTAGATGAAGGGAAATTGAATAATAAATAGCCAATTAACAGACAAAATTAAGAGATAAAATAAATATCATACTACGTTTCTGCACTCCTTGTTGCTTTCGTCAGGCGATTAAAAATCACAAGAGCCGCAAAAACGACACGTCGCACAAACAAAGTGACACTCAAAGCTAAGCAACAAAAAACTATTGTCCGTTCATTGGCTAATTCGTTATTATTAATGTAGAAGTAACAATTATCTTTGAAATTTAATCATAAACATGGCGATCCTTATCAGCAGATGTTAATCTAGCGAAATAAATATTATAGGTTATAAGGGAAAATATGAATTTTGTAAATATGTTTTTAATAGAGAACGGCCTATATATATTCAAAAAAAATTATTAGAGCCTCAGATAATGTATACTAGGGTCATTAACATACATTAACACAAAAGGTATAAAGCTCCAGGATGATTATTATGGATTGCATCGAAACCTACTGAATAAAATTTTAATTTAATACATATGCCATTATAACCTGAGAATTTAATAATAGGGTCCGTCAAATAAGTTATACATAATATTTACTCATAATTCTTAACGTTGGTGAATTAAAAACAACGTAAATTTTTATATAAAAGCATAATTATAACTAATGAAGTTAAATGTTTAGAACGATGTTGTATAAATGAAGTATTGAGTGTGTAAAGCAACGCGAAACCAGAAGATTGGTTGAATAATAACTTTAATTCCTAAGGCGAAAGTGAATAAATTTCGGTCTTTTTTTAAAAAATATAATTTATTAAATATTAAGTGATAGTTTATGCAATATATTTATTTCATTTTCTTTCTATATGTATAATAAGTTAAAATATGATAATACAAAGCGATAATTTCGTTTTCCCTTGAGTATCAAAGGTACTCAGTCTAAATACTAGAAAATAAAGTGTTTAACCTTTTTTTAGAGTAACATACTATATGAGGGTAATCTATATGGTGGCAACTCCCCTATAATAGCATAGGAAGGGATTTTAAAGGGAGGATGCGGAAGGGAAGAGGAAGATAGCCAAGGTTTACTAGTCCCCCCCCCCCCGCATTAGCCTGAGAGTGATGCAGGACAAACCCTAGAAAACCTGCACAGGTAGGTCGGGCTCTTGATACTTGTCCCACGTCTTTCGGATGATCGGAATGCGATTTTGTGGCAACTCGACTACAAGAGAGATTAAAAAGTAATGTACGTTTAAATTACACGGTGACGTGGCGGCCTTTTGATAGGAGCTCCAACATTATAGTGGTAAGCTGTGACGTCACTTACGTTATGCAAAAGGTTGATAACCCCGCAGTGTCACTTCTCATATAAAAAAATTTTAACTTCAAAATGAATATTACTGTCTCACCATAAGCTATAACACCGTGAATAACTTGTATAAAGAAAGAATTTTAAATGTGTAGCTTAATTATTAATCTATTAATTAACAAGTTCTTGAACGATTGATTTTACTTGAAGAGAGGTGTTGAAGCCCGGTTGGAGAGATTCTTGATGGATTTATGAGCGGCTTATAACTACTAAAAAAAAAGAAATATTACCTATTATATTGAAATAGAATATAACAGTGAAGTGCCTTCCTTAATGCCTCCCCCCCCCCCTACCCAAATATGAATTACATGGTAAAATAATTTAAATCAATTAAGTGAAAAATTGAAGATGTTTTTCCTTTTTGTTTAATGACGTAACACTTACATTGTATAACTATTAATGAGCGAGAAAACTCCCCACGCTCGAGATATTGGTGAAACGTTACGTAAATAAATCTCACTTAATATCTCGTGCTCTTTTTTATCGCTGTTGCGTAACTGTGAAGTACACACATCACATATCGCATCCGTCAGAACGACGTCCCGGATGCGAAAAACAGCTCCCGTCCCGTTGCCAACGCAGTGAAGGGCTCTCCAAAGCAACCACAGGGGCTCATCATCACTGCTCAAGCGCTTGGATACATGGAATTATACAACCTCCAGTTAGATATCAATAACATTTTCTACTCGTCATTTAACGAAATTCATTTTATTACCTGCGTACAAATATATATTCTTTAGTTTTTTTTATATCTATATTTTTAAGCATTCGCTGTTGAATGTCTACAAAAATATATTTATATTTAATTGGTATTATTTTCCATTGGTTGACAATTAAGGCTCCATGATTGGTAGACATGCTGAAAGAAGAATTACAATCCCATGGAAAGCCAGAAGTTAGTCACTCTGTTTTAGAATAGAATAACGATCAATGACTCACGTTAACTTTACGTTTACACTACAAAATAAATGCACAAGATGAAAGCCATTTAAATTGCGGAAAGCCGCTTAATTTGTCTACTATGCACAAAATATATGCAGCAATAAAAATACTATTTATCTTCTACTAAAAATATAGAAAGTTATTCGCATATTGAGGCTGAAAAAACAAGCAATCAGGTGTAGTTGAGACAAAATTAAACGTATCTATACATAATATATACATATATATATATATTATTCAAATTTTTTGTGTCTGTGACCTCACTCTTTGGCCGTTCTAGAAATATTTCCCACCGTAGCGGTTAGAACGCCTAAAAAATAATAACTGTATTGAGAAACGATCAGGTTACGGTGAGCAACACGAGAAACATTTTCACTGTCACCAATATTTGGTTACTTTCAGTTTATTATGGAGATAATCTTGAAAATTATGCCATATAACAAAGATAATTATTACTAAAAACTTCTGAATAATTTATATACATATTTTTTATTATTGTAATTGTTTGGATGAAAACATTTCCAAACCGACAGAGTTGACGTGTTAATAGTTTATAAATTTTGACGAAAAATTAATCTAAGTCGTAAATAAACTAATTTTAATTCTCAAAGAGATATCTGAAACTTTTTGCTATATTTATAACTTTATTGAGTTGGCTTGCTTCTTCATCCATTGTCGGTTCTTTTCATGGAATAAGGTTTTCAACTGCAAAGGACAGGAGCGCTTCGAAACTATAAATCTGTCATATATTTTTGGTATATTTAGCCTGTCTCTTTTTCGTTTGTAATACTTCTTATTTTTCTAGCTTATCTACTTACAATGACGGCACACTTGCAAATAAAATAAGGTTTTCCGAAAGCAAATGTTCATGTCCATGCGACTGACTAATTTCTATACGTTTACAGACTTTAGGAAGCCCAAACAATTACAATAATAAAAAATGTGTATAATTTATGCAGAAGTCTGTTAATAACAAATAACTTTACTAATATGGCATAATTTTAGAGATTATCACCATAATGAACTGAAAGTAACAAAATATTCGTATGTAAGACATTTGAGTTGCTAAGAATGGAATTTGAGGCAATGCTAAAATCATATTTACATAATCGGAAACCAGTTTTGCATGAAAAGAAATGTGATTGATTTGACCGATTTACTGAAAATAGCCTTGTGAGTTCCACAGGGGTCCATTTGCAGTCCTCTCTTCTTGATATAAATAACCGAATTTCCTAAATATATTTAGAGCTGAAGGCGCACTTGTAATAATCTCAGATTTTGTTTGTACTTTACCCTAGCTGACGTTAAAACGCTTCAATTCTTGGCTGAAATGGAACAAGTTAAACCTGAATCTGTAAAGACCAAGTTGGCCTAGTATGAAACAAGAAGGGTAAATTTAGTGATCAACGATAAATCTTATGTCAATACACCGTTTCTAGGCACAACAATTGACAGTGTAATTAAAATGGCAGATAAAATTATTTGCTGGTAAATTAGTTTACTCACTCAACTTGATTTCTCAGAAGTAGACAGTCAATACTAGGATGGTATATCATGCTTCTTTTCACTCCATCGTGTCTTACGGCATTGTAATATAGGGTTATTCTCTTCGTAGATTTGAAATTTTCAAGATACAAAATCCATTCGGATACTTGCCGAAAATGATTTTTTTTAAAAAGCCCGAAGAATAGAATCGTAAAATTTGTGAAGCGTAAGGCCTAGTACAAACTTGTATACAAAGTCGAACGCTTTTGCATCTAGAAAATGGCTATATACTGTAATAATTAAAATATAATATGCATGTGGCGTTTCTAAATGAAAGAACTTAAGTGAAAACTATTAAACAAGATTTATTAACAATTTTAAAACAAGTATTCAAATTACAAAATATTTGGGATCTCAGGGTCTTGAACTGGGTTTGATAAATGGCAGAATTTATATAACCAAAATTACATTTACTTTTTTATGGAAATCAATGCGTCTGAACATAGACGAAATTTGTTGCGGAAGAAATAATACTAAAGATTGAATTTAAACAATTTTAATTTTATCAAGAATTAAGGATCTCATTTTATCGATAATTAAATAATTAAAAAACGATCTGACTTTTATCTTTTAAACACGGTTTACAAATGATTTTAAAGTTTTTCTCTACTTACGGCCGCCCAGATCTCTTTTTTAGCTTTTCGTGCACAATTTTGGGGACATCACTGATTCTAAGTTCTCACAGACTCTAAATGTTCACAGGCTCTAATTGGCGTTGTTTGTGCAACCTTGTTTTGTAGATCTCATGACTTTAGTTGAAAATGGACTTCATTGGTTTGTCTATGGCCAGCATGATGAATCTACGCTCGACCACCGAATACACACTAGTTGCTCTGTCTCCTTCCCGACTGAATATTGCTTTACTTTTTAATATTTGAAAGCATATTTGTGACTGGACCACATTCTTTCGTTCTGACTGCCGACTGTAAAACTTTTCGTCTGATCTATTCGCTGTCTGCTGCCCGACTGAACTGTTCGTCTTGTAAATTTTGAGCGCGTAAAAAAACCCTCTCGACCGATCAACAATGCTTTCTTTGCCTTGCCGGTTTGTTGCGGCGTCCGCTCTATATCCACTAATAATGAGTCCTCTACAATTCAACTTTTCAATTAGAACAATGCCTTAATTACAATTACTACAATACAATCACGCGACTAATTTTTGTATATAGACGCGCTTTCAGAACAACATCCCAGAACATTGGTCTCCCGTCAGAAATAGACGTAACATTTCATAGTGTGGACGCTTTTGTAGACGTGTCCCCCAATTATCCTCTGTGGCCAACGAATAAAGTTTAACTTTTAATAGAAGATTATCATCTTGTTTGTGGAAAGTCACTAATCCAGAATATAAAAATCGCACCAAGAGGATAATAGTTATTGAAGAGGTGGTCAAAAAAATTAAGTGTCATTAAGTGACGTAGAAATAAATACACAATTTGAAAACAGCTTTTCATCGGGAGCGTAAAAAATTAGTCAGGCGTAGAACAGCGGAGCATCTCTTGTAAGAAAATACACCAACAATTCTGAGAATTGTCACAAGTCTCTCATTTCAGACGGGAGTCCAATGTTTGTAATAGGCCGATTAATGGTGAGAGGCACGAATTTGTCTCCACAAATCGCTTGTGTCGTAGAACAGACTCGGCTTAAATTTTATCAGTGCAGAGCATCCATTATTCCATAATAAAGCTACTTAACAACCCCAAGCCGGATATAGGATCCGCTAACATCTAATAATATTTATTAAATATGTAAACATTTCATATTGTGAGGTATTACTCAATTAATGAATATGTTAGTTGGACCGTAAACCACCGATGTTTTAGAACATCATTACCTGCTAAAATACTGTTATTAATACTTAGTAAGTCTAATACCAAATATTTTTCCTTACTTAATTTTTCCTTATTTCATATTTCATCTACGCCCGAGTCATCACTACTCAGACGAGGACGAGCTGTTCTGTTGCTAAAGTACATAATTTTTTATTATATCAGTGGTAAAATCAATGGAAACCGTGAACTCTTTGTCGTGATCTAGTTTGTTCCCCTTTATTATAAGGTGCGTTTATTTACCTGTCCATCTGAACCGATTCTGTTGTAGATAATAATAACGTATATTATATTAAATTTTCTTCATTGTGTATATTTTTCTGTAAATATTATCTAAGTTACAGATTTTCTCATTTCCTTTATGTATTTTTTATCATTTATATATTTATTTACTTTCAGATTTTATTTAAAAAATTAACACATGAACTATCTCAGACGACTCCCCGCCAGGTACGAGCTTTCTCCATCCATTGTATCATTGTATAGACTCACAATATACTAAATAACATTCATACACGGCCTAAATTAAGAGCTTCAATTAAGAATAGATACTATGTGCAAATTGATCAATTCATGAACAGAAAGCATTCACCTCGGACATCTCAGATGGTAAAGAGCGGCTCGTACAAGGGGAGGTCAGCGGTTCGATTTCCGATCCGGTCGAGTTTTTTCTATCCTGATCCTTTAATTCAATTTCACGGCCTCTTTGGCTGAGCTTTGTTCGATAGCACTCTTCCGTTCTTGAATTAAATGCTTATATACAGATTTTCTCATTTATGCATATATTTATTTATACTTCATTCTATACGAATCATTGCGTATTTTTGTGTTTTTTCTCATATGTGTATTTACTATTTGGGTATTTTTAAAATCTCTTTTTGTCCGACATAAATCGGGGCTGAGTCAGGCCTGCGAGGGCTAGTCTCTCGCAGGCAATACCTGCGAGGGATGTTCTCTCGCAGGCAGAACCTTTTAGGAGAGATACGAAGGGGCTACCTTTGGGTATGCCTTTTCCTCTCCGTTTTTGAACTAAGGTTCCCACAAGCTGAGGCATCTCGATCTGTTCTGAGAGGTGTATGTTCCGGGGTCGCAGACCTTGGGCATACGGTAAGAGTTGTTCGCTATTCCCATTGGAATAGTCGGCCAGCTGCCTCCTAAACTGGTCGAGTCACGGAGAAGAGAATGCTGCGTCCCCACAGCAAACTACTCTCCCGCTATCGGAAGGGCGTGGGACAAGTACCCAATGCCCGACCTACCCGATGCAGGTTTTCCTAGGGTTTTCCCTGCATTTCTTTAGGCGAATGCCGGGCAGGATCCTTAAACCATAGCCCGGGGGCCCTAGTTAACCCTTGGCTACCTTCCTCCACCCTTCCGCATCCCCCCTTTCAAATCCCTTCCTATGCTATTAAAGGGGAGTTGCCCAAAGTGGATTACCCTCATGTAGCCTGTTGCCCTAAAAAATATAAAATAAAAACGACATAAATCGACGTAATAATTGCTGTTGAAGATAAACTTCGCTCGGAACCCATAATTACCAGAAGTGGATTTGAAATTCAATGACAATGGTGGATTTAATATTTGGTTACTGTTGGTCGGGTGACTCTTCGTCTGGTTTAATAGAAAATTATATATAAATAGAAAGAACAGTAAAAAGTAAACTGAGGGAGGCAAAGGGTACCAAAGGAAAAAGAGTCAAAAATAGATGATTCGAAGAGTAAAATACACCGCTCGTGTACACTCTACAGGGAATTAGAATAGCAATCAGAGCTGGGAAGACGAGCCCGATCACTCCTTAAGGAAATAAACCTACTAAATTCAGTCTATTTACGGAAGACGGCGATTTATTACCAGACTGGAATAGACAGAATTTAGCACGTTTACTTCTTTAAGGAGTGAACGTACTCGTCTTCCCAGATCTAATTGCTATTGAGTATAATATAATCTTAAATTAATCTATAAGTATAATTTTGTTCGTATTTATTGATATAAGTGCTATATGCTGTTTCGATACAGAACAAATCAATTAATGTATGTAATAGTGCGTTAATATGTCCTGATTCTTGAGTAGAGATCTAATTGAGTCAAGTAGTGAAACTCTAAAATATTGTATTGCATCATCAGAAAGTAATATTTTTCTGCGGCTTGTTTTATGTGATAGTTATCAAAGTGATCGCGAAATCCACTATTGCGGAAAGGCTCTGAGGCAAATCAAGGAACCGCGAAATCCGGTTTAGCACTCGTATTTCAACGCATCGAGAAAGAAAGGAGTGATGACCCGCTGCGTGTAGTTTATTCTTAACTTTGTTTTCATTTATTCGTAATGGAAACACGTGGGTGCCTTCTTTAGAAAGGACATGAATAAAAGGTCACAAAGGTTAAAATGGAATGGAAGCAACGGTTCTCCTTCATAGACGTTATGATACTAAATCCTTTTGGTACTTTGTTTCACCAGATCATCGAGTTCATTGTCTTACAGATTCAAAAACGGCAATATAAATTCACTGTTGTCAAATAGCTGGAACTCAGGAAATTAAATTAGTCATAATAATTTCGAAGGTCGTAAGTTTGTAATGATTCTTTTTCCGAATGTCAGGAGATTCCGAAGCCTCAGTTTCATCAACTCGAGAGTTGTTTCATTACATGATTTTATGATTTACGAGTAAGTTTATCTTCCCTCTTTCAGTCATTTCGTTCTATCTAAGAAAATTAGGATGCTCAAATTTTCTTATATTTAACTTTCCACGGTTGATATTCTAGATTACGTCAACTCCTCAAATATTTTGACGTCAATATTATTTACTAATCCTTCAATTCCCTCCATATATTAAGAATTGTTCAGATCCCTTATAATCCAGTAATACCCATAGTGGTCTATAAAATTTCTCGTTCTAACTTTGATGCCATTTACATAGGCCTAACTAAAGGTGCATTACTAACACGTCTTAAAGAACGTTGGGCAAACATAGGACTTTCGGATGACAAACACACTGGCATCAAGAAACAATGACTTTCTAGGGAACACAATTTTAATTGGGATGATGTGAGAATGCTGGAGTAATTTCGGAAATGATTCATAAAAAATAGAAGAACAACGCTTTAGATATTCAGTGAGATATAAGCACTTTGACTTGTACCTACGACACTTTTATTTTTATGACTTCCTTGTTAAATGGTTAACACCTCAGACTTTTGAATGTGTTAGTTTATAAGTTTAGTAAATCTGATGATGCCCGCAATGTCGGAAGAAACGTCGTATGTTATATAATATTTTATTAATTGTTGTATCTTATCACGACCATAATTTCAACATTTTTATCAACTGATCAGCCATAATAGATTCATTAAAATAATACTATCTTCTTAAATCAATTTCGGTTTCACGAGAACATGTTTTACGAAATATCGAATTAGAGTACTAAAGCGATCGTTAGTCTTTTTTCCCTTCTTGTATAGTTTCAGGTTTCTTTGAACGAAGATTAGATATTCAGAGGTTTATTGTGATTATCTACATTCATAAGCCATTGTATTTTTCTTCATAATTCCGAGAATTTGCGAGATTGTAGAATAAATAACTTTGAAATTCATTCGTCTCCGTCGAGCATTCCACATGAAGTACGTTTATGAGGCTTAACGAGTATCAGCAACTTTCTCTAAATAAAGTTAATTAAAACTATCTTATCAATAGTTCGAAATTGAAAGTGCAACGAATATACGAGCGTCAGTAAAATATGTTGTAGAGCTTTAGAAAACAGACCCTGGAATATGGGAATAATTTTCAGAAAGAAGTCCAGGATTAGCGGGTTGTTTGAAACTTACAGTAATCAATCGGCCTAAAGCGACAAGTACGGAATCTTACCATCCCAGAAAATTTTATCAGGATCTGACTACTCTTTAAAAACACATAAGTATTGGGAAAATTATAAAATAAAACGTCTATGTATAAGTATACTAATTCGATAAATAAATAAGCAAACAACAGACAAAAATAAGAGCTAAATTAAATATTAAAATAGTGTGTTATTTAACTTGGCGTTTATTTTTGTCTGTTATTTGCCTATTTATATATCTAAATATAAAGATTATGGATTGGAACAATTTGCCTGCGAAATTACTGAAATTTACCCGTGAAAAGCGAAAACCTGAAAGTCAGACTAGTTAAATAAGTTTAAGAAAGTAGAATAGACATCAAAAGTAGATTGGACGTTAGTAACATGGATTAGTATTGTTATTTCGCTGTTATTTCTTGTCACAGTGAAGTGTTTGAAAGCGAGAAAATATGTCAAATTCAATCAAAGACTAATTTAATATGTATAAAAACGTGTTTCACAAATGGCCGTAATACCGGAGCTTCACTTTGGTGGTTTATATAAGAAAACTAAAGTAAAAATATTACTTGAAGGTGGTGTAACAGTAAAACATTATTTTGCCATGTGTATACTATGAGTATATCTTAGTAAACTGTCTGCATCTTATTTCTAAAATACAATTCATACTTACCATACACATAATGCCCGTTTTCATGTCTTATTAATCCAAATACAAAAGACGGAAAGGCCTACAACAGAAAGAAAATTTAGACTTAATCTGAACTCAGTATTGAATCTATATTCACTACATTCTATATTAATATAGAAATATAGAAACTCAAAATTACTTTGTTAATCAAACAGATTCAAATACACTAAAGTGAAATGGTAACATTGCTTGTCTCCTTAGATAGTTATTTAAACTACTGTCAGATATATTTCCACTGTTCTATGTTTCAGGTCAGAACAATAATAATTTTTTATTTCATATAATATATATATATATATTATTTTTTTCAAAATTGATCTTTAATTAATATGATTATAATTAATTCCTTTATTTACAGTTAAAATAATGTTCCTAAAATTGGCTTATATATTTAAATTAATTATATTAATTTATTCTAATTTCATTTAGTGTAATTAATTTTATTTAATTTGTAATTAAATTGAAATTTCATCCATCTACCACCGGGCAAACTGCCCATTTGAAGAGTAAATACATAAAAAAAATCACATACAAACAATGCAGATATCCGTAGCCAATAATTAAAATGTGATTTGTATTTATCTAACACCCCTCGCCATCTCCCACTCTTGAATCCAAATTCTTAAACCTACAAATTGAGTTTAGCCCATCGAACAAACCCAAAAACACAAACTATCATTTTATTTATATGTATGTCACAGAGGAACGGAGCGAAGTGACATATATAACAAATCAGTATTAAAATTCATTTACGCAGTGATAGTGTGAATGAAGTTTAAATACTGGATGGGCAACACTAGCGCGTAAACCATAATAATAACATTTCTTTCCGTATAGAATAATTTAATTTAATATTTATTCAAATCATACGAGGTAAATGGAATATTTTGCAACTGTCGACGATATTAATGAATTTAAATTATAAAATATAAAATTCCTATGTTAAAAGTATACTAAGTAGGTAAATAAATAGCCAAATAACAGACAAAACGATGAGTGAATATAAATATCACACTTTTATTTTATGACTCATTTTGTTTGTTTAGTAGCTACTTCCTTATATAATTATTAATGACTTTGTTTAGGTAATAATTTAGGCAATAATTGAATCTAAATTGATAGTGAAGTACTGTTTTTCATATATTAGCAAAGGAACCGATATATTAGTAAACTTATAGATAATGAAAAATTTAAAACATTTATAACTCAATTACAACCTGGTCAATTTACTGTTGAGTTCTTCGAGGCGGTTTATCCTGAAAACAATAATGAACAACACTTTATTAAAAATGATGAGTCCACGCCAATTTACTAACTGATCGCTCGTCTACGAGACAATGCGTCCCCGGAAATAACCTTTGTATGCTAAAACTTCGGGGCCACGGGTACAACGAATTTCTGATGTGACGCACCTGGTTCCACGATAAAACTATACGTAAGTAAAATTACTAATAAAAGGAACTCTCCGTTTGAAGGGCAATAATTACGCAAAGCAGCAAAGAAAACACCTCGTTGTGTGTTTCCACGACTGGGAACAAACCTGATTGTTAACTCTGGTTGGAGAAAATATTAAGTACGAGTTTTTAAATGCATTTCATCAGCCAAAAGAAACAAGTAACTATAATTAGATTCATTGTACTTCATGTTATGAAGGGAATGAAATTAATACAGAATAGATTCGGGGGCATTGTGTGTCGACAGCAGTGAAACTAATTTAGGTGTTATAGTATTAATCAAAGAATACACTGTGCAAGAACATTGACAACATCGGAAAAATATTTCTGTGGAAGTTGTTTTCTCGAGTTAGTCCAGGTAGAGACACTTCCCTAGAATAATGAGGTTTAAGGAAGTTTCGCTTGTAAATATGAAGAATGAGGAAAAGGGATATCAGAAGTGGAATGCTCATTAGTGATTACGAATCGACCAACCAAACATTTTTAATTAAAAATAATTCTGTATTGACGGGACTTCGGGATGGGTGTAGGGGGAATACATATTCTAATATGTTCCTATCATCACTATTTTTATCACTTTCAACACAAAGTTACGTTTTTCATGGATTTACTAAATACTTTAATAAAAATGCATTACATCGACGTAAAAAAGAAGGCGACGTTTATTACCCATCTTATTAAACGTGAAATGTGACTAGAAATCAAAATAAGCTTTGGAAGACTTCAAGATCGGGTGAATAAAAATAACACCGAAATATATGTTACGGACCTGCGGTTGTTGGCAAAGAAAGCAGGTATAAATACAATACGAAATATGAATTACAGATTTGTTTAAACAGGAAGAGAAAATCAAATCGAGACAAATATTGATAAATCAAAGGTTATGAAAATATCAAACGAGGAAGACTATTAGAACTACAGTGTGTCAACCAAGCATTTATAAACTTATATCCGTAGGATAGGGGAAAAACGCTTGTTTGAAGTATTGAACCGATTTGGACCTGGTAAGAGGAAAAACCATTCATTGAAAGCTTTCAAATATCACGGTGTAGAAGAATGGAAATAAATAAAGTAAACGAGGAGAAAAATCAACATAAAGCTTTTTATGGCGGCCACAAGAAAAATGACTCATACCGATGACAGGTCTCTGGAGCAATGTGAACTGCATGAGACAATTATAAGAATGACGTCATTGAAGGAAGAAGGACTCAATACCAACGATTTTAAGGAAAGAACATAAAAGATTTTTCAAAAGTAATGCGCCTAAAATTTTTAATTTTAGCAAAAAAACACTCAATCAAATTATGTTCTTTGAAGGAAGATATACTTTTCGATTCCGTTTTGGCGGAATGTGAAGATAGGTGTAAATTGGGGAGGTAAATTTTCTGACGCAGTACTCAGATCTGTCGTGAAAGAGAATACCAAATAATAATAACGTAATAATTTTTTAATGAGGTCAAACTATATAACAAGTGGTATGGCGAGGTTAGATGACTATGGCATAAGTCGAAAGATCTCCACTTGAATTTATAAATAAATTGGAGACTGTATAAAAAGGTTTTTCTTATTAAGAAATATTACAAACAGTCCAATATTACATAATTAAATAACAATAAACTGTTAAAATGAATTGTTTACGTCTGATTGAAAATAATGAATAAGAAAGATAGCCAATTCAGACAAAATGAGTGATAATATAAATACTGCACAACGTTTGGGATCCTTGTTCCTTTCGTCATGTGCGTCTAGAGCGACACAATTGCACTTGTCAGTTGACAAAACTCAAAAGCTAAGTGCAGTTGTGTCGCTCTAGGCACTTCTTCCCACCTGACGAAAGGCACAAAGAGATCCCAGAAACGTTGTGTGGTATTTATAGTATCACTTTTTTGCCTAAATTGGCTACCTTTCTTATTCGAAATAATGGATTATTCAATCCACGACTACAATATGTATGTTTAAAAATTAACTTTGAGTTCGGATATAAACAAAACAACTCTTGCTAAAATGAAAGCACCATTATAACAAAAACACTGAAATAAATATTTTTAAAAAGCCTTTGATAAAGGTTTCAGACTTTATTATATAAACAATATCAAAGATTCCTCGAGTCCTTGATGTTGAAGTATGTGACACAGTTGGCTGGGTAATAAATTCTGTCAGATATCTTGGCAATTCTCCAGTCACCCGCACCCATTGTCACAACTACAATAATTGCGTCTCCACATACAATCTACATCACGTTCCTCCACTTGTGGAACTGTAACAATATGAAAGTGAAAAGCTTTTGTGCTTTTTAACTGTCTACAAATATGATCACAAAATAATCAGTTGTCCGTCTTAACTTTCTATGTATTCCTTCCAGATATTCGCTTTAACCTGGTACACGGATTGAAATGGTCAATAATTATCCATTATCGGTTATGTCCATTTCAAAAACATTACGCAGAGCACACGATGGGGGAATTGGGAAATAAGTCATAATTAGCTTATTCGTTTATTTACCGCCAGGTGTACGTTACATTTATTTAAATTTATAAAATAAAACGAATGATATTTTCGATTAACAATAAGATTTAAGATACCGTTATACATCTTGAAATTATTAGTATTATTACGGTATGAGTAAAATGTTGTCTTAATTGTTCGAAAGATTTTCAAGTATATTAAATAATATTTACCTTCAAAAATTTTTATCGTTTCAGTTAAAAGCTACACTGTCTGAAAAAAACACGAATCAGTTGATTTTATTTAATACGAATTACTTGTTTGCTAATGTTTATAAAAAATTAACGATTATAAATATCTGACTTTATATTTAAATTAATTAATAAAATTAGCAGCCTTTTAGTCAGAAAAAAATTTAATATTAAAATTATAAACACGACGTTTCGTCCGTGATTGGTAACTCTTCAGGTATATGTTTAAAAAATAATAATAAAATAAGTTGACAAAAATTTCTAACGCACCTCTCGTCGCACTTAGATTGGGACGAAGCGTCGTCTTCTCAATTTCAATATTAATTTTTTTTCCTGACTAAAAACCTGCTTGTTTTATTCTTTAATTTAAATACAAGTTATTCAATATTTACAGAGATGCTACAATTGAAATAATTCCTGAATCTGGGAAGTTTTTTAAGCTGCAATACCAAATTTTGTTTGTTTATAGCGTTTCTCTCCATTTCCAAAATTAATAAAATACAAATTAAAGTAAATGGATAATTTACACATTATGATAAAGAAAAATTTTTATGACGTTAAAAGCTTTTAGAATGAAAGCATCGACTCGATACAGGAAGGATGTTCAAATCCTCAAAACAATGGACAGGCAGCAAAACACGAATGTTTACAGTTACTTTTTCCTAAATAGGAGAACAATTTTTTTTTTTAATTTATTAGAAAATTAACAATCGGAACTATATAGTACATGTTCCATGAGTTAATGTGATGACACAATAATACAATAACGTGAGCGGATACCCATCCAATGACGTTATCCGGATTGTGAACAAATGACTGAAAATATATACCATAAAATTTTTTAAAGCAAGTCTTCCAAAGAAAATGTAGATTCAATCTGATCTCTGTTTAGTAAATATCGGTTAAGTGAAATAAAAGGCTAACAAGAAGTGTTACTGTAGTTTGTCTACGTATATAATATCTATTTTCAGGTATAATCACTTTTTTTTTTCATTAAGAAGAATTATATTTTATGTAGAATGTATTTTTCAAAACTGAACACCGATTAATATCCTTTGTATACTTACTTATAATTCTAATATTGTTCTGACCTCGTATTTATTTGGTATAATTATGCTTTTGGTAATTTCATATATATATATCATCGGACAAACTGCCCAATCGTAAGTTAAATACAAACGTACATATTAATAGAGATTTATCGGTAAATATATCCAAACATAACAATACATTTATATTTTCTAACTAGCTGGGTGCCCGGCGTTGCTCGTGTACTTATTTATATAAACTCGAAAAACTATTTAATAGAATACTTAAATATATTCCTTGAGTATTTCAGGATATAATTGTCACTCAGTTTTCATACATTACGAAATATTACATTGATGAAATTGTTAGCTAGACTCACAACCAATTAGCTTACATTTTCCCCAAGGATTGTAAAGTAATTCGTATTCTTCTTTATTATCATTCGATGGAGTATTGCTGCATAAAATTATACTTTTTATTTAAAGAAAATATTTCTGCTTTATTTCATTCCTGATAAAGGAGAATTTCCTTTGTTCGTTGCGTAGTAACGTCTCTCTCCCGCGTGACGTCATTGTCTCTTGGCGCGCAGTAATTTAACATTTAATGATAATGGTTTTTAATTATTATAATTTCTGTATTACTGTATTACTGTATTACTAAAAACAAATATTCTTTTTATTCAATCAAAATATTTCTGCTTTATTTCATTACGAAATACAGAACTATATTTTTATGATGCGTCAATGTCTTGCCAATGACGTCACCGTCTCTTGGCGCGCAGTAATTTAACACTAATTCGTAACTTATTTCAATTATAATTATTTTCACGTTTATTCTAGGGGTTTCTCACCCCCACAGTACCGGTTCTCGATTTTGGCAGAATATGTATACCAATTTTTGTTAAATTCTGTCCACGCGATAAAATTTGTATAAAGAACAACGTAAATACAAACAAATATACACGCTATTTTATTATATAGATTAAAGAAAAGACATGAATGTAAAAAACAATGCTCCTTTACATTTTCTATATAAATTAAAATATTATTAATTGTTCAGTCTTACGACTGTTCAAGGATTATTTCTGAAAATTTATCTCCACATTTTACCTCTATCTTCATCTTACTCTTTTAAAATTCAATAGTCCTATTATTTTCTTTCCTTCAATTCGTCCATGTTAAGAGTTCTTTTACGGATTCTATACAATTCTACTGACTTATTTTTTTTCTTCGCTTTCCTCCAAAGAACTATTCTCGGTATTTATCATTTTTTCATTTACTCGCCATAAAAAAAATAATTATTTGTTACCAAGTTTGTAAACTTCATTATTATCCCATCCTTCTTCAGAAACAGATTTCAAAGCTTTCAATGTATTTTCCTTCCTTTTGTCTGATAGCCCGTGTTTATGATCCGTATAAAACATTTATCAAGACTTTGCAGTTTGTTTGCTAGCCGTAATCTAGCCATACTTTGCATACGTAATGCACAGACTTTATAACACATGTCAACAACAATTTAGCTAAATGAAATAGCTCTATCAAGTCGTCAAGTTTTCAGAAGTGCAGATTATGAAAAAGAAAAAAAAATGTCACTGTCAAGCTTCATAATTTTTTTTTCTTATTCTCGTTAATTGAGATTTTACTACGCTTGATGTTATAAATATAAATATGTAAGTAAATTATTTGATACAACGAAATTTGTTGCGGAGCAATAAAAAGCTGCAATTTTCAGCAACTTCTCATAGCACAAAGTTATTATGTTTTCTTGGTAGTAGAATAACAACTCTAAAGAGTGATGAACTGTTCAAGGAGGGAAATTCAAGTTGGTAAAGAAAAGAATCGCGCAAATGAACCTATTGTGTTTTAATATAAATATCCCAAGTTGAACTGATTAAATATCTCGCAATACAAATCAATCCTAATGGAGTACCCTAGTATTATTCAAATGAAAATAAAATGTATGTTGTGTTTACTGATTCACAATTATAACAGTCATAATCAACGTTCCTTTACAGGAAAAAAGTTCAAAGCAAGCAAAATGGTTGCAGAAACATTTTCCCTGAAAATCCCAATGGAAATTTTGAGGCGCTAAACGTCATGAGAAGTTCAACAATCTGGCTGTTAATACAATTAAAATTTAATTTAATAGAATCGCATGTGGATTCTCACCTCCAACAATATTAGTAACTCTTCCATCACGGAATACAATGTAAGACTGCTACAATCTTCTATCTATATAATAAAAAAGGATGTATATTTGTATGTATGTATGTATGTATTTACGTTAATTTCTATACGAATTTAAAAGCGTGGATAGATTGCAACAAAAATTGGTACACAAATTCTTCAAAACACGAGAAACGGTACTGCGAGGGTGAGAAACGCCTAGCATACATGTGGAAAGAATTATAATTAAAAACCGTGATCATTAAATATTAAATTACTGCGCGCCAAGAGACAATGACGTCACGCGAGAGAAAGACGTTACTACGCAACGAACAAAGGAAATATCTCCTTTATTAGGAATGAAATAAAGCAGAAATATTTTTTTAAATAAAAAGTATAATTTTATACAGAAAAATTCCATCGAATGATAATAAAGAAGAATACGAATTACTTTACCATCCTTGGGGAAAATGTAAGTTAATTTTCGCGCTGTATTAGTTGTGAGTCTAGCGAACAATTTCATCAATGTAATATTTCGTAATGTATGAAGACTGAGTGACGATTATATCCTGAAATACTCAAGGAATATATTTAAGTATTCAATTAAATACTTTTTCGAGTTTATATAAATAAGTACACGAGCAACGCCGGGCACCCAGCTAGTGATAAATACAACCCAAAAGCCATCTTGTCTATTCCTGTATTCTCAAGAAGGATGCGTTTTATAGCCTGGAAATTAATTATAGTTAAGAACAGTGCGCATGAACAAAATATATACTCCAGATAACGCAAACAAGATACGATAATAAACATAGGTTGTATTAAATATAACCGATAAAAATTACATTTCGATAACTGGGATTATTTACGCAAAATGTGCTGAATATATGATTCCAAAACTTTGGACTAAATGATAATTCACAAACTCGTAATTTATATTGTTTATGAAACTATTATAGAAAATTATAAAGCCTAGTAATTGAAAATATATAAATAGGTTCTTAATTAAGCAATTAGGGCAACCATCAAAAAGTGTTCATACATAACAATAGTGAACTTTCTTCGATTATTCCTTCTCCCTTTTCATAACCGAGATCTTTCTCTTATGATTTGTGTTTGTTGTGTCGTCGTCAGAAATCCGTCTTTGAAACTCTAGACTCACTTAGCGAAGCAAGTGTGACGATGCGTCGGGCATTGTACGTTTGGGCAACCCTGAGACGCCATATTGTCCGAGTCACATACCAGTCTCGAGCTGGGGGATAAAAAAGAAGTCGTTTCTAAATAATTGAATGACACGCACAGGCGCACGCGGGTAATAACAGTTAAATAAGGCGCCTGCTGCTAATGGCTTTGTTTCCGTGCGATGCGGAGCTATCAATTACGACATTATAGTGATTGAGAGACGAACGAAGCAACAAGCTGGAATCCGTGTAACCAGCGGCCGCTATTGATAAAACTAGCGTCATCCCAGCCACGCCCTCCACGGACTCTGATTCAGATCGATCAAACTCACGACACGACGCCGAAGGGCCCTGGACATCTAATTTCTTCAAATGTTCAACGGGGTTGGGAAACCAGCTTCCCACAAATACTTTGTACAATCTTGAAAAACAGCACTAGCCTGGCTACTCCATGCATGCGCTCTAGTAAGATAATGGTGTCAAAGAGACAAGTGGACAATCTACTGCAGATGGCTTTCAAAAATACAATACATTATTCTACACTCTTCAAAGGTGTTGAATGAAAATGTCTTATGTTTAATCAATTGTAGTAGCCAATGTTTGTAAGGAAACATTTTCCAATGTGTTTCAGAGTTTCCAGCCTAGTCGGTCTTGACTATCCCTACATATCGTCATTATTACAATGAGTTAATTGAACCCATTTTCCCTTCGTTTACTTATACCCCACACGTATTTCTGTTCTGACGACTAATTTACTTCATTCTACTCCACAATGCTACTGCTTTCATGCAATTTTCTGCCTTTTTATTCTTGTCGACACTGACCGTCTGATAAAATCATCGGCCTCTTGATTTCTTATTACACAATGAATACGACGTCTTTCTTCATCTCTCGGCTTTCTTGTCTTCTCTTGGAACTGCCATTGTAGCTTTTCTATACTTTCCGCTATGTATGCAACTCTTATGCGACTCTTTAAGAAATAATTCTATATTATATTGTCTACTCACATAGTCTTCTTAAAAATGGCCTCCTTTTTTGTCCCGTGCTGGTCAAATGTATTTAATCTATATAATAAAATAGCGTGTATATTTGTATGTATGTATGTTTGTATTTACGTTGTTCTTTATACAAATTTTATCGCGTGGACAGAATGCAACAAAAATTGGTATACGTATTCTGCCAAAATCGAGAACCGGTACTGTGGGGGTGAGAAACCCCTAGAATAAACGTGGAAATAATTATAATTGAAATAAGTTACGAATTAGTGTTAAATTACTGCGCGAGACGATGACGTCATAAGTTTTCAAGACATTGACGCATCCTAAATATAGTTCTGTATTTCGTAATGAAATAAAGCAGAAATATTTTTATTTAATATAAAGTATACATGTGGAAAGAATTATAATTAAAAACCGTGATCATTAAATATTAAATTACTGCGCGCCAAGAGACAATGACGTCACGCGAGAGAAAGGCGTTACTACGCAACGAACAAAGGAGATTATTAGGAATTAAATAAAGAAGAAATATTTTCTTTAAATAAAAAGTATAATCTTATACAGCAATATTCCATCGAATGATAATAAAGAAGAATACGAATTACTTTACCATCCTTGGGGAAAATGTAAGTTAATTTTCGCGTTGTATTAGTTGTGAGTCTAGCTAACAATTTCATCAATGTAATATTTCGTAATGTATGAAGACTGAGTGACGATTATATCCTGAAATACTCAAGGAATATATTTAAGTAATCAATTAAATACTTTTTCGAGTTTATATAAATAAGTACACGAGCAACGCCGGGCACCTAGCTAGTTGTAAATAAGAGATTTATTTAAAATTGATTAATTTCAAAATTAGAAAAAATAAAATGTAAATATAATTTTAAATAACCTTTCTCATTAAATAAATAAACATCAGCCATTTTATGTCAGAAAAAATAATTTATTAATTAAATTCAAGTTTAAAATTATTTTTTATGTAAGGCCACGACAGTCCATCAATTTTTTTTAAAAAAAATTGAAGCTGATGATATCGCAAATTAAGCGTTGAAACGTTAATTTAATTAATAATTTTTTTTACTTAAAAATTGGCTGTTTATTTATTTATCAGTTTTCTCAATAGTCAGAATATATATTTATATAAATCTTTATCATTCTTAATATGAAATTAAAGAGACCCCGTCCCATATAGGCCTAATATCCTTACAGAAAAAAAAGAGAAACTTGTGTTGGAGAAGTTTTAGATTCTTACAACATTTAAAAAGCTAGCAAAAAATGTGCAAACAAAACATCGCATAGACGTGAAAAATTTCATGTTTGGACAGAACGAAAAAGGGATGAAAATCGCGTTTTAGGTGTGTAGCGAAGAATTAATTAATTTAAACTGTAGTAAATAAAGTCTATTTTCTTTCGCTATCTGTATTCCTATCTGATTTTCCTTTTGAATTTTAAGAGGTTCATTATATGTTTTATAAACTAGTCGTGCAGGTATCAGAATAAGTATTCTTGGAAAAATTGTTGCCTACTTCATCAAAACTGAACTAATTTAGCATTTTTAAAGTTAATAATTTACTAGAACACTTAGTATTTAGGTTTTCCAGCACATCAGCAACATTAGAACTAAGGTTTTTATAAACGTTTGTTATAATTACACCTCTGAAAACCGCCAGCAAAGTAAATTTTATAGTTACATAAGTCTTAAGTATAAATAATAAAAAGTAACCCATAGTAAGAACGTTTGGGATAGTAACTCGTCGATCTTAAATAATAATTTGTCTGTAGGTTCGAAAATTGGTACCTCGCATAAACAAGGTTAGACATACGTTGCGATTTTTGTATTTTGTTTGTGTAGAAAGTGTTCCGAGTCTAAACCCACTAATTTACCTGAGAATTTAACTTTTATGCCCTCAGATTGATTAATTCAATGTGTTCAAATGACCGGTAAATGTTTTATTTTATTATTAAATATTTATATATTAATTTTAAAAGAATAAACCAATCAATTTTATCAGAAATATATTTTAATAAAATAAAACAGGACGTATTAATAAAATATAATTTTCATGACGTATTTTTCCTTTTTGGAACGTCTTCAGTTGCAAATATAAAAATTTTACAAGGACGTTTGTGAGTAACTCGTCGATCTTAAATAAAAATTTTGCTCAAATATTTCTAACACTTGGCTAATATCCCTCAATTTTATTGATATTTACATATTACTAATCACATCTCACATACATTAAATTTAGTGTTTCTAGTTACTCTGAATTGTAAGTCACCAGTATGCTGTATTTCCAGTTATCACCATTATGATGTTCATATTTCTTGTTTGTGTTATATATTAGAACATTTTAAGTTCAAAATTGTAAACATTCGTTTTCATTTAATTGCCCTTCCTTTTCTATAAATGAGGAGTTGGGGAATAATTCAATAAACTAATGAATTATAAACAAAATCATTGCGACCCGACCCCATAGCAAACTCTTCTCCGGCCATCGGAAGGGTGTGGGACAAGTACCCAATGTCCGACCTACCTGATACAGATTTTCTAGGGTTTGTCCTGCATCACCTTTAGGCGAATGCCGGGTAGGATCCTTAAACTAGAGCCCAGGGGGCCCTAGTTAGATAGCCCTTGGCTACTTTCACGGAATTCGCACGATGTATACAGACAAATAAATTAAAAAATATGGCTAAAATCGAAATAACTTTACAGAATCATGCGAAATGTAATGAAAAGTCGAACCATTTAATTTTATAATAGGAAACTAACAGATCAATAGTAGATTAGTAAAGTAAACTATTCCTTTACATGTTAATTGCATTTTCTGCCAAATTTATTCGGCCAATATTACTTTACAACATTTAACATTAACTTGTTCAGGAAATGGTAATGGATTGGCGAAGATATTCCACTCGAACCAGTTCTACGGAAACTAGTTTTGATTTCAAGCACAGCATCGTTATTTTACTCTCTCTCACGCTTTTTCGTCGGTAAAATCGGTGGATCTAAATTATTTAAGGTTCACTTATGTGACGAAAGTTTTCATTCTGTTACGGCTCAAACACGAGCTAAAACCTTTTTTTTTTTGCTCCTCATCACCACAGCACAATATAATTCTACACTGTACATATGATAATCCATTTATTCCACGCAATCAACCGAGTATCGGAAAACAACACTTTCATGCTTCTGATAGACAGATTCAACACGTATTTGAGAGATTCGCGTAACGCATTTATCCTTTATGCATTACAAATAAAATATGTATCTACTGTTTTAATATGAGCTTCACAAATTAGAGTAACGAATGACAATATTAAATCCCTTTGACAGTTAAATGTCATAATAAACACGCCAACAAAGCAATTCCAGAATTTCAGGAAAAACAGGCTTCCGCGTTAATCCGGTTATGGCAAATGGAAACTTTTCGAGACATTCTCTGATAGTAATCCACCAGCGTTAGCTACGTAGTAAGAGACAATTCGATGATACAAAGAGCAATGCTTATTATACAAAACTAGAAGATTGCTTGAAATTGTCGTAATGGGGTTTATGATTTACGCTTTTGTTGATCTTAGCACTTTTGGAGAGGAATATGAAAAGGATGCACAAGAGTTAAATAATCATGTAGGTCAATTTTGAAATCTGTCCTGCAGACATAATCAGATTAGTTATCATACAGAGTTATCAAATATCAGTTACAAAGATATAGGAAAGTGTCAAAAAATAATTCGTATCATCACAGACGTTAATAACCACAGACATAATAGAAATCACCTCGCCAGGATTGCAAATTGGTAAACGTGGCCGACGAGTCCTGAAAGCATGAAATATTTTCCATTTTTTATATTTCCATTTTATTTTTGTAACAATTTAATTACCTTAAAAAATTCCAATTCAGTAACAAGTACAAGTACATTGAGCCTGTTATATTTTTATTAATATTTTAAGCTTTTACCGTTGTCAAATAAGTACTGTTTGTTAATGACATAATTTTTTTTCTATTTTTCAATCTTAATCTAATCAGAAAAAATCGATTTAAATTTTATTACAAAGAACATAAGTCAATATTATTAATGACGACCCGATAGTCAATAGTTAATGTATATACTGTGTGTTATAGAATAATGCGGAAAATAGGTAGCTTAAAAATTTATTATTATTAATCATGCTAAATATTAAATATAAAATTTGAAAACATTCTTACCAGAAAATACGGCATGTCTGTAAGAAAATATTATTCGTACATGTTTTTTATGCAATTAAATGTGTTTATAATTCCTTGACGCAAGTTTTAAAACAATATTATTCTGACAGAAATGGCGATATTTCCTGAAAAGATTACAGAAATGCTGTTTTTATTATATAAATGACTTTTTTGTAATGAAAATGAAACAAGAAAGTAATTTTTTACAATACTTTATATATATATATATAATACTAATTACACGAATTTAATGATTTTAATAATTGGATTGTTAGCGGTACCAATTCTTCAAAGACAACAATGTGTCGGCGGGCTTTGTCGTGGACTACGAGCGCTTTCTGGAACAGCAGTCTGTCTGATATTGTAGGCGGGAGAGGAAATAAAATTTGAGAGAACGAACAGCGTGGCCTAAGTATAAAAATTCAACCGAGAAAGTTACAAGTTTATAAAAACAAGTATAAAGTTTGGACACCGAGATACTTTGTAAAAAACTGCAAAGAGTAATCAAATATTTGCGCCATATTAAGATTCCTACGCGTACTGAGATCAACATTTTCCACATAAAGACAATGTGAAACAATATGTCTGGCTGATGATCCGGAGGTGCAGCAGATCCAGTTCCCGGACGAAAATTCAATAACTACGACCGTGTGTTTGACAATCAAGTTAGAGACAGAGATTCATGGCCTTTTTAGTGCAAAATTGAGTGCCCGAGCAGAGGAATCTAAGTCTGGCACCAGCCGAGCATTTTGTAAGTAGAAACCAAGTTAATTAAGTTTTTAAACGATAGTTAAAGGTATTCGTCAGATTTCGTTCGTCTCGTTTTGGTTTTGATTGTTAATTTCTTAATTTATAAATTCTATGATTGTTCTTTACTTATCAAGCCCAGGTAAACGACCCTGAGACAAGAGATATCAAATTTCTAAACATTGAAACTTTAAATGTATTTAACTTCAGAGAAAATGTTATAGATTTCTATTAAATAAAATAAATGGTATGATAAAGTTTAAAGTAGTAATTATTTCTCGATTCTTTCTGTTAAAATAAAATAAACTGTTCCCGAAAGAATTATCAATTTAATCAAACTGCAAATTAATTGTTTAAATAATTCAATAAAATTTTGTTTGTTAATTAATTAATCTTCTTTTGATAATAATTACATTTTTGGCTTCCACAACGTGGGCCGATTTAAATTATATCTTGTTATTCATTACAATATATATGAACATTTCAAATAGACAAAACCTCTGTTGTAATTCCCTTCACAGTTTTACGTAGTACGGATTGTTTATCTTCATATTCTTAATTATAATTTATTTTTTCATGTTTGATAAATTAAAATCTTTTCTAATAGCCTTCACAGTAATGAAATCATGGAATATAATTTGAATTACAACAGATAATTTTCTTCTGAAAAAGAAATTGTTGTTCTTAAAGGTTTAAATATAATTTATCAATGGATGGGCGCTTTTAAATGAACAACTATTAACTTTAAAGAACAAACAAAATTTATTATCACTTTTAAAAACACATATAAAATACACAAAATATTTGGGATCTCAGGGTCTTAAACTGGGTTTGATAAATGGCTGAATTTATACAATCAAAATTACATTTACCTTTTACGGAAGTTAATGCGTCTGAAACATAGACGAAATTTGTTGTAGAAGAAATAATACTACAGATTGAATTTAAACAGTTTTAAATTTATCAAGAATTAAATATCTCATTTTATCGATATTTAAATAATTAAAGAACGATCTGACTTTTATCTTTTAAAAGTGGTTTACAAATGATTTCAAAGTATTTCTCTACTTACGGCCGCCCAGGTCTCATTTTAGGTTTTTCGTGCACAAAATTTGGGGATATCACTGATTCTAGTACTCACAGACTCTAAATGTCAACAAATTCTAATTGGCGTAGTTTGTTAGTTGGTCTAACACAAATTGGTAGGTCCTCGATGCTTTACTCCAACCTGGATTTGCAGATCTCGTAACTTTAGTTGAAAAGGTCCTTCATTGGTTTGTCTATGGCCAGCATGATGAATTTTCGCTCGACCACCGAATACAACATTAGTTTCACTCTCTCCTTCCCGACTGAAGATTTCTTTACTTCTCAATATTTGAGAGCATGTTTGTAACTGGACCACATTCTTTCGTTCTGACTGCCCCACTGTAAAGCTTTCGAACTGTTCGCTGTCCGCTGCCCAACTGTAAAACTTCGTCTCTTAGATTTTGAGCGCGTAGACTCTCAACAATGTTTTCTTTGCCTTGCCGGATTGTTGCGGCGTCCGCTCTATATCCACTAATAATGAGTCCTCTACAATCCAACTTTCCAATTAGAACAATGTCTTAATTACCAATTACTACAATATATATACATATATATTCAAACCTCTTGCTGCATCTCCCAGGGCTAATAACTCAAGTTTGCCTTAACCTGACAATCGAGCAGGCGGCCAACAGTACGTCAAAATTTTGCGTCGCTGACACCCTACAATGGATCTTCACTAAACGTCCCTGGTGGAGGGCACACTGTTGTCATTGCGACTTGATCTTCCTCGGTTCTACAGCGTTATTTTATAAAATGGCTGACATAAAAATACACCTCATTACAATTATCATTTATATATATATATACCCCACTATGATCGAATAGTTGTCAGTTAATCTACGAATATTACAATGAAAATATAAAGACTGACAGTGGTTATGAGATAGATCATTGAGAGGCAGTGATTTTGTGAAGAAGTTCGTTGAAAAGGCTGACAAGTGAAGATAAGATTAGCTGAACGGTGGATATTTACCAGGAGTACGAGGACGTGTGACGAATGAGTCACAACGAATAATTGGCTGCTCTGTAATGAGCACAAATTTAACTTAATAATATCTCTAACGAAGTCCTGGTGTATTACTAAAACCACAAATGTATGCTATTAAAATAACACACTGAGGTACGCATTTTTTCTGAGAATAATTCGGATATGAGTCGGTAATCGTAATTGATATAACCCTTGATAATTTGGAAAACATATTTTTTCCGTTCCATATTTACTGTATAATAACAATAAGATTATTAAGGAAAATTAAAATTATAAATCTGTTTCCTTAAGTTATATATTTTGTCTATGAAACCCATGAACTACAGTATAACTATATGCTTAAGCTAACCATGATATAATAATCCAACATTTGCTCGAGTTCATTTAGGCATTAAATATAAAACAAATTGTAGGGGACCTTTATCAGGTTTTATTCGCAATAGCATGCAACATGCAGATAAATAAAATCAATACTGCGTCACTTGTGCACTAGTTATTTACGTGCACTTCAAACAAAATGAGCATATTTCTCTTGTAACCTGCATTGTTGTAGGCGTTACTGATTCTCAGACCTTTCTTTGAGTAGCGGTGAACTGCAATCCATTCAAGAAATATTGCTTGGGAGAATAAAAACACCTGAAGCAAAGACTTCAAAGTATTTCTTATCTCACTCTGTAAGCCATTCATTGGTCGGGGAAAGATTTTCGCAAAACATATTTACTTAATGGCGCGATAGTTCAGGCCAATCCTATTAGGTACATCTTGGGCCTTATCCAACATTTCTTATATTCTTGAAAATATAAAATATTTAATTCTTTAACTGACCCGTAATTCTTTTCTAAGAAATTCAGGTGAAGAAGAACCAAAATTTTTAAATTTCTGAAACTTTCTGTACCTTTCAATGGTATTTTCTTTCCTGTTTTTCATCCCTGTTTGAAAGGTAATACAACTTTATTGTGTTCATGTTTAATTGATATGTATGTTTTATTTTTAGATGTGATTTTATTCGCTCTCCACATTTAAAAAGTATATGATTATTTTACTACACTTTTCCTTAATTATTTTTATAAAACAATTCGTATTTTTATTTAATTACAAAACGAATTTTACAACTTGTAGATATGTAGCAATATATTAGCATTATGACTGGATTCACTAATTCTGATGGTCGTAATTGTCACTTATGGTTAGACTTCGTTCTGTCTTTTCCCCGTGTACTCTCTTTAATTCATCATGTTTTATATTTTGCCTACCCGAATTTTAGTTTCAAACTTCAAATGAAACACTATGACCCAATTCTTTGAAGCAGTTATAACTTTATTTTGAAGCGATTTTTTTCTAAGTACGCTTTAAAATCGCTATTTACGATGCTACTTTCGTGTTTTATTACCCGCTACTTTCTAAGAATAATTAGCAAAGAAACTGTTCCATTATATACATAGAATGGGTTATTATTGACAATATCAAACTGTGTTTTCGTTGATTTTAAATATATCGTACGTATCTTTCTTCTTCTTTTATTGGCACTATAACCCAATGTGAGTTCTGGCCTTATTAACAATTTTCTTCCATTCCGCCCTCTCCTGTGTCAGTCTCCGACATCCTCTTATTTTCATGGTTTGTATATCCTTCTCGATGTCATCTACCCATCTTGTCCGGGGTCTCCCCCTTTTCCTCCCAATTGGCTTCCAGTCCATAATCCGTCTAGGTGTTCTGCTTTCATCCATCCTAAGTACGTGTCCCATCCAGGCCAACCTTCTGCTCTTGATAAACCTAACAATGTCCTCGTTATTCATGAGCTGCTCTCGTTCTCTGTTTGTTCTAATTCTCCATTCGTACATACAGGTCCTTTATCTTGCGTTCAAATATTCTGAGTAAGTGCTTATCATTATTATTAAGGGTCCACGTTTCACAATTGTACGCATCTTTAATATATAATTTAAGAATAACGGCATTAGAGAATGGGATAATAATTTATAAATAAAGGTTTAGAGCTTCTTCATCCCTATGTAATTTTGTGGACCCCTGCAATAAGCTAGCAATAAAATATAAGACAAAAACAATTAATTCTCTCACTACTGTACAATAAATTTTATTAGTAAATACATAAAAAGATCATATCGTCATCTATTTTCTTAGGTTGTAAATACCAACTTTACTAATATAATTAATTATAGAGAAAAGATAAATATGGACGTAAATGTTCTGTAAATAAAATGATATTTATTATACTAACCGCTCTATGTAAATAACGGTACGCGGGATTTGTTAAAGGAATAATATCACTCGACTTTGTTTAAAGTATCAAGCAGTCATAAAATCAGTTCAATGCTTCATGCGGAGAGACATAAGGCTTATTCAAACGTTTAAATGACGAGTTCCGTAATGATAGTATATCGAAATGAGTTTTTAATCCCTACTTGTCACCATTATGACTTCTCCGGCTGTTCTATATCATAATACAATACTATGTATTTTGGCAGAACCTAACCCCTTTCCCGTCATCGGAAGGGCGTGGGACAAGTACCAAATGGCCGACCTACCCGATGCAGGTTTTTTATAGGGTTTGTCCTGCATTACTTTTAGGCGAATGCCGGGTAGGATCCTTAAAATATAGCCCGGGGGCCCTAGTAACCCTTGGCTACCTTCCTACACCCTACCGCATCCCCCCTTTCAAATCCCTTTCCTATGCTATAAGAGGGGAGTTGCCACTATGTGGATTACCCTATACATAGCCTATCTACACCCCAAAAAAAAAAGTAAGTGTAGAGTGAAAATATCCTCCGTATTCACAAACAGAAAAAGTTTATTGTACTCTTAGTAGTGATAAGTCCGTTTTCTGTGTTTCATTTTTATTTATTTGTATTTAAGAATTAATAAAATCTATATATCTATAAGTGAGGTGACCGAATGTGGTGGAATATCGTGGTTGAGACTTGAGGAGGACAGTAGCAGTTCGTCGCAGAAAGAAGAGAGCAGTTCACGGTACAGATAGCAAGAAGGCAGTTTTATGGTTAGAGATATAAGAGAGACAGTAATAGTAAGTAGTAGAACGATGAGAATCCGCTAACAGGACAGTGTGGTAAATGATCCAAACCAGACCAGGATTTCAGCTGTTCACCATAAGAGACCCAGCATTTATGAAGGAACCATCACCCCTTAGACTTCCGTCACGGCCTCAGTTCAACCCTCTTTTGATGCGGTCTGTGAGTTCGAAAATTGGTACGTCGCAAAAACAAGGTTAGACTTAAATTGTGATTTATGTATCTTGTTTGTGTAGAAAGTGTTCCGATTCTAAACCCACTAATTTACCTGAGAATTTAACTTTTATGCCCTCAGATTAATTAATTCGATGTGTTCAAATGACCGGTAAATGTTTTATTTTGTTATTAAATATTTATATATTAATTTTAAAAGAATAAACCAGCCAATTTTGTAAGAAATATAATTTAATAAAATAAAACAGAACATATTACTAAAATATAATTGCCACGACGTATCTTTACTGTTTGGAACCTCTTTAGTTGCAAGTATAAAAATTTTACAAGACTGAATATAATTTATTGCCACGTTATGTACGACAGTATAACGGAAGTAATGTAATTTTAAATAACCATTAGTCCACAAATTGTTCTGCTATACTGATTTATTAGCCCCACTGTCACATATTCAGAATCTTTCAGCCTTTACAGGCCATAATCATCAGTAATAAAACACAACACTGTAGCACAAATGCATTATACAATCAAAACATTCATCATGAGTGATATATACCTCTATTCAGCCTCGATGTAACACGTAACTGAATGTTTGCTGGAAAACATCAACTTATATACACCCACATCGCTGGTATTTCCAATGGTTGTGTGTCATACGTTCTGATTGGCTGGAACTACCAGCGATGTGGGTATATAAGCCGATGTTGTCAAGCAAACATTTAGTTAAGTGCTATGTTGAGGTTCGATACAGGTATATGTGACTAATAATGGATGTATGATTTAATGTTGTGTTTTCTGCTTTACCCACAGCATTAATATTAATATGTTATAATTTTTATTAATATATATTGCTAACAAATTTGATCTGTTTATTCATTTATAATTCAATTAGTTCGGTTATTTTTATTCATATTAAATGAATAAGAAAGATAGCCAATACAGAAAAAGGGTAATATAAATACCACACAACGTTTCTGAGATCCTTGTTCCTTTCGTCAGGTGCTAAGAAGAGCCTAGAGAAACACAACTGCACTGGTCAGTTGACAACACTCAAAACCACCTGACAAAAGACACAAGGATCCCAAAAACGTTGTGAAGTATTTATATTACCCTTTCTTGTCTGTATTGGCTATCTTTCTTATTAATTATTTTCAATCAGATGTAATTTTTTTCATTTTAATTCATATTAAATACTCATATTTAATTTATAGACTTAAATTAGTAAAAGAAATTCTATTTATAACTCCACCACGTAGTGCTCTTACAAATTTAGTTTCTCGCTGTTTCTATGAATGTTACAGCTCTACATTCCGAATCGAGTGACGTATTTGAATTAATTTAATGAATAATTATTATAATTATAATTTATCGTTCTTTTGCTAGTTATTCTATTCGGTCCCGGAAACCTAAAAACCGGGTACTCACTACGTCGAGGTAACTTTACTAGAAGTATTACTAAAAATCCGCGAGGACGTTTTCTAAATAAATAGATAAATATATATATATATATATATATATATATATATTATTAATAAGATTTTATATCTAAGTTACCGTTTTATTTGAAACTATATAATGTTATTCGGACTATTTGGAAAGGAACGAGTTAACCCTATCTCAACACATGGCACAGGAACGTTGAGTCGTATAAACTTAATTATAGCGTGGCCATAATTTATCTCTAGCAGAAGTTCAGATGTCCCGTGGGGGGGTTCGAGGAGCATGGAGTTAGAGATAGAGGCATTGGGGGGGGGGGGGGGGGACTAAGGCAAATGAACGAACCATCGCACATTAGATGCGGCTGAGCCCTAAGTGCTTTCTCAAATTCGTACGAAGCTTCCACGGCGACGACGCGAGGTCAAGAAAAACAAGCCGGAAAATGAGATATTCCGCGGCCCGGGCGTCTCCCGTTACACCAACATGGAGGCAAGCGTGTTTTCTTTTTTGTCGTCGCCATAGCAGCAGGCCCCCTCTAGGGCGGTGGTTGTTTACGATGACAGGTGGTCCGTGTGGCTGAGCTGAAAACATCGGCCTCGACGGCTACAGACCCGAAAAGTGCCCCTGTGCACTCGTTGCAGCCACCCACCCGACAATTCTTATCTACGCCGCGAGAGTAAAACCTAGCCTAGGTCGTTACGTATTCACTGCGATTTTTATCTTTGACATTTCCTCTGAATGCGGTACCATCAACCAAATTTACCCACAAGCGATTGCCCCCCCCCCCATTTTTTTTTGGTTACGGATAATACACTTTTCTAAATTTAAATTACATAGTTCTCATACGGCGAAAATGATACGTGCCTTACGTGTCATTTACAAGGTCGTCAAGAAAATTTGTGCGTTCATAATTTCCTGTTTCTGAAATAAGTCTCTATTATGAGCTGAATTGGGGTTTCAACTAACAGTATATGTAAAATTTATTGTCCTTTTCACTGTTGGTAAACCTAAAGAAGGTTAGAAGTGAGACGCTTAATGTCAGAGGTCAACGTAAGTTGATGGTTCAAATAAAACCAATTCCCTTACGGCTTCGCCATTTACTATTCGTTTTCCTTTTATACTACTTCTAAATATTTGGCTCCCTTACACTCTTGACTACTGTTTACAGAATTCGCAATAAAATCTAACTATAGACAGAAAGTGTAAAAAAATAACGACCTAACGCAGTAAAATGTTACACTACGATCATCTGCTACCGAGATTAAATTTATGCAGTGGTATGACTTGAGTATTCCATAACGTTATTTAATAAACTGATGTCACGCAAAACGCATTCAAGTGCACAAAAGTAGCCAATATTGTGTCTTTATATAATTAACAAATTGTCGAGACTGTAAAGCACACATACAGGAAATCCAACAATGAACCGTTTTGCTGTTCCATTGTAGATCTTATCGCACGTCACGCGTGAGATTTCCATCGAATTTTTGAAAAGTTTTCAATGCAATAAAGCCTACAATACGATACCACCGCCGAGTTTTCTGTTTTCTCCCACAAAACCAGACATGCTCTTTAAACTGTTAACAGTCGTATCCCTGTGCGCGGCTGGACCAAGTAGGTCCAGGGCTGTGCTGCAGCCATACATACGAATTGCACAAAAAGAGGCAATTAGGTATAGTTTTGGAATGAAACGAAGAGAATCTTATAGAACAACCTTTTGAGAAAACAATTTATTAACAGTCTATGGAATATATATATATATATATATATATATATATATTGTAGTAATTGGTAATTAAGACATTGTTCTAATTGGAAAGTTGGATTGTAGAGGACTCATTATTAGTGGATATAGAGCGGACGCCGCAACAATCCGGCAAGGCAAAGAAAACATTGTTGAGAGAGTTTACGCGCTCAAAATCTACGAGACGAAGAAGGCAGTCGGGCCGTAGGCAGCGAGGGGAAAAGACTAAAATTCCAAGTCATAAAATTTTGAACAGTACAGTCGGTCAACAGACAGCGAATAGAACGGACGAAAAGAACTCATTGAAAGTTTTACAGTCGGCAGTCAGAACGAAAGATTGTGGCCCAGTCACAAACATGCTTTCAATTATTAAAAAGTAAAGCAATATTCAGACAAACCAATGAAGTCCATTGTCAACTAAAGCCACGAGATCTACAAATCCAGGTTGCAGTAAAGCATCGAGAACCAACCAATTTGTGTTAAACCAACTAACAAACAACGCCAATTAGAGTCTGTGAGAACTTAGAATCAGTGATGTCCCCAAAATTGTGCACGAAAAACAAAAAATGAGACCTGGGCGGCCGTAAGTAGAGAAAACTTTAAAATAATTTGTAAACCGTGTTTAAAAGATAAAAGTCAGATCGTTCTTTAATTTTAATTATTTAATTATCGATAGAATGAGTTCGTTAATTCCTGATGAAATTTAAATCTGTTTAAATTCAATCTGTAGTATTATTTCTTCCACAACAAATTTCATCTATGCTTCAGACACAATAACTTCCATAAAAGGTAAATGTAATTTTGATTGTATAAATTCAGCCATTTATCAAACCCAGTTTAAGACCCTGAGATCCCAAATATTATTGTGTATTTAAAATTGTTAATAAATTTGTTTCATTGTTTTCCCTTAATAATCTTTTTATTATAAAGCACCCACATTATTTAATTATTAGAATATATATATATATATATATATATATATATATATATATATATATTGTAATAATTACTTTTAAATGATTGAAAAAATTCTAAGTTAAAACGTACCACCACGTTGAGGTGTCAAAATGTAGTATTACATTTAAATTACAAATATATATAATAATAATAATAATAACTATGGTAAAAAATAAAAAATCTCTCCCGGGTCAAAGTTGAATAAACCTTAGAAAAACTAGAGGGAATAATTATTTTAGAGTTAGGACGAATTTACAAAAAACGGAGAAGGACCCACTCCTCAAAGGAATTATATTATTTAACAGACTGCCGCATCATATAAAACAATTACAGGGTGAATAATTCAAACCATTAATCAGAAACAATGCCTGTTCCGAATTCTCAAGACCAGTCCTAAATAAACACATTACAAGCTTCCTCCGACAGCCCAGACCATTAATCAGAAACATTGCCTCAATTACGAGGCATTACAATATATATATTTGTTACATATTGATTAAGACTGACTATTTCTAATACTGTATAAATACAATTCATGGAAAAATAAATGTTATTATTATAATTATTACGTCTACGATAGAGATGGGCAAAACACATCATTTCATGGACCGGATCTAAACCGTTCACTCACCGGAAAGAACAAAATTACTCACGTCCACCAGTAATAAAAAGGGATCTTATTCTACTCACGTTGATTTTACCTTGTTTTACAGTTATTTTCGCTGTATAGTTTCATATTTTTCGAACTTTTAATAGAAAAAATATGAAAATAAATTACTATGAGGAGAAATGGAGCAAATATTTCTTATTGATTTCATTTAATATTTATAGAAGTAACAAAAATGTACCTATTTATACATGATTTGAAGCTCTTTTACAGTAAAGTGAGAGGGCAACAAACAAATTTCCTTTATATTCTTACAACTGCAGTTTTGAGATCTCAAAATATTACTTCGTAAATAAAAATATAGTAACGAAATGTTATAAAAATGTCAATCAATACATTTGACCAATATAAAAGCACTTTAAGTTCATATAATTTTATTCATAAAAAAGGTACTATATATAAATACTTAAACCTTAATAATAAGAATGATAGACAAATCCAGACAAAAGAAGTGATAATATAAATACCACACAACGATTTTGGAAGCCTTGTTCCTTACTTCGGGTGCAGAAAAACGCAAAAGCATTGAGAGACATTACAGCACGAGTCAGTTGACAAAACTAAATATATATATATTTTTTATTTAAAACCTTAACCTTATTAAAATTAATTAATCTTCGAATTTAGAAATAACTCGAGAGTGACTTGTGATCGAAGAGTGGATTGGCGGGCTTGAGTTCAGTGAGTCATTGAGCTGCTGCTGCTGCTGCTGTTTTTATTGAATCCATAAAGGGAGCTCGATATCTCTTTGAACCTGTTCTCAAGCGGATTGCCCATTTTCAACGGTTGCAGCTCATATCTTGCTGAAGACGGACACAGATGTCCACGAAACGTCCATCACTCATTCATCACATTCAATTCCCTTTCCTACGGACCTAGTTCTAATTTTTCATTTTGAAACTCGTATTTCTTTTCCAAATCAAGCAATGCAATCACCGAACAATATTACTTCTGTTTTAAATCCACCTATTGTCAATGAACTTAAAATACAAGTCATGTAGATGATACCTCTTTTACATATATATAACCATATCACTTTACCAGGCTTCTTTGGTTTTTCATATTCAGATCAAGGTGACACCTACTACAGAATCATTTCCTAAATTTTGACTCTATATTGTAACGCGTGTATTTAGGTTTAAGTTTTTCTTTGTCTCGGAAGTGTTGTTTGCTGTGGTCTTGAGAATTCGAAACCGTGCACGTGCGTGGGGGTGGAGGAGATAAATATTTCCATCCAAGTAATTTTTCGTGTCCTGTCTCGATTGTTGGCCTCAACATGACAGAATAGTTGGCCATTGTAACCTACGGAACTGCATCTGCGTGCTATAACTCTTGTAACAATGGAAGAATCAGTGAAACTGGCATTTCGACGAAGTTTTCTAATAATGAAAAAAGTAAAAGAATGGGAGGATATAATGGAGGGGACGGAGATAAGCTTTTAAAACTGAACAGTTGTTCTGCGCTCACCGAAGCTGGTGGATGTGATTAAGAGAGGCTCCGTAAAGTTGTTGTCTCTGATATAGTTCGAGGCAGAATCGTCGTGAGAAAGGGGCCACAATTTGTTAGTGAAGAGTTCACAGAATAGCACCACACAATTTAGTACGACGGCTTGCCAGCATTAAATCCCGGAGGCCGACGCCTTAGCCAGAAATCAACCCCTGAGTCAACACTACACTTAACCCGTTCTGCCTGCTGTGAGATACGGAGACGTCGGTACGAGAGCTACAGCAGGCAACACAACACAGAATAGCAGTACGCATTTGGTACGGGCAGCAGATCTCTTCTATGTAAAAACCACATGTGCCTGAGATAAGAGTTTTCATGTTTAACTTTAATAAACTTATCAAAAATTTCTTTATTGGTCAAATATTTATTTTGATTTAACATAAAAACCCAGCCCAAAAAAATAATTATTTACAATATCAATCAGTTCAGTTTGAGCTTTTCGAGAGAACTGATTGTAGTAACTAGTTTCAATACGCTTTTGATTTCAGATACCGTACTATATGGATTAATGTTAGTGTTTTAACCTTGATATCACTTTAAGTCCTAGTATAATGACTATAGTGCACAGCACAAGTTTGATTCATAAGTATTGTAAAGTCCCTTTGATACAGCAGGTAATTGTTTACCTAGATATCCATTTAAAATTATGAAAAATTTATCATTTGTTTTATTTGATTAATTGTAATTTTTAAAAATTATTATAAATATTAAAATTTACAATAATTGTACATATCTCATTTTCTCTGTGAGTGGTTTCGTGGGGTAGGTATTTGTCTTTAATGGCATGTATTTACACACTTCTGTGGGTTTTATATTTAGCAATACTTACCGGTTACCTTTTACTTGGTGCAGGATGCTGACTGTCGTCTGCGTTCTGTAGTCTCTGAGTGGCTTTCCCATGCTGCTTCTCCTTGTTTGCCTGGGCCCCTACAATCTTCCTCACTGCAAAAAATAACTAATTCTCTATTCTGTTAATTATCTCGCTGACTAGATATCTCCTTTCCTCGGTTCCTACCCTCCTGTCGTAACTAAAGAAATCCACGATAAAGTGAAACTAACAACCTAACTGAACTGAATTTAATGAAAGAATGACTACATTTTTCCTCTGATAATTTTATTTTACATCATACTTAAGCCCCTCATTCCATCTCTAATAATACTGGCTCTATAATAATTTAAGCTACCTCGTTTTAATAAAGCAGACCGGAGACGATTGTTAACATTGTCGCAGACCTCAACAATGTCCATTCCCTGCTCTTCTAAATGCAATAAATATCCATGGGACATGCGGAAGTGAAGGTTCTACAACAACGCTCACGAATCTGATAACGACCTAGTAGAAGGGCTAGGCCGTTACGATCCCGATCGAAATGTAAACAGGAATCGTCCTCTGACGATGTTCCTGTATATATATATATATATATATTGTGGTATTCGGTCATTTAAATTAAAATAGACACAATAATGCCCACGTTGGTGAATATTGTAATATACCACTTTGAAAAACAAGTTAAATAATAGTTAGCCCACGTTAATGCATCAATTTAACTAATGTAACTTTTAAATGAGAGGATGTTTAATAAATAAGATTTTTAGTTAACTTAACAAACACATTAATTTATTAGATGCACCAAGATTTCAAGTTACAAATTAGTTATTCATTGAATTTTTACAAAATTTATCACGTACAATCAAAGTTTTTACTCTCTCTCAGGGTCTTTAACTGGGTCTTTAAATAAAGAAAAGTTATTTATTCCGCATCCCCTCTTTCAAATCCCTTCCTATGCTACTAAAGGGGAGTTGCCCAACGTGGATTACCTGTTGCCCTAAAAAAAATAATAATTAAAACAATCAAGATACTGTGAAGCTATTATTCACTTTAAAGTATTACTCACAATTCCAATACACAATATTTAACGATATTCAAAACCCGAAATCTGACGATTTTATCTTTAATTAAAGGTTTACAATAATAATTTAATGGATATATGACTCACAGTTTCTCTGGTACCAGGGCAATTTTAACTCTTTGAGCAACACTTACACACATTCTACTTTCTAAAAACAGGCCATTCTTTTCCCTGACTCTACACTTCACTGTTGGTTTAGCAAGTGTTGGCTATATCTCTAAGACGACTTATTCTGCAATAATGCCAATTTGTGGTACTTCAACTAATTCCTCCACGTAGACTTTTCACAACTATTTGGCATAAACTGGAACACTCCGAAATCTTTGCGCAGCAATATCCGGGTGAATGCTGCACTCTGCTTCTACTTAACAACTTTACTTTTCAATACATTTGACGACGTCTGTTCTCTTTCTATAACGACAATGCTTTAGACCTGTTATATTATTGTCCATCCTTGTGTTTTTGCCGCTAACAATTCAAGTCCAAAATGTTTTTAATTATTAATTCATTGTTTTTTAAATAATTAATATATATATATTGTAATACTAATTAGGGGCCAGTAATGAGTTTAATAATTGGATTGTTAGCGGTACCAATTCTTCAAAGATAACAATGTGTCGCCGGGCTTTGTTGCGAGCCGATAGCACTGTCTGGAATAGTGACTGATATCGTAGGCGGGAGAGGAAGCAAAATTTTACAGTAACTAACAGCGTGGCCCAAAGTGTACAAAATTCAACCGAGAAAGTTAGAAGTTTTTAAATCCAAGTATAAAGTACGGACAGCGAGATACTTTGTAAAAACTGCAAAGAATAATCAAATATTTAGCGCCACATTAAGATTCCTACGTGTACTGAGATCAACATTTTCCACATAAAGACAATGTGTAACAATACGTCTGGCTGATGATCCGGAAGCGCAGCAGATCCAGTTGCCGGAGGAAAATTCAATAACTACGACCGTGTGTTTGACAATCAAGTGTAGAGTGATTCATGGCCTTTTTAATGTAAATTGTGTTCCCGAGCCGAGGAATCTTAAGAGTCTGGTACCAGCCGAACATTTTGTAAGTAGAAATCAAGTTAATTAAGTTTGTAATCGATAGTTAAAGGTATTCGTCAGATTTCGTTCGTATCTTTTTGGTTTTGTTTGTTAATTTTTTAGTTAAAAATCCTATGATTGTTTACTTTAAATATAAATGAATTTTTTACTTCGAAGGCCCAACTAATTCTAAATAAAATATTTATTGTTAAATTTTGTAATTATTAAATTTCGGCGTGCCAACGTAGGGCAAATTAATTGTAACATTGATCTTTTGTTAAATAATTTAGTTAATTAGATCGCCTTTTATTCATTACAATATATATATATATATATATATATATATATATTGTAGTAATTAGAAATTAAGACATTGTTATAATTGGAAAGAAAATAGAGGACTCATTATTAGTGGATAAAGCGGACGCCGCAACAAGGCGGCAACGCAAAGAAAAACATTGTTGAGATTCTACGCGCTCAAAATCTACGAGACGAGGTAGTTCAGTTGGGCATCGGGCAGCAAACAGTTCGAAAGCAATCTTGGGTCAGGCAAGGAACGGCGAGGCAGAAGGACCAGGAAAGTTTTTGTACAAAAGTAATAGAGTCAGGAATGTGCAGCCGCAAATGGAACAGTTTGATAGCAGTTACAATCATGCTCTAAAATATTGAAAAAGTAAAACAATCTTCAGTAGGGAAGGAGAGATTGAAATTAACGTCGTAATCGGTGGCAGAGCGGAAATTCAACTTGCTGGCCATAGACCAAATCCAACTAAAACTACACGAGATCTGCAAATCCAGGTTGCAACAAAGCATCGAGATACTACGCCAATTAGAATTTGTTGAAATTTAAAGCCTGTGAATACTAGAATCAGTGATATCCCCAAATGTTGTGCACTAAAAACCTAAAACGAGACCTGGGCGGCCGTAAGTAGAAAAACTTTAAAATCATATTGTAAACCACTTTTAAAAGATATGTCAGATCGTTCTTTAATTATTTAGTTCTTTAATTTTAATTATTTAATTATTACATTTAAATTCAATCTGTAGTGTTATTTTCTTCCACAACAAAGTTCGTCTATGTTTCAGACGCTTTAACTCCCATAAAAGCTAAATGTAATTTGATTGTATAAATTCACCCATTTATCAAACCCAGATAAAGACCCTGAGATCCCAAATATTATTGTGTATTTAAAATTGTTAATAAAATTGTTTGTAGTTTTTCACGTAATAGTTTTTTTTATTTAGCCACAGCCATTTGTAGTTGATTAGTAAATTATTACAATATATATAATATACTACTTGGTTACCATTTAATATTGTGCCACATTACGCAGCTGCGTTTATGCCCTTCTATGTAATAGAATAATTTTTTTTTTGGGAGACAGTGTTAGTACTGAAAAGATAGTGTGGTATTTATCTCATCACTTTATTTTGTCCCGTTTCAGAAGAACTAAAGATATTTTTTTTGGGTGGGGGGATGTTTCGTGTGGGGTGGAAAAGCATTATATAAATTTGACTCCTAAGGAAATGAGTGGTAGTTATAATCTTGGATGGACTGCGAGGACTCCTTCCTGTCTTCTTAACAGACTCATGAGGAAACTGAAAAGCACAAATCGTCTGACGCAAGTCAGACTGAATAGAGTATTCATTTTTATAGCCGTATGTCCTCTCTTTTCAGTCCAGCAGTTTTTATGTTCTGATACGAATTAGTTATGTAAAGGCCTATTATTTATACAGATATCACAAGTAAATTATGATAGACATTTCCGAGGGCGATCTTCCCTATAGCTTTAAATTGGTGGTGCTCTGTCAGTCTGTCGCGACCCGGTAATATATAGGAGTTATGTTTAAAGTGAGTCATTCTCATAAACACACTTCCTGGTTTGTCGCACGACAGCTGCTCTCTCCTTGTTACAAAGACGTCTTCCCTCAAGGCTTGATGGTATTGCTGCAAGAGCGCTAACAATTATGGATAATACAGTGGTCTTCTTTTCCCAGATCCGTCCAATGTCAATTTTTTCTTGGAGCCGTCTGTGAATGGGCACTGCAATATTAATTGTGCAGAAGCATTTTTTTCTCGAGCACAGTGATGGCCGAGGTGTTGCTGGCGGTCCGTTTGGATTCGAAAGTCCCACAGGATCTTGACTTGTTCATTTTCAATTATTTTGTCTGTGTTAAGCTCCTACCAGATTTTCTTTGTTGAAAAACCGTACTTTTGGCATAAATTCCAGTGGATCATAGTGGCCACCTTGTTATGTCGCTCAAGGTAGTCTTTTTGTGCAATCTTTATGCATTCACATGTAAGGTCTTCAACCGTTTCTTCAACAATTTTTTCATAGACTGCATTCGCTATACCTCTGGATCTTGTCAATTTCAACCTTTATTGTATTTGTTCTTAGTGCTTGATCTTGAGTGTTCTTCAAACATTGCCAGGTTTCTTCATTATTAGCGTTTTCTTGTATGTAGTGTCTTATTTCTGTTCATTGTAGTCTTTGTTTTCATTACATTTCATAACACGTGTGTTCACTTCTTTCACAAATCTTCTCGACTTGCTTATTCTGCAAAAGATTGCTTTTCCTCTTCTATAAATTGATGTACTTATATCATTCCTCGTCCACTTTCTCTACTTGTTAAACATTATCTGTCTACATCACTCATTATTATTATTATTATTACCAGACTCAAAATAATGACGTTTTAAATATTTACCGATTACAGCATCGGATTTCAAAAATGCATTACTCTTCCAAAATCATATGTTTTGAGAAATATTTACTCCATACACTACTAATCGTTTCGTTCGCTACGAACTAAAATTTTAATATTACAATTTATCAACCTTTATTTATAGAAAAGAACACAGAAATAAAAAGGGACCTGTAGTAAAAAGTTTAGTTCCATGCCAAAACAACGGCCAAACTTGACAGTACAAAAGAAAGCTTTAGTAGAAGAATCAAACTGATTCATAGAACGGCAACTCACTCACTGATTTCGATCCCCTGACTCCATTCTACGATCTGAGCTGAATCTGAAGATCACTCACCATTCGTGACTCCTTAAAAATTTCATAGATCCTGAATCATTGAAACATTCACGATCTCCTTCGTTCAGTTACATCCGAATCTTTCAATTCTTGATCTTAACCTATCCCTATAAATTCTATTGAAACTTTTGTAATAATAATAATAATATAGCTATTCTACCACATTATAAATATATATAAATTAAAAATGACCTTCCTCTGTATGAACTAGTCTATTTTAAACACTCAGAAATTCAGAGCAGTCTATTCCTGAATATACTGTAATGAAATTGTAGAAGTGTTTATCAATAATTCCGGATAAAAATTATTGGTAAATTTAGTTTCAACTATCATATAATTTTCCTATATAATATGTTCTTAATTCCGATTTTGCCACATTAAGGGTTTTTATTAGACATTTTGGGAGAAAATTTTGGATTTTGACTCCATACCAAAATTTATGGCTGGACACCAACTACATCAACGTCTATTACAACTCATCACTATCCTTTCTGTTCTTTCGACTAACATCTCTCTTCTAACTTCTCATATCTCTACTAGCGATAACTAAGTTACAATTCGACTAATCTCACCAACTTTTCAATTTTCTTTTAACTTGTCGACTCATCCACAATTAATAACAATGCTTGGAAAAGAACATTACCTGACGATAATAATCTTAAACATCTTGCATGAGAACCAAGTAGAAATAGATGACAGCATATCAGTATCGGACCCAATAATACAGACAAACGGCGTACTACAAGGAGAACCCCTAAGCCCGTTATTGTTTAATATTGCGACTGCAGATATAGCCGAATCACTACCAACAGAAAACACGCGTCTCTATGTGTATGCAGATGACATGGTCATCACAGCAACCTCCAGACAAGATCTACAAGAGGCCTTAAACAATCTAACGAACTGGGCTCAAGAAAATGAACTAGAAATAAACCTTCAAAAGACAGCAACAATGATATTCAGGAAAGGTGGCAGACACAGCACGAAAGACACTTTATACCTCGGCAACAGACCAATAAGTGTTACAAACAGCTTCAAGTACCTTGGGATAACCTTGCAACCGACAGGAAGCACATTCACAATACACGTGAAAGAAAAAGTAAACGCAGCTATTAGAGCAATGCAAGATATTCGGATGATACAACTCTCCATAGACACGACCATCTCCCTCTACAAAGCAAAAGTCACCCCGATACTCACATACGGTTTGGAATTAATATGGGAGAAACTAAATAGAAAGAACCTGAAAGATATTGAAAAGATGAAAGCAACTTTTCTGAAAAAGATACAGCTGTGTGTCTCAAAATATACGCCATCACGACTTGCATATGAACTCACAAGGGAACCTTTCTACTTAGAAGACCTACGCTATACATCAGGGTTAACTTTGCCATCTACACCTACATATCAACACGTGATCCAAGAACTAAAGGAAAAGAAGAACCAGATATGGGACGATTTCTACAGTACCACCGCCATGATGACAAACGAATGGAGGAGAGCATCATACGAACTACGACACACGGTAACCCGTTTCACCGTGCAAGGTTTTCATCACAAGATTTGTAAATCGAAAAGCTTTCATCAACCAGATGTGAATTGCGTTTGTGAATTATGTGAAATGGTGTATGACAGATATCACGCATATTGGTGTTCCAGAAGATCTATCTCAATGACAGAATTTTGTAGAGAGTGACCAAAATTACTTTACACATCGTGTGAAATTCCTTATATTATTAATTAATAACCTCGTCATATCCACTATACTTAACAGATAACTACTCAAATGACTAACAATTTGCGAGATCTTGTTCTAAGTGCGTCCTTCCTCGCTCAGAGACCAGTTGTATATATTCTTGCACTTTCACTGAATTTTCTGCAATGTATTCAAGAACATGAAGATATTAACTTGTGCCAACAAACGAAGCTTTACTTGATGCCATATTCTCCAGTAACTTATTTTAAATAGAGGAAACGAACGACGCTGCCTTCCCTTGTGTCGTTGCATGAGTGGCAATAAACCTGAATAATTTCTCAAAGTTGAACAGGTAAAAACTCAGACCTGAAAAGAGATTAGTGTCAACTTCCTTCGGTGCCACTGGCAACAATGCTAATTCCTACTCCAAGTACTAAAAATTTCAGTAATTAAAATTTCAAATGATACCTGTAGCTTTGATTTCCAACCATGTCATTTCAAGTTTCCTATTCACCAGAGGTGCAATTGTATAATCATAGTAATATCACAACTACTTCACTGTATGAAATAGTTATAAAACATTTATGCTATATCCAGTCGTTCATAGTAATCGTTCGTCGTGTTAGTCAAAGCTGAGAATTCAATGTTCCTACAAAACAAAGATATATCTAATAAAATATTACAGATATATTATGCAATGCATGGAACAAAAATGTTCATATTGCCTACATATTATTCATTCTTAACTAAATATGTTTATAATAATTTGTGAATTATTATTTAAAATGAATTGAATAGATTGTAGCAACCTTCTGTAAGCTGCCAATTACAAATTAACTTGTCAAATTGAAAGTAGACTAAGCTTGTGGAAGTGTGTTACATTACACCTTTACAAACGGCTACTATGCATGAAAACTATTCTAAGAGATTCAGATTATTTACATGAGAGAAGGATGTTGACAAACATGTCCCTCAAGCTTCAAGTGTTCGGAAGCTTCTAGACAATGGAAGTTCAGACTTCCCCTTGTACGTCAATGGGGAAAAATATGTATACGTATTCATTTTGAGTCATTACAGTAATATAAAATCATGGAACATCCTCACTCCTTTTGTATGTACATTTTATTACAAAACGTTAGTTTTTTTATAATTTCACACACAACGAAATATTTTTAATTTATTGAAACCCAGGAAATATTACGGTCAATAATTTTAATATTACAATAACATCCGTAATAGTTTTGAGACACACTGTAGAATTATTCTAGCCTTCTTGTTGGTCCCTCTAAGGTCTCGTGGGCTCCAATTTCGTCCAGTGGTCATTCCCAGTGCTGTGTCACTTCTAATACGTTGCACTACGTCTTTTACTTTGGTCCTACATCTCACAAAGTCATTAGTCCCCAACATGCTTCACTTCATTCTCCCATTGTGTGAGGTTCATCTAGTGTACTATCGTGTGTATCTGTCGTGTAGCTTGAGTGCGCCTTTACTTGAAATTATTAAATACCTGCTTTTCCATATACATTATCAAAATTTTTCTTTATAAAAGATATCTAACCGACTTTTATACTTCTGGAATTAATTATCCTATTACATCCATGAAACATTCTTGAGTCATCCTTAACCCAAGCACTGATGTTTCTGCTTGCTGTACGTATTCGGTTGTTAATCTGAAGCCCAGACAACTTACTTCCTCTATTCAGTTTCTGGATTGATTTTTAAAACCCCTCGGCTATTGGAGAGAATAAAACAAGTATGCATCAATTTCCAGATCACCTTGTCTCCTTCCCTACCCAGTTTCCGAAACAGTTTCTCGAGTGTGGCTGTGAACATTTGTGAGAAATCTTGTTACTTGACTGATTCTTCTACTGATCTTGAACCTCTGTCTCTTCTTGTTATTTTCTTATTTGCATATGTTTTTAAGTAGTTGTAGGCCTATGCACGACGTTTCGACACAACTGCCGTCTTAATGCAATCAAATACTTTCTCAAATTCTATTAATAAGATTTCTACGGGCATTCATTATTCGTTCTCTAGAATCATTATATTTCCAATTCCTTGGATACAGTAATAGTAAGTTTTAATGTATTCACTTCTGAATCCAGTTTGTTCACTTTGCTGGCTTGTGTTCATGATCCTTTGTATTCTACACTTTCGTATCCTTGTTAATTCTTTGCATACGACTAATTGTTCAAATTCTCTTTATTTATTCCTTGTGAATTAGTATGACAGATGACTTGTTCCATCTCTTTGGTACTTCCCTTTCCTTCTGGAATTGTATTTTATATTTTTGCTAGTAGGTGCATATACTCGTAGTCTAATTAAATAAATCAACTTAGAACTGAATGAATCAAGTGTCTGCGAGGGTTATTATCTCGCAGGTAGAACCTTGTAGGAGAGATACGAAGGGGCTACCTTTGGGTATGCCTTTTCCTCTCCGTTTTTGAACAAAGGTTCCCACAAGCTGAGGCACCTCGGCCTGTTTTGAGAGTATGTTCCGGGGTCGCAGACCTTGGGCATACGGTAAGAGTTGTTCGCTATTCCCATTGGAATAGTCGACCAGCTGCCTCCTAAACTGATCGAGGCACGGAGAAGGGAATGCTGCGTCCCCACAGCAAACTCCTCTCCCGCTATCGGAAGGGCGTGGGACAAGTACCCAATGCCCGATCAACCTGAAGCAGGTTTTTCTAGGGTTTGTCCTGCATTTATTTCAGGCGAATGCCGGGTAGGATCCTTAAACCATAGCCCGGGGGCTACCTTCCTCCACCCTTCCGCATCCCCCCTTTCAAATCCCTTTCCTATGCGATAAGAGGGGAGTTGCCACTACGTGGATTACCCTATACATAGCCTGTCTACACCCAAAAAAAACCTGAATGAATTTATATTCAGGTATAATTTATAAAGCATAGATTCACATGTATAGCGTTACAATGGTTGTCTTTATAACTTTCTTGATTTGTTATTTTTGTACATTTTTATTCGTCTTTTACTAAATTCAATTTCTCTTCTCAGCATGCATTTTCTCTTATAATCCACCTTCAAGACAATATGAAACGTGACGAATAAAATTTTAATAAATTGCAAATACCTCTCGGGAAAATTGTTTCTCATATCGAAGAGATATATGAAACTACTATAAACGAAGGATTCAAAGATTTCCCAAAATTGACTTGATAGAGCGTGTGAGAGCTGTCCTCCAGCAGGCAGAACCTTCCTGGAGAGAACCTTTGGGTATGCTTTTTCCTTTCTCCATTTTTGAACTGAGGTTCCCACAAGCCTCGTCCTGTTTTTAGAGGTGTATGTTCCGAGATAAGAGTTGTTTCTCTGTTCCCATTGGAACAGTCGGTCACCTGCCTGCTAAACTGGTCGAGGTACGGAGAAGAAAATGCTGCGTCCCCACATCAAACCCCTCTCCCGCCATCGGAAGAGCGTGGGACAAGTACCAAATGCCCGACCTACCTGATGCTGGCTTTCTAGGGTTTGTCCTGCGTCACTTTTAGGTGAATGCCGGGTAGGACTCGTTAAACTACAGCCCGGGGGCCATAATTAACCCTTGGCTACCTTCCTCTACCCTTCCGGATCCCCCCTTTCAAATCCCTATCTATCCTATTAAAGATGAGTTGCCAACATGTGGATTACCATCATGTATTCTGTTACTTTAAAAATAAAACAATTCCAAAATATCTATACTAGTATTGAAAATCTAGCGTTATTAAATTGGGTACTTCATATTCTCTGAAGAATACTTCTGAATCATAATCACCCGTGTTCAAATATTACGTAGAGACATTAAATGTAGCCAGCTTTCTGGATTTTTCTGCTCAATTCCATTTCGCTTCTTGACCATTTTTGAGCTCTATGAAGGAAGATTAAAGAATATTTTTACTGTTTAACATAAATTAGTGATTGAATAACTTTTTGACAGTCTGTAAAATGTTGGAGTTTTATCATTTATACGTCATCCTTTCTGCAAATAGTTCGCAAACGTAATTATCATAAAATAAAAAATTTCTATATTTGAAAATATCATATAAACGATAAAGTAATTTCTCCGGAATCTAGGCGTGGTCACATTGTTTGTGTAAAATTTGGTTGTAATCAAAACATGAAGTTTTATAAATTAAACGCTTTTCTGTTTTCTGGAACAACACTCCAGACTTTAATTATTCACATTTGTGTGACGCGATGTAAACTTGTTTACAAGCTGATTAACTTGTTGAACTTCATTTGCGCTCATGTCAGCTATACGCAACACAACAAGAATATTTCAATACTGTGCCCCTCAAGGAAAATACGAGTGTATTACAGGTTTTTTTAAGTATTACTGATGTTTTGTTGATTTCATTTCACACAATGAGAAGAAATATCTATAATGTCTGTATTATAATAATATGCTCCTTCAGTTAAAATGAGCTAAATGAAGGCAATTATGGAATCCAATGTCATTATCGTAAATAGCTGTTGTAACTAAAAAATGGCATAAACTGAGCACAAATTATGTTCCATTGTGAACCTAATATTAAACTACAATAATTTGATGTTTTCATCTGTAAAAAAATGTCTGTCAAACATGCGAACGAAGGGCAGCAAGAATAAGAAAGACAATGTTCAGGACGAATGTAACAACCCTTGCACGGGTCTTTAAAGTTCCTAAGAACCTATAGTTATCCATTGCTATAGGCTCTTTTAATGCGGAAATGTGCACAGTAACATCTCATCATGACTCGTTTTAATTAAAAATGTTTTTGTTGGTGAATTGTCTAATCTATGTACATACTTAATAATAATAATAATAAAATGTGGTTTAAAGAAACCGAAAGCTTCTGAAAGAAATAGTTGTAAAGTATTAAATTTGTGTTAATTTTATAGACAAACAACTAAAGGTTTTAAACAAAAAGAAATAATTTATAAATTGTTCTTTAGAAACAACTACATTAAACTATTTAAACTTTGAATGAGGACATCACATTTTCCCGTCTACTCAACTACAACTTTATGACTCAGCTCGACAGACAAAGGGCAATTCTTCCAGACAGAACAGAGGAATATTGTTACAAGCGCAGTTGCATACGTAATCTAAAAGTTTCCGATTCGAAGCAAGCAGGAATTTCCTGTCTCATAGATCACATATTAGTCACCATTCTAAAGGTTGTGTCAGCCAAATCTATGTGATAGGCATTCTGAGAAGTGATGCAGTTGTGATATAAAATACTTCCAGTTTGATCACAAGGAATCTCTGTAACACTTTAATCTCCTACAGAAGTTGGACCTTAGGAAATTATTTAATTTGGTATGCTGTAATTACCAAAATATAATCGAAAATTTAAATTTAAGCACGGTAATCATTAACCTCGAGTAATTATAAATCATTCAAAATTTGGATTTTCGTATTTAAATACACAAAATTAAATTTTAATAAAGTCTCACATAAATAATAAATTATTATCTGTTCAAATTGTTTGGCAGAGGAATTCCTTTCTGGACTGAAATTTAATTACCTCCGGCGTAATAAAATACGGAATTAATGTGTTCGATTTTTTTTAGAGCAACAGGCTACATGAGGGTGATCCACATTGGGCAACTCCCCTTTAATAGCATAGGAAGGAATTTGAAAGGGGGGATGCGGAAGGGTAGAGGAAAGTAGCCAAGGGTTAACTAGGGCCCCCGGGCTATATTTTAAGGATCCTACCCGGCATTCGCCTAAAGGAATGCAGGGAAAACCTTAGAAAAACCTGCATCGGGTAGGTCGGGCATAGGGTACTTGTCCCACGCCCTTCCGATAGCGGGAGAGGTGTTTGCTGTGGGGACGCAACATTCACTTCTCCGTGCCTCGACCAGTTTAGGAGGCAGCTGGCCGACTATTCCAATGAGAATAGCGAACAACTCTTAACGTATGCCCAAGGTCTGCGACCCCGGAACATACACCCCTCAAAACAGGCCGAGGTGCCTCGGCTTGTGGGAACCTTAGTTCAAAAACGGAGAGGAAAAGGCATACCCGAAGGTAGCCCCTTCGTATCTCTCCTAAAAGGTTCTGCCTGCGAGAGAAAATCCCTCGCAGGTTACCTGCGAGAGAATCCTCACCTCCCTAGGCTAATGTGCTCCAAATGTCCGACATATTTATATTGCAGCATATTTTATTATAGACTGCATGCAAGAAAGTGCAATTAATACATTTGTTTCGATGACAAGTCCTCGCATTCATAAACAGTGCTCTCCGAAGATAAAGTGGACAGATCACAAAATTTGTAGTTCTATGAGTAGTTTCAACTGAAACTTTCCGTTTATTGTCACACTAAGCTAAGAACGGGCCTCCGTCTCGAGGTCAATCATTGCCTGAATTGATTCAGACATCCAAATAACTAAGATTGGGGCCACTTACGTGCCGTAGTATAGTACTATCAAAGTTATAAATATTTCTCTACGAGAATAACTTAAATCAATTTCGTCTCATTTTAAACACTTGAATAAAATATTCAGATTTAAATAACTTATTCAATATTGTTTTAACAAGCAGTCCGTAATCAATAGGATCAAAGGAATTTCAGTATTCTACAAAAAATGTAAAAAGTTGTAAAATTATGGCGACTGCACTGGATTCCGAATTACAGTTCACCTCCATTATTCAGCATAAAGTTGGGTTGGTTACCTATTAAATTGTGTGACTTAAAGATTATGAAACCTTAGATTGAAACGGATGTACAATGTCATTATTATATAGAAAAAAGAATTAATTCGACACTAATCTTTCTTAACCCATATGTTGAGAAGGCTGAGTTTGGCCTTAACCGGCATCGGAAGGATTACGGTTATCTCAACGTCCCGAAATGTGTGGATTCGAAATCAATCTTGGTCGTTTTCGCATTATTTTTACATTATATTCATTCAACCTTCCCCCTCCCCCATCGCTCTCACGGGTGTCTTTCCCTCAGAGTAATTATTTACTGAATTGTAAGTCATACCTGTAGCAATTAATTTAAATTGCTCTATTCTTTTAAGAGTATAATATACTTACCTTATATACATACTGTAATGTCAATTAATTAATCAATTAATTGTTTTGAAATAAATTTGAATTGTTTAGCGAAAAGTTTGTATTATAGCGAGAGCGATCCGAACGACAATGAGCTCTGTTCCTATTATTGAGAGCACGGAACGTCGTTTACGCGCGCTAAAGAATAGTTAGTTGGTCGTTGTGGTCTGGATTGTACAGAGGTCAGACATCGTCGAGCATAATATAATAAAGTTGGTGAATCATTGGAGAATAGAAGCGGCCGACGGTGAAAACGTTGCAGAGAACGGTCTTTATAAAATTGAGCAGAGGAAAACATTCACCGAGATATTGCAAAGTGAATATTGTAAAGTAATACCAGTTTCGTCAAAATAGAACTTTGTACAATCTTCGTGGAGGAATTGTTGCGGAATAACATTGGTAATTTTTGTGGAGCGGAGCAATCAACGAAATACGCCCAATCTTGCCAAATTTAATGTGAAGTGTAAAATCAGTGAAAACCAAAGCCTGATATTAAATAATTAGAGTGTGTAAAAGTGTCCGAACGAGGTGAAATTAATTGTTCTGGTACCAGACCGACGGTCCGTAAGTAACATAATTTTGAATAATATTGTAAACACAAACTAAAGGATAAAGTCAGGTTTCGTTCTCTTTTAATTGTCAATCAAAGTTAATTTCTTTACTTTTTAATTCCTTTCATTCTATCGACATATTGTTTAGGTTAATTATAAACTGTTTTGTTAATAAGATTTTAAATCATTCTTTTTGTGTTCCTTATCAAACCCAGTAGAGGCCCTGAGAGGACAGATCTCAAAGTTTGTTTGTAATTATCTTTTATTGCCACAAAACGAAATAAAATAAATAATTTTGTTTGTTAATTGTTTAAACTTTTCATTTAATAAAAGCCTTCCATTTGATTATTACATAAGTGGCGCTTCAACGTGAGGCAAATTCTTTAAATTAAAAATAAAATAAACGGCCTATTATTTGAATGTTACAATACATATACAAATCTTCTGATGAATTACTGTAAAGTGTATTGGACATTTCACAAATGCCAACGTATGTTTCGATTTGAAATAAGTCATTTACAAATTCTCGTAATGAACGAAATTTCGTTTAAAGCTGATTGATTTATTTACATTTTAAATGCTGCCCTTAACGGAAATTGACTACGCCTTACAACGAACAGTAATCCAGTCTCTAAAGACACCTATTCGTTTCTAGGAATTAGTCACTGGCCTCATCTGGTGCATATGTGCACATGTGTAACGGCACATAAATTTATTTTCTTAATTTTAAGAACCTTTATACTAATTGAGTGCGAATTTTTGAGTCAATATCGACTACATTACACTTCCCGTCTTGCGGCGGACTCGCTCCCGTTAATGCAGCCAGCTGACCATGTCTGAGCCACTCACGGCTGTAGCACACGAGTTCTGTCTGTAATGATAAATGCGAATCGTCAGTATTCCATTTTACCATCCTGCCCATCCACAAAGCTCGACAAACTGCCTCTTTTCGTTGCTACGGAACAGACGTGACATAGAAATAATACTGTGCCGTGCAAAGATACAGAGAGCCTGCATAAGAAACGAAATCAAATCTTACTTTAAAGTAGATTGTATTAACAAAACAAAAATGGTATTTGTACAATCTGGTAGTATTTTAAAAAATGATAATCAAATGTTATTTTAAAGAAAAAAAACATTTTAGGGACATCGCAGTGCGAAAATATACCGCTCGACCCTGCATACAATATTTCCATTATGCGCGGCTTGTTCCAAAAATTAACTTTATTTAAAATAGGTACGAAAGGAAAAATACTTTAGGGTTAAAAATGCGTGTCAATTTTTCAGCTTTTAAAAACTAGACACTATTGGAAATTATGAAAAAGGAAATTATAAATGTAGCATATAACGGGTTGGTTCAGATTATTGGTACCACTTATTAAAATCACAGACGCTGTAGTAGTATTATTATTTTACGTAATTTTCCTCGTAAAAAATGGTTTCTCGTGGTGACGTAGCACATAACTTGAACTCACGAGCCGCCACTGGAATTAGTAATACGTTTTATTTCGTAAATCCAGTTCGTGCCAGAGCCTGTAACACGTTGTTTCTTAATTCTATAAATATTAAACTGCTCCCATTGTAATTACCTGCATTTGAGTGTACAAGACTGCAGTTTATAAAATTAGACTGACGGATTCCTTCCGTACTAACAGTAGCTTATCCAATCACCAAACCCGAATATATTTGAATGCTCAAATTCACACGAACGGCGAATTGTATTTTAGTTTCTTGAAAGGGATTTATTAAACTTTGAGATAAACTAACTTCAACTTACAGTTTCGCAACTCAATTAATGACGTCTTTCCGACTTTTTAAAGCTAATCTTTCCCGAAAACAGCCTAAAGTGAATAAACTGATCTACAGGTAGGAACGTTTGGAAACATTGAATCTGTTTCAATAATACAATATTCAAGGTTACTAACAAACTATTCGAACAATAAGTTTGAAATTCTCCATTAATTTTATTTTAATATTTTTACATGTACTTTTTTTTGCAATAGTAGCAGTAATTACATAAATAAAACGAATCCGTTTGCACGATAAAGTAGACCAAAGTGAAAACGCAGCAAGAATTGCCGAGAGCGAAAGTGCAGTATATTAGGAACTTGACCAATGTTCTCAATGATTGCCGTGAAACGGATCAGAACAAAAATGTACACCGTAAACAGTAATTCAGTTTCAGCATAATTTTGACTCACATAAATCAGAACGAGAATATAAGTGAAAAAAAATTAAGTTAAAAATACTACAAACTGAACTTTAACTTCCGAAAAAATTATATTTTACGATTGTAAGTCCATTTAAGAAATTATGATTAGGCCACAGGTATATACATGCATTACGTCTTAATACTGAATTATGATGTATATGTTTTGTAATAATAAAATGGATAGCTTTTAATTAAATGAAAGATTAATAAAATTAACAAACAATATTTTTTTATTGTGGAAATAACTCAAACAATTACAAATTTATAATATTGAATTTCTCATGGTCTTCACTGGGTTTGATAATGGACATATCAATAATATTTATAATCTTATCATCAACAAATTACAATTAAAAGAAAAAGAAATTTACTCGTCAATTAAACTAAAACAAAGTTTAATTGTGAACGAAATTAAAAGTAAAAAGATTGACTCTGATTAACAATTTTAATCGAAAAGAGAAAGAAATCTGACGGCTATCTTTCAATTACGTTTACATAGTTAATTGTTTTTTTAAATTGTTACTCACGTCTGCCCAGCATTCCAGCATACCTTTAATTTTCGAAAACACTATTGCGGGTTTTACACTGCTTCTAAACTCAGATTCTACACCAAATTTTTAAGCCAAAATTTTATATGATGTCAGGAACTCGGATGATCCTCCTTTCGTCATCTATCGGTTGACCACTCGCCTTAGGTTAATTCTGCGATTTGTCGATTGGGTAGTCTTTATTGTTCCGGACTTAAACCGAAACTTTTGCTATTTCTGGCCGGCTATGGACAAAAAACTGCTTTTTCTTAGCAGGTTCCGACGTTATACTTTTATGAATGTTTTACTTTGTCCTGCTAATTGCCAACCCTGTTGAATTCTCCTTCCATAAACTGTTATACCTCGACGAGGTCTTTCCGTGAACTCTCTCTCACCAAATCTCCCTACGAACTGTACTCCTCAATATCTTAATGCAAACTGTACTCCCGTCTCGCAATTTGAGCGCGCATACGCCATTTTGACGGACCTTCCGACAAAGGAACAGAGCCGGGATTTGCTATTGTTGTTCCAAAGCTTATGCCGCTACAAAGGATTTCGCAAACAATTTAGATTTTCAATTTCACAATTAATGTCTTAATTAATTGGCATTACAGTTTATAAAAAAACTAACATTTCTGCAATTTCAATATTTCCCAGCGGTGAGAACAGTTTCCAATTAGGAGGGTCGTAACACATATTTGGGTGGAAATGAGCATAGCAAACCAATTTTTGCTGTTGTGAAACATACGTTCCGTGTTAATAATCTTGAATTACGGACGGAACTTAGATTTCCGGCAAAGAAAATCAATACGGTAGTTCCCCTTTAATTTATAGTCAATCTATAGTCCTGGAAGAGGCACAACTTGGTATTTTGTGTAGTAATAGTTTGTTAGAATTGAACCAAACATTTAGTTTTTTCAAGTCCTGGTCTCAACATTCGCAGAGTTACGCTAAATTCGTATCATCCGCATACGACACAGACTTAATTAGTTCCATATATCCCGGTAGAGCACTAATATACAAAAGAAAAGGTAGTGAACCAAATACGAACACTCGAACACACCACAAGAAGTAGTCGACTTGTAAGTAAACTTAACCTTTTTTTATGGCTATGTTCTGTTTTCGATTTTTCAGGTAATTTTACCAGTAATAATCTATTTCCTCGTATATCGTAGTATTCTCATTATTTTCAACTGTGTGTTGTGATCTCCACAAATAAATTCCTTCGTAGGTTCGACGAATATTGCGCCTATATATAACTTTATGCATTGCAATGTTTCAGAGCTGAGGTAATAAATATGGGTCTACGAGTACGATGTGTCGTAAATTTAGCAGTTAAGTGATCAGCAACGCGACTCAAGTGTGAATGCCAGGTTCATGTGATTTTAAATTTTTCTTACATCTAGGCTTAGGTTCCATTCGCGTGTAATTCAGTTAAAAGTACGGGTACCAGTTGTGGTTCGGTAGACACTGTCAATTACTGCTCTCGTGACAAGCCTAGATGTGGCACACGTCACCACCATTTAGTCTTAATAAGTGGGAGGTTGTTGCCTCTTCACTATTAGTGCGTCTTGAGGAAAGATCTTAAGGGATTAAGGAAGCATTCCTAAAAGAATTTGTCCCGGACAACATTTGCGACAACAGGGAAAACCCGAAGCTGCAAAGCTGGACGTGTATTAAAATTCTAATCCTTGGCGAGGGATAAACAGGAGCCATTTCAGCAGCGGCGTTGTGCTGCGTTCGGAAGCGCTGGTTACAAACTGATTGAATCTCTGGCACGTGCGATACGGACTCGTGTCGGGAATTGGCTCGTTTGCCGAAGCTAATGAAGCGTTCTCCAAACACTTCTCCTGTATGGAACCGCTTGTAGTAGGCTGTCCGAATTTCACAGCTATCATAAGAGAAGGCACGAGAAATTAGTAAAAAGTGTGTAAACGTCACGCGTGTTAGAATCCAGTCTTCATACATAGAAGATATGTTTGAGATTAAAATCTTTTTAAAGGTATTGAGACTTGCATGATATTGGATGATTGTATAAATGGTCTAAGAATTGTTGACTTCATACAAATCATATAAATCTAAAATTGAATTAATTCCATTGATACTATTTGCATTTCGAAAAACAAGACACCTGAGGATTATTCACGTTGTGACCACTCCGCTTTATTACCATATCAAATGATATGGGGAATCAAGCATCCAAGGGTTAACTAAAACTATAGTTTTAAGATACTACCAGGAATTCGCCTAAATGTGACGAAAGGAAACCCCTATAGAAACCTGCGTTAGGTAGATTCCGACGATCCGAGTGGGGTTTCGTGTGAGGACTTCGTGCATCGATCTGGTTTGGATGCAACTGGTCGACTGTTTCAATACGAACAGCCGTGAACTCTTGCCGTGAAACTGGTCGAGGTGTCTCGGCTTATGAGAACATTAATTCAGAATGAGAAAGAGGAGAATACATTCCCTTAGGTTTCCTCTCCTCTAAGGTTCCACTTTCGAGGGCTAGCCTCCGAGAAACAAGGTCTCACAGGTTGGTTATAATTTTTTTTAGGGTAACAGGCTACATGAGGGTAATCCACATGGTGGCAAATCCCCATTAATATCATACGAAGGGATTTGAAAGGGGGGATGCGGAAGGGTACACAGGAAGCTGGCCAAGGTTTTACTATGGCTCCCGAGCTATAGTTTAAGGATCCTACCCAGCATTCGCCTAAAAGTAATGCAGGACAAACCCTAGAAAAACGCGCATCAGGTAGGTTTGGCATTGTGTACTTGTCCCACGCCCTTCCGATAGCGGGAGAGGAGTTTGCTGTGGGGACCCTTCTCCGTGCCTCGACCAGTTAAGGAGGCAGCGGGCCGACTATTCCAATGGGAATAGCGGACAACTCTTACCGTATGCCCAAGGTCTGTGACCCCGGTACATACACCTTTCAAAACAGGCCGGGGCTTGTGGGAACCTTAGTTCAAAAACGGAGAGGGAAAAGGCATCCCCAAAGGTAGCCCCTTCCGACTTTCCTACAAGGTTCTGCGACGAGAGAACATCCCTCGCAGACCGTTGTTATAATATTAATTTAGTTGAAAACATATTTATAAACAATATTTTTACTTTCAACTCCTGGAGCAAGAATAAATAAATTATTGGATTCCCTAACACCTGAGAAAACAACATTTTTCCACAGTAGAAACATGGCGATCTCAAATTCATTCGACTGCATTTAATAGACTGTGCCTGTGGCGTTTTTTTTATCGTGATCGATAACGCAAGAGTCACTGGAAATTGAAATCCTGAAAAGTTTAAGCGAGATCCGTCTGAATGACGATATCAGAAGGATAAAATTACATCTTTTTCCTGTTCAATTCAATCGCCCTTCATCTTATTTACACAGCGTTCTTATTAGACTATACTTGGACTCAAACTAATCAGTTTAGCGATCTCCAAACCATCAAAAATTACCTAGATAACTCAGCTTTAAGGGAGATTAATGAGTAATGCATGTTTAAATCTGCACGCCATTGATGTGGGAGCTTCTGATTGGTACTCGACCTTGATGTGCTGGGTCTGACGTCACTTCACTTCTATGGCGTTACACTCACATTTCCGAAAACGTCAACTTACTCTACGGAGACGATGAACTATGCTGAGGAAGATTTGTGTGAATTATGCAAATCCATTTATTACTAGATAAATTAATGTAAACGTGGTGGTACAAGCACTGATGAACTGATGTTTTACAATAGTCTAGAACAGTATTTCCCAACACGCATACTTACCTTACGCATCATAAGAACTTTGAGTTCCCTATTTTAGGGATAAAAGCTATGATAACCTATGACCGTAGCCAGATCGTATTATTTATAAATGAAGGGCTTAATATATTGACACGTGTAGTTGAGAAACACAACACTCAACTGTAATTTTCAAAATTGCAAATTCCCCAATATTGCATAGTTATTATTTTGGTTTCAAGATTTGATTGCATCTGCTGCCGTTGAAGATGCAGAAACGGTTTCATCAAGCTGTTAACAAATCATAAAGGGGTATTCAAATAATTTGAAATGTTGAAAATTTCTTTATAACAAGCCAATGGGCAATTCCAGGAAAGTATCTGTACTCAGATCTGTACGTATCTGTACATCAGCTCAGTCTGAAGAAACTGAATTTATTTAAATGGTTCCAAGCTAAACCTTTTCGAAACTCATGGAACTGGAAAGAGGAAAAATGATCAGAAAAGTAATTAAAATATTTATACAAAATAATATTAATTCCCCAACTACGTTTCGTTCTCCTCTTTGAGCACATCAGGTATGACAATTTTTAATAATTATTTATGCAATCCAAGAGTAAAATTTAGAAGCAAGGTTCTGCAACAGACAAGGCAGTAAATCCTTGTCTCTAAATTTTATTCATGGATTATATACAAAATTATTCACAATAGTCATAACGAAACGACGTTGTGATTTTTTTTTTCAGGTGAAGACAGGCTATGTTTAGGGTAATCCATATAGTGGCAATTCCCCTCTTATAGCATAGGAAAGGGATTTGAAAGGGGGGATGCGGAAGGGTATAGGAAGGTAGCCAAGGGTTAACTAGGGCCCTCGGGCTGTGGTTTAAGGATCCTACCCAGCAATTCGCCTAAAAGTGATGCAGGGAAAACCCTAGAAAAACCCGCATCAGGTAGGTCGGGCATTTAGTACTTGTCCCACGCCCTACCGATGGGGTTTGCTGCGGGGTCGCAGCTTTCCCCTCGCCGTGCCTTAACCAATTTAGGAGGCAGCTGGCCGACTATTCCAATAGGAATAGCGGACAACTCTTACCGTATGCCCAAGGTCTGTTTAATATTGTTTAGCAATAAGCATTTTAATTACTTTTCTGACTGAAGGTAATTTATTTATTTACATTATTTTAATAAAGTCATATGTTTTTCATCATCTTTATGATTGGAGGAAGAAATGCACCATTCATTTATTAGTGTTTATTTATCTTTTGAGTTCCCTTCTATTGATTGATTTAATCTTCCGCATTGACCGGACAGAATATACGATGGTTAAAACTGATTCCGTGCCGCGTTTTTAGTCTATTTACCAACGTTGAATAATGCAGTAAACAAGAATGGAGTTACTGTACTTTTATAACTTTACGTTACTACGGCTTTTATAACTATAGTTACTGCTTTGATAATTCGTATAAAGCTGCACGTGGCAAAATATATGTATTTGTATTTCTATCGTGGTTAATGTATTAAATTTAAAAAAAAATTCTTACCCAGCTTAGAAAATGACATTTTGAGGGTATTATTTTCAAATCGCGATACTTGGTGAAATGGAATCGTTTCTGGTAGTAAAGAATGTTGTTCTGCTTTTAACTGTAAAATTACCTCCCTGACCTTGCTTCAGTACTTCGGTGAAAGTAGAGAAGAGCCATCGGACAAACTACCGCCTCAGGAATGTGGGATTTGACACCATGCTTTCCTTAAACGACGAGAAGACACCCTGAGAACTAATTTAAATTCTAAAAATTAAATGAAAATTACATTTTAGACAGAGCTTGAAGTTCAAGCGATCTAAGGGATGTTGGTATAAGATTTGCAGATATTTGTAATGAAATATTTACATCTTGTCAAGGAGCAGGGTCTATTCAACAAATATATTTATTCGTTAAAAGTCAGATATCAAAATATCATATTTGACCAACCTGCAGAATAATTGCTTTTCAATGTACTATTTATAAGTGTACTGTTATGGTTAAATTAGGAGAATATTAAATAATTGAACGTAACTTTTCTCCTTTTGATTCTCAAGATATTTCCAGACTCAAGTTACGATTAATAAGGCCGTCCCTGCTCTCTGCTGCGTTTGCATTTTCTCTTTCAACAATTTAAAGGAAATTCGTGTGCACAATAAAGGGACATGCTGGAAACATTACGCTTCTCCATTCAATTGTGATTGTAAATTTTAAAGAAAGAAATTTACGTTGTTGATATACCCAACAATGTCATACTGCAGTACCTATTATGTCTACAAAGCAATTTAATGGAGGCGCTGGGAAAACATTAAAAAGCGTGCACCGTATTTTGTGCGGCAAGTGCGAATTATTCTCCCATGTCGAGAAATTTGGAGAACTACTCACACCAGTAATTATCTAACAGATACCGCATCGCAACTAATAAAGAGAACTAACGTGTTAGAGAAAAACTTCGGTTTGTAAGAAGTTGTTCGTTGGAGCCGAACAAATAACATGATTTCTATTATTCAGACTTTAATGAACTATCTATTTTACGTACGAAGTCGCTAAAACAATTACACATATGACCGAACAAATGAGAAAATACAACGTCTATCTTTGCTACTGACAAAGAAAACCGGCTGAATTTATCGTAAATTGTATTATTAAATGCCAAAAGCTACACAAATTAAATATAGGCGCCTGGAATGAAATTTAAAACGATATGATATGTTTGGATTACGATTCAAGTTAAAACTATTATTTTGGAACCGTCATAATTGTCTATTAACCATAAACGATTATTATAAGACCGCGTTGAACCTTCTGGGACTAATGGTTCAGTCTCTGGATGTGTCTGCATATAGAAAGTGCTGTGGGAACAGTAAAAAAAAAGAACAACATTGAATTTTGAAGAACCAGAACGTCGTATTTGTTGTTCCAATAACTTCAATAAAATTGAATATTTACAGAGTTTATCGAGATTTGTTGCGATAAAATTCCACTGGCATGGGATTGACGCTTGATGGTTTTTATAAACATTAGGCCTATTGTTTATGAGTTACTGAACTTAAAGACATTTTATGACAATTTGAAATAATTTATTTAACACTTTAATGACATTTCAGAACATTTTTGTACTTTTATCAGGTTTTAATAAAGTTATGAATAACGAAGATAGACAATTCAAACAAAAAAGTGATTATATAATATATATCACTTATATATTATCACTTTTTTGTCCGAATTGGCTATATTTCTCATTCATTATTTACAGTCAGACGTAAATTTTATCATTTTAATAAAGTTGTGTTACTACTGTAACAATTTTGTTTCAAAGAATATTTTAAATCACAGATAAACAGTATATATTTATTCTTATTCATCTGTTATAATATTTAAATTAAAATAAGAAACTTTCAACATTTTTAAAATTGAATAATAAATGTTACCAATTTGAAAATAAATGCGAACCCCATTTTTTCAAATTAAAATTACAATATACCAATTGTTTTATAAAATTACATCAAAAATTAAAAAATAAAGGATAGTAAGTATTACTTTATTTTAAAGTATCATTAAGTTAATTTATTGTGTATATACAAAATTTCTGATAAATTAGGTTTTAATATATTTTTTTTCAATGTATAACATTTCTACAGTATCCCAGACAAATTCAGAGTTTTCTTCTAATTTATGTAAGGTAACAACTTTAAGATTTAAAGTTTTGTAATTGTGTAACTGTTTTATTGTTCTTTTAAGCTAGTTTCAACATTTCCTCAATTATTTTGACCACAATTTCGTTTCTACATGTGATTTTGCCGTTTTTCTTTTTTAATTTTGATTTTACCTCTATTAGTAATTTTGAGTTTGTCATTAATTTTAAAGATGTATTTATCTAGTAAATAAAGGGGTTCGAAAAATTACCACGATGTTTCTTCGGTGCGTTAAATTATATTAAAAATGAAGTATATAGACCTAGTAATTCAGCTTGAGGGGCCTGTAAAAGAATAAACATTTCTTAAAAATATAAGAGACATCTAAAAAAATTTAAAGTCATAATTTAAAATTTCTACTTACTGTAATTAATTTAAAAAATTTAATAGCAGTGAAATATTATTTTCAGGAAGAAATCCGTGGAAAATCAGCTGAAGAGTCAATTCAGTGGTGATGCAACTCAACCAACACCACATGACACATTCACTTCTTCAGAAAGTAATATAAAACAAGCTCCTCCTCTCCTAGACAGTCTAAGAGTAACTACGAATGTTATTCATTGACTGTAGAAGAAGTCATATTTTAAAAATTTTAAGAAAAAAGAAAAGATAGAAATGAAGTTTTTCGGTTAAAAAAAACTACTATAGAAGTTATAATCCGAAAAACATAATGAAGCACCGAAGCGTTGATTACAGAGCCGTGTTAAGCGGAGACTCTTGTTGGATGCGCCTGCTGACCAAGGAAGCCTTCACATCTCTTACGCAATAAAACTGGTCTGCCACAGCACTCTACATATATAGTCAGGTCAAAGAGCGGCACACAGCTGCACTTTCTATATACAATACTCTCCCACAGATCTCAAAGGTCCTATTAACAAATCGATATTTTAATTCCAATTTCCCCACACAAAACGAAAGTTGTGACTCTGGCTCTCTAAAGTGCTAGACATCAAGTTCGTAAAGCTTGATAGCATCACAAGGAACAGTTAAGCTTCTCATTTCTCAGGGCCGATTCCAGTGTAAACGTTCAGTAAGAATAAATAAATTCTCGGAGGAAGCCATCCTTGAGCCAACAGAAAAATCGTTACCGGGAATTGAAATCCAATACTTAATACACTGCTCCTGTGGCTTGTTGGTCGTGAACGACAACGCAAGTCTCACTGTTAATTTCTTATAGTTGTAATGAGTAGCATCCCAGGGATAAAGCATTTAAACCTTTCCCCTTATTTATATACAGCCTCCTAAAACGCTCTACGGAGGTGTGTGTGATTAAACTTACACTTAAACGGCAGGAGTACTGAAACCCGAAACTCTGGGTTGGCTACAAATCACAGTTATTTTCTATTTTTTTAAATTTTTAACTCCTAACCAATCGCACTGCCTCTGCCTATGAATTTCATCATTTTCATTAAAGAATTCGTGCAAAAATTGGGAGCAATCGCTCAAGTGCCTAAAATTATTTTGATTTATTTATTTAATACAATCAATCTCAGATATTTATAGATTTTGGCAGGCACCTTCTTGTTATAAATTTCTCATAAAAAAAAACAAGTTATTTAGTGTGAACGTATGTCTTTAATTTCTAAATTTACAGTACATTACTGTAAAAATTTAATTATGGTATTGTATTTATATGAAAGTTTCGAATTAAAAAAAGAAATCCTGTTAAATTTATTATTCAAATGTTGTAAATGAGCTGGCAAAACATCATATTTTCTACAATTAAGTAAAAAACTCACACTGCATCCTCGCAATAACTAACTTGATCGAAAGTTTCAACCAAGTTTTGAAACTAGAATAAATATTCAAGCCTAAAGTGAGCAAAATATAATTTTGAAAAGACAATATATATATTAAAACAATAGAACTAGAAGACGCTAATGATACGGCAAGGCGTCAAATAATAAATTAAAAATTTAAGTCTGTTTGAAAATTAATAATATGTAATACATCCAAATGCAGACAAAAGAAGTTATAGTATAAATACCACACAACGTTTCTGGAAGCCTTGTTCCTTTCCTCAGGTACAGAAAAAGAGAGAATTTTATAACTATAATGGTGCCTGCCAGCATCTATCATGTATTTCTATTTTTATCCTAGCTGAAATATAAAACTTTAAAGAATCGGTAGTCTTCATATTTTTATTAGTTATTATATATACTAAATTATATAGCCTAATGTTTTTATGAATTATAATGTAAAAATTATTCCTCTTTAGATATTTCCATTGTTGAATTTATGGTAAATATTAACGGTGATGTTTTATTATTATTCGAATTTACGAATTTACATGCGTAGATTAGTATGGCGCACGCATGTGTTCGTGAAATGATTGTGCAGTAATAGTTTAATTTAGGATCAAAACGTTCATAGTGGAAAACTACGAGTATTACAATAAATTCTTAAAGAAGTGACCTTGGCCTGTTCGTGTGATGTCATTTCTTATATTACATTAACCGAGTACAGATAATGAGTAATTTGGACGTCTTAGAACTTTGGTGCTTCTTCTGTATACAATGCGGCATTATTAGAATAGCAACTTGGCCCTTCCCCAGGAACAAAGAATGTCTAGGGTGATAAAATTCTAAACCATATACTAATAGAAATTAATTTTACATGAAGGCTTGAGATCCATCAAAGGCCATGACGAATCCAATATTGAATGTGCAACACGTTGCACGCATTTGTCGGATTTGCAAAAGGCTGACGCACTGTCGCAACCTAGAACTTGACTGAAACTGGTAACTTTAGTGGGGAGACTGGATGACCTTTATCTGATGTCCTTTCGAGATTAGCTTTACTTAGTGAACGCGGTGTTCGCGATGCCGACATCAAGCCGCAGGTGTCGAGCTCCAACGATTGAGAAGCCTCTCGACGCAACTATTCATGACGTAAATGAATGACACGTGGTGCCGTGAAGGCAAACTTGCTGCTCTTGCGAAGGTCCGCCGATCGTCTCTCAAGAAGCTCACTAAATGACCTTGCGCTCGCTTTCATGGTCGACGCCAATTCAATCCATTTATTCATTTTACAAAACACGTGTGCATTTCATATACTTACTCATAACTTCTCATTTATATCGACGTCAGTTTGTAAAACGTCGTTTCCAAACGTAAGAGACCGGGTTTCGAATAATTATTTCATTACTACTACGATAAGACATTTTTCCTGACAACTTCGAGTGATAGTTCACGTCAGCCAGGAGATAACCTAAGTATATATCTATGTTAGTTGTTTTTAGGGCAACAGGCTACATGAGGGTGATCCACATTGGTAAATTCCCCTTTAATATCATAGGAAGGGATTTGGATGTGGAAGGGTAGAGGAAGGTAGTCATGGATTACTAGGGCCCCCGGGCTATAATTTAAGGATCCTACCTGGCATTCGCCTAAAGAAATGCAGGGAAAACCCTAGGAAAACCTGCATCGGGTAGGTTGGACATTGCGTACTTGTCCCACGCCCTTCCGATAGCGGGAGAGGAGTTTGCTGTGGGGACGCAGCATTCCCTTCTCCGTGCCTCGACCAGTTTAGGAGGCAGCTGGCCGACTATTCCAATGGGAATAGCGGACAACTCTTACCGTATGCCCAAGGTCTGTGACCCCGGAACATACACTTCTCAAAACAGGCCGAGGTACCTCGGCTTGTGGGAACCTTAGTTAATAAATGGAGAGGAAAATGCATCCCCAAAGGTAGCCCCTTCGTATCTCTCCTAAAAGGTTCGACCTGCGAGAGAATTCTCCCGCAGGTTTGTGTCAATCAACTGTCAAATTATTAAATAATAAACGGCAGATATTGTACCTGAAAGTTGTTGTCATATTTTCATAAGTATTTAAATTATAAGTACTATACAAGTAAAAGAGTTAATTTAATTTTACAAGTGAAATTAGAAATTGTAATACAGTTAATAAATTGAAGACTGGTTTGATTAAAAATTATTTTTATGTAATAGGCAATTTTAAGTGTTGTCTCTCAACATTATTAATAAGTAGCTTTTGCTAAACAAATTATTTAAATTATTCAAAATTCTACAAAAATGAACGTAGTTACAAATTATAAAGAAATTACCTTCTTGTTTCATTAACTGTTTCAAATTCGTCCAACTATTACATCGACGGGAAAGAAAACATTTCAGCGACGGTTTTTTTTGGCGATAACACAGCTAGCTTTGTAACCTGATGGGAACCAGAGCTGATCGAGAGTCTGCACAGAAGCACTTACGTAACTAAGGAAGTCCGAAAACTATTTTATTTTTTAACTTTTATATAGCTTCAGGAGTTAATTCCTTTTCTGAGAGATAGGCTTCACAAGGGTTATGTTCTATGATGTATATCCCCTTTAAAAGCATAGGAAGCGATGGAAAGGGAGGATGCTGAAGGGAGAGCAAGATAGGTGAAGGGTAACTAGGGTCCTCTGGCATTCGCTTAAAAGTGATGCAGGAAAACCCTAAAGAAACCAGCTTCAGGTAGGTTCGGGTTGTTGGTACTCATTCCAAGCACTTCTGATAACGGGAGATCAGGGCTCGTTGTTGAGATGCAACTTAGCTGACTCCATGCCTCGAACAGATTTGAGGGGCAGCTGGTCGACTGCTCGAATACGAACAGCGAACAACTCGTCCGTATGCCCAACGACTTTGCCACCGGAACATACGCATACCCTCAAAACTAGCGTCGGTGTCATGATTTACATGATGTTTCCAGGATTCAAGCTCGACATTCTGGCTCCGTCGATTTAGCTACAATTCCTTATTAATAATAAGAAATATAGCCAAACAGATACTAAAGAAATGATAATATAAATACCATTCAACGTTTCTGGAATTCGTTTTGTTAAGTGACTAGGGCAGTTGTTTCGCTCTAGGTTCTTCTTAGCACCTAAAGAAAGAAACAAGGATTTATTTGGCTATCTTTCTTATTAATTTTCAATCAGACGTAAATTTTTCATATCAACAATTCCTTATTATTTAATAAATACTAACCTGCATCTCATTTACCTGAGAAATATGAATTGACGTAAAAGCGGAATATGCTATTAAGTTAACTGAAATGTATGAATAGTTTCGACCAAAAATAGGTGCTCAGGATATTTACAAAGTACTTTCTTTTGTAGAAATTAAATTAAAAATTCCAAGAGCTGAAAATCGTAGAATAGATCAGGATTTATGAAAAGCAAAGCTTCATGGAGAGGGAAAGAGTCATACTTTTTACATTGTTTTTAATTTATAATTGACAATTAGCCTATAATTTACATTTTTCTCTTGTATAATAAGATAACGAAACGTATTAAGTATTTAATCGGGATCGAGTTATTAAAATGAATTTTTTTCTGCATAAAATCAGTATAAATGATTTTATAACTCTATAAATGTTTGTGTTAAAAGATAAATAAATAGCAAAATAACATACAAAATTTAGTGATAAAATAAATAACACAAAACGATTCTGAAATGTTTCTTGTTTTTTTTCCTGTCATTTAAAAACGAAAGTCTCTCAAGAACGACTCACAGCTGAAACCAGGTGACGAAATAAAAAGGATTTGTGCGATGTATTGTTCTTGCGGTTCTTGAGCCTTTGAATCACCTGCGAAAAGCAACAAGGATTGCGAAAACGCGTGTAATTTATTTTATCACGCAATTTCGTCCTTTTTTTTGGTATTTATTTATCTAAATAGTAAGACTACTAATAGTTCATGTTCGCACTTTTCAACGTTGAATTACGATTCCAAGTTTATATATGAATACAATTATTATTACCTAATTTACTGAGTGGGAGGAGTGGCTACTGTTATTAGTGTTACTATGAAATCTGTTAAAATTTATAGTCCGGAATATTCCAGTTCTTTTTGTACAACTGATATTAATTAGTCACTATAATGAAGGCAATACATCTCCATACAGACATTACTCTCATTCTCAAATGCAGTTGTCAAAAACTTTTGTCCACATTAAAATGTATATTTCGTATTTGTATAATTATTATTTAGTGGAAAGTTAATTGAAATAATTCTGGTCCTTTTGTACTTTGGAAATTTTAATAAAGAGATATTCATGACAAATAAATTTATAACAACACATTGCTGTGAAAAAATAGAATGAGATTATCAGGTACTAAACATATTTTTTATATTGATTTATTTACAGTCGCATCAACAGCTCTGGTTATTAGTGACTCAGTATGGGAAGTCATTTTTTGTTGTCGGGGACGGATTTGATGAGAGATACTCTCACGCACACAAACATCCTTGCCCTCGCCGATATTCGAACCCGGGACCTCTGTGATGTGAGGCAGTCACGCTGACCCTTACACCAAAGGAGGTCGGCGCTAAACATATTAAATCTATATAATAAAAAAGGATGTATATTTGTATGTATGTATGTATGTATGTATGTATGTATGTATGTATGTATGTATTTACGTTGTTCTTTATACAAATTTTATCGCGTGGACAGATTGCAACAAAAATTGGTACACAAATTCTTCAAAACACGAGAAACGGTACTGTGAGGGTGAGAAACATGTGGAAAGAATTATAATTAAAAACCGTGATCAATAAATATTAAATTACTGCGCGCCAAGAGACAATGACGTCACGCGAGAGAAAGACGTTACTACGCAACGAACAAAGGAAATATCTCCTTTATTAGGAATGAAATAAAGCAGAAATATTTTCTTTAAATAAAAAGTATAATTTTATACAGCAATATTCCATCGAATGATAATAAAGAAGAATACGAATTACTTTACCATCCTTGGGGAAAATGTAAGTTAATTTTCACGCTGTATTAGTTGTGAGTCTAGCTAACAATTTCATCAATGTAATATTTCGTAATGTATGAAGACTGAGTGACAATTGACAATTATATCCTGAAATACTCAAGGAATATATTTAAGTATTCAATTAAATACTTTTTCGAGTTTATATAAATAAGTACACGAGCAACGCCGGGCACCCAGCTAGTCTATATAATAAAAAATGATGTATATTTGTATGTATGTATGTATGTATGTATGTATGTATGTATGTATTTACGTTGTTCTTTATACAAATTTTATCACGTGGACAGAATGCAACAAAAATTGGTACACATATTCTTCAAAATACGAGAAACGGTACTGTGAGGGTGAGAAACGCCTAGCATACATGTGGAAAGAATTATAATTAAAAACCGTGATCATTAAATATTAAATTACTGCGCGCCTAGAGACAATGACGTCACGCGAGAGAAAGACGTTAGTACGCAACAAACAAAGGAAATATTTCCTTTATTAGGAATGAAATAAAGCAGAAATATTTTCTTCAGCAATACTCCATCGAATGGTAATAAAGAAGAATACGAATTACTTTACCATCCTTGCGGAAAATGTAAGTTAATTTTCGCGCTATATTAGTTGTGAGTCTAGCTAACAATTTCATCAATGTAATATTTCGTAATGTATGAAGACTGAGTGATAATTGACAATTATATCCTGAAATACTCAAGGAATATATTTAAGTATTCAATTAAATACTTTTTCGAGTTTATATAAATAAGTACACGAGCAACGCCGGGCACCCAGCTAGTATTAAATAAATATAAAAATATATTTAGCAAATAGCAACTTTTTATTTCGACCAGATGATTCCGGCATCAGAACATCGTTGCGATGTGTGTCAGCAAAGTGTGAGATTAAATTCAGAGGCGGAAAGGGGAGCGTCGGATGGTTGGCGGAAAAGGGAAAGGAGGGTGGGTCTGCCAATCCAGCCAGCGTATCTCGCAATTTAACAACTACGGAGGGGACAGGGTTCATAATGGTGGCTGAGCAACGTATCTCCACAAGAGTATTTCGTCCGGCGGGGACTGATATTTTCTTTCCAGGAAGCCATACGAGATAAAAAATAAGAAGAAAAATATATAATATTTAAGGACTGGTTTGCTCCTATTTAATATTAGACACTTCACAAAGTATTACGTTGACTGAATTAATGAAAACACATAGACTCAATTTTGATTGGATAAATGTGAATTTTCGCCAAATTTAAAAATATACGGAAACATTTGCATTTCTTCAGTCTCATTGCATGATTATAATCTTAGCTTTATCTATCATGTTATACGGTCTATCTACTATAGATTTGTTATCTACTAGCCGAAGAGCCGTACTTCCCTTCATCGTTTCATAAACGCAAACGTCAACACGACGTCACCGATTAAGTTTAGTCTTCTCCATCAACTCTGTATCCTGAACAATATTAACTCATATGAAAATTTAAAAGAATTCTTCTAGAATAATTGAATATCTGCATTCGAGTGCTTGGAGCACGAAAGGTCTTATTCCATTTTTCTGTATATTGAAGTTTTAAATTGGACGAGTATGAATTGCTAAAAAGAAAGATAACCAATTAGACAAAATCAGTGATTATATAAATACCACACAACGTTTCTGGAAACCTTGTTCCTTTCTTCAGGTGCATAAAAAAACGCAGGAGCATGGCGAGGCACAACTGCACCTGAAGAAAGGAACGAGGCTTCCAGAACCGTTGCTTGGTATTTATATTATCATTTAATATGTCTGTAATTGGCTATCTTTCTTATTTTGAATTTTCAATCCGACGTAATTTTTTCATTTCGAGTATGAATTATACAGACTCTTACGTGTGACGCTGTGACGAATCGGCCAGGGAGATTAATAAAACAATTAGAGAAAACTTAGCATATAAACTTTTTATCAATGTTGAAACATCGAAAAGAAACGTGAACCTAAAAGTAGATTATAAAATTAACAACCATTAATAAGAGAGTGAAAATAAGTTCGTCAATATTCTAAGTAAATTCAGTATAAAATAGAAAGCAAGTGAATGGCGACAGGGTCTTTAAATCACGTTTCGTTCGTCCAACACAACTTTGTCAACAATCCTCATTTTCAATTTTGCGAATTTCTTCATATGTTCGCCACTTATCCTGTTTGTTTATGATAGTTAAAATATGAGGACGTCACTTCCGTGGGGTAAAAACACTCCGTGCTTTTCAGAAGGTTCTGGAGTCTTCTCTAAAAAGATGCATATTTTGGATGTAAATCGTGGTTTATACTTGTGACAAATTTGACGTTAGAACTATTATAAAAGTTCTAAAATACTCATTTTTAAAAAACAGTAGATGATTGGACAGTCTAAACCAGTGATCGGCAACCTATGAATTTTACAGCCCATTAAATAATTCTTAGTTAATTTCCTGCTAACATTTTATAATAAAATTGAAAGTTTCTATTTAATGTATACGTATTTATATAATATGTAATCTAAAATAAAAGTGATGTGACCCAACAGAAAATATTTTTGTAAAAAATAATTGCTAAAACGTTCAATTTGTAAAATAAACGTTGCCGGTATCTGGTCTAAACCTTGGCATTGCTACTCTTTGCAATTTTCCGTTTTTGTTTCTTCTGTTACGGAATTATAACTTGCGTTATGAGATCATAAAGTTCCTTAGTTTTGATTACAACTTTTTAACTGCTCGTTAAAAAAAAACATAGTACGAGTAAAGTTTCATCCGTCTGAGAGTAAGGGACACAAAATCAGTAACCGCGTTGGAGTTTAAACAATAATTTTAACTTTTGGCGAAAGTTGGTTAAGATATGTGTAGTTACATCAATATTGATATCACTGTAGATCATTTAAATATTTTTATTCCTACGATTTTAAACCTGATCTTTACATTTTTTATTTATTACATTTTGTCTGGAACAATGTTTTTGATGTTTAAAAGCCAAATATACCGTAACTTAAATAAACTTTTTCTCCAGCGGAATAACTTCTTAATTTCTTAAAATACTTTCGAATTCATTAACACAAACCTCGATGACTATCTTCTTCATTTCGGATGATGGACTAATTATATTTACACATGAGAATTTTAACTTCACAAGTGTGAAACGATGATTTTTTTTTATGGTAACAGGCTACATGAGGGTAATTCACATAGTGGCAACTCCCCTTTAATAGCATAGTAATGGATTTGAAAGGGGGGATGCAGAAGGGTAGAGGAAGGTAACCAAGGGTTAACTAGGGCCCCGGGGCTATAGTTTAAGGATCCTATCCGGCAATTAGCCTAAAAGTGATGCAGGGAAAACCCTAGAAAAACCTGTATCAGGTAGGTCGGGCATTTGGTACTTGTCCCACGCCCTTCCGATGGCGGGAGAGGGGTTAGCTGTGGGGTCACAGCTTTCCCCCTCCGTGCCTTAACCGGTTTTGGAGGCAGCTGGCCGACTATTCCAATAGGAATAGCGGACAACTCTTACCGTATGCCCAAGGTCTGCGACCCCGGAAGATACACCTCTCAAAACAGGCCGAGGTGCCTCGGCATGTGGGAACCTTAGTTCAAAAACCAGAGAGATGTGAAGATAGCCTCCGCCAGAGCTTTCTGTTGTGAAACGATGACTTTTTTTTTTAGGGCAACAGGCTACATGAGGGTGATGCACATTGGGCAACTCCCCTTTCATAGCATAGGAAGGGATTTGAAAGGGGGGATGCGGAAGGGTAGGGGAAGGTAGCCAAGGGTTACTAGGCCCACCGGGCTATGGTTTAAGGATCCTACCCGGCATTCGCCTAAAGAAATGCAGGGAAAACCCTAGAAAAACCTGCATCAGGTTGTTCGGGCATTGGGTACTTGTCCCACGCCCTTCCGATAGCGGGAGAGGAGTGTGCTGTGGGGACGAAGCATTCCCTTCTCCGTGCCTCGATCAGTTTAGGAGGCAGCTGGCCGACTATTCCAATGGGAATAGCGGACAACTCTTACCGTATGCCCAAGGTCTGTGACCCCGGAACATACACCTCTCAGAACAGGCCGAGGTGCCTCGGCTTGTGGGAACCTTAGTTCAAAAACGGAGAGGAAAAGGCATACCCAAAGGTAGCCCCTTCGTATCTCTCCTAAAAGGTTCTGCCCGCGAGAGAACATCCCTCGCAAGTAACCTGCGAGAAAATTCTCTCGCAGGCTATCTACATTTAAACGATGACAATAATTTATTGCATATAACAATTAGTAGCCTATTTCTAACTGCGGACGAAACCAACAAAATTCTTTCTAACACTATTTAGCGATGAAATACTGGTTAAAAGGTTGACCAAAATAATTTAGTTTGTATGTAGAGGACAGCGGCTTAATTCCTGGGCTTTCACAATAATGCTGAAATTAAATTAAAATACGAAATTCTACGTTTAAGTATAATAATTATATAAGTAGCAAAAAAAAATCAGAAAAAAGAAGTTCTAAATAAATACCATACAACGTTTCTGCAATCCTTGCGGATTTCGTGAGGCCTTTTGAATACGTCACCTAGTTTTTTGCATTTTGTCGTTCTTACGGCTCTTGCGTTCCTTAAGTGACGAAAGCAACATGGATTGCAGAAACATTGCGTGGAGTTGATTTTATCATTTGCTTTTTGTCTGTTATTGGCTACTTATTCATCTAATACTGAAATCAGTGGGCAATCTATAAGTCAATCATAATTATTAAATTAAAGCAACACGTTACATACAAATTAATTCATTTTTACAACTCATTTAAAAATAAACTTGAGTAATATGTATTGTAAATGACAATCAAATATGGCATTAACTCTATGTGGTTGCATGAGAATGGGATAAGGTTCAATTTATTGGGAGAAAGTCCTGTGAAGGAGAAAAAGCGGCAAGCTTTCTTCTATACACAGTCATTACGTAGATGTATCTTAATATGTCCATAAATTAAACGAACAAATTTCTCAAATAAAACATAACGTTTAACCAATGCATCTTGGTATGTCATTAATTGAATGAAAACAGCTCAACCACAGAAGTTTTTGGAATTTTTATGGAGAATGTCATTTTCACTGCTAGACTAATAATTACTATATTCTAACGACATGGTTTAGTAAATCTTACACTTAATGAACAAAATCATGAACCAAACGCAGTCTATAACAATAAAGAGACTGGTCATTAAAATACATACCTTAAAGTTTTACATTCATCATAGTCGCATTTATGTTTATTTTATTTGTTTTTATAACAAAGTGTTTACTTTTAATGTTAAATATAGCCATACACAAATATATGCTTGTTTACTGGTGAAACAGAATAAAGGAAAAGATCATTGTTTGCGACAGTCAGAAGTAGGTGTATTTATGTTTACTAGCAAGACTTGCTTGGCAAGTGAATCACGATTCTTGACCAGAGTATCTCTGGCTGGCACGAGCTCTTTGGCGCCAGATAAAATACGCAATTACTTGAGGAACGGTGTGCCATTTTCATCTTGTAATCCAGAATCTAAACAGGCACGGGAATGTGACTGACTTCCACCTTGAGTAATGGTCAATCAACAGAGATGCAACATATTTAAAACCTTCATTTGTTCCCACTTGTTCGTGCTGTGTGTTACAAAAGTATACTACTTTTTTAATTAAATATTTAATTAACCAGCACAAATTAAAAATTTTACAACTTCATGCTTATGCAAAAATAAAATTGTTGTGTATTTTAAATGTGGTGACTATAAATGACTGTTTTTTTAAAAAAAAAATCAAATTAAACAAAAATATGTTCTTACTTTTTGGACATCCTGTTCTGAGATAAATAATACGAAACAGCCTTCAGAATAATAAACTGATCCCTTGAATGGTTATAAACGACGGAGTATACTGTCACAATGCCAACATTCATGTCACATTCTAGAGTCGTATAGATGCGACTATGTATGTAACCATCCAACTGATTCTCGGCTTACTTGTTCGCCATTTGAAACCAGTTTAGTCGTCGCATGATTGCTTACAGAAGCAATCAGACAACATTTACATCCCCGACAACCCTGTTTCTCCACAGTTCTAGTGTTTGTCCTTCTCGGTGAGGCGATTTGTTTATTCCTTCAGAATTTTTTTTATTGTGCTCAGTTATACTTTCTAAATATTACAGTAACAATCATTATTGCGCGAAGTATATTTTAATTTCCCGTCTTACAGATATTTACTAATTTATGTTACTATTAATAGCATGCATAATCTGAAGATATTTAAAGTATTCTCCGTTAGCATGCTTTCTTATCTTGTATATTAGGATAATTAAATATAATTTTCTGAATTTCATAAATTATATCTGATTTAACATGGTTTCTAATAGAAAATTTCCTCAAATAAATATTACTAAATAGTGAACGGAACGTTTTTCAGAAATATATTAAAAGGATAGTCAGTAAATAATACAATCGATATTTAATAGGAACTAAAAACTCAATGTAATATATGGTTTTAGAAAGCATGGAAATATTGTGTAAAATACGGTTAGCAACATTTGCCATGTAGTAACCGCTTTCATTCTGTGCTACAAAATATATTATTAGACAATAAGACCAGTAGCTACGTTCAAAAAAAAGGCGTCCACCAACAAAAAGGTCGGATATTTATTTTATTTTCCAACTAGTATATGTTGTGGCCATTAGTGAAGAACGAAGTTATCCAATTCGAAAGGCTTCGGGAAAGGTTTCTGTGACCTAAAAACATCTAAATATTGCACCCCATTTCAGTTTTTCGCTAATAGCAAAAACAAGAGCATTCTATTGAAAAAAAAATTTCAATAAAAAGTTGTAGAGCATAAAATGTTGCATCGAATTACGACATTCTGTCGAACGAAGTGGTAGAAATAGTTCGTCAAATTTACGACATTTTACGTCACTTTCGAAAAGAATGAAGTTTTTCGTATTCCTAGTGCTGATATCACCATAATGGTCGGCAAGTACACTTATTTCTCATCGAAGAAGAGTTTTAGACAATTTAATTCTCTTTCCAACTAATTAACTGGTTTTAAAAATCCATTGATAATTGCCAAAAATACACCCATTTTTCTGGCTGTATACCGCTTTTTTTCTTCTTTTTTTTTAAGTCAACAGGCTACATGAGGGTAATTCACGTTGGGCAACTCCCCTTTAATAGCATAGGAAGGAATTTGAAAGGGGGGATGTGGAAGGGTAGAGGAAGGTAGCCAAGGGTTAACTAGGGCCCCCGGGTTATATTTTAAGGATCCTACCCGGCATTTGCCTAAATAAATGCAGGGAAAACCCTAGAAAAACCTGCATCAGGTAGGTCGGGCATTGGGTACTTACGATAGCGGGAGAGGAGTTTGCTGTGAGGACGCAGCATTCCCTTCTCCGTGCCTCGACCAGTTTAGGAGGCAGCTGGCCGACTATTCCAATGGGAATAGCGGACAACTCTTACCGTATGTCCAAGGTCTGTGACCCCGGAACATACACCTCTCAGAACAGGCCGAGGTGGCTCGGCTTGTGGGAACCTTAGTTCAAAAACGGAGAGGAGAAGGCATCCCCAAAGGTAGCCCCTTCGTATCTCTCCTACAAGGTTCTGCCTGCGAGAGAACATCCCTTGCAGGCTTTTTCCCAATCGGCTGTATACCGCCGGACCGGTTGCGCTAATATTATGGCGCTGATGACGAGTACCTGGAAGAAAGAATATCAATCATAACTGGGGACCCCGAGTCCGAGCATTTTTGCTCTTTTCTTCCTTGCAAAAGAATATAGATACTCTTTGAAATGCTGGACACTTTCTTCCTCTTACAAAAACAATACTCTTAAATATTTTAATATGCTCTGCAAGTTTCACCCTCATCATGTAATCGTCCTTAGCGTCACATAACCGTGACATCGAATGGTGAAATTGCGCAAAAAAAACGACGTTCTGGATGCAGATCTTCAGTAAATATTTAACATTCCTCAGTAAACAGCTCCATAAACGTGGCTATAATCGTATATAGTAATCCACAGTACTCACAAACCATCGACCGTGAATCCGCTTCATTTACTTAGTCCATTTACCGGTTATAGTTTGTTTTCAGCATGACGCCTATTGGAAAACCTTGCATCTTCACCATATGTCGATTAATAGATGTGCTAATTACGAATATGTAATTATTTAACAAATAAAATTTTACTATTTTCATTATCGGCGACGTAAATATGAGGCCATTGCATTATAGCTTAATTTTCCTACAATGCTTGCTTGCTAGAGTTGCATTGTTGCTTCAAGGCAGCATTGAGACGTACGAAACTTGGAGATTCTGAGTTACTCGGAGGAGGATTGAGGAAGGTGTGTTTTGAGGATTCCGTATTCAGAGTTACCGGGACCACGACTGAGTAAGTGTGATTTTGAAGCTGAGAAATGTTGTATTAAAAGTCCCCGGTTTTGGAATTTCAAGTCGCCTGTGTGGAATTATATTTCGTCTATTGCCACGTTAGAGTAATTATCCAAGTTTTAGAGAACAAAGCTATCAACTGTGATTGTTCAAACAAAGTTATCAACAGTTAGGATCAGAAAGTGATTTGTTTTTGCAAACTAAAATATCTTTAAATTCAGTGAAATATGGCCTTTTTGTGATGCGTTTAAAAAGAACAAGTGAGGTCGAGCCCAGATGAACAGTTAAGGGTAAAGTAGACAAAAAGGAATTTTCTTAATTGTAAACCTTATAGTGTAAATATAATTAATCGTCAGATTTCGAATTTCGATCTATTCATTTAAAATAATAATTTAAGTCAGGAATATTTTTGCCTTGTAAGATTCAATTGTCCTTTATGTAACTATTTTTATTGGAGGCCCTGAAAATTAAGCTGTGGTACAACAATATCAATTTGTAAAATTTCAATGGAGATAAAAATTTATTTTATTAAATTAGTTTGTTATATTTTAAATTGTTGTTTTCATTTCAATCCTTTCATTTTTAACTATTAATTTTTTCATTACAAAATTGGCACATCAACGTATGGCTCATCTTCATTTAAAATCAAATTAATCAAAAAAATTTATTATTACAGATTTGATTCTCCAACGTGGGGCTTGTTCTCAGTAAATTTTAATTTAAATAAATTTTTTGTTCATTACAATATACATATATATATTGTTATAATCAACAATGAAGCCTTTAATTATTTAATTTTAATATAAAATATTTGCCTCTCGTTGAAGCTATTTATGTAATAATCAAATGGACGGCTTTTTATTAAATGAAAAGATCAAAATTAACAAACAAAAGATTTATTTATTTTGTGGAAATAAGTAAAAAACAATTACAATTTAAAATATTAATTTCTCAGGGCCTTCACTGGGTTTGATAATGTACACGACAATTTGATTTAAAAATCTCATTAATAAACAAATCACATTCATCTAAACAATACGTCGATAGAAATAAATTAAAAGAAAAGAAATTAACTTGAGAATTAAAATAGAACGAAATCTGACTTCTACCTTTTAATTACGTTTACATAAATCATTATTTTGTAACTTTTTACTCACATCTGTCCTGCTGGTTCCAGCATCCCTTTTGTTTTCGGAAGTACACTATTGCAAAAAAAAAATACACTGATTCTAGTATCGGCTCACAGATTTTACACTCTTTAAGTCAACCTTGATAGGCTCCCAGGAACTCGGATGATCCTCCTTTTTGTCAGCTATCTGGTGACCGCTTGCCTTGTATGAATCCTGTGATTCATAGATTTGCTAGTCTTTTTACCGCTTGGGACTTAAAACTGCAACTTTACTATTCCTGGCTGGCTATGGACGTAAACTGCTGACTTCCTTTCCTGGCTGACTACAAACGTAAAACTGCTTTTATTTAGCAAGTTTCGATGTAATGCTTCCGTGAATGTTTTTACTTTGTCTTCAACTCACAACTTTGTTTAATAATAATACATTAAACCACGGCTAGTCTCTGCTCTAGTATTATTCGTTTCGTTCTCTGTAATGTCCCGCCACTAACTAACTATTAGTGCTCTCCAGTTTTAGCGCGCATACGCCATTTTTGAACTTCCGACAAAGTAACAAAGCCTGGCTCCATTGTTGCTTTGGAAGTTCCTGCCACTACAATTAAATTTTATTAAAACCAATTCATGGCCTAATTAATTGGCATTACAATAAATAAATATATATATATATATATATATTACAGGGGATGAGTATCGAAAATTACTAATATTATTTTTGCAATTACACATATGGTGTTTATGGTGCGAGCATTGTTTTCCGATCATAATTTTATTTTCCTGCGACTAAAATTTTGATAATGACTTCCAAGTTTGATTAAAATTTATGCTCTCGTAAAAAATGTCAATCATTTTCCCCGAGATAAAGATTAATATTTTACTTCAGTCTGCATTATTTAGTTTTTCTATTATTTGATTAACACTTTTCGTGTTCTTTTCCTAGCTTGTGTTCTAAGTTGTCTGAGCTGTTAGAAAAGGCCGGATTACAGATCGGATCAGATTAGTTAAAAATCTTACGACATCTAAGTGAAGAGTTGGGTGTTTGAATTCTGTTAGCTGCGTTAATATTTCATTCCGTAACGATTTTATGTACCAAGTGTTCAAGACAAAAACGAGATAATAACTTACGAGACAACTTTAAATGCTAGTGTTCTTTAATTTTAATCTTTCGAAAATTGAAACTAATCAAGTATTGGTAAATCCGTCGTAGTGTATTTTAAGTCAGTAATGGAATTGTAGCCTCGGAATAGTTGTTATAATTTCATAAAAAAAATAATGGTTGGACGCTAAAAGTGAACGCGGTAGCTGAGACGAAAAGTGATTTAAATTTTGCAATGGGAACGAACTTCCGTATATGTAAAGTTTAAATACAAACATTTATCGGCTTTTTATCTTGAGAAAGATACATAATTTATATTCTATGCATAAGTATAAAGAAGTACTCTTTTCTGTGCATTGTATAGAACCGTATGATTTTAGTACATTTTTTCGCGTATGCATCAGAGGATTTGAAACCAATGTAATCGTAATACCTGTCTGCCTTTGTTCGCCTTTCAGAAGGAAACGCTAGAACCGATTTTGATGATAAATTTTTATCTTTAATATCCAGAACCCTAAGAATTTTTTTTAGGAGTGTCAAGCTGCAATCCGCCACCTTTAGACTTAATAGGGATCGTTCCAGTACGCCGGAATTTTGTTTGCTTAACAGAAAAACTGCTGAAAGGATTTTGTTTCTTTAATTGTCATTATTACGATTACAAATTAGTCTTCACAAGTCACTTACCGTTTTAAGAAGTATTTATTAGTAAGTAAACAGGAGTAGGCGATAAGATGGCGTCACAATAATTTTAAAGAAGTTAGAAGTAGTAATAAAAATAAAAACCGAAAAAAAAGGGGGGAAAAAAATTCTCGACCTATCACATCAATACAGAAAGTTTACATTATATAATTATTATATATATATAATTATTATATATATTATAATTAGGCCAAAACATAACCTTAACATCAACAATGATTTTTACTTCCGTACGAAGGACGGTCTCCCAGCTAGTACGTATATAACCGCATAGTGTGCAATGCTGTTATGCAAACGGTAACCGCTCAATGTGGCAATGAAAAAATAAATATTCCACCTGAATGCTTGTTTAACAGGATTCTTCTTAACTCTATTTCGTTTGTTTTTTTAAAAAAGAACTAAATTTGGTAGGAGATCCTTAGAGTGGAATAGATTCAGGTCTTGGGGCCTCAAAAATTATGGTAGAGAACCCATGGGGCTACGTAGGAACAAGTGAAGCAGAAGTTTATTGGGAGACCGTCTTAGAAAGGAAAGGACTAGTGTTGGGTATGTTATGCAAGCCTTGCGTAGTCATCCGGCCTCGAACAAAATTAAAAATCGTATACGGAGTTGACCATGTTTCTCTAAAAAAAACGATCCCATTTATAAAATCAGAGGGACTGTCGAACAAATATAGAAAACTAATGCACGAAAAAGTTATTCATCACAGGTAATGTAGTATATTACAAAAAATTAGTTAATTACGTACGTAAGTTTCAGCTAACACAGGCCTGCAAATTCATACTTGTTTTTTTTTGTATCGTTTCTGGTGTTGCCTATAGTTTTTTATTGCGCTGGATTAAAAAATGCCATGCTTCTCCCTCTATTACGTAAGGATTTTCTCCAAAGTAAAAATGAAAATTTATGCAAAACCAGCAATACATATAGAAAAATAGTATATCTTTAAATAAAAATATATATCACGTCCTAATTTTTAAATCACTTTAATGTTATAAATATATATATGTATATATTGTAATAATCAAATGGATGGCGTTAATTAAATTAAAGAAATGATTAATAAAATTTATTAACATTTAAATTTTTTTTAATTACGCTGGTTTTTGATCAAAATTTACAAAACTTTACTTTAATTATTTACAATTTATTTTGTTCTAGAGAATACACATCAATATTTACAGTCCAATATGTTGAAAATCTCATAATCTAAGAGTCATCACTGGGTTCGATAATTAGGACACGATAAATGAATAATTTGACTATTAACAATTTAAAATATAAAAAAATTAACCTAAAAACAATATGAAATATAAATGGAATGAAAGCTGAACTAAATGAACTCTGAACGAATTCTGATTACCCTTTTAATTATTGTTTACAAATTTATCAAAATTATGTTACTTACGAACCGTCGGTCTGGTACCAGAACAATCAATTTTTACCTCGTTCGGACACTTTTACACACTTTAATTTTTAATCATCAGGCCTTGGTTTTCACTGATTCTACACTTCACTTTAAAATTTGGCAAGATTGGGTGTATTCCGTTGACTGCTCCTCTCCACAACAATTTACCAATGTTCTCCTGGAACAATTACTCCACGAAGATTTTGGAAAGTTCTATTCTGACAAAACTGCTCTTAGTTTCCAATATTTACGCTGCAATACTTCCGTGAATGTTTTACTTTGTATTAATTCACAACTTTAACTGGTAATACATTAACGACGTCTAGTCTCTGCTCAAGTTTTTTTATTTGATCTGCTCCTAGCAATGTTTCTCCGCGAATTAACTATCGTAGTGCCTCCCGTGTTTTTATCGCGCATTTCCATTTCGGCATTTCATCAAAGCAACAGAGCTCACCGCTATTGTCGCTTTTGGTCGCTCAAATACCGCTAACAATTTAAATTATTTAAAATCAATTAATGGCTTAATTAATTGGCATTACTATATATATATATATATATATATATATATATAGTTTCAAAAATATATATATATATAGTTTCAAAAATCTTTTTAATAGGGCCTATATACATTTTTCCCTCGAAGCTTCGTTTCGAGCTTTTCCGTTTGTGGCTCATCTCTGTCCAGCATCCATGATATTTACATTCCACCGTCCTTGATATTTCCACTGTATTTCCTGGTGAAACCTCTCTCCCTGCTCCTCTCAATCACTGCACCAAGATTTTCGTAAAAATAGACCACATGTGAGTTCATGAAGTTAAGTTTTAAACTCATTGAGCATCTGAAGTATTTGAAACTTTTCAGCATGTTGTCTACGAATCTTTCAAAGATAGGATCTTTCTTGTTTCCCCAAAAACTTTGTTACAACTTTTCTGAAGGAATTCCACGCTATTCCCTCAACGTCTTCCATTAAGTTTAAAAGTTTTCGTCCTTCATAAGCTTCTGGATGTCAGATGGACCAAAACATCCTCCTTCAGCTTTGCTTAGGGCAGTTCCGGAAACTTGCAGGTTAGATATCTAAACGTACTACCGTCTTTTGGTAATGCCTTGACAAACTGCTTCATCATTCTGCGTTTAATGTGGAGTGGTGGTGAAAGCACTATTTCGGGGTCCACCAAAGACTCAAAGTAGACGTTCTTTTCCTCCTACCTTTATTGTTCTTCTTGACCACTCTTTCTGGACCCAGTGATGCGCTTTGTCAGGATTATCCCGTTCACAGAGAAAACAGGGGTATTTACTGTAGCCGCTGGTTGCCCGAGTATCATAGAAGTTACTTTCAGGTCCCCGCAAATGTTCCACTCGAATTCCTTTTAGTTGAGTTTCTCTTCGTTCTCCTCACCTTCCATGATTCACACGTTGAGTAATTTTGATTAGAAGGGTTTCTTATATTAATTTGTATCTTAGTTTATAGTTTTTATGATGAATCCTAAATTTGAAATACGTTGGAATGGAAGAAAAAAATCTTACGTGGTGGAATTTATTTAGAATTTTTCCTGTACTCAGCACCCAACATTCCATAAGAAATACCGTTCATTACACACACAAAAATTGCCGTAGACCTATGAAAATTATACAAGTGATGAGTACCATAACGACGTCTGCCCTCACAACGGATATACATTCTATATTTATGTTTGTTTAGGAATAATGTCTGCAAAACGTAAATAGTAAGTGCTACCCGAAACTGTTTTTATTAAATAAAGCTAACATAAAATATTTGTTCAGTGAACACAAAAAAAACACGTTGTCCGCCTTAAAATTTATCGCCATTTAAAACTTATAATTAACAATTTTCAGTCTCAATATTTTGAGGCTTTAGAACGCGATCATAAACATCTGCAATACTTCTATAAAATACTAAATTGGTCTTTTATGTATTTAAATAAATTCATAAATTTCATAATTTCAACGTCACTTTTTTTTACTGATTAAATATTTTTAAATAGCTGGAATGTAAATATTCTCTAACATTTCAGCCGTAGTTATATAATTTTTTAAAGATATTATACAGTAGTTACCAAATATTATATTAATATCCATGTTTTACATAATTTTGAATGTTTAATAAATATCAATTAAATATTTCAGTAAGTTTTTTCAAAATTATAGTTTACCATTCATATGAAAATTTATTTTAAATTTTCAATAATGACAGCATAATACATTCCAATTTAATTTCCTTCATTTCTATTAAATACAATGTTACTTAATATTTTGCAATTTATATAATTTTTTTAATTTTTTTTTTCAATAACTGCAGCTGAATGCACTCCAATTTAACTTCAGTCTTTTCTGTTATTTAAATACTATTCCTGATGGGTAATTTGTTAATAATAGGAATTAATTATTATCAGTTTAAAGAAACTAAATATTTAAATGAAATTTAAAACTTTACTCGGCTGATTTGATATTTATCTACAATGGTATATTTACCAATAACAACGACGACGTAATACAATTAACGAGATAATTAATGCGGTGCAACTGCCAAGTTAATAAATAACGCGACACAATACGAAAAACGTATTTGTACTACGCTAAATGTAATCGAGATATTTAATAATCTGACCATCATAGTCTTAAGCAAAGTTAATTCAAGGACGCCAAGGTTAGCCGCAGTCAAAGTTTTACTGCCTCCATTCGAGGAAATGGAAAAATATGCTAATGTACCCTAGATTCTATTCCACTCTTAAGGTTATTTTTGCTTCCATTTAACCCGTATTTTTAATTTCAAGTGTCCATGTTGTAATTATTCATAGTCATCGTTTTTTTATACATGCAAGAACCCTTTTGAATGCAAAGCTTTACAAGTTATTAATTACATTTTCTTCTAGAATTTTTGGTTAAATTTAATTTATTTTCCGGTCGAACATAGAAGTCTGATCAAATATAACTAGTTATATAACGAGAAAAAAATTAATCTGAAGCTGTAGTAGTCCCACAACATATAAGCTTATAATTTAAATTTTTACAGTTTTAAATTTCCCCTCTTTGAATTATGAATTTATTCATCTCTCATTATTTAGCATGACACACTGCATGTTCTCTAGTGCAACTTAACGATTAATCCACGTGAACAGCAAAAAAGTTACTTCACAGTTCCAAGACGCGCAGAATTTTTTTTTTGACGACATCTGCCGGCGTTCATATTCACCTGTGTATAGGTTTTCGTAAACTCTGGTGACATTTTCTTTTAGCAGAGGATAAGAGAAGATATTTACAATAAGAAATGGCTGAAACGATTCAAACAGCCACCATAAGCTACCTTGCCAATGCCACCACACGATTCGCAGCAAACTAACCATTGGCGAGTTTCAGACTTCTGAATTGACTGACTACGTCTGTAACATTTTCTACTTTCCACGAAGCACTCACTGTATAACTGAAAAGTATTTCCGAATAACGGCGACATGTTTTGCCTGACGTCACCCGTGCCTCAGACTGCTTATAGGAAAAGTTGGACTGAGGCAAACCATAAGTGATACAAAATAAATAATAAGTCAGAACAAGTTTGATGTAAAATATCCACATTGCCATTAAAATAAATACAAACACAGAAATTCTACGCTTCGTCCCTAATTTGGGACTTTACGAGATAGGCAAAAGGTTCAAAAAATAATCTATCTATATATATAAAAATGAATTGCTGTTCGTTAGTCTCACTAAAACTCGAGAACGGCTGAACGGATTTATCTTATCTTAGTCTTGAAATGTTCGTGGAGGTCTAGGGAAGGTTTAAAAGGCGAGAAAAAATCGAATAATTTCTGGGAAAACCCTAAAAACAGCCCTTTTCTATTTCCCATACAAACGTTTTCTAAATAAAATACAAATCTACACCAGTCGAGAAATTTTCACCAAATTTCGTACACGTGTTCTTTGCGACCAGGAAACAAACACTGTCGGGGTGAGACGCGTCTTCCACCCCCAGAAGCGGGGGTGGAAATATTTAAACATACTAAAACAGCCGATATTTGAGTCGGATAAATATTTTTAGGGGTTAAAGATATTGATAGTGTTTCTACCTATGTTATCTGAATACAATTTTCATCTCCTACGCCCTGTAAAAAGGACACCCTTCGGGTTTGGGGTGGAGATGCTTTACAGTAAAATAACGCGAATACAACCGAGATTGGAGTCAAATCAAAGGTTTTGCAAGTCACTGTGCTTAGTTACGACATTCAAATTGGCATTTACCCCTCAGATGCAGGGGTGGGGGGGGGGTGCAAATTTTGGAACATGCAAACACCGCAGATATTTGCGTTGAAGAAATATTTTTCAGAGTTAATTATAATGATTAGAGTTCGAGTAGCGTTACATAAAAATTGCGCAAAAGCAGCCGAAATTGGAGTCATATCGGGGGTTATAGATAAATGACATCTCGGGCAACGCCGGGCACCCAGCTAGTTAGTGATAAAAATTTCTTCAGTGATGTTAAATTTTACCATTCATTTGATTGAAAAGAGCCAATATCTTTAACATGTGAAAATTCTGAATTTGGCGCGATTCTTCTCCAATCCGCTACAATAACAGCTTCCCAAGTCAACTGGTGGCAGCACTGCAACACCTTTCAAAATAGCAGACATTGACGTACGTATTAGACAGCGACGGGTGATTGTATTCTTAAATGCGAAAGGTGTAACGCACATTTGCATTCACGAAGGGATGAAAAATGTGTATGGTGGTGCATCTGTGGATGTCAGCACAGTTCGGCGGTGGATTCGTCGCTGGAACGAAACTGAAGGGCACACACCGTTGGCTGATGAACAGCGAAGGCCGGTTACTGCAGTGACTCCACGCAACCATCAGTGAGTCGAAGAGCTTAGTCGAGAGTAACAGGCAATTAAAAGTGAAATTTTAATAATTAATTATGCTGTGTAAATATCATTCAATTGTCTTTACAAATAAAAGAAAATATAGGAGGCATTACTTATAGACTCCCCTAAAGCTTAAATTGGAAAGTGCCATTTGGATAGAGTATTTTCGAACGAGGATTTTTTCTTCACCCACCTCCCTCCCCAGTTTTTTAAAAATATATTTTACAAATCCTGAAAATTCAAATGCAACTTTTAAAGTAATATTTTAAATGCATTTGGTGACATTCATAAGTTTTTCTTGTATCTTCTTGCTTTCCACACATTTTCACATCGTTATCTACTTTTATCTTCCTATCTTTATGTTACACTATTATTTGTACGAAATCCAGTTTATTTATGAGGAAATAGTTGGGTATAAAATTTAAGTGCAATTCGCGAAGCACTATGACATATGCAGGAATGAAACGCATGTCGTGCAGCTATTAAGCATTAAAATAGCAACACGAATAATTACCAAGAAACGAACTCAATCCGACATAACAAAAAAAACTTGCCCCAAATCGATTACTTAGCGGAAGTGTTAACGATCTGGACTTGCTGGAAGCCTTGTTCCTTTCTTCAGGTGCAAAGAAAACTAAAAAACAGAAGAACCTAGAGCGAAACAACTGTGCAATTCAGTTGACAAAACTCAAAAGTGTGTGGTATTTATATCACTTCTTTTGTCTGTATTTGACTATTTATCCCATTATTACTTCTAATATCATTTATATCTGTTTCCTCATCCGTGAGCTAATGGAATTAATAAAATAAATAAATCGATAAAGATCATGAAATTAAAAATAACGTCTTAACAATATTCTAGATTAATCTCAAATAATTGTATTTATATCAAACTGCAAATTTAATCAACGATATGGGATATGGTAAATTTTGGGATTTAAAAGAAGTTTAGACGCGAAACGCAATAAAGTGAAGAACCCGTCGAATCTTATAAATATTTTAAACTCATTTTTTCTGGACGTGTCTTCCCTCACGTATTTGCACTGCCAACACGTGCTGATGCATTTATTTTTCACAGAGGTTTTCCTCGATTTGTAGCTTCATCTGTTTAGTCCCTTGCAGTCCTCACCTGGATGTATTTCTTCAAAACGTGTCATTGTTCCATTTTTCCGGCATTGCTGCTGCGCTAACGTTTCAAAATCAACCGATTTATAAATTCGTTGAACACAATTTTTTTCACGTATTTTAATTTTAGATACGCAGAAAACAGTATGGGACAAAGCAGAGGGAGAAACACTGAATACCTTTGACCCAGAAATATATTTATCCGACGCAAATATCGGCCGCTTCAGCTTGTTTGAAAATTTCCACAACATAATTCTGAATGCATCAATAAAAAAATATGGGGATGGAGTTGAATAATGTGCGTCCATTCAAAAAAAAATTACAACATTATCACAGATGAACCCATCAACTGCTTAAAGGCTGATGGTTGAACAGAGCCTAAAGTTTATTTTTCTTGCCGGGAAGGACGACCAAAGAGAAACATTTACTGGTGGAACGTAGAAGTTTATAGCAACAGCTGCTGGTGCCTTCACTATGGTCAATAATATAAGATTGTATGTCGTGAGTGAGTACAGCTGCGATACACATTAAGAAACAACGGGGAATTAATGTCTTGGATTCCATTGGCATCATAAATCGTTCCTTCAGTTTCCAAGGGTGGGCTTGTGAAACAAAATCCCATTTATGAATGATGCATTTCTGATATAGAATCATTGCACATTTAAGGAATTATGAATCACAGAGAATTTGTATAATTTATGCGCACTTTTTTTCATCAACCGAATCAAATTTATGAATTATAGTCAATTTGTATAGTTTATGAATGTAAATTCACTAACTTTCATCCAGCCACAATCTTTAAGTTATATATTGCAGCAGAGACCTTGGGCATACGTTAAGAGTTGTCCGCTATTCCCATTGGAATAGTCGGCCAGCTGCCTCCTAAACTGGTCTAGGCACGGGGAAGGGAATGCTGCGTCCCCATAGCAAACTCCTCTCCCGCTATCGGAAGGGCGTGGGACAAGTACCCAATGCCCGACCTACCTGATGCAGGTTTTTCTAGGGTTTGTCCTTCATTTGTTTAGGCGAATGCCGGGTAGGATCCTTAAACCATAGCCCGGGGGCCCTAGTTACCCTTGGCTACCTTCCTCCACCCTTCCGCACCCCCTTTCAAATCCCTATCCTATGCTATAAGAGGGGAGTTGCCACTATGTGTATTACCCTATACATACCCTGTCTACACCAAAAAATAATAATAATAATAAATTTTATATTGTGATGCCATCAGGTAGTTTAAAACTTCTGTTAAATGCCCTCACCACACGTTTTGCTACTGTAGCAACCCCTATCTTGGGGATTTCCTCAGCCACAAAAATAATGAAGCTAAATTAAGTCCTAGCAGGTTCTCGCTTTGCAAAAAAAGAGGGAAAAAACCGAAGATAAGTAGAGGAATCATTTAATGAAAATGATGTTCCTCTCCCTTCTAGCAGTGAGTGTACTGGGAGTGAATTACACAAACTTAAAGAAAAAATTGCCTAGAGTAGTAAAAAAGAAAAATAATTAGTTCGCTACCAGAATGATTCTGTAAGGTAACATTTTCTTTCTTTGAACACTAGACATTGTTTTGTTTTTTTAAAAAATCTACATTGTAACAAAAAATAGTCAAATAATTTTTCGCGTTTAAACAACCCAAAATGTTTGTATGTTTTAAAGTTTATTAAATTCAAGTACAAATACTCTATTAAGCTATTATTTACTAATCTTTGCCCAGTTTTTGCTGTGTGTTACAACACTAAGGCGTCTGAGTCAAGTGTGTGTCGTACTGTGTATTTTGGCGTTGGTCCTTATTTAAAAAAAATACTTCTGATTAAAACAATGATGATATTTTGTGTGTTTATTACCACGAACTAAAAGGGAATTTTGTGAAAATTTCAGTTTCTTTTTTTAGTCCTTTACGAGATATACCCGTTTGTGACTCTGTAATTTTGGGAGAAATTGCGATATTTCAAGACCTGTAAAACCTAAAGGAGGAATTTAAAAGGTGTAAAATTATTTTTAGCTCTTGTCCTCTTATGTCTCAAGGGAAGAAAAATTGCTTCTGTGGAAAAAAAAAATCCTAAATTCTTCACTTTCTTCCAATTGAAACTAATTTTTAAAGTTAAGTTTTATGTTATTTATTTACAACTTAAGCCATTTTGGGACGAACATGGTTTATAGATGGTTTTATTGAGAATAAGTTGGTTTTTATTTCAAACAGATATCTCAATATACAAACTTATCACTTCCTTCTGAAAACTCAAAAAACTGCCGATTCTCAAAGTGTCGTCTAACATCAAAAGAAGCAATACTAAAATAGAAAAAAAATATTTTTTCTACTCTCAGATACATACATCAAAAGAAAATCCGTGTGTAAACATAAAATAAAATCTCTCAGCAACACCCATTGGTTGATTTCATATGAATTGACGCTATACGTTACTCACCAATCAAATTATTCCGTAAGAAGAGTAACAGACTAGAAAAGTCAAATAAATATCGAAATATTTTTTTAACTGACGCACTTACTGGTCGGTAATTCCCACAATGCCAATAGGTCGTCATTGTACTTTATTTTTAGGGTAACAGGCTACATGAGGGTAATCCATATGGTGGCAACCTCCCTTTAATAGCATAGGAAGGGATTTCTAAGGAGGGGATGCGGAAGGGTAGAGGAAAGTAGCCAAGGGTTAGCTAGGGCCCCCGGGCTATAGTTTAAGGATCCTACCCGGCATTCGCCTAAAAGAAAAACCTGCATCAGGTAGGTCGGGCGTTGGGTACTTGTCCCACGCCCTTCCGATAGCGGTACAGGAGTTTGCTGTGGGGACGCAGCATTCCCTTCTCCGTACCTCGACCAGTTTAAGAGGCAGCTGACCGACTGTTCCAATGGGAACAGACAACAACTCTTACCGTATGCCCCAAAGCCACCACGCTAAAAGGTTAATACATTGTAAACCTAACGCGAATAGGAGCAATATGACCATCTCTACATCACAACAAAAACGAACCTCCTGTATGTGACCAGTGTAATGCCCCGATCTCAATCTAACACCTAATCAAGTTCTGCTCAAGAAGAGAGACTGGAAGAAAACGACATCAACGAGAGTACGCAATCATAATTTCCCACGAAGATAATTCTTTTTAAAAACTTATTTGAATAAAGAAAGGTATCTCAAAAAAAAAATTACAGGAAAGACGATTGCAACGTAGCTTGTGGAGCAAAAGAAACCATAACGTCAAGCAGCCTGTGTAGGAGCAGTCTACATGAAAGTATCTTCATCGACTCGTGATACGGGTACACTTTTCATTTGGATAGCTCAAAGTGACGCAGTTCAACTACTCCCTCAATGTTAAATTTACGTATGATTGAAAATAATTAATAAGATAGAAAACCAATTCAGTCAAAAAAGTGATAATATAAATACCACACAACGTTTCAGGGATCCTTGTCCCTTTCTTCAGGCGCGAAGAAGAGCCTAGAGCGACACAACTGCAATCTTCAGTTGACAAAACTCAAAAGCGACGAAAACGCAACGAGAATGGGAGAGCCGAAGGGTTAGCGTAACAGTAATGGATCATAGCAATTATTAAGTTTTATAGTGTTTGTACATTAATAGCTGTGATGTTTGATTTAATGTGAAACATCTCTGGAATTGTACCTGGTGTCAATGTCTTAAATCTAAGCATTTTGCCAATCAAATATATGTTTAGAATTGATTATATGTTTGGATACTACAGATTGTTTATCAATGGAAAGTTTGATATTAAATACATGTTTCTTGATACATGTATTAAGGGAACGTTTTGTTTGCCCTGTGTAGCAGTAATTACAATTAGACCAAGATTTTTTGTTAACTACACAATGTTTGCTGTAGGTGTCAAGTGTGTCCTTATAATCAATTCTAAACATACATTTGATTGGCAAAATGCTAAGATTTTAGACATTGACTCATTTCAGAAATGCTTCACATTAAATCAAACATCACAGCTATTAATGTACAAACAGACACTATTAAACGTAATAATTGCTATGATCCCTTATTATTACGCTGAACCTTCGGCTCTCCTATTGTCGTTGCGTTTTCGTCGCTTTTGAGTTTTGTCAACTGACGAGCAGTTGTGTCGTTCTAGGATCTTCTTCTTCGCACCTGAGGAAAGGCACAAGGGTCCCAGAAACGTTGTGTGGTATTTATATTATCACTTATTTTTCTGAATGGGATACCTTTCTTATTAACGATTCCCTGAATGTACCTTAAATTCGCTCGTAATTATACACATAATATTTTTCTTAATATAAAGTCCTATAGGAAATTGATACAAATTAAATTTTATAATTTACTGTAAAGTTAACTAATTTTATTATGTCACCGACACTTCACGTCCTCAACAACCACGTCCATAAACAACACATAATCGGATAGTACGTCTTCAACGTAAATTATAGATCAGACTATATTCACCATTGTCACCTTGCCTTTACAACGACTTGATACGTTCTAATATCTCAAATTTCTAACCGTTCCTTACCGTTTTTTTTATTAATATACAGAAAAAATTTTAATCCGAAGATTTTACAATTGTGATATAATTTTGAAGACATTAACATGTTACAATTATCTTGAAGAAATTTCCTTGCTTCTTGAGTGAGTAGTTGAGGAAGTTATGAATTATTTATTTATCTATAAATATATATACAAACACAAACATACATATATTCATACATACACATATACATATTATATATATATATATATACACATACATACATGCGTGTGTTAATTTGCTCTGGTTGTCAGGTCAATTTGACGTTTTCTTTTTAGCCTTCTGAGAGGTTTAGGTGGAGGAGGATGGGATTCTGTATTTGAGATAATGGGATTGAAGTGGTGGAGATTTCTATGACGTTGGATTAGGGTGGTTTGAATTATAGTTTTTTGAGTTGAGGGAATATTAAGGTCATTGTGGATTCTAGAGTTAGTAACGTACCAATAACCTTCACCTGGTATTTTTATGACCGAAATTTTTTATCTGTATGTTCACAGAAACGTTGTAAATGTTCAATTCGTACGAAATGTTTGAAAAATAAAAATATGTCCAAGTCCGAAATATATAATGTTATCGGCTGGTGCACTAAATTAAATAAAACAGTCCGGTTGTTTCGTCCATAGTTACGTATTTTAATGTTTAGAAAACAGATTCCGTTATAAAAAAAAAATGTAACGAATCTAGTGTATAGTAGAAATGAGATTGAACGAGGACAGCGAGTAATGCAATCTTAGGGCAATTAATGAATGTTAATTGGCCTCGACGCCTAAAAACTCCCAGTACGAAAACCAGTTCCAACAGCTGCAGAGCCGTTACAGGGTACGCATTGTTGGGACCAGACACACACGCACCTGCTTCCAGGGATCTGGGGGGATCATTGTTTAGTAACACCTCCTACAAGTTGGAAATGTCACCCCCCACGCGTCTACCCGCGAAACTAGAGCCCGCTCGTGTTGTTGGCGAAAGCAAGTTTGGAACAATGACTGCGTAAACACTCTCATTTTGACTTTAATCGGTGAAATAAGATTTTATTGATTTACACATTCAACGGAATGTAAAATTCTATGTAAACAAAAATGTAGAAATAGTCGTTAATGCTAAGATTGACAAGCCTAAATGTCTATTCAAAATTAATTAGACTTTAAAAAAAGTTTGCATCTAACAATTCCGAATACACGGGCATAATTACAATGGTAATAAATTCATTGTCAATCACAACATGTATTAAAATATTTCGTAAGTTCCGTCGGGTATGACATTTTGGAAACTAGCAGAAATCGACTGGTACGCGGAATAGATGGTACTAAATCCTTTGATTGCACGTAAGGAACAGAAAAATAAAAGCCACCAATACATTTATTCGCAATTAATTTTATCACAAAATGTTTTCCGTATTGGCTACTTCATCAACTATTCGTTAATTTTAATCTAGAACAGATGTTATATGTTCAGAACTGTGGACAGGTCGCATGCATACGTAAACCGGTATTTTTTAAATAAAAAAATTAAGAACGAAACGAACGGATGCAAAAGTTCGTTGTCAAGACCGTACCCACAATTTGACGACGCTATCATTAAGCATATGCGTTAAGTTCTTTTTATCCATGGAAAGTGCATGTCAGTGATGAGAAACAGCCCACGTATACATTCCTTTAAATATTAATGTTAGAGTTATCCAGCAGAACTATTTTCGTGGATTTTGACGCTTTATTTAAAACTTTTAAAATAATAACATTAATTTATAAACTGTTTAAGATGTTAAATTTTATTTTTGAATGTACAGGGTTATCCGACAAATTTGTCTACTGCTTTACATAACTTCTAAATGATGAATTCAGAAAGACGAAACTGAGATATCGCAACTCAAACACTAGAAAAATTTGAAAAATTCAATATTTAAAAGAATTTAAAGGTAAAAATATGAGGTTCACAAACTTTATTCTTGGAGAAATTAGCCTACGAAAATTGAATTTTCTTCAAATTTTCAATGGATAACTCTCCGAGTGTACGTGAAAAAATAGTAGTAAAGAGGTACGATTTATATGCCAAAATGTACTGAATACGATGCAGTTAATTTGAAAAGGATACTGGGTATTTTTTAAGACGTTGATACCTGTAAACACGAACAGCACGAGATCTACAACGTCCATTTTTGAACCGGACAAAATAAAAATTAAACAAAATTAGTTTTGAACTACGAAACAGAAGGGATCGCGCCAACAAAATGTTTGTTTTTTTCTGAGGCAACCCATTAATTTTTTTCTGGACCATTTCGTCGTAATGCGATAGCTTCATAAATAGGTTTAGACAGTTTTAAACAATCTCGATGCGATGGTAGAATTAAAGTATCGTAAAATTATTTCAGATTAACTAAACAAATTACAAATAAATTAACAAATTTCTACATTATAGATTATGATTAAAGTTAATGTTTTTTTAATCCTACCAAATTTGTTTACAAATTGCGTTTGACGTATGAAGAAAAGTCCTGATAATTTAACTACGTAAGATATTTATACTGTTCCATTAGGAGGAACTAATTAGTTATGAGTAGCGTATATCAGGAAACTATCAACTTATTTAATAGTAATATATAACTAAATTAACGTCTATTAAAAATACTGAAAAACTTCTTAAAACTTAAAATAGAGAAATAAAAACTAGGTTATTTCTTCTCATTTTTTCTATTTTAAGTTTGTCTGTACGAAGGTCGTTTTTAATATTAACAATTTATTCAAAGAGAAAACCAATTCTACATTTCTTAGTTCAAATTTTGCTTAGACTTTCAATTAAAGGTATGTTTTGCTTCAAAAATCCTGCTATAACGAATTATTTGGGGTAGAATTTGTCCTCTGGCCAATGTTAACAGCTTCGATGGTAAATACCGTATTCTCCAGTATATTGTGCAAAATTTTCGTACACGTCAACAATTCTGGTGGTTAGGAAACTAATAATTCATATAACAAAAATCCAACGGACTTTTGAGATATAAATTGCCCATAAGCATAACGGGATTGCTTATAAATATCCCTTTTTACTTTCAATTTTCGAAGAATTTTGTAAAACATAAAGCACTTTATTTTCGCATTTTATTTCTTCGACTAATGATTTTTATCTCCCCTACAAATTTATCACTAAAACAAAACTGTCTTCACTTCGTTCACAAACTGTGCGCCTTAAATAAAAACCACTGGTACTCATTCTGATGTTTTATACCTTCTTTCGTTTGAAACTTTGTTGCTCGTTACAGTAAAAAAATTAACCAACTCTGAACGTTTAGTAGCTGTGGAAATATAAAAATTTCGAATTGAAAAATGACTGCAATAACTATCGACAGACAAAGACGATTAAGACCGTGTTGAGCCCTTCTACGCTCACTAGATCAGCTTCTAGGCAAGTATATAATATGATAAAACAGACAATTGAAAAGTTTTATTAAATTGCGACAAGTTTCAGTCCGTACATGGACCCACTTCAGTCAAAGATAACATAGTAAAACATCATTTATAATTATAGCTAAGCTATAAAGAATAAATATAAAGCAGACAAATATTACTTAAAAACTTACGATTAATAAAATATGGGGCTGCAAGTAGCACTTCGTGATTCAGTATGTTTACATTAATGGTGTGACGATCATTTTTAATGTGTAACATATCCGATATTATTCTGTATTGATGTTTTCTATATCTAAAATACGAAAATTGTCCCAATTGATCTCGTGATTATCTAAAATATGTTTCGATACAACCGAAAGTTTATCTTACGTTAATTTTAACGTTAAATGTAAAAACAGAATCATCGAATGCCAGTTACAATCCCATGTTTTATAAATAATTTTTTGTTAAATTTCACTATGTCTACTTTATATTTATTCTGTATCGCTTAGTTTATAATTATAAATTCCTTTTCCGTACAATAATATCTTTATAATGTACATATCTCTGTATTTACTTTTACTATGTTATATTTTCCTAAAATGATCCACACGAAGACAAACGTGTAGCAATTTAAAAATTAATAAAATACATTTCAGGTGTCTGTTTTATCATGAAATTTATCTACACAAGACTTAAAACTTCATAAGAGTATATAATTTATTTGAAATAATAGAAAAAAATTAGACGTAACATTTTGGAAATTGGAATCTTAATATATAATAGATTAGTTTATTTTACAGAGTGGGTGTTTAATTTGTATGCATACTGTAAATATTATACTCTTGGTAACGTAAAGGATTTTTATATTACTATATTATATTTTTACGTTGCATTTTTATGTTGAACAGACAAATGTACCTTATAATTATTCTGTAATTTTATATAATGACGTATCCTATTTCTTCATTCGATGACTAATGGAATGAATAAATCATATCAAATAAATCCAAAGAAATATGGTACTCTAATATATTTGGCCTATCAACGAAGTTAACCAATATCATCAGAATTTTTTAAAACGTTTACAGGGTTATAACGCATGATATTTTATATTCCTAACACTTATTGCCCATAAATAATTCCGGTAGTGTGAAATTGACATATCGTAAATTGGTAGACAAAGTGAATATTGTTGTATTTATCTGGTCTCGTTGAAACGGCGATGAGTAGCTTCCTGACGAAAGTACGTGTTTTGCAGACTTTCTAAATTCCGCGTTGGCAAATAGAAGCGCGTGGGGCAGGCGGTGGCAATGGCCTGGCCTTGGCCAGACCGCTGTACGAATCTAATTATAGAACCGGAGTCCAGCTCGCGACGTGACCAAATCCATACCCTTACAAATGAACGGAACATGCAGGGAAATTATTCGGAAGCAGCTCACCAGGGGTGCGATCGACGAGTCACTGTGAAAGCCGGGCGACGGAAGGAGACTTTCGTCTTACGAAACTACGGAGTAGCTCCAAGCCGCAAATATTTTCAAGAGACGAATGGCCCTTGAGCAAGGGTGAGAGAATTTAATATTCCGCAAGTCACAGTTTATCTAATTCAGATTTAGAAATTACTTTTCAGTCGGCAACAAATTTTAAATGAATTTTGAAGTCCCAAATTTGTTTAATACCTAAATACTCCGCTAAATTGGTTCGTTGTCTTTTCCAGATCTGTTTGGTAATTTCAAGGAGTAGCTGCCAAGTGTCCGTCGGTGAACCTAATTCTAGGATAAAATGTAGAATTGATCGCGAGGCTCCATGGCGAGCAAATATAATTAGGTGAAGTGAATTTAAATTCTTATTAAAGCAGACTAAAAGTGCATTTACAGAGAAATAAATGTTAATATAAAGGTTGCATATTTGAAAGTCATATCAAACTTTTGGAGAACCAGATTTCGATAGGATGAGCCGCGACGACAGCCCAGCGATCTGAACGTAGCTGGCGACATTTTGGTTAATATTCACAGAATTTTTTATACATACCATTAAATTTGCCGGAATATCTCAACTATTTACTCAGAATAGGTGTACACGTTTGCCGTATTTTAAAAAAATAATTGTTGGAGCAAAATTAGTATTTTTCTTACATGAATTTATATTAAAAGTAATCGATTCTACATTTTACAAACTGCATTTAACAATTTGTTTCATCAAACAACTACACATATTTTAAACAAATATTACAAAAGTGAAACACACCGCAGACACGTGATATCTGAAAAAAATACGAGACAAGCATCTCTTGGTACTTTCAAAAAGAATTCAACATTTATCTCAAATAAAATGAGTGAAAACTACGTAAAATAGGTTTTTACAAGATTCAATAAATGAAATTGACAGGGGCGAATAAAGGAAATAAGTTCCATAATTTTACGTATAAAAACGTTCTCGCTGTAGTTTCTACCGAAACGCAGGGGAAGGGGGGGGGGTGTAGACGCGGGGTTCGCAACGGAATATCAGATCAACTATTAAAAATTCTTAATTCAGGCTTAACTAAATAGTATTCAGAATGGTATATTGATCGCAGTTTCTACTCTTACTGACGATTAAATCAGCTCCAAAATAATCTTACGAAATTTATTTATTCAGGAGTAAAAATACTGTGTGCGCGCCCGAATTGAACACTTTTTTTTTTGAAGAGCCCGTACTGAACTGGTGCATATTTTCCACAGAATATTAACGTTCACATATTCGTACTCCCAAGAAAATGGTACTTAATCACGTTCAGCCAGCATATTGTTATAGTGTCACTCTACTTTGTGAACTTTATCTTTTATCGAATATTTTTACAACACCTGGAGTAGGACCAGGCCATGCTGTATTACAAAATTGAAATATTGATGAATGTTGTTTTATATTTTGAAACTCAATATTATTAATTTATACGCACGCGTATATTATGGACAATTAGCGGTAATTAATGGAAACGAGGTCAGCCATGCTGAGAATGCCAACTACATTCAAATGCGCAAGTCAAGGCAACGGGAACGTCTCCACATCGACACAGAACGAAAGCCAAACACGCCTAGCAGGTAGCTGAATAATACAATTGCGACGATCAATCTGCAATCTCGCGTATTGGAGAATGGCAACTTCCCTGTAGAAGCGCGAAAACTTTTCTCCACATTGATTTAGGTAAGTATCATCATGAGGTCATCCTCGAGTGCTTGACAGGTTAACGATCCTCCCGATTAACCTCGTCACATCTCTCCTTTTCCCTACGTACCTTCCTGGCATGTCTTGCTGTGTTCAAAAACCACGTAACTTCAATTAAACATACTAGCCAACCCAGACTTGTTTGCATTCATTTTCACCAGTACGTGCGTCGCGACATGCTTAAGAACAATATCATACACATGCTAAGGTTGGAACGCAATTTAATTATTTTCCAGGATATTGGGAAAATTGCTATCAACTAAAATCCACCTAAAGCTCGAAGTTTTCGTCCATTTGTTGTTCCTTATCGTTATGATCCCAGAAATAAAACAAATTTAAGCTGTCCACACTTAAAGTTTGCTCCTGATTGGGTCTTTATGAATTCCGGTATTCGTAAAGCAAAATTACAAGTATTCCAAGAAGGGAACGGCCTTCGGTTATGGCTATCGTTTTCTAAACCTGGTAATCTTTCTATATTTTTGCACAAATGTTGAGAAACTAACTTTTTGCAATGAATATTCCTACGTAAACCGCAGTATCTTTAAAAGAAACTCTGCCAGAGGAATTTACCAAAATTAGTTACATTACGATCGATACGTCCGTCACCCGCTTTTTTAAGTTTTGTAATAACATTGGAGAGCGATAATGTTGAGGTGACTTACGGAACGTATTATTCCACTAGAGCAGATTTAAATTAGTCTAAGAATCTGGCAAGAGATCTAAAGAAAATTTGCCTCAAACATTAAAAACAAAATAGATGTAGTGACGTGTTCGTTTGGGTTGGATGTACGGAACTGCCAATGTTTGAACGCAATGAACATTCTAAATTGACTTAGGCTTCATTGTACGTGCTAGGATACAAATCCTGCCAATCTTGCCATAATTTTTTTCGCTTTCATTTGCAGTCCTAAAGGATTCAGGAATTAAGCACGTTCACAAGCCTTTGAGGATATTTACTATACTATAAAACTGTGTGTAGGAGTCCTTTTCCAAGTTTCTGGTCTGGTTGTAATTTGTCGGCCAGTGACTCATGTCGACCATAGACTTTGGGGGGGGGGGGGGGATACTGTCTTCGACTGACACCACATTTCGTTTAATTTCATTATGGAGTTAATCTTATGTCAATACTAAACAGGTTTGTTATACTGCATTGGAAAGTTTTAAATGAATCATTCGTAAAAATTAACACTGCATAAATTGATTGAAATGTGTATTTATGCATGTTAATAATTTGCAATTTCAAGAGACTGGACGTTACATTTTTTTAAAGATACGTTAACTATATCGAAGAAAATTTAAAATATTAACAGACTCGATAAGGCAGAACGGGGAGGATGTTCACGAAATGTCACGTAAAAGAATGATAAAAGCATGTTTTCACAGGACCGTGAATGACTGCTGCTATCCACCTACATAAAAATTGACGTGCTACAATAAAACTCGTTAAGCGATTTTAGCCACTTTTTACGCACGATTTACAACCTGGGAGTGAATATTTGCGTCTAATCCACAGTTTCCGGGGCGCCAAGTTAATTAGAGAGTTCCGAAGCTATTAAGTTCAAAAAGGGGGCAGGGGGCGGAAGGGGGATGAATGGGACTGGAACCGAAACAAGTTTTTAGGGTCACAGTTTAACAGTGACACTTCCCGTGCAGCCTAAGTGGAATTTAAGCTCCCATCAACATGGAGTGGAGGAAATGGTGAAAAAATTTTTTACAAAATTAATGCTGTTTGAATTAAGTTTCGATGCGACACTTGAAAACTCTGAAATGTGATATTATCATTGATAAGTCAAAATACACACCTACAAACTGACAAATTAAAAAGCAAACTAATGACAAGGTGTAGTTTGGACGTTCTCCACGGGTTCGGGGAAGTTATTACTTTGCCAGGAATGTACGCATGCGCGGGCTGGCTAACGAGGACCCGCCAGAACAGTAAACAGCCCGTCTTATTTTGAGAACGCTGCGAGCTATTTGTGCGCCCAAGGAACCGGCTTCGAGACCTGTACGACGCACCGATCCGCAGCTCCTGCGATCGGCCCGGTCCCAACCTTTGAGGCTGGCCCATCTCCATTCCCAACTGTCTACCAGGGCCGCCAAATCCACAAGTTCTAAAAAAATCAATATTCTATAATGCAACACGTTCTTGCACCAATGACCAAAGAGTATCAACTGAATTTTCCTGGCATGAAAAGCATGGTTCTAGACGCGCCTATTAAAAGCCTGTTATGTAGCAGACTCGTAATAATTGAGACTTAATATTTCCTAAAATATAATTTGAAAACTACGTTGCTTTAAATTCGGTTAACGTTTTAACAACGTTTACTATCAGTTTACTAAGTTTCTTTAAAACAGACATCATGGCACATCTACCGAAACATAAAATTAACTCTTAAGAGTAAAACTCCAAGACTGCGAAAAAAGGTGAGCCAGAAGTGTGGTTTGAACGAAATGTTTATACAAACTTTTACAACATAGAAAGTAGTAGAAAAATGACGTTTGTCAAGAACAGGACGTAGCGGGAAAAGAATATAAGCTCAAGACTACAAAAACTGCGAGAAGATTACTAGTACTTACAGAAAAAAGTACGTATATGAGGAAGGGGAAATTACGCATAAATCTAAAACTTTACAGCCGGTGGTGCCCAAGCTCTGCAGTTCATCGTAAGGCTCAAAACAAGCAGATTTTATCACTTCCATCATTTCACTCGAGATTCAAGGCGCAGTTACAAGCTTCATTACGTAATGAGTGATTGTGGCAATTAAACTTTTCCACGTTTAGTGAAATTTTACATATACCACCAATTACGAATTCTATATGCCCCAATAGTTATAAGTTAAAATGTTCGTACATCAATATTGGGGGAAAATACAAACTACAAATTAAAGCATGCGCACATTCATCACTACTAGTTTTTCTAAACTCTTAATATCTGCATAAAGTGCATTAAATTAACCGCTACCTACTAAAAATAAAGCGATCAAATTAAACTTAATATTTACGTTCGATATCGTAATCCTAATTCAGAATTTAAATTTGAAACAAGCATACAACAATCAATTCTGCTTCAAGAAAATGATAATCTGCACTAAAACTACAAATCCAGACATCCGGCACCCGCCATAAGTGTTACTATTAGCCTGTCTAACACATGTCACTAATGACCTTCATACACCACGAAACCTTTCGAGAACTGATAATTCATGCAGCTACTGTGAACACTTTCAAATCTTCGTTCGTGACTTGCGAGAGGGTTGCAAGCACTCCGCGTGCAGAATGTTCCCTTCCGATGGACAGCCCTGCGTTATTTTGTGCAGCCCCGTCGCCTGAGTCCAGGCGACAGGCGCCACACAGCGTCAAGGATGGCCTCGAAGACATCTCGCCGAACTGGAGCCCGGAAGACATCTTTACCTGACAGTATTAGAAATATCAATACAATCTAATGCTGCCCGGTAAGATGTTGACAGGTGCTCCCGTGACTGGGATAACTTCTGCGAAACAAGCACAAACATACACTCTAAACGGCAATGGGGAACTCAAGTCAGGAGACAAACCGACGCACAGTTTTTCTACTACAGACCGATAGGGCAGCACTGTCAGCTTTAAAGGCGAGCGGAGCCAAGCAACGGAGCCGCGAGCCGCTAGGAATGCGTTCCGCTTTCTCTAAGCTAAGAATAGACTCCCGGTCTGTCCACAACAGGTTGCGAACCGAACACGTGGCCGACACCACGTGGCTCCGCCAGCGAGCAAAATGGCTGCGGCCGGCCCTATGTCGCTCGAGGTGTCGCCGGAGACGACCATCCCCCACGGCCGCCAATTCACGACTGACACCAACGGCCGCTGCCTCGGCGACACTTCCCCTCTCGCGGCTTATCGGAGAACTAATGCGTCATTGCATCAGCACGTCGACGCTAAAATCTTTCCAGTTACGAAACGACCTGCCACGAATATTCGTAAAATCATCAACCCCGACGAGAATCCACGTGACCTTGCAGGCGTAGTTTCCCCAGCCTCCAACGGTTTCGGCGCCCACGTGGGAAGCGGAGCTGCACACGCGCCGCGTCTCGCCATTGCAAGAAAAACAGCGATTGCTCCCGAGAAACAGACTACCAGTCAATCCAGCGTTATCGCAGAGCTGATAAGGACGCCACTCCAAGGTCTCCCCACGTGCAAAACAACTGCACATTGTAATTTACAGCGCATGCTGCCTGAGCACAACTAGCAAATTTTGTTTTGGATAAGGTTGATTCTTACCACCTTCAAAGAATTTGGAACCAGGGAATTCAGTTATAATCTATCCATAACATTATCTGCAATATTCTGTACTCCGGCACTACAATTACCAGAATTTATCTGGATCCATCATTTTTTAAAAAAAATAATGAGACTCAAGCACATACCTAGGATCACACAAAAAACAGATTAATTTACGATTTTTTTCTGCACTTTGTCTATACTATAAGAAAGACAAACTCGTGATATTTTCCAACTAGTAGTACTGAATGAAAGAGCATACTAAATTTTTTGTTAACGAACGTGTGCCGTCGAAATCTGTCTACAGATGTTCGTATCCAGGTGATTAAATAACTGGCGGAGGTAAATTCATACTAGTCATAAAAATAAAAACGCAAAATAATTCCTACAACGCCGGAACACGTAATTCAACGTCCTCACTAAATACAGCTACTTTACAAAATTTTAGAATTTCGGGGGTGAGTGGACAGTTAATTTTATAGAACCCTCCTTACAGCCCTTTAGATGAGAAAATTTAAATCATTTCCATTTCTAAATATAATTTATTTTATTAACACTGTCCCCGTTTAGTAAACAAAAATGTTGTCGTAGTGAATTATCTTAAGAGGTGTAGTATAACATTTTATTATGTATCGAGCGACTCCATTATCTGCATATTGAAATATTCTTGCTATATAACTAGCTAGTCTGATAGCAACAAAGCATAATCGATCAAGAATTACCTCGCAGCTAATTAATTTCGGGCAGGTCTCTTGACATGGCACAAATGCGTCGAGTATTCTCCACCTGGTGCACGCAACCCCCACTGGGCGCGGTCCAACGTTGCCACGTCGCCATGAGCCTACGAGTCTTCAGTGCACGCTGCCGAGGGAATCCCGCCACCACCATCACAGCTCATACGTGACAAATAGAACAGACATATTTCCAATAGACTGAATATTGTGTGCAGAAAACGTCTAAACGGCGACAATACGACAAATTTCAGAGTGCAGGCAATAAATTACTCTCAAAGCAGAACCTTGATAAATAGTTTACCCAAATCCATCGGTTACATTCGGAGTCATACAGAACTTTAAAGAAACGCAGTGGATTGAGCGCGCCGGCGCGTAAGCACGTAGGGGTGCATTGCCTTGTCACGCCCTGCTCCATCGATCTGCTTCTGCTTGCGTGTTAACGGGCGAGTACACATTTCTGTTAGCTTTACTCCACTAACACTAGCTCCTTTGTCCACATCTCCCTTGTATATGATTCACGTAATGCAGCACGCCCGGATTGGTATAAACGTCCACTGTTCCATGCTGCTCCGAAATAATTGCACTAATAGGATTCGCTGAAATGCAGAGGGTATGACGAAAATTAAATGGTCCCCAAATCCCGAGCCTCTCCGGCTAAGTGAGTGGGCAAGGACGCGGGAGTAACGCCCCGTCGCTCAGGCCACCATTCCACTTAACTACCACGACGGGGAATTAAAACGGACGTGGACGCAGTAAACTGAAAGGTATTGGCACCGGATCCAAATCTAATAGGCTTATGGCCGACAGGTGGAGTAATTAACATGGCTGCTACAGAAAGTCGTCTGACTTTAAATTTTTACTAAGACGTTATGAAGCCTTTAATACACAATTTGCGTCTACCAACCACGGTTGATGTTTAGTTTAAATACTAAATATATTTGATCCGGATCCTGTGTGAACCCTTTGGTTCCTGGAGAAGCAATGGCTCGTGGACTACAAGTTCGGTCTCGCGCGCCTTTGGACGTCGTCAATTGACGAAATCGATAGACGGAAGCCAATGATCTGCGGTAAACCAATTTACGGCCGCTGCCAACTTGAAAAAACCAAAGTTCGGGATGACCAGCGCTGTGTTGCCACCACGACGTGTCCTTGCCCGGCCAGACTTGGCCCAATTCCAGCGTGCAGTCAGCAAGGTCGCGCAGGGCCCTGAATCGCACGATCGCCCTAAAAGTCATCTACACGTGGAGACCTGGCTTACCAGGCAAAATTTTAAAAGTACTAATTAGTGAACGATTGGGTCGGGGCGAACCTGAGAAACATGCCCCAGTTCTTAAATTATTGAAATTATCGAAGACCTACACGGTAGTATTACTTGAAATTGTATCATTGTAATAGGTGAAGGAATAAAAGGCCGGCAAGAGATTGCCTAAATGACGCCAGACATGACACGCGACTCGGGGCGGAGCCGCTGGAGGGCGTGGGTGCGCAGACATCTGAACTCCACAGTAGCTGCGCGCAGCCCTATCAAACGGTTAACACCCCCGTTGCGTCCAAATTAATGGCGTCCAAATTATTACAAGACGTCACCATATAAAAAATCGAAGAAACCATGCAGATAGTGCGGGGCAACTGGCACCGGTTTCCGTGGGATCTAAAGTTCACTCAAGATAACTAAGCTTACGGCGCAGCATTTTTATAACTCCAGGACCCGCGAGGACACGAGATTTAATCGGCAACACCGGACAGGTGGGTGTGGCCGCAGCTCAATTGCAGCCAGATCGATAGCTAGAGCACCACGAGGTACGAGTCGACAGGACACCTAGACTAGGAACAAAGACTAGCGTATGACGACGACCCGAGAGTTTAGTGCCAACTACGTGTTACAGCGGCTGATTGGCTATTTAAGCTGGACAAAGAAGCTACCGTCGCTGACGTGGGGTGGCACAATAGAGGCAAGTAGTTTTAATAGGCCGGGCCCGCTACAATCTGCTCCCACATGGCAAACACCCCTATGAGGGGGAGATGCCGCACTTGCCTCCGACATCGCGCAGCTGGTGGTCGCATACCTATGCGGGCCTGCATGCACACACTGGCTACGACACGTGTACAGGTAATCAACCATTAGAAAAATCGATACATCAGTAAGCTCTGGTTGCTTTCAATTAGCGGACTTCATTAAAGTAAATTTTTCGCAATTCATAATGCTTGTTACATCTTCAGACACGAGACTTAAATCATCAAACTAGTGAAGTATGGAAAATTTCAATACAGATACGAACTGCACACAATTTCAATATTCGGTTCGCCAAAGCTTAATCAGATAGAGCACTTAACTAAGTGGTGTCCTGCAGCAGACTATATACGACATATATCTCACGAAATACTTTCGTTGCGACTGAACAGATGAAAATTAGGAATGCCAAGAGAGTACTGTGAATCTTAGTTACGATTACCCGTTACTTTTAAACGCCGTTCTCCCGTTAAAGCGTTAAGAAGCACTACTTACAAACGTATACATATGCACACCAAACTACAAATAACTCGTGGAAATATTAATTTTTTTAAAAAATAAAAATACTCAAATCATTCTGATAAAAGAAAAAAAATTGAAAACTTAAATTACATACAATAAGAATAAACTACAACAAAATAGAGTCGTGTAGAAGTGTGAACAAATTTAGGACTTCGTCAGGCAAAAATATGGTAATCATACTAACGAGAAATTGAAGTCATAAATCGCAGATAATGGAAATATTAACATCACAGCGTGACCAGCTGACACTGTAACTTACCTGCGAGATACAACCTTCCTCACACGAGGGCGACCGCTAACTGATGGAGCAACGGCGCACTACTGCTCTCTGACGAAGCTAAACAGATGACTAGCGCCACAGACCTGCCAACATACGCATTCGACACTTTCGCGCGGATTCAGCTAAAAAAAATTACTCACACAGGAGTTTCATTAATTTATAACATTTACAAATTAGATTTCTGTTCAGCTTATTCGACAAAAAGCAATAATAATTACACCGAAAACTGTTTTTTTGTTTTACACATTTTCTCAACTGGTAGGGAGTTTACTTCGTTATTCCGTTGTCTGAGACGTGATCGAGAAATTTATATTTCCCGAATAATGTTGGATGTAAAGCGTGAAAATGACGTTTTGCAGATTTATATATTATTCATTTTATTTACGAACAGTTAAATCAACTCGGTTCGTCTCCAGATGGAAAGGTTTACTTCATATAACAGACATGAGTTGTTTTATGACTCCGTCCACGGAAAATAAATGAGTAATTTATGGTGTCTGGCTTCATTAACATTAATTACATACATTGGTTGGATCTACTCGAATAAGATTTCCAAGAATCCTCTCACATTTTTACGCGAGAACAAGAAATTTTTCTCTTATAAAAGGGGCAAAGTACTTTATTTTCGAAACACCTCAGATCACAGAATAGAGGTGTGCCATTCTAATTTAAATGTGTTTTTTTTCTATTATCTTCAACAGAGTGCAAGATAAGGCTGTAAAACGCAGAGGAGAAATTACTGCATGGCTGAGTACGTTTAAACAGTTCAGTGAAGAAGTGACCCACTCCTCGTCGTCGAGGATCAATGTTGTTGATTCTTAGTTCGTGTATTGAGACGAAAGGTACAGCGGGAACCACAAATATGTGCTATTTTCGTCCCGTGAATCACTGCGGTTTGTTGTGTCACTGTTCCTGGCCTCAATCGCTTCTCGCTTTTAACATCACTTCAAATGACTTCAAAGCTTATAACACTAGTCCGGGCTCTAATTTTCCTTTACGCATCTTAGCATCTTATGCTGAAATGAATGCGGTCAACAATGGTTTGACGTATGGTGCATAAAGTATAGGAATTTAATCAATCTTAGAATATATTTAGTATTTGTGATCACGAAAAACGCTCGTGGCAGTTTTGCTACCTCTTTATTTATTTCGATCCCTTTAAATTATTCCACTTTCTTAGTATTTATTTAACTTGGATGGGTAAAAATTGAACTTTTTAATTTTCCATTAATACACTGTTAACTGAAAATATTACATCTAGAAATTCTGTAATTGACTTTTCCCCCTTGTATTTACGTTGAACTAAATTGCTAAAAAAGTATGCATATTAGAAAAATTTGAAAACTGAAGGGGGGGGGGGGGTGTTGGGTGTCCCCGAATGTTCGTTCGGAACACTGGAACACGAGGCTTAAAACCGGTGTTTTTATTTTTTTTCGGGTCTCCGAAACAAATGGCAGAGGGATTGCAACCCGTCCGAGTCTACTGCCAAGTAAGAGTGAAAGCGGATGGAAGATTTCCCTAAAAGAACCCTTGCTCGCATGTAAGCATTTACTTACATCCAGAAACGTTTAACATTTGAACTGGACAACTGACTGTTGGTATGTAAATATCATCTTATTAGCACTCTTCAGGCGGAATATTTTTTTAAAATATCCACAGCATATGATAAAAATGTAAACACAAAACTGTGAACGTATTTGAAGTCTTTTTCCCATTATATTAAATCACTGCCAGTTGAATATTTAACCTTTAGAAATTTTCATTTCGTTCCATACTTACATTACGCAGCGAAGACACTATTTTGAACACTGAACATCATTTCCTAGTTTTTTTTTGGCTTTATTTAAGGTAAAAAATAAAGGGTTGCCAGGGCGTCTCGATTGATCGGGTTTGTCACTGGTCTTAAGCCTCGTGTCCCTCGGGGACGCCCGACAGCCCCCCCCCCTTTACATTTTTCTAATATGCATACTTTTTTTTAGCAATTTAGTTCAACGGAAATACAAGGGGGAAAAGTCAATTACAGAATTTCTAGATGTAATATTTTCAATTAACAGTATATTAATGGAAAATTCATACAAGTTAAATCGAAGTTAAATAAATACTAAGAAAGTGGAATAATTTTAAGGGACCGGAATAAATAAAGAGGTAGCAGACGTTTATGAAATATTGGCAGATTATTTAAAACAATTGGCAATACCATTAACAATATTTTGTGTTTCACTGGATGACATTGGAAATAACACAAGATTGGCCAGATATTAAAAAAAATAGTAGAATATTTAAATACGAAAAATATTGTAATACGTGACATATTTGAACATAGTCCAAGCCTTGTATAAAATTTAATCACAGTTTCGATTTTGACAACACCTCTATTTTAGACAGAGAACCATATTACTGGAAAAAAGATTAATTTCCGAAATACTGTATATTAAAAATCATACATATACTATTAATAATAATCATGACACATAAAGGCTCATCAATTTATATGATGTTTTGTTTCAAGTTCTTAGGCTATTAGTTTTTATCGTTAGTTTGATAGTTCAGTCTTCAGTTATTCGCCGTCAGAAAAAGACGCTAATCTGTGTCGAAACGTCCGGCAGTTTTAAATTCAAACTGAATTAGTTTAAGTTCCTTTCTAAGTTTGTCTGTTATAAAGGCCGTTTTAACAATCTGCAAATTGTAAAGGGTTTGAAAAAAAAAATGGACAGATAAATGAAATATATTTTTTATACAGTTGTATGTATTTTAACAGTACATTGAAGTCAATTATTTCAATTGGTGCCAAATGGTCTAAAAATTAAATAGGTTATAAAATAGCAGCCTAGTAGTCAGAAAAATTTATAATTTTTCCATTTATGACATAATAAATATAAGACACGTCTTTCTGTCGCTGATTGGGACCTCTTCTGGATGTAACAATCAATTATAACTTTTTTTAAAAAAAATAAGTTGACATTATTTCCAATTTGCTGTTTGTTCACTCGTTGCGGCGGAAAAAAAACATGCCGTGTTTAATATTTATTGTGTTTTAAATTGAATTATTAAATATTTTTATGACTGTTAGGTCGACATATTATTATTTAATTAACATATGCAGTCAGATAACTGTTAAAAATAAAGTACTCTTGCCAAAGGTACAATCTAATTAAACATATACAAATTGATATTAGTAATTATGTTTTTTACATTTATATATATTTTAGTTTATTGAATGTTCGTGTTCTTAAATAATTAATGTTAAAAATTGTTGATTTTATTATGTAATCTAATAAATAAAACTTAATGTTTTTGTGTGTCCTTAACAACGGTTGTAAAATATTTTTACGGTAACAAAATCCTTTAAGTTATATTCAATCAACTTATCTATGCCTTTGACAAGTGAGGACTATTGTGAATCATTGGGCAAAATTTACAACCATTTATTTGGAAAAGTGCTACTGTTAGTGTTAATCACATATAATAATTAGATAAAATAGCCAAATGACAGGCACAATCTAATGATAATGTAATTAGGTATTTATATTTTATAATATACATATAAAATATATTATAAATAGGTATTTATATTATTGCCACATATTAATCTTCGTTTATAGTTGATATATAATATGAGTTTATTCTCACAGTGAACCTCGTAAAACGTACAGGATATTTGGAAAAACTTTAGCAATGCGTTGGCTGCCGGATTAAATTGTGTTGGCAAGCCTGCGCCGACCTGCCGGCTAAACTTCTGTATCGTCACCTCCCACATTACCACTACCTAACCTATGATACCATCGGCACGAAATTATACAGATAATTTTAATTAACATAGAACTTTCCCCGAGGGCTTATGAACTCCAACAGCAGCTTTAAATGTTTGATTATTGTAGTTATTGTTGGAAAAATTGTCGTAACAATTGAATTACGCTGATATATTTCTGGATGAATACGACTATTGCTGTTAACAATGAGTAATGCAATTGTTATAACAAACCTAAAACAATAAGAACTACAATAAACCAACATTTAAGGCTGCTGAAATGAAAAATTTACGTATGATTGAAAATTAATAATAAGAAAAATAGCCAAATACAGACATAAGAAGTGATAATATAAATACCACACGTTTCTGGCATCCTTGTTCATTTCTTCAGGTTATCACCTAGAATGACACAACTGCACTAGTCAGTTGACAAAAGTCAAAAGCCACCTAAAGATAGTAACAAGGATCCGAGAAACGTTGTGTGGTATTTTTTTATCACTTCTTTTGTTTGTAGTTGACCATCTCTCATATTATTTAAGGCTTCTGCTGGAGTTCCTAAGCCTTCGTGGAAAGTTCTTTAATTGAAATTACCAATAATTACGTACCGATGGTATCATACAGAAGTGAAGCCGACAGGTCGGTCCAGGCTTGTCATCACATTGGCCCGGCGGCCAATACAAGGCTTTTTCTAAAATATACTGTACGTTTTACGTGCGTTCCCTGTGAGAACAAACTCATATATTAACTAGACGAAGCATAATACGGTCTCGACTAGGAACCTGAAATGGTTCCTTAGCTAAAATAGTTCAAAATTACAACGAATTAATGAGAAACTATTAATTATCTTTGGTTAAATTTTGCGGAGACTCTTGCCAAATAGCAATAAAATTTGAAGCAGTTTCCACTGATATTTTGAAGTACAGTCGAATAAAGTCGGTGCAATAGGGCAAAAAATTGGTTACTTGTAATTACGCAATAATCCAAGAGTATTTTTTTTTGTGATCTACACTACAGATGAGTATTGGAATTAAAATGGTTCTTCTAGTTTAAGAAATATTCGAATTCAAACGAGTTTTAATTTTGTAGTCAGTATATGGTATCACGGTCATAAATTATCCCAACCACGAGTTATATGTTTCGCTCTTACTAAAGGAAGCACTAATTAGTTGAAGCTGGTGATTGGATTATCAATTGTTTACAGACCGGCAAGCTCCAAAGTCCATGAACTTGGGTCTTCGGAACCATGTCTTGTACTTATTTTTCACTGATATATATATATATATATACAAGTATAAAGTAGTCTGAAAGGTTTCACCGCCCACTGTGCCACTAATCGAGTCACAACGACGTTATTTCGCGACCAAGGAAGCAGGATGTTTAAGCAGCTGTAGGATCTCGAGTTGACTTAGTGAAGTTAAAAACTTATATTCTTCAATCTATCACTGGATGTAAGACTGAAGTCGCGGAAGATTTGCTCTACTGCAAAATTAAAAATACTTTTAAATAATATGAGCTTCAAACTTTTCTCCTGCAATTACCGGTATAATTGTAACGTTAAGGAAACCAGACACTACACTTAAGAATCCAGTCAGTTGCAATAACGTCAAATCTTGTGGCCTTTGACACGAGTTATATTTAATTTGAAAACTGTGTTTGCTTCTAATAAGCAAATATGAGGGCTCGAAGAAGCCAGAGATAACTACGGTCAGGTCAGGGGTCTGCCGCTAGGGTCGCTGCTATCGTCTGCAGATAAATGACGGCGCCACACAAACCGTAGTCAGCATTATCACGTGAAGGTGAACGCAATCTTAAAACTCAATCATGGTTGCAATATGCGACATCAGCATGATTATTCTCTGATTCCATTACATCAACACATTTTTCATGTATTTTCTTATGCATTGCTTCAGAATATTACGTAAGATTCAAATATGGCCAACTTTTAGTTCGAAATCAGGCATGTGTGTAACGTTGCTCAGACAGAGGCTGTAACGTGTTTCTAGACGACTTCATTTGTTCAGTTTCAGTCACTTTGGTTTACATCTATATCTAATGAGGTTTAATAAACGTTCCAGACAAAAAAAAAACTCGCAGTTTGGTCCCTGACTAATAAAGACATTCTTCACACTTCAATATTATCATGTTTGAGACTTAATGATATGAAAAAGAACTTTCTCATATACAGGACAGCTTTACACTGCAGATTCACCAGAATGCTTGTTAATGCACCTTGCTAAGTCAGCAATCGAACATTACATACGGACCTCGGAATGCCAACCGTTCAAGAAGAATGCACCAACCGGAGTGCCAGCCACTTTCTGCGTCTCCAACTTCACCCAAACGAACTAGAGTCCACCCTGCGACATGACCCTCACTACAGAAGACTCCAGAACAAGAAATGGCCGAATGACCTGAAAGCAGTATAAGTTCACAATCCGGATAACGTCATTGGATGGGTATCCGCTCACGTTATTGTATTATTGTGTCATCGCATTAACTCATGGAACATGTATTATATATTTCTGATTGTTAATTTTCTAATAAAATAAATAAATAAAAAAGTCCTGCAGAGTTTTGAAATGGACAAGAGGAAGATGACCGATAGGAAGAATACTGTATTGTAGTAATTGGTAATTAAGACATTGTTCTAATTGAAAAGTTGACTTGTAGAGGACTCATTATTAGTGGATATAGAGCGGACGCCGCAACAATCCGGCAAGGCAAAGAAAACATTGTTGATGAGTCGAGAAGGTTTTACGCGCTCAAAAACTTGCGAGACGAACGAACAGTCAGGAAATGCACAGTCGGGCAGTAAGCAGCAAGGAGAAAAGACCAAAATTTCCAAGTCATGAAAATTTGAACAGTACAGTCGGGCAGCAGACAGCGAATAGACCATACGAAAAGTTTTACAGTCGGCAGTCAGAACGAAAGAATGTGGTCCAGTCATAAACATGCTTTCAAATATTAAAAAGTAAAGCAATATTCAGTCGGGAAGGAGACAGAGCAACTAGTTGCAGTAAAGCATCGAGAACCAACCAATTTGTGTTAAACCAACTAACAAACAACGCCAATTAGAGCCTGTGAACATTTAGAGTATGTGAGTACTTAGAATCAGTGATGTCCCCAAAATTGTTCACGAAAAACTAAAAAAATGTGACCTGGGCGGCCGTAAGTAGAGAAAAACTTTAAAATAATTTGTAAACCGTGTTTAAAAGATAAAAGTCAGATCGTTCTTTAATTATTTAAGTATCGATAAAATGAGATCCTTAATTCTTGATAAAATTAAAATTGTTTAAATTCAATCTTTAGTCTTATTTCTTCCGCTACAAATTTCGTCTATGTTCAGACGCATTGATTTCCATAAAAGGTAAATGTAATTTTGATTATGTAAATTCTGCCATTTATCAAACCCAGTTCAAGACCCTGAGATCCCAATTATTTTGTGTATTTTATACTTGTTTCAAAATTGATAATAAATTTTGTTAGTTGTTTAAAGTTAATAGTTGTTCATTTAAAAGCGCCCATCCATTATATTTATATTTAATTATTACAGTATATTACTGTTTAATCATCAGTATCGTAATTATTTTTCGTTTATTTGTGTACTATTACTAAAATATAGAGAAAAGTTACAAAAAAGCAAGCTGTCTCCGCTTTCTAAACCGGACTCAAAATGTAATAGTTCGAAATCGTTCGACTTCTACGCCTCCAAACATATGGCCGTCTTGAAGAAGGTAAAAAAAACATAAATTCTCAAGAGAATAATCTGGGCTTTTCTGTGACGTAAAGCTCTTGGTAAGTATAAATTAATAACTCAACTATAAACGAAACTTTTACGTTAACATAACTCTGGTCAGGTCATTTTCGATTACAATACACAATCTAACATCATCATTTTTACTGAAAACTAAAAATACGTTCATGTTTACGATCAATGGTAATTGAGTATAGATTCTTATTACTTAATTATCAATTAATGTAATTATATGAAGAATTATATGCAATTATGTTATAGAAAAACTTTTTGAAACACTGGAGAGATTTAATCCAAGATTTTCGGTGTCGACAAGTTAAATTGGCGACAGTCCCGATGCCATTTAAGTACAAGGAAACTTCTACGAAGCTACGTCTAAATGAGATGCAGGGTGTAGTGTAATTGAAGCGAATATCTTTACTGAAACGAAAGAGATGGTGAAACAGTCTTAAATCCTCGGATCACACTCATTCCAACGGATCTCTCTTTTAACTTTAAGATAATGCAATTTCCAGTGAGACTAGCATTATCGATCATGATAAGCAAGCAGTAGGGACAGTCTATTATTAACAATGAAGTGAATTTGAGATCACCAATGTTTCTCCCATTGACAACTTTGTTATTTGTTCAATGGTGGGACCCCGGATATTAAGCTAAATATATTGTGATAATAACGTTTGGATGTTTGTTAATATTATTCTGATTTTGCAGAAATACTTTACTCTAAAGTACTTATGCTTTTAAATGTTGATTCATTAATCATTCTGTACCGAGACAAGTTCTCCTTATATAGAAGAACCTTTACTAGTCTTGGGAAATTGTTACGATGTTGGTTTCCCGTTGTCTTCCACCGGTTATGATGATGAACCCGATGAAGTAGACAACCGTGCGAACGTAGGCAGCGGGAACTCCACAATAGATTTTGGTGATAAGGCTGAAATTGAAATAGACACACACTTGACATCCATGCCCTCATTTAAGTGTATGTAAATAAAATGTATTTGAAATTAATTAGTTTTTATGTGATTCATATATTAAACACCGGCGAAATGTCGGTCAATCAGTTAAAGTAGAAAACACGGCATTGCACAAGTATTATCATAACAATGTAAACTACTAATAGTGATACAGAAATCTAACAATGAAAGATAAGCAAAGTTAACATTCTAAGAACAATATTGTTTTTTAAATAAAGTAACAAAATTTTCTAACTTAATAAATTAGAAAAACCAGCCACTAGTAAAAAAATGAATTTTAGAATTAAAATAAGCGTATCAATTGCGTATGTAAACATAGACGCGCAGATAAATTGTGATTCTTTTTCACTAACGGTATTTGACTTTTCAACCATTAACAAACGTCTGCATTTTAGACTTTATTGTATTGTCATATGTTATTTCATTAAATATTATTTCTATATTGTAATGAAATACACTCGATTATTATTTATTGTAATGAAACTTTATTTTTTTGTAAGGAGATGTATTAATGTATTGAAAGTTATAGGCACTTCCTTTCAAAATTTAAAGATCAGAAAAAACTACGAGGGATTGAACCTTATTTAAATTTTTATCATTCAGATTTTGATTCCATGTTGCGTGCTTTTCCTCCTTTGCGAAAACAATTCCCTAAAAATTTGAACGAGTTACACTTAATTTATAATTTTACTTTTCCTTATAAAGTAGCTAATTGCCCGGCATTTATTAATCCAATCTCATATTAGCCAGGAATAATGTAAAATCTCTCCTATCTTAATAGCAAAAAATATTTTTCGTTTTAACCCCAGGAGACAGAATAAATAAATTCGCCCACCCTTAAGCAATCAAATATTTTGTCCACGGAAGGAATGTGGCGTTCTTGAATCCACTGTGCGAAGTACTTAAAAGGCTGCCTTCCATTATTACATATATTTCCTGTTACACCAGTATATAATTTTAGTTAACAGTTGTAATTGGTTTTTATACGTCCTCAAATTTTGACTATTCTTCATCTACTTCATAAATATGATAGACACTTTATATACCCTACGACATTTCAACCTCTGCTAGTATCCTTCTATATTATAGTTTATTCACTATTATAGTTGGGAAAAATGTATGCATAATAACTTGCCTCTAGCAAGGTATTTTACGTTTTAAAGATATTCACCCACGGGATCCCTTCCTCGTTTTAATCAAAGACCAACCATAAATAGAGATATAGTTCAATAAAGAGGAACAATTTTTTAAGGCTTCTTTTTCTAATACTTCTAAAAATTCTTTGATTTCAGAGCTAACCCAAAGCAGAAAAATATTATTTATCAATAAACACAGCCTCGTATATTACATCTAAAAAGAGAGTAAAAGGAAAACAGAACGTATGGTGAGTTCGAAACTGTATTCTCTTATGCTGAATGTAAATTACATGTCTCACTGTTAGCTTTAAAAGAAACGTTAATGAATCAAATAATACGGACACATATCTGTCTTCTCATTTTGATATAACATAAATTAATTTTCACTGTCGTAATGATAGCATAACCAGTTAACTTTCAGTTGCTTGCACTAGCAGAATTAGATACAAAACCATGTTCTTTCGCTTGAGATTGTAAAAAAAATATGAAAGGAGTGCCGCAGTAAGTTATCCATAACTTCGAAGATTAGTGGTACCAACCTCTTACTATCAAGATCTATCCTGAGAGAATATGCGAAATGGAATACAATTGATGTAATTTATATTAAGTCACACTATTAAAAATCGTTGCAATTGTTTCTGATGGGACTTCAATTGGGAAAATCGTACTAAATATTGTTCTAGCAGTGTAAATCTTTAAAACTTTGTATACTGGTATTTTTGAGCATGATCAAGAGCTCAATTAAATTTTAGATAAGTACGCGGAATATTGGTTCATTCCTCCTCGAAATACGATACATTGGCAATTCATTGCAGTATTGTTTACCAGCCAATTCTATATATTAAAAGAGAAAAGTGACATTGTGCAAGTAAATTGCTTTCTCTGTTCAGACGTCTTTCTTTTCTTTTTTACAAAAACCTTCGTAAAGCAGATGAAAACAGTTCAAATGTTTGTAACTGTGCACGGGTTTATTTTTGTCGATAGACACTCATTCGCTGCATAAACAATCTTATGAATTGTAATAAATATATGCTAAATTTATTCAATGAATTAATTAATATTTATATTAAAAAGTTTCAGTTTACATTTAAAATTCAAATTAAAACGCATCGTTTGTTCCCTTTATTTGGACCTCATCAGGTTTTTAATATTCGTATAATACAGCACTGTACTTATACTTTGAACTTTCATCAACTTCTATGAACTGAAATGTTTAACTCGAGTGTCAGCTCGAAAACGTTACGCTCAGATAATGTTATTGGAGAAAATCAAAAACAGATGAAAATCTTGTTAAAAATATTGATAGACAATTCTATAACTCAAAATTTCAATTTAAAAAAGATATAAAAATAATTATTTTTAATAAAGACAGCAATGACGAAACATTTTCCCTTTATAGCATCGAATCTGTACAACCAAATTAATAATGATTTAATGTTTAATAGTGAAGTCTTTTTGTTAATTTTTAATAAAAATAATCATTCATCAATTTTATTAAACATTACTTCTCAATAAACTTTAATATATTCTTTAACTGTCAGATTCTCCATTAGTCATATAATTTACATTTCTAACAAAAGAAATAACCCGTGCAAAAGATAAATTTATCTGACGTGTAAAGGCCTATTTATCGCGCGTATGAGAACTATAAATCTTCCCCGTAGTTAAATATTGGACCGGTAAGGCGAGCCACGGAAATTACAAAGTTCGTAGTCATACGTTGCCTAGATTGAACGTTAGATGAATTCACCTTTGATAGAGGCATTGCTAAGAGTTGCCATGCACTTCAGCTTTAATATTTTCTATGTATTTCTGTATTATTTAGTGGTCTCAAAAATGGTAAAAGAACGTTTACGAGAAATGTTGAAATTGCACATTTATAACAACATCAAATTAATTTATTCTTCTCTATTAATTAAGGCGTAAATTGTCTATTATTACATGATTAAAATGTTTTTAAGGTTATACTTGATATATGAGGAGTAATACTGCGAGGAAGACAACGTATTTTTTGTAATAAAGATGACGTTACAGATAACTAAATCCATGGTCGAGAACCAATCAATAACCCCTAGGTCAAATTGTAGATTTAAACACATTACTTATTAATTCTCTCACAGTTATTTATTGCCTAAGGAACTAAGATAATTAATTAATTTACGTTGAAATATGTCAAGGAAGCCTTTGAGAGCTACCTTTGGGGATTCCTTCTGTTCTCTCTGGTTTTTTGATCTAAGGTTCTCACAAGCTGAGGCACCTCGGTAAGTTTTGAGAGGTGTATGTTCCGGGGTCGCAGACCTTGGGCATACGGTAAGAGTTGTCTGCTATTCCTGTTGGAATAGTCGGCCAGCTGCTTCCTACACTGGTTGAAGCACGGAAGGTCGCCATTGGAAGGGTGTGGGACAATTACCAAATGCTCGACCAACCTGATGCATGTTTTTCTAGGGTTTTCCTTGCATCACTTTTATAGAAATTGCCGGGTGGGATCCTTAAAACTACAGCCCAGTGGCCCTAGTAAACCTTTGGCTATCTTGCTCTACATTTCCGCATCCCCCGTTCAGTCCCTTTCTTATGCGATAAGAGGGGAGTGGCCATTGTGTCCTTATATATAGCCTGTCTACATTTTCTTCTTTCTTCTGGTGAAATTTATAGACAGATTTTTTGATACTGAAGAGAATCGAGAAATTTCTCGAATGACTTTGAATCCTCCCGTATTAAAACTGTTAAATACGATTAAATAATTTATATTTACATTGTATTGATTTTTGATGTTGCCAAAATTTTCACTTCGTCTCAGAATTTTTTTTTTTTTTTTGGGCAACAGGCTACATGAGGGTAATCCACATTGGGCAACTCCCCTTTAATAGCATAGGAAGGGATTTGAAAGGGTGGATGTGGAAGGGTAGAGGAAGGTAGCCAAGGGTTAACAAGGGCCCCCGGGCTATATTTTAAGGATCCTACCTGGCATTCGCCTAAAGAAATTCAGGGAAAACCCTAGAAAAACCTGCATCAGGTAGGTCGGGCATTGGGTACTTGTCCCACGCCCTTCCGATAGCGGGAGAGGAGTTTGCTGTGGGGACGCAGCATTCTCTTCTCCGTGCCTCGACCAGTTTAGGAGGCAGCTGGCCGACTATTCCAATAGGAATAGCGGACAACTCTTGCCGTATGCCCAAGGTCTGCGACCCCGGAACATACACCTCTCAAAACAGACCGAGGTGCCTCGGCTTGTGGGAACCTTAGTTCAAAAAAAACCAGAGAGATGTGAGAGCATCCCCAAAGGTAGCCCCCGCCAGAGCTCTCTGGGAAGGTTCACCTGCGAGAAATCCTCTCGCAGGCTTACTTTCTCAGAAAAATATTCTTTTTTTTTTAGGGCAACAGGCTACATGAGGGTGATCCACATTGGGCAATTCCCCTTTAATAGCATAGGAAGGGATTAGAAAGGGGGGATGCGGAAGGGTAGAGGAAGGTAGCCAAGGGTTACTAGGGCCCCCGGGCTATGGTTTAAGGATCCTACCCGGCATTCGCCTAAAGAAATGCAGGGAAAACCCTAGGAAAACCTGCATCGGGTAGGTCGGGCATTTGGTACTTGTCCCACGCCCTTCCGATGACGGGAGAGGAGTCCCTTTTTTTTTTAGGGCAACAGGCTACATGAGGGTGATCCACATTGGGCAACTCCCCTTTAATAGCATAGGAAGGGATTAGAAAGGGCAGAAACATCTGCTAGTTGTAAATATAATGTAATTCAGTTTCAGTCGGAGATCATCAAAGAATGTCATAAAGGTGCTGGTGAAGAAGTATCCAATTTGTAATAGCTCAGCAATAAAGTTGAAAAGCTCCCCTGTAAAAGTATCTGAGACTTTCGGAGAATATCAACCTTTTTTAGGAGTGGTAGTACATTATAATAAATAAAAATCTTACATTTTGAGCACAATTATGTATATATTTAACTGGAATGGGTTATAGCATTCATTACCCTTTTGTTTGTTCCTTCGAGAATTAATTCATGACTAGATCAATAAAGTTATATGTTAAATATTTATAAAATTGTGATTCTTAAAAGATAAACTATTGGTTATTTTTTTAAAAATCGAGCTGAAGTTTGTATAATAATTCGATATTTTCAAATAAAAATACCTAGTTTATTATCGATCCATACGTCCAAATGGAGCGGCGCCACTCAAAAGCCGTGAGTAGAGGAAAGAACTGGATGGTATTGAGGAACAGGATGAGTTGAATTTTCAATCAGTCCAATCCAGTGGCATTCGTCCATCCATTTGTCATTCAACTGTTCGAAATTGGGGAAATTTAAGTGGAGAGGCGTCGATCCACTTTATCGTCAGTGTTGAAAACGGGGTCCAACATTTTCTTATTATCCTTCAACGGGTTAAAACTTGTCTTTGTTTGAAGTATTATTTTATTTTATTTTTTGCGTTAATTTTTTTTGTTCGCTTTTTTATTTTGCGATACGAGGTATTTTCATCCATTTATGATAATTTAACCGACTTTAAAATCAAAATCATTTTACAAAACAAATATTTAAGCATTCGAAAGCAACGTCGTGTGACCGTGAACGGGGTCCGATTTTTAAATAATTTTCTCCAAACGGATGATATCTATTCAGACCGATCGTGTACCCAAAGCAATTCTTCCTGGTTTTGCCGTGAGAATAATTGGAGACAGGCACAGCAAATCATTTCTCCAAAATAAAAAAAAGTCTTAATATTGCGATTGAGCAAGGTTCGGTGCAATTTTAAACTTGCTGATTAGCAGAATTAAAATTAAAAATTATAGTGTGCGTGATCGCCACGCGTCTCAGAAGTGAAACTATGAAGCCGGTCTATGTGGTTGGAAGAAGACAAAAGTTCTCGAGATTTATGGTTACACCCAATTAATACTAAAAGAAATATAAACGGTTTTCTTAATGAATTACGAGCGGACAAAAACAAATTTTTCAATTTCACAAGGATGAGCTCCAAAATTTTCGATTTTCTTTTTGATTTGATTGGTGTAAAAATAAGAAAGCAAGACACTATTTTTCGTAGGTAATATATTATTACATACATGCATTGTTATTTTAACTTATTCTATTGCGGGAATATTATGAGTTCTGTAGCTTCTGCCTCTTCCTCGTCTGCAAGATAATTAACTAATTCTAATAATTTTACTTTAAAAGTACTTTGCCGTCTTATTGAGAATTTTTCAATGTCCGGCAGCAGCCCTTTAAAAAAATGCATCATAGGTGAATCGGGTTCAGTGCACCTAGATTCTAGGAACTTTTGCATTGACACTGCCAACATTTCTGCTGCAGTTTTTTTTCTTTCTTTAGTTGGGGGTCTGGATTCAAGACAACTTGATGATTGTGTGTTCTCTACTAATAGCTACAGCTGCAGGCACGTCTTCTTCCTCGACTATATTGCCGACACTTTGGTGTTGGGATGTTAACAAAGAAATTCCGGGTTCTCGAAAATTCGATGCTGGTAAATGCAGAAAAAGCAAAAATAATCATTCTTGCCTGTTGCGTTCTTCACAACATGATTGGAGAAAAAGAGGGAAGCATGTCGGAAATTCAGAGAGAACTGTTTGCACTTGAGGAAGATGACATTGATCCTTCTCAAACAGTTTTCGGAGGATCCAATCCTGCCTATGGTATTCGAAACAGATACATGGATTTCTTTAATTCCAACTATGGCAGCGTACCATGGCAATATAGTTTCATTTAGTCTATTAGAGGTTTGTTATATGTTGTTGGAAGAAGACAAAAGTTCTCGAGATGTCATCGGTTCTATCGCTACAAAATAGAAGTTTACAAAAGAGACAAGATATTATTTTCAGAAAAAAAAATCAGAGTTTCAGGTTATTAAAGAACGACCTTATAAACTTGCAGTTTCAAAATAAATGCGTCACTGTCACAAATATTCTTTATAATTACAGTTTATTTAGTGATATTAACTATCCTGGGGAAAGTTAAATGTCACCTGCAAGTGTGTATAATAGTACAAATGTTAATATTTGAATGTGTGTTGCGAATGGGAAGCTCGTTGGAGCGGGCATGCGCTGTCGGGTGGGCGTGTCGCTATCAGCGCCGAGGCAGATAAGAGGATAATGGCAGCTGTGTTACAGAGACTTGGCTAAATCTCGGTCTCAATGCTAACACGCCTCGCTATCAGCTCTATAAGCTACTACGGGCTGTATCAAGACACGTTTACAAGTTTCATTACTGTATAATAACTAGCAATTAATTGAATATTGTAAATGGCATCACACTCATCTTAAGAAAAGGGCGCGGCTAAAAAACTAGCAATATAACTGAATGTCGATGTATCCCTAATTTCACACCACGAACACTCGCCTGTTCTATTAGCGATCTGTAACAGTCGCGTAGTAAACTCTATTTCTTGCTTTTTTGGATTTTCTTTGCTATGACGAGTTCAACCGCACATACAAAATCTAAATTGTGAAAAGACGCATCCCACGTAAGACGGAGGCTTCAATTCAAAGTCCTATCTGACGGACATTATTTACTTTAGCCTCACTGATAACGCGCCGAAAACATACAAATCTGAACTGAAATCCGTGAATTTGAAAACTGTACGATTTATTTCCTCGTTTCAGCGTTTTTATGTGACATTCAGAGTTTATTATTCGATTACGCAGTGGTTAAAAGCTATCAATTTATTTTGCAATTAAAATTTGAATAAACAAATTAATCACAATTTGTTAAGATATGAATTACAATTACAAGCATGGATTTTCCTGGGAAGGTCGTGGCATGGTGTATGTTACAAATTTCTGTGTAGTTTATTTTTTTAAATGTATATGTATATATACGGTGCTCGATGCTTGCGTCGTCTATGGTTTCCTTGCTGTTGCTGCTTAAAATCTCCACACACAAAATACTCTCTTTGTTTCTTCTGGATGCGTGTCTTCTTGAAATCTAGACACCTTTTATCGTCCCAATAAGTATTCTCACAATAAACTTTCAACATATCCTCTGTTCCTTCACGTGGCCGTAGATAAACAACTCAATATCTGTTATTGTCGCGATATAATTTTAACTAACTATGAACTATCAATACGTCCTTCTTACTGCCCTCTTAACAACTGAATCGTACGAGTGACTGAATTGAACTCACTTTTAACTATAGAACGCGTCAACCGCGAAGGTGTGTGGTGAAGATTCACGGAGGGCAGGACACGAGGAGAGGAGCAAATAACGGCTTCTTCCATCAGAATCTGCAAACGTCAGCAGATCTGTGCCACCTCAACAACATCTCAAGAAAACAACAAATAATAATCTCCAGAATTAGAACTTTGCAGACCCAACTCACTCACGAATATCTTTTTTTCCAGAACAGATCAGCCCACCTGTGATGTATGTGATCAAGCCCTCACCATCCAGCATATTCTATTTGATGCACAAAATATGAGGATATACGCAGGAGGACTTTAGCCGAGTTCTCTGGAGAAGACTTCTGCATACACACCACGGCGATCAAGAGCCTCCTGGAGTTCGTCTCCGACGCAAAACTGACTTCCGCTATTTGAAACGTTGTTCACAATTGAAAATTTTCTAGCCTGCTGTAACTTAATTATATAAATACTTTTAGAGGGTCGCCAATAACCAACAGGTTGACGCGACCATAAATCAATTTAAAAAAAAAATTGACGCGCACCATAGTTGACCTGTCATTTATTGGTAGAGCTGATAGCAGAACAAAATTAGAATTGCAATAATTTTACTCAGTTAGAACTCACAGACTATAAAGCAAATTCAGAATAAAAACACTTCAAAAACAGATCTGTCATGATTTTGTGTCTCTACCTTTCCGAGAGAAACAAATATCCATGGCGGATAGTGTAAGTAAGTTTTGTTGCCAGTCGTACTGGACATATGTTATAAAACTCCAAATATTTTAAATAATAGCTCATCAAAAAGTCCCGTTTCGAACCAATAGAACAGAGCAAGGCGCTACTTCAGGAAAACCACTCAATTACCACTTGCGGTTTATATTTGATGGGTATCATTCTCGTAAATTGAAAATAACTCAATAAAGCCATTCTTTCCTACCAGTTTAAATTATATATGAAACTATTACATCTATCATCTAAAAAGTGATCATTTAACCTCATACAATAATGTGATAGATAAATTTTAAAGTTTTGTAGCTATATTAACAAATTAAAAAAATCGTTGTAAATAGTAGGACAAACAAGACACTATTGTTCTCAAACTTCAGACGACGATAAGTATGACTGACTATAAATTACAACAAGGATAAATCAATTATTTTCAACTTTTGAGATGATGTCCAGAAATAGAAATACTTTTACTGGTTTAGATTGTAAACAAAGTGTTTCCCAATCCTCAACTCTTCCTTCCTTCCTCCCTCTTTGGATTTACAGCCCTAGAAGGTCACAATGTTTGCCTATTCACCATCTCATTATTCCCATATTCCTGATATTCTCCTCGACGTCATTCAACCATCTCAATCTTGAAATGAAAAAAAAAATGTCTGAATGAAAATTAATAATAAGTGTAAGTAGTTTAAGTGATAATGGTAGTACTATCAGCATTCTTCCTCCCGGTCTCATTGTGTAAACTTTTTTGACTACTGTACCTTCATTCATTGTTACAGTTCCCAGCCACCACAATCTAGTAATTTTGATGTGTGCCACTAAATCTGGTTTTTGTACAGTGTGATCATTTCTTCATTGCCCATTATCATTTACAGGGCCATATATTTTTCTCAGTATCTTTCTTTCGTATCTTCTTAATAGTTCATCAGTCACAGTCAGGGTCTCTGATCCACATGCCACCAACGGCTTTATCACTGAACGGTATACCTTGCTTTTCAGGTTCCTGCTAAGATTCCACGAGTTGAACACACACACACATGAGAAGTAACTTCTGTAACCAGCTGCCAGTCTTGCTTTTGTTTCTTCCTTCATATTGTTTTCTGCCGTGACTATGGATCCCAAGTATTTAAAGCTGTTACTTGTTCCATTATTGTGTCCGTTTAACTGTATAACATTGACTTCCACCATTTTCCGTGATGAGATCATATACTTAGTTTATAATTGGTTTATTCCAAGTCCCTTTTCCTGCCTTTATTAAAATGCTTATTTACTATTACGCCAATTACTAATGGATAATGGTCGCAGACAAAGTTACTCCTCATTGTAAGACTCGATAGAATGAATTTAACCTTATTGTATACATGGGCTGTGGAAGGGGAACAAACTGAATTTAACAATAGTATTTGACTTTTCGCGCAATAACAGTCGATTCTATTTTCTTTTATCGAACATTCCGAAGCGCGGATACATCATACTCTCGCTTCTGAAAGCATATCAAATACATTGACGTATTCCTCAAACTTCCAGCCATTTTACGTAATTTTGTTGAAGAAACAATCCTTTTCAAAGTATTGTGTAATAAAATTGAGTGATTGTTTGCTCCACATATCTTCACAGTCGCGATGAAAAACATTACAATTATCTTTGTATGATTGCTTTCTTTCTTATAGAATCCAAACGACATCGAAGTCAACGTGATACACTCACTTTCAACTCCCTTCCTAAGAAACCATAGCAAGTTCTCGCTCGATCTACTTTTATTGTTGAACGCAAAGTTCCTTTGACCCGCAAAGACAGCGACTTCTATTGTTCGGACTGAATCATATTCTCACACCAACAGCTCATTGAATGCTAATGGTAGAATGAACTGAATAAATTTTAAAACTGAACTCAACAGGAAAGACATTGTTCTATATCCTGTTTAAGCGCAGGGGGTTAATCAAACTGTCTTAAAATATCAAAGTGTACTGATTATCTATTGGAGTATGTACGCTCAGTACAAATGATAAATAATGTGCAATAATATAACAGTAGGTCTAGAAAGCACGCTAATACTTACATTTCCATAAGACTAAGATGATATAATTTTATTTAAGAAGATTGAAATTGATGTGTAAATATGAACATCTGACAGACGTAAGATGTTTTACAGTATTTTCAATTCTATTGGAAAAACCTACTGCTTAAATTGATATAATCATTTATGATTGCTGGATAATGGCAACAAGATCCAGAGGCCTTACTTAAAGAAACATACGAAGGGTTGCCAGGCGTCTCGATTAATCGGGATTGTGACATTTTAATCCATGTGTCCCAGTGTCCCGAACGACCCTTTCGGTGCATTACTTTTTAAGCAGTTTCGTCTAGAGTACATACAGTTTGCGCATGATGTCGATGTGTGGATGTGAACACCATGTGTAAATTATTATTTCAATTGTTGCCAAATGCATGATTAGGCCTATGTACTTAAATATAAAGGAGTCTTGCAGTCGGCTGAATCTATATGAAAGTATATAAATAAATGTTTAAAATAATTTTTATTCGAGGGCGATACGAAAAGGCTACCTTTGGCGATGCCTTTTCCTCTCCGTTTTTGAACTAAGGTTCCCACAAGCCCACGCACCTCGGCCTGTTCTGAGAGGTGTATGTTCCGGGGTCACAGACCTTGGTAAGAGTTGTCCGCTATTCCCATTGGAATAGTCGGCCAGCTGCCTCCTAAACTGGTCGAGGCACGGAGAAGGGAATGCTGCGTCCCCACAGCAGACTCCTCTCCCGCTATCGGAAGGGCGTGGGACAAGTACCCAATGCCCGACCTACCTGATGCAGGTTTTTCTAGGGTTTTCCCTGCATTTCTTTAGGCGAAAGCCGGGTAGGATCCTTAAAATATAGCCCGGGGGCCCTAGTTAACCCTTGGCTACCTTCCTCTACACTTCCGCATCCCCCCTTTCAAATCCCTTCCTATGCTATTAAAGGGGAGTTGCCCAACGTGGATTACCCTCATGTAGCCTGTTGCCCTAAAAAAAATTATTTTTATTTCGTTTATTTTGACTGTTCTTGTTATGATTAATAAATAATTAATATTAAAATTTGTTGATTTTCTTTTCTTATATAATATAAATTTAAAATTAAGTAGAAACTAAATGTCCCAGTTTGTCTTGCAAGAAATCTGTCAACCCCTGCATTGTTTAATTCTGTAAGTATGAATGTTAATAAACCAACATGTTTTTTGTATACATACCAGAAGATGTTATATGACGGAGAGTTCATTTAAGAAATATCATTTTTCAACAAATAGGTTAAGAATATATAAATCCGTTTCACCTTCACTTTGAAATATGATTTGAATTAATTGTTTAAAAATATATAGGATTATAAGAACTATTGTAATCGTAATATATCATCACAGCCGGCCGGTGCATGGAATGGTGTAACACTCCTCCCTGAAGAAGGAGGCTGAGAGCCTCCGAAAATTTGAAGACCAACCTTCAGTTCCTCATGGCGACACCGCACTTCACTTTCAGGTAAGCCACAACCTATCTCTCTATCCTTTCCATACCAATATATATATATTTTTATATGTAGAGTAGATTTTTATAATTTTAAATAGTCTTGTTACAGCACATTTGTAAAACAACATCTGGAATTAAAGTTAAAAAAATTATTTGGATGCAAATGGCATCTAAATTATATCAATTATTAAAAAAATAATTGTCATGAATAACAATAGTGAGTTAGTAACCATGTAAAAATTAAAAGGTTTGAAGTTGGGGGAGTAAAAACATTTTTTTAAAATTAATAGAATCTTTCAAAAAATAGGAAAAATTATTGATTACTTTTTATTAAATTTAATTATAACATTTTACATTTAATTGTGATTAAATTATTTTGCATTTTTATATTTACAAACAGGTAGCCAACTTATGGGAAGAAGACTTACCAACTGAATAATAGGATAATTTCCTCAAGAAAGATTTTGAGTTCTCTCCTATAGGAATCTCCATTTTTTAAACTGAGTTTATTAGGAATCTATGATTGGTTTTTTGCAAAAATATATGTCATAATTTCAATTTTATAAATTTATTTGACATAATTTATATTCTATTTATACACAGAAATTAATTTATTCTCAAATATTTTCCACAGGCAGACATACCAAGCCCTGCTACAATTTAATAAACATTTGATATTATATCTTTGAAAATGTTTTAATGGACAACTAAATTGGTTGAATCTTTGCAGATTATCTCTAGAACTATTAATGATCAATGCCATTTATTTGCTCTGCTTGTTAAGTTCTGTATTTTACATTGAAAATAAAGTGTTTTGATCAAGATCCAGCTATTTATCTGTCTAAATACATGGGTTTATGCCACTACAGTCACAAAATCTTGACCAGCCTAACATACTGAGATCTCATATCATTATCATCCCTTTCTAGGCCAACTAAAAGTTATCTTCATTTTAATCATTTTCAACCCTGATATAAAGGACTCCTTCAAGAATTCCTTTTTGCCTGCACGATTTTAGCCTTTATATATCTTCTACTATTTTGTATCTCCTTTTTATATTTTTATTTGCAAAGCCACAATTACACTCTGCCATCGAACTGTTCTTTCTATTCATTGGGCCAAAATTGATTACCCACGTACTCTACATTTCAAATATCCTATAGGCCTAATTTCATACAATCGACCACAAACAAAGATAACTATAAATTAATGAAAGTATCACATGAATAATTAGCCATTACCAAATAATCGTTAAATTTAGGTCTTCCCTAATCTTCTTTATGGTCAAAGCCAAGTATGTCTCTCTCAGAAGGGTTTCAAACATTGCAGCAAAGATAATTGAAACAAAAACATATTTTTATTTCTGTAGCATATCAAAACCTTGACCACTGCTAGACACCGAAATTACTGACAGACCTCCACTCTCATTTCTTAGATGCTTATGTAAACATAACAATCTGCTTGAACTGACGAGCTTATTATTAAAAATACATATTTTTTTATTCTACCATGACCATAATAACTGTGTGCAATCTAATTAGTTAAATTGATCATATTTATTATCATAATATCTTTCAAGTTTCCAAGGGTTTACTTCACACAAGTCAAAATTAATTAAATCTGTTTCATATGAAATATTGGATGACGGAGATAGATTTATGAGTATGATATTTACTCACTGTTACCTTGTTGCATTCATGCAAATACTATTGAACATGTGTTGCAAGATTGTATATTAAATGCAGTTTCTAATATAAAAGCAATTTTTTATTTCTACTATTCATTAGTAACATTTGGTCAGAAACTTCTAATAATGCCACTTGAGGAAGAATTGTTATAAAGCTTAGACCACAGTGGGATAAAAATTGTTGTTGGATACATCAACATGTTGCCAACAATTTGTTGAGATACAACATGCATCTGGATACATACTGCCAGTAATGTTGCAGGTCCACGGGAAAATCAGCAAGTTGTAAACATGGACATTGCTGCTGCTGTAAGTGTGCTTTCATTATAATATCTGCCCATTCCATTAAACGAAATGGTGTCAGAATTTTTTTTAAAAAGATTGGCGACAACTTAATGTCAAATTTAAATTAAAATTATGGAAGCTCATTTGCAATTTCCTCAGACTTTGAAAAACATTTCATTTAGTAGCTCCTAAACCTTAAGTTTAATAAACAAAAAACACGCTGCTTCGTTTTTCTGCGCCCTATTTTCGAAAAAAATTAATTTAAAGTCATGTTGTTATCAAGGTTGTTTCGTGTGTCAAACTGAAATGTGGTAACTTAGTACAAAATTGTGGGAAATTCTGTCAAGTGAGATTATTGGTAAGTGAGAATTTTATAACGGTTTTTTCAAACTTTCAGAATTTAATATAATCTGACAAAGAGCAAATGGGGTCCATGTTCAGTTTCTTCGACTCAGACTTAAGTAACCCAAATTTAACAATTATCATTTAACAAATAAATGAACACACACCCAATTTGTAAAAAGTATAATAATCAACCAAAACTGAACAATAATCACAATACGACGTTTAGTCCTCAATTTTGGAATTTTCTCCGGTAATATAGTTTTGACTGTATACATATATTGTAATGATCACCAAGAAGGTCGATTTGCCCCACGTTGTGGTAGCCATTTATATAATGATCACCAAGTTAGGGTTAATTAATTTGCCCCACGTTGTGGTAGCCATTTATGTAATGATCACCCGACTTGCTCTTAATTAAAAGAATTAATAAATTATCAAAAGACAGGTTATTTAAAAGAAAATATTATAAAAAATTAACAAATAAATAATTTGTTATTTTATTCACTTGTGACTTCCAAAATTAAAACAAATACAATCAAATTAATATCTCTTCTCTCAGGGTCACAACTGGGTTTGATAATTAACAGAAAAGTGATTTATAAACTGATTAACAATTCAAACATAAAAATTCAACTAAAATAATATGACGATAAATGAAATGAAAGAAGGCTAAATGTAAATAAACTGAACGAAATCTGACTATTACCTTTCTAATTATCGTTTACAAGTTTATATAGGTTTTGTTATTCACGTATTGTCTGTCTGGTACCAGCTCTTTCTTATGTAGTTTTAACACTACATTAAAAATGCAAATTTTTGCACTGATTCTAACTTCCTTGCAGATTTTACAGACACGTGGTCGAAGTGCACGTTCTCAGCTGTCAGGAACCTCGGTTGTTGTCTCCCCTTTCTGGTCAGCTAGCCGTTACCGGATTCCTCAACGCGAAGATTGTTCAATTTATGAAGCAAACTCCTGCTTCCATACAGGAACTCATGATTTGTAGTTTATGTTTGCAGACTTTACGAATCATATGCAGAGTCCAGACTTTAACTACTTTCTTCTCGTCGCGGATTTTAGGCTTTTTGTTTCTCCTTGCTCGACCCAGGCTCAGTGCAGAACCTTACTGCCACGTATCTCGGCGAAGACTTTTTTACTGTTTCACCTCTCGTCGCCGACCGCAGACTGACTTTCTTTTGCACGCGCAGTCACCATTTCGGCTTTTCGACAAAGGAAAATAACTCCCCGCCATTGTTGTCTTTAATAGCTCATACCGCTACAATTCAATTTATTCGCTACAATTCAAATTATACCTAATCAATATAATTGCCTAATTAATTATTGCTACAATGTATATACATATAAATATATAGGCTATGTTAAAAATAGAAGATCAGATATAAATTTAGGTTACTCGGCTAAAACAACGGATTCAAACGGTTTCTTGTGAAAATATGTTCTTGACGTGCATTTTGCGTCTTATAATATCAAGATAAAATGAGTCAAACGACAGTCAGATTAATGTTTGACGAGGGTAGAAATGCAATTAAGATTTTATTGACGGGAATATATTGCATTATATATGACATTCTAATGTTGACAAACTTCTACTGTTAAAGACTATTATGTATTGGTCTGTTTTTTAGTAGGTGGGTGGGAATATATATCTAGAATGTAAAATATATTATGTTGAAAATTAATAAGTTATTTAATATATTGCGATTCAGATAGTAAGATTTGGTAAGAAGAATTGAAAATTGTTGGAAGTGTCTGACTATGGATAGATATTTGCTATTAAATTCAATCGGTTCAGCGTGTTCTTCCTTGTCAATCAAATTTTTAACAATTTGAAAATATGTACGTTTCTTAAGACTTGTCAGCTTAATGCACTGATACTATTTGTCAATAATAGAAATTTCCTTACCTCAGACTCATCCTTATCATTGACTTGAATTCAACGTATACAAATTTAATTTCAATATAATTTTAATATTAAAATAAATAAAAACTCGTGGCAATATGCTATCATTATTTTTATATCGGTTGTTTACAGATAAGAATAATTTTACTCCCTGAGAGTAAATAATTTGATTTATGATACACACTGTTCTAAAAAGTAATTTAACAGACGACTCTTTGTAATTAAATATTTGGATAATAAATTCAATCAATATTTAATTTATTCCACAATATTTATAAATAATTTCATTTTACAATTGACGATTACAATGTATCCAAGTATCGTAATTTTCAGTATACTTTAAGAAATGGGAAAAAATTGTAATTTTGAGAGTTCTTGTGTTAAAATATGGCACAGATAGAATTACTACTATATATTAACGAAATTTCATTATTTAAGCAATCACGGTTAATACACATTATGGTATTATGGCTTCTCTTAAGTACCCTTCCCATCATTATAAAGAACGTTTTTAAAGATTGCGTAGATTTTGACATCTTAAATTTTTATTTAACTTCTTTGATCAAACCCCATACTATAAGACTATCTTTGTTAACTGCATAGAAAAGTGTTTGTGCAAGTTTACGTTTGAAGTTTGTCGGTATTATTCCAATGAATACTACTTATTTTATTTGAAAAATTAAGAAACTATTCATTATAATTAACACTTTGAAACTCGTTTGAGTTTTAGACACTTTATAAGCCATGTATGACGACGATGGTATGTATTCATTTAGTTGCACATATTTGTGCTATACATACACTACTTAAAGTGTTATTGCAATTCTTTCTCATTAATGCAGATCAATATGAAGATGAAGATGGAGAGGAAATATCTTCCGAATTGTGGCAAGAAGCTTGCTGGATTGTAATCAATGCATATTTCGATGAGAAAGGTCTGGTTAGGCAACAGCTTGATTCTTTTGACGAGTTCATACAAATGTCAGTTCAGAGAATCGTGGAAGATTCTCCTCAGATTGATTTACAGGCCGAGGCACAGCATACATCTGGAGAAATTGAGAATCCAGTAAGTATCCCTGTGTACAAAAATGCATTCCTTTAAGTCAATTTACTGTTACATGAAGAATTTTAATATGAACAATTTTTTTATGGACTTGAGGGTAGATCAAATGTTGAACTGCTCTAGAAAGCTTATTTCCGACCATCATCCTGAAAATTAGTTTTTTATCATTTACTTTTGGTGCATAAATTGTTGCTGATATTTAATTTGGGAGAAAATTAAGTTAATAATTGTGTTACTTATGTAAGTTTTTGTTTGCATCAATGCACCAATGTATTCTGTGTAAAATATATGCAATACTGAATACTAATGTAAACTTTATAATTATATATTTCAACAGTCTCCAATTGTTTGTTAGGATGATTGGTTGATAATATGAGTATAATGTGACTTTTGTAGTTATTTATAATATGATTATTACTCATGTTTTTACACTTTCAACCTTCAAGTTGCATTTCAAACTGTGTTTATATAGGCATTAGTTTTTTTTTTTCATGTCATATGCACACTTTAAATTTGAAATACTTGTCAAATATTTGCCATATAAAAAGTGTAATGTCATTCTGTGTGTATTATTTTCAACCAAATTTGCTGTTCGTATGTTGAATTTATGTTATTGATATCTATGTTTTAATTTTATTTTTCAGCCTAGGTATCTCCTTAAATTTGAACAGATATATCTTTCTAAACCAACACATTGGGAAAAGGATGGTGCTCCATCTCCTATGATGCCCAATGAAGCACGACTCCGTAATTTAACTTATTCTGCTCCTCTTTATGTTGATATCACTAAAACTATTGTAAAAGATGGGGAAGAACCTGTTGAAACACAACATCAAAAAACCTTTATTGGTAATGTATCTAATTTCATTTCTACTTTGAAAAATACATTCATTATTTTTATATAGTGCCATATTACATTTAAACAGTAGTTTGTTTGAAATATGAGGAATTGCACTTCATTTCTAAAACAAAACAATTTGTGTAGGTATTAATAATAAAGAAAGTTCTATTGTACCTGAAATTATGAAAGTTTTCATATAACATTAGATGTTGGTTTCATAAGAAACTTGATTAAAATTAATATTTTCTGACTAAAAGTGTATTAAATATTCTGTGTACATGAGTCATGTAGGAAATTCAATTGGGTTAATAGTAATTATATTAAAGTTTTAAAAGTCAAGTTATCCAAATTTACCATTGTGTGTTTTTGTAGGAAAGATTCCAATTATGCTGCGCTCCACATATTGTTTACTGAGTGGTCTTACCGATCGAGACTTGACAGAATTGAATGAATGTCCATTAGATCCTGGTGGCTATTTTATAATTAATGGATCAGAAAAGGTTAGTGTAAAAATTAGGCAGAACATCTTATATTGACTTTTTAATCACATTCAAAGTTTGTTTATAATGTTCCGATACATGCATTGTCGACTGATATTTTCTTTTAATTATTAATTGTGTATCTTCATTTGCTTAAATTGCATTGTTTTTAGATTTAAGCAATACTTTTAAATTGTTGCAGATAAAATGCTTGTAATAAAAGTAATATAAAGTTTTTAAACCTTTATCAGTTTGAGCAGCATTAGTTATGTATCTCAGAAGCAATTGTAAAGCAATTCAAAAAGTAACGGGGAATTTTCATTTTTTGGAACTAATTTAAATTATTTGTCTACATTAATGTTATTCCCATGCATCTTCCCACCCCCTAATCACTTCTAGAACTCGATCTTTGGGACAGCATTGAGCTCTGCCAGTGATGCACTTTTAATCTCATCTATGCTTGTAAAGCAATGGCCCTTTAAGGTTCTCTTTATTTTTAGGAACCGAACAAATTCTTGTGAGGCCATGTCTGGCAAATATGGATTCTGGGACATTATTACAGTGTTGTTATTGGCAAAAAAGCTATGAACAAGTGTGAAGAGGTGCATTATCATGATGCAAAAGCCAAGAATTGTTTCACCACAAATCCAGACAATTTTTTGTTGTTTCACGCAAACTATGTCAAATTTGATCATTTGACTACACGGCAAAAACTCGTGATGCACTATGCTGCTAACCTTCTTATTCAACTTCACTTGTCAAGCTTTTTTCGGTCTTGGCGATTCAGAATGCCTGGGATGATTGAGCCTTAGTTTTGATGTCATGTCATGGATATCTGTAAATCCATGTTTTAGTAGTTCTGCACCATTGTGGACTTCATTTAGTGACTCATGAGCATCTTCCATTTTCTGCTGTTTTTCTTCAAAACTAAACACTTTTGAAACAAATTTTACTTTCACACATTTCATACCCCCCCCCCCAAAAAAAAAACAAAAAAAACGAAAAAGTTTCACAGAATGAGGCAATGGATATGGCAACACCATCAGCAACTTCTCTGATTGATATTCAATGATCATTCATAATCATTTCTCACAATTTTTCCTTGTTTTCATCATTTATTGGTGGGCTTTATCATCAACATTTTCACGGCCTTCTTGTAAACCTGTGATTTACTTATAGCAGACTCACCAAAAGCAATATTTAACATTTTTAAATATTGTTACACTTAATTCAATTCTTATAGAAAAATTTAATATAAATTCTGGAATAAATATTTTAAACAAATAAATAATCACCGATGATTCCTAAACACCTGTAACCTTTTTAACAGCTGACTACAGACTAAACATCTAATATGGCTAACAATGTACAGATACTTTTCAGACATGTTTACCAACTTAACAATGAAATAATTGTGAATCTGACCAATACAACCTGCAAATTACTAAGTCCCTGTTACTTTTTGAACACACCTAGTGTTTGCTTCTATTTATTCCACTTTTATTTCACTTGTTTGCTTAGGAACAGCTGATTAATGAACCATATTTTTTTATGATAAAAGTTAATTATACTTCTCTTATTGTAGGTATTAATTGCTCAAGAAAAAATGGCAACCAATACTGTTTATGTATTCAGTATGAAGGATGGCAAATATGCTTATAAAGCAGAAATTCGATCATGTTTGGAACATTCTTCTCGTCCGACATCAACTTTATGGGTAAACATGATGGCTCGAGGTGGTCAGGTAATTACTTTAATGCAATTTGTTTTGTTAGAATATCACTTAAAATTTTCATACCATCTTATCTTTGTATGTAAGAAATAAGTTTTTATCATGTATTCAGTTTGTGTGATTGGTGACTCTCAATAAGCCTCAGTTTAGTAGATATGATCTGGATGTAGTTGTAGGTGAAGATATCGACAAAGGTTAATATTATTATCGGATCTTAATTGGAGATAAATTTTTTGAACAGGAAAAAATTCGTTTAATATCAGTATTAATTCAATATTCAAAATCTGCTTAGTATAATGGAGTGCAGAGCAAGATTCTAAACATTTAGTGCTTTTTAACAACTATTTTTAAGTTACATAGTATGAATAGCAGACATCCATTCTTCCTTAGTGTATTAGTAATTCAAATTTATTAATTTACTTCCAAGCATCTTTTTATATGTAGAATTCACATTTATAGTCAAATTTTATTATGTTGAAGCACTTATTATTTTCAATATTTATATGGATTTTTGCAGAGCATCAAGAAATCTGCCATTGGTCAAAGGATTATTGCTATTCTTCCATACATTAAACAGGAAATTCCCATTATGATTGTCTTCAGAGCTTTGGGATTTGTTGCTGACCGTGATATCTTGGAACACATCATTTATGACTTTGATGATCCAGAAATGATGGAAATGGTAATTTTAACTTTCTAGTTAGTTATTAGCCCTCTTCTTCTCAGCAGAATTTGCAATGAGCTGCCTATAATTTTCAGGTAAAACCATCTTTGGATGAAGCTTTTGTAATCCAAGAGCAAAATGTTGCCCTTAATTTCATAGGAGCAAGGGGGGCCAGACCAGGTGTTACAAAAGAGAAACGTATAAAATATGCACGAGAAATTTTGCAAAAGGAAATGTTACCTCATGTTGGTGTTTCTGATTTCTGTGAAACCAAAAAGGCTTACTTTTTGGGGTAAGTTTTTATTGTACTAGTGTATTTTATGAATTTGTCTGTAAAAACTTTTTTAAGATTATATAGTAAGAATTTTAATCTCGTGTGAAAAGGAGAATGTTACATCCAATTTTTTCATTTTCATTACAGATATATGGTCCATCGACTCCTCTTAGCAGCCCTTGGCCGAAGAGAACTTGATGACAGAGATCATTATGGAAACAAAAGATTAGACTTGGCTGGTCCATTATTAGCCTTTTTGTTCCGTGGGTGAGATACCAATTTTACTTATTTATTCATTTTTCTTGTTTATAAATAATAAACTTTAAATATATTTCAACTTCTAAAAAGTTCAATCTTTTTACATGATTACCATCTAATAGCTTTTAATTATTTCAGCTTATTCAAGAACCTAATGAAAGAAGTAAGAATGTATGCACAGAAGTTTATTGATCGTGGAAAAGACTTCAACCTGGAACTGGCAATAAAGACCAAGATAATTACTGATGGCCTTCGCTACTCACTTGCTACAGGCAATTGGGGAGACCAAAAGAAAGCACATCAGGCTCGAGCTGGAGTCTCACAGGTAACTGTACTCTTCTCTATTTGGCAAATAGTTATATAGTTTGCAGTGTCTTTGGAAAATACTATATCAACTTTGCTTTTATAAGCAGTATTCTGATTGTATGCACTTTTTTAACCTGACAAAATCAACAAGGATTGAAAAAGTTTTGTGGTATTTAATTCATCAATAATTATGTATATTTTTATTGACTACTCGATACCTCTTTGTTAATTAGATAATCACTTTTTAATGGTTTCTATTGTATCATTAATGTGGGATTTTAATGGATTTCCATATGCTAAACATTTAAAATGAGTTGAGTTAGATATACAAGATTAAAATAGCAATCTGCTAGTGTTGAATTTTATATAGCTTTTTAAAGTTAAAAAATACTGACATATTTGAAATTTTTCTGACAAGATTACCTGTTCCATTCTGTATAATGGGGAAATGAGATTTGTGATTTGATTGATGGATACTATATCTTACCAGTTTGACTTTAAATAACATTCGAAACAACTCTTTAATAATTTAAGTTTATTATTTAATATGTTTATAACTTTTTGTTGTATTTTTTCTTTCACATACTGTTTTAAAATGTATTACTGGTCTGCATTTTTTTAGGTATTAAACAGATTAACCTTTGCATCTACTCTATCACATTTACGTCGTGTAAATTCACCAATTGGTAGGGATGGCAAACTTGCCAAGCCTAGACAATTGCACAATACTCTCTGGGGGATGATCTGTCCTGCAGAGACACCTGAGGGAGCTGCTGTAGGTATGTTGGCTGAACTGCAGATTTTTAATATTGTGCATAAGATTTAAAATAAAGACTTTATATATCAAATAATATCCTACTAATTATTACAGTCTTTCTTGAGCAGAAATATTTTTTTTTTTTTGGAAATGCAAATTACTATTACCTAAATTAGTTTGAAAGAGAAAACATTACTTAGTCAAATGAAAGAAATTTAATGATAGCTGTGTTGGTTAAAGTAATCACAACATTTTCTTTTAATTTTAAAGTTTTGAGACTTGTTAACATATATGCTGGTATTATGTTTTTATTTATCATATTTAAGTATACTGTGGTTGAAAATGAAATGTATATTGGATTGTTAGGCAGATCGTGTTTGAAATAGAGAGAAATTTATGTAATATTTTTTCCAGGACTTGTAAAAAATTTAGCGTTGATGGCATATATATCTGTGGGTTCACAACCTTCGCCCATATTGGAGTTTTTGGAAGAATGGAGTATGGAAAATCTGGAGGAAATTGCTCCTTCAGCAATTGCAGATGCAACAAAAATATTTGTCAATGGTTGTTGGGTAAATATTAATTGCTTTTATAATGAGAATAACTACAATCAATAACATATTCAGTTTTGTTTTGACCTGCCTGTATATGATGCCTTTTACTGACAGATAAATGGGCTCTTACATGAGATTGAATTAAGTAGGTTTTATGTATTTTGAGTGTTCAGGATATCTTCCTTTCAGAGTTCAAAACATATTTTTCTTAACACTTAAATGTTGGCCATTTTTCAACTTAAACAACCTGTGACACAGATACATCTCTTCATAAATATAAAACCATATTTTTTATTTATTTAAAGTAGTTAACAGAGGGCTTCAGAAGTCAAACAGTTTTTTTAAATTTTTAAATAATTAATTTACTTCTCCCATTTCACCCTACATTCCATCATATGAGTAGGTTCAACATATACTTTGATTCATTTGTCAAACACTTTTGTGCATTTGCAATATCTTCACTGCAGTTTGGTATAGACGATATCATATAATTCCATTAAAAAATTGCTCTGTAATAGAGAAAAATTTTAATTAATTTTTGTATTATATATTAGTTGATTATTCTTGTTATTGTTTTCTGTGAAGGAAAAGATATCTCTCTTGAAAAGTTAGATAATTTTTATTCAATTGATGTTTGATAAAACTTTGATCTTGCCATAATATTGAATAAAAGTTTGGAACATATTAAGAAATAACTTGAATTGGTATTTTTATTCATATAATTTTTACTAAAGGAAAAGTATTTATAGGTTGGCATACACAGAGATCCAGAACAGCTTATGTCTACATTGAGAAAATTACGCAGACAGATGGACATCATTGTCAGTGAGGTGTCAATGATTCGAGATATTCGTGACAGAGAAATTCGAATCTACACAGATGCTGGTCGCATTTGCAGACCTCTTCTTATTATTGAAAATGGTAGTTTGCTACTTAAGAAAAGACATATAGACATGTTGAAAGAAAGGGAGTACAATAACTACGGGCAAGTAAAACATGCTACTTACTGAATTGTATAAATTTTGTCTACAAGGGATTTTATTATTTAATATGAATTATGTTTAACAATTTGTGATTGTTTTATAGCTGGCAAGTACTTGTGGCAAGTGGTGTTGTAGAATATATTGATACTTTAGAAGAGGAAACTGTTATGATTGCTATGTCTCTAGAGGACCTGAATCATGATAAATCATATGCTTACTGCACAACTTTCACACATTGTGAAATTCATCCAGCTATGATATTGGGTGTATGTGCATCAATTATACCTTTCCCTGATCATAACCAAAGCCCCAGAAACACCTACCAGGTACTTTATAAAGTTTTATCAATTCATTTTAATAGAAAGATGATTACTTTATTTTTTTGTCAGGGAATTCATGATTTTATGAAATTTATCCAGTTGGTTTAATGCTTTTTTATTGAAAAAATCATACATTTTAGTAATTTAACTTATGCATTTATATTACTGTGTGTGCAGAGTGCTATGGGTAAGCAAGCTATGGGAGTTTATATTACAAATTTCCATGTACGGATGGATACTTTGGCCCACGTCTTGTACTATCCACATAAGCCACTTGTTACTACTCGGTCTATGGAATATCTCCGTTTCCGAGAATTGCCTGCGGGCATTAATTCAATTGTTGCCATTTTGTGTTATACTGGATATAATCAAGAAGACAGTGTCATAATGAATGCATCAGCTGTGGAGAGAGGATTCTTTAGGTATTTATTTAGTTATAATAAATTTTAAATACCTCTGATGTTGATTCAAAATTAAACTTAGGTATTTAAACATTGTAAAATTACAGAGAACTTTCATTAACATATAATGTGCTGCTTTGAAGCACAAAATAAAAATTTGCTTTATCATATTCTTTTACATATCATTGATGAGGACAGGAATGAGGGATAAATTAGTTGGCATACCTGAAATACAGAGCTGGTATTGCCATTGCCATACATAGTTCTTTAAATTGATGGAGGTGTTAGCCTTCTTTTTCATGAGATAATCCTGTAGTTTGTGCCAGTTGTCACCACATTTGTTGTGCAGTATACCAGCATGAAGTGAAATATGTCCCAAATGTGAGAGCTAGCTCCACCGAAAATTTGAATGATTCCTGTCTGACATGGTAATGCAGGCTCTTAATTTCAGATGTCATCTAATTTATCTTTCTTTACTGTTCATATAAGTTATTTTTACAATGTCACATCATTCTTAATTGCATATATATAAAACACTTAAGGCAAATGTGACACGGTCAAATTAAAGTACATATATAGATTGGAAAGAGAGACATCGAAGTCAACTTACACTGAAATCAACAGTTGGTCCATTTGGGCTGAGGAGTAAAAATATTTAAAATTTTTGAGCGTCAACTGTTGATTTCAGCAATGTCATATCCTTACTAACATAGAACTAAATTAGACCATTTTCAGGTAAGCCACAAGCCATCTCTCTTTCCATACTAATATTAATATATATATATATATATATATATATATATTGTAATAAACAAAAAGGCGTCATAATAAAAAACATAATATTATTTTAACAAACAAATTTTATTAAACATTATCAGAATTTACAATTATACATTTAATTTTATAAAAAGATCTCTTTCTCTCACGGGTCTTTACTGGGTTTGATAACAGACAGAACACTTAAATAATCAAAGGACCCAACATTTATCTTTAAATTAAACAGAAATATTTAATCGTCTAGACATCGACGAAACTTATCAACGAACTTAGAATTACCAGATTGCTTCTAAATTTAAAAGAGTTTATTTTATTATCAAAAGAAGAGAACGATATCTGACTGTATCCTTTAATTACGTTTACACATGTTAATACCATAAATTTCAACTCACGATTTCTCAGGAACCTTTGGCTCGTTCATTAAACACACACTTTATAGACTGGACGTTTACACACACTGACTCTAACACATATTATTGGTTCGACGATAGCTGATTCTCCATACTCGGTGAAAGACATCCCAGTTGCTCGTGGGGAAAACTACTCGACGCTGGATGCTGTGTCCTGGTCTCCTACCATCAAAGACAGTGGTCAAATTGTGATACTAATACAGATTGAACTTATGCATATGAAAATGTTTATAGTTGAATAATTTTCTATTTCTCTCGCAGGCTGCTTTCTTTCTCCATACCCTCCGCTCTGACACTCATCTCCAACTAACTTCCAAGTTCGATGCCCACAGCATCCCTCCTCCACTCTATCTCCAAAACTCAAGTCACGATGCTCACAGCACCCCTCTATCACGCTGACTCGCTGACTAACTCTGACTGACTCTGACTAGGTCTGACTAACTCTGACTGGCTCTGACTGACTCACAATAGCTTATTTCTCCCTTATATACTACTAGCCTCTTCGTTTTCCCTTTGTTTCAAGACTACGTCACAACGGCGCGGTGACAGAATCTCCATTACTGAGATTTACATTCTGCAGCTGCAGTTCCCTAGCAAATAGCTAGCCCCTCCGTCATGTCACATCGAGACAGGACCCGTAATTACTTTGCACTTGCATCCTCCTCCCAACATGTGCGCTGTTCCGAAACAATGCATTCCCTCAATGCATTACAATCTATATTAATTATATTATATTAGTAAGGATGTGACATTGTCAAAAATAATTGCAATATTGATATGGAGAGCACATAGAGATAGGTTGTGGCTTACCTAAAAGTGAAGTGTAGTGTCGCCATAAGGAACTGAAGGTATTTCTTCAAATTTTCGGAGGCTCTCAGCGTCCTTCTTCAGGAAGGGGTGTTACACCATTCCGTGCACCAGCTGGCTGTCATAGTTCACTGTCAGTTTAATAATCACATCTTATATGAAATGTTGCCAAAGGAACTGTAAATTACTGAACATGAAACATCCAGATTATGTACATAGACAACTTTAAAGACTATATTAATCTTACATTGAACAAATCACACCATAACTCAAACTCAAAAACCCTAAACTTCCATAAAAAATAAGTCCATATTCTGTTAATGTTTATTCTGATTATGTTGCACAATATTAATTTGGAAATACAATTTCCCAGGTCTGTTTTCTTTCGCTCTTATAAAGATGCTGAGTCCAAACGAATTGGAGATCAGGAAGAGCAGTTTGAAAAGCCAACAAGGCAAACATGTCAGGTAATTAATAACAAGTTATTAAATAGCAATTGTTTACAATGTTTAAACTCCTTATCTACATGACTTTGTGAACAAATCTCTAATATTTTGTCCCAACAAAATTACTTTTTTGTTCTGTAAATATATATTATATATCATGTCGGAATCCTTTTACAAGAAAAAAACATTTAATTCAGTAATGTATTATGGGAATCATGGATTTGCGAATGCATTATTACTGTGTCCTACCAATACAATATGCATAAGTCAATGTGGAAAGTAGTGTAGGAAAATAAATTTTTATGTACAATACTGAAGTAATTTAACTAATACTACAGCAAAATATGATTACCAAAATTAGTTCCAGAGGATATTTACATAAAAAACTGTGGGAAATTAATTGATAAGATAATTTATTAACAGTTTAGTAGTGTGGAAATAGACAAACAGTTGTACTAATAATACTTTTTGGCAGAAGTCTTGAAGACAATGACTGTGAAAGGATGACTATGTCACTGTTACAGCTTTAGAAACTTTTATTAATATTCTACACTGAGAAAACCTTTGATTATTACATAATTGAAGTTGACGATTTAATAGTCATGATTGATTGAAGAATTAGACCAATATTAAACTAATGATAAAAAGACAAATTTAAGACAGAAATGATTTTGGTTGGATCTAAATATAAACTATACTAACTGGTTTTCTGTTTGTACAAATAGTATGTAATTTAGATGAGTAATTTAAAACATTGTAAATGAAGACTGCAGTAAAGATATGGTGTGTACCACAAATTGAGACAATTTTACGTCCATTTAAGATAGGAATACTATTTTTGGTATTCAGAACAGGTGTGGCTAAACAATCTTCTGGTTAAAGATAGTAAAGTAACAGTTTTAATTAATTATGAATATATTAAGCTTAGGGAAAGGTTATGAGCAATTTGACCTCACTTATAATGTATGTATCTTAGTTGTAATTTCTTATATCTAGCTTTGTTTTGTTTAAACAAACTAACCACACTAGTAACTTATTATAGGCAAATAGCATGCAGTTTGTATATACTGCCCACCTAAATTGTTGCAAAAATTTGTGTATAAATTAAATGACTTGTTGTGTATGAGACATGTTTATTATTCTTCATCTGTAATTAAATTTGTCTATTTTATTCTGTAACAGCATTAAGGTAATGTAGAATATTAAATTTTACTTATTTCTATTTATCTTTATTCTTGTAGGGCATGAGAAATGCACTTTACGATAAACTTGATGATGATGGTATAATTTCACCTGGAATTCGAGTATCTGGTGATGACGTGGTAATTGGCAAGACTATTACTCTACCTGATAATGAAGATGAGGTAATGTTAATTACTCCTCAAATAGTAAAAAAGTATCTACATATATGTGTGTGTCAGAACTTTTTGCAAACATTCTTTGAAGTAATATCATATGACTGGTGATATTTTCTGAACACAAATGTCAAAGATTGCTTTGTAAAATATTGTACGGAAATATGTTTTTTCGTTGTTTTATTTTAAAATTCAGAAGAAATGGTATGTCAATTATAATTTTAAAAAAATGTTTAACTGAATCCTTAAAATATTAATTCTCAAGAAAACTGTGTATGCCCTTTAGAAACTGCTCATTTCACATATACTTATGTAATGTTTTTGTATACAATAGCTTGAAGGCACCACCAAACGCTACACAAAGCGAGATGCTAGTACTTTCCTTCGAAACAGTGAGACTGGAATAGTGGATCAGGTTATGTTAACATTAAATTCTGAAGGCTACAAATTCTGTAAAATTAGAGTTCGCTCTGTACGTATTCCTCAAATTGGAGATAAATTTGCATCTAGGCATGGTCAGAAAGGTACCTGTGGTATTCAGTACAGACAGGAGGTGAGTTTTAGTATGTATGCAAAATAAATCTGTCATTTACTGAATATTTGTTCAAGCATGATCTTAATTATTGTTACAGGACATGCCTTTTACTTGTGAAGGTTTAACACCTGATATTATCATCAATCCTCATGCCATTCCTTCTCGTATGACAATTGGGCATTTAATTGAGTGTCTCCAGGGAAAGGTAAGGTGATTGTTACTATAACAACACTTATTTTATTCCAATTCTTTTCAAAATGTTTAGAAAAAGGCAAAACCTATAAAAACTATCACATCAGTTTTATTTTGTTTTTCTTTCCATAACTTAATTCTTTTGCTTACAGGTATCCTCAAACAAAGGAGAAATAGGTGATGCAACTCCATTCAATGATGCTGTCAATGTACAAAAAATTTCTACTCTTTTGCAAGAATATGGTTATCAGCTGCGAGGAAATGAAGTTATGTATAACGGCCACACAGGCCGAAAAATTAATGCTCAGATATTTTTAGGGCCAACATATTATCAACGGCTGAAGCATATGGTGGATGATAAGATTCATAGCAGAGCCCGTGGTCCCGTACAAATTCTTGTTCGCCAACCTATGGAGGGTCGAGCAAGGTATATACTTCCAATTAATCATATTTTTGTTTCTGACTCTTGTACTGGTTAAATGAACTATTTGTTGCATACTTGGGCACACCTGTGCTAAATCCACTTTTTTGTATAAAATAATTCTTGAGTTTCCATGTTCTAAAAAAGTGGATGATTTGTTGTTGTGGTTTGTACCGTTCATCATTTTCATTTGTTAGAAGAAATTGTATCATAGTAAATTTCTGACACATTCTAATCAATTTAGGGATGGAGGCCTGCGTTTTGGTGAAATGGAGCGTGATTGCCAGATTGCCCATGGAGCAGCTCAGTTTCTCAGGGAGAGGCTGTTTGAAGTATCAGATCCATACAGAATTCATGTTTGCAACTTTTGTGGCTTGATTGCCATTGCAAATCTACGGAACAATACATTTGAGTGCAAGGGATGTAAAAATAAAACACAGGTAATTGTCTTTAGCATTCTTTTTACCTTAAACTTAAATTAAGTAGATCCAGATTTAAGATATCCAGTTGGATATTTTTTTGTATACTTTCAATATGATATACAAGTAGACAAACTTATAAATTCACTTGTGTCCTCATTAGGTTGTCATATGACAACAGTGTATAAACATTTTTGCTTTTGTGTGAATTTCAGATATCTCAAGTAAGGTTACCATATGCTGCAAAGCTTTTATTCCAAGAACTTATGGCCATGAATATTGCACCACGCCTAATGGTGATATAAATTGGAATTTTGAAAAAATTAATAAACTAGAAAAGTTCAGATCCATTGCTTTTGATAGGGAAGTGATTCCTTTTGAAATGTTGAACACTCAACCTCTGTAAATAATGACTTCAGTATTTTGTTATAAAGATGTCTGTAATTAATGTACATAGTTTTGAAGAACCACATTTTATATTTTAAAATAAATTTTTTCTAAATGATACCGGATGAGTTATTGCCAAACATTTCTTTCATTCTAAAGATTTCAAAATGTGTTTTTTGTTTACACCAACTAATTACTCGGAGGAATGTTCTGCAAGTTAATGAATATGAGTTATGAAATTATATTGATATTTGCATTCCTAATGGTAAATTTGAAGAATTTTTTCATCAAACCTTCCTGCCAGTTCTTTTGGAAAATATTAGAACATAAAGTTTGGTGTTATAATGAGCAGAATATTTGTTTCTGTAGTAACCATAGTAAGAGATTATGTCTACTTTCCAATTGTGAGCCTGTAATTCATGGGACATACCAGCTTAATATTCTTAAATTTACCGCATTTAATGGAATTCAACCTTTACGAGAACCTTGCCTATATTTTAAATTATATAATTTAATGCACACACATACGGTCTGTATTCATTGGCACGGTAGCTTAATTGGTAAAGCATCTGTGTTCAATTTCTGAATAATTTCAGTCTTTCCTTCTTCCTTTCATCTCTATGCTCTGAATGATTTTCTTTGGATATAATTCTATGCTCAAGCATATGCTTTTTTTTATAAAAGCAATTACAACCTTTCATATAAACAAGCATCTGTTGCATCTTGGCAGTGAAGTTACTTCTTTCTGAAGGTGGCCTGAGAAAGTGCTGTTGCAGGTTCCCCAATAGTCTACATTCAGACTCTGTTCCCAAGCTGGACTGTGAGATGCTTGCAACAACAGTTTGCCATGGTACGACTTTAAGGGTTCGCTTCTAGAATCTTCGGAGGTTAGCCATACAGTGATTGGCAAAGGTGGGAGAATCCTGCTGAACAACCCTTTGCCCATCATTGGCGTCTTTTGTCAGTCCTGCTTTAGTAGTGCTTATGGACACACTCCTAGTGCAACTTTATGCACTAGCCTCAATTTCATTCTTTAGTTCAGTTTATTGTGTCAACTGCTTTCAAATCAGTAAACCTATTCTTCTTCAATGCATTGTCATCAATTCAACTAATCAATCAACCATCTGATTGCCAATCCTAGTCTGTCGTCCAGGTAACTGCGATCTCCACATAATCTCTTTCCAATTAACCTCTACTCATATCTTACTCTTTCCTGACACACTAACAATTGCAAGATAGATTTATTGCTTGGAGAAGTCTAAATTGCTTTGAAAGTGATACAAAACTCTTTCTACTAATTTAAGAAACAGCAAAATGGCCAATTTGTCTGAAAAAAGGCTTTATTTTTCAACTTGTACAAAAAATAGACATTTTAACCACTATTATTATAGGGGTAAAATGAAAATAATTTAAATAGATTATCCAAATTTAAATATAAATGTTAGTTTACAATTTTTCCCCTTCTTAAAGTACATACTGCTTACAACCATCATAGGATGTGCCGCTCATGACACAAATTTTTTATTTGTATCTTCAATTGTAACGTATATGAAAATTTATATATTAACAAATTTAATTCAAATCTATAAATTTACAATTTTTAAATTATTAACATGTTTAATTTATTGTATATATTTTTTTATAGCTAACATATTGAAGAAACTTATTTAGGTCTGTTACTGGATAAAGTCCCAAAATGTTATAATGTAATTATTTTTTGTTTAAGACGAATAATACAACTTTTATTCTTACAAATTGGCCATTTTTCTATTAAATTTTATTTATTAAATTATAAATGTAAAATTAACTTCAATATTAAAAATTTCTGGTATTGCTGCAAAAATTGTTTCAAGGGTTAATGTACAGATGAAGTATTGAGTGCATTTACATTCCCTGTATGTCACTTTACTTAGCAGTTTTCAATTATGAAAATATAAAATTAATTTAGGTTTGGTTGAATTTTATTACATTTTGAAATGTTTTAATACACAGTTTTGATCATTTGCCTTTAATTGACAAATTATAGAGTTGCTAATTTATAAAAACTTAAAATTCAGTTAATACCATATTTAAAAAGTATAATGAAACTTAAAAATTCATGTTATAAACATAACATTACCATAAAACATAATACAAAAAGTGAAAATTTTCAATATGTAGAAAACTTTTTAAGACTAACGTAAACAGCAAACTTACACACATTATTAAAACATTAATAGTGGTACAATCAATATAAATATGCAAATGACAGACAATTAGATAACTAAGAAAAAATTACAACCTTGTACACACACAAACTATTTTACACTATGTATCTAGCATAATCATTGTTACAACCAATGTAAAAGTAATTATTCATGTTGGCCAATTTGGTTGTCAAACTTTATCATTCAAAAGTTGAAAATAACTAACAAAGCTTGAGGAAACCACTATAAAAAATTACAGCTGTCAAACCGAGCTTCCTGTCTAGTCATGAGAGTAGGAATGCACCATGTAAGTATAACTCTGAAACGTAAAGAAAAATGTTTTTAACCCTTTTAAAAATAAATAATACTTAAATGTAGAATCCAGACATACAATTCAATTTCAGTCAATAATTGAATTTGTTCTGTTAAGAAAATAATAATAGGTTTAATATAAAATGACAATTCATTGAAATGATTAATTTTTAACAGGGTGCAAATCAGAGTAAATTTTTGTGGCTGATTTAAAAAAATTATTAACAGCAGTAAGTTCTTGTAATTAGTGAAAAACAATTAAAACCCCAGAAATTTCTTTAAACATGGAATTTATAGAAACAGTGTCCTAGTACCCACTATGTCTGGAACACATTTGTCATCAGTGCACAATAATGAAGTAAAAGAAGAGAATACTGGATCTTAAAAATATACTTAAGAAGAGTTATACATTTGTAAATAAACATAATGCTTTGTCCCTGATTTTGGACTTATGTGAACAATAGTAAAGGAAATTATTAATATTATGATGTAAAATTTCTTCATTGATCTTTAATATTCTGATAAATTTTATTGAATAAACTTCCATGATTTTCAATGATTAGGTTCCAAAAATTTTATTATTATATAAAAAAAACTTGAATAAATTTTAAAAGAATGATCTGGTTTCCAAGCGTGTTGCAACCTAATAATTGAAAATATTTAAATTGTATTCAATAAAATTTATCAGAATGTTAAAGATAATTGAATAAACTTTAGATTATAATAATAATCATCAAGCCTATTATTTTTCAACTATTGTTCTGATGAAATCCCAAACTATGAACAAGACAAATATATTGATATAATTGTATTAATTAAATTTTTCAATTAATAAATATTTTCTTTCCGTTTGGCCATTATATTCATTCAATGGATTATTATAATCAGATGCCAATCTTATGGATTGCACATGAACATACTTTTGTAAGATATACCATTTAAGCAACTTATCAATCATGTATAGGAGGAAATAACTATATTGAAATTGTCACAAAGGCAAGCACCACTTAGAACCAGGAAAATGTATAAAAAGCAAATATCCATGTATTTGCCAAAAAATGCAACACTTAATAACGTGCAATATTCATACGAAAAAGTTTAGTCACACCTTTAAAAAATCTAAACAATGCACTCATATTTGTGTATTAGTTTCTTACCGCTCTCAGAAGTATTTTAATTATTTGCTTCTTCTCTGCTTAACTGCTCTACAGATAGTCCATTTGTTCCACAGTTCTGTAAAGACTCGCGATTTTAGCTCTCTGCAAGAGCTGCAAATTTTCCATACAGTGTTACTGGCTTGGGCTACGGCAAGTAAAGTCTTACCATCCAGTGTCCTAAACAATTGAGAGATACAGACTGTGGACATGCCGTAGATCTACTTAGCAAAATAATTAAATGCCATAAAATTTGTGTTAAGCGTGCAATACAAACGAGAGAATATCCTTTAATTATTTTTGTTGATAATATAACAGCACTGGATCTTAAATTTGGTGTAGGATCCAAATTACAAGGAAACTTACGATTTTCGACTGAAATTACATTGGAAGTAAATTTTATTCTAACGGAGTTTGTTAATTATATATATATAAACCGGTATATATTGAGTGGAATGTTTACTGCCTCGGATTGGAAAGTATCATTTCATATACGTAATAACGGCCATTTTGAAGCACGCGTGGCAGGAGGTTCGAATGAATCTTGGACTACACCCCATGTGCTATACATATAGTAATGAAACCAGTATTCCATTGTCTTAGTAAAAGAAAAGATAATGGAATTCCCGACCAATACTATTACCATTTCCCCGGGAAAGAAATTTCATAACTAATTAACCCTGTCACGACTCTTCAACATATATTAATCTTAGTTTCTGGTGTTAATAGATATTATAGACTGAACTTTTGTTCAGGGAAAAAAGCAATTTGTTTCAAAAACAGTTTCAGTTTGGCATTTAGTTTATCGCACTGTTTTATGCGTTATATCAGTCAATTTGGAGGGAGTATTTTCCCGGTATGCACACACCACCACTGAACTCTACAAATAAACTAATAGTTCAATTGTATAAACTTTTTCGCTAGTTTAAATGGTCCGTACCGGAAAACACAGTATTGGTAAAACTGTTTATCTTTCTTGCCTCGAAAAACGCTTATCGTAAATTTCGTATGCCAATAATTTTACAGTCGTAATTTAAATTATTCTGATTCTATAAACAAACAAAAAATGAAGTTGGGTGGATTAAACACTGTGATGAGAACGTAAATAAATTTTCTAGCGGAAGATTAAGGAATATTAGTTCTTCTAAATCAAGAATTTCACACAACAGAACAATACGGTTGATAATGAAATCAATAAATAACTTAGCAAATCGACTAGGACCTTAGAAATTCAATAGCAGTTTCCGAGGAGCAGCTCTTAACAAATGCGATAATTCTAATTCTTCTCCTGTCTTCCAAATTGTTTCTTGTTGAGTGAAACATCCTCGAAAGTTGCAAAGTAAACAACCGCGTCCGGGCTTCTTATACACTCGGTGACGTCAAACAAAGCGAACCAGCAGCTTTTAGCTCAAATGTAGCACTTCATTATTTACTACAATAATATTTTATCGTAGGTGACAACTGTTACATATTCTCTTGAATATGATAGATACTAACAATGTACTTAATATATTACGTATATAATAGTTCTAACGACAGCAATGCATTTATCCAAGAGAAAAAAATCGCATTTATTCGTTACGTTAATTGACAATATATACTTACAATGATTCTGTTGTACTTGCTTGAAATGCGCTATGTTGTGGATTTTCAAAGGTGTTCCCATCATTCAGTTTAGACAAAGAATTTCTTTTTGCTGAAAACTTATTCAAAAATGTATTTTTTTTGAAATTTAAGTGAACCTTTATATATAAAAAAAGATCGTGAATACGAATCTAGGCACAATTAACTAGGCAACTATTAATTCATCATACAGTTGTAAAAGCAGGGATCGACATCTGAAATAACGATCGTCCTCATCTACGGACCACCATGCACGTACTTTTAATGACTTCTAACTGTAAGCTAGTTTGTTGCCAATGAAGAAAATTAAATCCTTGAAGAGGTGGAATCTACCAGTATACGCTAATCATTAAATCAATAGTAATTAGAAAGTTAGAAATTTCTGTTGTTTGAGTATCCATAGGTCTTTCTTATTTATACGCGTTTAATTAAATATTTGACTAAATTAAAACAGTTTTCAAATATTTAATAAGTTTTCATTTATTTAAATTGAATAATTACACACACACACACACACACACACACACACATATATATATATATATATATATATATATATATATATATATATATTGTAATACCCAGTTAAGAAGGACATAAATTTTGTTCCTATTTCATCAGATTTGTTTACCAACTCAGACTGGGGACTCTTGAGTGGTTTGTATATAAAAAAAGATAATAATAAAATGATGGATAAGCGGCTCTTAGAGAAGGGGAGGACTATAATTGGACGTTTAGAGATTTAGAGCTAATGGTTTTGACAGACATCGGGACGAAACCCTAAAGGCATAATGGCAGAAGTTTTGTGGACACACAGTTATATTAAAAGGAAATGTTTATTTTAATTGTATCGAGGGGCTATCGGAGCGTGAGAAAGCCAACAGTTGGTGTTTGTTTGGCGAACGTGGAAACTCAAAAACTGTGAAAAAAAGGAATATTCTGGAGAGGGGGAAGTGCATAGAAAAGTTAGTGTGGTGTCAGAGTTGGGAGGAGATGGACGTGGAGTGTGGGGCCAGAATCTGAACGAGAAAGACATAGGAGTTGAAATGTAGACCGCAAAGGAGGAGGACGTGGAGGCGGTGATAAATATTCGGACAAATTGAATGGTGGCCGTGCCTAAAAATAAAATAAACATTTTAGTCCATGCAAGCAGTCTGGAGCCGGGATATCAAAAAAGGATAAAGTGAACGTGTCTGTGAAGCGTGTGTAAAAGTCTGTGCACAGAAGGACATTGTAGATTAAAGTGCATTCCTGAACAAATAAAATTGTAAGTAGACATTCAGTAATAAATTCTGTAAATTGTTAAATAAGGGTAATCAGTCAGATTTCGTTTTCATTTTATTTAATTGCATTGTTTAAATTGTAAATTTTAGTTTTCCGTTTCCTTATCAACCCAGTAAAGACCCTGGGGTACAGAGTCTGATTTATAAACTGTAACTGGATTATTAGTGTAATTTAATTGTTTAGGTAAAAGGATATAAAAAATATACAGAGATTTTCTTGAGTTGTATTCTAGATTAGTCAAATTGTTTTGTTTAATAAAATTTAATAACTTGTTTAATCTAAATTCCTATAACAATAATTATCAACAAGAGGGTATTACAATATATATATATACAATATGTGATATTTATATGAAATTTTTGTCATATAGTTGTATTTCATAGAATATTATAATTGTGACGAAACAAAAAAAATTAAACAACATGTACTAGGGTGAACTTTCCAGTGATTCAACCCTCCACCTTTGGAATGAACATTGGAATGTTAGGATCAGAGACCAATTTCGATATACAAAAAGAGAAATATGATAATAAAATAGTTCCACTGGACCCCCACGGATGGTATCTAATCATTGCATTTTTTCTGATTGGTCTAAACCCGAGGAAGTCATTATTAAGTTAAGTGCTATTTCATTGTATCTTTGATCATAATTTTAGAGAACTTTTATTTAATTTATTCTACTATTGTTCTCTACTTCGTGTAAGTAAAGTGTTTTTAGTAAACAATTCGCTGGATGTGTGCTGTTCATTCACTGGGGATTGTGTATTAGATATTTTTTAAATATTTGTACCGAATATTCTAAATGATGCAAAACATTTGGTGCCTAAGAAAATACGTAGCGATACAGAAGTCATTAGTAACAAAAATGGAATTGGGGACGAAGAAGATAATTCTGTATACTCAAATCTGAGAACTGAATGCAAGTGTTCATTTACTGGAGTGTTCACGTTTCTATTTTGCCTCTGCGACCCATCAGGTACGAAACGTAGAGCTACCATGACTATCCCTGGCTCTTTCTGACAAACTAGACGTGATAAATTAAATATTCTGAAATTTTTAGGTCACTCAAGACCTCTTCAGATAAATACCCCCACTATATGTTTCACGCAGTTTCACAGTGTACGTCCATGGACAGGGAGGAGAATGTGGGGCAATGTCTACAGCAGCACACGTTCACCGATATGGCACATTCTGCTAAATACATAGTCTGTAAAATTGAAGAGAAATCATAACGTATAAAAATTGCGAATAAGGTCATGAAAAAATTAAGAATTATAGGAAGATAACCCGCAGGCGTTGGTCATACGGTAAGAGTTGTCGCTGTTCACAATAGAGTAGTCGATCAGCTGCCCCCTAACCCGGTCGAGGCATGGTGTCGGATAAGTTGCGGCCCCACAGCAAACCCTGATCTCCCGTTATCGGTAGGGCGTAGGACAAGTACCAAGAGCCCGAACTACCTGATGGTCGTTTCTCGAGGGTTTTCCCTGCATCACATTTAAGTTAATTGGGATCCTTAAACTACAGCCCGGGGGCCCCAGTTACCCCTCGGCTACCGGCGTCTTGCTTCCTCATTCCCATTTTCAATCCTTATTATTAAAGGGGAAAGCCATCAAATTGGATAACCATCAGATAGAATGTCACTCATAAAATAAGTTCATGTGTCATTTGGCTATTTTATCTAATTATTAGAAGAGAATTTTGTTTATAACCATTTTATATTACTAAATTTACTTGCTCGCCAATTAATTTATGCAATATGAAGAGTACTAGGTTAAATAAACTTAATGTCCAAAAATATCGGAAATATCTCTATCCGATAAAACCTTTTATTATTATTATTTTTAGGGTAACAGGCTACATGAGGGTAATCCACGTGGTGGCAACTCCCCTTTAATAGCATAAGAAGGGATTTGAAAGGGAGGATGCGGAAAGGTAGAGGAAGGTAGCCAAGGTTTAACGAGGGCCCCCGGGCTATAGTTTAAGGATCATACCCGGCATTCGCCTAAAAGTAATGCAGGGAAAACCCTAGAAAAACCTGCATCAGGTAGTTCGGGCATTGGATATTTGTCCCAAGCCCTTCCGATAGCGGGAGAAGAGTTTGCTGTGGGGTCGCAGCATTCCCTTCTCCGTACTTCAACCAGTTTAGGAGGCAGTTGGCCGACTGTTCCAATGGGAACAGCGAACAAATCTTACCGTATGCCCAAGGTCTGCGACCCCAGAACATACACCTCTCAAAAACAGGCCGAGGTGCCTCGGCTTGTGGGAACCTTAGTTCAAAAACGAAGAGAGGAAAAGGCATTCTCAAAGGTAGCCCCTTCCTGTCTCTCCTAAAAGGTTCTGCCTGCGAGAGAATAGCCCTCGCAGACAGCTTAGATTCCGATTAAACCATTACGATAATCAAAGTCAACGCCGACAAACAAAACGACTGCAAGAAACAAGTATATATCACGTAAATAGATAAAGGGAACCAAAATAATGTGCAAAATTTGATTCAGTAAAGTATCATTGTGGACATAGTAGACGGAGACGGACATTTACAGACCAAGTCCAAGGCCTGCAGTACACTCAATAATGATAATGCATTAAATTGGACATCTGTCAGAAATCCGAGTCCAAGTGATGAAAATATATTACATATATTTGTGGGAAACAGTTACAACAATGTTGATCAGTTGAAGTACCTTGAAAATCTTTTGACAAATGATGTCTACAGCATGAAGGAGATACGGTCGTATACCGATTTAACTTGAATGGAAGTAACATATAAACACAATGCATTGCAAATTGAATTTTATTTCTTTTATCGCCGACAATCAGTGACATACCCAAACAATTGCGGCCATGTGTACCACACAGATATTTCTATTTTCCGTCTGCTATTTCCACTGCTACCTTCCTTATTGATTTTCTACTGTAGATCTTTGTTTCCATTCGTTGTTTTTATTACTCAGACAATCAACACTCCTATAATATTTATAAATAGTTACAAGGACGTAAGAAAAATATACCCCTTTAATATTAATTATCCAGTCTCTGATTTTATCCCCATCACGTATAATATCTAGTGATATTAAATTAGAGACGTGTAGATAGGGATTTATGTAAACAACACAATCAGACTCTTTATTAGATCTAACCGATATCATTCGATTTCATTTACTCATTAACCTTGGTCGCATTTTCTTGTGAGAATATATTCCCTTTCCATGTCTGCTGCCACACACAAGTATATTTATTTGGCGGAGACAGAAAAAGCCCAAACAGCCTTAAGGAATAGATCGAAGAATCAAGAGAGTTCAAATACTTCCACCTCCAAGATCGGCGGGGGCTTTCTTTTCCATATGAGTCTAGAATTTTGATGATAGAATTGTTTGAGAAAACACTTCAACTTGATAATTCCACTGCTTCTGACATGCTGATTCTTGATTAATTGAATTGCTTGAAATTAGAGAAAGAAGAAGGTGTAGACAGGCTACATATAAGTTAATCCACATAGTGGCCACTCACCTCTTATAGCATAGAAAAGGGACTGAATGAGAGGAAGCAGAAACGTAGAGGAAGGAAGCCAAGGGTTAACTAAGGTCCCCGGGCTACAGATTAAGGATCCTACCCGGCAATTCACCTAATTGTGATGCAGGGAAAACCGTAGAGAAACATGCTTCAGTTAGGTCGGGCAGTAGGTACTTGTCCCACGCCCTTTCGATGGCGGGAGAGGGATTTTCTGTGAGGACGCAGCATCCCCTTATCCGTGTCTCGACTAGTTTAGGAGGCAGCTGGCCGTCTATTCCAACAGTAATACCGGACAACTCTTACCGTATTTCCAAGGTCTGAGACACCTCTCAAAACTGACCGAGGTGCCTCGGCTTGTGGGAACCTTAGTTCAAAAAATCCAATGAGAGGAGAAGGCATCCCCAAAGGATGAACAGCTGTTTTAAAAAAGTAATTTACATTTATAACTAAGGATAATGATAAATTACAGTACGTTAAATGGATGTTTGCATTCCAATGTACCAGTTTTGATATTGCTAACCCTCCGGAAAAATGGTATGGCAAAGAAATGTGCTTTTTTGACCCCGGCAGCGTAAATAATTAATGTTGTACCTAGATAAAAAATATTTAACATTTGTGTAACCCAAAATCGATTGAAGTTGTTATTTAATATACTCTTAGTTGTAATATGAAACGAGGAGGCTAATCGTAATGTTTAGACCGGTTTTCCTAATATCTTTGTATGTTTACATATGCAGTGGCTTTGTGCAATTACAAGTATGCTGATATTATTTCTAAGTAATTGACCAATTCACGAAATCTGGTATACTTTTCGAAAAATCAATTAAGTAAGTTGTAGATTTATATTAGTTGCTAGATGAAAGTAGGAAGACTAGTTTTATTTTTCTCAAGATTTACCCGAGATTTCGCATATAATTCTTAAGGTAGCAGCCATAAAATACAGTTACTTTTCCACTGACTTACAGAAATATTTGGAGTGATTTGGGTGTGGTGCAACGGCACTTAATTTGGTAACTTAATAACGTAACTTAATCAACGTAAATGATGTGACTCCCACGCACCTTTAATATACGCAGCCATAATTTCCCTTCAGCCTCTGACCTTTAAAGCATATAAGATATTGAGGTAGTGGAGGAATTTAGAATACACTAGTACCAAACGGATATACGATGCGTAACAAATTACTGCAGTTTAACCCAGGGACTCTAAAAATTGTTTCATACTTATTGCACACTTGCTCCATTGTGTCAAGTAGCTTAAGAAGCAGAACTACGTAGATCACCTCAATCGTCGGCAAATAAATTACTGCGTTATTTATTGACTTCGGAAGTCAAACGTAAAAAAAATAATAACACCAGTTCATTTTGAAAAAGCGGGCTTGAGTCCGGAAAGGTTACGAACGCATTTTGAGTTAAATTAAACTAAACTCGTATGTATGTAAAAAACGAGTAATAATGTACCACCAGGTTAAGTTGTTGTTGTTGCTTACTTTGACTTTCTATTCTTTCGGTTTTGTGGTAAGGTTGCTTAATGAGACTCTAAATTTCATAAATAATTACTTTAATTTATTTTTAATTCTGTTTAATATAATTTACTTTAATTTAATAACACAAAATTTATTTTATTGACAAATTAATTATGCCAAAATATTACACAATTCATCCATATGTACAAAGTACGAACTGTAAAATAAGAAATATCTCAGAGTTCATTGCGAAACAAACTAGAATGAAAATGATAATTATATTTATAATGTCGACAGGCAAAAATTATATTAAGCATAAATCATCATACGCTTTCGTGCTAATGATGTATAACACTAGTGTGAAGTCCTTTTTAATTTACGAACTTAATATTTTATTCACTTTTATCTCTTTCGTAACTGTAATACACAACGAATATTGTACAGATGTATGTTATTCGGGTTTTAATTATTGGTGCTGTTTCCCTATACTCAATAAAATATAAATGAGGAAAATTAGGTTTCATTTTATTTGCTGTGCATGCAATTTTAAACGTTACAAAATAAAAATGTTGCAAAAATTATGTCTGAATAGTAACTAATTGTAATTGAAATAAAATATATCTGTGTAAAAATAGTAATTAGATAAATAAATACCCAAATTACAATAATTTATTTAATTAATTAAGACTATGAAGAATTCATAACAAACAGAGTATTTTTCATTTTAAATAACGAAATGCAGCTATTAATTCTAGAAAACAAGAAACAAACATTCATTTCCCTTGTACATTTGACAAATAATGTCAATAGTACAAGTGAACGACAAGTTTTTCATAGCCTTCTGTACCGTTACTAGATAGTGCGTATTGTCCGTCAGCTGTAGGAGGCAGGGGTAAGTCATATATAGCCATGCTGTTTTAACATGTTAACAGATGTCAAAGAAGTTAATGTCAGTTGGCTGAGGCAAATGAATGTTTATATTCCTTGGGAATCCCCCTGAGCAACAAATAGAGTTACGTTTTTATTGTAACAACGAAATACAATAATATTTATTAGTATTGTTAAAACATTATTATATAATATTACTTATTTGTTCTTATTTAGGAATCATTGCGCAGCGAACCAATGTAAACTTGATTACACATGTAACTATACTTTATGAAATATGAGACCTCATTATTTCCAGTTATGTATTTCGTAATTTATATAACATTTTGTCTTATATAAATACCATTGATCTGATTCTTTAAACAGTGATTGCATCTTTGTCAACGGCCATTATAACGCTATTATATAACTCGGAGACTTGATATATTTATATATGTACAATTAATTTATTTACAGTCAATTTGAAGAAATGCAATTGTCACCCCTCATAAACTGATAAAATTCTATTGTTTTTATTTACCATAAAAATGAAAAATAATAATTATCTGATGCTACTTACCAGCTGAATACATATTACCCTACATATTCTTTTAAATATTTAATACAGAATATCACATTAATAGTAACATATTTAATGAGGACTGAACTCTACAAAAATGGTGTTTCACAATGATTGTGATTGTCAAAAAACTATAAGTGTTTGCTATAAAATGATTAACAAAATTGCAATATACTGGCATCACAATTTCAGCTTTTGGATTATGTTGCTGATTAAATCTGATGTTTAAAGGCATGGAAATAAAATGTATTGTCAATGAAGCTACATAGATGGCATATGTATCCCTTAGCTACTCACTGGCAGAACAAGAGGAAGAAAAAGAAGCAGTTGCATAGAATCATAAAAGTATTGAAGACAGGAACAGACAAGATATTCTTAGAAAAATAATAATAATTATACTCAAAATTAATTTTCCTTCTTAAAAAAATTGATATAATTTCCATGATTTTATATAATAACTTTCTGGAAATCAATCAGTTCACATTATGATTAAGGACTAGTCAATATATTGTTCATTAATAACTTTGAATAGTTAATTTTGCCACTTATTAAGACTAGTGAACAAACATTATAGAATGATAATATAGGGGTAAAATAGGACAGGTGCGACATGCACTATAATCTAATTAATACTATTGATAATAAATATGTTAATAGGAAAATATTTAATTTTTTTCTTATGCTCACACATTTCATAAGTTTTTACTGCCTCTAGCTAGTATGGATTTATTTGCTGCTCTGTTGTGTTTCTCTATCCCATTCTTCATATATTAACATTACAGTACATGCTACATCTGGATTATCTACTTTGAAAAATGTAATTTTTCATTACTGATTGAAAACTATGGGAATCGTTTAAATAAATATTTTGGCGACATGACTCTATGTAATAAATTGCTGTAATATAAATATGTGAACCCAATACTGTGTAATTAATAATCTAATTACAACTATTTTTTTCTTCAATAAATGTTTATGTAACTTTGTGTAAATAATAATTATTAAAATACCAATAGTGAAGTGCATAAATGAATTTGTGCATTATTTTGCAAAAAAAGTTTCCAGTATTGTATAGTACAATTCATGGAAATAAATAAAAAAATTTATTCTTAGCCTTCACTCTATCTTCAATTACATTGTTTACTAGCTATAGTAGATATTGCATATGTCCCACTTCCTTAAACCTTTGCTGATACTTTATTACATTTTCTCATCTGTCTTCATTTCTTATTTTTATTTAATGAACTTGTTCAAGTATGTATTTGAGTGGATTTATATCTTTATTGAAGTCCAATTTCTTGTAAATGGAGAACATTTTTTTCTCGTTCACATTGTAGAATACTTTACCAGATAAACATATGCACACAGATCCTTCTTTATTTTTATGCCTATTAAATACAAGGCTTACATTGTTGTAAAATACTTACACCATTTATTTGCACATGTTTCATTCAGAAGAATGATGACAATACTTTACTTGAAGTCTGATAAAAGATCTAATGTTATGTAAATTTTGAATGCAGGATTCAGACATATTGTCTTTCCTGTTTCTACCATGAATTTCAGTAAGTCTCATCACATCTGATCTATTCGAATAGAGTAAATCCAACTGTTTCACGAAATTGGAGGTAATAGTTTGACTATTTATTCAGTATCTATATCATACTCATAACATACCTTCTAACTGTTTATATTTATTTAGCGCCTAACAGTCATTTCCAATATACTTCTCAGACATTCCAGTTTTAAGTCAATATAGTTCTTGTGCTTCCTGGATTAATAAATATAGAGATTGAGGGCTTTCCTGGTGGAGAAGATGCCTAAATAGTTGTTGGGTTTGCACACGGGTCAGAGTAGAATCTAAATACATTTCTATGACTTGCAATGCCATCTTCATCAGGTGTACTGATATAATAAAATTTTGGACAATTTTTTTACTTTTACTCTTAAGTAGACCTGATGAAGATGGCAGCACAAGCCATAGAAATGTTGTGTTTAGATTCAACACTGACCTGGGTGCAAACCCGAGAACTATTTAGGTTTAATAAATATAATTTTATATTTGAATGGGATGGAATTATATTTTATAAATTGATATTATATAATTTATTAAAACATAATGATAACAGAAATATATATTATGAAAAAATTTCTATGATTTAAATTTATTACTTAATATGTTTATTGATAAATATTTAATTAAGGAAACTACAATACAAGATAAATTTATGGTCTCTGATCTGTTCTTGGGATATAATAAAATTTTGGACAATTTTTTTTACTTTTACTCATCAGAATTTGCACTACACTGCTCAGAAGTCTATAGTATATGGAGTCCCCAGTATTTCAGGTGCTCACAATCTTCCAGCATAAAATGAACATCCAATCGACATCAAACCTTTTGAACCAATGGTTACTTGAACTGTCAGATTTTGGGGGCGATGAGGGAACAGAGGTGAACAGCAAGAAGCCTACATCAAATGGTAAAGACAGCATTCCTCCACTGTGTTGGCAAGATCAATAGAATTCTTGATAAATACTATATTAGATTTATGTTATGACCAAAGAGAAAACTCAGAAGTTTTTCACTCAGACAAAGGATGGTTTTGGCCTCAGCGCACCTAGTTTAAATGATTCCTTGTGAGTATAGCTCAAAATACTTTTGTCAGATCTACCAGACAATTCAGGTTAGAGATAAAACACTGGAGATAAATGCAGTTAAAATACTCATACTATTGTATGATTTCCGAACTTGCAATAATGAAGAACCATAAGATTGACTTAGAAAAATTAACATACTTGACCCCACATATAGTTTTGTGACTGTATCCTCCTACAGACAGTTGAAATAAGAACAGATGACAGCCTTCTAAATGGGTTACCCGTAGCACACTTGTGAAAGTCTATGGTGGCAAGGCTAGGCTTATATTGTGAATAGTGAATAGTGAAACACAAGAGCCAAGGGCACGAGGTCTCGGAATCATATCCTCTCACCCTGATACTGTCTTAAGAGAATGCAAAATACCATGGTCCCATTGGACCAGTTGGTTAGCTGCCTTCAATCTGGACAAGGTATGGAAACATGAATGCTGCAGCCTCATAGCTAACTCTTATCTTCGTGAGAAAAATACTGAAAACCTGACCTAACCGATACCTAAATATTATACAGAGAAAATGCCAGACACAACAGAATCTGGTATTTATCCCATGCCTTTTGATGACTAGAGTTTGGGGTTTGCTGTTTTTGATGCAGCATTCCAGATTCTGCCTCAACCTGTTTGGAGGCAGTTAGTCAACTGATCCTGTAAGGGCACTCCAACTCTGGCCCATGTTGGTCCTGGAATTTCATAGTTTTCCCAGACAAGAGGTCATGCTCGTTGATTGATAAACCATACTCACTACACCAGTTAAAGTTGTTCAGCTCCTTATGTATCTCTATTCCTTTGCTTATTTTGTAGTTCAAATAAAACTTTTTCTTGGTCAGAACAGCTGTTTCTTCCAAGCCAGTGCTGTGATTTGAAACCAAGGCTTGTTCTGTGACAGGAGATGATGGTGTAACTGAAAATATCTGTCATGTTTGTTTAATCTGATGCAAATGGACTGGCCGGTCTCACCAATATAAAACATAAAATTGATATTATAATGGCCACAAAAACTTTCAGCAGTTAAATAGTATATTTGTGAACATAATAATTTAATTTTGCTGTTAATTGGTGTGTATGTAAAGTTTTCTTTCAATTTCAGTGTTTATAATATATGATATACAAAATGCCAGGGGAGAGTTTATTACTTTATTTTGATTACAATGCCACAACGCCAATAACAGAATCTGCTATTAAAAAAATAAACGATAGCCTACATTCCAATTGGGGGAATCCAAGCTCAACCTATCCTGAAGGTGTAACATCAAAAGAATGTATAGATGTTGCACGAAGTAATTTAGCAAAACTTCTTGGTTGCAGTTCTGAAGATATTATATTTACATCTGGTGGAACTGAGGTATTGTATTTATATAATATTCTTGCTATTCACTATACATGATTCTTTATAGCTTCGATTAACCAATTTAGAATATAATATTGTTAGACAATTTGCACATATAAAACATAATTGATAAATATCTTCTTCCATGGCGCTACAGTCTGTAGTGAACCTTGGCCTATCCAATGAGCTTCTTCCATCCTTCATGGATGCTGTCCTCTTCCAATTTCTACATCCCAGCTTCCGTAGATCCTCCTCCACTCCGTCCAACCATCTTCTTCGGGGTCTACCTCATTCTCTTTGTCCTCCCGGGGTTTCAAGTAGAATCTTCTTTGCCACCTCAGACTCCTTCATTAGTTCTACATGGCTTACCCATCTTATCCTTCCTGATTGTATGATTTTTGTTACTGGAGCATCAGCGTACTTAGTATACAATTCTGTATTGTACCTTTTTTGATAAATAATTACTCAGAGAAAATTCAGAACTGTACATGAAATCAGAAAATTATTTTATATATTCTGTCGAAGAAGATAATTTTGGAATTTAAACCTCGGAAATTTTTATTCAGTTTATATTTAAATTCACAATTTATATTTGATAATGTTTATCATGAAATATAAATTGTAATTATTTTTATTATCTGATTATTTTATTATATATTATCATTATCATTTAATACTAAGCAAATCATACCTCACTGGAAGATTCTTTAGAGTAAGACAAAAAGCAGAGTACTCGAACTTCAAAGAGATTAACGCAGGAGTTCGACAGGGACCAATATTGTACGTACCCTACACTTGCGATTTACCCAAATTAGTTGACGTAACTGTAGCTACATTCGCAGACAACACAGCAGTACTTGCTACAGCATCATCAATAGAAGAAGCAACAAGAAAACTACAGAGTGCTACTGATAAGATCCATAAATGGACTCAGAAATGAAAGATAAAACTCAATGAGTCGAAATCTGTACACATGAACTTCACTTATCAAAAATTGAATGCAATACCCAGAGTGAACATTAACAGCTAACCGCTAAATACCTAGGCATGACCTTGGACACAAAGCTCAAATGGAAAGAGCACGTGAAGAAAAAGTGCGAAGAACTCGTAATAAGAATGTGACAACTATATTGGCTCCTGGGACGACACTCAAAAATGTCAATACAAAACAAAAGATGAATATACAACCAGGTCCTTAAACCGATCTGGCTTTATGGCATCCAACTTTGGGGATGTGCAAGCGATACCAACATCAAGAGTATCCAGACATGGCAGAACAAGGTACTGTGAATCGTCATAGACGTCCCATGGTATGTAAGAAACACTGACTTACATAGAGACCTAAAGATCCCTTTAATTAAAAAAGTAATAAAAAGAGCTGCCGGGAAGCGTGAAGACCGTCTTCTTCGACATCCCAACGCAGGCGTCCTTCGTCTACTCAACAACGCATTCTTACACCGCCGACTTAGGAGGACAAAACCCTTCAAGTTAGTGTAGTGAGCGTTAAAGAACAGACCTATTGCATGGAGTGATCTCCTGTTAGAGTGTTGAAAACTTTGAACGTCACTGGACGAACAATAGTATCATAATAATTAGATTTAATGTAGATGTAAATTGATAGTTGGTCAAATTTGACCAGTTTCAATGTATGGCACAAAATTTTAGTGCCTTGAAATTTTAAAAAATAAAATTCATACTAAGCACATTGAAAAGTATTTTTAATATATATATAAAAAATTTTGGTTCCTGTGTGCTTACAATTTATTCTATTTCTATTAAATGTGCTATTTATATTATATAAATGTGCAAAAGTAGTTATAATGTTGGTAATAACTATTATTGCTCTAATCCAAAATAAAACTATTTTCAGTCCAACAACATAGTAATTTTTGGAATTGTGGATTACTTCAAACAATGGGCTCGTGGGCACAATCAGGAACCAAACCTAAAACCACATGTAATAACTTCAGATGTTGAACATGATTCAGTAATTCTACCACTAAAAAGATTGGAAGAAGTTGGTGATATAGGTAAGAATGAAACTAGTTTTTTTAAAAGAATCTGTATGCAATATGTATTTCATGTGCTACTGTTCATGAAGGGATCATTTTCTTTGTAAATTGATTTGAAAATGAGAGAAACAAAATATTTTGCCTGAAAGCATTTTCACTGTTTTCCTAATAGTGCAAGAATGAGTCTATACTGGTTTATCATCACAAAGATTATTTCTTATAAAGGATATCATTTTAAATAATACAAATAGACTGGATTAGCATTATTTTCCTTAAGGGATTTTTTAAGTCGCACATTAGTATAACCACCATATTGTATTAAATTTTTCTAACACTTGCAGCCTCAGATTTCTATTCTGCTTTTAAGGCACATGCCAGCCTGTCAACTTTCTTAACCTATTCTGGTTTCCAAAGGGCACATGACCTGTGTTCTGTGCATAATTATCTTAAAAACAAACATTTCAAAGCAAAATAAATTTGAAAAAAATAATATTATACATAGTGACAATTTTTGGCATTTGTAACTCACACTACTGGTTCTTAGTGTTTTAATATTTATCAGCACCCTATACAGTTCAGGAGGAACAATATTTTAAAATAATAGTTTGTATACTTGAAGAAATTTGCATATATTCTTAAACAACTTTTTCTAAAGTTATTAAAAATTTCATGAAGAAATTGATGGAACTCAAAATCTTTTTCTAGTGAAATAAAAAATAACAATTTTAAGCAAATTATAAGACCTCTTTATTATACAAATGGTTATTTCATTTTGAATTAATGCAGTATTTTATATTAAATATCTTATCTTAAATACTAATTCATTGATTAAATTTATAGCATTTTAAAATTGTTGGTCTTCTCAAGTAATTTGGATTAAAATATTTATTATTTTATTCATAAGTGACATCTCATATATTGCAAAAAGTCTATCAAAGTTGCAAAAAAATTATGAATTTTGTTAAATTATTACTTACTTTCTTTTATTTCAGAATTAACACTAGTACCAGCATTGCAGAATGGTACTATATCATTATCAGACATAGAAGCAGCTATTCAAAGCAACACTAGTTTAATATCTATAATGATGGCCAATAATGAGACTGGAGTTCTTATGCCTATTGCAAAAATAGGCAGGTAAATATTTAATTATTTTATTGATTTTTTATTTTATCTTATTTATAAGTCACATGAACTGCTAGGGTCATTAGCAACTTTGTACACGGTTACATTTAACTTTGTTGGATAACTAGTTAGTGGGAGTTTCCCAGTATGGAAACATGCACATGACATCCTTGCCCTTGCCAAGAATCGAACCCAGGACCTCTGTGATGCAAGGCAGTGATGCAGACCACTACACCACAGAAGAATGGCTTTACTGATTTGTTAATACTATTAATAATATTTATGATTTTATTTTTATTATATGTTTTACCAAATGTTTCTAATTTTTATCATTCTTATATTTCAAATCATACTGTTCAATTGGTATTGGAGGCCATATACTTTTCAACTATTTTATCATATAATCCTTAGAGGAGTAATAATCAGTACATATGCAAATAAAGAGCGGTTTACAACAAAGAGGATTATTAGTGTTATTTTTTTGCTTCTTCCTAGATTTAATTATTTTTTATTAAAAAAAAAACAATATTTCCTAAACTGTAAAAAAATGTGTTTTGGAAAGAATTTGTGAGCAGTTTTGTATTTCAGTTTTCTAAAGGATCTGAATAAGGGCAGAGAATGTTTGGGGTTGACGAGAATCTTGTTTCACACTGATGCTGCTCAAGCAGTTGGAAAAATTAATTTGAGCTTTAAATCATTAGGAGTTGATTACATGTCCATAGCTGGTCACAAAGTAAGTGTAAACATGTTAATTATATACCATAGACTTTCCAGTGGAATGATTGAATAAAAGATTCTCAGTTTATCAACCGGGTCAATTGTTTATTAAACCACAACGTTGTTATTTAATAAATAATTGGCCCAGTTGATAAACCAAGAATCTTAAATTCAATGTTAGTTATGTTGTAGACTTAATTTTCCTTTTTTTAGAACTAATTCTAATTACATTTTTTAAATAGAAACTTATGTATCTACAAAACATATAATGTTATCTTTACTATGGTGAAACAGTCCATTTTTCTGCCAAATTTTATTAAAACTAATTAGCTATTCTTCCCTTATAACTCTTTGTTGGTCAATTAAAGCTTCTGGCAATCAAAAGCATTGAAACTCTTTAGTCAAGGTATATAATAGATGAGCCAAAGGTGTGAGAAATCATTCATCCCACACTTCATAACTGTTTACTGTTAACTTTTATCACCTTTCCCATTTTAAATTTAATTATAATTCCATTTAATAGTGACATAAAATTGAAATATAACTTTCAAATAAATGTAAACTATTCAATAGTATCACAAACTAAGAAATGAATCTGTATTTATTTATTGTAATAATATAAAACATTGCATATAATTCTAATAAATTATTTATTTTCTGTTCTTGTAGTTTTATGGACCAAAGATTGGTTGTTTGGTTGCATCAAATCCAGGTGAAAAGACTCCAATTATTCCATTGATGTTTGGTGGTGGTCAGGAAAGAGGTTACCGTCCAGGAACTGAAAATGTACCAATGATTTCTGGTCTTGGAGAAGCTGCTAATGTTGCTCATAAAAATCTCTATGAATTTCAGAGTAGAATGACTGAAATGCGAGGCTTGTTGGAGAAAAAACTTATAGTAAGCAAGTTGGTTCTTGAATGTATCTGTGTGTACATTATGATTCGAGTAACACTTGATTCATTTACAGGATGAGTTTGGAGAAAATAAGGTAACATTTAATTGCAGTGTCAGTGAACGTCTTCCTAACACTACAAATGTTTCATTTATAATGGAAGGTTTCACAGGCTCACAACTATTAGCAAACTGCAAACATTTAAGAGCAAGTACAGGTTCAGCATGTCATAGCCAGAGCAAACCATCTAGTAAGTACTTCATCAAGTTAAATTCAATGTTTTATGCTCTGCAAATCAAAAGATAAGCTAATAACATAATATTAAAATATTGAATAGTATGTATATTGTAATAATCAAATTTATTATTATTGATTTTAAATGTGGACAAACACCACATTGGAGCACAAATTGTAATAATCAAAATAAAAGTTAAAAATGGAAGGATTGAAATGAAAACAAGAATTTAAAATATAACAAAACTAATTTAATTTAACAAATTGTCATCCGAGTTGAAATTTTACAAGTTGGTATTGTTGTTGTGCCATGACTTAATTTTCAGGGCAGTCTATAGGGCCTCCAATAAAGATAGTAACAAAAATGACAATTTAAATCTTACTAGGCAAAATATTCCTGACTTAAATTATTATTATTATTATACATGAAATGATCAAAATTCGAAATCTGACGATAATTATATTTACACTATTAGGTTTAAAATTAATAAAATTCCTTTTTGTCTACTTTACCCTTATCTGTTCCTCTGGGCTCGACCTAACTTGTTTTTTTAAACACATTCACAAAAAAGGCCATATTTCACTGAATTTAAAGATGTTTTAGTTTTCAAACACAAATCACTTTCTGCTCCTAACTGTTGATAACTTTGAACAATCTTGCTTTGTTCTCTAAAACTTTGATAATTACACGAACATGGCAATAGACGAAATATCCCAAACTGGCGACTTGCAATTATAAAACTGGGAACTTTTAATATAACATTTCTCTGCTTCATAATCACATTAGCTCAGTTGTAGTCCCAGGAACTCTGAATATGGACTCCTCAAGATACATTTTCCTCAATCCTCCTCTGAGCAACTCTGAATATCTAAAGTTACGTATGTCTCAGTACTGTCTGAGGCAACAATGAAACTATAGTAAGCAAGCATTATAGGCTCCATATTTTTGTAGACAATCCTTAAGCTATAATGAAATGACCGCATATTTACACCGCTGATAATGAAAATAGTAAAATTTTGTCTATTAAATAATTACATATTCGTAATTACCACAATATTGAAATATTTGTCACTTTTGCTGAATACACCCAATATATTGTCAAAACCATATACAGTGGTTTAAATGAACAGAACAACCTGCTTCAACTTGTAATAAATAAGTGCACATAATTTTTCATCAAATCAATAGCTAGCATTCATTCATATTTCATAAATTTATTCATATACAGAGTGAAAAAAATGTATATACTACTTAGTTTCAAATAATTTTAAAATAATTGACAGTAATGTCTCTTTTTAGTTAAAATTTACTTTAATGTTCAAGTATTGAAATAAATTTAGGTGTTTGAAATGGCTGCCATTTACTTCAATACTCGGACAACACTGCAGAACTGAAGCAAGAACTACTGACAAACATGTCTAGTTATTGGATAACTGCACAGTATTGTACGATAGTATCCCTTATATTTGGGGAATGTGGTGGATATTCAATAATACCACTTCAACCTATTCATTACATGGGTTCATTTTCATAGAGAGAAGAAGTGACAAGATTATGGTTGTGGGATGGGGCACCATCCTGTTGAAAATAAAACCTGCAATCCTCGTACAATTTTTAGGTGGCAGGTAAATTGGTTGTATCAATCAGTAATTGTATACCTATCCATCTGGTCTCATGAGTCAGTAATTTGCAGAGCTGTTCTGCAGTATTGTCTATGTATAGACATTAATGTTAACCATTTGATTTCAGTATCAACATTATGCTACACTTCCACTGAAAATGAGACATTTCTGTCAATTAATTTGAAAGTCATTGTTAATTAAACACCTAACTATAGTTATATTAACTATAGTTTTAGGACCATTCCAAATATTAGTTTCAGTAGTTTACTTCTCCCCTTCTTGTTCGTCCAAATTAAAATTATAATACATATTTTATAACAAAATAAAATTAATTTCAGAGTATTGCAAGGAAGCTTACAAACAATTTTTCAATAATTATAAAAAATAGTTTTTTTTACTTTTATTTCCTTTAACAATGCAATTAATATTTTATTTCAGGCATTCTTATAGCATCAGGTGTTCCAGTACAGCTTGCAAAAACAGCAATTAGATTAACTGTTGGCCGTGAAACACAAGCAGATGATGTTAATGCTGCCGTTGAGGATTTGAAACAAGCAGTACATAGCTTGGCTATAAATATTTAGTTAATGTTTGGAAATAATGAATTATTTCTTTTATATGTAAATTGAAAATTGATTTATTTCCTCAGCAACTTTAAAAATGTTATTATGTTTTATAGATTCATGAAAAATATTTACTTATTTTAATTCAATAAATCCTGGATGAAACATTAAAGGGGCTTGTTTACTGTGATTTAAAAATGCATTTTTGGTTGTATCAATTCATGGTCAAATCAGTAAATATAAAAAGATTCCAGTAATTGGACAAAAAATTAACATATTCAATAAATTAAGCATTCACAAAGTATGTAATTAGTTGAGTCTAGTTTAATAATTAAAATACTTGAGCTGACTCCATTTAACATGTGAATGCTATAAATTAATCAGATGAATTTTGATAATAATAATGTTCTGGAGACTTGCAGTTTCTTCTTTAGTACCAAAAGTAGAACAGTGTCAGATTATATTAGAGCTTTCAAAGTAAATAATAATGTTGGTTATTATTTACTTAATTTTTTAAACTATTTTATCAAAAAAGCATTAAGTCGAGTTGAGAATTTGATATGTTGGATTTATAAATTAGTGTGTTGTAAAAGTAAATGAGTGGAATAATAGCAATTTATGAATTTGGTATTTTTTAACTGAGGTGCCTTAAACACCATCAAGAACTATGATCGCAATAGTGAATATATTTTTCCAAGCATTATGTATGATTAATTAAATACTTTGAAATCATTTCAAATGTTAAGGAGAGAACAATGTGTTTTTGTTACAGTCAAGGTAGATCCCGAAGGTAAAGGTAAAAAGAAAGTTATCATGGTGCAATAATAATACAGGTGTACCTGATAAACATTTGTATATAATTAATGATTATAGAGCTAATGGAATGTATAAAATATATGTACATATGAAAAAGTACAAACTCCTGGACTGATGGAATCATAATTTATTTATGACTGACTTGAAGATGTTATTTTAAGTATTGACCAAGTATTCCATTGTCCATGTAAAAATATAGCAAGAAATGAAAGGTATATCAAATAAATATTGTCAGAGAGAAAATCAACAGTGAAAGCAAAAACATAGAAGGATTAATAAAACATAAAGGATAAATCACACGATTTATGTGAAAGTAATAATTCATACAGAAGAAAAAGTAAAAATGATAATAGAATATGAAAGTAGAGATTACTCCAATATCAGCAAAGACACTGTTCATCTTCAGTGAAAGAGGAACATTCAGAACTGGAGTATGATAAACCAAAGGCTTGTGTAAGCATAGACTTATATTCTGCTTAACCCTAGAGAGACGGCTATTTCAAAATGTGGCAATCCATAAATTTTTACATATTTGTAAAAACAGAATAAAATATTGAGGTATCATATAAAATTTTCCATCTATTGTCATCTTTATCTTAGTAATTGTGATAGTATGTCAATAATTATCTCTCCAATTTCTGATGCATAAATAAATAAATTGTAATTTATATAATCAAGACAAAATGAAGGGATAAAATAAATACCACTTAGTTTCTGGAATCAAAAGTATATGTTTGTCTGTTATTTGGTTATTTTATCTAAGTATATTTTTAACAAAGACATTATTTTTTAATTTCAATAATTGACGTCGAGCCGTATGTATTATTATCGTCTTTATATCTTATTTTTAACTTCTACATTATGTCTTTTCTAAAATATATTTTGCTCAATTTGGGCTATCATTTATTCCGGTTTTAAAACTTGGTTGACCCCTCATTGTTTTTCCTTTGTCGTTGTGTTTTAGCTTGGCTTTTGAGTTCGTCCCCTGGATTGTGCGGTTGTATCGTTCTCGTGGCTATTTTAATCACCTGAAGAAAGGTTCAAGGATTCCAGAAACGTTGTGTGGTATTTATTCAGGACTCATTTTTTCTGTTTAAAAGGATGTTTCCTTCGACAGTCCACTTTTGATAGTTTACTACTTTCACCACATATTTGATGACCTGGTTCAGAGTAATAAAAACACAAGTTGGTTCGTAGTACTTCAGAGACTGTGATTTAACCAGGACTACCCAACACCGTCCCCGCGGCTGCCATGGAGCCAATTTGTGTACGCCCGCCACTATTCGACCGCGACATTAGAAATACTGATTAAAACGTAATTTGCGATCTCAGAAGTCGCCTACGCACGGTTAATGTGTGCGTTAGTGCAATGGCGAGAAGCGGGAGAAAAAAAAAACAAGCGATGTCTCCCCCACGTCGATCACCTTTATGCCCGTTTGGTAACACGGATATCGAGATACTCTCCTAATTTAAACGCACTGGCCAATGTAATGCTGCGAAAGATCACACTGAGATTAATATTTATATATATATATATATATATATATATATAAAACGTTACTTTGTTTGCGGGCAATTTAACAATAATTTATTGTATTTTATCATTTTTTATTTTATTTATTGATTATGTATTACCCTTATCCTTAGCAAAGAATAGGTGGTACCCGCCCCCATTGACCTGATATTTTAGAATGGTCTATGTAGTACAAAAAGGCTGGATACCCCTGATTTACACGCAAATCTGTAACTGTAACAGATGGACGTGGAGCTGACACCCTCTGTACCCACTCTTTTTAGTGGTACGGCTCCCCCCTTTAATAGCAAAAGAAGGGATAGAAAGGAAGAATGCGGAAGGGAGAGCAATGTAGTCAAGGGATGACTAGGGCCCCCGAGCTGTAGTTTAAGAATTCCTACTCGCCATTCGCCTAAATGTGATGCAGGTAAAACTCTAGAGAAACCAGCATCAGGTAGGTCGGGCTATTGGCACTTGTCCCACTCCCGAGGATACCGGAAGATCGGAACCCGACGGCACCTAGCCCGGAAATGGAGAGGGGGGGGGGGAGGCAGTTGGCCGACGGGTTAATCTTACCTTTATGTCTGCGAACCTGGAACATACATCTCTCAAAGTCAGCGTAGTTATTACGGTTTATGGAAACTTTGTACTTAAACTCCTTGGTTTAGAACCAAGGGCAGGAAAATTTCAAAGGAGAAATTTAACTCTTTCAGACTATTTCCTATCCTCCTCTTCCCCGCCTTCAACAACCCACTTATTTTCACACTAATAAAAGTATCCTTGATGTACAACAAGTCGAGCCTTAGTAGTGACACTTTTACTGAAGAGTCTTTTGCATCGTTGCAGTGAGCATAAGTTTTATCATCATCTGCTTCCTTAGTCGGATGTGAATCAAATTCCTTCCCTCTTAAATTTCGAGATCTTCAGTTAGTTGCGATTATTCTGCGATTGACACCTTTATTTGATAACAGGTGCTACTGAAAGTAGTTTGCAAGTATATTATGCGTTTATAACGGTCGCCATATGTAAAACAACACCTTAAACAAGTTATTCTGCGATCTTGCTTTGTGAAAATAGTCTACCAGCTTATTAAGAACTTCATTTTGATGATTTAATTCTATTATCTTTTTGCTGAAGGAATCATTAGGCATGTAATTCACTTTCACAAGCCATTTTTCTGGGATAATTACTTCATTAACCTCACTAGGTTTGATCACAAAGTAATTGAATTGATACAATGTCGTAATTGTACTCTGAAAGCGAAAATGATTTATACGAACACAGAGTACTAAAAATTAATCTCTGTGGAGCCTAAAACATTGTAGAATTTTTTTTTTGGGGGGGGGGGGGTTCACATAAATGTACTAGCGTGACGCATCATGATCATGACGTACCACTGTGATCAAAAAGTAAGGTGAAATTGTCATTTAAAACTCCCGGGTATTAGGAAGGCAGGTATTTTTTTCCTAGGTTGGTAGGACTGTCTATAATATTTACCAAGCGTCTGTTTGTTAAAAGGTTTAATTATTTCCGAGTTACACGTGTTTTAGTAAACAACCAAAACTGAATTTTTCGATTTTTGCAATGGGTGATTTTGTTGAGCAAAGAACTTGCATCAAATTTTGTTTGCGCAACGAATATTTTTTGGCGGACACGTTGAAAATGTTGCGGAAGGCCTTTGGTGATCAAACAATGGCACAAAAAAACGTTTATAAGTCGTACAACGAGTTCAAAGAGGACCGAGAACGCGTTGAAGACGAACCGCGCTCTGGACGACCATCAACGTCTACCGACGAGGGCCACGTCCAAAAAATCAAAGATTTGGTGCTTGAAAATCGTCGATGGACAATTAGAGACCTCGCTGATAGTGTTGGAATATCATTAGGCTCAGCCAAAACCATTTTGAAGAATGTTTTGTGTCTCAAACGCGTCAAGTCTCGATTGGTGCCAAAATCGCTCAATTTTTTGGAAAAAAAGCGTCGCGTTGATGTGTGTGAAACTTTGCTGTCTGACTATCAGGACCACTTGAAATGCATCATTACTGGAGACGAGACTTGGATTTACGCATACGACCGTGAAACCACCGACCAATCCAGCGAATATCGTGCAAAAGGTGAAGCAAGACCGAAAAGACCACGGCAAAGTCGATCGAAAATCAAGGTCATGTTGACAGTTTTCTTTGATTATCGTGGTGTGGTGCACTATGAATTCCCTCCGCCAGGCCAAACTGTCAACAAAGAATATTATTTGAACGTTATGCTTCGTTTGCGTGAAGCTATTCGTCTGAAACGGCCAGAATTATGGGCGAACAACTCTTGGTTCCTTCAACACGATAATGCAATGTCATATTACATTGGTTCTTCGCGACTTTTTTGCCAAAAACTCGACTCATATCGTTCCGCAACCACCGTATTCGCCTGATTTGGCTCCGTGTGACTTCTGGCTATTCAGCAAACTCAAAAGGCCAATGCGGGGACTCCGTTTTGACACGATTGAGGAGATAAAAACCGAATCGAAGGAGGTCTTGAAGGCTATACCGGAAAAGACTATTCCGACTGTTTCGAAGACTTGAAAAAGCGTTGGAAAAAGTGCGTTTTATCGGACGGGGATTACTTTGAAGGGGATGAAATTGATTTGGAAGAATAAATAAAGAATTTATATTTTATAAACAAATTCACCTTACTTTTTGTTCACAGTGGTATACGAGTTTACCCTCCAGTAAAACATATTCATACTACTGTTAATTCGTGAAACTACTAAAACAATCGAGGATGAATGTCACAATATATAGCTGGAAAGAAATAGCTAGCCGTCTCAAGATAAGATGCGAAGTCTACCACTGACGTCGGGTTTAGTATGATTAGGCCGAAATTCAGTTTAACTCGAACTTTAATTACGGCAAAACATTCATGCAAAGAAATAAATTGTGTTCAGTTCAAGGATATGTTGTATGTCAAAAAGCTCTTCCCTAATAATTATTAAGAGATGATGTATACAGGCTGTGGTGAAAAGAACTTGCCGCTGTCGACCGTTCATAAGACTATAATTAATATTCTTAAAAATGTTAGTAGCGTTACGACAGCTTTCCACCAACAGTTCCATCCAGACGACAGTCCTCACCTCCATCTTCTCCCTTCTCATGCGCGTCTCACACGACTTCATTTCTTACGAGCTATTTATATTTACAGAGGATTTAGCAACGAGTAAGCAAATAGGAAATAATTCAGCAAGAAGACGCGCCCAATAGAGGAATTACGATAATTGTGTAGATTGTGGTATTTGTAGCCTCATCCAAGACGCCTTGTTGAATACTTTGGTAACAGCTGCTTTAAACAACTCTTACGTACTCTCACCAAGTGGTGAATGCGACGGGGTGACGAACGATAAGATAGGATGTTTATTGACACTCAGTTCGTCTACACACAGTACCTTTTAGGACAACATTTCGGTATAGGTATCACAAATTATTTACCTGTCACATGTAATCAGGACGAGTAGCTCAATAAATATCACGATTAAACCTTCTAAATTTAAAAACTTTTATCAGCGTAGAAGAAAGAAACGAACTGTTTTTAAACATTCTGTATTAAATGCACGTAGACTTTCATCATACTCGTGTTTTGTACATTTCATTCGATTACAATCAACTTCATTGAAGAATAATATTTGATTAAACAAGTCCATCTTATGAATCGCAATGAAACACAAAATAAAAATTTCTCTTTACTTCAAAGCATTTGCTGAGTTAATAATTTAATATATTAATAAAAAACGAGTAGTAATCTACTAATACGTAATAATAATATAATTTACAAGTTAATCGCGCGAGGTTGTATTTATATTGTAACGAATGGGAAATAAAAATCTATGGGATCTGATTGACTTAAAATTAGTAATCGGGTGCCATTGACCTTTCGTCTCTGGGAAACAATTACGTATCGATTGCCTGGTTTCTTTATCATATTTTGTAGTAGATAAGGTACGGCTGTGGTTGAAGGTAGGCTATCGGATACTCTCTATGATTTCAGTGATGATTATAGCCAAGACGCTGAGATTATTATACTCGATTTACGAACAGGAAACTTTTAATGTGTTAAAGTAGCTAACTGCTGAAGATAAAATCATTCAGATTTCGATTCTTAGCGTTTAACTATAAAATGATTGTTCCTCGTATATTTTTGTATATTAAATTATATATATTTTTGTATTTTCAATTAATTTGGTTAGGTATAATATACATGGCTCATGCTTTTAAAATATTTACACGACTTTATTTCGTAAAAAAAAAAATTGACTACGTGGCTCCAGCAAAATGCATTACCACGTAGTTAGGATATAACAATGTAGTCCGCAGTGTTTATGTAAGAATCTAAACCAAATTTGTTACAAAAGAATGAAGTATCAAATTCGAGTAACGTTAGTAAAAGACAGAGATTTCGCAACGAGTGGCAAGATTTTCAATCTAATGCCCTACGTCATTGTTGATTTCTTACTATCAAATTATAACTTTGATACTGAGAGATAATTATTATCGCATATGACTCGAGAAGTTTAGTTATTTCACCACTACTTGAGCAGTATTGTTGTTGTAACCTGCTTACTTTCAGAGATAAAAGCCTGCAAAACAGCAAGACGCTTGCATCTGTGTAACACCACTGGTATGTTCTCTGGTTGTGTTTCTCAATGTAAATTATATCTAAATATCTGCTAAAACATATTTGTTCTAATCGTAAAATAATTATGATTTTTTTTATTGCCACAAGACTACCTTTTTATGTGTCTATTTAAAATGCATCTTACATTTTCTTCTGTATGGGAAGATGGAAGAAAGAGGAGAATAATTGTAAAGGTTGATTCTGTCGCCAAAGAGCTAACTGAATAAATACACACGGATGTTTTATCTGTTTGAACATATCCAGGGCACATATATTTAAGCAATTTTATGTTGTTTTAATTGAGAAGTTTGTAAACATCAGACGATTTTTCAGCATCTCGCCAGGTTGCAGATTTAGTGGTTACAAATATAATTATTTAGTTCTATGTACACGCAACTGATCCTACCTCCCTTATGTTAGGTCACAGACATACAATTATGAAGGCGTTCAACATCATCTTAAATTTTTCTCCAGACCAATTCTTTACCACGAGGACTCTCGAGTGGTATTTACTTAGTGTATTAATTTGTACAATTTCGTAACAGTTCTAGATAGTAGGACAACTTTATCTGCGAATAATAAATTAATCGTTAGTTCCGCGAAGTTATGATAAACTATGGACTCGATCATTACACTTATCTTCTGCTTTATTCTTGGATCGATTTGTAGGACAACCAGTATTATGGCAAATTATTTGCCAACGCCAACGATTGGTATTGCTTGACGAGCGTGCACACACACACACACGCACACACACACACTCACTCACAGATATATATATATATATATATATATATATATATATATATATATTGTAACCTGCTTACCCTTGCTGGATGTCAGAACACAAAATGTGTGTGGGCTTTAATTAAATGTTGGGAGCTGATCCCAACTTTGCTGGCAAAGGGCTAAATGAACAGATGTAAAAATCTAGGTCATTTATTAATACAATTTTATGCAAGTTGGAAGCTCGCGAATCACTACTGATGGGCGTATACATTAGTTGATTACATACGAATACTAGAGGTTGTCTCGGCGTCTGGATGCAGGAACTCTTGCAGGCGTCACCATCCAACACTTTCCGGCTCCACGTTTTCCACTTTCATACACGATCGCCGTCTCTCCAGTCCAGCTAGTCCACCACTACTTTCCCTTCTTCCCTCCAGCTATTGTCCGCCCTCACCTAAAAAACAGGTCCTCCCCCTTCCACAGCGGTCATCCCTCGCGCTGTACAGTTTTTCGGGGAAACACTCTTCTTTCACGTTACAATATATATATATATATATATATATATATATATATATATATTGTAATAATTAACAAGTTGACATTAATTAAATGAAATTTGCCCCACGTTGTGGTAGCCGAAATGTAATGATCAATTAATGGGCTTTAATTAAATGAAAAGATCGAAATTAACAAACAAAATATTTATTTATTTTGAGGCAATAACTCAAAAACAATTACAATTTAAAATTTTAGATCTCAGGGTCTCTACTGGGTTTGATAATGGACACAACAAATTGTTTTAAAAAAAATCTAAATAACACAGTTTATAATTCATAATAGTGCACTCGAGTTTGAGCGCGCATACGCCATTTTTGACTTTCCGACAAAGTAACAGAGCTCGGCTCCATTGTTGTTTTGGAAGCTCCTGCCGCTACAATTAAATTTTATGTCCAAACAATTAATGTCCTAATTAATTGGCATTACAATATATAAATGAATGTGAGTCATTTATGCGTTCCTATACTATTCATCCGATTGCGATGAAAATTAAATGAGTTCTTGTGCGCCCACAAGCGAAGGTTTCTGTGTGCCTTTCGAACCGTTAAGAAACTTCCCAAGGGTGAAGAGAAGTGAAATTTTAAAACATGCTAAAACGGCCGCTGTTAGTGTTGAATAATTAGTTTCCGTGGTCGATGGGATTAATAGTTTCTCTCCAGATGTTTTTTACTGTATAATTTCAGCCCCTTACAGTTAGCGAAGTCAGCGTCACAAGGGACGGCGTGTCAAATCCATGCTTATAGCAGTCAATGAGTTTAATTTTCAATACTGGTTAAGATGTAGTTCAAACCCTAGTGAGGGGTGGAAGGGAGCGACACAAATTTCGGCGCCCAATCTTAAACGCGTAGAGCAATTTCTACCAAACTTTATACACATGTTACTTACGATTCAGGAACAAACTGTAATACCTGTTTCCTTATATAATTGAAGATACAGGTTTAAAGGAATTGATAACTAATATCTGTAATATAATTATTTATTACACTCCTTCACAATTAACACTACGATTTTGAAACAATCTCAGGGCGTGATTAAAACTGAATCTCAGGGTTGATAATTTACAATTTCGTTTTAAAGGAGATCTAAGAGACTACTGACTCCCAGGGGTCACAGGCAAGCTGTGCGAAACAGAAAATCGTGTTATAGATTCTCGATTCGCAAATACGAATTTATCTCTTACCCCGGCTTGGTGAATATGGCTCCGGTGATGGCTCGTAGTTAGATACTGCGGGCAAAGTTCCACATTTCGGCTGCTGACTCGTGCGAAAAACTTCGCGCGCTGTATCTATGACTTGATGGATCAGTCGCAAGTGCGAAATACCTCTCACGCTGGTGTCAATGACTGGCTGCATCAGTCGCAAAATTCTCAATCCTCTCTTTCTCCTCTCTCCTTTTTCTAGTTTTTTTTTTATGGTAACAGGCTACATGAGGGTAATCCACATGGTGGATATCATAGGAAGGGATTTGAAAGGGGGGTTGCGGAAGGGTAGAGGAAGGTAGCCAAGGTTAGCTAGGACCCCCGGGCTATAATTTAAGGATCCTACCTGGAATTCGCCTAAACGTGATGCAGGACACACCCTAGAAAACCAGCATCAGGTAAGTAGGGCATTGGGTTCTTGTTCCACGCCCTTTCGTCGTTCCATCTATAATCTGATCTGAAAGTAAATGGTTCAACAGACGTTTGATTTATGTCTCCATATAAAGCACCACATTTTGTTGCAAACAAATATTTCCTTCTTTTTTTTGGCAAAGATATTTCACATCTATTTGCAAATAAAGCACGTTGACAAACTTCCTAACACATGTTAAAGTCCGTAAAAAGTAAATAACAGATTGCAACCCTCGATATGTGCATTAAATTATGTAAATAGTAGGCCTACTAAGATTTATCATTTATTGGGAGTTGTAAACTACCCGTTATATTGTTTTTATAATCTCTTTATAAACGTTTTAGGCCCTACACAGATCCACAGGTGTTCATCCAAATTCAGGTCTCGTGTGGATCGAGACACCAAGATATTTTCTGTCCTTGATCACTTCTATCCATGTTTTATCATCAGAAACCGGTAGATTTAAGAATCGATATCGAATATTACTTACAAATTTAATGTTTTCACTATATCATCGTTAAAAAAAATCATTTTATTCCAAGATCACATTCTGAGCTGGATCACTGCGTGTATGTTCAATTCCGCAGGTAGAAAACTGGGGCTGATCCACATGAAAATACGCATGCTCTGACTTATGGCGTAGAACTGTGTCCAAATATATCCAGTATCTCTTACAATTGAAGTACATTTGCATACAGCTGCATATTGCAGACATGCGAGCATTCTCATATCCATGGTTAAGTCGGTAGTGTTTTTTTTTTCGGCCATAGTCTGGCGATTATTCGTAATTATTTCGAAGGAAATGCTTCTGACAAATCAGTTACTCCTACAGACCTTATCCTAGATTTTCCGAATGACATGTATGTATTTACAAGACAACCACTTGTCTCTCCGGTGAACGTGAACGCGAATTAAACAAAATTTCAAATATGCAAACCATAACACCGCTGACTACATTCATATTTAAATCAACTTTCAATACACTGGTAAATTTTAATGGGGCTTATTATGAAATGCAATAAACCGTACTAAACTATCAGACGATTTAAAATTATGATACAGACATCCTCTTTTTTGAACTTACATGGAGGGTAATGAAAACGCTTACTGAGCCAGAAAATTACGTAAACTAATTAAACGGGACCACACTTTCAAATGTAGGCAGTGGAAACAAAGAACCCACGTGGGAAAATAATTATTAATAAGGCTTGCCCAAAGAAATACTGGTGACTTCTCATGAGCATACGATTCTTACAAGTACGGTGTTAAAGATTATTATAAATTAACGTAAAGGTGTATATATGTATATAGCGTGTTCTGAAGACCTATCAATAAAATTCATTCAATATTGTTAAGAGCGACGGGAAAAAGTTATTTTATTCTAGGATAATTTGTTAGCCATTGGTTTGTAGCTCAACAATTCTTTTCCGCCTTAAGTCGTTTTAAAAACACGTAACATAATCTATTTACATTATTTTTACAGTTTTACCACTAGTAATGACCAAGGAAGACTTTGACATTGGTCTAAATGAAAATGAGAAGACGAAAATCGAATCAGGAGATAAAGTGAACTCTAAGGAGAAGAACCGACTGGATGCGTAAGGGCATAAACTTTCAATTAATAAATTTTTGTTGAACAGTAATAAGTATTCCTAATGACAATATTTTCACTGTAGAGACTTCTCGGATCCCGAGGAAAAAACTAAGGCGGACGTCATTCCTCCTGTTGCTTTCATTCAATTGGTAAGATTTGATAGACACTAAATAATTTTACTTTTTAGAAATATTTTGTTATATTTGATGTAATAGCATAATGGTACTTGTTGATAAATATGTGCAAATTAGTGACGATCTATTTTTATGGAAACAATTCCCACTATATGTTGAAATCCAAAAATTTAAATTATTTAATATCAAAGCGTATCGCCACTGCAGCACAATATTGACCACCCAGTTTATTAGAATGTTGAAAATTAATATAGTTTGCCCAATTGAAAAAGCGTACAAGTAACGAAGCAGATATGTATCAGTAAGAAAGAATAGCAGAAAGACCTATGATACGTAGTTTGGCCATCTTCAATCGACAACACACTTCGTTCAGCGATCAAAGCATCGCAATCTTTAACCAGAATCCAGCAGTCGTCGATGGTTGGTTGCTGATGTATTTCAAATCTCTGCTATCGTGGCGCGGTGATGGCTGTCGATCAACGGCTCACACACGTGGTAGAGATCAGGATGACGCACCATGAGCGGCACGGCATTGTTTTCCTATTATTTAATAAAAAGTCTATCAATAAGAGTGTCGCATCTTTAAAAACCGACACAACGAAAACGACATTTATTAATCAATATTTATTTAGTACATATTAAAAAATAATCTTTGACATTTGTGTTTAGAAAACAGCTATGATACAAAGTGACGGCGAAATCAAAATGAAATTTGAACCATTAAATAATTAAAATCTTAAGTATTTATGTTATAGCTTATATATTGTCAAAATAATAATAGTATTCGTACATTTTGCTTTAGTTTTTTTGAAAGTCACAATTCATCAGATTCTTGACATCTTTTCTTTTTTTTCAAGCAAATCGTGTTGTAAATTGGCAATAGTGCATGTTATGTTTTGTTGAAAGTCTCGGATCTTTAATGGCATATTTTAGTAAATCAGCTATTTGACATAACCGCACAGGAATAAACCCTTACTATTATTCCAAATGCTAGGAAAAATCTGCTGGCGTTTCGCACTCTTTTTTATTTATCTGTGACACGTTACCCGAGGGTCATCCACGTGATGGCCTGTGCACTTTAATAGCTTAGAAATGGTTAGAAATGAGAGATGCGGAAACTTATACTGTGTTTGGTGCTATATATATATTAGAGTGACTGGCTACGTGAGGGTTATCAACTCTTTGATGGCTGCTCGCCTTTAATAGCATTGTAGGGGATGGAAATGGGGATGTGGCAGGGAGACCAAGGCAGCCAAGGGTTGACTAGGGTCCTAAGACTGCAGTTTAAGGATCCTACCTGGCATTCACCTTTAAATGTGATACATGAATAATCCTAGAGAAACCAGAATCAGGTAGAGTAATAAAATGTTAAAACTTGTTTGAAAAATTTAGATGCTTGAGTAATTAAATTTAAGATCATTAATTTTTTCTAAAAAAAATATCTCACATAATGATGATGTTATATTGTGAAAAATTCATATATTTGTTTCAGTATCGATTTTCAACAGGATGGGAACGTTTTATTTTGTTTATTGGACTCATTGGTGGAATTGGTACGGGCCTAAGTATGCCTATAAATGTTTTGAATTTTGGAGACTTAAGTGGAGTTATGGTAGATTTTGGATCACATGTAATTAATGGCAGCAACACAGCTGACGTTATCCAAAAGTTTTATGATGGAATCCATAACTATTCAGTTTACATGGCATGGCTTGGTGCAGGAACATTAATACTCTCATACATATCAACAGTAACTTTCAATTATGTAGCTCAACGAATGGTATGCTATGTTTTAATACAATTAAAGTAAAGTTACTTAGCCATACATTTTTTATGATTTTTTCTTACTTAAAATAGATTTATAGAATCAGAGACAAGTATTTGAAATCAGCTCTGCAACAGGATATTGGATGGTACGATACACACCAAACTGGTGACTTTGCCAGTCGAATGTCTGAGTAAGTATCTTTATTCCATTTATAAGTGCTCTGTACATGTTAGATTATCATAAAATGAGATTTGTATGTGACTTGAAACATCTGTGTTCAGATTATACTATACAACTGCTTTAGATTACTTTAAGGTTTTCTTCACACATTTTGCATACAATATGCCTCCTTACTTTCTGTGGTATGAGAATTTTGCTGAGAACAGTATCATGTAAATTTGTACTTATCAAGGCACATAGAAACAGGAAATATTGAATTTCTTCAAATCATTTAGAAGAAGTGGTATTTTTTGAAATAGTAAAAAATGCCATAATTTAGGCAGTAGTGTATAAGCTAATTTAGTTCTTATGTGAAGAATTATAACAAGGAGGACTCTTCTGTATTTCTAAAGCAATAATTTTAGCATAGTATAATCGTATATGCTAGTTTGGGAAATAGTAGGGCCTCCATTTTTCAGTATGATTTTGCCTCTGAAACAAAATGGTGATTTTATATTTGGATTATTTAAATATAAAAACACTAAATCTCCTTTACATCACATGTCTCTTACATTTATATTATATTTGCTATTGTCGTATTCAACAACAGATCAGAATAATCACAAACTCTTGTGATGTATTGATTAAATAGGAAAATAGAAAAAACATCAAAATTATTAGCACCTAAATATGTGAAAATGTTAACTGCAAGCATTATAAATTATTTTAATATATAATAAGAACAAAATTAAAATAATTTATGAGAAAAATTAAGGTAGTTTTGTTTATGTATTTTAAATTTACTTTTACAGGGACCTCAATAAATTGGAAGACGGAATGGGTGAGAAAGTTATCATGTTTATCAATTTTATGGTGGCTTTCATTGGAAGTGTTGTCCTAGCACTTGTCAAAGGTTGGGAACTTGCTCTAATATGCTTGATATCTTTTCCTATATCAATGATATCTATGGGTTTCATTATGAGAGTAAGTAAACAATGCATATTATTTCCAACATTTTTTATTAACAATTACAAATCAATTATGAAGTAAATATAATAAAAGTTTGATTAAGTTTGCCATATGATAAATGACTACAAAGTAATGATAAAAATTTAAAAACACATTAATGCAATTGGTACAATTTCAAATTCTTAATTTTTTTAAAATTTGATTTATAAACATGGTCAGTGTGTGTTGAATTGAGCCTTTGATGATCACACTTAATATTGTGGTATCCATCTTGGGAAAAAATGAAGTAATAATCAATAATAACTATAACAGAGAATCATTGTTCTTTTGTACACTACTTTGCAATTGTTGGCACCTTGCCACTTCAATTTGAATAAATTCATCAATGATTATCAAATATACATCAAATTGGTAACAAGATGACAGTATAAAAGAGAAATCCAGGATACTTACATCAACAAACAATATACTTTGAAATACATACAAATATCATTCTTGTCAAGAGAAGCTCAAAATTAATATTGAAATACTGCTAGTTGAAACAGGCAGATAAAGTAATTTTTTATTTCATTAAATAGAACCTACACTTAAAATGTTTAAATAATATTAAAAAATATATCTGAAAATATATTTACCTAAGGGATTGCTAAAACATCACTTTTACTAAATTCTGATCATATAAACAAATTAATTTTCTAATTAAAAATCTCAATTTCAAATGTATTTAGAAATAAGAAATGTAATGGGCTACAATTTGAATCAGTGCTCATATGTAAATATGTCAGTGCCACAAACACCTAAAGAAAGAACCTCCTGAACTCATTATTTCAGTGAAGCATTTAGCAATAGAAAAAAAAATTGATCAGCCCAAATTGGTGTAAAAAATCAACAGTTAATCAGCCTCCTTCAAAATATTTTGTATCAGTGATCTGATATAGTATATTGTGATATTACTTCAATCTGCCACTGAAAAGCCTCAGTAGAAGGAAATACTTATTTTATGAGAACTCACTTCATTTGAGGGATTAAATTATACTACTTTGTCACCAAGGCCAATTCTACTACCAATCTGCGATTTTATTGTCCAAGAATAGGAAAAACTGGATGGCAGTAATTAAATTCACAACTTAAGCAATATATTGATTATTCGCTACATCATAACAGTTTTTTTTTATTTATGAAGTAAAATGGAAAATATTTTATGAAACCTAGAATCAAACTGCATTCACTGCTTTGTTTAATGGAGCTCAAACCTAAAAAGAGATGTAAGACTGGGTCATAAATCAAATTGGCAGTGTAACTTAGTGGTTAGAGCTCTTGTATATGAAACATGGAACCTTGTTCGATTCAAGTCTCTATTGAAGTAATTCCATCTTAATTCATAATAAAAATTATCACCAAGATACATAGCTTTAGGATGACAGCTGCCAATATTATTCACTACATCACAACATAATTATGATGGAACCTAGAATTAAACCTGTATCCACTGCTTTGTTTGGCAGTATTTATATACAATTTTTAGTTGAATCTGTCAGGGGCCACTACTTACTAACTTTTCTAGTTCATAATAACATTTTACATTATCGCCATACCTACTATATTTTAGCTGTATTCATAACAACTATATTCTATTTTCTCAACTTATTCATACCTACTTTCCTTCCTTCTTTTTTCTTGCACAACTTATTGGTGGCTTGCATTTATTATGTATTAATATGTATATATATTATATTTTATTGTTAATTTATTATCTTATATAATAAAATAGCTAAAATATTGCTTTATATAGACATCATCCAGACTTGCAAAGCAAGAGTTGGAGGCCTATGGAAATGCAGGCTCCATTGCAGAAGAAGTTTTCAGCTCAATAAGAACTGTTATTGCTTTTGGCGGGGAAGATAAAGAAGTTGAACGGTAACTCTTCCAATTCACTTTACTAATGATTAGAAACATTTTATAACAATTCAGTAAGTATTTAGCATGAATTTAGATACATATAGTTCAATGTCAAATATAGTTTACATAACTTATTTTGCATGGTTAATTTGACTTCAGATTACAGAAGTATTTTTGGAATTTTCATGTTTAATTTTTTTTTACTTCAGGCTTATGTATTTACAGATACAAAAACAACTTAGGTCTTGCTAGAAATTATACAATAAGACGGAGTTTCTTGAATGGCATAGGATTTGGTTTGTTGTGGTTCTTTATATATGGAAGCTACGCTTTAGCATTTTGGTATGGTGTAGGCCTTATAATAAGAGACAAACCATTAAAGGATCCACTGTACACCCCCTCTGTTATGGTGACAGTAAGTAATTGCTAAAGAAATATCTTACTTTGTAAAGACTATACTTTTGGAGTTTGTTTCTATTTCTAAGTTCAAATTCAAATAAAATTATTTTTCAGGTTTTTTTCAGTGTTATGACAGGTTCCATGAATTTTGGATTTGCCTCTCCTTTTATAGAAGCTTTTGCAGTAGCAAAAGGAGCTGCAGCAAAAGTGTATAATGTTATTGATCGCATTTCTCCAATAAATAGCATGTCTGAAGATGGAGAAAAACTATCTGAAGTTAAAGGATGTATTTCATTTAGAAATGTTCACTTCCAGTATCCATCTAGAAAAGATGTAAAGGTAAGAAATAATGAAGCTACACCGTATGGATTAAAATTATTTTTTAAAATAAATTTTAATGTCTCAAGAATCATGGAAATGAAATAATAACATGAGTTCAATTGTGTTACATAATTTTAAATTACAGAATTAATAAATTTGAATTTTAATCCAAATTAAGTTAGAGGAATAATCATATTTGATTAATATTCTTTAAACGTATTACAAAAATATTAAAAGCATTTGGTTTCTAAATGTTCATTATAATTTACAGAAAAATATTTTGTTGTATCTTAAATAAACAATTTGAAGAAATTTGAGACTATTAGCTGAGGGAAGACTTTCGGAAAGCCAACATGTGTATCACTAATAAAATTAATTTGATGATATTAATTGACATATACATATTGGAAAACTTTCAAATTATTTGAAAGGAAATTTCTTACTTAAATGCTACTGAAATTTTATCACTTTTATCTTCACACTGAAGCTTGTGACAAAAATTTGACTAGTGATAAAATTGCTTGCATTGTGGCTAGATGTTTTACATTTATACTTATTTTTCAATTAGTAGCTGTAGCTAATGAAAAACAGCAATAAGTGTTACAGATTGATAATATTTATAATAATTTTCTGTGTTGATATTGCTGTACCATTATATATCAATTTAACTAACATTATTATTGTATTAGATTCTAACAGGTTTCAACTTAACTATTAAAGAAGGACAAACAGTAGCTTTGGTTGGGAATTCTGGTTGTGGTAAATCAACTTGTATTCAACTCATTCAACGCTTTTATGATCCTGAAGACGGATCAGTAAGTTCACTCAACTTATACTTCAATATTTTTATGCAATCACCTTAAGAGATACCTTTACATATATTGGTTTAGTTATTGACATAAATATGTAATAAGGGCTGGTTGGGCAAAAAAAGTTCATTCAGTATTTCACTTTGATGTATATGAAAGATTAAAAATTAAATTGCTAATAAATGATAAAATAAGTATTTCATTTTTTGGTTATTTTAGATATAAACAAAATCCAGTAACAATATAGATAAAAAGTGATTTGATATAGAATAGAAACCTTAATTTTCACAGTTCATCAAAAGCACACAACAAAATAACAATTTTTTTATCTACTCAGAAAATATGTTTACTTAAGATGAATACAAATATTTTATTATTACAAATAAATATGTATTACATGTTGTAGGAAAATCACATTTGCAAAGATAAGTTAGTGAACCAATTCATAAATCAGTACTTTATCTTCTTTAATACATTAAAATTGTTGCAATGGCTGTGATTGGAAACTTGCTTTCCACATTGAATCAGTAGAAAAATCAATTAGGTGCTCAGTTCCTTTATTCGTCTTAACTTTACAGGGCACTAATCACACCATTGATTATATTTCATCATTAAGGACGTATTTTTACTTATATAACTGTAAATTTGTCAAGCACTTTAAGGTTTCGGTTTTCAGGTCTTGTTTTACTACTATTTGGTGTTATTGACAAAATTGATTAAAAGGGAAGAACATTGTATGATTTCATTTTACCATATTGTTGTTCCCATGAACAGATTCCCTAATATTAATTTACTGACTCCCTGAAAGGATATGTAAGATAATAAATTACAAAAGAATTAACACTGTTATATACCATAGAAGTTAATTTATGTAAAATTACACAATTGTTTTCATACAACAATAATTTCAAAGTGGTACCTTATCCAAAGTTTGGCTGTGTCCCTGGAAGCTGCTATACACAGATTGGTAACTGCTGCAATGAGAGATTTAAATACATGATTAAATATATAGATGGGTAGAAAACTTTAACTTACTTTCTGTAACTTACTAAAATTATTGCATTACATTATTTAACATTTATTATTTTTGAATTTCAAGCAAATTTCATTTTTTAAAGTTTGTACCTTACTTTGTGTTTTAATAAGCATAAAGTATGGACTTGGTCTCTAATAGTTAAAAAAATTTTATGCACTAGGTTGAACTTGACGGCCATGATATTCAAAAATTAAATGTAGCATGGTTTAGACATCACATTGGTGTTGTGGGACAAGAACCTGTACTTTTTCAAACTACAATTGCTGAAAATATTCGTTATGGCAATGATAATGCAACAATCAAAGATATTGAGGAGGCAGCACGTTTAGCCAATGCTCATGACTTTATAATTAAATTACCTCAGGCAAGTAATCTTAGCTTTGATATCTTTTTGTGACTACAAACTTATTAATTTTTTCTATATCTCTGTATAATATATCAAATGAAGCACACATAACTAACTAAAGAGTATTACTCCTGAACACAGCCTGTGGTATGTCAGGCAGATGATTGGAACAGTGTCAGATAGGATCAGTGAGCACTAAAGGTAAGGTTCCACCTAACCAACCAAGTATGCAGTGACAGAACATTGTTTGGACAGAAGGATGCACAGTTCTTTTTGAAAAACCAAAATAATTGAAAACACTGGGGCTTATTGGGATATTGTCAATACAGTCAATAAGGATTTGAATGATAGACCAGCTGGTAAATAGAGATACTGTGCCATCTTAGTACTGCTTGGATGCTGCTGCTTAACAAGCTTTAAACGAAACAGCAACATGCACTACTCTTGCTAGATCCTACCTCACAACAGGGAGGTGATCAACCAAGTAGTGCCCGTGAAGCACTAGAGGCCAGAGTGGAGGCCTCCTCACCGCAGTCTTTAGCCTCCAACCAATCATGATGCCAACTCTGGATTATGGGTGCCCAGGGGTATATAGAGAAATGTTTGGGCAGAGGTGGACACTTCAGCCTGGAAGAAGGTGGCAGTGCTAGCCATTGGAAAGTCACTTTTTACTGATACTACCTGGATGGAAACCTGAGAAACATTTCTTAATTTTATTGTCCAGAAAAATCTTCAATCTTTAATTGTTGTAGAATAGTTAGAAAATTTAATCTATTATGATATACTGTTCAATCCTAGGTTGAGATTTGTGGATTCTTTAAAAAAATGTATAATTATTTTCTATAATTTACTTGGTACCGAATTTGATAAATTATTTTGTAAATGTATGAAACTTAAATTTTATAATGTGGATTTTACATGCTTTCAATATAGGGTTACAATACCATGGTAGGAGAAAGGGGTGCTCAGATATCTGGAGGACAAAAACAGAGAATTGCAATAGCCAGAGCATTAGTGCGCAAACCCAAAATTTTGTTACTCGATGAAGCAACATCAGCTCTTGACACTAATAGTGAGGCAAAAGTTCAACATGCATTAGAACAGGTTTGTAAAGTTTAAAATTAATATTTATGATTTTCCCACATTTTCCATATTCACTTTTTGCTTCAAAGTTGATGAAATGAAGTAAACATAAGTTAATTATGTTATATATTTTACATCAGGCAAGTGTGGGGAGAACAACTATAATTGTTGCTCATCGTTTGTCAACTATTCGAGGAGCTGATAAGATCATTGCTTTATCAGAAGGTAAAGTTGTGGAGGAAGGTTCTCATGAGGAATTAATGCAGTTACGTGGCCACTATTACAAGTTAGTTATGGCACAAATATCACCAGTATCAAGTTCTGGTAGTGAGGCACCCAACATTACAGGTATTCAACTTATTAAAATTTTACATAATTCAATAAGTTATAAACAACATGGAAAATATTTTGTATAAGAACTTTTGTAAACTTTTATAAATCACATAAAATAAAATATTATAACTTATTTGATTCCATTGAAAAGAAATTAAAATATTATTTCCAGATTCAGAAGTTCCAAAAACAGAGAGATTGTATAGTATTTCTAGTAATACTTCATCTATCAGGGAAGACTTAACAGAAGAGGAATTATTGCATACGGAATCAAGTGAATCAGAAGAAAAAATTAACTCTGTTCCAATGATGGAGATATTGAAACTAAATAAACCAGAGTGGCTTCACATTATTTTAGCTACAATTTGCTCTTTTATTATGGGGTGTGCAATGCCCATTTTTGCTATTCTTTTTGGAGATGTCCTTGGGGCAAGTAATTGCTTTACCAATTTAATTTGTATTGAAGTTTATAATGGATATACACCATATTTGTGTCAATAAATATTATAACTAATTATAAATGAATGGAGAATACAATGTAATATGCAAAAAAAATATGCAATCTATAAAGAATAATTTTTAATGCCTTAAAGTATAATACACTGATGGATAGTTAAAAATAAATTGTACAGTTTTAATTCATTCATTGACTGAACAAGAGAATTAAAAAATAAAGCTCTTGGGTTAGTAACTTTAATTTAACTACATCTTCCATTAAAGGTATCAACCTGCCCTTTGTGTCTCAGTATATTTATCATTAAGTTGATTCATATATTTTATAGAATATCCAAATTGTTGAATTGAAACTCAATGTGTTTTCAAGTATTTATTTATCTTATTATAAACTTTATTCATACCTTTAATTTTTCTGACAATGGTTTTTAATTAGCAAGATATATATTAATCAATTACACCTGGAAATCCTCTATCTACATATGCATTGTTATAGGCCTACTCAATTCTTAACCAATCACTTTTCACTTGATTTAATACATTTTGTTAAATTTTTCAGATAATTTGTAACCAAGAGAAATATTCCATTTTATTAAAATTTCAAATACAACATCATTCCTATCTGTGCCAATTATTATTGTATCTCAATTGCATGAGGACATGTTGAACATATAGATTTCATCGTCTCTCAATATTTATTCAGAAATTTATTTATTTGTCAATGCATCCTTGTCAACTTTTGATACAGTTACCATTAAACTAAGAAAGTGACTAGCTAGTAAAATGGGAGCTTCAGACTTCTAAAATTTAAAATTTTGTTCATGAGTCAAAAACGAAAATATTTATTCAACTAAAAATGACTAAGTTGCACAGCTTACATGAATAATTAATCTAAAGTTGAACAAAATGTATGTAATAATAATATAATATATTTTTGTTATTTAGGTACTTGCTAAACCAAATCCTATTGATGTTAGAAATGAATCTAACTACTTTTCTATTCTGTGTGCATCAACAGGAGTAGGAATTGGAATTGCAACTTTTATTCAGGTTATTATAAAATTTAATGATGTTATAAGTATAACAATTAAATTTTAAAATGAAAAATTTATGTCTGATTGAAAATAATGAATAAGATGGATTGGCTGTCTTTCTTATTCAAAATTAAATTTTACCACATGATTCTGTTATTTCATAGCATATTACTCTCACCACATTAATAAAAACATGAAATTATTGAAATACAATCATCTAAAATTATTTTATAATTCATCAGTATCAGATGCAGAATTATTCATCATAATTACTATTAATACACGAGACTTTAAGCAATATCATTTCAACAAATAATTTATATTATCAGGCATTCTTCTATATAATGGTGTAGTGATATTTTGGTTTGGCCATTTAAATATGATATTAAAAATTATTAGATGCTTTCATAATAAACATTTAACACTTTTTAGATGAACTCTGTTGAAACTGAAAGAAATTACCATGAGAAATACAATTAAATTTAGAATTTATAGAATACCATAAAGCATACATTATATATGTAATTAAGTACATCAAAATTTATAAGTTCATTTATTTGTGTCATACCAAATTTCTGCTATAACATTGTAATTTTAAATAAATAAAATAAATCTTTTAGTTTTCTTTTAAATTGATTAGTTTTGGCATAAGATTAGTTCACATTATAACTTTACAATAAATGAATGGTTAACTTATAATTTTTCAGGTTTTGTTATTGAAAATGATCAGATATATACAGTAATAAATTAGTATTTAGTTGTTGAATAGAAACTAGAAAGAAGAAACTATGAATTAAAATCAAGAGTTGCATTAAAATGTATGGGTTGTTTTTAATCAATTACATTTTTGTGTGTAAACAGATATATTTATTTGGCTATGCTGGAGAAAAGCTGACAACAAGGTTACGTGAAATGTCATTCAATGCTATGGTAAAACAAGAAGTAGGATGGTTTGATGATAAGGCCAATAACACAGGTGCTTTGTGTGCTCGTTTATCTGGAGAAGCTTCTAGTGTTCAAGGAGTAAGTGTACAAGAACAGAATATAAGAAAAAGTTATTTTTTTAAAGTTATCTAAAAATTATATGAGAAAAGCATGATTTATTAAAATTTTAATTAGCATCATAATTCAATAAAGCACATTTAACTATATGTTATCAACTTAAGATGATATTTTTTAGTATTAAGAGAGATTACTTCACTAAAATTTATGTTACCTTCACTAGATTTTGAAGTGTTTATATAAACCAATTAATTTTTTTTTGTTAACTATGTTTATTTCATATCAGTATAAATCCACTCTTCATAATAAAAATCTTACAATTTTTTAAGCTGCATGCTTTATTTTTATTTTGTCATGTGTGGTTTTTGTTGACATCACACTCGTGCTTTTCAATGGCCCTTTAATCAGAGGCGTAACTAGAGGAAGGCAAGGGGGACATCTGTCATCAGGCGCAGCATTTAGGGGGACGCCAAATGATGTAACGCGCTTTCCTGACGCTTAGACAATAAGTGTTTCACACTGTCGTTGAAAATGTCTGTCTTTCACTCTCCACATATATGCCGCCATCTATCATGTGGGGTCTTATCACAGTTGCCGAGATATTGTTTGGGTATTGTTGGCGGACAGTGGGACAAGAATTAAGGCGCTCAAAGTATTCTGCAACAGAACTTACGTCTGTTTTGAAAATTAATAATAAGAAAGATAGCCAAATACAGACAAAGCACGTGATGACCTTTAGAACTTGGAACTATTTGTATGTATTTATAGCACTCTATTTTAATTACGAAAAGGAATTCGACGGCGAGAGCATCGTGAGATGACTTGAGAGCCTGGAGAAGACAGCAGTCAGGAAAACAATTTTATAAGGAATGATGTAGGGTTATATGTCTAATACCCTTTTTTTTTAAAAAAAAAATTCACTTCCCCATTTTTTTCGGGAAACGAAGGGGGCGTGAAATCTTCAGTTGCTCTCGGTCGCTGAAAACCCTGCCTTTAATTAATTTTTGTTTTTAAGAAAACACTTGCGATTACTGTGATTGATGTTAAAAAAGAATATGTATTTTAATAGATTATTAATAAGTTTCAGTATGTTAAACATTGGCTTTTGGGCCACATATAGTTTCGGCGTTTTTGCAACGTTCAGAAATAAAAAAAATAGCGCTGACCGACACTACTGTACTCGAAAGGGAGAACTCCTGGGCACGGAAGATTCGGGAGGCAATCTAAATTAGAAAGAAACCCACAATTTCAACAGAGATGCAGGATACGAACTTTGCCCCCTATGGTTTTCCTGCATCAGAGACAAACAAGGGAACTTTTACGACACAAGTAAACGGCCGGAAACAAGGTGACCTTGTACGCCGAGCTGTATAAGCGTACTGGCGAACAAGGCTAATCAGCCCTGGCCTTGATAATGCTTGGTGATATCAAGCGAAACGTTGGCCCATTAGCCCAAAAACCGATGTCTATTAATGAAGCCACATCGCCCACGAAAACTATCTGTTAACTTGACACACAAAGCAATATGTCCAAACTAACAGTTATTTAAGTAAAATTTTATTATTTTTTCTTTTATTTAGTCTGTTTTTCTTACCAATAAAATTCAATGTAATAATTCTCTATTATTTATATACTTATTTTTTCTGTCTGACCAGATTTTAGAATTTCATTATTGGTGGTAATATCCTCTGGCATTATTTAAACGAGTGATATACAATATTTAGTTTGAATTTAGTATTTTTTATTAAACAAGTGCTATGAAATGGTAAATTTGTAATCAGAACCAAAGCATTACATTAATATGTGAGTAGGAAATATATGAGTTATTACGCATCAAAGTGGTTGAGTATTTATTCCTGGAATGCAATTATAGGATATCCTATTTATTTTTAAAAGTAGAGAATAAGTTCAACAATCATTAAAAATACACTAGGAATAATTACATTAGAAAATCATTTTTACAGTAGTAAAGAAAATATTTGCAACCAATTCAAGGCTGTTATTTTACAATCTAGAGTTCTATTAACTTAACTATTTATTAAACTTGTCTACAGGCTACTGGACAACGTATAGGAACTATTTTCCAAGCATTAGCAACTGTAGTTCTGGCCATTTCCCTGGCAATGTATTATGAGTGGCGTCTAGGACTTGTTGCTTTGTCATTCACACCTCCAGTTCTCCTTTCAAATTATTTTCATCGTAATATCATGCAAGGTGAAACATTAAGTAACAAACAGGCAATGGAAAAGTCAACAAAGGTTATTACCAATTTTTAATTTTCTACATTTAGATTTTATCATAATTTTACTGTGATCTATTAAATGTTCTGAATTTTTTAGCTGGCAGTTGAAGCTGTTGGAAATATACGTACAGTTGTGGGATTAGGGAGAGAAAAAATGTTTCATCATCAATACATGAATGAATTAGAACCAGCTTTTGTTCGAGCTCAGCGTAATACCCATGTGAGAGCTATAGTGTATGGTTTGGCACGGAGTGTAGGATTTTTTGCCTATTCAGCTTGTATGTTTTATGGAGGTTATCTAGTTGAACATGATGGTCTACCATATTCTGATGTATTCAAGTAAGAGTATGTTGCAATATGAAACATGTTACATTGCCAATAGAAGTCCTCATTTATATAGTAAAATAAATTCTTATTTTTGAAGCCAATTGTTAAATTACTCTTATTTATCCATTATATACTTTATTAAGAGTTGAATTGAATAATGAGCATAAATATCATGTTTTGTTTATTTATATTACTTCTTATTGTCACAGCTTTATATTAAGACAGCAATTTATTTCACAGGGTTGCACAGTCCCTGCTCATGGGGACAATGTCTGTAGCAAATGCTTTAGCATTTACTCCAAATTTTCAAAAAGGGATATCAGCAGCAGCTAATATTTTTCATATACTTAGAAGAGATCCAAAGATTAAAGATCCACACAAAGCAATTGAAAATGAAGGAGTGAGTCAGCATCAAGTAAAAATTAAGTTTTGAAAATCATTCTGTATTCTCTTAGACTTTGATATATACGTGTAACCACTATAATGTATATTAAATACCTGTGAAAAGTGTCTCAATTATAGCTATATTTAATTAATTTTAAGGACGGAAAGAGAGAACTTAACTGAATTGAACAATTTGATTTCTTTAGATATAATATAATAATTTTAACTAAGTCTCTGGAAAATTGAACAAAGTCTGAAACAAACAGGCTGTAGGAGCAAGCTGTAGAAAATCCTTTCACCTGCATAAAATTCAATCCTTTTGACTTAATGCTATGCAATGACTTTTAAACTCAAATTCTTTTTCTACTTTACACTTGGTTGTTTTCTGCAAGCCAAGATTGGAAACATGGTGCCTTATTATCTGATTGTCCACATCTCTTCATAATACCTCACAGTTAACTACATACCAAGTTAAACAATTAATTACATGTTTAATATTCCATAGCCAGTACCAACTAAAATGCAGATGCTGCTCTACATTTTTCATTTAAAAAATAGAAAGGCCTATTCCAAATATGTTGTACTGTCCACTAATATACATTTTCTGAAAAAACAGCACTTCCCTAAATTTTGATGGAACATTCTTTCCTACAGGTCTGTGAATAGTTCTGGTATCAACATTCTTTATTCTCTGAGTTTTTGTCATTGCTGTGTGTCTGTGCTTTTTAATAACATATGAATAGTTTATCCTTTTTTGCAATTTTCTGAGAGAGATTATTGGTTCTATTGAGGACAGTAGTTATATTTTAAATAACAGTCTGTGGTCTTTGGACAACACTTATTGTGATAAAGTTATTTACAACTGTGGACTCTCCAACCTAGTAACCTCTGTCTCTCTTTCCTGTCATTTCAATGAAAATATATGTTTCAAGTGTGTTAAAAGACTAATGCTTTTTTTTAGTTAAATGGTGGATTTACTCAATATAACAATGTGTCATTTCAATATCCCACGAGACCCACTATCAATGTATTGCATGGACTTAATCTTGAAGTTTTTTCGGGAAAAACACTAGCACTTGTTGGACCTAGTGGATGTGGAAAATCAACATGTGTTCAGTTATTAGAAAGATTTTATGATCCAACAGAAGGAAGTTTGGTACACATATTTTAACATAAATTACTATTATAGTTTTCATGTTAAAAAATTAAGCTAAGTTTTAAAATATTGTGTATAACTTTTTAGATGATTGATAAATTAAATATTGCTTTTATGAAACTTAATAAACTCCGGACCCAACTTGGAATTGTATCTCAAGAACCAGTACTTTTTGACAAAACAATTGCAGAGAATATTGCATATGGAGACAATAGCCGTGAAATTCCTATGCAGGAAATCATGGAAGCAGCCAAAAAAGCAAATATTCATAATTTTATAACGAGCCTACCACAGGTATGTAGACAAAATATTATTAATTCAATCATTTGTAAAAGAACAAAAATGTTGTATTTGTCACATTGGTTTTAAGTATATTTAAAATATCTTGGTAAGAAATTTTAAAAAATATTAAGATCCATGTAAGAATTATATATATTTCAAATTCTTAAGGGCTTGAGACTCATTCTTGATTGTCAGAGATCAACATTAGATCCCCACCCCCCCAAAAAAACAACCTTAAATTCTCTCATGGAAAGGTCACAACAATGGAAACATAATGGAATAATACATAAACACATACATATTATACCCACATAAACTTGAAGTGGAAGGTAAAAGTAAAGAAAAAGGAAGTGAGTGGGATTGGGCAAAGGATTTAACACTATTATTCTAATAAAAATCACTATTATTATTATATTATAACAACTACAGTAATAATTATTGTAATAATATTAGAGGATGTTGATACAGGACTTTGTCTAGATTGAATGATGTGGTGTAACAGAACTCAAAGGTAGAGTTCAACATCTGAAGATGATCAGTGTGAAGCGTTAGTCAAAATTTTTGGTGATTTTGGGCATGGTCAACTATTGGGAATTGGATTTTGGACAGTATAATAGTGCTGTGGTTGTTAGCAATGTGTGAAGCATTAGTCAAAATTGTTGGTGATTTTGGGCATGGTCAGCTATTGGGAATTGGATTTTGGACAGTATAATAGTGCTGTGGTTGTTAGCAATGTGTTTAGGAAAGCCTATTTTGTTTGCCTGTTCTGAACTACTTTCTTGAAGAAGGGGCTTAGGCCCTTTAAAAATTTGAATTTTCATTCATCCCAGATGACTTTAGCACCTGTTGATTTAAGGTAAGTCAACTTCTCTCTTACCTATCCAAATTAGTTAATTAATTTGACCTTGGCATATTTTCTTATTACATGAATTTTTGTGTGGCTGACAGATTTATTTCCTTGATGAAAGGAGCTCAGATACTTCAAAATTTATTTTCTGCAAGCCAGACTGTACCAACTGTCTCAGTCTCTCTTTGGTATCCAAATGTATATATTTGAGCACTGCTGGAATGCAGTTCAAACCTACTTTCCTGATGAAGGAGGCTCAGGTTCTCGATAATTTGATTTTTATTTCTGAAAGCCTGACTGGACCAACTTTTGATTTCAGCTGAGTTGGTTACCCTGTCTCTCTTACCTATCCAAATAAGTTAATTTTTGATGTTGTCACATTTTCCAACCTTGAATTGAAAACCATCCTCCCCACTATACTCCCCACCTGCCCAAGGGTTGCCTTCAGACGCCCACCCAACCTCCGAAATTTACTTGTCCACCAGTGCAAAACCCCCACCCCCACCCGCCACCCCTGCCAGGTTGCAAACCTTGTGGTAGGAGCAGATGCCATGCCTGCCCTATGTTACAGCCCACCACAACCTTTCATAATCACACAAAAACATTCAAAATCAAAGAAAATATCACCTGCCTCTCCTCCCACACCATCTACCAAATTAAGTGCAGACTCTGCCTTGCCTTCTATATAGGCCAAACCAAAAGACCCCTCCCTGAACGTATAGCCGACCACTGCAGCACTGTCAAACTATCTAAAATCCAATTCCCAGTAGCTGCTCACACCCAAAACCACAACATAAACAATTTTGACCAATGCTTCACACTCACCATCCTTAAAGCTCTACCCCCCGATTCATCAGAGGCAGAACTCCATCTGTGGGAACTCTCTTTCCAACATGTCTTGCAGTCCAGTCCTTGGACTCAACATTTACAGCCCTTCCTACGTGCCATCCCCACTTTCACGAGACCATGTGAGTATGTATGAGCATGCTCATGCATGTTTGAGTATGCATACATGTGTGTGTGTGTCTGTGCATGTTTATGTGTATTTGTATGTTCAAGCATATATGTACACATGGGATGCTTTGTATGAATGATCTGTATCCTAACCTTTCCTATGCCACAACCTTCCCTTGAGAAAGAAAGTTAATGGCCTGGTGGGGTGTTGATTGTTTTTGGGCTACTGGCCGTGCGGCGGTCAAAACTCCGCAGTCTGCAGCCGGCTGGTGCACTGAATGGTGTAACACTTCTTCCTAAAGAAGGAGGCTGAGAGCCTCCGAAAATTTGAAGAACAACCTTCAGTTCCTTATGGCTACACCGCACTTCACTTTCAGGTAAGCCACAACCAATCTCTCTGTCCTTTCCATACCAATATTGCAATTATTTTTGACAATGTCACATCCTTACTATTATAAATAATATATATATATATATATATATATATATATATATATATAATATTAGGAGAATCCATTATGGAATAGGAATCAATTTGGTGACATAGTCTCATTCGAACTTGGATAGTGAGGAAGGATATAAATAAATAGGAGGATTATGCTTTTAGTGAATTCATATGCTCAGGGAGAAGGAAGGAGAAGGAAAGACTGAAAATATTTGACCCAGGCAGGATTTGAACCTGCATGATTTGCAACTAAGGATCATGTGACATTATCTAAATAATTAATTTGGATTAAGAAAATAGGGAGTTGTCAGCTTATCTTAAATTGACATCTGTTCTCAACATGTTTGAAAGGATGGAACATGCCAAATTTTCAGAGGCCTAAGCCCCCTTCATAAGAGGACAGAGTACTGAGTCATGTAATGGTTGACTGCTCTGTGTTGAATTCAAACTCTGGTGGGTCATCCATTAAACAACAACAATTGCCACCCATGTCTTTCAAGGAAAGACACAGCAAAGTTAAAATTTGTGTTAAATAATGGAAATCTATGGAAATTCATGTCTGCACATGTGTGTATATAGCCTATTACCCAAATAAACTTACTTGATTTTAGACATCAACTTTAATTTTGGCTAATAATTTAAAAAAACTTATTTGTGTGAAAACATTAATACTTTGGCTTAATTTATAGGGCTATAGTACACGATTGGGAGAGAAGGGTGCACAACTTTCTGGAGGACAAAAACAACGAGTAGCTATTGCAAGAGCCTTAATTCGAAATCCCAAAGTACTTCTGCTTGATGAGGCAACTTCTGCTCTAGATACAGAAAGTGAAAAGGTCTGAGACTTTACATATTTTTATTTTTAATATTTATTTGTAATAATAGAGTTAAACATGATTTTAATTCATAGTAATTTTAATTTGCAGGTGTATCAAATTTAATATTTTCTGCTATACATTTTCAGACCGATCCTGCAAAATAATTTAATTTAACACATACTATCCTGTTTATTGTAATATATATTCCAGATGGTACAAGAAGCTTTGGACAAGGCAAAGGAAGGTCGAACATGCATCATTATAGCACATCGCTTATCTACAATTCAAGACGCTGATGTTATTGCTGTCCTTAGCCAGGGAAAAGTTGCAGAAATTGGAACACACAAAGAATTACTTTCTTTGCATGGACTATATTTTAGGCTCCAGACATTACAACTGGGCCAACATTAATAGTTTTCTGCTTAATGAATACTCAAGCCCAATGCTATTAATATTTAATAGGTTGAAGGAAGCAGAAGAAACACCAAATGAAAAATATATACATGTGCATATTTAAGAACATGTTCGACTGTATATTAAGAATTTTATAGTAATTTATTTAGTATAATCAACATCGTATATTTTTACAATAAGTCATGATTATTTCAAATAATGATCCAAAATCACCCTCTCATATGAAAACTAATTTGTCTTTAAAATATATCTCACGATATAGAGTGCATTTATATGCTACCTTTAATTAAATCACAATTTGGCATCTATATGCCAATTGTTGTACAAAACTAGATATTAATAGTTAAAATATTTTATTTTACTATTTTAAATTTTATAATGTACTTTAGCATTATTTTAAAATAAATATTTTTTATAAACAATACTTTCACTTCTTGTTATTATGTTAACAGGAAATTGTTTCTTTTCGTCAAACAAAAGTAATGGTATATAACTAATGTTTGATTGAATAATAGAGTTGAAAATACCAGATCATACACTATTATTCAGATCATATATTATTATTAAATGTTCTGCCTCCTGGCAGGTTCTTCTTTGGACTTGGCCATGTTGGATCCCCTCACATTTACTCTTCTTAGATCATCTTCATTTTTTTACAGTATTGTCAACTTCATTTTTAAAGTTCTTCTTGAACACCACATTTAAAAAATATTCAGGTATTTCTTCCCATCTTTCTTAATGTCCTGTTTCTGATCCATACGCTCCAGATGAAGATTTTTTCACAATTCTAGATTTAATTCACTTATCAACAGGAATTTTATTAGTGAATTCTGCCACAGCGATTGTGATACATCACCTTATTTCCTTAGTGCTGTAGCAACCATTCGTCAAAAGACTTCAAAGCTACTTAAACTGATTGACATCGTTTGTTTCCCACAAATATATGTAAGGTATCTAGTTTCTTTTATATCTTCACCATTTAGGACTTTTTATATTTATCTCCATTCCATACTTCATGTTATCACTAGCCTATCCAACATGTCTTGCAGTGTTTCTTTCCTCTCCAACAATATCCGACATATGACACAAAAATAAAAACTAGAGATCATATCAACTTAATCTTCACAAAGTGAAAACGAAATATTCTGTGGAATTGTTTCAATTATTGAATCCAATTTGGTCGAATTATATGCTTAAAACCATGACATTTTTTTAGGTAAAATTTTCTGATATATGACGTGAATACACTGCTATTTAATATTTCGGACTGGTTTATTCATTTGAATTTTGGACATCTTCTGGAAATGTAAAATTCAAATTAAAACTTCTCATATTAATGTATTTTTAATGGAACACTGATAATTTAATTACTGTATATCCCAACGCATCACTTAAAGAAAGTAATCGTAAACTTTATTACACACATGTACAGCTTACTGGCAAATGTTTTGTAAAATCAGCCAGCATTCACGGACATGAATTTATAGAATGTTCCTGACGATGGAAACTTAACGAAAGAAAAAACGGGAATAACAAGAACGGATACGTCGTCGTGAAAACATAATGAGTTATGGAAGAACCGCAACGCAATTTAAAAACAAAACAGAGCATTTAGGGTCATACTTTGAAACGAAATTTTACTGACATTTAGGATAGCGAATTAGATTCGTAGCTTCATTCCTGCAGTCAAAAACGACCAAGGTAAGGTATTATCTATAAAATTTCCATGTGAGCGTGGCGAAGGTGTCTTGTAGAGGGGACAGAATGAACATGGAAGAATATTATCGTATATGTCTGTTTAATCTGTATGCTCACGCAGAGAATGTCATGATACCTTGAATAAGCCTTGAAGTTACAGAAACATTGACCAGATGCAAGTAAATTATTTCTGGGACAATTAAACACTACGACCTTAGAATATCATAAATGACCGAACAATTTAATAGTAATGCAAAATAAGAACTGAGAAGCACATGTAAGTCTTGCTTAGTCAGAAGACAGGGACAAAAATCCTGAAACGTTGTCCACCCGAGCTAGAGCAATATGAGCCCAAACGTCCGCGTATATCATTTTGTAATAAAAAAAGTGAAATACAGACAAAAGAAGTAATGATACAAATACCACATAACGTTTCTGTAAACTTTATCCCTTTCTTGCTGAGAAAACTAAAAAAAACCTTTTGAGTTTTGTCAACTGAATTGTGCAGTTCTGTCGTTCTAGGCTCTTGTGCTTTTTAGTTTTCTTAGCAGCTGAAGAAAGGACCAAGATTTCCAGAAACGTTCTGTGGTGTTTATATCATCACTTTTTTTGGTCCGTATTTGGCTATTTTTCTTCTTATTTTTAATAATTGTTATTGCGCTTAAAACGTCTGCAAATTGGCGTCTAAAATTTAACTACTTTAATAGCATTCGATTAATTTTCAGATGGATTTGTGGAGGCATAAATATTGTATGAGTGAGCTTGCTGATCTACATATTTCGCAATATATATGCCGAGAATATGTAGCGTAATTCGCATGAGAGAATAAGAAGATAGATAGGCTATATATAGGGTAATCAACAAAGCATAGGAAAGGGACTGAAAGGGGGGAAGAGGAAAGGTTGATCAAGTACGGTTAACTATGCCCCCCGGGCAATAATTTAAGGAGCTTAATCAGCATTTTCCTAAAAGTGATGCAGGGAAAACCCTAGAAAAACCTGCAGATAGGTCGGGCATTTTATAAAACAAACACACTCATCAGCCTCCCTAAAGTTCCACGCGTCTAGCCATGTCTTCCCGACAATGCACACAGCAAGCGTTATCGGATTCGCATTATTGTCAACAATACAGTCATTCACAATGCCGCCGCCAATAATGAAGGAAACAAATTACATATTTGTAATTTCTATCTATCTATCTATCTATCTATCTATATATATATATATATATAAATAGTTTCTGTACTATATAAATTCATAAACTCTCAATTACATAAATTAAAGAACTGTATTTTAAATGTATAGTCGCCAGTTCTTAGTTTCCGATATATAGAATAGAGTGTTTTTGTCAGAGAGAGAGTGTGTTTGTAAGAGCAAAGTGTGCAAGGGAGCACAGCAGAGGTAACAGCTACCACAACTTATGTGTGTTTGTCAAAGGCAAATCGACTGTTTTAGCCAGTTCTGAGGTTCGAGTTGTTGTTCGCCAGTTTCCAGTTATCGGACTTTGGGAGAGCGGAACGTAACCAGTTACTTGAATATATTCAGACAGTGTGTGTTGGAGGTACGGATAAGCGAAGCAGAAAATATCTAATAATTCAGCGAGCAAATAATTTAAGCAAGTCATGTACCCAAACTTGAGCACCCCAAAAATAGAATGGTATGTAAAATAAATAAAATTTTCATTTGTAAACCAATTAAGTAAATATATACCGTCAGATTTTCAATAACTTTTAATTTAATAATAATTTTCTTATTGCAACTTAAAATCATTTGTTCGCTTGTACTATCTTTATTAGAAGCATGCATGGCGGCCCTGAAATAGAGTTCTTACAATAGCCGAAATAAATTAATAACATTTGTATAATCAATTTAGTTAAGATTTATAAAATAAATAATACTTTGTTATCCTTTAAAAGTAATGTTTAATTTCACCTTCCTTCCTTGTTAATTAATAATCAACATTTTGTATATTTCATAATTTGGCACCAGAACGTGCTAGCATTCGATCTTTAAATAATATTAACTATTTTGAATATTACATAATTTGGCACTCCAACGTGGGGCCTGAAAAATTATAAAGTACAATTATTCATATTGCAATATATATATATATACCATAACGGGCATTAAAATATCATCAGTACACTAATATAGTAAAAAATTCACGCACTTCCTTAAGAGAGTTAAGTATACTTCCTGTGCCCTATAAAATGTCTTAACGTGCTTAAGTGTGTCAGAAATACTCACGTTTCATACGAGAGTAAAATCACTTCCGTTTGGTTAACAGAATAAAAAATACTCATGGTACTGAAAGGACAAAAATAGTTCCATTATGTTAACAGCGTCAAAAAGAGTCCCCGTACCCTATTAGAGTAAAGAATACGCCCAGCAACTTACGAGAGGGAAGAATTTTCCGGGTACCTTCTGATGAAGAGAGACAAAAATACTCTCGACTCTCTAAAAGTGTCAAAAACACTCCAGGTTCCTTTAGCGATACCAAAAAAAAATACCCGGAATCTTATACGAGTCAAAAATATTTTCATTCTATGAAAAGAATCAGAAATATTCCGTTAGCCAAGTATGACAAAATTACTTCTGTTACCTTGAGTGTGACAAAAGTACTCTCGGTATGGAAGAACGTGATAAATATTCCTGGTACACTAAAATAACCTAAAATACTCCTGGTAATTTTAGAGGTTTCAAAATATCCCATACTTAAAGAGTAAAAATACAGCCTTTAAACTGCCACTCCCACATCTATAGGTATTTTACTGATCCATTGTTTTTGGCGTATTGTAAATAATATCTCTCCAAAATATAGTAGAATTCACTGCAGGTGTTTAAGATTGTAAAAACATTGTTTTTCCCATTTCCCCTCACTTCTATTGGTTGCAGTACATCTTAATGGCAAATTGAATGTCATAATTAAACTCGGCCTCATCCATAACCCCGGATTCGAGTCCAAACCCGATTGTTTTTCTTTTGTAACACCCCTCCATCTCCTCCCGTAAGGGTGATCCCTGCCGATGTCAAAATGGATTGAAATTATATACAAATAACATTGGAAGAAACACTATCAATCACACTGCCCTCGAAAAATATTGTTTCGACGTAAATACCGGCCGTTTTCGCATTTTTTTTAAAAAATTTACACTCTCGCCGTTCAGGGCTGGACATCGATTTTCTGTCAATAATACTCTCTATACCTTAAGTGTGTTAAAAATAGTCCCGGTACATTTATGGAGTCGAATACTCCAGATAACTTAAGGGGGGTCAAAATACAGTTTGGTGAATTTTGTTTCTGCAGTTTCTAGCATACCACTGTGATCAAAAAGTAAGGTGAAATTGTCATTTAAAACTCCCGGGTATTAGGAAGGCTAGGTTGGTAGGAATGTCTATAATATTTGTCAAGCGTCTGTTTGTTAAAAGGTTTAATTATCTCCGATACATCTCAGTGCCGACCATGAGGCCTTCAATAAAGAATATTTATGTTAAACTATTAAATTTAAACAATCAGTACAAAAAAAATTCAATATTAAATTTGAACTCGGAAATCTGACGATGAGATATCATTTACTGAGGGGTTTACTGATATTAATTTGTGCAGTTTTACCTTAAAGTTTTGTTGTATCAAGAAACGGGCTCGCAACACACACACACTGTTATTATTAATCCCTTAAAGACAGGCCATTATACACAGAATTTAACAGGCAACACTTTCTGCTTGCCAAATTTTACTCACAACACTTGCTTCGCTGTCTATCAAAAACTTATGACCATTCTCAAAGTTTGGTTATCTGCTAGATCCAATAACCTGGCTCCCAATAATTGAAGAAATGTCTAACTTGTGAATGTAGGCTAGACACCGAATAACAGTCGGCGTTGTATCGTTGCAGTTATTTGTTCATAGACTGCAAACCGTAGATCGCTCTGAATATTATACCTGTTAGATTATATACAGTCTTGCCTCCCAAATACACACTTTCTGAATTTCTGTCCTTTCTCTACCGTCTCCTACCACACAATTTCTGAATCTCTGTCTTTCTCCGCTGCCGTCCAAAAACACTCTGGAGCTCTGCGCGTCGCACAAAAAGTACTTCGACAATATCCAGCAAGCATGCATTATCGCTCCATATTTTTGTACACTACTCGTATGTTTTTACGCCGCCAACAATACAAATCCAAAATTTTGTTTATTAATTAATTATATTCCCTTTTAATTACTACAGTAGATTCACTAAAATCTGTTCAATCGTTTACGAGTTTATTCAATTCAAACTATCCGACAAACAGGCTCGTTTGCGTTTTATTTAAACAGATTTATTTGAAATTATTATTCCATCCAGGTACGTTCTCATGTAATTATTTTCATGAATCATAAACAATAAATATAATGGTAATTGCAATCTAGTTAGCTCCTTATATTTATTTTAATCCTCAATATAATGTAATCAAGTCGTTGCGTCCGTCAGCAGCCTTGAGGTAATACGTATGGGGGTTTCCATACTACGTCAAAACCGACCTACCGTCAACCTTGAGGTTGATCTAAACATTCCATCTTTTATTCGATCAACTACTGTAAATCAGGCACCATCGAAACGAAGCCAAAAGCAATATTTCGCAAATATACGCGTAACTGTAAATTAGGTGTCCGTTTTAAAATGTATTCTCATAATTATGAAAATATTTTTTAAATGCAAAATTAAATAAATAGTAGTAGAATGAGTAATAAGAACTGGTCGATTTTTGGTTGCGTAGTTAGAGACGAGTGAAGGAAAAGACACGAACAACACAAGCTTACAATGCTATTATTTTTAATTTTTAATTTCTGATAACTGATTCTTATATATTTTCCATCGCTGAGTTTTCATTACACATTAAGTGTGTCAATAAGTCCCCGTTGTCCTCTTCAGACCTCTTCAACTACTTAGCTATTAGATACGTACGATAAGTCGAAGAATGAATAATTTATAAGAAAAAATATTTTAGTCCTTTGTGAAGTATTATATACCACTGTGATCAAAAAGTAAGGTGAAATTGTCATTTAAAACTCCCGGGTATTAGGAAGGCAGGTAAATTTTTCCCCCTAGGTTGGTAGGGCTGTCTATAATATTTGCCAAGCGTCTGTTTGTTAAAAGGTTTAATTATCTCCGAGTTACACGTGTTTCTGTAAACAACCAAAACTGAATTTTTCGATTTTTGCGATGGGTGATTTTGTTGAGCAAAGAACTTGCATCAAATTTTATTTGCGGAGCGAATATTCTTGTGCGGACACGTTGAAAATGTTGCGGAAGGCCTTTGGTGATCAAACTATGGCACAACAAAACGTTTATAAGTGGTACAACGAGTTCAAAGAGGGCCGAGAACGCGATGAAGACGAACCGCGCTCTGGACGACCATCAACGTCTACCGAAGAGGGCCACGTCCAAAAAATCAAAGATTTGGTGCTTGAAAATCGTCGATGGACAATTAGAGATCTCGCTGATAGTGTTGGAATATCACTTGGCTCAGCCCAAACCATTTTGAAGAATGTTTTGTGTCTCAAACGCGTCAAATCTCGATTGGTGCCAAAATCGCTCAATTTTTTGGAAAAAAAAAGGGTCGGGTTGATGTGTGTGAAACTTTGCTGTGTGACTATCAGGACCACTTGAAATGCATTATTACTGGAGACGAGACCCTGAAACCACCGACCAATCCAGCGAATATCGTGCAAAAGGTGAAGCGAGATCGAAAATCAAGGCCATATTGACAGTTTTATTTGATTATCATGGTGTGGTGCACTATGAATTCCTTCCGCCGGGCCAAACTGTCAACAAAGAATATTATTTGAGCGTTATGCGTCGTTTGCGTGAAGCTATTCGTCTGAAAAGGCCGGAATTATGGGCGAACAACTCTTGGTTCCTTCTTCACGATAATGCACCGTGTCATACTGCATTGGTTTTTCGCGACTTTTTTGCCAAAAACTCGACTCAATCGTTCCGCAACCACCGTATTCGCCTGATTTGGCTCCGTGCGACTTCTGGCTATTCAGCAAACTCAAAAGGCCAATGCGGGGACGCCATTTTGACACGATTGAGGAGATAAAAACCGAATCGAAGGAGGTCTTGAAGGCTATACCGGAAAAATACTATTCCGACTGTTTCGAGGACTGGACAAAGCGTTGAAAAAAGTGCATTTTATAGGACGGGGATTACTTTGAAGGGGATGAAATTGATTTGGAAGAATAAATAAAGAATTTATATTTTATAAATAAATTCACCTTACTTTTTGTTCACAGTGGTATGTGTTTATTTTTTACTATCTCAATCGACTCGTTTCGACGTGATTTCTTTAAATGTTTTTATTATTGTAACATCCATATACCTTAAGAGGTACTCATCAGGGACGAAGCGTCGTATTTAAAATTTAAATATCAATTTTTTTTCTGACTAAAAGACTGTTATTTTTATTATTCGATTCAAAGCTTAGTCTTACTCATGTTTTCATGACATTTTATATAACGTACACAGAAGATTCGTCGGAAATATCTATGGAATGCAGTTATCTGATTAACAATGACGGAGCAGATATATCAACGCTGTGTCATTATGAGCTGACATGTTCACTTCTGTCTACTCATCTTCAAATGAGCACAGAGCATATATTGAATAAAAAAGTTGCTTATTTCTTACTAGGTTTTAGATGTAAGTATTGAGTTATTTTTTGTTTAATGAAGGTTATTCAAAATTTAAAAAAACGGAAACCTATACCAGACCTGACTGTAAAACTGTTATTGTGGATTAAATGGAAAATTCTGGAATACAGTTACTATAGACAAAAATTAACTTTCACGTGGGACGCCTAATATTTTAGGAGAGAAACATTCATCTCTATTTGACGAAATGTGCTGTTTCCACAACATACATTCTTTTCTAAATAAATTTTTATTCAGGATTTGAACGGCAAAAATATAAGCAACGACGTCCCATCAAATTGTGTGTAAAACTTGAAGAAATCGTTAACGTGACTCATGAAAAGCAACAAAGGGCTTATGGAGAACATTCTTTATTCAGGGTACAAGTATTCAGATGACGCAAGTCCTTTTTAAAAAGACTAACCTCGTGCAGGAAGACCTTCAACTACAAAAACGGATGACAATGAGTAAAATCAATTAATGCTAACTTTTTTAGAGAGTCAGTGATCACTCGCAAGTGATTTGTGCCTCCAGGACAAACTTTCAATCAAACTTTATATCGGGAAGTCCTTCAAGTCTTTGAACGTTCAGGAAAATGGTGGAAGGTGTGTGACCAGGCATTGGATGCACTTGGATGCTGTGCTACGATGCACAATTTCCATCAGTGAATTATTGGCATGAAAAAAGCCTTTCTGTTGTTCCTCTAAGCTTCACCGGATCTCAGTTTCTGTGACTTCATTTTATTCCTTGAGAGGACGTCATTTTAGTACTTAAGATAATATCCAAAATAACGTAACCGACGTCCTGAAAGTTATGCCAGCAGAAGTCTTCCAGAAATTTTACGAAGATTGTCGTTGTGACCTGCTCATGGGAGATTTTTTTGAAGGTGATTATTATGCGTAAAAGGAATAAAAATCATGTCTACAAGAAAATAAGTGTCATTAGTTTTAGAACCTTTATCCAACAATGGAACGCTACAAAGAAAAAACATCCTTCCATTTTATTCGGTGACATTGATTAGAACGTTATTTCCTGTTAAACACCATTAATTGGACATAACTTTCTATCTTTACGGATAAACATGGTGTAAATTCTTTATTATTAGTTGCTAACTTTAATTCATTTATTCACACCATCAATGCAAAAGAATACAAGTATAAGGGAATCGTTCTGAAAGGAGTGTACTGTGCTAATAATTGTATAAAAAATTAAGTAAATATAGTCTAATACTAATAACATACCTAATATTGGTCTGGTTGTATTAAATAACAAGTTAGATTAAATATGAATTAAATTTGCTGAATGATTGCAATTATTTTGATTATTATTAATTTAGATTTACGATCACTTTTCTCCTGGGCTGCGTGCGACCTTAAGACATTTAAGTATGGGGTATTTTCGTGTGTTAAATTCGCTGGAAGAATAGTAAAAAATAGCAGAATCGATGCAACGCATATATTTGTTCATATACCCGCTGTGAGACGAAGGCCTCTGTCAGTTTTGTTGTCTTCTGACGCGTGATACAGTGTGATAAAGCTTTCGTGGTTAACAGTTTTTTGTCACAGCAAGCAAATTTGATTGTTTCAGTAGGTATTATGGAAAGCACGAGTCTGCCCCATAATTAACAGACTTTACAGTAAACGCGCATCAATTCGTTTATGGTGTAAAATATATACCTCGCTGCTTCACCCCGCACGAAGAAATGTTTCCCCAAAACAGCAATAGGTTATGTCTCCTGAAGACTCGTAAAACCGCCCATCCTATTCAATTCTGTGGGCACGTGCATGGACAGTTGGCTGGGTCTGATAATCTATTCGCCACCTCTCTGTATTCAGCTTGACACTGGATCTTCCAATAGTCGTTAATCGTCGCTGGCTGGACAGACAAACACAGTTCTCTGTACCCGAATTTATTGCGTATTTGGCATCTAATAATGTAATTATTTTTAGAACACATATTAATTACTAATTCAGCAAATATATGTATGCAATTTGGTTATGTAAAGTCATTATACGCAATACATACTAATGACAAATTCAGCATTACTAGTTTCTGTGTTATGAAAGTGATACTACTAATCTGCTAGTTAAACAACAAGTTGGATTCAATATGATTTACAAGTATCTGTGAGATAAAAGCAACACGGAGACTTAATGAACATAAAGCTAAGACGAGTTAGCTAATGAAGATACGTGTATGCCCTTCAGTCATAGATATTCACTAAACTTTGATATTTCGATTTGAATAATACCGGGGACAATAGAATGGTGGAAAAAATGACCACTAGGTATACAAGTAGTTGTTGATAGGAGACGATTGATTCAACGCGTTTCAAATTGCTTTATGCAGCGACTATTGTGACAGCGAAATGGACGCTAAAGATGACGTCCTAAGTACGCCATGATATCACTACAACTTTGAGACTTCCTCGATGGGGATGTGCAGTTTACAAGTGTATGGACAGGCTTTTAGTCTCTCAAAAGAAAGTTATTAGATTTATGTTTGGTATTAAATGATTCATGTAAACCAATATTTCACAAAAATAAAATTCTGTCTAATCTGGATTTGAAATTTCTCGACAATTGTGAGGTAACATTATTATTTAGATTACTCGGGTATTCCATTATCTGTGAGTAGATAACTGAGAAAGAAAAAGTCAAAAAGGCAAAGAAAATTAAAAAAGAAAAGCAAAAATCGAAAGAAATAGGCAGGTGAAAGAGATGACGAAAAAGATCGTCTAGGACATCAGAAAGTAAATGTAGAGATATACTCCAAGGGAAGAAAACAAAGAAAACAAGAAAAACAGAAAGACAGAGGCAGTGTGCAAGAAACAAGTTTAGTTAAAGAAACTCCAACGTTTCGAACAGTACAGAAAAAAACACTCTGTTCGTCATCAGGGAGAGAACACTCAGACGCGCAACATGAAAGTCCGAACAATCATTAGGGGGGCAGACCTTCTATACTCAGCCTGGTCCTAGAGTGACATCTCTTTGACCTGACTCTTTCTATTCTCTATATATCTTTAAAACTATTATGATGTTAACGAAGTCGAAAAAACTCCCAGAAAAGAGCTAACACTTATGAAACTAGGACAATTTCGGACCATTGTAGAGTGCGGAGTAATACAAAAAAAATCAAAGCATGGCCAATTTCTGAAAGGAATTATATTTTTTAATAGACTGCCACTGTACATAAAATAATCGCAAGGCAAGCAATTTGAAAGACCTTTGAAAGAGTTTGTAGTAAATAAGCTAAACGAGTTGTGATAATATGACTGTAAAACTTTATTGAGATGTTTTAAATGTTTCTTTTTTCTTTTGTATTTTTATATTGTATGTATGCAATTATATAAAAATAAAGTTTATATTATTATTGTTATTTTGATGGTATCAACTAGATCGAAAATAAAACACGATTAATACTCACTTTTATTGATGTTACTTTGTAAATATTACTTAATACGTCCTCAGATCTTTTCTACGTCATGAATTTCCTTATTTTGTGAACATAAATTAAAATAACAATAATTAAGGAAAATTTTTTTGTCGTAAAACAAAATAAACTGTATGATTAATAATTAAACGGTTTGCGGTGTGTTTATTCTTTGGAATAATAAAGGTATAAATAACTTAATGCAATGCAAAATAAAGAACCAATTTTGTGTAGTGAGAGAAAAACAATTTCTCTATTGCTCACCAAATGCATTAAACAATTAAAAATATTATTAAGGCCGTTCAACAAAAATAATGAGCTTTAGGATCATTCTAATAAGTTGTAAGTTATCAGCTAAGTAGTAGTATTGTCTCCAGTACTATGATGATGCTACTGGATCTTAGAAAATTCATTGTCAACCTCAATTTCAAACGTCAGCCCTAAATTTCTTTACGTAACGTGCGATCCATTCTGGAACTCTTGTTAATAGACTTTTTAGTAATGTCTGCTAAACTTAGTCTTGCGTTAGACGACCACAAACAGATATTTGGTTACCTGGTAAAGGCTTGTTTTATTTTTCTCTGTCTTCATGGTCTCTCAAATCTTCAATTTCATTAGGTTCATAAAGCGTGTAGGACAAACAATTGTCATTGTTTTTTTTTTAGGGCAACAGGCTACATGAGGGTGATCACACATTGGGCAACTCCCCTTTAATAGCATAGGAAGGGATTTGAAAGGGGGGATGCGGAAGGGTGGAGGAAGGTAGCCAAGGGTTACTAGGGCCCCCGGGCTATAGTTTAAGGATCCTACCCGGCATTCGCCTAAAGAAATGCAGGGAAAACCCTAGAAAAACCTGCATCGGGTAGGTCGGGCATTGGGTACTTGTCCCACGCCCTTCCGATAGCGGGAGAGGAGTTTGCTGTGGCGACGCAGCATTCCCTTCTCCGTGCCTCGACCAGTTTAGGAGGCAGGTGGCCGACTATTCCAATAGGAATAGCGGACAACTCTTGCCGTATGCCCAAGGTCTGCGACCCCGGAACATACACCTCTCAAAACAGACCGAGGTGCCTCGGCATGTGGGAACCTTAGTTCAAAAAAACCAGAGAGATGTGAGAGCATCCCCAAAGGTAGCCCCCGCCAGAGCTCTCTGGGAAGGTTCACCTGCGTATAATGTATTACATTTTATAAATAAACAGCAGCCAATTTGAAGTGAGAAAGATATATTTATTTATGGAAAATTAAACTACCTCTTCAGGTTGAAGTTTAACAAAATTTTGATTTTCAGGTCATTCTGCCTTGACTGTCGTGGCCGAAAAAAATATTCTTCAAATTGGCTGTTGTTTATTTATGTGTCTTACATTTCAGTCTTCGAGATATCCTGGAATTATAACATGGTTGTCGCATTGTCGTTTTGTGCGAAAAGAGTTTTAAAACGATCTCCTTGAAACCAAGAGAGTTACAATCGTCTGCGAGGGATGTTCTCTCGCAGGTAGAACCTTGTAGGAGAGACTTTTTTTTTTTTTTTTTTTTTTAGGGCAACAGGCTACATGAGGGTAATCCACTATGGGCAACTCCCCTTTAATAGCATAGGAAGGGATTTGAAAGGGGGGATGCGGAAGGGTAGAGGAAGGTAGCCAAGGGTTAACTAGGGCCCCGGGCTATATTTTAAGGATCCTACCCGACATTCGCCTAAAGAAATGCAGGGAAAACCTTAGAAAAACCTGCATCAGGTAGGTCGGGCATTTGGTACTTGTCCCACGCCCTTCCGATGACGGGAGAGGGGTTTGCTGTGAGGACGCAGCATTCCCTTCTCCGTGCCTCGACCAGTTTAGGAGGCAGCTGGTCGACTATTCCAATGGGAATAGCGAACAACTCTTACCGTATGCCCAAGGTCTGCGACCCCGGAACATACACCTCTCAAAACAGGCCGAGGTGCCTCGGCTTGTGGGAACCTTAGTTCAAAAACGGAGAGGAAAAGGCATACCCAAAGGCAGCCCCTTCGTATCTCTCCTAAAAGGTTCTGCCTGCGAGAGAACATCCCTCGCAGGTTACCTGCGAGAGAATCCTCTCGCATTGAACCCAATTGTCATTGTATAATGTATTACATTTTATAAATAAACAGCAGCCAATTTGAAGTGAGAAAGATATATTTATTTATGGAAAATTGAACTACCTCTTCAGGTTGAAGTTTAACAAAATATTGATTTTCAGGTCATTCTGCCTTGACAGCCGTGGCCGAAAAAAATATTCTTCAAATTGGCTGTTGTCTATTTATATGTGTCTTACATTTCAGTCTTCGAGATATCCTGGAATTATAACATGGTTGTCGCATTGTCGTTTTGTGCGAAAAGAGTTTTAAAACGATCTCCTTGAAACCAAGAGAGTTACAATCGTCTGCGAGGGATGTTCTCTCGCAGGTAGAACCTTGTAGGAGAGACACGAAGGGGCTACCTTTGGTGGTGCCTTTTCCTCTCCGTTTTTGAACTAAGGTTCCCACAAGCCTAGGCACCTCAGCCTGTTCTGAGAGGTGTATGTTCCGGGGTCACAGGCCTCAAGCATACGGTAAGAGTTGTCCTCTATTCCCATTGGAATAGTTGGCCAGCTGCCTCCTAAACTGGTCGAGGCACGGAGAAGGGAATGCTGCGTCCCCACAGCAAACTCCTCTCCCGTTATCGGAAGGGCATTCGACAAGTACCCAATGCCCGACCTACCTGATGCAGGTTTTTCTAGGATTTTCCCTGCATTTCTTTAGGCGGGGGCCCTAGTTAACCCTTGGCTACCTTCTTCTACCCTTTCAAATCCCTTCCTATGCTATTAAAGGGGAGTTGCCCAATGTGGATTACCCTCATGTAGCGTGTTGCCCTAAAAAAAAATGTTACTACCAAATCGTGCTTTACTTTTAAAATAAATACCACAATTAAATGTTAGTAAAAAAATTATTTTTCGTCTATGGGTTTTGTGACAATATACACTTTTGCACTTAAATATGATCTTATTATCATCGCTGATCACGGTCAGTTCCTGAAGCTTGTGCTAGAGTTCCGCTTATCTATTCCAAAACATACATTTATGGCCTTGTGACAGGATCGGCGCCAATATCAGATTGTCGATAACTCATACTCGTTATTACACAACAAATGAACAGTGGAGCATGGCCAAACATGGAGCAAACAATCTCGTTTTCGCTTATCACCGTGGTCATACGAAACTATATCATTTCGTTTAGTTAAACAAATAAAGTCTGTATCAATTAATAACTTATGTAAAATTTTCGATCGTTCTTCTACCGCATTAGAGATTACTTATTTCATTTTCTTTTCTTCTTCTTTTATTGGCACTATAACCCAATATGAGTGTTGGTCTTATTAACAATTTTCTTCCATTCCGCCCTCTCCTGTGTCAGTCTCCGCCATCCTCTTACTTTCATGGTTTGTATATCCTTCTCGATGTCATCTACCCACTTTGTCCGGGGTCTTCTACTTTTCCTCCTCCCAATTGGCTTCCAGTCCGCAATCCGTCTAGGTGTTCTTTTCATTTTCTTTTGTAGAGTCGAAATTGACTTCAGGCGCAAATAATGGGCATCCGTTTCCCAGTAAATACGTATCTGATCTTTTCGTTTGAGTGGAATTTTGCCAGTTTCGGCGATTAATTTTAATTAAAGGATGACATATCTCGAAGCGAACAAACTCTCTGAACAGTGACCGTAAATTATTTAACGGTTATTACGTAAATTAGATGCAACTTTTTCTACGAATATGAATGAAATTTGGCGGTCTCACGTTCCACTGGTCGATCGCCCACAACAGTTTTCATCAGAATCGTTTAGAGGGCTGATTAATGAATCGTTGTGCATATTCAAGGAAACCTATGTTTACGTTCACGGCATCCAAATAAGCCACATATACAAACGTCTTTTTAAGAAACATTAAATAATGTGATGAACGGAAGAAAAGTATGTCCAGTGAGTTTCGTTGAGTATCGTGATGCGGAAGTTCGTAATTTTCGCACATCATTTCTCAAACAACGATAAAATACGTAAAACGCATTCAGTTTTAAAAATTCTTCCGACTGTCTTACTTTAATTCAGGGGTGCAACATAAGTAATAATATTTTAACACGTGTTTAAATTTAGAATAAATTGTCATTATCGTTGAATATGTGAAAAAAAATTAGTATCTTATTTAACTACACCAGTTACATTTTTTCAAAACAAATGTTGGTAAATGGAATGATGGAATAGTTTCAGGATGTTTGCACGTTGAGATAGTCAATTTTATCTAAGAGATACAAAAGTTTACTTGATTCGTCTTTAGGGTCATTTATCTCTAGATTGACGTAGACCGAATCTTATCTGGATGTCTTCAGAGATTACCAGCAATAAGCGAATAAACGGAATCGTAATTTGATATTAACTGGTGGAATGACTCACAGAAAAAATGGTGAATTGAGTATATGATTCATGAATATGTTTTCTCATCCGTCCGGCATTTGTTTTAGCAAAGTCCGAAATTTCTCAGTGTCGAAATTAGATCAAGCTACTCAACCCTAAAGATGGAGCGTCGTGCGACATCCATGAAACACGGGATGCCAAGACTTACTTCCGATAGAAATCGCGCCGGTTCTAATTAGAATTAGCAATATCCTCTCAATAGATATTTTACCTCACTGACGTTAAGCCAAAAATCATATTCACCTTAATACAACAATTCAAAATTCTCGGCTTTTTTTATTTGTTTTATTTTATAGGTGTAGACAGGCTATGTACACACTACTTTTTTTTAGAGTAACAGGCTACATGAGGTAATCCACGTGGTGGCATAGGAAGGGATGTGAAAGGAGGGATAAGGATGAAGAGTGATGGAGGTGAAAACTCTTGAAAACCTGCCTATGGCGGAAGTGGAGTTTGCTGTGGTGACGCAGCATTCCCTTCTCCATGCCGTGACAAGTTTAGGAGGCAGCTGGTCGACTGTTCCAATGGGAACAGCGACCAAGGTCTGCGACCCCGGAACATACACCTCTCAAAGTAGGTCGAGGTGCCTCGGCTTGTGGGAAACCTTAGTTCAAAAGCGGAGAGAGATGAAGACATGACCAGAGGTAGCCCTCAACGTCTCTGCAGAATGGTTCGTATCATAATTTTTATTTACTTTGTAAAAGGACTTAATTTTCCCTACTATCGATGTCACATATCTATAGCATAATTAAAGTTGTTATTTAAATCTATATGTTTTATTTTCATACAATTATTACATTATAGCTAAATATCTGTTGGACGAGAAATCGGAACGTGCGGATACATACGTTAATGTCGTCTACTTGCACAAAATTTACTAATGACAACTCTGTAATGAAGTTTGGCTGGTGGGTGAAACATAAGAACACCGCGCTCGTGCGAACAAACACGGGACGAAGCGAAAAGTAAATCAAAGTTCAGATCAAAGGGAACGAACCATTACCTGGAATGTCTGCCTTACAAGAACAAGGAATTAGATCAAACTATCGTGATTTCCTCGGCACAGATATCGCGGTAAATATCACCAAAAATTTTGAGGCTGAGCGACTGTCAGCACTGCAATATATTGTAACGTGCTTGAAAATCTGGTGGAGTGAGGAGCGTCCCCTGGAAGAGAAGTCAGCGGTCCAACTAGATGAGCGAAGTTTGCTCAGAGACTTGACTATTCGCTTGAGTTAGAACGACAAGGTACGACATGCTGAAAGATTTGGGAAAGTGGCATTCCAAAGAATCTGTATGAAGGAAGGGTATTAAGGAGAATAATGAGATCGTACAGAACAAGAGCTACAGAATCATTGCAGATAATCTGTCTCAAGCCCCCACTTGAAATTTCCATTAGAAGAGAAGCAGCAATAAGATGCTTAAAGTGGAGCATGGCGAGAGCCATTCAGATTCTAGGGCTACATTGGGAGGCTATAAATAAATAATTAACCACATAAGGAATAGAATACTGGGTTAAGAAAGAATGTACTGAAAGATGGGCAGAGTGTGGAAATGGCAGATGTCTACAGTGGAAGAGAGGGAATGTTGGTTAGGGGTACCTGGGAAAGAATTATGTAGATTTCTAACGGGACATGGCCCTTTCAACCATTATCTACATAGGTTTGGCAAGATTACTTCCCCGCAATGTTCAAAGTGCAACGAAATTGAAACGTCCACCCACACATGTATTCAGCTGTCACCAAGGATTTTAAGATCTGAAAATAAAAAATAACAGGGACATTGTGATATTTCTTGAAGATCCGGAGAAATTCAGGATACTAGACACAGCGGCGAAAATATATGAAGACCTAAGGAAAGAAGAAAATATGTGATAGAGACTTTAGGTAGAAGGAGGCTTAATGCCTCATGCAGGTTTTTAAGTGAGGTGAAAGTCCCAGACTAACCCAAAGGCCTTGGAGTTCTACTCTAGGGTACTGAGCGCCCTGAGCTGACGGTAACTTAAGTAAAGGACGGTAGGGAAAAGAAAAGGAATCGCTATAACCTTCCTGGGGTAACCAGCAGTCAAAAGGGTGTTTTATCCTGCCTGGCCGGAGTGCTAAACTACAATTCTCTAAGGAAAAAGAGTAGCTAAAGAAGAATGACATAACATATGTAACTAAATAATATATTGTAATGATTAACTAAAAAGATTGATTTAATTTGCCCCACGTTGTGGAAGCCAAAATGTAATGGTTATAAAAAGGAGATTAATTAATTAGCAAACAAAATTTTATTGAATTATTTAAACAATTAATTTGCCGTTTAATTAAATTGATAATTCGTTCTGGAACAGTTTATTTTATTTTAACAGAAAGTATTCAGAAATAATTACTACTTTAAACATTATGATACCATTTATTTATTTAATAGAAATCTATGAGATTTTCTCTGAGGTTAAATAATTTGAAGTTTCAATGTTTAGAAATTTGATAACTCTTCTCTCAGGGTCGTTTACCTGGGCTTGATAAGTAAAGAACAATCATAGAATTTACGTTACAATCATAAAATTTATAAATTAAGAAATTAACAAACAAAACCCAAAAGATACGAACGAAATGTGACGAATACCTTTAACTATCGTTTACAAACTTAATTAACTTAGTTTCTACTTACAAAAATTTTCGGCTGGTACCAGACTTATATTCCTCTGCTCGGGCACACAATTTTACACTAAAAAGGCCATGAATCACTGACTCTACACTTTATTGTCAAACACACGGTCGTAGTAATTGAATTTTCCTCCGGGAACTGGATCTGCTGCACCTCCGGATCATCAGCCAGACATATTGTTACACATTGTCTTTATGTGGAAAATGTTGATCTCAGTACGCGTAGGAATCTTAATGTGGTGCAAATATTTGATTACTCTTTGCAGTTTTTTACAAAGTATCTCGCTGACCAAACTTTATACTTGGATTTAAAAACTTGTAACTTTCTCGGTTGAATTTTATATTTAGACCACGCTGTTAGTTCTCTCAAAATTTTACTTTTTCTCCCGGCTACACTATCAGACAGACTCGCCTTCCTCTCCCGACTACAATATCAGACAGTGCTAGCGGCTCGCAACAAAGCTAGCCTACCCATTGTCGTCTTTGAAGAATTGGCACCGCTAACAATCCAATTATTAAAATCATTACTGGCCTCTAATTAGTATTACAACATATATAGATATATAATATAATCCTTGCAAAGCCGGTATGGTATATGCAAGGCAAAAAAGTTAAAAAAATAAATTCACTACTAGTGTAATAATAGAATATACAAGAGTTGTGCCCCCACCGATGGTGTCTCTGCCATATCGTGGCGATAGTATAACTACTGGTAGGGTCTCCCTTGCCGGACAGGTCTTGAGCGAAGAACCTGACTAAAAGAGATACCCTGGTCCTCGAGGTTGGCGGTTGAGCGTGGGACTAACAACCCTACCTCGTAAAACAAACAATTCTTACGAAATCTACAGAAGGAATAGCCGGATGGACGGCTGTACGACGAAATGGCAAACGTTTTAAGGACTTGAGACTTGGATCATGGAATGTACTGTCCCTCTATAGACCAGGGACTCTAAAAATGCTATTCGACCTAAATTAAGGTCGGAAGATGGAGTGATCCAGAATACCAGGATGTTGAAAGTGAAGAATTGGTAGACCATAGCCATGAAGGCAGGAAGGAATGCCAGGCTAAGACCCACACCGGGCTGTAATGTCAATGATGATGATGTGACAAGAGTTGTGCAGGTGTTCAACTACACACATGTAAGAAGTGCCCTGACATCATTTTCTCACTGGAGTGCACGATAAATTAGTCAGTCGTCAGCAAATAGTTGAATGTTTATTTAATACCGATCCATATAAGATTTACGAAGACCAAATATAACAACTGCCTTAGAACGCTGCTCTGTTGGCTTGAAGTTTTCGGACACTGTGTCGAATTTAGATTGAGACAAATACCTGTGCGAATGATCTCCAGTGTGCAGTTTTCAAAGCAGTATGAATGAACTCATGACGAAATTAGTGGACTTACTTCACATAGACCTGAACTGGGGAAGAATTCTGAGAATATGAAATCGTCCGCGAGAGGAACATTCTGTACACATCCAGGGAAATTTATGGACTTCACGTCCTTCAGTTCCGGGATGATTTATTGGAAAAAACGTCGGAAGAATTGTTTCCGCATGGGCACATCAGTGATTAGACCGCGACGTTTCGACGACCAACAGCTCTTTCTTCATCTTCCACTTCTCCTGGACGCTGAAGACATCGCCGTTGGTCTCGAAACGTCGCGGTTTAACCATTCTTGTGTCTGTGTGGAAAACAGGGAACTCTTTCTATAGCAACTACAGCGGGAAATACTTCGATTTTTAATATTGGATGAAGTGTTCTTCAAGACCTACGTAGCCTGAGGAAAATGCAGTAGAACGACGAGACGCAGGCTGGGTTTCAACAGGAAGCTACGGTCGTTGAAGAGGACCGCGGTCAGCAATTTTATTTACTCGTCAGCCATTAGGTTGTCCATTTCGTTCTCTGCTTCGCTAACCTCTCCATATTATGGTAAATTCATCATGTAATTTAATTAATAATATAATTTTTTATACTGTGAACACCAAATAGTGAGGAGATGTGGACAGTATTTATCGTTGCGTTCGCTGACCCGAAGATTTGTATAATTTGGATTTTAAATTTAAGGAGATTGGTGGGTTTTAATAGTGATTTTTTTTGCGAATTGTCAGCTACATGAAAGGATTAATTTAAACGAATTGGTATACGTGAGAGACGAAAGAATACTATGTAAAGGATACAACAAAAAACTATTTTTTCTTCAATGTGAGGAAACATCAATTCTCTCAGGAACTGGACTGAATTAAATGGTTAACGTGTGGTACATAACACGCGGCATTGGCTGTGCTCAACCAATAATTCTCCTACAGTATCATTTCTAACTGATACAAATCAAATTAAATTTTAATCCTGAAACCTTTTGACGGTCAGGAACAATGAAAGTTTTACATCCACAAAATTAACAATATGTGGTACATTTATATTTTGAAATTAAACAGTAAAATGAACATTTCTCCTATATGTTCATCGACTTGTCAGCAGTGTCTTGCAGACCAACAGGAGGTCGAGAATTGATTCCCTCTGTCGATTTGACCAGAAAATAATTTACTAGTATTTCTCGTAGTATGTGCTTTCTAGGCAGAAGTCGACTGACTAAACTAACTTTAAACTGATAAAAATTTTATTGTTTCAAAACACACGACAAAACCCTGACGGAATCAACGTGCAAAATCATAGAGAATCTAACTAAATATACTATGCAAAAGCTTGTAATACTCTTAACATCGTTAATTTGAAAATATAAGAAAACTGAGAAGTCGAGCTTCTGGATGTTAGGACGTTTTAATGACTAGCTTTGACATCGCCTTGAGCTAAAACTGAACTGACTACATCTGCTGCTATATCAAGTTACTTGTTACTTATTTTTCTGGAATCACGTCGGATCCTTCCGAGATCCAGCATCGGTGAACAGTTTGACCAATTACTAGACCGAAAGGTCAGAATTAATTTCACTTCGGGGATTTTATAGACGGCTCTGGCAGGAGTATAAGGAGAGGACGATTCACCAAAATTGTCTCGACACACCAATCACCTGACGACGGAGGATATGAATTTACTGAACGTTGTGTTTTAATAAGTAATTGATAAACCGATAAACTTTTATTGTTGTTTATTGTGTGCTCTGATTACTGAACAGTTCATTGCAGCACAATTGAAATCTAGAGCCAGTTAGCGTAATACTGTGATCAGTGTTCGGCACTGGCGACAAACGGTTCTTGAGTCAACAGCAACACGTAATGATGGTTAATAATTGCACATAAGGAAACGTGTAAGTAACTCTTTTGCATGCTTTAACCGCGCATTACTTCATTCATTGTATGAGAGAGCTAAAAATAATCCAGTGACAGTTACAATATTGCTACCATCACCACTCACAGGTTAATTTAAGCTTTTTTTTGTGCAATCCACGTGGTGATCACTCCCCTTTAATAGTATACAAAGGGATTTGAAGGGGGGGATACGGGAGAGTTGAGGAAGGTAGTCAAGGGTTAACTACGGCCACCGGGCTAGAGTTTAAGAATCCTACCCGGCGTTCGGTTAAAAGTGATGCATGACTAACCCTGGAAAACTTGCATCAGGTAGGTCGGGCGCTTGGTACTTGTCCGTCGCCCTTCCAATGGCGGGAGAGGAGTTAGCTGTAGGGTCGCAGCTTTCCCCTCTCCGTGCCTTGACCAGTTTAGGAGGCAGCTGACCGACTGTTCTCTATGACCCCGGAACATACACCTCTCAAAACAGGCCGAGGTGCCTCGGACTTGTGGGAACCTTAGTTCAAAAAAACAGAGAGATGTGAAGGCATTCCCAAAGGCAGTCTCCGCCAGAGCTCTCTGGGAAGGTTCAGCTGCGAGAGGACTCTCTCGCAGGCTTACCTGATTTGTTAAATTGCCTCGATCAATTGAGGAGACAGCTGACCGACTTTTCCAATGGGAGCAGTAAAACAACTCTTACCGCATCCCAAAAGCGAGGTTTGTGATGCCCAAAAATTGATTTACTGTTAACGCGCGTGGTTGGATGACACATCGACGATCATTTCTATCACGATACAGTTTTCCAAAAACTAGTTTATAATATTGTTGGTTACCAGTTTGACCTCTGGGTACCTGGATATAGAAGAAAATGATAAGCATTGTTTTGAACTTCGAACGATTCATTCGTGATTTTCGTGCATCTGGTGAGTGCCGTGCTTGCCAATTGCTGTATCTCTCTTGATCTTACGCAAATATCCACCTATCACCAATTGTAATAGCACTATTTAACTATCAGAAGAATTACACATCAGTTTCGGTATCCGGAAATTTTTGAGTTAAAGTAAGCAAATCCTCACGTACTGCAATTAAGCCTATCAATTAATTTGTTACTTACCAAAGTCCAAAGTCAAACTCAGTAACCACGAGCACCGATGTCTCATTTTTATGATCAAGTTGTTGGGTGCCCGGCGTTGCCCATGTTTAATAGTTAAACTCAGCGATATCCATAACCCCGGATTTGACTCTAATATCGGTTGTTTTGGTTTTATTTTTATGTAATATCCCTCCACCCCATTCCTAAGATGCCCCCATGCCATGCCGAAAGGAGTTGAAATTATATACAAAAATCAGAGGGAGAAACACTATCAATCTTATTGACCCCGAAAAATGTTTAGCCGACGCAAATATCGGCCAGTTTAGCATGTTTAAAAAATTCCACTCCCGACCACCTCCGCCTCTGGGGGTGGTAGTCGTATCTTACCCCACAGGGTTTGTTTCCGGTTCGTAAGGAACACGTGTTGAGAATTTAGTCGAAATTCTTCAACGCGTTTAGATTTCAATGCGGAACATACACATATACATTGGGTACACACTTATAGTCAATTTTACTTATAAGATAAGAAGATTAAAAGCTATTGTCTGATAGAAACAATTATATTTTCTTTAAAATAATGGAATGCCGACGGTATACAATTTTTCGTTCTATGTTTCTGTTTTTGCAAAGTTTACAATATCTGCATATTTATAAATCCACATCTTAAGTTGATTTTCGTACCACGTTTTGAGTAGCCTCCTTCTGAGAAAACAGTTTTTGTACAGTTATCTTAAAAAATGATTATAATCATACATAGTATGGCTGCTGCTACTCACGAAACGTTTAGACCTGGCATTCCTTAATCAATTAATTTCTTAATTTAAGACTAATAAGAACCACGAAAATTACAATTTTATTAATGTTAGAGGAGTTCTTGTATTGTATTGTATTAATTCAGTTCTGATTGGGGAGAGGAGGGGGTGAACGTAAACTGTCCTATTTATCAGATAATCATTTCACAATTTTGCTCCAAAAGCCATTGCTTGTTGCAAAATATTTCAAAGGATGATTAATTTGAGAAATCATAATAACTTAAGTTAATCTGAAATTGAAAAAAAAAAGAGTATTTTCTATAGCCTTTTTCAAATGAAATTCACATCGTAATGATGAGGTCACATTTTCAAAGAGCTCCTTCATAGTCATCGTGGAAATGCAGTAATTAAGTGATTACCAGCTGTTGTGACTCAATGGAAGGCAATCGCGTTATCTGCTCGAATGCGTGATTCGACATGATTACTTCAGCGAAATATTTATAATGTGGTTATATAAATAGTTTTATAAAGATTGTAAAATAGAGATAAGTTAGTCAAAGTAGAATGAGACGCAAATTTCATTCGTGTTATGGTGGGTGACTTATTAGGCACACGTACTTTTCCCATATATAGAGATTTTAGTGTATATCATCTACGTTCTACGTAAAAGGCGATGCGATAACGATGTAATCCAAATTCAAGTCTGACTGTCACGCTGACTTTGTCCGTTTTTGACAAGAAAACGGTTAACAGATTTCGGTGAAACTTTATATTGTAGTTATAAGCAAACGTAAGAAGATTTCTAGCAACATCAAAACTAGCTCCCACCATCTTCAGAATAAGTGGCGAACGTTGCGAAACCAGATTTAAACTGCTTGGACATAAAAACGCCCGAACGTTTATCCTCTGAAGCGGCAAATAATATTGCGGGTGTTTTAAATTTTCATCCATAATTTGAAACAGTTTCGTCTGCCAAATTTACTTCTCTTTTACAGAGGAATGTATTGCTAGGTAAACAAGTCTTTGTTTACAAGAGTAGGCCAGAAGATTTTCCCACAGTAATGTTAAATAAGAATCAATGAAATCTATTAAATGAGGAAACACTTGATTTTGAAACGACGAGTTTTTGAGTAATGGGTTAAAAAACATAGACCCCAACACTATCCTATAAATAATATACGTTTTAGTCGAATCTTTGAGCTCAATACGAATCCTAACTTTACCACTGTTTTCATTTCTGTGTATAGGACAGCTACCCAACTTTATATATATATATATATATATATATATATATATATATATATATATTGTAATAAACACCTAGATGACGATTAATTTGGCCCACGTTGGGCGACATTTGTGTAGTAAACAATTATATTTAATCAAATTATAGGAATAATTAACAACATTTACTAATCTTAAAGAAATTTATTATTGTTGATAAATTTTACAATTTACAAAACCTATTTTCATGCCGAATTTCATCCATTTAAACAAATACTTTAATTTTCATTTATTAATTCGCGGCATTTTTGAACATACAAATCTTATATCATTTCTATCAAATTCGTCGAATCTCTTATCTTAGGGTCACTACTGGGTTTGATAATTAGAACAAAATCAATGTATTAACTGTCAATTAACAATTCAAATATACAAAATTAACCTAAAACAATATGAAAATAAGTGGAAAGAAAGCTGAACGAAATGAACTCTGAACGAAATCTGACACTACCTATTTAATTATTTTTTACAAATTTATATCAATGTTTTGGTGACTCACGGACCGTTTCTTTGGTATCAGAGCTTTCTCTTATGTCTTGATAACTAACACACTAAAAGGCCATTTTTTTTACAAAGACTCTACTTCATTGCAATTTTAATACACACGCTTGAATTTCTCGTCCTCAGCTATCTGGAACCGCGGATGAGCCTCCCATTTCTGTTTAGCTAGCGGGTGCCGGATTCCTCAATGCGAAAATTGTTCCATCAGCGTAAAGCAACCTTTTGCTTCCCCGTTTGCAAATTGTTATGCAAATCTCTCCGTCCAACTATTTGCTTGCTTCCATACAGGAACTCTCGATTTGCAATTCATATTTGCAGACTTTACTGTTTGAGGCTCTAAGAGAACTGAACTGTATTATATCTCTCGTACTCAGATTTTAGCCTCCTTCTCATATCATCGCCGATTCCCAACTGAATTCCTTATGCGTTTGCATTTCCCATTTTGGCTTTCAACAAAGCAATAGAGCTCGGCGCCATTGTCGCTTTGGAAGCTTCTGCCGCTACAATTCAATTTATATCCGTTAACAATTTAATTATATTAAAACAATTAATGGCCTGCTTAATTGGCATTTCAATATATATATATATATATATATATATATATATATATATATATATATATATATATTGTAATAAATGATTTTTATTTAGGTTTTATTTATTATAAATAATTAAAGTTTTTGATTACTATGAGTATTTTAAATAATATCAAAGCAAAAAATTGGAAAAAAACAAAATTTTTACAAATTTGTAAAACTATTTATAACATGTATCATCGACCTTTTTCGCCAGGGTTAATTTTGCGAGAGGAGAAAACTTTTAGGTTATATGAACGTATTTTTTTTACAATTTCTTTATACATTATAATCTTATCTGAAATGCTCGTGTCCGTTCCGTTTATCGTCTACCTTTCTGCAAGCAGTCATGCTGTCTTGAATTATTTTCTGCATAACACTCCAATATTCACTTTCATTTCACAATACTCTACTTTTTAATTAATAGGCCTACAACTTAACGTTTCCATCCAAACGTCTCATTATGACTTCCACTTTGACGACTTGTATATTGTGTATACACAATTTTACTAAAGAAACAAAGGAAGGAAATTCAAATTAAACCAATTTTTTTTAAAAAAATATAACAAAGAATTTGAAAAATATAATTTTTATTGAATTTACATTTTATATTTTTAAGTGAATGCCGCAGCTTTTATGTGAATCTAAATTTCAGGGCCGCTTAAGGGCCTCTAATGAAGACTGTCTTTTGCAAGATTTACCATGTTACAAAAGTAAAAAAAAATTAATTTTAATTTACAATAACAACATTTTATACCAACAACAAAAACTATAGAAATATGAAAAGTTATAGAAATTTGGCTAAGTTGTAGAAATATGGCGGTAAACGATATGTACGTAAAGGTTTGCAGAATAAAGTTTGTTTTTTTATATACCATTTATTTAGAGCTGCTCTGGTTTGTGCACACGTGATTATTTAATTTTTATAGAACATTAATTTCACTCCATATCACTGATTTTATTATCGTCTCACTTTCCAACAACACTTTGGGTGCCTTTCTACTTCTCTGTCGTACGTATGGCCACATTTAGTTTGCTGAGGAGAATCTATTTAATATAAAATGTGATGATATTCTGTCTATACTTTGCTGAATTCGGCCACCTTTGACTGACTGTTTCTCGCAACACACAATGATCTTTGACTGTACTTTACGTTGACTGTTTCGTCAAGACCTCCCAACACACTGCTCTCGGAATATCTGAGTTTTCTGACTACATACTGCTCTGCCTCCCAAACACACGCTTACTGAATATCTGAGTTTACTGCTGTTTTTTTTGCTTAAATTCTCAGCGTCTTATATACCTTTTCGAGAAAACATTGTAGCAATCATTGTAGTCTCTGAATTCTCGCGCCAAACAATGCTGTTCTTTACAATGCGCTTGCCATAAAGTTACGCCAATATTTTAAAAAATAATTTAAATGAAACATTTCATTGCAAATTTGTAATGTCTACTATATATATATATATATATATATATGTATAATTTTATTGTAATAAACAACTGGAAGCTTTAATTAAATGACTCAATCAACAACATTTACTAAGCTTTAAAAGAACTTTATTATTGTTGATAAATTTTACAATGTACAAAACCTATTTTTCATGCTGAATTTCATCCCGTTAAAACAAATACTTTATTTTCATTTATAAATTCGTGGCATTAATGAACATACAGTTCTTATATCATTACAATCAAATACGTCGAATCTCTTATCTCAGGGCCATTAATGGGTTTGATAATTAGAACAAAATCAATGTATAAACTGACAATTAACAATTCAAAATATTAAAAGTTAACCTAAAAAAATATGAAAATAAGTGAAAAGAAAACTGAACGAAATCTGACTCTACCGTTTTAATTATCGTTTACAAATTTATATCAAGGTATTGTTACTCACGGACCGTCTGTCTGGTACCAGATCTCTCTCTTGTATCTTGAAAACTACCACACTAAAAGTCCATTTTTACACAGACTCTACACTTCATTGAAAATTTTAATACACACGATTAAAATACTCGTCCTCTGGTATCTGGAACCTCGGATGACCCGCCCCCTTTGGTCTGCTAGTGGCTGCCGGTCCCCTCTATGTGATAATTGTTCAATCAGCGTGAAGCAACCATTTGCTTCACCGTGTGAAAATTATTAAATAAATATCTCCGTAAAATATTTGATTGCTTTCATGTAGAAATACAGGATCTCGCCATTCGTACTTTATATCTGCAAACTTTACTGTTCGTTGCATTAGGTGAACTGAACTGTATTATCTCTTCCCGTCGACTTTTAACTGTTTCATCTCTCGTACGCCACCATTCATAGCCGATTCCAGACTTTTAGATCATCAGACTTTTACGTTTTTCAGTTCCCCACGTGAACTGAACTATTCCGTTTCTCTCAGCCAACTGGCTCTCCAAGTGCATACTCAGTTTAAGTGCGCGCGGTCTCCATTGTTGAACAAAGAAAAAACCCGCCTTCATTGTCGCCTTTACGCATTCGTACCGTTAACAATTTAATTATATTAAAACAATTAATAGCCTGTTTAATTGACATTACATGATATATATATATATTAAGTTGTTAAAATTATTTGGTTTTATACATTCATATTGCTCTATTAGACGCATTTTTAATAGACACAAATATATATATATATATATATATATATATATATATATATATATATATATATATATATATATATGGTGAAAATATCAAAGACATATTAGTAACAAGTGAATATCCCATTGAATTTAAGTATTTACGAATTATATTTTACAACGTGAATCGTATAACTGTACAAATTCTTGTACAGGCTAGGGTGATAATACAGAAATTGAATTACTTAGATTTCAATCTGTAGAGCACGTTTATTTTGGTGTACTAAATGAAATAATTTTTCTGTTTACAAGTTACGACGGAAAGCTTTACTGGTTTCAATAAAATTATCTTAACTAAAATAGTTTGAGGGACGATTTTGAGCTGAGCTCTCCCTATTCTCTCAGAAACTTCATTAAAGTAATAAAAACATTTTATTTCGCTGATGAGTCATCCGTATCACTGTCACAGGCTTATTCATAGAAATAAAAATAAATATAAATTTGTTTCTTTTTGACGTCACTGTAGTTCTTTACCGTAGACTGGAATGACGCCCAATCCTAGAAATTATTTTCATGTGTAATAACTTTGAACATGTTTCTTTACAGTACATAACACCTGAATATATTTTAAATATAGGGACGAACCGTTATTTTCCTTTAATTATTATGGTAAACTGCAATTTATTATCGATTTAATATAACTTTTAATTAATTCAGTGAATAAATGTATTCTTGCCCGTTTCATTACTTTAAACGTTATAAAGGGTCAGATCTTGGTCAATCCTAGAAATGTTTTGGATATGTGTTTAGAACCAAGAAATGTTAAATGGAATTCCCAGCTTATAGCTATCCGATCCAGGCTATTTCACGCGACAAAGGAAGAAAAATTAACCATACGCTCTACTGTTGCAGAAGTGCAAACTTATTAATTAAAATAATTTCCATAAAATAAAGTTGTATTTCTAACGGAGATCTTAAACCAACGCGTATCTAGTTGTACTCCTCTGCGGTAATTTCCATCGTGGCTGGTACGTAAAAGGTCAGTTGCTTCATTATCGATCTGTTGACCTACAAAAGCCCTGCAAGAAAATAATTCGTAATCCTGGCAGAGATAGTTACAACTACATATTGAAGGGAAATAGTGTTCTTATCACTCGTCCGACACGTGCTGCGTTGCATCATGAAACGATAATTGATCCAATTCAATACGGACAAGGGCCTTCGCGAATCAATCATTCCAAGGATCTTCGATTCTTCCGCTGTGACTGCGACAACTCAGTCTTTCAAGAAGACAATTGTTGCTTTCGTATTCTAACGGTTTACACGTTTGTAAAATAAATCAGATAACGCGATGTGTCCATTGATCATACATACAAGTACAAAAGCTAAACAAGGTTCAACAGCGACATTCAACAGTGAGTTGTGACGCCACGTACGATATACACACTATTTTTACTAGGTGATTCTGTAGTTAATTAGTAATTGAAATATACTATTAGTGGGCTCCAATTTCATTCTATAATTAATATTAATTATAAAAGCCACATTAGGCTTCGTTGAATAACAGAAACCTGAAATACATTTAGCAGAAGAAAGGCTGTAATGGGTAAGTAATTACTTAATAAATATTCATCCATGTTGAATTTAGTAATTATTAATCCAATTAACCTGTAAAGGAAAGAGTGCTCCGTCTTACAATCGTTTTTATGAAACACGGGAACCGATGCCTTCGGGTTTCAAGTTTGTATTTTCACTTTTTTTTTTTAAAAAAGAAGTAATAATTTTATGTGGAAAGGATTATTAAATATTTTGACACGAATTAAATTTGCTTAATTTTAAATTAGGAAGACTAGTCTAATGTCACGTTTGATGGTAGGTTCGTCTGTAACGGTTGTTGAAAATAAAATATAAAACTTCTGTGTTAAAAGCAGCCAAATTACAGACAAAAATAAGTGAAAAATACCACACAACGTTTCTGTAATCCTTATGCTTTTGTCAGGAGATTCAGAGGAAGAGCCATAAGAACGACAAACCGCACAAAACAGGTGACGAACTCAAAAGCAAAGCTTTGCTTTCCAGTTCGTCACTTGTTTTGTGCGATTTGTCGTTTTTATGGCTCTTCCTCTACTTGACTCCTGTCAGTTACCCAAAGATGACCAAAATATTAGGGAGAACAAATTGAGTGCTCCAGAAGCGTCACTTGCGAAGGAGGGCATACTAAATTGGAATCATCTAGCAAGAAAATAAATTTAGTTCAATAGAGTTTGCAGCCTATTTCGAGAGCGGTCGATGTAAATTAAATCGAAGTACACAGCGGTTGGCCGTTTTAAAATGCAGACGAAATTTTGGAATTTTCGGATCATAAATCGTGGAAAGTGATGAGAAATCACGAATTCGTGTCTAAGTGTCGACCCAGAGCAGTCCAACCTCACTGAACCACGACGCCTGCCGGTGATGTCCTCTTCCAACGACGCTCCGATGACCGACGCCAGAACTGATCATCTTGACACATCAACACGTCGGTCACAACAACAAAACGACAGCCTTAACGGTCTCGTTAAAAACTTGTTCTTCCACGTATCCCATAGCTTTTTATTATATTTTCCTTTATTCGTTTGGCAAAACCCAATTTTTTTGTAGTCTTATCATTTCCCGACATCATAATTACCAGTGGCTGATGTAGTATCCTCTTCTACGCCACTCACTTTTAACTTTGAGGCACTGCTGTAGACACTTGCTCTTTCGAGATCTGCCCATCCGTCACTCAATCAATGAACGTCCATCTTCGTTTTCAAATCTTTCGACTCAAGCAGATGTTGTTCATCTCTAGAACTTGCCATTGCGGTTGAACAAAAAAATAAAATATTGTGATCAAGAAACAAGGTCCCGAGTAAACGCAAAAAAAAAGTTAAATCCTCTGCGATAGGGAAAACAGTCACGTGAAATTTTGACAGGTCTCAGCCCTGCATAGCTCAACATAATTTTATCTTACACGTTACACTATTGAATAAAACTAAATTTATTTATGAGAGCATGCGTAAAATGTATTGATGATATATGGAAGGAAAGGGTCGTGGAAAAATTGAAATTTAATAATAAGAAAGACAGCCAAATACAGACAAAAGAAGTTATAATATAAATACTTCACAACGTTTCTGGGCTCAACCGACGAGTGCAGTTGTGCCGCTCTAGGCTCTCTTTAACACCTGAAGAAAGGAACAAGGATCCCAGAAACGTTGTGTGGTATTTGTATTATCACTTCTTATGTTTGTATTTGGCTATCTTTATTATTAATTTTTTAGTCAGACGAAATATTTTTTTTCTTCAATTGAAATTATGCTAATTTGAATTAATATAACATTATATCATTATACTTTTTTTTTACTATCGATTGAACTAATTTATAGACAAATTTAATCTAATTTTTGCTTGTAACGTAAATTAACTTCAAAATGTTTTATAATATTATTAAACCGTACGTAAAAAAATAATGTAAAGTAAGAAACTTTAAATTTATGCCTTTCTTGAAAAAAGGACGTTTTCATACATAAGGCAAAATATTACAAAATTTTATGAATGTCTACTAATCTTAAAACGCTTAGACGTATTTTTATTAAGAACTTAGACGAACACCTAACTTCTACGTACTGGAAAACATGGCTAAGGTTAATATATTTTCAAAAGTTACAGGTGCTCCGACCTGGATGACGTTTTATTGTATAGAAAATACAAAAAATATAGATCTTCCGTTAATGTTCAAACGAGTAGATTGTACGTCGACTATATTATGCTGAGGTTCAAATATTTTCCTTTCAACACAATTAAGTTGGCAACTGTCATCCTCAATGTTTCTCAGTAGTAATCTCATCCATTCGAAAATAAATCTCAAATATTCCATAATTTGATACCGAATACCGTATGGAATTATGAATATCGCAACTATTAGATGTATTAATTTTAGTGTAACGACTTGTAATGAACTCATTTTAAAGGTGGTAGTTATAACCTATGAGTTGTCAAGAGTCGACAAATTCCGAAGTTAACGATAGCCTCTGGGATTCAATGAAAATTGGATTGAACCACACTAATCGAATAAGCTGTTTTCTCACTAATTTTCCCTCTCTTCTCTGCGACTCATGCGTATGGCCATAAACAAACGGATCCGGGAGGAAAGCTATATTTAGCGAAGGCGTGGTCGGTAAAGGTTTTCGCCAGTCATACAGCTCAACCGCAGTTCAGGTAGGTCACGGGGTGTGAAATCTCACTCTAAACTCTGCACAAAACTAAAGCTTTCTTCAAAACAATATGCAGTTAATATCGGAAACATACAATTATTTCAGTATTTATTTTCCCGTAAAAATAGAAATTGGCATCGTCTCATCAGGATGATATAAGTCGGCACTTTTGTACTATTTTAAGCACATGCTTTAGTCACTGTGCCACTGTTATTATTAACGAGGGGTTTCAGGAACTCCTGCCAATTAAATGCAAATACATGGTGGTGGTGGCAGAGCATACATTATGAACTTGCTAAATACTTGACAATATTTATTAATATTTTCATATGAAATATATTATTACTGAAATCAATAGGAAATGGACAAAAAATGTCTATTTCCATCAGACTGACTTACGTAGACGTTCAACAGATGAGACAGCACATTTAACTAACACACTCTTAATTAAGACACTCCGTTCTTCGATTAATTGATTTAATTGCGTTGCAAAAGCTTCCGTTGTTCGGCAATTCATTTAAACAATTAGGTGTTAAGCTGAAATTCATATCAATCAATCAACACGTGAAAGTAATGATTCTTTGTGTCTTACACACGACATGTCTTGTCCAAATTCTATTTGCATTTTCCTTATTGCAACTTCTGTTATATACACACATAACACCCTACTCGATCTGTGTTTTATGCAATGAATTGCTTCACGAGTTCTCCATTTTTCACTACATTATTGGAAGCGTTAATATTATTATACCTCGCCCACTTACATGGTCGAGGACACGGAACCGCGACATCAGTAATGGGAAATGCGAGAAGATTCCATGCTCGCAGAACGAGAATATTTACGAGTTAGTTCTTCTTCCATTATCCCTCGAAAGAGGAAGCACTTTACGTCAATAAGTACACACCGAATTATTTATGTGAAATTAGGTTTTAATAGCACACTTAATCCTAATTAACTTTTATTACTTGCGACTTTATATTTATATATATATAATTATACTAGAGTCTTCTGTAAGAATCAACAATTCATCCTGAAAGCAAAGATAAATATCCAAACGTAATTTATATCTGAACTATACTCATTAAGATATAAAACACAATGGTTATCTTCAGGAGCAGGAAGTATCTATTACTTGCCTTCCATACATCGCGTCAACAGAAATGTTTTTGCTTTGATTCTCGTCGTTGGCCTACATGAAATAAGAAAAAAACTTAAGAGTAGTTCAAGAAAGAAACAAGTTTTTATATACTCTAGCTCCAATAATATAAATAATAGTGATATTTATATCATCACTTCTTTAGTCTGTATTTGGCTATTATTATTATTATTATTAAATACAACACCTCAAGCTCCGAAGCTACTAGGAAGATTATTAATTTTTTTTCACAACAAGATCTTTATTAATAAAACACTTTATTACACACTCTTTGGTGTGCCGCGAGGCAGATATCTCCGGTAGACCGAATTCCCTGCCAAGATTTTTGGGAATTATTAATGTACCTGAGTTTGCTAGTCGTTTCTTTCATTACATGATCTGAATACGACGCCGCAGTACCATCATTGCACGAATAGTCCACAGCAATCGTAACAATGAGATTTAATAGCTGTAAATTTCTAGGCACTTAGCAAGTATTTTGACACAAGGGCGAAAGAATCGAGGAATGTCAATGAATAGACACGGGACGCTCCGGAGCGAGTCGTTTTAAACGAACGACTCCCTCCTAGGACCGGCTCCACGCTTACTCCAAACAGTCGTATAGTGCAAAACGCCTCTTTGCAACGCTCCGCTCTAAACGACATCATCCCCTTCACTCCTGTGCGGCAGCTCACAGCTCGCTCACGAGCGGGAGAGTTTCGAATCGCTTTTAGCGCTCGCTCTCAACTCAGCTCGAACGGGAATGATAGCGTTTCGGCTATTCCTGTGACTCCGTTGTGAGGGAGGAGGTGTTCGAAACCATGCGAATAAACAACTATGTTCTCTCTCAGAAACTACAGACATACGACTGTACACCAATATTTCAGTTATATTAACATTACTTTTGATGTAGTAACTTGTCTTTAACTTCTCATTTCCATCCATGGGTGTATTTGAAATAGTATTTGAGTGGCTGACTTTAAAATCAATGCAGCGACCATTAAAATATTAGATGTAGTTTAATATATAATTAGTAATACACTATCGAATGAATGCAATATTAAAATAAACATAGTACCTTTCGCATACAACTCATCTATCATCCATCAGTTTCGTTATAATTTTGTATATATATGGTTTCAACGATAATTAAGCTAATTTATAAACAAATGGTAAATGATTTTACAATAGTACCGTCGATTATCAGACACTGGGAACCAGGAATTTTATTAAGTCGGTGAGCATAAAAATAGCTATTTAAGTTCAAATACAATGTTTTGAGGATTATGGCAAGGCTGGATCCCAATATATATATATTGTAATTCCAATTAATAAACCCATTAATTGTTTTTAAATAATTTGAATTGTTAGCGAACAGTTTGTATTATAGCGAGAGCGAGCAGAGCGACAATGAGTGGCGAGCTCTGTTCCTATTATTGAGAGCGCGGAATGGCGTTGACGCGCGAAAAAGCATAGTCAGTTGGCAGTCAGCAGCGAGGAGCGAAATAGATCAGCCACGAAAGGAGAGACATTGCAAAAGTTAGTTTTCAGTCGACAGTCTAAGTCTACGGAGAGCCACGAAAGGATAGACATTTAAAAATAAATCTTTACTGAGCTACTTTGCAGTTTCAATCCAAATCGATAAGTAAATCGGTAAAAGACTATAAAAAAAATCTGCAACTCGTAAGATTCCTGTAAGCAAGCGGTCATCAGATAGCTGACCAATTTGGAGAGGTTCATACGAGTTTCTGGGAGCCTCGAAATTCCATAAGTGTAGAATCTGTGAGAAAAATTTAGAATCTGTGTAAAATTTTTGCAATATAGTGTACTTTTGAAGCGCTAAAAGAATGCTGGTACCAGCCGAACAATGCGTAAGTAACCAAAACATTAATAACATTTGTTAACGCTAACTAAAAGGTAAAGTCAGATTTCGTTCGTTTTTCTTTCATTTATCATTTTGAAGTAATTTTCATTTGTATTGTTAATCAGATCATTCAATAATATTCACTGTAAATCATCAAACCCAGTAAAGGCCCTGAGAGAACATACTTCAAATTTTGTTTGTAATTGTCTTTTATTCTTTGAATGCCTTAAAGGAAAATAAATTATTTTGTTTGTTAAATTTTTGATTATCTTTTCATTTAAATAAAGCCTGTAATTTTAATGATTACATATTGGCCCACAACGTGAGGTCACATGGAAGACCAGAAAACTCCTTTGAACGAATCATCCGTGTGACGCCTGGTATTGGATATCTCTGTCGCTCTTACTGGTTTCATATGCGAAATTCCAGGCTGGATGTGGTCAATGACGAAGTAGGCCTACTGCTCAGATGGAAGCCACATTAATTGTACGATAAAAAACCATACCCAAGAATAACAAAAACCCTATTCACTAACTCGTCCTGGATATTTCAAGTTCACTTAAAATGTTATGTGCTTTTAAACTAATTTATTAAGTCAATACCATTTACATACATACTTACATATAATTTCTAAATATACATAATTTAATTTGTTAATATTTCTTTCTTTGAATCACTTATCATAAAAACGCACATCTATATAAATGTTAGCTATTGAACTGTAGAGTTCTGCATATATTATTTCCTCTGTAGGCAAAAGGTGGTGTTGCAGAATTCCCAACGTTTATCCTGTCTACGCCCGACTAAGTAAACCACTCGTGTCCTCGAACTTTTGCGCACGCGCTGATTTCGATTTTATTCCTCAGAGCATAAATATACTAGCAAGTCATGTTTAAGAGTTGTCATGGAAAACCTGGGCAACAAATCGTAGCAATCAGTTGCATATTTAAAACAAGACCCACTCCAGTTCTGGTATCAGTCACGATGCACGTAGATGGGCAGTTAATATTTCAGTGTCAAAAAATCCTTGTGACTATCAAATGACTAAAAGTATATGGTCTCTGAAGAGTCTTCAGTGATTCATGACTGCAAAATATAGTTTCTGTAATGTATTTCTATACCAAATTAAGTACTCAGTAATGTATAAAATGTTGTGCCAGATCTAATATGATTTTTAAGAGCAATTTAGGTGTTTTCATTTAACCTAATGAGGTAAACACGAGCACATACGACGTATTGAACGATGACGGATCAATAATTTGGCCGTCACCAGCGATAATGCCTCGGACTACGGTAGGAATGAATAAGGTGTCGGGCACGGGCTGAAGAATCAGCAACTTGAACGAGAACTCGTGCGAAGTAACATATCAGGTATACTTTGAGTAGAACAACACGTAAAGCGACCTTGTTACATCCACGTTGAAATTGTTGCGATTATGACACGTTTTACGAATTATTGGGTGAGAATTTAATAGTAATTTAGATTAACGTAACTGAAGTTAAAGACTTCTTGAGTTCCTTGCCTTTGAAGTACACAAATAAGACCATGTTACACGTACTTCTAGCACGAAGCAATTTGCATGTGACCTTCTGCAACTAATCACAGGTTATACAAAATACGTGATATCCTTCTTCTTCTTCTTCTACCGTGTCCTACTAGTTCCATAAAATCGTAACAAAAAAACATACAGCAGATATTTTATAACAGTAATACTAGAAATCTACTCTTTTCATTTGACATAGAACTAAATCAAATTTACAATATTTCATTGGAGCACACAGATGATATACTAAATATATACCCTGCGTTTACTGTAATTCTCACTTCCGTCAAACATCGGTCTGTTACGAATGCCAAAAGAAATAAACCTGACGGATCTTTGCTGGGAAAGATTTTCCATATCTACTACTTGACATCTCTCACGAAATGTGTGTCCTGAATATTCTATATTTACTTCTGCATTAGTGGGGCGTAGTATTAAATTGAAACGTTTGGGTTTAGAAAATGATATAATGCATTATGGTTGTGGAGGAAAACGAGGTGGATAGAAACGTGCTTTTTTCTCTCTCTTTGTAATCAACAAAACCTCCCACTATTGTTGTACAATAGAAAGTATTTTCCGGTGCTTCATAAATTTAATAAAAGCCAAGTACGCTTAAGTAAAAAATAAAAAAAGCGCGAAGCAGAAATACAACCAAAAAAGTTTTTGTTAAACCCATACATAATTTCTATGAAATCAATAAAACCTCCAACTATTGTTGTACGTTTGAATGTATTTTCCGGTGCTTCATAAATTTAATAAAAGCCATTCCGAGTACGCTTAAGTAAAAAAAAAATGCGCGAAACAGAAAAACAATCAAAAAAGTTTTTGTTAAACCCATATATAAATTTAGAATCATATTATTTTAGTAACTGAAAATATTGAAATGGTCAGAATAGTACTGGTAATAATATCATTATTATGATAAAAAAACTGAATTGACAAGCAATGGACATATTTGAACAGCATTGCTTTGCTACCATTTCTTCTAACAGATTATTTTCATAGTTTTCTATTAATTTTAAACTATATTTCATTATTATTTTTAAGTCCAGAAATATATGATCCATTTTATACAAACATCACTATCAATTTCAAAATCTACTATAAGCTTTTCATATTTCACTCATTTTTAAAGAAATAGAGCCGAATTTGATGTATGTTTTTACGTGTAAGAGGTCCAAAATCAGACTTTTTGACAGCTCTTGAAATGTCATATGAAAAAGTTTTCTTTGCTACTAATTGTTCTAAATATATGATTCACAAAAAATGAAGACCAAATAAGGTCAGACATTGAAATTTAATATTTTAATAAAGCTTTGGCATTGATATCTTGGTGTTTGATGCCATTATCTGTTTACTGGATAAGCATTCAAGATAAGCATTCTTAAGTGTAAAGATTATGAAATCGATATGGTGAGCATGACAAAAGTTACCCTATCTCTTAAATATAGGGCAGGGATATCAGTTGTCTGTTAGTACTGAGAGGTACCAGATGCTAGAGCAAAATATTACTGAAAGTACCCATGTGACGAAGGTAAAGTGTAAATATAGTTTTTACTTTGAGAAAATTGATTACACTTTAATGCATTAATTATGATGAATTTTATTTTCTGTTACTAATTTTATTATCACATTGTATTTTAAGACTTCAAAATTCATTAGTTTTCAACTGTGTGATCAAATATATTGTTAGATAATTTAATAGAATTTGATTTCAATATAAAAAAGTTCTGTAACTATTTTATGACTCAAATAATTTTTAAAATAATATAACATATTGTTGCTCTTGGTAAACACTGACTCAACTGTTACAATCTCTATTTTACTGGAAATTTTTGGGGCAATTTCATCTTGAACAAAGACAAAATTAACTCTTCTGTTTCTTATTAAGTTAATTACTTTTGAACTGATTAGTACTTCATTGTATTCATCATAATATTAATATATTTATAACTCTTTTATAAAGAAAAGAAATGTAATGCAACATGGGCAAACAAATTGGTAACGATAAGAGGTAGAGAGTGAGAGTGAGCAGCACTGCTAACCTGAGGAGGATAAATGATCAACATATCAGAAAGAGTACTTACTTCATATTTATGATGTTAACCTTCAAGAGATAGTATAACTACTTCTGCCTTTCAGTTGTTTTTATCCTCATAAAAACTCTTTTGAGTTCTGTCAATGACTTGTGCAGTTGTATCACTCTATGTTCTTGTGTTTTTTTGTTATCTTAGCACCTAAAGAAAATAACATGACTTCCAGAAACATTGTGTGGTATTTATATCATCACTTCTTTTGACTTTATTTGGCTATCTTTTTTATTATTAATTTTTCCTCATATTTCAAATTCCTGAATTGTTTTATATACATAATTCTAATGATTTTTGTAACTTAGTGTTTCAATGTCTCATAAAGTTTCTAACTTGCTTATTATAATGTGGTATCTTAATACTGTACTTCATACTTTGATTGTTACATATTTTGTTTTTAATTTTTGAGTTATCTACTTCTTAAATTTCTCTTTAAGCATCACAAGAAATAATATTCTTGTCACATAATGTTTCTCTACCTCATTGTTATATATATATTACAATATATTAACTTTTTCAATAATTATTTAATGTTTACATCTTATAGATATTTTATTGGATAATACTTGATTTAGTTATTCATTAATTTAAAGAACTTAATTTTCTGATAGCATTTTTTCCATATTGCCTAATATTTTTTTGAACTACATAGATTTTAAATTAAATTGTGTCTATTAGATAACAACTAATTAGATATAGAAGCAGCCAATTAACAGACAAAATTATGTGATAAAATAAATACAACACAACATTTCTGCAATCCTTGTTGCTTTTGTGAGGTGATTCAAAATACTAAGAGCTGCAAATCAAAAGCTTTTGAAAGTTTTTAATCATTATAATTATTAAAAATTATATCCATGTTTCTTTTTTATTTCATATATAGTTTTTATTATAAAGTCATATTTGTGTCACTTTGCACTCAGACTTTAATAAAAATTTCACTGCATTCATAAATTAATTTATGTTTTAGACATTATTTTCCAACAATGAAAAGTGAAGATAAATCTGATGGAAATGGAGTTGTTGTGAGAAAAGTCAAACAATTGAGTGAAGATGAGATTACATTGCAAAAAACCAATCCCTTAGATGGGTAAGTGCTACAAGATCTGTCTTCTCAACAGTGTCCTGCACATGTAGGAATTCATAGCATTTTTAAAAAGATTTCTGACAGCTATGCACTTTATGGAGAGACAGTATGCTGGTTGCGTTTTATTATTGAGGGATTCTAAATATCATATTGTACGTGGGAGTTTATAAATAAAACATTCAAACATTGATATGAGTTTATTTATACTTGTTCAATTCAACAATAAATACGAGTAATTAGTTCTTTATATCTTTAAGCCTATTTTGTCAAGAGTTTCTTTTTTCAAAGGGATTTGCCTTATTTATGCTTAAAAAATATCTATAATTTTTCTGTCTCCTTCTATCAGTACCTGAGATTCAAAAGGAAATTCGTCAGTTAGTACCCTTAATCCTTCCCCACCATATAAGAAAATGATTACCTGGACATGGTTCTCATTATAACATTATACAACTGAATTAGATAATAGAGTATTGTGTTTAATTTTTTTATATTCTTTATTAGGTTTTTAGATTTTATAAATATTAATTTTATATTTCAAGAAGGCCTTTGGCAAAGACTTGAAAGTATCATAATAAACACTTGCACAGAGCTTCTAACAATGAATTTTGCATTAACTTTTGTCCGCTTATTTGAGGGGACATAATTATCCCTCTAAACAAAGACTAATAACATACTGGCTGATGAATGAATTTTTATTGATTATATAATGCATCCTTAACAATCTTAAAGATGTATTAGTTTATAAATGAATAAATGAGGCATTGTCACACACACACACACACACACACACACACACACACACACATATATATATATATACACATATTCATATATATATATATTTGTGTGTGTGTATGTGTATATATATATGATGTATATATATATATATATATATATATATATATATATATATATATATATATGTGTGTGTGTGTGTGTGTGTACGCCTTTCTAGAGGTTTTCACATTCCTAAAACTGCATCTCCAGTTGTTCCCAGGTAACCAAAAACAATTTTTGATCAAAATACATGTCAGTTTGACATTAATTTTGGCATTATCCTGATTGTTTTGTTTTATTTTATTTTGCTGAGTGGTAGAGTATTGAATACATGTTTTTTAAGTGAAGACTTTTCTATTTTGTTAGATTTTTCCACTCCAGGCCGTAATAGCTTTTCTTAAGTTTTTTAAAAAAATAATGCTTTATTCTTTTACTCTTACCTCTGCTGCTGAGCGAATATCTTTCTACTCTGGTGAAATGTTGGTATCAACTTGATCTTCCAAAATGTCGTGCTCTTCTTAATTGTTCATGGGTTTTTCATGGATATTATGAAAACTCTTCTCAGATATCGTCTTCCAGGTAAATAATAATATTTATATAATCGAAGAAATTGTCGTCTTTGGTCTTGGGAATTTCTTTCACAAAAGTGATGTTTTGTGTGTAAATGTTTTTGCGTGTATTTAAGGCATATAATCGGTTTACATTTGAAGCTATGTTTCATACAGAGTTTTTAAATTCGAAAGCTCATGGTGGGACATATTTTAAAAATTCAGCCAGTTACTCGACCTGCCTCTCCGCATATTTCAGCTGCCCAAAGTTCATTTAATGCTTCGCCTTGAGTTGTGTTGTGTTGTATAAGCTATAATAAGGTCCATAACAGTTCCTCTCGATGTGACCCAATTCAGTTCATTTTTATTTTAGTGTTCAATTATCACATCTCATTTTCATACAGGAATGCCCGATTAGTTTCCACTTCTGAGATAAGGTATATAATTCAAATCCAACCCATGCAGGTTCTGTCTGTCTATCTATCTATCTATCTATCTATCTATCTATCTATATATATCCAACTCCAAATGTTATGACACTTCGATAGTAAATACAGTGGCGTCATGTGGCTTTCACCCACCCGCAGTGTAGGTCAGATTCGCCGCCCCCTTATTAAAGTATTTAAATCCAAAATGTACAAAAATTCTGAAATTTTGCCGCCCCCAAAAAATTCTTTCAGTTCCCACCGCCGCCGAGTCATTACGCCACTGAGTAATTGGTATAATTGAATTTGTTATTTACGAAGTTTCGGTGTTAAACATCTGTGAGTGCGTCTAAAGCCTAGTCCACACCGGGTCTTTGTTATTGGCCAGCTCCGATTCAATGTGCCGGTTCTGTTCGCAGACAACCCGCAACAATGAGTCTCGCCCACACTAAAAGGGGAGTTAGCTGACGCAGGTCAGATCTCTATCTTTTTCTTTTACTTTTAATTAAAAATCGAAATAAAGAAAAACGGAAATATTGTGGATACGGAAGCTATTCAACGAAACTAATGGGCCATGCAATGATCTCCTAGATACTTTAAAACTGTAAAAGGGCAGTGGATATGTGAATTTTTTAAGGATGACGCACAGTGATTGTGAATACCTTCTACAAGTGGTTGGGTGCAAGATCAGAAATCAAAACACGATTTTTAGAATTTCACTTTTAGGATTTATGAGAAGTCCCACTTTTTCTGCTTTCCTCTAATTTCTTGTGTTCCCGCCGAAACTGGCTTTTCATAGTGAGAATTTTTTTTTTCAATTCCCCTATTGAAACGTCTAAATCCCGTTTCGATGGACAAGATTTGTCCGGGGTACGTCCACAGAGACGGCACATCGACGTTGTATATAATCATTCCTCTATTGAACATATTAGACAATTCTTGCCCGTGCTACGTACGACGCACGTTGCGGACGTTTAATAATATATGTTCACAAGCTAACATGAATCTCTTTTGCTATACCGCATAATAGGTTTTGCTTTTAGTAGCATTTACTGTGCATATTTTATTTAGGCAGTGTGCTACTAGACAAAAGCAGTAATTGTACAGAAAAGCATCTTTCAAACTTTTAGCGTTTTGGAATATCTGTAATTTATTTATGTTACAGAATTGTAACTGTTCGGCTTTCCCGGTTAAAAATATTTCGACAGTCTACAAGATAAAATAAAAATTTTCAATTATCATAGCTGTTCTCCCTTACAAGTTAATTTAATAAATAAAACATTTATTTGGTTCTCCATCAGTGCATCATTGATGATTGTGTGCACATGATTACCAAAGCTAGTCAACTTCTTAGACATTACTTGTGTGTCATGTTTTTGGCTCATAGATTCTTTACTGGTAGCCTTACCAATATTTACCCTGTCTGTCTTAATGTTCCCTCTTAACTCGTGAGTGTTGTGACAGAGTTGCAATTCAGTGGTTTATTTACTTTTAGTTTTATCTGTATCAGTTCTTTTAGTGTTTTTCTTGCTTGACTTTGGCTGTCCCAGTATTTTTCTAGGAACCACTTCCTGATTTCTCTTGGTGTAATAGTGTCTAAAGATCTGACTTTCTAAATTCTCAATTTAAATTTTGAGTTAATTCTGGGGTGTTTTGACTATTGTATAACAGCAGTCTGCTTTCTCATTTATGATGTTTGTTCTTTGCTTCATTCCCTTAGTTCCCATTGTGGTTGAATTATTCTTATCTATACAAGGAGCTTGAGATTATGAGACAACGTATTTCTATCATGCTACATCTGTCGCTATCCATATTTTCAATTTTGACAGGTAGTTAAAGATAGCTTCTAATGCATTTGTATTTCAGACCTTAATTTAATTTATATCATCCAACAGTGCTTGCTCACTAGTTCCACTAAAATTCCATCTGGTCAACAATCTGTTTGGGTTATAGCTTGAATTAAATGTTCCTCCTTCATATGCTTTGCACTTCTCTTTGAGAAACACAGAATCTTATCTGTTTAGCAGCTTCTGTCACAGTATTTTTCAAGGAACCACTTCCTAATTTCTGCAAAAATGATTACCTTTGAATGCAGCCAACCAGCCATTGAGATACTAAAGTTACTCTTCTATATCCTGTATACGGTTCCAAAACTCATCTTGTGCTCTTGTTACATTTATTTGACTATATGTTACTTCCTTTATATTTTTTTGAATTACCTGATTTTTTCTGCCTGTTCTCATATTTTCGAGCAGCTTTCTACTTCCCACATGTCTCTTTGTTTCTCTAAATGATTACATTTTAAAAAAATTAATGTCATAAAAATAGTGAATATTTCTAGTTGATCTGAAAAGTATTTTACCCCATTACAAATCAATTTTTTGTATTTGAACTGAAAATCTTGGACAGTTATTCCTCCAAAATGTTGAATAAAACTTATTTTTTCCTCAGCAGAATAAATAATTTTCACATTAAAATGATTATTTTCCTCAAAACACATTTATTATATTGATATTGTATGCTGGTCCTTACTACACAAATAATAGTTGGTTGCTGTCTTATGAGTTTAAATGTTAATTAATTTCAGTCCATGACTATGCATTTATGTAATTCTTCTTTATTTTAGTGTTATTTATTATGGTTCAATAATTCTATGAATTTGAATTAAAAGCAAATATTTAAAAATTCAATGACACTGACAATTTTTATTTTCAGAAAATTTTCTGAACCAAATGAAGAGCAGAAAGAGGAAGAATTTCCACCAGTCAGTTATATACAATTGGTAATAATTGAAATTATATGAAATCTCTATTTAATGTGTGTTTATTAATAATTATATAAATAAACAAAAAGTATGAATGCAGACATTTCTGGAAATAGTAAAAATCTGCTGTAGATAAGTTTAACAAAATAGGAAATAGATTTGATGAAAATGTTCCTTATTTTTACTTGCTACAGTGCGTCTTGACCATGGACAATTATAGAAAATGGCACTGAATAAAGTATGCCCCCAGTACACTAATTTGTAATTGATTAAAAGAGTATTACTACGTTCATTGAAACACTGATTCCCAATTATCAGAGAATGGAAGTATTTTACTACTACTGTGTGTACACTACAGAAATCTAGCAATAACTGTCCCATATATCAGATATAATAACATATTCAAATGTTTAACAATTTCAACTTATTGTAATTAAAGATTTAACTTATTTATTAATATACTTTTAACAATAGATGGTATTAAATATTAACATCCATCACATTAAAGATCTAGTTTCCATTAGTTTATGTCTGTTGATAATTTGATCAATTTCATTTGTTGGAATAAAAAATTACTATTTCTTACTCCATATACATGCAATTAGTTTAACCTAGACCAGATATCCTACAATTTTTGCATTTATGGCAGGTATTTTAATAAGTTATTGCTTAAATTTGTGTTCACATTAGACTTTAGTATCTCCAGTTTACATGTGAGATCATGTATCTAGATAGTTCATTATGACTTTCTGTGTTTACAGTTTCGATATTCTACTCCATGGGAGAGATTCATGTTATTCATAGGGATATTATGTGGTATTGGCACTGGCATTTGCCAACCACTAAATATGCTTCTGTTTGGAGATCTGACAGGCACAATGGTTGATTTTGGGTCTGGATCTGCTAATATTACAGGGCCTCCAAGTATGCCACCAACCTCAGCTTTTCCACCAGAAATGATTGAGAAATTTACAGACGGAATAAACAGATTTGCTACGTACAATGCTTATATTGGAGCTGCAATGCTTATTCTTTCATATATTTCAGTGATGACATTTAATTACATAGCACAAAACCAGGTAATACTAATTTAATTATTCATAATTTATATTATGTTGTAATTTACAGGTCAGATTGATTGCAGAACAAGTCTTTCCTCTAATGTATTGCCTTCAGCATTGCCAGCACATAGAGTTATAAAGTAATAATTAGAGTGAATGTATATATCTGTAGAACAAGGGATATTACAGAAAGTGTTTTTGAGGATATGTTCACAAATTTATTAACTATGGGTTTAGGTGTAGGGAACATGTGAGAAAATGAAATATGTTTGACTGTCATTTAGTTTGACTTTTGAGGGGCCACTCAATTCAGATATCACTCACAATAATTTCAAAATTATCATCAAATGTTGACACCTTTCATATTCAATTAAGCTGAATTCTCTTCCCTATCATTACAATAAACAAAGGTATGATATTATTGTGCGAGTTATAATATGTACACAAATCATAATTTATAAGCAGAGGAGAAAGTTATAGAAAATATGGATTCTATGAATATTCAAGATGTATTCCATAAGTATAGAATTCTGAGAAATTTTGGGGGTGTTAATCTCCAGCAGTTAGTAGATAATTGAATTTACCATATAAGAAATAATCCAGAATTAATATTTTGCTCAAAAAGAATCAAAGGATAAACTGTTGTCTGTTGAGAAACACTAATAATGAAACTTTACATAATTAATTGAAAAAATAATTATTAAAAAAGGGCTAGTTACACACTGTGAAAGTATTTTTTTAAATAAAATAAGTAAGTATTTATTCAACATATACACCTATATATAATTTCTCTTTAACAACAACAAACAATATTTAAAAATCTGAGATCACCTGAACTGAAGGGTAAGTCAAATTCCTTCCCCTGAATCTTGATTGATGTTAACACACAAAATCTTATTATTTACAACATGTTTTAATGGTTCTGGATATACAATAGACTCCATCACTTTTTCTGTAACAGGCAATAATTTTATACACCTCAATCCATTGGCCATCTGTTATGTAATCTTAATGAAGTATTGGTTTGTAAGTGCTCATATTCAAATTTGTTTGCTCTAAGTTTACTATCAGCTACCTTGAATTTAATTTTATTTACAAAAAACACTTCTTATCATTCTCAGTATTACCTTTTTCCATATTGACAGTCATTCAGTCCTTTCTTGCTTGAATTCTGCCTACTCCAGATGCATCTTTTCCACTAAATTTACATCCAATAAATACAGTTCTGCTAACAGCTTACTGGCTTAACTGATATGATTGTTGTTCTGAATTAATACAGGATTATCATTCATATGTGGTCAAAGTAATTTTAATCTATGATGTTGTTTTGTTTGTTTACAGATATATAGAATAAGGTGTATCTATCTTAAATCAGCTTTAAGACAGGACATTGGATGGTATGACTTGCATCAGTCTGGAGATTTTGCCAGTAGAATGGCAGAGTAAGTACTCATAATCTTATAATGTTTTGAATCAATAACAATAATGTTAATAAACAATTACTAATAATGTCAAGGAAATAATTTGAATATAATTATTGTCATAAGTCATTTATTTTTTGAATTGGATTCTTTGGTTATGTAACTTGAAATATTTTTCTAATAGACATATTTATCTAACATCAACAAAATTATAAATGTATGAACATAGGCAAGTTAATACAAAATAATTTATTAACTAAAACCCATAAAAATTAACACTAATAGTTTTAAATATAATTTTTATTTGGAGTTTTAATGAATTGTACACCTGATGAAGTCCTCGATTGAGGAATGAAACATTGTGTTTTTTTAATGTTTTTTTGTTAATTAATTATATCTGAGTAATGTGGCTGTGTAAATAAGTTTTTTTTAAAAAAAACATTCAATTATGTAGCAAATTGACTAATTATTATACATTAATCAGTTAACCATATATAAGAATACCAAACCATTATTCTTTGATAAAAGAACCTTTTAATGAATTTTTTTATGAAGGTTTAGAATGAATTATTATAAATTTCATTTTTCTATTACTCCATTATGCTAAACTTGCAATGAATTGGCCTTAAACCTTCAAATGTCAATATTCAAAAATTTAACAAATATGTTAAGGAATATATTTTTTATAGGGACTTGACAAAACTGGAAGAAGGATTGGGAGAAAAAGTAGTGATGTATGTTAATTTTATGACTGCTTTTCTTAGCAGTCTCATTTTGGCCCTTGTGAAAGGATGGGAGTTGGCCTTAATTTGCCTTGTATCACTACCTATTACAATGGCATCAATGGGACTTATAGCAATTGTAAGTGTTTAAATTACATTTTAATAAGCCTGAATTTAAAAAATATATAAGTATGAATAAAACTCCAATACTATTGCATTAGGTATCTACAAGGTTAGCAAAGCAAGAACTTGAAGCTTATGGCAAAGCTGGAACAATTGCTGAAGAGGTGCTCAGTTCAATGAGAACAGTCATTGCATTTGATGGGCAAGGTAAAGAAGTTGAACGGTGAGTTAATGACAATTAAATTTAATGAAGATTTAATTGAAGTAGTGAATTTCTTTGAAATGTATCATCTTTGCTTCATTAATTTGAAACAAAAAGTGTACTTTGATTGGGTAGTTAATTATGAAATTAACATTGGTCCAAGAGTTTATAAATAAATAAGATACGTATGTATAGGGGAGGTGTGGTAGTGATAAATTATAGTCTATCATCACACAAAAGAGAGAGAGTGATGTGTAGTGACAATGGCAACTCACTAACCTGTTCCATCCAACCTTCTCTGCAGAAGTCTTTTCTTGTGTGTATGTCAACATTGCAACTCAAATGCATTTGTATTCCTGAAGTACTGTTCCTCTGGTTTACATATGCAATACTTGTCTCCTTATGTGAATTGAATACATCTGAATTTGTATTTTGCACTTATAAAATTACTCCAAACAATGAAGAAAGTTCAAGTCCACAACTGTATGTTACAGGCCACATGTAGGGTTTCAACTTGAATGATTCTGTTGAATAGTGTGGACAAGGGGTTTGCATCTACACATCCCATCATCAGATTTGTGCCTTTGAATCTCTTGAAATATCAAAGTACAATATTTTTCCTGGGTAATAGGAGGAATTATTGTTGGGGTTTTACATGATGTTGCAATGGCTTTTTAAGTTGGAGTACTGTTAAATTCATAATAATAAATTAAGGATGGAATATTATTGGTATGCCAATTTTTTGTGGCTTGAAGTAATTATTGTTTCTATTTTTTTGTCACTTATGTAAGTCAATTAATCATATTTAAAAAAATTAAACTAATGAAAGGATCTGGATGGAAAATCTCGACCCGGGTCTCCCGATTGGTATACAGATGCTCTAATCATGAGCCACCCATGTTGACTCCAGGTTCGGAACAAGATTTCTCCTTCCATAATTCTATAGCCAGTGCCAAGCTTCACCTACAGTTCACAATGGCTCAATGGTTATGGCACCTGTGTACCAATTGGAAGACTCGGGTTCAATTCCTGGTCTGGTTGAAATGTTTCCATCCTGATCCTTTAATTAAAATATTTCATTGACTATATGGCTGATATTCAAATGTAAGCTTCTTCTGTTTCTTCCAAATTAAACTAATTGATTTCTGAAATTAGTTGTTAAATCTCAACTACAAAAAATGTATTCCTGAAGATTTAATATAAATATTAATGTCCAAATAAGTCAGAATAAGAAACAAATAACTAATTCTTCACACAAATTGATTAGACATAGGCCTACATGACATTTCTTCCTTACATTAGGACCACTTTATGTATTAATTTATTTTAAAGGTCTATGTTGTTTACTTAAATTTTTAAAAATAACCGCTGGCATGCAGCCCAGAGATGTATGCATTTTTTATTTATAATTAAATAATCTATGCATCTATCTATTGTTAAATTGAAATATTTCAGATAAATATAATAATTTGTACTTCATATAGTTCTAATTTAGTTTTTTAAACATGAATTCTAATGTACTGTATTTGTTATAAATGATATAAAAATGAATTTATTTATTTCCAAATTACTTTAAATTATAATTCAAAATTAAAATGCTTTTCTTTATTTATGGAAATTGCAATCCAGCATTTTAAAAAGCAAAATATTAACACTACCTCAGGGCTTAAATACCAGGGTTTTAGAACAACTTAACAAAAAATGTCATTTCATTCATAAGAAATGTAATGAAGAAATCTTGAGGGGTTTGCTTACTTAAACACAGCATTCTTGTGGAATATTTTCCAGTGATTGGTGCCTTCAGAAAAATAACAAGCATCTTCCTCTGCTCCAATGTTTCTCCAAAAGAGAAATGGGACATAAACTTTTGTATGTTTTATTCTATGATATGTTATTATAAATGAAAGAAAATTATGCTATCATGTCCAAGATGAAGAAGAAGCTCTTTAAGCCTTTTTCTCACACTTTTTATATGCCATTCACCACCTGTAAAAATGTCATCCCCTTTGTCCAAAGATCTAGGTGGTAATTTCTTTTTTGGCCAAATTGCCAAGAATTCTTGAACTATGGATTTCTGTAGAGTTGCATAGCCTTTGTTTATTAAAGCAAACCATTATTTTGAAATGTCTAGGGGATTTAAGAGGGTGGGAACATTGTTGCATTTGTTTTTAAGTCTACTTTGTACTGTTTATTGGAGATATTAGAAATGAGGTACTTGATCAAACCACACTAAAATTTAAAATTTGTGGCCTTTTCTTATTTACTTAATATTTTTGCTTGGAATACAATTCTTCATTATTTGATCTAACTAGTGTTATATTAATTACACAACAATTAATCCCTTCTCTAATACTCATCCTACAATATGCTTGAACTATTGCAGGACTTCATTTTAACCATTTTTTCATTGAGTCACGCCAGCATTTGCTATAGAAATTTAAAATCCTGATACACTTGTTGTTTATTTTCAGATACAAGAGCAATCTTGTTTTTGCGAAGAACATAAATATAAAAAGGAACTTTTTCAATGCATTGGGCTTTGGAATGTTGTGGTTTTTCATTTATGCTAGCTATGCTCTAGCCTTTTGGTATGGTGTGGGACTTATATTGAAGGAAAGAGGCAGGGCTCCTGATGATATAATATATTCTCCTGCCACAATGGTTACAGTAAGTAGATCTTTAAGTATTATTTACAAACATATACATTGTAAACACCTTAATCAACATAGTTTATTTTGAAACAATATTCTAATATCCATATATTTGATCATGACAGGTATTCTTCAGTGTTATGGTTGGTTCTATGAATCTTGGAATGGGCTCACCATATATAGAATCATTTTCAATTGCCAAAGGCGCAGCTGCTAAAGTATTTTCTGTAATAGACAGAGTGTCTCCAATTGATAGTATGTCAGAAGAGGGAGATAAACTTCCAGATGTTCAGGGTACAATTACATTAAAAAATGTTCAGTTTGAATACCCATCAAGAAAAGACGTGACAGTAAATATCTCTTCAAACATAACATTTCTAATTATTGACTTTTGGTTGAAAACAATTGTAAGTTTAAAATATTTACAAAGAATGTAATTAACTTTTCAGATACTTAAAGGGTTAAATATCACAATTAATAAAGGACAAACAGTTGCTTTGGTTGGAAATTCTGGATGTGGCAAATCCACTTGTATTCAGCTTATACAACGTTTTTATGACCCAAGGGAGGGATCAGTAAGTGAATTTTATCCATATGTATATTATATTTCAATCACTAAATTTACAGTATATAATTATGCATGCTATTTCATTGTAAATATTTCAACTCATAATTCATTTTAATTTCATGTAAATATTTTCTTCTAATTAAGTATTAAAAAATATATTGAAAATATTTAATATATCATAACTCTGAGGTAATGTTTATCTATAACGGTTTGTCATATTAACAGATTGTGAGATAACAAAATGTTACATTTTCTTAAATGTGTTCATTACAATTTGTTTTATATTTCTAAAATTTATTACTTGTAGGCCTATAGTAAAGGATGTTTTTCAAAAATCTGGTTGCCAGGTTTTGAAAGTTTTGGTTGACATTAATGTTTTTGATAGAAAATAATTATTTATCTAAATATATTAATCATTAAGATATTCATCACAATATTTGGTATACATCAAATTAGTCATAAGTTTCATATTAATCTTTGATTAAATAAATGAATTGTTGACTCCATATAAATTAATGAGTTTTCTTTCAAGGTTGAATTGGATGGTCATGATATACGGACTCTTAACATTGGATGGTTAAGAAGTCATATAGGTGTAGTAGGTCAAGAACCAGTATTGTTTCAAACAACAATTGCTGAAAATATTCGCTATGGTAGAGATGGTGTGTCAATAGAAGAAATACATCAAGCAGCAAGATTAGCTAATGCTCATGACTTTATCATCAAGTTACCACAGGTATATTTAAACAATAAAAATTACAATTTTCAGTCTTCTTTTGATTTTTTAATTCTTATTGAATAAATGTAATATTAATTTTCAAGGGCTATGATACGTTGGTTGGAGAAAGAGGAGCACAGATTTCTGGTGGCCAGAAACAAAGGATTGCAATTGCTAGAGCTTTAGTAAGAAAACCAAAAATACTTTTATTAGATGAAGCAACATCTGCTCTTGACACTGGAAGTGAAGCTAAAGTACAGGCAGCTTTGGACCAAGTAAATATGACTATTGTGAATAATCTATAATAACAGAATAATAAATACAGCTTTTTTTAATACTTAGAGATTGAAATAAATTGTTTTATCTCTTTCATTGTACTAAAATATTCAATTCGAGAAAAAATGTATAGTTAAGCTTCTTGCTGTTATTAGAATTATTGTGTATGAATTATATTATTGATAAATTGTCATATACCCATTTAAATTATGTTAAATTCTTTGCAGTATGAATATTAACAATATAGCTATATATGAAAAAAAGATCAAAATTTTCTTTAATTCATTAAAATTCAATTACTGATGTTTTCGTTTAAGGCTAGTATTGGACGAACAACAATTATTGTTGCCCACCGTCTCTCTACAATTCGCAATGCAGACAAAATAGTTGTAATATCAGGTGGTCAAGTTGTTGAACAAGGTACACATGATGATCTCATAAACCTTAAAGGTCATTACTTTGGTCTTGTGATGGCACAAGTTTCTACAACTGGAGAGCATTCTTCTGAAGAAGGTAATTTTTTTTTGTATATAATGATGCAAAAAGAGAAATATTTTTAAAGGTTATAGAGAGTTCTGAGTTCAAATAATAGTTCGAAAATGTAATTATTAACATCTGTAAACTTTTTGTCACAAAAATGTTGTGCCTCTTCCTGGATACAACATGGAAAATGCCTTGTTTATTCAACTATTATTGAATATGTGAAACAAAATAGCTCTTTCCATTACATGTTTAAACGTTGAATCTTTTAACACTGTTTCCCAAATAGAATTTCACTTCTGCCCCTTGTTCTCAATTCAAATATGTGAATCTTAAATATTTAGGAAATGATAAATAATGTAGGCTATAACAAAATAGTGATTTGATATTGTCTAAATAAATGTTAAGAATCTAATTCTCAATTGAACAACTTTTATGGTAGCTATATAATTAAAGCAAAAAGTAGGCCACAGAACAAAAAAAAAGATTATATTGTTACTAAAATCAACAGAAGGGTTTTATTCATCCTAATAAACTTGAAATAATAGTTTTTTGAATACTAAGTGACACTGTAAATCACACACTTTCAAGTTGTACAATAATGTGAATGGATTATTAATTAAATTGATTTAAATATATAATAGTGTTCTAGCAAGATATGTTTGATTATAAGACACAAGAAAGTTCTTGTTTTATCTAATTTTATTCATCCCTGGTAAGACGTAATCTGCACTCATGCTCTTGGTTTTCATTTGAGTTTTTACCTTGTAGTGCTGGTTGAAGTTATATTAATCACATGGTCCAGATGATATATCCATAAAAATATGATGAATTTAAACTGGGTTTGTAGTACCAATTTACAAATTGAGTAAATAAGCAGATGTTGAAAACTATCAGCCAGTAATTTTTTTCTTCAGTAGTATTTAAGATTATGGATCACATAATGGCAGCCGGTGTCAAATCTGAACAGAACAAAAATGAGTTTCTTTAAATAAATGGAAAATGAGGTTATTTTGGAAAGTCAAATGATAAATTTATTTCAGGAGATAGTTGAAGAAGTGAGGGTTCAATAATTAGTTAGTTTGCCTTTGAAGTAGTACCTCATGATATTATATTCAGTGGTGACATTTTGAATAGACAGATTGCCACTAGTAAAAAATAGGCAACATAATCCCTGATTTATGCATAGCAACACAGGATGTTCCTCAAGGATAATTGGATTAATAATTTAAAAAGATTTAAAAATATTTTTCCATTGAATATATTTCAACCCCAATTGCATTATCTATAGCAGTAGTCAGAAATCAGTGGCCCATCATAAGTTTTGTTAAGGATCACCTGGCAATTATTGACCTACATTGATTGTTGAGCAGGAAAAACGTTTGCTTTGTTTTAAGGTCACACATTTTTTTGTGAATTATAAGAACTCGGGACTTCAAGTATATCCTATTTTCTGGCAATGTATTTATGATGTATCATAACTGATGTAATCTTAATTCAATCATATGGCTGCAAAAAATATTATAGACTTCTAGACTTGTTAACAATATTTTATTATACTGTTATACAAATTACAAATATTTTCAACTTATTTTATTAAATGGAAAGTTTAAAAAATAAACGGTCAATTTATGTTATATTATACTGATTTTTAACTTCCAAATAATGTTTTGAATAAAATTTCTCTTCCATAAACTGAATTATGGCTATTTGCAGCAAGACTTCATCAAGAATTCCTGTTTGTGCCTCTCTGCATTTCAATTATTTCTTGTCATCCACCTCTTGTCGAAAAGCAAGCAGCCCTTTTTTGAGGCCTATTTTTAAAGAATGCCTCAAAATATTACACCCCTGTGGAAACAAAAAAATGGGCAAACTTCTTCCAAAATCTTTTAAGGGAATCCTAACAGTGTGGTTTCATCTTGTGTCCAACCACATTACTGCTACTGCTCATAAAGTGTTTCAAGTTGAGCACAATATTTTTAGTATTTAATAATACTTTATCATCTGTTTACACTTTTGTTTTCTAATTGTGTGCTAATGAATATTTCAATATTTATTAATTACAGTGAGCAGTCATAAAGACTTACAGAGAATGGTTAGTATCACAAGCAACTCATCATCTGCAGCTGGAGATTTAAAACATGAAGAAATTGCCCAAATAACAGAAGAAAGTGATGCTGAAGTCCCAAAAATACAAATGCTTGAAATACTTAAGATGAATAAAAAAGAATGGCCTCATATTGTTTTTGGAACATTATGTTCTATTGTAATGGGGTGTGCCATGCCTGTATTTGCAATTCTCTTTGGAGATATCCTTGGGGTAAGGTATTTAAATGAATTATTTACATATATATATATATATATATATATATATATATATACATTCAAACTTGGATAGTGAGGAAGGATAGAAATAAATAGGAGAAATAGGAGGATTGCGCTTTATTTGAATTCATATGCTCGGGCGAAGAATTACGCACATAGAAAAGCATATGTTCAAAGCAGAGAGATAAAGCGCAATCCTCCTATTTCTCCTATTTATTTCTATCCTTCCTCACTATCCAAGTTTGAATGTGAATTAATTCCTTAAATGGATTCTCCTAATATTGTATTTATTCCTTAATGGAAGCTCCTAATACTTCATTCCCTCTACTCTATCCATTCCTCCACTAAAACTATTAATTTTCCACAATAAGACTGTCTATATTTGCCTGGTCGGGAACTTGACCCGGTGGCCGAGATGGTTAAGGCGTCTGTGTACTAAGCAGAATACGTGGGTTCAAGTCCCGCCTGGGTCAAATATTTTCAGTCTTTCCTTCTTCTTCCATCCTTCTCTCTGCTTTGAACATATGCTTTTCTATGTGCGTAATTCTTCGCCCGAGCATATGAATTCAAATAAAGCGCAATCCTCCTATTTCTCCTATTTATTTCTATCCTTCCTCACTATCCAAGTTTGAATGTGAATTAATTCCTTAAATGGATTCTCCTAATATTGTATATATATATATATATATTTCAAAAATATATAACTGGTATAGTACATTATGTGTAGAGGTCTTCTCTATTTAATGTATCCATCAATAGTGACCTACTTTGGATGATTGCCAGCTTCATTCAAACATTCGCTTTTTAAAAATATCATTAACAATATTTTTCTGTAAAAATTGACCCATATTCCTAATGTATCTATGAAGTGAGCAATAGAAAAAACAGTATGTCTACAACTGCTTTAATTGGGAAAATTTTGAAGAAAAATCCAATATATAATAAATATTAATTTGCAATGTATAAGTGAAGTAGTAATAAGTTTAAAATGGAATTCTTTTTCTAGGTTTTGGCAAAGCCAAGTGAAGCTGAAGTCCGTAATGAAACAAATCTATATTCTATCCTGTTTGCTGTTACTGGAGTTGCCATTGGATTGGCCACATTTTTACAGGTTTGGGAGATATCATAAGTGAACTTACTGATTGAGTTGATTATAAATTTAAAATTAATTCAAATTATTTTCTTGTTTGACAGGTAAATTTTTGTTTGCTCAATATTATCAAAATAAAATTGTTAATGTCCAACAGTAAAATGCTCAAAAGAGAAACTTAATTTCTAAAAGTAAAATATTGTTCTCATTTAGATATACTTATATGGAATTGCCGGTGAAAAACTTACTATGAGAGTCCGTAGTTTAGCTTTTGGAGCTATGGTTCAGCAAGAGATTGCATGGTTTGATGACAAAGCAAATAACACTGGTGCATTATGTGCAAGATTATCTGGTGAAGCTGCTAGTGTTCAAGGAGTAAGTAAAATTGTGAAGATTATGTGCTTATTAATAAGCTTATTACAGGGACCAGTGTTAAATATGTAATCAATTTATTTCAACATTTTGAAATGTCTTAACATCTCTGAGTTTGTACAGTATGTTATTTTCAATTAATTTCAGTACAGCATGTTTCTAATAGGTATATGAAAATATAAGTTGTATAATTTATTTTAATGAGTCACACAAATTTGTATTAGAAAAGTTACCAAATTATTAAATTGTCCCTATGTTTAGAAATATATATGATTCAAAAAATTTACAATATATTATTTATTTGTTCTTGTGTTCTCATCTGTTACTATCTTGTATACAATTTGACAGGCTACTGGGCAGCGTGTAGGAACTATTTTTCAGTCCATTTCAACAGTTATATTGGCGGTGACATTGGCAATGTACTATGAATGGAGACTTGGACTTGTTGCCTTGTGTTTTACACCAATTTTACTTGTATCAACTTATTTTCAAGCAAGTATAATGATGGGAGACAGTCTTAACAATCAAGCAGCTATGGAGAAAGCTACAAAGGTGAACCATAAGAACTTACTTGTAGATCATAAATTGCCTTATTTTCTGATTGGGAAAACAAAAATGAAGATATTAATTTTAAAAAATTTATTGGTCTTAAACTGCTATATAATATTTTCAAACTACGAGTGAACTAAATGAAGTTGAGAAACATATATGAGTTTGAATATATATACTTTAGGCTATTGCGGTTAGTGAATATTATTTCAAAAACAAATTTCTCTAAATTTAAAAATGAAATTCATTCTGCTTTCATTTTCAGTTTGCTGTAGAAGCTGTGGGAAATATACGAACTGTTGTTGGTTTAAGTAGGGAGAACATGTTTCATCAACAGTATGTTGTGGAATTGAAGCCAGCTCATATTAGAGCTAAAAGAAACACACATATCAGAGGATTCGTCTATGGCATTGCACAGGGTGTAGGATTTTTTGCTTTTTCTGCCTGTATGTTTTATGGAGGAGAATTAATCAAGAATGAAGGATTGCCATATTCAAGTGTGTTCAAGTATGTTTGCTATATACAGTAATTTTGTTAATGAAAATAAATTGCTTTTATGTAGTATAATTAATCAATGCTTATATTTTATTAAATTCTACTTTTAGGGTGTCCCAGTCACTTTTAATGGGAACAATGTCCATTGGCCATGCTTTGGCTTTTGCACCAAATTTTCAGAAAGGAATGATTGCTGCTGCAAAGATTTTTAACCTTTTAAAACGCAAACCAAAAATAGTTGATCCAGTAAATCCTGTTGTGGAAAAATGGGTTTGTAAAACTTAATTAAATAGCAATTTTCAGCACTTTATCCTCTTTTGAGTATTTATTAAACAGACTACATATATTTATTATATAATTTTGCTTTATAGAAATCTGATGGAAATGTAGATTATTCGTCAGTTGAATTCTTCTATCCCACAAGACCCAATGTACAGGTACTGAAAGGTCTTAATCTCAAAGTAAGGAAAGGCCACACTGTTGCATTAGTTGGCCCCAGTGGATGTGGTAAATCAACTTGTATACAATTACTTGAGCGATTTTATGATCCTGATGCAGGCAAAGTTGTGAGTTATTAATTTGTGTGTTAGAATTATGAGATAAAAAATATTCAAATGTTTTTTACCCTGAATTATTTTTTGCAGTCTTTAGATGACTATGACATTTCATCAGTTAGAATGAGTTTGCTTCGCTCACAGTTAGGAATTGTTTCTCAAGAACCAATATTATTTGATAGAACAATTGCTGAAAATATTGCCTATGGAGACAACAGTCGTGAAGTTCCTATGCAAGAAATAATTGAAGCAGCTAAAAAAGCAAACATACACAATTTCATTTCTAATCTACCACAGGTAATAACACTATATATCATAAATAAATTGAATTTAATCAGTTTCTTTGAAATATTTACAACAAATTATTTAACTTTTTGTGATAATTTAGAGATTGAAAAGTAAAAAAAAATTTAAAATATTTTTCTTAGTATATCAATAAATTATTTCATATTCACAATGTGCATTCATCAGAATCATTCAACTATAGTATCTGAAAATATCTGTTAGTAGATTCTTGACTTTAAGAAATATATTTGTGTATAGAAAAAGTGGAATAGAATGGTTTAACAAGTCTTCAAACTTTAGTCTTTTAAAGGTTGTCTATCACTTATCATCTATAAATAATAAATTACAAATACATAAAAATAACATACTTAATAAAGGAATAATAACAATTTACTCCCATTAGAATAGCACATTCTACAATATTTTGAGAATACATACATTCTTTTGTAATTTCTTTAATAAATATTAACGTATTCCTTATAATATATTTTCCTATCAATTTTTGTGTCTCAGTAGTTAAAATATCTACAAATTTATTACATTACACATTTACCATTGCTATAAACCTTTCATAATTATCACATGCTTGGTGCTGATTACATGTAATAACATTTGATCTTCTTTAAAATACATAGCAATTACTTTAAATATTCTATTTACTTTTCTCACATAATTAATAATAAAAATTCAATCTATATTTTAAGCAATAATAGGTCCGTATAGGGCAATTATTATATTTTGTCAAATACATTATTTGTTAATACCTATTATTTTAAATAAAAATAAAATAGTATCTCATTTTCAGACAAATAATCATACATTTTTATATACTTTATTGTTACGTGAAGTAAACTTTTACCTTTATTCCTATGGTCATAACTCATATATGATTACTATGTCAATGGCTCTTAATAATAAAAACAGAAGAAAACATTGGAATTACTTTTGGATATTTTTCTTATATTTTGTAATATATAAAAGCTTTTGAAGGCATAGTATTTTCTAATAGTCTTTATCAGTATTAATTTTATCTGTCAATTAAAAAATATAGTAACATATTATGTTATTTAATGTAATAAGAAAATACAAATAAAAAATATAAGTATTCCTTATATCTGTACAGGGATATGAAACACGTATGGGAGAAAAGGGAACACAATTATCTGGAGGTCAAAAACAGAGAGTAGCAATTGCCAGAGCTCTAGTAAGAAATCCTAGAGTTTTATTGCTTGATGAAGCTACATCAGCATTGGATACAGAGAGTGAAAAGGTGAATTTCTGCAATTATATATACATTCATATACATATTAAATACAAATTATATAAAGCATGTAAGGATAATGTGACAAGGTCTAACTTAACTTATTTGGATAGGAAAGAGAGACAGAGGGCAGCTGACAAACATAATTTGGATAGGAAATAGGTGATGTAGTCAGCAGGTACAATTTAAATTGTCAAATCTTTGATGACCTGAGCCCCCTTCTTCAGAATAGTACGCCTGAACATTGTACCTGCTGGCACATTGTTCAGACCTGAAGAAAGGGGCTCAGGCCCTTGAAAATTTATTTCATTATTACATCACCTGTCTCTCTGCCTCTTATCCAAATGAGTTATATATATATATATATATATATATATATATATATATATATATATAATGTTCAAGGAAAATGTGATGAGGTCAAATGAAAGTTCCAAATTTTCAAGGACCTGAGCCCCCTTCGTCAGTAAGGAAGATCTAAAGCACGTGCTGATTATATATATATATATAAATTGTAATAGTAAGAATGTGACATTGTCAAAAATATTGGTATGGAAAGGATAGAGAGATAGGTTGTGGCTTACCTGAAAGTGAGGTGCGGTGTCGCCATGAGGAACTGAAGGTTGTTCTTCAAATTTTCGGAGGCTCTCAGCCTCCTTCTTCAGGAAGGAGTGTTACACCATTCCGTGCACCGGCCGGCTGCGGACTGCCAGCCGGCCGGTGCACGGAATGGTGTAACACTCCTTCCTGAAGAAGGAGGCTGAGAGCCTCCGAAAATTTGAAGAACAACCTTCAGTTCCTCATGGCGACACCGCACCTCACTTTCAGGTAAGCCACAACCTATCTCTCTATCCTTTCCATACCAATATATATATATATATATATATATATATATATATATATATATATACACACATTTAACACATTTGGAATGAACACATAGGAAAGAGAGACACCGATGTCGACTTACCTGAAATCAATACTTGGTCCTGTCTGGCATAGGAAGTTCAAATTTTCAAGGGCCTACGCCCCTTTCATCAGGAAAGAAGATCTGAACTGCATGCCGGCCAGCAAGAAGATTTGTGCCCGGCCTGCACGCAGTTCAGATCTTTCTTCCTGATGAAGGGTCTAAACACATGATTCCCTGTATATCATGCTGGCTAACTGTACTGATTGACATGGTGACACTGATTGCCAGTTTCAGATAAACATTTCCCATAAGTTATTTAACTGTGTATTTTATAGTATACTTATTGAAGAACATCAATAATGTATTGAATTTTTCATAATTGAAAATATTTTCATGTTCTCATTGTTCTTAATCTGTAGGTTGTGCAAGAAGCCTTGGACAAAGCTAAAGAAGGCCGAACATGTATTACTATAGCACATCGCCTGTCAACCATTCAAGATGCAGATGTTATTTGTGTGATTAATCAAGGGAAAGTATCTGAAATTGGTACACATAATCAACTTATGTCACTTCAAGGGTTGTACTACAAACTTCAAAAGTTACAATCTGGTAAACGATGAGAATTTCAATATTTTATTTGAAATTATTTATAACATCTTAACACTCCACTATACATTGTTAAATGAAATACAATAATTGTAAACTTTAGAATCCTTAATGTAATTATTAGATTAAGGATTCTGAAATTTTGACTATATAAGTAACTATCTATACTGATCATATTGATCATCTTATGTGCAAAATTTCTACCTTTAAAAAATGACAGTATTTTTTTTTAGTGCAAGTAACTAACATATTGTGTTCAATTTATTTTGTCATATATTTTAAGTATCTAGTTTAATATGAAAATATGAGTATTTAATTTCCATTACAATTAAAAACTCTGTAATTAATATATATTATTTATCTTTGTTTTTCTGTTAATACGCTTAACTTGTTTTGAAAATGTTCTGTACAATACAATTATTGTAAATTTTAGAACCACCATTACTAATCGTACAGAATTATACATGAGGAACTATTATATAGTATTTATTAAATTTGAAATAAAGGTCAGAGAAAAATGACTATTTTTCAATAGGTCTTCGCACATAGTAATCATGAAAATGTAAAAAATGAAAATGCAGGAAACAGTGATACGGAACGAGAGGAACCTAGAAAGTAGACAGACCGCTTCATCCGTTAAATATTTTCCCTTGCTTTTCTCTACTACATTCAATGTAATATCTTAGCATACCACCACAATAATCAGAAACGTCAAATCCTTTTTAATATTTACGACTGCTCCTATTGTTCATATATTTTTAAGTCGTCTTATTCTCTTTCTGGCAGAGTAGTAGTACCGATGTTCGATTCCAACAGTTTGGTATTCACATATTTTGAATTCTTTAATCTAGAAGCAACTACATATCTTCTGGATTTAGTAAAACCACTGTTTTCCATTTTTCGAAAGACCCATACGAATTATTTCCTTAATTTTTCGGAAACGACCTAGATTAATTGTAATTAAATTTTACATTTTGCGACAGCGTTAATTGTATCGTGTTTCACATCAGCGTGATCATTAAATTATTTTAATTTATTTCATTCTCGGATACATAGGGACTTGGTGCTTTTTTTTATCCGCTTCCTTAGCTCTACAGATCATATTTGATTCTAATAAATTTTTATTGACCAACTTGCTTTGATAATTTCAAATGAATTCTTACGCCTCATTTGCAACCTACTTCATTGTTGGTTCGCACTAAAGTTGTTACAAATTCCTTAGTAGCTTTGACCTTCACCCCTACACTTTTCCGTGTTGTTCTCTAAGAAATTAACGCGAAAACTTTTTGGATAATTTGGAGGTTTCGCGTCAATTTTATTCTTCGCAACGGGACTGAACAGTCGAAATCTGTGAAGTTTCAGAAAGAAAAACGATATATATTGGCTTAGGGAAGACAAAAGCTGATAGAAAGATGTGAAAAATGTTGCGATTCTTTGGGTATTTAGGTTTGTCCTGATAAGCACGTTGCTAATTAAATATCTACCAAGAAATACCCAAAGAGAAGACCATCTCGAGGTGCTAATATACAAGATTAATTCAGGTAGTGATCTCAAGTACCTCGGATAATAATTACTCATAGGTGTAAGATAAAGGATATGCATTTATAATAGAGTATATACTGTTGTGTTGAATGACCTTGCATACTGATGCTGGTAGCAAGCAGGGTGCAGTGTCCTCTGTTATGTAAGGCGGCACGTGTACCTCCTCCAGATAGACAGGTTTCTTGGAACTTCAGTATTCTGTCCAAGGACATCAGGCAGACCAATTTTGGACACTTCATTGTTGCGTCAGAGAGAAAACATGATCTGCAACTCCCAGGTAAAATTATTGAAAAAAAAATAAAAGTTATCTGAAAATAGTAAATCTTAACAAAACTCCCGTTATCCGAAAAAAATCAATTCCAGTTAGACAACAAATATTTGATAAAAACTAGAAGACCTTCTCAGTTTATGTACTTAGAGCATAAAACCGGGCGATTTTTTAACACGATAACTTTATTATTTTATTCCAAATGTTACAGTTAGTCTCAGAATAATATCTTCAAAATTGTGACATGAATACGTGCATTAGGCTGTCCCTTACTTACAAAAAAAGCGGCTGATATGTTTCAGAAACAACGTCCCAATGCTTATTAAGAATATCTCTGATTAGGATGCAGTAGTGTCATTATCCCGAATCGTTATCTTAGGTTTGTTTGGAGACAAGTAAAGGTAGTGGAACTTAGAAGATGTGAAATATATATTTTTTACAGAAAAAAACGAATATTAGGGAAGCTAAACCTTGGCAATTTGAAATTATAAAGTCAGACTAATTATGCAAAAGAGCAAAGCGCAGCTATGATACATCAGAATTACAAATGTGTTTGCAGTATAGTCGCGGTGCGTCGGTGTAGTGTCAGTCAAACACCGAAAATTTTGGGTTTGCGGACGGACCGAGGTATATAAAAGTAGCAAATGGATTTTGAAAATGAGCTGAACATTGATGACACAAGTGTCCAGAAAGGTCCAGGATTGCCTCACGACTCATTGCTGTTTTTGGGACTTCTGCGTCTTGTGTGGCGAAGAATAAAAATAAATAATTTTTCACCCTAAGAATGTAGTGTTGTTGCTGTAACTTTGGAGGAGACGCGAGTAGTTCTGTCTTCAGGACAGACCACTAGGAGTTGTTAACTTGGAGGCGTTTCCAGACGTTCCGTCTCAATGACAGCCTTAAGAGGTGTGCATTCTGTTGTACTGTGAGCTGCTGGAGTCGGTTGGAGACGTGAGTTGAGGGACGACGCCCCACAGGAGTCAATAACCCGAGGGCATCAACAAACCAGATAGTTACGTGAGTGACAATCACAGCCTTGAGAAAAGCAGACGATTAAACTAATGAAAAATATTTTTTAATAAATAAAAATAATGATTTTAATTATCAATCTGAAATAAGAGAGAAAATAATTTTTTCCGTAAAGCAATCGAAAACGTATTTCTCCTTTCAATAGTGATACTTTTTTTTTTTACCAATAGCACACTTCATCAGCAATGCAACAGTAAATAGCTTTCTAACTACGCGATTATGACTACAGTCATTTTCGGAATTGACCCACTATGTTAAGAATTATCGTTATCTAATAAATAAAGCAGAGTGTTTGTTTGTATGTATATATATTTGTATGTTCCGTATACAAATCTAGACCGGTGGAGCAAAATTCACCAAATTGCGTACACGTTCAGGAAACTAACACTGTCGGGGTGAGACGCGTCTACCACCCCCAGGAGCGAGGTTGGAAATATTTAAACCTGCTAAAACAGCCGATATTTGAGTCGCATAAATATTTTTGGGGGGTCAAAGAGATGTGATATGAGTATAATTTCAACCCCTTACAGCATTTGAAAGGAGAAATGTTAGGGGTGAGGGTGGAAGGGCGTTACAAGGAAATAACGCGAATACAACCGAGATTGGAGTCAAATCCAGGGTTATGGATGTCGGTGAGTTTAATTATGACATTCAATTGGCCATTTAAGCCCCCCCCCCCACGGCCGGGGGGGGGAATTTTTTAAACGTGGTCGATATTTGCCTGGAATAAATATTTGTCGGGGGTCAATGACGTTGATATTATTTCTACCGATGTTGGTTGTAAAATTTCAACCCCTTTAAGCATGGTAGGGGAGCACCATTAGGGGTGGGGGTAGAGGGGTGTTTCATATAATTAACACAAAAACAACCAAGATTCGAGTAAAATTGGGGGTTATAGATATACGACATTCCGGGAAACGCCAGAAACGCAGCTAGTAAATAAATTAAAATCAGCCAATTTTAAGTTATAAAAAATAATTTATTAATGAGTGAAATGCTATATATCAGATCCTATGGAACCGCTATTAACATAAAAAATGATACAAACAATTTGAATAAAATTTATGACAGTTTGCTTTTGTAATTCCTAATTTATATATTGTTATAATTTCAAATTCTAAATTGTTTCCTTTGTACACCGCAGCCAACAATGTATATTAATTTTTACTGGTCCTTCTCGTATTTTTCCTGTTCATCAAAAGTCTAACACAACTCATATTTTTTCTTATCTTCCAAATTGTTTCCTAAAAATGTTATTCCAATCATTGCACTTGTTTTGTTCTTTTTGTAGTTTTAACCTTGAACCTGATCAGGTCGCAAATTAAGCGATGAAACATAGTTAATTTAATAAATTCATTTTTCTGACTTTTTGCTGATGTTTATTTATTTAATAGTTTTCTCAATAGTCGGAATACATATTTATATAAATTGTGATTATGGTCTTATGCATCAAGTTGACAGAATGTCGACATGCTAAGTGTCTGAGAACAAACATAAAGACCGCGTCGAATATTATTATACCTAATTAACATCATACAGTCTAATAAAAGATTCAACCGGGTCAGGTGACACCTGACGGTGGCGGATATGAATTTCGTAGAAACGTTCTTTTTTGAAAAACTATTGACCCAACTGATAAACCGAGTATTATTGATTAAATCAGTACACGGAGAAAGGCCGCGTTATTTTATAATTCGGTATATCTAAATGAAATGTATATCAAACTTGATGAATGATTTTTTTGAATATTCAATTTTAAAAATTAATAAAATGAACGTTAACACACTAATTTTTCAGCATAACGTACAGTATCTCGGGAAATACGGTACTCAAACATAAAAAAACAACACGGCTACAGAAGTTTGTGAATTTCATTTAGTTTTAATTTTATGGGGACTAAACTATACTTCATGGGAGGGAATTTGGAGTAATCACAAATAAATAGAGAAAGGTGCTTCAAGAAATAATCAAATTTCCGTAGTGTATATTTTATTTTCTGAATATCTACTCATCCTTTCATTTTGCAGTTGCAGAATACTTTCGCAAAGAGTTTTAATTTTTTTTAGGATAACAGGCTACATGAGGGTAATCCACATGGTGGGAACTCCACTTTAATAGCATAGAAAGGGATCTGAAAGGGGGCATGCGGAAGGGTTGAGGAAGGTAGCCAAGGGTTAACTAGGGCCCCCGGGCTAGAGTTTAAGGATCCTACCTGGCATTCGCCTAAATGTAATGCAGGGAAAACCCTAGAAAAACCTGCATCAGGTAGGTCGGCAATTGGGTACTTGTCCCACGCCCTTCCGATAGCGGGAGAAGAGTTTGCTGTGGGGACGCAGCATTCCCTTCTCCGTACCTCGACCAGTTCAGGAGGCAGCTGGCCGACTGTTCCAATGGAAACAGCGAACAACTCTTACCATATGCCCAAGGTCTGTGACCCCCGGAACATACACCTCTCAAAACAGGCCGAGGTGCCTCGGCATGTGGGAACCTTAGTTCAAAAACGGAGAGAGGAAAAGGCATCCCCAAAGGTAGCCCCTTCGTGTCTCTCCTACAAGGTTCTGCCTGCGAGAGAACATCCCTCGCAGGTACTGCCTGCGAGAGTTTTAATTGTAATGTAAATGATTTATTCTTATGTGGTGTAGGAAGCAGTGAGAGTTATTACCGTAAAAAGCAATATTAATTTTGTATGTCAAATTTCTCATCTGGTTGAAAAAGTCCTTGAGAGATGATGTGAAGCAAATAATGTTTAACCATGAATCAAGGTTACGAAAGAGTGAATACCAATATTATTTATATTTGGTAATATAGCCAAGACGAAAGGTAAGAATTATTCATAAAAATATGGGAACCATTTGAATTTGAGTTTATGGTAGAAATATTCAGACGAACCATTAATTTCTGTCGTGGCAAATTTTTAAACAGCAATATGAAAATATTGGTGACCACGTCCATGGGAATATCCTTAATTTGGGTGTTAAGATATTAGTGAATATTGTTCGTAAATATTTTGAAATTTATGGTATTATTACGAAATTAATTTTCATTAAAACGTAACGTTACTAAATTAATAATATTCGGTATATAAACATCACTCATTTTGAGAAACATGCATACGACTGTGACTACTTAACAGCCGCTCTCTCAAATTTAATTAATTTTCAAATATAAGCGAAACATTCGATTGCCTCATATAGAGCAATAAGAGTTACTACTCTGAAACCAATAAAAAATAAACAATGATTTTGTTTTAGAAGCTTTAGACATTTCGAAGATAGTGAGATATATCGCAAAACGTGAGATATAACGCACGACCAAATTGCCGGCACAGATGCGATCTCACACGAGGTCCAACGAGACCACTCAATCGTCAAGAGACTCGTTTTTTATCTGTTCACCTGGAGAATTTATTCAGCTATTTAATATTACTTATTAGAGTAAATTTTTTCAAGGACTTTTCATAGGCATACCAATTATTATGGTAAACTGATGCAGGTTTTCTAGGCTTTTCTCTGCATCCATGTTAGGCGAATGCCGGGTAGCCCGGCCCGGGGCTCTAGTTAATCATTTATTGCCTTGCTTTACCCTCCCGCATCCCTCGTATCCAGTCCTTTCTGTGCCACCACGTGAATTTCCCTCATGTAGCCTGTAACTCTACAGCCTACTTTCTCTAAAAAAACGTGTCTAAAATTATTTTTTCGTAAAGGTTTGCTTAATGCAATTTTGAAAAAAATTATTTAATTAAAATGTGTTTTCCTTCCAATTATTTGAATCAATAAAATTATGTATACAATTAAGTACTTCAAAAATTGCGCAAAACACGCATACGGCATGGAGGTTGGTGCGGATAAAGTGATGTAAATAATTTTTGCTTTGAATTTGAAATGACGTGTATTTTGCGAGACGGAGGATACGTAGCAACCATCCATTGGCTGACGAATCAAATGAGTAGGAGGTGGAACCACGTAGTAATTGTAAAAATATTTGGAGCTGAAAATGATTGATTAAGTTTATGATCTATTTACAAATACATTTATACGATTTTAAATTATGGAATATTTTTTAGGGTAACAGGCTACATGAGGGTAATCCACATAGTGGCAACTCTCCTTTAATAGCATAGGAAGGGATTTGAAAGGGGGTATGCGGAAGGGTAGAGGAAGGTAGCCAAGGGTTAACAAAGGCCCCCGGGCTATATTTTAAGGATCCTACCTTGCATTCGCCTAAAGATATGCAGGGAAAACCTTAGAAAAACCTGCATCAGGTAGGTCGGGCATTGGGTACTTGTCCCACGCCCTTCCGATAACGGGAGAGGAGTTTGCTGTGGGGACGCTGTATTCCCTTCTCCTTGCCTCGACCAGTTTAGGAGGCAGTTGGCCGACTATTCCAATGGGAATAGCGAACAACTCTTACCGTATGTCCAAGGTCTGCGACCCCGGAACATACACCTCTCAAAACAGGCCGAGGTGCCTCGGCTTGTGGGAACCTTAGTTCAAAAACGGAGAGGAAAAGGCATACCCAAAGGTAGCCCCTTCGTATCTCTCCTAAAAGGTTCTGCCTTCGAGAGAACATCCCTCGCAGGTTGTGGGATAGAAGTTTTTTTTTTGGGTGTAGACAGGCTATGTATAGGATAATCGACATAGTGGCAACTCCCCTCTTATAGCATAGGAAAGGGGGAATGCGGTATGGTGGAGGAAGGTAGCCAAGGGTTAACTAGGGCCCCCGGGCTATAGTTTAAGGATCCTACCCGGCATTCGCCTAAAGAAATGCAGGACAAACCCTATAAAAACCTGCATCAGGTAGGTCGGGTATTTGGTACTTGTTCCACGCCCTTCCGATGGCGGGAGAAGAGTTTGCTGTGGGGTCGCAGCTTACCCCTCACCATGCCTTGGCCAGTTTAGGAGGCAGCTGGCCGACTATTCCAATGGGAATAGCGGACAACTCTTACCGTATGCCCAAGGTCTGTGACCCCGGAACATACACCTCTCAGAACAGGCCGAGGTGCCTCGATGTTCTCTCGCAGGCAGAACCTTTTAGGAGAGATACGAAGGGGCTGCCTTTGGGTATGCCTTTTCCTCTTCGTTTTTGAACTAAGGTTCCCACAAGCCGAGACACCTCGGCCTGTTTTGAGAGGTGAATGTTCCGGGGTCGCAGACCTTGGGCATACGGTTAGAGTTGTCCGTTATTCCCATTGGAATAGTCGGCCAGCTGCCTCCTAAACTGGTCTAGGCACGGAGAAGGGAATGCTGCGTCCCCACAGCAAACTCCTCTCCCGCTATCGGAAGGGCGTGGGACAAGTACCCAATGCCCGACCTACCCGATGCAGGTTTTTCTAAGGTTTTCCCTGCATTTCTTTAGGCGAATGCCGGGTAGGATCCTTAAACTATAGCCCGGGGGCCCTAGTTAACCCTTGGCTACCTTCCTCTACCCTTCCGCATCCCCCCTTCAAATCCCTTCCTATGCTATTAAAGGGGAGTTGCACAATGTGGATCACCCTCATGTAGCCTGTTGCCCTAAAAAAAAAAAAAATATTTTTTAATCTATTTGGAAAAAAGCTCAGAATTGTATATGAAATAAACTATGTACTTGCCTTGATTTTGGCTAACGAATATAATGGTCACTGTATTGTGCTGGCACAGTGCACAATGCGTTGATAGTGTTACTGTACGTCCTCGTTTATCCAGACAGTCCTCGAATTGAGCTTATGCCCGGGGGCAGTGCTGCAAAACTGTAGTTTTGTCCTCGTTTTCGACGAATTTTATTAAAATTCCTATAGAATGGTTGTATTCAGTATTATATAACTTATTTCTTCATAAACCTAGAATTTCAGGTACCCTTATAAAACGAATTGGTAATCGAATTAATAACTATCCAGTATCGATTCAAGTTAAGTGGCAACTACTTGTTTGTTGTGTATCGTATTGTGTTGCTACACAGTCGGCTTGTGATTGAATGCTTGTGAATTACTGAAGCACGAAAGTACGCCATCACTTTAATCAAATATTTAATTGTTAAAGTTAATGGATGCAAACAACGGATACTTCCAAAACGGCTTTGGAATGTCCGGCCATAAAGTTTGACGCCTCCGAGTCGGGTAACGGATTAGGAGAGTCCCTGGGTAAGTTGGGGTGGAAGGTTAACAACCTTACAAAATTTCCGAAGGTCAGCTCCCTCCACGACCGAAACGTGGCCTCCGCAGAAGTGCAAAATCAAAAGCGATTGGCGGAGGACGATCAGGTGATTTGATTTCTACCCCTTGGGTGAGAAGAAAAACGTCCAGGATGGGAGGTGGACGCAGGTTTCCACTGTAGAGTTCGATAATAGATCTTGGAGAGGACAGATTCAGTGGCGGCTCGTGCGTCTGGGTTGATGTGCTACAACACATAAATTAATTTTGAATGAAATAATTTTTATTAATTTTAAGAACCTTCATAATAATTGTGTTTTAACACTGCAAATCTATGCTTCGCTATCGAAGAGTTTAAACTCTCCGCCTTGCGGCACATCGCTCCTAAAGCAGCCACCTGGACAACCAGTGATAATCCAGTTACAGCTCCGGATCGGACGATTTAGACACAACTGCGCATGCGCTGTACATCCCCCCCCCCATACGCCACCAACAAACTGCTAGCTTTGTGTGCTACGAGGCTAAGAGCACAAGGAAACGATGCTACGACACAGAGCGCGGCCGCTTCAGGCCACATAACCAACGAAATCGAAATAAATTCTAACTATTCACTGATTAAAATCTTATTTTATAATAGTATATGTTTTCAAAACAAAAATAATATTCGTTCATTGGGAAAGAAAAATTCAATCTAAGATTATTTTAAAGAAAACAAAATTTAAGAGATGTCATTGTGCGAAAATCTGCCGCAATTTTATATTCGACTCAAATTTGTTGTCGATAATGGAACGAAATTCTTTGATTACTCGAATGATGTTAATTTACTTCATATTGTATAAAAAAAATTAAATAAAAATTTCGTTCGGTTATGCATTAACGTCTTAAAATATTAAAAAAACGGATTATACAGTTTTGATTATCATAAAAATATTGAGTAAACTACTACAAAATTTACTAGTTTTCACACACACTATGTACATTTTTAAATCGTAAAACAATATGTTAATATCAAATGAGTTGTGTAACATGCATTAAATCGTCGTCAGGAAAATACTTGCGGGAAATTTATTCCAGTCTTTTAATAACCCAATAAGAAACCTGCTCTGTGGCTTGTTCCAAAAATTAGATTTATTTAAAGTTTTTTCTTGAGAAAAAACTTTCGGGTTAGAAATGGTAAATTAGTCCGCGTTTAAAAATTAGGCGCTATTGGAAATTATGTAGACAGAATTAGTAATGTAGCACATTACGTGTGGGGTCAGAGTGTTGGTGAGACTATCACCGATGTAGTTTTATTAGTTTTACATAGTTGTCATCGTAAAAATGGTTGCTTTGGGTGATGTGGCACGTAACTTCAAAAACTCATGAGCCGCCATTGCAGTTTGAAGGAAATTCTTGGGGACGACGGTTCGACAGTAGATCTTGGAGAGGACAGATGATCATAAGATTTTGGAGAGATCAGCCAGATGAAGTATCAAGAGAGGCAGCTGACCAGTAGGAGAGAAATGCATTTTGCTTCACGAAAACCTGGAAAACTAACAACTAAATGAACTGGAGTTCATCACCTGAGCCTTTGACACCGCCATCAGGAAAAGTCAATCCGAGCACTCAGAGAAATATCCCCGAAATTCTTTGATTACTGGAATGATGTTAATTTACTGCATTTTGTATAAAAAATTCAATAAAAAATTCGTTCGGTTATGCATTAACCTCTTAAAATATTAAAAAAACGGATTATACAGTTTTTATTATCATAAATTACCGGTCCCGGTCGACCTGAGACGAGTATGACGACCTTCTGCTACACGACGCCCACAAGTCATGACGATTTGATATAATTTAATGGTTTGAGTCTCATGTACTTGATTATAATAAATGTTTGTAAATGGCCTGAGGAAAGTAAATGCCCCTGATTATAATAAATTTTTGTAAATGACCCTGTGAAAAGTAAATGTACCCTTATAATAAATAAATAATTTAGTAATAAACATTTGTATGCTAAATATCAATATTTCTCCTTTTTTAGTTTAATTAGTTTTATTTTATATTTTGTTGTCATCAGTTCTTAATCCAGCTGATCTTGAGTAAAGTGTAGTGTATAAAAGCAGAGCACAGTGCGTGAGTAAAGTGTACAAAGATCAGAAAAATCTAGAAGACAACATTGGATAGACTCTAGTCGTTTAGTATATTGTAATGCCAACTAATTAGGACATTTATTGTTTCAACATAAAAATCTAAATTGTTTGAGAAATCCTTTGTAGCGGCAGGAGCTTTTGAAACAACAATAGAAAACCGGCTCTGTTCCTTTGTCGGAAGGTCCGTCAAAATGGAGAATGCGCGCTAAAATTGCGAGACGAGAGTACAGTTTGCAGGAAGGTTTGGTGAAGTACAGTTCACGGAAAGACCTCGTCGAGGTATAATAGTTTATGGAAGGAGAATTCAACAGGGTTGGCAATTAGCAGGACAAAGTAAAACATTCATAAAAGTATAACGTCGAAACCTGCTAAGAAAAAGCAGTTTTTGTGTTCATAGCCGGCCAGAAATAGCAAAAGTTTCGGTTTAAGTCCGGAACAATGAAGACTACCCAATCGACAAATCGCAGAATTCACCTAAGGCGAGCGGTCAACCGATAGATGACGAAAGGAGGATCATCCTAGTTCCTGACATCATATAAAATTTTGGCTTTAAAATTTGGTGTAGAATCTGTGAGTATAGAAGCAGTGTAAAACCCGCAATAGTGTTTTCGAAAATTAAAGGTACGCTGGAATGCTGGGCAGACGTGAGTAACAATTTAAAAAAACAATTAATTATGTAAACGTAATTGTAAGATAGCTGTCAGATTACGTTCTCTTTTTTTTATTAAAATTGTTAATCAGAGTCAATCTTTTTAGTTTTAATTTCGTTTTCAATTAAATTTCGTTCTAGTTTAATTGACGAGTAAAATTTTTTCTCTTTTAATTGTAATTTGTTGTTGATAAGATTATAAATATTATTGATTCGTCCATTATCAAACCCAGTGAAGACCCTGAAAAATTGAATATTATAAATTTGTAATTGTTTGAGTTATTGCCACAATAAAAATATTGTTTTTAAATTTTATTAATCTTTCATTTAAAAAGCCCATCTTTAGTGTTTATTACAGTATAGTTTAAGATTTTTAAAAGTAAATTAATGGTTAGACTTAAAAGACTAATATTAATGACAGCTGCTGATAAAAGTCTTCGTCCTTTTCAATTAAATTATGCCGAAACGAAAGTGTACTTTCAATGCACTTTTGAAAGAACAGTACCCTTTTATTACGTTGCTTGGTGACTCGGATGAGAAAGTTACGTGTTGAGTTTGCCGATCGGAGTTTTCCGTCCAGCATAAAGGCAAGGGGAACATTGAGGAGCACATTAATTCCAAGAAGGCATATGCTAAATAAGGAACGTAGGTTTTCCCGGTGTAGTTGCTGGATGAAGTTTTCTCGGGATTCCAACCGGGTAGCGTAGTTTAGTAAACACAACGTTTCGATGGCTTGCGCCTGAAGAAGATGGCGGTGCAAGCCATCGAAACGTTGTGTTTACTAAACTACGCTACCCGGTTGGAATTCCGAGAAAACTTCATCCAAGGCATATGCTATCAAAAGGAGATGCTGAAAAACTGAAATTGTTGGATTTGTTTCTTAAGAGTGACACATTAAAAATAGAAGGCAATATTGATAGTGAACGAACTACCATTTGCCTACCATAACGTTCGTTTCAAATCTAACGATTGTACATCAAAACTTACAAAGATTTTTTATGAGCAGGAACTAAGATTAAAGTATTAACTGTAAATGTTATTGAGCCATTCTTCAGAGAAAACAAAATTGATGAAATTTATAGGAATTATTTTTTGTTTACCTGTTCAAATATATGTGGCCCGTGGAAAGAGGGAGAATGGTAAACAGACACAATAAAATCGTTACTTGGCATAAAATATAATTCTGAATATTGTTGTTATGTATTCCATGAGCTTGTAAAAATGACATTACTCAAAAAAATATTCTTGATACGAAAGAAAAAAAGATTTTGCTGTAGCTGTAGCAGTCAATAGAAATAAGTTTTGTAAGATTTTATTTTTTCATTTTCAAAATTTCATACCCCATTTCCCGTCGGTAACTATTTCATCCGATATGCCCTCGTTTTGGTCAGAAAGTATGGTGTCGCTAGTTCTTGATAGTATAAACCAACAAAATTATAATCGAATACATGTTCTTAAGTAACAGTATGCAACGAATATTTATTTTGTACGTCAGGGATATGTTTAAGCCTGGATTGGATTCGTTAATTACATAGTATTTTGGAAAATCAATATATTTTAATTAGGAAGATTGAGTAATGTATCAAATTATACAAAATATGTAAATATTTCACTTAATATAGATATATTTATGAATGAAGAAATGTGCTGATCACTTATCGCCATTATTTTCTGTTTCCGCTGTCGTGAAATAATTAATGTATTTTTGAACTTTGATGAAAAATTTGTATTGTCAAGGATGGTTTTGCCTTTTATGCTGACTACTATAGAAGTGCGATTTGAAGTATTTTGAAAATACGCCAACTGCCGTTGTCTCCGCAGTAGCGCTTACGTCGGTAATATTCTTCGAGTGGCTGCGTTCTCCACAGAGTTCTGCTCATTATTACACAGTACCAGCTGGGAGATGCACCACCGCTCCGTGTCCACACATGAAGGATCTACAGACACAGGTATTCACTTACAGTTACTTCTGCGCGAACAATAATAATTTTACAACAGTGTTTTGAGTGGCAAGTCCGGTTTTAACGGGGTCTAGTACAAAATCCCGACGCACACTTGCCCGACGCACGTTTTCCCGACAACAACATTCCGATTGACATTTGCCCGACAGGACAAAATCCCGACTGACGTTTCCCCGACAGTACATTATCCCGATAGGTTATTTTCCCGATGGGTCATTTTCACGAAAGGTGAGTTTTTACGAAATAAAACATGCTATTAATATTTTAGATCACTAAATAAGTTACTTATCTTATTATACATGATTATTAATGTAAATTAAGTTATTTATTAATGCGTGGAACAATTTCAACCAAACGTGGTTCACGTATCACGTAAGATTCAGTAATAAACCCCGTTGATTTTAATAACTCTAGCACCCCTATGGGGTTTGGTTGAAATTGTTCCACAATATAATGAATAACTTAATTTATAATAATAACATTATTAATATTCTTCAATATTAATATTATGTTTTGTTTCGTAAATTTCTCCTTTCGGGAAAGTGATCTATCGGGAAAACGTGATCGGGATTTTGTCCTGTCGGGAAAATGTTAATCGGGATAATGACCTGTTGGACAAACGTCAATCGGGATATTGTTGTCGGGGAAAACATGCATCGGGCAAACGGTCGGATCCCATTTTAACATTTAGGTCGCAAGAAATTTGTTTAATCTTTTTTGCGTTAAAATGATCTAAAGTGGAAAGTTAATAGTTATTTATTGGATGTTTTTTAGTTTTCACAGGTGTAGTTATACTTCACACCATAATACAACTTTACCATTTTGTAACATCTAAACGAATCACGTCCGCTCCAGGTGAGGCATTTTTCTTTCTGAAACTCTTATTGGTCCGACATTGGTCCGACATCCAACAAAGTTGCTTATTGATAAACATAGTAAACTACCAGTCGCATATTTACAAAGAAATCCTTCACAACTTTGCCTTTGTTATAACATTTTATGAAAAATTTATCACTCAAAAAAATTGCTGTCTGTGAGTTTACTGTGACTGGAATTTGGAGGCATCTTCACCGCAATTTTTTCATTCATATGTCATATCACGCAAGTGAAACCATCGTTCACATTTTAAAATGGTATAGATGGTATACATTCCCAAAAAATTCCTCATGAGAAGTAAAGCTGCAAGGATGTGTCGCACATTTTATATCTACAATAAGTAACTTCCTTTAATAAGAATCATGATAACATAATATATTATGAAATTTATTTGTATATAACGATATATTAAATTTTTGCAATGGAAAATCAGTATAATTTTTGTATAAAATAATGTATGCTTTCTCAGTGTATTAATTGAATAAAAGATTCTCGGTTTCTCGCCTGATAACGGCAGAGATGAATTTCGCAGAAACGATTGACCCGGTTGATAATCCGATAATATTTTATCATATTATCCTTCCACTCTAAAATATTTTAATAATTAAAACCTACTTAATAGTTAATTTTCATCGTTGTTTTATTTACGAATACAATTACTTTTCAAAAACTTACAGAGTAGGAGGAGTGGTTGAGCATAATTTTTTGAAGCTCACATTTGAATGTAACTGGAGTGATTATTAAATATTGAATATCATTATCCTTTATATATAGCCCGGGGACCCTAGTTAACCCTTGGCTACCTTCCTCTACCCTTCCGTATACCCCCTTTCAAATCCCTTCCTATGCTCAAAGATTGAAGCCTTTCCCGGTGCAGTTGTTCAATATATTGTTCTCGGAGTTCAACCGGGTTTTGCATAATTGTAGAACGCAACGTTTCGACGACTAAAAGCTCTGGCGCCTAGAAGACTAAAAGCTTTGGCGCCTAGAAGATGACGACAGAACTTTTAGTCGTCGAAACGTTGCGTTCTACAATTATGCAAAACCCGGTTGAACTCCGAGAACAATATATTGAGCCCTTCCTATGCTATTAAAGGGGAGTTGCCCAACGTGGATTACCCCTCACGTAGCCTGTTGCCCTAAAAAAAATAAAATAATAAAAAAAGGAAGACTTAAAAATTGTTAATCTGTAGCATTTAAATTTCGCCTACCGTCAAGCATAATTGTTTTATTGTTCTACTCAGATTCTGTTGGTTCACCGACGAAAAAGTTGTCGACGACGAACAATTAGGTGAGTTTTTAGCGCGTTCTAGCATTAATCGAGTTTTTTTCATAATAATTTGCACACGACGAACGCACCTGTACAAAATTTACGAGAAAAGTTTACATTTTATTGTCACTAGATTTAGAAATATTAAAATATAAATTAATAATTTAGATTTGTATTAAAATGTATTTCACAAAGTAAGTAGTAGATTTTGGTCTAAACTATTGGATTCTATTAGAATAAAAAATTCCCAAAAATAATACTAACTGTTCAAAAACACCCAGGGAATTTTTTTCAAGTTTAAGGATTATGTGTTTACCTTCAGGTATGTTAAATTGCGAGATTTACTATTTGATTTATTTTAAATTTAATTTTACCAAACTAATAAAATTATTATTAAAATATAATTAATTATACCAAACAACTGGAACGATTATTTAAATGTATTATAATTTAGAGCATGATAATTTTACTCAGGGTTATTCCATGGGGAATATATATATATATATATATATATACATACAAATTTCTGTGTGAATTCTCATGTCTTAAGTTTTTTTGTGATATTTCAGCGTCGATGTTGGCTGTCCGCGGCTGCCTCCTCTACTGGAGCTGTCCCACTGCGGATTCGTGAAATTACTCCCGCAGTTTCCATGCATACACCTTCCTGTCGCAACTGTATAGCTAACTGAATTTTTTCTTATAACGTCGATAAAAATGTATTTTTCCTGATCATGTAGGGAGCTGTTCTCTGCTCTCGTAGGTGGAACCTTCTTGGAGAGAGGGAGAAAGCTGCTTTCGGGGATGCCTTCTTCTCTCTGTTTATTTACTTAGGTTCCTCGGTCTGTTCACGTTCCTGAGTCGCAGACCTTCGGCATACGGTAAGAGTTGATTGCTGCCTCCTAAACTGGTCGACGTACGGGGAAGGAAATGTTGAGTTCCCACAACAAATTCCATTCCAGTCATCGGAACGGATTCAGATTTTCTAGGGTTTCGTCCTGCATCACTTTTAGACCAATGTCGGGTAGGATCCTTGAACCATATCCTGGGGGCCCTAGTTAACCCTTAGCTTCCTTGCTCAACCCATCCGTATGCCCCGTTTCAAATCCCTTCGCAAGGTATTAAAGGAGAGTTGCCACCACATGGATTACCCTCATGTAGCCTGTTGCTCTAAAAAAGCTTGTTTTTCCTAATACCTGCCAACCAGCAAGTGATTAATTTTATAATGAATAAGAAAGATAGCCAATTCAGTCAAAAAGGGTAATATAAATACCACAAAACGTTTCTGGGATCCTTGTGCATTTCGTCAGAGAAACACAACTGCACTTGTCAATTGACAACACTCAAAAGCGACGAAAACGCAACGACAATGGGAGAACCAAAGAGTTAGCGTAACAATAAGGAAGCAACGCCAATGGGAAAACAGAAGGTTTAGCGTAATAATAACGGATCATAGCAATTATTGACTTTAATAGTGTCTGTTTGTACATTAATAGCTGTGATGTTGGATTAAATGTGAAGCATCTCTGAATGAGTCTGAAATTGTACCAGTTGTCAATGTCTAAAATCTTAGCATTTTTCCAATCAAATGTATGTTTAGAATTGATTATGTTTGATTGTTTATCAATGGGAAGTTTGATATTAGATATATATTCTTTGATAAGTGTATTAAGGGACCGTTTTGTTTGTCCTATGTAGCAGGAATTAAAATCAGAGCAAGAGTTTTTGTAAACTACACAATTTTTGCTGTAGGTGTCAAGTGGGTCCTTGTGGTTTTTAATCAAGTATGAAAGGGTATTAGTGGATCTGCAAATGATGGATATTTCATATTATTTGAATATTTGGACAAATTTGTGATGTAGAAATTTGTAATAAGGAAGTACAGGGAAAAAATTGGCTTGAGGTGTTTGGGGACGATTGACGGTAGGGTGTTGGATTTTGTTCAATCTGCTGTTTATGTGTTTAATAATAAAATTTAAAGGGTCCTCATTGGAGATTAAAATGTTTCGGACAATATTTAAGTTGTGTTGATGGAACTTGGAGTTATAAAGTAATATAGCTCTGTCTACAAGATTGTATACCATAGCTCTCTTTTGTTTACACAATTACTTAAAGTATGAGACTGTTATATAACAATTAAGCCAATAAGCGACTGAAAAATAAAATTCTCAGGCCTATAGTAGCCTTGGAAGTACATAGTTTCGCAGACCATTGTCGATCTAGTCGTTGGATTCCGGAACTGGGTTGGCATTTTCCATCTGTTGACCAACGCAAGTGGCTCATTGGTGGCGTCGTGCTGTCCGGTGTCCGCACTTCATGTAAGAACCACAGAATACTTCCAACTAACTTGTTCATCGCACTCCATTTCTATACAAATTACGTTTCAATACTGCTCTCATCTCCTTCTCGTTCTTAATCTCTTTCAGCAAGAGATCATTCTTGAATTCAAACTAATTTCACTCTGTTCTCCTCCTCGACTGTATTTGCCCCAAACAAATCAAATATCAGCCTCCTCACGTCCTCAAGTTAAAACCACTTTCTCTTTCTCCGAGGTCCCTGTTCCGATCCTGACTTGCGCCCTGCCATCTAAAGCGTCTTCGTCGGGTCAACTCCAATCATCTTAATTGAGGTACCGCATTATTGGTGGAAAAATTGGTGACTGGGTGGGATTTTCTAAGAGATTCTCAAATTTTCTGCCGGGGTCGTCGAAACTTACGTGAAATTCACAAACGAAATACGGCGGTAAAATTCTAATCCCAAAATGTATGGTGACAGTCATGTTCTGCGTCTGGGGATCATGATATACTGGAGCCAGGTTCCGTACCTGCTTAGGCGTCTCACACATTCTAATGCAAAGACAGAGTACATCCTTTATTTTAAAGTATTTCATCTGCTCAAAAATACGGGCATTACAATACCTACAAACTGAACCGAAAAATATTTTTTAGTTGGCAGCGGGAGACTTACTCGCTGAGAGATATGATGATGTTGGCCAGCTGATAAATGTTATCTGTGAACTATATTTTTCACAAATGGTATATTATTTTTTTATATAAAAAAAATTATTTACCTTGGTGCTGAGAATATATAGTTGTTATTGGATTATTAAAAAGAGGAGTTATTGGTGAAAACTGTGATTGTAAAGATTAAGAATTTATAAAATTATGTTAAAGGAACGCTGCATGTTTAAACAAATTATTCAACTTAGAATTTTGCCCTCACTCAAACACATTATTTGAAGTTGATTTACTTCAAAACGTACATAATTATATATTGAAATATACACAATTAATAATCAAGTGGAAGGCGTTATTTGAATAAAAGAATTAATAAAATTAATAAAAAATATTTTTATTGTGGCAATAATTTAAAACAATTACAAATTTAAAATATTAAATCTCAGGGTCTTCACTGAGTTTGATAATGGACACATCAATTATATTTAAAATCTTATTAACAACAAATCACATTTACCTAAACAATACGTTGACTAAAAGAAAAGAAATTAACTTGACAATTAAAATAGAACGAAATTAAAAAGTAAAAAGATTAACTCTGATTAACCAATTAAAAAGGAGAACGAAATCTGTCCTCTATCTTTTAATTACGTTTACATAAATCATTATTTTGTATTTTGTTACATCTGTCGAGCTTGTTTCCAGCATTCCCTTTTTGGTTTCGAAAATACACTATTGCGAGGTTTTACACTGATCCTAAGATTCACAGATTTTACACTGATTCTAGTCAAAATTTATAGGATGTCAGGAACTCGGATGATCCTCCCTTTTTTTGTCAGCTATCTGTTGACCGCTTGCCTTAGGTGAATTCTGTTTGCCTTAGGTGAATTCTGTGGTTTGTAGATTTCCTAGTCTTTTACCGCTTTGTACTTAAACTGCAATTTTACTATTTATGGCTGGCTATGGACGTAAAACTGCTTTTACTTAGTAAGTTTCGATGTAATGCTTTCGTGAATGTTTTACTTCGCCCTCAACTAACAACTTTGTTTAATAGTAATACAATAAACGACGGCTAGTCTCTGCTCAAGTATCACTTGTTCCGTCCTCCGAAATGTCCCGGCACCAACCAACTCTGTTAAATTTTGATCACCAACTAAACTATCCTCGTCTCGAGTTTTAGCGCGCATACGCTATTTTGACGTTCCGACAAAGCAACAGAGCTGGGCTACATTGTCGCTATGGAAGCTCCTGCCGCAATAATAGATTTCTCAACAAATTTTTATGTTAAAAAAATTAATGTCCTAATTAATTGTGTGTCCACTCAATCCGACAATACTATTAGTAATATCGAAAAGATAAGTGATAAAATGAATTTAGAAGAGAAAATGGCCAATTACAGACACAAATTGAAAACCCTACAACGTTTCATTTGCTTGTTGGCAGGCCTTCTCAAGTAAGGCAGCCTAGGAAAATTAATACTGACGAGCGGGAAAATAACTTATAAAGCAGCTAAAGAATTTAACCACAAAGTTAGAGGCCGTAGATTCTGCTTAGGGCATTCGTGCCAAAAAACTTGAAGTTGAACCTAATTTACAATCTAGAATCATCCTGAGAAATGGTCAACGTTAGAGTTAATAATGTGTATTTAAGTATACAAATTATAGCCTAATAGTATTTTTCAATTTTGGAATATTCTGACAAATTTTACATGATTATTAATGTTTGTTTCTTATTTAAAATGCTGTCAAATTAGAGCTAATTACATATGCAGCGTGGAGGGCCCAATCATTTTCGGCGAGGGTATATCAGTAAGTACTTACAAAACCTAAGAGATGGCGCTGATAGTATCTAAAAGATTCTGACAAGTACTTTTCACACTGCTGTCTAATTTTCTGCCACATCCATTTTGTAATTCAGTTTTACTATTGGTCGAATGAAATAATTTGAGAATAAACACATTTGACAGGTAAAACGACACATTAAAACCCGCATTTTAATTGGTTGAATGAATTTGAACCAGGTCGGATGTCGACAAGTGATGAGCATCGTTCGTTACGGCCGCTTCAGATGACTTGGTCTGAAACGGTCCACAGAATCTACGAAATGGTGTTGGAGTGATCCACGAGTCAACGTGCGCGAACGTGTTGATTTCACAGACGTATTTCTTCGTTTATTGATTTTAATTTTTCATGGAGAATTGGTAAGATATGTTACTCTGTCAAGCAACGTGGACGTTGACTGAACCACGCGACGACGTGACTCAAGTTACACTTAACTAAAATGTCAGGGTATGGAGACAAGCTTGGAACCTCGTTTGGAAACAAAATTCTGCGTGAATACGTAAGTATAGTATATTAATGAAAAATATTCGTATTTAAGATGATACTAAAAATAAAGGAATTTTCAAATTTAACAGTTGTACATTTTTGCTTTTAGTAGTAATCAAAGTCTCACGGAAAACATTTTCGTTTGTTGTTCCTTTTGTTTCATTTGGATCACAATGTTTTGGGTTTTAAAACGAATGTTACTGGTTTCTTGATGTACAGCACCGTCGTTCTAAGACTAGAGCCCCTCTAATGTATGGCCCGGCCGTCCGCCATTTTTAATCTTAAGGAACTGGCTAGACTTACTCGAGGAAGCAAGCACGTGTCGGTTGTAAAGCATGAAATGTTTTAATATTGAATTCCAATAACATTCATAGCTTTTAAATTATTTGGGCAAGATTGCGTTGGACTACATTAATGTTTTATTTTCTAATGAATTATTTTATCTCCGATAAACGATTAAGATTTCATAAGTGAACTCAAAATTTGGTGATTCAATTAATTTTTTTTGGAAAATTTTAAAAGTTTGAATTTAATTAATAATCTTAAAAGACGGAATTAAAATATATATCACGTATGTTAAACAAAATATATACTTTTAATTGCTTAAATAGAGGGGTTAAACACTTCTTTAAAAAATTCAAAGAAATACAGCAGGTATTAAAATTGCCAAATCATTTTTTAATCATTTTAATTTCTGCTTTTTTACAGCACACTTAGATTCGAAAGATGCAGTATATTCTTGTTTATTGTTTTCATAATGAGCAACACTACGCACTGTCACATAAGTAGACCTACTTTAAATTTCTTTCCTTCGACTGACAACATGAAGGTATAACCGATCTTTGCGTCAAGTTAAAATTGTTTTCACAATCTATTGTCTGTAATTATATTACATTTTTTAAATTCACTTATTTGCAACATGATGTGTTTATAAGTTTCCAAACATATTTGTTTGACAAATTATTCTGCATATACTTCAAGATGAGACCGTGATAAACTGCGTTCAATTTTTAACCACTAAGTTAATGCACTTCACTGTCTAAATTGCTCTATTATCTTGTTGTCGAAGGACGAAATATATAAGTCTTCAGCAACGTTGAGAATGTTAACGATGACATCCTAATTTTTGCACAAGATAACATTTTTACCGCCGTGGTCGATTTCTCTAATGATTTCAACTTTTAAAGGGCAGGGCGAAATGTGACTCGGTAAAAATCCTCACGATAAAATGTTTTCTGGGTGTACAAAGAATGTTCAACTTTTAAAAGGTACTGTCTGGAATTGCCCGCACGGTACACGGGTCTGGTGTATTGTTCCGTCTGGCCGTAGCCGTCCTAAGGAAGTTTACGAAGTTCCAGAGATTTTCTCGTTATACCCGGGGTTTCCCTCGTTATATCCAGGTCAATTTATACACACACAAATTATTTAAATTGAAAAAGTATAATTTTGTCGTTATAACAAAGTTCAAATTCAGTTTATAAAGGAAGTGTAGACACGACTGATGATTTTTAATAATTACCCAGATTAAATATCTACTGCATAGTGGAGTAAAGGTCAATACAATAACTTAAATATACTATATAGTGAATCACTTTCTGTACGTGAGCGTTGGTCTACTAATAATTCACTCTATAAAGTCTCGCCATCTCCATTACCTCGGCGCCCTCAACTGCTTTACACTAAATACAGCGTGATTATACGGTCATGTGACAAACTTTAAGGGTATATGCTTCTTACTAAAACGTACATTTTTTGTTAGGAATGTACGGTCGGAAGTGACGCGTTGAAGCACGAACAGAAGAAGAAGGGAATATGAAAATTAAAACATTTCTTATTTACATCATCATCGCAAAGTGCTTCTTTCCAGAAATGTTTGCAATAAATGCTCAAAATTGCGACCACCAACAGGAGTAAATGCTTGGTAGTATCGATGGAGTGTTTGGTGAACGAACAGTTCCAAATATGGCAGGCATTTCGCGCACGCTTGCAGCCGCAATGGCTGGACAAGCATCGTGGTCCTGAATTGAGTCAACTGGAGTCTCGTAAATGAGTGTCTTCTTTCCCCATAAGAAGTATTGGTGCTGGTGGTAAAATAAATGTTTGGTAGTATCGATGGAGTGTTTGGTGAACGAACAGTTCCAATGATGGCAGGCATTTCGCGCAAGCTTGCAGCAGAAATGGCTGGACGAGCATCGTGGTCCTGAATTGAGTCAACTGGAGTCTCGTAAATGAGTGTCTTCTTTCCCCATAAGAAGAATTGGTGCTGGTGGTAAAATAAATGCTTGGTAGTATCGATGGAGTGTTTGGTGAACGAACAGTTCCAATGATGGCAGGCATTTCGCGCACGCTTGCAGCAGAAATGGATGGACGAGCATCGTGGTCCTGAATTGAGTCAACTGGAGTCTCGTAAATGAGTGTCTTCTTTCCCCATAAGAAGTATTGGTGCTGGTGGTAAAATTTTGAGCATATTTTGTAAACATTACTGGAAAGAAGCACTTTGCGATGATGTAAATAAACAACGTTGTTCTTTGCATATCCTTTATTTTGTGTGTTCTTGACTCAACGCTTCATTTCTAACCATAAATTCCTATACAAAAAATGTTTAAGTAAGCTGTATCACACCGTGACCTTAGAATCACCCTGTATCAATCACTGAAAAATGTATTGTAGTCGTCTTCTTCAAAGAAGTTATGTACAAATTATAAATATTATATAATTTATGTAGTACCTTGTCCCATGGCATAGGTTGACGTTTGAGAATATATTGTAGTAATCGGTAATTAAGACATTGTTCTAATTGGAAAGTTGGATTGTAGAGGACTCATTATTAGTGGATATAGAGCGGATGCCGCAACAATCCGGCGAGGCAAAGAAAACATTGTTGATCAGTTGAGAGAGTTTACGCGCTCAAAATCTACGAGACGAACGAACATTCAGGAAATGGACAGTCGGGCAGTAAGCAGCGAGGAGAAAAGACCAAAATTCCAAGGCATAAAAATTTGAACAGTACAGTCGGGCAGCAGACAGCGAATAGATCAGACAAAAAGTTTTACAGTCGGCAGTCAGAACGAAAGAATGTGGTCCAGTCACAAACATGCTTTCAAATATTAAAAAGCAAAGCAATATTCATTCAGGAAGGAGACAGAGCAACTAGTGTGAATTCGCTGGCCATAGACGAACCAATGAAGTACATTTTCAACTAAAGTCACGAGATCTACAAATCCAGGTTGCAGTAAAGCATCGAGAACCAACCAATTTGTGTTAAACCAACTAACAAACAACGCCAATTAGAGTCTGTGAGAACTTAGAATCAGTGATGTCCCCAAAATTGTGCCCGAAAAACTAAAAATGAGACCTGGGCGGCCGTAAGTAGAGAAAAAATTTAAAATAATGTGTAAACCGTGTTTAAAAGATAAAAGTCAGATCGTTCTTTATAACTTTCACTTAAGTTCTTTCATTTAGAAACGCCACAATCACATATATTTAATTATTACAATATATATATATATATATAAAGACCGATTATTTTTGGTTGTACAAACTTTATAGTTACGTAAAATAAGAAATGCAGATAAAAGTAAATTGACTGTTCGGAGGAAAATTATACAAGCAGCAATTTAAAATGAAATTAAGAATTACGTCAATCCAAACAGATAAAATTATGCTGTTGCAATAAACTGTTGCAGTTAAATCCGCTGTAGACTCATAGATGGCGTTAGTGATCATATTAAGCTACTATGGACACAACTTTTTTTATGATATTTTCATCTGTCAACAATAGTCAGTACAGCAGGGTATCGTTTGCTATGAACTGTTGAAACCTGGTGAAACTGTCAATTCCCACCGCTACCACAACCAACTGATCAAATTTCATCGCGCTCTGCGTGAAAAAAGGCACTATTATCAGCAGAGACATGACCAGCTAATTTTCCTCCACGACAAGGCACCATCGCACACCTAAAAAATTGATCCGAAACTACTGGGTCGAAACTCAACTGGGAGGTGCTACGCCATGCCGCTTATTCACCAGACCTGGTCCCTTCCGACTACTACCTGTTTTCGTCGATGGACCACACACTCGCTGAGCAACACTTCCATACTTACGAAGACGTCGAAAAATGGCTAGATGAGTTGTTTGTTTCGAAAGAGAAGGATTTTTTTGCGTGGTATCCACAAATTGCCCGAGAGATGGGAAAAATGTGTGGATAGCGAGGGCTGGAACTCGGAATAATTTTTTGCTTTCTATAAAAAACTCGTGTTTTTTTCTGAGTAAAAACAACGGATTTAAGCATACACACTGGCTAATACAGATTTAGGAATAGTTTCTTCGCCACTTGAGATGGTCAAGAAATGAAAGACAGTCTGTATAGATAAAAGTTTCAGGTAAATGGTATGTGCAAGAGGTCACTGTCAAGATGCTTGTTCTGAAATATGAAAAGTAATGTTTTGTGAAGAACAAGAATTAATTTAAATTTTTCCGTTTAGTGTGATAGATTTATTAAATTTATGATCAATTTGCAATTAATTGACCAATTAATTTTTATTTTCTGTTGTGAAAATTACACCGGCTACCTTTAACTCACCTCACCTGTGCCAGACTTAATTTCTTCAGATGTTACTAAATACTAAAGTTATATTTAGGTTGCATGCATAGGAAGTGCTGTGAAAACCAAAAATACCAATGAATGCCTATAAACTTTACACCTAAAAATTTTAACGCAACAAAATATAGTTGGTCCTTAATATTACGAATAAATTAATTAAAGAACATGAATTCGTCTAGACATCGACCTTCTAACACTTTCTTTATATAACCTGCATCAGATATTTTTCTCAAAGTAAAAGAAAAAGTTCCTATCTATGAACTATAACGACAAAGGACATAGGTCTTTGAATAAAAATATCATCATCATCATGTACGAACTACACAAAATAAATGAATTCGAAACGGGGCAGGAATAGATTGTTGAAATGTGTATCATTCGTGAATCTCTCACTTCTGTCCTTAGTCTGGAGTTATGTTCCTAACTCAGGGTTATCAGAATGTAGGAGTTCAGAGTTTACGTAACTCATTTTATGATCTGCTTCGTTTGACTCGTTTCAATGTTCTATATAGTATCGAACGCTTACTTCAGCCTTTCTACTGACTAATTTTTTAACCGCTTCCAACGGATTGGCTGTGAATTTCTTATAATTCCTTTAGGTCAAAAATTTATTCCGATATTTCTGATTAAATTTAAAAATACCAGTTTAACAATTAGGATGTAAGAAATAAGTGTCAGTGATGATGATTATATCATTGTTATTAAGAACATGGGACCTTGACGAGTCCCTCTTCAGCATAGGATTTGTGTGTCTATTATTTTATTATTGATAAGTGGATGTCGCAAACTTTCTAGTTATATAATATTATTTTGTTCTGGAGATGATCGTTGCAGAATTATTTGTTATTGTTTTGAAGCGGGAAAGTAATCCAAACGTTATATTTGGATTTAAACCTTGCTTTTTAAAATGTCCGGGGTGGGACGATTATAATATGGTGGGAGTGTCAGTTGGAAATGTATTGTAAAAATTAAATATATAATATGTGATTGTGGCGTTTCTAAATGAAAGAACTTAAGTGAAAGTTATTAAACAAGATTTATTATCAATTTTATAACAAGTATAAAATACACAAAAATATTTGGGATCTCAGGGTCTTGATCTGGGTTTGATAAATGGCAGAATTTATATAATCAAAATTACATTTACTTTTTATGGAAATCAATGCGTCTGAACATAGACGAAATTTGTTGCGGAAGAAATAATACTAAAGATTGAATTTAACAATATCAATTTTATCAAGAATTAACGATCTCATGTTATCGATAATTAAATAATTAAAATCAAAGAACGATCTGACTTTTATCTTTTAAAATCGGTTTACAAATGATTTTAAAGTTTTTCTCTACTTACGGCCGCCCAGGTCTCATTTTTAGTTTTTCGTGCACAATTTTGGGGACATCTCTGATTCTAAGTTCTCACAGACTCTAAATATTCACAGGCTCTAATTGGCGTTGTTTGTTAGTTGGTTTAACACAAATTGGTTGGTTCTCGATGCTTTACTGCAACTAGTTGCTCTGTCTCCTTCCCGACTGAATATTGCTTTACTTTTTAATATTTGAAAGCATGTTTGTGACTGGACCACATTCTTTCGTTCTGACTGCCGACTGTAAAACTTTTCGTCTGGTCTATTCGCTGTCTGCTGCCCGACTGTACTGTTCAAATTTTCATGACTTGGAATTTTGGTCTTTTCTCCTTGCTGCTTACTGCCCGACTGTACTTTTCGTCTCGTAGATTTTGAGCGCGTAAACTCTCTCAACTGATCAACAATGTTTTCTTTGCCTCGCCGGATTGTTGCGGCGTCCGCTCTATATCCACTAATAATGAGTCCTCTACAATCCAACTTTCCAATTAGAACAATGTCTTAATTACCAATTACTAAAGTATAGAGTGATAAAATTTGGAAATGGATCAATATTATTTGACACTAAGCTAAAAATAATTTAAATAAAAGGATTAATGAATCATGTTTTTATTCAATGTATACATTTACTGCTGCTACATTAGATATTAAGTCAATTAATAGTTACCTAAGTTTTTTTAGTTGATTGAATCGTATACCTGTACTAAAGTCTGAAAGTCTACGAAAAATGGAAACTTGAACACGGAATGAATAAATTAATACCAGGAGTTTTTATTAATATTTTAGTCAATGTGTAATTATTTATTAAATTTAAATTTGTTGTATGTAAATTTGATCAATTTTGACCTTTTGATATATATGTAAAAGTATCAATAACTTCTGAACATAACAGTAATTTAAACGTTAAAATTATTTGTTAAGAATATATTGATATTTGTAAGGTATGAAATCCGTATATGCATAGTGGAATACCTTCGTCTACGAATTAATTACATCGGATAAACGTAAACATTCTGTAAGTGCCACGTTCAGATTCATTTATCTTGTGTAGCTAGTATATGGGAACATTTCCTTTGACTGCGAGGAAAATACCTGTTGCGGATTATGTAAAGAAAGTGTCAGAAGGCCGAGGTCTAGACGTATTCGAATTCCTGCCTTAATTTATTCCATCTAAGTTCTGGCAAAGAGTACGAATCAAGTATATTACATTCAGAAATGCGCAGGAAACATTTAACTATAGCAAAGTTATAGACCTAACAGAAAACAAATACTTCATCGGTTGTTTATCTGCGCAAAAGGCCAATACACGTATATTCGTCAATTTTGTCCTCAATTGTTGAGGAACAAGTCGGTATATATTGTAATATACACAATTTATACGTCGTTTAATTGATTGAATGAATTTGAAGAATTCGAATCCCACGTTGTGGAAGCCAAAATGTAATAATCAAATGGTAGGCGTTAATTAAATAAAAGAATTAATAAAATTTACAAACAATATTTATTTATTTTGTGGAAATAATTTTAAAACAATTTCAAATATTAAATTTCTCAGGGCCTTCACTGGGTTTGATAATGGACACAACATTTTGATTTAAAAATCTTATTAACAAACCAATCACATTTACCTAAACAATACGACGATAGAAATAAATTAAAAGAAAATAAATTAACTTGAACGAAATTAAAAAGTAAAGAGATTAACTCTGATTAACGATTTAAAAAGGAGAACGAAATCTGACTTCTATCTTTTAATTACGTTCACATAAATCATTATTTTGTATTTTGTTACTCACATCTGTCCAGCTGGTTCCAGCATTCCCTTTTTGGTTTCGAAAATACACTATTGCGAGATTTTACACTGATTCTAAGATTCACAGATTTTACATTGATTCTAGTCAAAATTGATAGGATGTCAGGAACTTGGATGATCCTCTTTTTTGTCAGCTATCTGTTGACTGCTTGCCTTAGGTGAATTCTGTGGTTTGTAGATTTGTTAGTCTTTTACAGCTTTGGACTTAAACTGCAATTTTACTATTTCTGGCTGGATATGGACGTAAAACTGCTTTTACTTAGCAAGTTTCGATGTAATGGTTTCGTGAATGTTTTACTTTGTCCTCAACTCACAACTTTGTCTAATAATAATACAAGACACGACTGCTAGTCTATGCTCTAGTATCACTTGTTCCGTCCTCCGAAATGTCCCGGCACCAACCAACTCTGTTAAATCCTAGTCACCAACTAAGTATCGTAGTCTCGAGTCTTAGCGCGCATACGCCATTTTGACCTTCCGAGAAAGCAACAGAGCCTGGCTACATTGTTGTTTTGGAAGATCGTGCTGCTATAATGGATTTCTCAAACAATTTAAATATTATTGAAACCAATTAATGTCCTAATTAATTGGCATTACAATATACATATTGAAGCATCCTTCTCGATTTCTCCTACCGTATCATATTGGGTAAGAGACGCACAAAAAGGTCATTGTAAATAATATGTAAAAATTCTATATTAAACCTGTTTGGCTTCATACTAAGAAATTATTTTAGAAAAAATGAAAACCGGACTTAGTGTGTAAGTACAAAGTATATTTTCTCGTTACGAATAGAAATATCTCGAAAAATGCGCATGGATAGCAAAATTTATCGAAAAAAAAATGTTCAAAGGGGACATCTACCTGTGCTAAAATTAGCTTTCCCCTACAACCCCTTGTGGATGGGGGAAAGGAAATTTATTATCTGCAATGGGGGACCACATTATTTATGCAGATTCTAATTTTGTATAAAAAATTTAATAGGTTTTTTTCCCCGAAACATAGTTTCGATTCGCGGTATAATGGACTGCAATCTTTAAAATAGGGTTAATTTCGTTTTTTTTCTGTTGGGGCACGTGTCTTATTGTAGAATTGTGTCATGATAAACCAAACCAATTTTTCCTTAAATACTTCCGCAAAACGTGGTGAATTCAAACAATTACAAATGGTGGGTGAAGAAAACTACCCCAAAAGTTGAAAATATAAAATGTCAGTGTTAGATGTATACTAATTATATAAAGAAATAGCCAATTAACAGACTGAAACTTTTGGGATAGTCACCAGATTTGTTCGACGTGCAGTTCTTACAGCTCTTGCTATTTTGAATCACCTGACGAAAACAACGATTGCAGAAACGTTTTTTTATAATTATTATAGCACTGATTTTGGTCCGTTAATAGGATACTTCTTTACCTAATTGCTATACTCTAATAGCGACTTTCGGAATTATATGATCACTTAATTTTTGAGTGTCTCGAAACTTAAATGTTCTTTGTTGAATGGAACTTTCCAAAGAATTACTAAGAGACATGTAAAACCAAACTGACAAAAATGAACAAATTTTATGGTAATCAACTATGAAATTAAATAAATGAGAGATCTGTGGAAAATAAAAACGACTTAATGCCATAATTATTTATGAAATACTAATACATAGGTAACAATTAAAAAATGAAATTTAAGTTTTAAATTAAGTAGGAATTAATTATAAGATTGATTAAAGCCTTATTTTTAATACAGTCACATATAAAAAAATTTAAATGCAAATTACATTAAAATGTCATGATATTAAGTAGATCGCCAGGGTCTTTCGGTTCTTACAAACCATATTCATCAACTTTTAACAATTATGGTCTGACTTATTCACTGTACACTATAGATGTTGATTATAATTGTATTGTTTCGTTACACGCTGATGGTGCAACCGGTCCATGGTGGTTAATGGAGGTACGTGAATTTAGGCATTTTTATCGTTTTATCAAACAAGAATAGGAATTAATTATTTCATACTAGGTAAAAATTCAAACTTTTCGCAACTTCTGCAGATATATAAAAGTATTAAATAGGTTAAACCACATGTAACAAATGAGAATATGTGAATATTCCTCTATGAAACAAACAAAGCGTTTCTGCTCCACTCCTTCCATAAACTGATTTCCGTTGCTATGAGAACATTGTTAGGAATGGTCACGACGTATGCCGCAGCTTATCCATAAAGAATTATGATCTTTCTGGAACGCGTCGCCTCGAAGCGTCTCATGACTTCAATCCCTCATGTTTACAGTCTGTTCTCACATCCAATGCGGAACTACTCGCGGATCCTCCAAGATTACAACTGTCACTACTCGCTTAGGGTGTAAACAGCAATTAATCTTAACTGATAGGGACATACGTAACCATATGCGATTGCTTGCACGTGCACGGCAACAAAACTGGACCTGAATCCTCGTGGACACTCTGCTTTCAAATTAATTTTATCCGTTACAATCTGGAACTCTACATCTTTTACCTCCTTAACGATTAATTTCCGACGCTGTACGGACAAAACGTGATCAAACTCACACGACTTTATTGCGTCCAAATGCTCAAATATTAATATTAATATTTTAAAGAAGAATCTCATTAATTATAATTTGTTACTTGTGTGTATTTTTTACGTTGTGAAAGCTGACAACTGGTCAGGTGTAGTGTACGATTTATGTTCATCAAAATGACGTAACATTTTATACGTCAGGAACATTTTATAACTACATTGAATTCGGTGCGTGTGTAAGTAGAGGAGAACAGCAGTGGGTAGACGAGAGGATAACAGTAGGTATACGTTTATAAAAGGATTAGATGAAGCCGCTAAGAAATTACGGATTAAAAGTACATAAAGTCTTTGAACGAGACACCTACTTGGTAACTCCTACGAAAGCGATGCTATATATTGTCTCTTTAATTAGTTTTCGGAAGATGGTAAACGCAAGATACAGTGCAAACGTTAGAGAATTCTTAGGTTTATCGACTGCGGCATTAATCGTGGTATCAAAATAATTGAACAACCAGAGTGACGCGGTCTGATTCCAAATGAGGCGGTTAATACCAGACTGGGCTATCCTACATTTTTGGCAACAACTATGTTTAAGTTAGGGAAGTCTGTGTCTATCTTCTCAATGCCAGAGTGGTCTGAGTGTAGTTTATTTAACGTTCCAGAAATTGCAGCGGAAATAGTTCCGGGACAGACGTTGACATAATTTTTATTTATTTATTTTATTTAATAGCAATTAGAATCACATTATATGGGCTCTTTTTGTTGGCTAAGAATCAAGTTGACATAAATGTGAAGCAAATACTAAATACCCCTTTATTTCAAAAATAGGTTCAGAAAGGGGATAGTCCACTCTGGCATTATACGCCTCAAATAAGAAACAAGAATATAATACCGTAGTGGTAGAAAAGAAGCAGAGAGAACAGGAAATTAATAAAATCTTGGAGAAAGTTAGTTATTCAGAAAAATGTTAATCATTAATGTGAATGTCTGGATTCAATCGGTCAGGATGAAGAATAAATCATGTAGTATTGTTCATCTGGGTTCCTCAGCTGTAGATTTACATCGAAGTATCGTACCAACATCTGGAAATAAAGTCACCGTGGATAACAACAGTCAACGAATTTACCATTATATGTATTTAGATTTATGCATTCGCAGTTCATTTCAAACCGCAATCGGCGGATACTGTTTTGTAAAGAATTATTATTGTGGGCTGGGTTTTTACGTTAAATCAAAATAAATATTTGACCAATAAAGAAATTTTATATAAGTTTATTAAAGTTAAACATGAAAACTCATCTCAGACACCTGTGGTTTTTACATAGAAGAGATCTGCTGCCCGTACCAAATGCGTACTGCTATTCTGTGTTGTGTTGCCCGCTGTAGCTCTCGTACCGACGTACTGGCGTCGACTCGGGGGTTGATCACTGGCTAACGCGTCGGCCTCCGGGATTGAATGCTGGCAAGCCGTCGTACTAAATTGTGTGGTGCTATACTGTGAACTCTTCACTAACAAATAGTGGTCCCTTTCTCACGACGATTCTGCCTCGAACTATATCAGAGACAACAGCTTTACGGAGCCTCTCTTAATCACATCCACCAGCTTCGGTGAGCGCAGAACAATTGTCCTTTTCAAAAGCTTATCTTCTCCCTTATATCCTCCCATTCTTTTACTTTTTTTCATTGTTAGACAACTTCGTCAGTTTTACCGATTCTTCCATTGTCACAAGATTTATAGCACGCAGCTGCAGTTCCGTAGTCAACAACGGCTAACTATTCTGTCATGTTGAGGCCAACAATCAAGACAGGATACGAAAATACTCCACCCCCACGCACGTGCACGGTTTCGAATTCTCAAGCCCACAGCAAACAACACTTCCGAGACAAAGAAAAACTTAAACCTAAATACACGCGTTACAGTTTGCATACAGAACACACCAATAATTGAGAGATGATGCTGATATACTTAAATTTTGTACAATTTCTTGTATATAAGATCATTCTGTTAATTACTTGTAATAACATAAAATAAAATTTTAAATAAAATCTTAACGAAACCCTTTCACATTATTTATTAATGATTCGTCGTACTTTCGAAATTTATTCTTGATTTAAAATTCATCAAGCTGCTAGATAGCCTCAGGAATCAGTTTCATTCGTCCTGTAAAGAGATAGAAGAAATGTTAATATTTGTTGTATTATTCCAAAGAAACAATGACCAGAAAAAAAGACAATAAAATATTAACCAACTTACAACGTTTCCTCTGGATCTTATCAAGTGAACGTTAAGTTGAGATTGGTGGAGGAAACGTTGGAGTTGGTTAACATTTTACTGTCTGTTTTTCAGCCATACTTTCATTGGAATATTATAAATTTAACATGCAGTTTAATTTATTGTAATTTTTTGTATTTACCAAATATTGGCAGTTGACTCTGTCATCAAAGTTTTACAATTTTCAATAATGGACATACTTATATAACATTGTGACAGCGAAATTGACTTAATTTTAATAAAGATGTGCTAGTTTTACACTATTCCTCGTTATGATTATTATTATTGTATAATAAAAAAGTCCTGACTTTGTTGAAGAGTTCAGGGGACCGCCATATTCTTCACATCACCCGAAGAAAATGGCGGGGCGAGCCATCGAAACACTGCGGCAAACAAACGTCACAACCCTGCTGGAATCCCGAGAATTCCTCAACCTTACAGTTACACCGGGAAAACCTACGATCCCTACGTCCTGACTTGTTCCGCGTACATAATTGTCAGACTCCCGTCAACGCATGTTTTTGTGCTTTCTGTTAATGAGTCAAGTGATTAACATTAACAATGACCCTGGACAGTTCAAATTTATGCTAACGATGAAGACAGGGGTAATTTTCAAATCTACAACTAGACTGAACAAACATTTAAAGTCCTTAAATTACAATAACTGATATGTAGCAAATGGGGGATGTTTATCAAGAAGGAGAGAACAATACCATATTAATAGGCTCTAAAAGACAAAAATATATAAATTCATACGATTGGCAGTCAATTTGGACGTCATTTTGTTTTTATAAATTAAAAATAAAAATATATGTATTTAAACATATAAAAGGATCAGGAATTTACTGAAGATTTCTAGTCATTTTCTCCTCAATGTTAGTTACAGGCTTTCCTCCTCGCAGTTAGTTCAAAACTGTTTTATCTGTTTTTATCTTATCATTGGTCCTGAGAATAACACTATTGTTGCAATATGAAGAATATTGTAAGCGATCTACTCCCAATCATCGTATCTTTCTCCGAAATCTTTTTTATACTAGTATGGTTTTGTTTTTGGAAGTACAGAGGTACGTGTTAATTTAGTTTGCCTATGTACTAAATATCTCCGTAAAACCGAAGCCGTTCCTGACCCTGCAAGCTGCCAAAGTTTCACTCAAATGATTGACAATTGTCAATAAATACAATACAATATATTAAAAATTCAGAACAAGGGAATGTACCAAATGGTCGACCTACCAGATGCAGGTTTGTTGTGATCGTGTACCTCATTTATAATTTTTGGAGGATTAATTTTTCATGTTGGCCTTAACACCACATACAGTGCGCATCAAAGGAACAAGAATTTTCTTTCGAAATTAAAGCGCGGCGCTGGGAAGCTGATTCTTGGGAGGTACAGTTTTTTTAATTCGACCACGCAGGGGGTGTTGGGAGGAGCTGAAAAGGTCAGCGCAGATGTGGGAGTTTGCAAGGAGACAACAGGGTAATTTGGTTGACGAAAATTGAAGAGAGAGAGAGGAGATTGAGTTTGGTAAGAGTTACAGATAAAAAATGCGCTGAATGTGGACGAGTTGGCAAAAACTGCAGGGGAAACGGACTGGACGATTGGGGATGAGATGTAAGTAAAAAAAGATATGAATTATGACTTGCTATGGGAGACAAGAGAAGACGAAACGCCACTCGCCATCTCCCGATGACACAGGTTGAAGTTCACGAAAGTAAATTCTGAGCTTTTCTCTTATTACGACCTAAAAAAATTTTTTTTTTAGGGCTACATGAGGGTGATCCACATTGGGCAACTCCCCTTGAATAGCGTAGGAAGGGATTTGAAAGGGGGGATGCGCAAGGGTAGAGGAAGGTAGCCAAGGGTTAACTAGGGCCCCCGGGCTATAGTTTAAGGATCCTACCTGGCATTCGCCTAAAGAAATGCAGGGAAAACCTTAGAAAAACCTGCATCGGGTAGGTCGGGCATTGGGTACTTGTCCCACGCCCTTCCGATAGCGGGAGAGGAGTTTTCTGTGGGGACGCACTATTCCCTTCTCCGTGCCTCGACCAGTTTAGGAGGCAGCTGGCCGACTATTCCAATGGGAATAGCGGACAACTCTTACCGTATGCCCAAGGTCTGCGACCCCGGAACATACACCTCTCAAAACAGGCCGAGGCGCCTCGGCTTGTGGGAACCTTAGTTCAAAAACGGAGAGGAAAAGGCATACCCAAAGGTAGCCCCTTCGTATCTCTCCTAAAAGGTTCTGCCTGCGAGAGAACATCCCTCGCAGGCTACCCTCTTGTCCGACCCGACCTAAAAAAAAATTAATTTGTCACTTTATGCTTGTTAGTTTCGTATTGAACATTGAGATATTTCGTATTTTATAGTGTATAGGCGGATGAATTGTTTAATATTTTGGCAATATAGATTTGTAAATCATATAAGTTTTGTGTTACTAAATTCAAGTCATTTTTTTTAAAAAAAATTAAGTATAAGTTAAAATAATTCTATTTTCTAATAAGAAAGTTAGCCAAATACAGACAAAATAGTGATAATATAAATATCACACAACGGTTCTGGGATCCTTGTTCCTTTCACCAAGTGCTAAGAAGAACCTAGAGTGGCGCAACTGCACTCGCCAGTTGACAAAACTCAAAAGGATTTCGTTATTATATTTACATGTGTGAGTCTCATTAAACAACCTGACCACAAAGGTTTTTCTAGGGATTTCCCTGCATAATTTATAAGTTAATTTCCGGGTAGGATCCTTAAAACTACAGCCCTAGTTAACCCTTCACTATCTTGTTATCCCTTCCAAACCCCTTTTCAGTCTCTCTCCTACGCTATAAAGGGGGTATGGTCACTGTGGATTACCCTATACATAGCCTGTCTACACACACTTCTTAAAAGAGCATTGCGTCAAGCCAAATTATGTATATATACTAGCTGAGTGCCTGGCGTTGCGCGGGTATTTTATGTAAATTAACCCGGAGTAGGAATTGATTCGACACTAACCTCTTGGTAAACGTTGAATTTAACCTGCATCAATAGCGCCAGTGTTATAAAATTTACCCGTTTACGGTTCCCTCCCTGACCTAACCCCCTCGGCATCTAACTTCAAATAAACCACGACGATGACTGACTATTCTGGAATCCTCCTACTACATAAAATAAAAGTTTCTAAAAAATCACGACGAATTAAAACAGTAAAAATAGTTGTAAACTTAATAAAGTCTAAAACTATTCCAGATTAAAGGACTAAAGAAATAAAACTTTACCTTAATGTACATACAATAAAAATTCAGCCGGTACCTTAAGAGGGTCCGAACTACTCCGGGTACCCACGTTCCCCTCGCCGTGGAGGAACATAAAATTTCATTAACTACCATGGTTATTGTCAGAATTAAAATCCGCGACTCTTATAACCCCGGAATCAACAGTCATATCGGTATTTTTTTCATTACTTTTTATGTAAACCCTTCCACCACCACCCGTACGGTAAGGGTACTTCCCCCTCTTGACTTTTGAAATTGAAATTAGACACTTAGAAATTCTAGAGTGACACAATTAAATTAAGCGACTCCGACAGCGTTTTATTCGACGCTAATAATAGTCGTTTTGGAATGTTTTTAGATTCCACCCCCTCCACCTCTTAAGTCCTCAGTGTTTATTTCTGGATCGTAAGTAACATGCATATAAATTTTGGTATAAATTGGTCTACACATTTAAGATTTTAAACGTAAAATTGCTTCACCTGCACTCCTAGCGGCTGAGCTACACATTAACCAGTACGATAAATGACGGAATTAAACTCAGTGACTTCCATAACCCAAAATTCAACACCAGACTTAATTCTTAACTCATTACTTTTAGATAACGACATCTCATCCTCATCCTCCTCCACCCCCACACCTAGAGTCTGAACTACAATTTAAATGGCATAAATAATGTCAGAATTAAAGTAATTGACATTTATAACCATGGATTTGAAACTTATCTCGGTTGTTTCACGTTATTTTTAAGAAATATCCCTCCAAACCCTCCCTTATTGGTGCTTTAAGGGGTTGAAATTATACACTAAATACATCTAGATGGAAAATATTCATCAGATAGATACGAAAAGGTAACTGAAAACGATAATATAGCATGTTTTTAAATTCCCCCCCCCCCCCTCGGTCGCCCTTGGGAGTTGTCCAACGCTTCGAAAGGCAGACATAAACCTTTGCGGGGGTGCGAACAACAACTCATTTAAGTTTAATTGCAATCGGATGAATGGTTTAGGAGTGTATGTATATATATTAACAAGAACAAGTGATGTGAATTTAATTTTTTAGTGCTATGCAAGGTAATAAATGTGAATTATGAGGTAAAACTACCAATTTAAGTGCCGTCAGCCTACTTGAACGATGTAGCCTGTCTCTCATATATTTGTACTTCCGATTTTAGTAATCCCACTTCTATTATTGTCAAAATAACGCAATAAATACGATTTTTTAAATTATATTCATAAGTTCAATGGAATCACTTGCCATCCTTAGAACTTTGTCGGTTCATTCGCATTTCACTAATCTTTTCGAGCACCCTATACTTTTTCCATCATTTCTCATATTAGTCGTATTGCAATCAGTTATTAAACTTCCAAACATAGATCTTACAACACTTATTACCCATGTGAATTCATTTCACTTCAGTTTGTTCTCCAATAGTTTTGTGTCTTGCGTTTTGTTGTTCCATCTTCTAGTTTAAATGACAGTACGATCAATTACTATCTTCTTACTCATTATACGACCTGTCTTTGAGAATATCAGGACATTGCCCTAGTTTTATATATGTTTTGTAAGAAAGTTTAATGTACAATTCAACGCGTTATATCTTCAAAAAGCTATCACATACTGATCAACATAAGATATAATTGTGGCTAACAATAAACCTCATATGCACGTATTACTTAACATGTTGACTGCCTCGGCTCTTTACACGACCCCGTTCTAAAAAGACAATTTGATTTAATCATATTATACTTCTAAAAACTCATAAAACAGAGTAATAATCAAAAAGTATATAGTATGTTTTTTTAAAAAAAAATCTTACGAATTATCTTTTAGAATTTGTGCCAAAGCTAGAAAACGTGGAGAAACGCGTTATTTCTGTTCAATATGTGAAGAGAAGCCAGTTTTTAAAAACCTTTGCGTGGAAGATTGTTTTAAAAATTATCACAAACAATCAAAATATTCTTTTTTATATACTTTGTTTGGTTATATTTTCTGTTCATTTATTAATAAATTCTTCCCTTAGGCTATCTTTTCAGTTTTACAATAATATTCTGTGAATTTAATCGTAGCGGCACGATTATGGCAAGTAAAGAAACTACGTGTTAACTCATAGTTGGCGTCCTAGCCAAGAACGCAAACTACGAGTTGTCTCGTAGTTAGCAGTCAACGTTCCGGAAGTATCAGATTTAATTTCTCCATTTTAATCCGACGAGCAATGAGTTGGTCTTTAGTTCTCAGTATTTCATCAAGTGAATGTATCGTCGTTAGCGACGCAGGTGTATTTTTATACTTCGATGTCCTGATTCCTAAGTTTGGTGACCTTTTAAAGTGGATCAATGAACAGCCTAGTTAATCACATATTTCTCATCTGTGATTTCGAATCAAGAGTTCTCTTGTATTCCACCGCTGCAAGAACAGGGAAGTACAGTGTCTTGACTAACATATAATTAGTTTTACGTGAAATTCATTTTATTTTTTCAACTTACCTGAAAACTTTCCTATTTTATCACGTGGCTGTGTCCCCTATCTTGAAGGTGGAGAAGGGCGAATGTGTGACTCACGAGTCCTTGTCTCTGCCCAGGAAGGCCGCACGTTCCCTCACGTCCATTGTCAACTCTCTGGTTACTTTTACTATTATTAATGCCCTACTTTAGTCACCACGACGGGGCGTGAAAATGTCTCTTTTACTTACACAATTCACCCGTATGTCAAATTGGTCTATTTTAATTTTAATAGGAAAAAATATTTTCAGTTCGTACAGTGCATATGTTTCTATGATCAAAGAATTCTATATGAAATAACACATAACGCGTCAATACACTGCCGCTATTAATTCGTGCATAGGCAACCCGCATTTCAACCCTATTCCTTCTTGAATGATGCTCTATTTCAAGAAACGTTATAATACTAATATAAGCTATAATGGCCAAAAGTCAGAATATATTAAAATTTATATTTAACTAGAAAATGTTTCCTCTCTAAGTTCAGGGATATCTTCAGTTGTATATAATTAACAAAATATGATGTCTTCTTCCAACAACTTTCTGCGCCTTTTAAGTTTTGGTAAAAGGCATCTTTTTCTGTTAAATAGTTTATATAAATACACATTATAGTTTGTTAATTATATACGACTAGAAACGTTTTGTATTTAAATATAAATTTTAAATTCAGTAAATTCTGACTTTTAGCCATTATACACTAATTATATTAATATTTAATACAGGTCGGATTAAGTTCCTATTTTTATTTATAAACTCTATAATGCTTCAATATTGAAAGAATTTACAGAATCTTGCGTAGATGTTACTTCAGATAACCTCAGTAATGACATTTCTTTTCGCCGAAGAATGCTTGAATATTTAAACAATTAAATTTTTTTTATATCTGGATATGATGGTTGTAATGATATCATTGCTTGACTAATAAGCGTTGCATTAAAAAAATTACTGTTTTGTAAAGTAAACCTGTCAATCATTATTTTTAAGTGATCACAAAGATATTATTGCTGCAATATACTAAAGTTGTTAGCACGCGTTGATTTTCAAAGCGGCCAGTATACCAGATATTAATAAACATTCTACATTTAATGAAGATTTTTTTAATATTATGAGAAATTACAGTAATTAACCTAGTATGTTATTATATTAAAACCATAAGAATTTAACAATAAGTCAATCAAAGCTGTCGCAAAATATGATTCGTCAGAGGGATGTACATACAATAAATTTGATATATGCTACACTTTTTATAATAGTAAAACATTTAGGGAAAACTTAATTTTTTGGATGGTCATAGATTCAAATAACAAGATTTTTACCAATATTTATCAAAATCTACATATTCAGAAATTGTTCTTAATGACATAATAAATAATCCCTTTTCTCACATCGACATATATAATCTGATAAAAAAAGGTAGTCAAAGAATTTCAACGTTAGTATCCTAAAGATAATTTTGACAAAAATTGTTAATATCATTTCACTAAATTATTATCAATTACAATTTATTTACAAATATATAAAAATTAGATTAATTAAAATTAAGTGCAATTCTAACAACTTGCCCGTTAAAAATCATAAGAATAAATTGTTTATATAGTACTACCCTTTTTTGAAAACATAAATATAAATTTAATGACTTATTTGGCAATCGGGTTACTTTTACAACTTCCAAAAATTTAAATGTAGTCGAAAATATTAAATAAAACATCAATTTATTGGTAAACATAATGATATTTACAAAATCAATTGTTTATATTGCAATACTTGCAATATCGGTCAAACGAAAAGCCATTAAAAAACTCAAACTAATGAACATAAAAACAAATTGAAATTTAACGCCCAATATTATTCAGTTGTGTCCCAACATATTTATTTAAAATAAATATTGAGATTCTCACAATGTACAGATTTTAGATGAAGATTTTAAATAGTTATTCCAGATAGATGAGCGTAATACTGCGTAATATTGCGTAATAGATCAAACGATGTAGCTATTAATGTAAAAAATGTTACTGATGACTAATTGAATTATGATTAATTGCTCTTGTAATCCATTTATGATATTATAAGTTTTTTTTTCATTTTTATATTAAATTTAACAATACCCTAAACAACTGTAAATATAATATTCCTTTCTGATACAACTTGTGTGCAAATCGCAGCTTGCAAATTTATTTTCCTTTAAATTTCATGTAATTCATTGTAAGTAATGTTCTATAATTTTTTACATGCTTGCATTATAAATTATTATGTTTGTAATATTTTGTTTTCTTGGAATTTTTATATTACGTATTTGAATTCATATAGTTTAATTTAGTTTTACGAGGCACCAAATATTGGTATGAAACGTTTTGTTTGTTTTAATATTTACTATATTAAAATGGCACAAATTTTTATTCATAATAAATTTTTGGCTTTATAGGCTGATGTTTTTTTCATTTATTTAAAGACGTCATATGAATAAATATAACTGTAAAAAAAATTCACATAGATAACTATTTAGACCTAATACCACATTTAACCCGCTTTAAACCCCGAGAATGTTTTATTCATAATGGAAAGTATTTTAGTTAATGTATAAAAATTTTTTTTACTGTACACACAAGAAAGTAACAATATTTCGAAACGTATGTGGTTACGGCTCGGACGGAATTTAGTAATGGCATATCGACATCGTTGAACAATGAATCAACATTCTCCGGGGGATTCCCAAGTTATCATTCCTCAGATGGCAGCAAGGCGATAAAGAACAGCAAACGACGCTGCATTCCTTTAAACAACACGGCGATACAAGGCGTAGGTTGTAAAAACCAGATAAACGAAGCTGGCATTGCAGAAAATGACTTTCCACGAGGAAAATTTCTTGAGATCTTCCAAAGTGCGTAACAAAAAATATTAATTTCATTTCTAGCAGAATGATAAATGACTTGGATTTATTAAAAAGGCATTAATTTAATCAATATGAGTAAATAACTTCCAAAGTTTAAATATTGAGCAACAATGGCTTCGTAATTGATGGAACTTTTTATACAGGCCTAAGTATTTGGTATAAACTAATATCTTGCTGGAGTTCTCTTATATTCGAGTAAATGTGAAGAAACTTGTTTCTTTAATTAATGACACCATTTCTTCTTTTCATGTACGACGTGAATCGACGTACGTAATTCTGCGGAACTACATTCTGCACGGAAGCTACAAGTAACAGAAGATCTTTTTTTGTGTCGCAATTTCAGTTTAATTTACATGTAAATTATGTTAAGAGATTAATCACTGTTTCAACGACAAATTGTTAATGCACACGTATAACTAAAGTGTCGTGTTATTTTACATTAAGCTAATTTTATAAATTTATGTAGGACATAGAGTATATTATTATAATATAAATTTAATTTCTATTTATAATTTTGTAACTATTTATTCGCGTATCCTATTTCCTCTTTCAAGGACTTAATTAATAATTAATAATTAATATAAAATAAATCCAAGATTGGAATTAAAACAATTAAAATATGAAACGTCTATGTTAAAAGTATAAGAATTAGATAAATAAATAGCCAAATCACAGACAAAAACAGGTTGTAAAATAAATAGCACATAACCTTTTTTGCAGTTCTTGTTGCTTTCGTCAAGTTTTTCAAAACGCAAGAGCCGGAAGAATGACACAAACAAAGGGACAAAAGTGAAAACGATAAGGGATCTTAGTCAATGGTTACTTTAAAAGTATCAGTTTGTACGTTTATAGCACTGATGTTTAATTTAATATGAATAATTTATGTTATTCTAAAACAGTATCTTTTATCTACATCTAACATTTTAGCATTTTTGCTATTTAAATGAATGTTTGTAATTGACATTTGGACAATGCATATTATTTATCATTGGGAAGTTTGATATTGGTAATGTGTTCTTCGTTACGGGTATTAAGTGCTCGTTTTGTTTGCCCAATGTAGCAGGAATTACAATTAGAGGAAGAGATTTTGTAAACCACTCGAAGTTTTCTTTAGGTGTCAAGCGGCTCCTTGTAGGTTTTTTTTTATCAAGAAAGAGATGGTATTATTAGTAGATCTTTAAGCGATATATTCGACATTATTTAAAAATTTGGGCGAACTTATGATGTAATAATTTTTAATAATGAGGGAGAACGAGAAAAACTTTGGCAGTGGAGTATTAGATTTTGTTCAATATAATGTTTATGTGTTTATTCATAAAAATTAACGTGTATTCATTAAAAATTAAAATTCTACACACAATATTTATGATGTGCTCATGGAATTTTGAATTACAAAGTAATATAGTTATTTAATTTTAGCTTTCCTTTTGACTTCATTCAGCTGGTTTGTGCGGTGTGACGTTCTTACAGCTCTTTCCTTTCTTGAATCACCTGACGAAAGCATCAAGGATTGCAGAAACGTTGTGTGGTATTTATTTAGTATTAATTTTTTTCTGTTATTTGGATATTTATCTTTCTAATTAATATTGAACGGATAATGTTCGCAAACATCAATTGCAAATAAAAAATATAAAGTAATTTTGGAATTAATTTTTTTCTTTGAACTTCATAACATGTTTATTATTTTAAATTATATCTTCTAATACTTATCAGAATATCTTTGTTAACTTCAACTCTAAACTGCTTAACGAGTTTCAAATTGTTAATATTACTGTAATTAAGCTAAACAACTTGGATAAGCTACTCGATTTAGCAGTTAATACACAAACTTGAATATCTAGTACTATACCGCACAATAAATTAATTTGTGTAAGTGAGCATGGATGTAATAGTGTGAGATGCCGTCACTCAACGTTACAGAGTCGCTTTAGCCTTCTCTGCATTATATATTTTTTTATTGACAAATTAATTAAAAATGAATTGTAAATTTCACAAACCCACCAATGACTTCGACTTCAAAGAAGTCATTTACATAATCTCCTTATAAACGACGTTTACTTTAAATATGATTTGTTTATAGACATTGCAAATTGGGGTTTTTACCGTAAACTATCTACGCCTTAAAACGAACGGTAATCCAGTCTCCGAGGAAGCCAAGTCAATTCTGACAATTAGTACTGCAAAACCTTCCGTCTACAGTAAGTGCTAGAGCCTCTATCGCGTAGTTTCTTAAACATTAATCATTTCCCATTATGTAGATCTCAATTTTTTAATGTTCAAAACAGCCTTATATTTTAAGCAAACATTCCAGACTTATGTATGCCTTCCGAAATAACCAGAGCTTACCCGTATATACAAATTCCGAGTATTGAGTCGCAGAAGTTTTCAATAAAGATAATGACCAAACAGACAGAAAAGATTTAACAATTGGCAATACAATTAACATAATTAGAACAAGATAATAACACTACGTTTCGTCCCTAAATTGGAAACTTTATATGTAGAACAATAGTTCATAACAAAATAATTTGTTACATCCTTGATTGATTGGTTGTGATATAACATTTTTTTCAATGATGTTGGATATTATGATAAATGTTTTTGTATACACTTATTTTCAATTATTAGGTTCCAAAATTAATTTAATATTAATTTAACATTTTAAAATGCATGGTCTGGCTGTCATGCCTGTTGTAACAAAAAATTAAATGTCACATAAATATCAATACATAAGTTTTGATTTATGCGAAATTCGAGTCGCTTTAATTTTTCTATTTAGTAAATCTGTTTTCCTTCAGGGGGAAGACAAAAATAAAATTTTGCCGTCTCGGCAAATATTATACACGAAATAAGTAATATTGGACTGTGGTAGATACTATTACTTAAAAATAAAACCTTTGAACCGTTTAATACATTTTTTTAGTCAGCTTGAGAGATTTGGCCTCATAATAATTTTCTATTCAGAATTAAGATATGAAAAATGTCACGAATTATAAAGTAGAAATCTATTACGTAATAGTGTACTTGGCTAGTTTTTAAAAATTAGATGGCTTATACAACGGTATGTACAACATATTACGTTATAGATAACTCGATCAGAACCTCTATTTTATCACATTGTGTAATTCATTATGTTTTTCATATTTGGTTCTGAATGATTATGACAGTGTCCAAAGCTCTCAAACTGATATAATAAAAATATTATCGGACACAGCTGAAATGTTTTATTTGTATGAATGAGTAATATCGTAGAAGGTATTCTCGGATTTAAGAAGGTATAGAATAATAATGTCCATTCCGTGCTTTTAGCCCCATGGAGTAGAAACAAACGTTTGTAAGGGTTGCAGACTCGTACCTACGCTCTCTGAATCCAAAACGAGGCTGTTCTTTCGTCTCTTACCCATTCCCCTAAGTCTAATTTTTATTCTCTCTGTCCTCCAATCTCTATCCAAACAATGGAATAACTAAAGTTTCTTTGAATGTAACTCGCCATTTTCGTTATATAATGAAAGCGGGAAAATGTTTACATAAAATTTCTTCTTGATGTTACACGATGATCAGCGTGTTCCAGGCTGTAGTGGACAGCGGTCAAGGGCGAAGATGGGCGTCTCCAACTCCTCGTTACGCAACGACAGCCTCTGGTCCACTTTCGTGCAGGAAAAGGGAACCCAATTCGCTCCAATAGCCACGGTTGTTGCTCCAGGCGTTGAAGGTCACGTTCTTCGGTGACTAACACCTGCACTATAGCTACTTCTGGACTTTTACATCTGATTGAAAATTAATAATATGAAAGATACAGACAAAATAAGTGATGATATAAATACCACACAGCGTTTACGGGATCCTTGTCCCAGGCTTTTGAATTTTGTCAATTGACGAGTGCAGTCGTGTCGCTCTAGACTCTTCTTGGCACCTGAAGGAACGAACAAGGATCCCAGAAACGTTGTGTGGTATTATCACTTCTTTTGTTTGTATTCGGCTATCTTTCTTATTCTTATTGTTTAATTTAGTTATCACTACATCCAACTCCGCCAGAGTTAACGAAAAATAAATAATACGGTGTTGGGATAGTACTTAAAACATATAAGAATTTAAATTGTGTTAAAAATTCTAAAGTTGATTCACAAAATGTAGAGAAACACAATGTAATATACAAAATTAAGTTTTGGGATTGTTAAGCCTGTTATATGGGTCAGACTAAACGAAAGCTTCGAACTAGAATTCAAGAACATTTTGATAATTCAAGACAACCGTCAGATAAACAATCCGGTCTAAATAAACAACATGTATACATAAATAATCATAAAATTGATTTGATTAATACAAAAATTTAAATGTTGAAAGCAATTTTTATCCACAAAGCGACTTTTTAAGTCAGCAAAAGCTTAATGATTGATAAAATACTTTTCCTAGCTATTGATATGATGTATATATTGTAATACCCAGTTAAGAAGGACATAAATTTTTTTCTTATTTCATCAGATTTGTTTACCAACTAAGACTGGGGATTCTTGAGTGGTTCGTATAAAAAAAGAGAATAATAAAATGATGGATAAGCGGCTCTTAGAGAAGGGGAGGACTATAATTGGACGTTTAGTGGCTCTTAGAGCTAATAATTTGACAGACATCGGGACGAAACCCTAAAGCATAATGACAGAAGTTTTGTGGACACACAATTATATTAAAAGGAAATGTTTATTTTAATTGTATTGAGGGGCTCTCGGAGCATGAGAAAGCCAACAGTTGGTGTTTGTTTGGCGAACGTGGAAACTCAAAAACTGTGAAAAAAAGGAATATTCTGGAGAGGGGGAAGTACATAGAAAAGTTAGTGTGGTGTCAGAGTTGGGAGGAGATGGACGTAGGAGTTGAAATGTAGACCGCAAAGGAGGAGGACGTGGAGGCGGTGATAAATATTCGGTTAAATTGAATGGTGGCCGTGCCTAAAAATAAAAAATAAACATTTTAGTCCATGCAAGCTGTCGAAAAGGATAAAGTGAACGTGTCTGTGAAGCGTGTGTAAACGTCTGTGCTCAGAAGGGCATTGTAGAGTAAAGTGCATTCCTGAAAAACCCAAATAAAATTGTAAGTAGACATTCAGTAATAAATTCTGTAAATTGTTAAATAAGGGTAATCAGTCAGATTTCGTTTCATTTCGGTTTCTCATTTTATTTTAACTGCATTGTTTAAATTGTAAATTTTGTGTTCCGTTTCCTTATCAACTCAGTAAAGACCCTGGGGTACAGAGTCTGATTTATAAAATATAACTAGATTATTAGTGTAATTTAATTGTTGAGGTAAAATTATATAAAAAAATATACAGTGTTTTTCTTGAGTTGTATTCTAAATTAATAAAATTTTTTTGTTTATAATATTTAATAACTTTTAATTTAAATTCCTATAATCATAATTATCTAAAGTTTGGGTATTCAGTAGGAGCAAATTAATTAATTTTCAAGTTTCAAAATAAAATTAAAAAAAATAATTATCGATAAAAGGGGTATTACACTATATATATATATATATATATATGTTGTAACATATTTATTTGATGTTGTTGGATTATTGTCTTTGTCGGCGTCCTCTTGTCGCACCGTACATTGTTTGTTATTGTGTTGTGGAAGGCGCGCGCAAGCTGTAAAGGCAGTTGCCACGTTGGTCGCGTCGGGGATAGAGCTGAAAATATTGGAGCATAAAAGTATTGAAAATGAAGTTTGTCTTCGAGAATTAATGACCACTCCCTGAAGAAATGTACATGTCATTGCCCTATAAATATATTGCATATAAATAATTGATTTGGTAATTTCATATTAAAAAATTACCTTTCGCAAATGAAGGACAATTGAATCGCCACGTCGAGGCGTCAATTTGTAGTAATTTAAATATTAAAATGATAGGATGTTTTAATAAGAATCAAGATTTTAAAATTATTAACGCACAAACATAAATTAACATAAGTTATTTAAGCTAATAAATTTTAATTTACATTATCAATTAATCTTTTACAATAAAATGACTATATCTCAGGGTCGTTTACTGGGTCTTTAATAAAGAAATACTAGTTAACATTTAAATTTTATCAAGCTATCGTGGACATAATTAATCAATAGATTAATACAATGCAAAAACATAAAATATGAACATTAAATTCTGAACCAAATTCGAAATCTGCCGATAATATCTTTACTTAGATTTTCCAGATAGTAATTCTGTGAAATTTTACCTTACTGTCTCTGGTACTCAAGGAAATTGTCTCGTTCGTACACACACACTTATTGCACTTTATAGACAGGCTATTTTTATCCACTGACTCTAATTAACACTTTTAGTTTTTCAAAGGTTGGTTCACTGTTCGTTTAAAAAATCCTATTATCTCGTTCCGAAGATTGTTAACTGCTGGATGCAGTTTCCTGAGTTCCCAAAATTGACGAACGTGGTCTGAATCGAGAATACAATAATTTAGACACAGCGCTCTAAATATTTATCTCACAGACTGCAACTTGTAAAAATGTTCTGTTTTAACTGTTGTTACATGTATCCAGGCACTTTCAGGATTTTATACTTTCCGTCTGTCCACTGCTATATTTCTGCGAAGACTTTACTGGAGCTCGCCTCCCCACAGACTGCTATGCGCGTCTAGCGAACCAACCTCTACAATTGCATTCTTGTCACAATCTTGTACGACTTGTGTGTTTTATGCCGCTAACAATGCGTGTGAAAACTTTTGTTTATTAATTAATTATTTCCTTTTAATTACCACTATATATATTGTAATAATTAAATATTACAAATATGCATGTGGCGTTTCTAAATGAAAGAACTTAAGTGAAAACTATTAAACAAGATTTATTAACAATTTTAAAACAAGTATAAAAGACACAAAATATTTGGGATCTCAGGGTCTTGAACTGGGTTTGATAAATGGCAGAATTTATATAATCAAAATTACATTTACTTTTTATGAAAATCAATGCGTCTGAACATGGACGAAATTTGTTGCGGAAGAAATAATACTAAAGATTGAATTTAAACAATTTTAATTTTTATCAAGAAATAAAGAGTGATCTGAATAATTAAAGATCTCATTTTATCGATAATTAAATAATTAAAGAACGATCTGACTTTTACCTTTGAAACACGGTTTACAAATTATTTTAAAGTTTTTCTCTACTTACGGCCGCCCAGGTGTCTTTTTAGCTTTTCGTGCACAATTTTGGGGACATCACTGATTCTAAGTTCTCACAGACACTAAATGTTCACAGGATCTAATTGGCGTTGTTTGTTAGTTGGTTTATCACAAATTAGTTGGTTCTCGATGCTTTACTGCAACCTGGTTTTGTAGATCTCGTGACTTTAGTTGAAAATGGACTTCATTGGTTTGTCTATGGCCAGCATGATGAATCTACGCTCGACCACCGAATACACACTAGTTGCTCTGTCTCCTTCCCGACTGAATATTGCTTTACTTTTTAATATTTGAAAGCATGTTTGTGACAGGACCACATTCTTTCGTTTTGACTGCTGACTGTAAAACTTTTCGTCTGATCTATTCGCTGTCTGCTGCCCGACTGAACTGTTCGTTTCGTAAATTTTGAGCGCGTAAAAAAACCCTCTCGACCGATCAACAATGCTTTCTTTGCCTTGCCGGTTTGTTGCGGCGTCCGCTCTATATCCACTAATAATGAGTCCTCTACAATTCAACTTTTCAATTAGAACAATGCCTTAATTACCAATTACTACAATATATACATATATAATTATATCCGTAGTTAAATTATTTATGGACGATATGTCTCTTAATGCTAAATTTTAAGAGTTATAATTCCTTAAATATTCAATATATATTGTAATGCCAATTAATTAGGCCATTAATTGTTTGGACATAAAATATGAATTATTTGAGAAATCCATTATAGCGGTCTCATCGAACAAAGCGACAATGGAAAAGCAAGCTCAGCCGTTTTTGTTGAAAAGTCAAAATGGCGTTTTGCGCGCATGAAAGTCGAGCAGTTTACATCTATAGCCAGCCAGGAAAAGAAGTCAGTTTTTTACGTCTACAGCCAGCTAGGATAGAATTGTTAGATCGGATGAAGTTTTTCTGGTGAGCAGCAAAGAGCGGAATAGTAAAGTTAACAGTTTAAGTCTACAGAAAGAAGCTAAAGAAAAGTGAGTTCGCTCCGAAAGAACAAACGGTTAAAACAAATCTTCAAGGAGCTACGTTGCAGTTTAAGTCCAAATCAGTAAAAGATTAATAAATCTACGAATCATAGGATTCCTGTAAGGCAAGCAGACATCAGATAGCTGACATTCAGGAGGATCATCAGAGTTCCTGGGACCCTATCAATTTTGACTTCAATAGTGTAAAATCTGTGAGTCGATGTTTAGAATCAGTGTGTAATATAATAGTCTACACGTGCCCTCTTATCATAACGTCTCTTCAGCATAGCGGACCTAAGAGGGCGCAGCTGCATGAACGCTGATGCAGTTAAAGACATCACTTTAGATATAGTGAGTAACGATACGCACCACAACATAAATCTTCACCCCTTCCGCCTAGGCAGCTGTGAAAACGCTGCGTCTAATGAAGTCAGCATTTTAAGTGCCTTATGCAGACATGCACACGACAGCAGAAATCTTCCACCCTGTAAGAGTTCTCATTGGAGACTTAAAATCATCAGGGAGGGGGAAAGGAGTCTTCGAATTGTTCAGAGCTTCTTGGGAACGACAGTCGTGATCCAACCTCCAGACGGGTCGGTGGCTCCTGGTGCTATCCGCCAGTTTGTCTTACTTTATTTTATTTCTAACTATTAAATCTCTTTATTCTTCATCAACTCTTATTTGACTGAAGTGCAGCGAAACACCAACCACTACGCCTAGGTTCAATTAGTTGAATCCGAACCCTCACGTTACCGACTTTCCTATTTCCTGTTCTTAATTCTTCCTTTATCATCTAGATCGGTAGCCAGGTGAGCTAACGGAGGTATAGCTCGGTTGGTGAACGATCTATCTCGACTTCCCATTTCCAACTGCTGGAATGTTACATGTTCACAGTGGTGGGATGTTACATGGTGGCAGTTTGGGATGTTACAAGTGTATAATTTTGCAATAGTGTACTTCCGAAACAAAAAAGAATGCTGGTACCAGCTGGACAGTATGCAAGTAACAAAACAAAAACTAATGATTAATTGTAAACTTTAATTAAAGGATAAAGTCAGATTTAGTTCGCTTTTAATTGTCAATCAGAGTTAATTTCTTTACTTTTAATTTTTTTCTTTCGACATATTGTTTAGGTAAAATGTGAACTGTTTGTTACTAAGATTTTTAAATCAATTTGTTGTGTTCATTATCAAACCCAGTAGAGGCCCTGAGAGAGAGAAAGATCTCAAATTTTGTTGTAATTATCTTTATTGCCACAAAATAAATAAATATTTTGTTTGTTAATTTTTGATTATTATTTCATTTAATTAACGCCTTCCATTTAATTATTACCTAAATGGCGCTTCACGTGAGGTAAATTCTTCAAATTCATTAAATTAAACTAATTTAAATAAAGCCTAATCTTTTGATTATTACAATATCAATGAAATTCGTTAAGTTGGTCTATACGCCCAGTATGTATATGTGAACCCAATTTTATAAAAATAGTATAGACTTTTACGCAGTTAGGGGATACAAAAGTATTTCAACTTGTTTTTGTTTTATGATTAATAATTATACATACTGTCAACTTGGAGACTGATAACTTGCCCTAAAATATCTTAAAGTATTCAACTTGGTTTGCGGAAGTGCATTTGCCAATCTCCTGCCAGTAATTATGGCCACTTTTATGCAATACGAAAATTGCGTATTTTCTAAAGTAAGCTATAATAAGTGAACGGCAAAAGGTAAGATAATACTCAAAAGGTAATATGCAAAATATCCTTCGGAACGGATATGGAACCCGTATGTACTGATTTTTATGATTAACATCAGAGTTAATAGCTGAACTTTCAGATAAAAATTTGCAATACTTATAACAAGATAGAAGAACATTTAATTGTAAACAGAATACAAAATTTATAATTAGAAAAATAAATAGCCGAATAACAGGCAAATTGAAGTAGTTAAATAACCACACAGCGTTTTTGCTATCCTTGTTGGTTTAGGTAGGAGATTAAAAACGCAAGGGCTGTGACACCCAAACATATGCACAAACCAGATGACGAACTTATTTCCGTTATTTAGCTATTTATTTATCTAATTAATACATTTTTAACACAGACGTGTTATATTTCAATGACAAAATATATAATTTCTGAGTAAAATAGGATTATTTTTTAAATAGATCCTAAATTTGGACCATTACATGCGTGGTTAATTTAAATACAATACCCGAATCCGACCCGAATACTAATGTTACTAATATAGTGATTTTTGGTTCGTTTCCTGAAAAGATCAATTTATAGGTAATAAGAATCTCTAAACTCCGATATGCATCCATGTGGTCTGGTGCTATATCAAGTGTTCTTCTAAATAACTTTTACGTTACTCAGAGCGGTTATTACGCAATGAACAAGTAACATTCAGGTGGAATTAAATGAATAGTTAATTCACGAAGGCAACCAGTGTCACGTGTCTGGTGTTTCTCACGTTGAATTCCTGAACGACGCGCTTTGCCAGACAAGGTGCTGTACTTATAAAATAACCATTTTATGTTAAGATTAACCTTACTTGGCACCAAATCGTAACTAACAGTTTTGGTTTTAGGAATGACCATTGTTAAGCAATACAACGAGCATTACAAAAACCGCCAACAAAGAAGCTAATTTCGTTATTGTGCTGAAATCTATTGCATTTGTTGTTGTGAAACTGATGATTCCAGTGATAAAAAAGAACGACTGCGTATTAAATTTATAAATGGTTACATGAGACCACGTAATTAATTTCCAGTTTGTAACATACAAGTGGATTGGGAGATTTGAATTCCGTGAATTGAAACAGTTTACTCTTCCTCGGCGCTGCACTTAAACACTTCCACCGCTCTCGAGATAATTATATTGTCGTCATTAAGCTATTTTTCGCGGAAATGATCTGTCGATTGTGAAGGGGAGTGTACAAGTAGGTCTGATTAGCGTTGCTGGCGCGTAACAGCCTCACTATTTCATTCACTTTTATTATTCTCTTTACTATAACTCTCATAACATTCTGTTATTCCACAAAATGACACATTTCCTTTTTGTGTATCTCTTCTTTCTAGTGTTTTTTCTCTCTCTCCCACACACTTTCATATTTTCGCATTATATTAGTTAATAGTTTTATAACATAAGCCACAACTCTCTGGGTTTTTTGAACTAAATTTCCCACATGCAGAGGCACCTCGGTATGTTTTGAGAGGTGTATGTTCCGGGGTCTCAGACCTTGGGCATACGGTAAGAGTTATGCTCTATTCCTATTGGAATAGTCGGCTAGATGCCTTCTAAACTGGCCAAGGCATGGCGAGGGGTAAGCTGCGACCCCACAGCAAACCCCTCTCCCGCCATCGGAAGGGCGTGGGACAAGTACCAAATGCCCGACCTACCTGATGCAGGTTTTTATAGGTTTTTTCCTATATTACTTTTAGGCGAATGCCGGGTAGGATCCTTAAAATATAGCCCGGGGGCCCTAGTTACGCTTGGCTACCTTCCTCCACGCTTCCGCATCCCCCCTTTCAAATCCCTTTCTAATGCTATAAGAGGGGAGTTGCCATTATGTGGATTACCCTATACATAGCCTGTCTACACAAAAAAAAAACATAAGTCTGCAAGAGCTATTCTCTCTCCGTTTTTGAACTAAGGTTCCCACAAGCCGAGGACAGCAAACTCTTTTCCTTCTATCGGAAGTGTGTGGGACAAGTACCCAACGCCCGACCTACCTGATGCAGGATTTTCTAGGGTATTTCCTGCATTACTTTTAGGCGAATTGCCGGGTAGGATCCTTAAACCATAGCCCGGGGGCCCTAGTCAACCCTTGGCTACCTTGCTCTACCTTTCCGTATCCCCCCTTTCACTCCCTTTTCTATAAGAGGGCAGTTGGCCCTATGTGGATTACTTCAACATAGCCAGTCTACACCTTTTTAAAAAAAAAGAAAAGAAAGAAGCTTGTGAGAGTTGTTGTTAGCTCTCGCAGGCAGACCCTTATAGGAAAAACGTTAGAGGGCTAACTTTCGGAATGCCTTCTATCTGCTTTTGAACTAAGGTTCCCAAAAGCCGAGGTACTTCAGCCAGTTTTGAGAGGTGTATGTTTCGGGATCACAGACCTTGGGCATACGGTAAGAGTTGTCCGCTATTCCCATTGGAATAGTTGGCCAGCTGCCTCCTAAACTGGTCGAGGCACGGAGAAGAGAATGCTGCGTCCCCACAGCAAACTCCTCTCCCGCTATCGGAAGGGCGTGGAACTAGTACCCAATGCCCGACCTACCTGATGCAGGTTTTCCTAGGGTTTTTCCTGCATTTCTTTAGGCGAATGCCAGGTAGGATCCTTAAAATATAGCCCGGGGGCCCTAGTTAACCCTTGGCTACCTTCCTCCACCCTTCTGCATCCCCCCTTCAAATCCCTTTCCTATGCTATAAGAGGTGAGTTGCCACTACTTGGATTACCCTATACACCCAAAAAAAACAAAAATAACATAAAAATTAACAAGTTAACAATATCAACATTAACGTTAAAATTCGAATATAATAAAATTTAATTATATTAAATAAAAAATTGAGCTCAATTATTGGTTACATACAGACAGTATGGAATATTAAATGTTAAATTAATACATATCTCTTGGACCTCATCAGATTGGGTAACTATATTTAGTATGTCAACACCAAACTAAAATGAAAATATATTAAGATGAAAGTAACTCGAAATAGATATTTCTGAGTCCGTTTGTATCACTTTGGGCATTAATTGTATAACTGTACTATTTAAACAGAACAATTTCAGAAATAATTCTGGCACTATGCCTATTTTCAAAATCTAAACTCTCATTATTATTAAAAGCAATAGTGTGTTTATTTAAAGTTCAATGTTGTAATTCGACATGATATGACAGCTGTCAACCATTAGAATAAATTTTATATACTACAATGTGCTTCTCGTGACCATTTTTGCAATTATTTGCATAATTTTCAAATGATGTTGACGTTGAAAGACTTATATAAACTCCAGAAACTATTTTTTATAAATTGATAATAAGGAAGAACTATGAAAATCTTCGGTTGGGAGTTATTTAGGATGAAAGGAGATGGTTATGTAGTGTTTTTTTTATATGGAAATTGATGAAACCATTGGGATAGCCATTCGTAATCAAAATATTAACTACAGTTCTTAAATTAACGAAGAGAACAGATCGTTTCGATACAGCAATGGATCTATCAACCAAATTCTCTACCATAGCCTTTTTTTGATTGAAAGGATGATAATAAAAATTATTGGGGACTCTCCCTGAGTGGATGTTCCATATGAGTTGTAAGTTAAGACAGAATCATTAACTGAACCTATTAAGTCTAAAAAAATAAGAGAATTATTGGTATCCACATTAACATTAAAATACTAATATAATAAAATTTAATTATATTTAATAATATACAGACAGTACAAAAGGTTAAAAGTTAAAATAATACATTACAAAAAACAACATTTCTTTCATATATCGTGAACCTCATCAAATGTGGTAAACATTATGGTTGAAAAACATCAACAATATGGTTTATTTTGAAAGATTGCATAATACAAAAAATATCATCAATTTATTTATAATGACAAAGTTGTTGAACAAGAGTTCATGAGATCTCTCGTGACAATTTCAGTAAGGTAAAAAGTAGACTACCCATTGAAGCTCGCAAAGATTTTCCGACATTTTGATTGAAAGCCCATCTTCAGACAGTATGCACAAAGCGAGACAAAATAGTAGAGTGACGCATATTAATTAATATTATATTATTTTACACTAATCATTGGCGAATTAAATAAGTTTTATTAGAGAAGTTTCACTTTCGGTGAGTGACCGACCAAGCTCACTAAATTTCAAAATTTAAGTGTTTATGTTGTTTAGTTTTCTTCTACTTATAGTCTATTACTGATAGTGACAATTTTTACTCTAAAACAAATTTACGTCCATTGTTTACCGAGAATTAAAACCACCGCCGAAATTGATAAGTATGAACACAGTCACATTGTGGTTCCCATTGGGTTTTAAACATTTTTTTTCCAAGGAGAGGTAAGTCCTAATTTTACTTTCACGAGAAACTGTCGTAATGGATTTTAATATCGGCCAGGGTCTCCTTTCGCTCCAAGGGCGCCTTGTTTCAATGCCGTTCAACGACCAGAAACACGACAGACAGACCTTTGCCTTTTACGACACGTAGTCGTGCAATGTCCTGCAGTAGACCTCGTAGGGTCATTGTGGTGAACATGCACCCAGCGGATGTTAAAATACTTCTCTTTCGGAAAGTGGAAGCTGCGAAAACGCTTGGACAATTTCAATTTACACTTCGCAGCATAAATTGTGAACTCAACAGTATTGAACTAGGAATATAATCAGTATAATGTAGAAAAAAATGTGCATATTGAAGATTCTACTTTATATAGAATTTTTTTTTTTAGGGTAACAGGCTACATGAGGGTAATCGACATGGTGGCATGTCCTCTTTAATAGCATAGGAAGGGATTTGAAAGGGGGAATGCGGAAGGGTTAAGGGAGGTAGCCATTTTTTTTTGGTGCAGACAGGCTATGTATAGGATAATCCACATAGTGGCAACTCCCCTGTTATAGCATAGGAAAGGGATTTGAAAGGGGGGATGCGGAAGGGTAGAGGAAGGTAGCCAAGGGTTAACTAGGGCCCCCGGGCTATATTTTAAGCATCCTACCAGGCATTCGTTTAAAGAAATGCAGGGGAAACCCTAGAAAAACCTGCATCAGGTAGGTCGCGCATTGGGTACTTGTCCCACGCCCTTCCAATAGCGGGAGAGGAGTTTGCTGTGGGGACGCAGCATTCTCTTTTCCGAGCCTCGACCAGTTTAGAAGGCAGCTGGCCGACTATTCCAATGGGAATAGCGGACAACTCTTACCGTATACCCAAGGTTTGTGACTCCGGAACATACACCTCTCAGAACCTTGGCTTGTGGGAACCTTAGTTAAAAAACGGAGAGGAAAAGGCATACCCAAAGACAGCCCCTGCGTATCTCTCCTAAAAGGTTCTGCCTGCGAGAGGATTCTCTCGCAGGTTTGGGTACGGTCAGGAAAAGGCATCCCCAATATGGGCTTTAAGACAATAAATGAAAAATTTACGTATGAGAGAAAATAATGAATAAGAAAGATAGACAATTCACACAAATATGATAATAAAAATACCATACAACGTTTCTGGGATCCTTGTTTCTTTCGTCAGGTGCTTTTGAGTATTGTCAACTGACAAGTGCATATGTTAATTACGCACATTGATTTAAATAATCTGAATGCGAAGATTGAGATTGCATCTAGAAAACTAAATACTTGGTTCGCCGCCAATAAATTAACACTCAATGTACAGAAAATTAAGTTAGTTCCTTTTACAACAGACACCAACAACATCGTAACGGATAAGTTCTCAGATCATGCGACTTTCCTCGGCTTGCAGGTCGACAGTAAATTAAAATGGAACTTGCACATTGATCGCCTCGTGCACAAACTTAGTTCTGTTTGTTACTCATCGTGACTATTGATGCAACAAGTTGATACGAAAACTGCTGCACTAGTCTATTTTACCCACTTTTATTCGCATATGTGTTACGGTATTGCCAACTGGGGCAATTGTTCTCGTAGTGTGGATGTTTTCAAACTGCAAAAACGAGCCATTAGAATTTTATCATGTTCAGATGCTAGAGAAAGCTTCTCACCTCTGTTCAAAAGACTTCATATTCTGACTGTACCTAGCGCTTACATATTAGAAATACTAAAATTCGTTAAACGCAACATGAACCTTTTTGCAAGTAGCGGGGACAATCATAGAGGAACCTTCAGTCCTCAGGTCTGACAAGCACAGCCTCAGTCTCCACGAGTCTAGCGTTCATTATTCCGGTATCGCACTATTTAACAGCCTTCCTGAACATGTAAAGAACATCAACAACTACAAGTCATTCGTCAAGGAGTGTAAAACTTTGATTGTAAATGGAACTTATTACTCCGTACACGAATTTCTGTATCGGTCTCACATTCGTTGAACTGCCTTGCCTACAAAATTGCCGAATATGCTACAAATATGTAAATAGTGTGTCCAGTTTTCCCCTTTTGGTTCTGTTCTCCTGCCTCTGCTTTCTGTTTGAGTTAATATCCATGACGACATCCCTCCGTTCCTAGCTACAGGAGATGAATACCAGGAAGTGATAAGTGTCGTGTGCGTGTTTCTTGAAGTATGAATGCGGTGACTGGATAAATGTGAACATATATGATTTTTTTTGTGTGTAACATTAATTATTACTATTAATATTAATTCTGTTTATATGTAATTTATCTGCTGTACATTTGTGACGAATCCTATTTCCTCATTAGAGGGCTAATGACGAATAAATCTATCTATGTGTCGCTCTAGGCTTTTTTTCGTACCTGACCAAAGGACCAAGTAGTTTATCTTGCCAAGAGGTATCGAGTTGCTTATTAAGGCCACACTGCCTAAAATGATCAGTTAATGACCATATATTTAAAGCAAGCGAAAGTGCACTATCCCAGAAACGTTGTGTGGTATTTATATTACCATTTTTTTGTCTGAATTGGCAATATTTCTTATTCATTATTCTTTAAGACAGTAAAACCAACTCTGTAACTTTTTTTTGGTACATTAGAAAATTCTGTCATTATTGGAGCCGTGAATCGTGGATCTGAGAAAACTAAAGACTACGAAATAATTGATAGAGTATAGGTCCAACATTGGAATGGAAAGTCATGAGGTACAAATAAATACATTAAGAATCGAACAATTTAACAGCTTAAAAAGACAGGTAAAAAAATGTATTTAAATTCTTTGAATAAAACAAACATTCAATCGGAACTGTTCTATAACATTGGAATTTTTTTTTTTATTATTATTTATTTATTAGAAAATTAACAATGGGAACTATATAGTACATGTTCCATGAGTGAATGTGATGACACAATAATACAATAACGTGAGCGGATACTCATCCAATGACGTTATCCGGATTGTGAACTTATACTGCTTTCACGTCATTTGGTCATTTCTTGTTCTGGAGTCTTCTGTAGGGAGGGTCATGTTGCAGGGTGGACGCTAGTTCGTTTGGGTGAAGTTGGAGACGCAGGAAGTGGTTGGTGCATTCTTCTTGAACGGTTGGCATTCCGAGGTCCGTATGTAATGTTCGATTGCTGACGTACTAAGGCGCATTTACAAGCATTCTGAGTGTTTTCGATTGAAATCGTTGGAGGATGTTGACATTGTATTTGCAAGAGCAGCCCCATAGCTCAATGCCATATGTCCAAATTGGTTTTATTATTGTTTTGTAAAGTAAGATTTTGTTTTCAAGCGATAAACACGATTTTCTTCCCCAGTGCCCAGTACATTTTTCTCAGTCGCAGGTCGGAATCCTTCCTTTTTCTAATATATGTTTTTTCCACGTTAGATTTTTGTCCAAACAGTAGACCCAGATAGCGAACTTCGTTTGATTGTGGGATTTCTATACTGTTTAGGGACACTGATGGACATTCTGAACGATTTAATGTGAAGTTGACTTGTGTACTTTTCGCTTCAATGACTTTGATCCGCCATTTATTGAACCATACTTGAAGAAGGGATAAATGGGTTTGAAGGTTTGAGGAGGCCATGTGTGGGTCGGTATGTTGACATAGGAGGACGGTGTCGTCTGCAAAAGTGTCTATATATGTGTTAGCTGTTGTGGGGATGTTGGCTGTATATAATTGATAGAGTATAGATCCAACATTGGAATGGAAAGTCATGAGGTACAAATAAAATATAATTTACATCTCTGGAATATAAAACAGGCTCTAGACCGGAGATTAATCTGTTCTGTTTCGTATCGGTGTATAATTCAAATCGCAACAATTTGGTGGATTACGGTAGGACCTTAACGTCACGTAAGTGATATTATATTGTTGACTGAGTTCCAATCAAAAACCGCCAAGTCAAAGGTGTGTAAATATAAACATGTTTTAGTTCTTAATATCTCTAGCAGAATAATTAAGAAATAAGTATGCACGTTGTATTAACAAAATAATTTCCTGTAAATGTTAGAATGGTATGACATTTTGACTCTGTCTTGAAACAAGCCATGGCACCAAGGTAAATTTTCAGAGGCTTATACCTTGGTCAAGCGTCGAGAGTTGCTCATTGATCTGATTGGAGCAGTCGGCCACCTGTCTCCAAACCTGGTCGAGCAGCAAATCCAACCTTCAATAATCGGAAGGGGTAAGCCTTATTTATCCCCTGGGTACCTTTATCTCCTATATGCACCTGACCTTTCTATCCCTTACATTTAATATCATGACCTTAAATTGGATCTTCGTATTTATTTATTTTTAAATAAAGTAGTAAGAAGCTCTGACTCAGGTAGTCCTCTATTATGTTCACTGAATAACTTTTAACAGCGTGGATCTTTTCATCTATTCGTCTTCGTTTAACTTAATTTGTTACCCTCTCTCCATTTTATTATCTTCTCTGCTCAACATTTCAAAGCTTTCATGTATTTCTTTTCAAACGTCGGTTTCAGATCTATAAAGGACAGTACTCGAAATAAGGGTTTTTACAAAGTTGATCGTAACATAAAGTTCTTTGCTCTTATTTAGGTGTAATAAACGGATTTTCTTTTTCTACTTACTTAAAATGACTGTTTATAATTAGTAATGATCGACTATTTTTTATATTATTAATAATCAATGCTATAATTGGATGAACTCATCTCGGGATACAATCCGAATGAACTCGTCGATTTCGCATAACGTTTCCATGACTATCACCGCCGTCGTGTTCAGGCGAGGACGATGGCTGTGATAACCATGGAAACGTGATGCGAAATCGACGAGATCAAAATCTCGAGAATAGTTCATCCATCTAATACACCGGGAAAGCCTTCACTCTGTCATGATAATATTCGTTATATTGTTTTCTTGTTTGCACCAGTCAGTTCATCATATAAAGAACCTCATTTTGGAAAATATTGAAGTATGGTATCTCGCACTGCTCGAAATTACATTTAATATATTCTGATCAACTCTTAACCAAGTGTATTTTGTAATTTGAAATTATATTGATGAATGATACAACACTAGTTTATCGAGAGCACCAGCTACTTTAACGGCACAATAAATCTTATTAATCAGGTGAGTTTAAATCTTGTCTTCAAACCATTTCATGTATTTTCGTAGAAGAATGACTCCCATGTCAGTTTAAGCAATTTGGTTCTGAAGATATGTTTTTTTAGAGTAACAGACTACATGAGGGTAATCCACGTGGTGGCAACTTTCTCTTTAATAACATAGGAAGGGATTTGAAAGGGGAGATGGGAAGGGTAGAGGAAGGTAGCCAAGGGTTAACTAGGGCGGGGGGTGGGGGTGTAGACAGGCTATGCATAGGGTAATCCACATAGTAGCAACTCCCCTGTTATAGTATAGGAAAGGGATTTGAAAGGGGGGATGCGTAAGGGTAGAGGAAGGTAGCCAAGAGTTAACTAGGGCCCCCGGGCTATATTTTAAGGATCCTACCCGGCATTCGCCTAAAGAAATGCAGGACAAACCCTATAAAAACCTGCTTCAGGTAAGTCGGGCATTGTGTACTTGTCCCACGCCCTTCTGATAGCGGGAGAGGAGTTTGCTGTGGGGACGCAGCATTCCCTTCTCCGTGTCTCAACCAGTTTAGGGGGCAGCTGACCGGCTATTCCAATGGGAATAGAGAACAACTCTTACCGTATGCCCAGGGTCTGTGACCCCGGATTATACACCTCTCAAAACAGGTTGAGGTGCTTCGGCTTGTGGGAACCTTAGTTCAAAAACGGAGAGGAAAAGGCATTCCCAAAGATAGCCCCTTCGTGTCTGCCTGCGAGAGAATATCCTTCGCAGCCCCGTGCTATGGTTTAAGGATCAAATATCAGCAACACACCTGCACTCATTAAGTGCTCAAGAACTATCTTCTGTTAAAATGATAAAGAACGGGATTTTTAATCTGGAAAACTTGGTCTGAACGTGCGGGTTGTTACTGTCAGCGTGTAGTCGCTACTCGGACAGACAGGGCCGTCGAGAGCGTGCAGGGCGTGCATCGCTCGCGGGCGCCACTTTCATGGTGGCGGCTCGTCCTCGAACTCATTTTTAATCATTTCTACCTACGTTTTTTTTATCACGTCATAACAATATAATCTATTGATCACTATTAAGAATGAGTCCAAAACATCTGCAGGTTCAAACGACTTAAGGAGAATCGATCATTGACAATAATACAACGGCAAAGAACGGAAAATTAAATTCCGGAGATAGAAGTTAAATTTATTTTTTAGATAAAAATTGACATTCTAATTTGATCACTAAGAGAATTTTAAAGCATTTTGAAGTCTAAATATGAGGAATTATCCATTTTTAAGTGCCATAAATTCCCATGTTTGACCCAAGTACACAAATTATCGCTCGGATGAAAACTTTGAAATGTCTATACAAGGAGCTACCGAAGCGGCTCACAAACTAATACACATCGTCGAAGAAGGAAACCGACACAATTACAGTATGAACAAAGTGAAGTAATGGCAGACCCTAAAATCAATTACAAAGTAGAGGGTTTTTTTTATAAAAAGTTCTAGATCAGAAATTAGCTTCCTAAAAAATAGATTTAAAGAGTTAAAAACTTTTGCCTAAGTGTTTGAATTTTCCAGTAGTTTAGTTACCCCAAAGAACGCTAGATTTAACATTGTAAAGATTTACATCTGAAACGTAAAAACTATTCAAGGAATAAAGTTGGCTTAATGATTTGTACAATTAAATTAACGCTTTAAAGATGCATTAGATAGAAAATAGGTCTAGTGATCCACACACACTTTTGCAATATCTTTTCACAATTATTTTTTTCCAAATTTTCCAAACATATCGATAGGATGAAGAATATTTCTTATTCTACCAGTTACAGTCGTATCAGGAGAAATATTTTTCTAAGTTAAAAATTATAAAGAATTATTTAAAGTCAGATATCAATTATTTCGATACAATGTGAAATATTAAAGTGTTAGGATACTAGAAAAATAATAGTAGATTTCGTAAATATAAAAGAAATAGAAGTAAATATACACGAATTGAAATTTTTTTGCTTATAGCAAATTAGAATTACTATTCTTAAGTATGCCTTATTAATTAGGCTAATTAAATAGTACATATTCATTTTTAAGTAAATAGGTAAGTTTTAAATCATTGATTTTTTTAAAATTCTTCGTTTAAAACATCGTAATGACCTAAACGTTTTCTTTCTTTTCTAAACTCCGATAATTAACCAAACTAACATACCTTTCTACGAGCCTAGACAGGAAGAACAACGTAAGAAAGAGGGCGGCATTTTCTAAGTTGCACGCGGACGCTGAAGCGGCTCCACTGGTTCAATGCAACTGAAGAGGTACAGTCTATACAATTACTGCAGATCTATAAGGGATATTCTCCAAATATCTCTTGACGCACTATTCACCATTCACTACCTACGTACGGCCTGTTCGAACATCGAACAGAAAAAAACATTCGCACAGGAACACGAGGAATGCTCAGTCCAGCATTGGAAATAACATAATTTGATCTGATGATCACATTCGAGTTGCACCATGCAGATGGTAGAGTGAGAATTTGTTGGAAACTGCCCAAAAACATGGACACAACATGCATGAATACAACTGTGGAAGATAACGGTATAGTCTCATGGATCAGAATCGCACAAGTCTAGCTGTTGATGAAGTACATCCTATCATACTGATGGCGTGTCCGTTGAAGATGGCAACTTCCTACACAAGGATGCGCCACACTATTGTGCTGATGCTGTGCAGGAGTCGTTTCTGGAACATGATGGAGACTTTACCTTTCTTAGGTGAACCTAAGAATCACCAGATCGCATTTCAACTCAGAATTTTTGGGACGAAGTTAATTGACCAAGCCGTCAACTCGTTCACAACCATTTAATCGCACACAACTGGACCGTTCTCTTCCTCAGGTATGGTGTCAAATTCATCGCATCATCTTTCAACATTCCTTTGATTTAATGCCAGGAAAAATTTTCAAAGTGTTGAAGGCAAAACCTGGTCCAGCCGTGTTGATAATAATTTGGCCAATCAGTGTAAATGAACAGCTTAAGCATTGGACTAATCCATACAAACTTCTCCTACTTGCCCAAACAAGAATGGTCTAGCCCTGGATAAAAATTATCTGCACGGCACTAAAATCGTTGCCATATTGCAGTGGTTAGCGACGCACCGTCACAATTCAAGTTTCCTCCTTCTTACAGTCACGTTTTGTAGCGGGAATCCATCCTACAAGGCTGTTTAAACGTAGCCTTGAAACTACGAACGAAAACTTTATATCATAAGTGGAACTGGCCGTCTTCGTATAAGGAAGGGCAACTTGCGATGCAAGTAAAAATTGATATCTAATAAATAAAATTGGATATTTTTTGGAATGTTTGTACGTGTGTATGTTCCGCATACAAATTTAAAACTAGATTGGTACTGTTTCTCCCGATGTTGTTTGTGTATAATTTCAACTCCTTTAGGCATGCTATTTCGAGGGGAGCACCCTTACGGGTGGGGGTGGAGGGGCGTTATATAAAAGTAGCTGTGATTGATGAATCCGATGTTGTGAAAGTCACTGAGTTTAATTCTGCCATTAAATATCATGGTTAAGCTGTACTTCAGTACGTAGGAGTTGGTGATAACGAGGGTGAAATAAAGTTCCTCGTAAATCTTAAACGCGTAATGAAATTTCTAAAACACGCCAAGCATTTTTGATGTCGGAGGTCGCAAGTATTTTTCACTATCTCATGGGAAAGGGACTATTTTTTTTACGCCGTGCGGATATTATTGTCTCCCAGAACACACCGGGAGTATTTTTGATTCTCTTAACGTATTGGGAGTGTTGAATATTCTATTAAGGTACCGAAAGTAATTTGGAATCTCTTTTGCTACCATAATTATAATAGATTCCTTTAATGTAAGGGGAATATTTTTTATTCTTTTAGGTAAATAACACTATTTTTAGTTTTTTAACGGATCGAGAGTATTTTTAACTCTTGAAGCACCGTGAGTAGTTTTGATAATATTTTCGTAACGAAAGTATTTTTGACTCTCTTAACGCGTTAGTGTATAATATTGGTATTTTTTTAAGTAAATTTCTTCAGATGTATTTTTGTGAATACAAAACGGAAAAATAATCAGAAAGGTATCAAAGCCAATTTGGGTCATGTTGTTGCACATATTCAACACAAATATAATTAGGTCAGATATATCAATAATTCACATTAATCGGATAATTATCATTTTACTGCAATTATAATATCATGAGAATGACGCTTACATTTTCTTTTTAGAAAAAAACATTGAATAAAAACAAAAAATAAATATTCTGTAGTTGACCGGTGAGTAAAAAAATCTAGCTTAAGGGGTTGACTCACAGAAAGCTAGGACAGGCATGTTTTAGCCTGTCCACGGATGAAAAAAAAACCATTTCCTTAAGTGCATGTTGTTTCATATCTGCATCGCAATTTAGCTCTGTTAGAAACCAACACATGCCACTTAGGTGGGACTAAAAGTTATGATGCATAGATGTTAAACTCTGCACTAAAGGGTTAAGGTACCGGAAGTATTATTGAATTTTAGGATAGGTGGAGTATTACTGACTCTCTTAAGCTAGGAAAGTATTTTAGTATCTCAAAGGTTTCCCGGAGTTTTTTTTTATTCTATTAACCTCTAGAAAGTATTTTTGACCAGAAATAATTATGATCCGGTTAAGGGATTTTCCACTCTCAAGGTAACAGACGTAATTTTGACTGTCGTATGATTACGTGAGTATTTATGGCTACCTTAAGGTACTTGCGGAATTTTTGACTGTATTCCCAGTGTATTTTTATCTCTCTTAACGTACCAGAGTATTATTAACTATTTGAAAGCACAGAAATAATTTTATATCTCGTAAGAAACCGGGAGTATATTTTATAATTTGTATACCGAGTAAATATTTTTGAATCTCTTATAGTACCAGGAGTATTTTTGATTATAATAATGTACCGGCAGTAATTTCAAATTTAGTTAAGGTACCGGCAGTAATTTTCTCTCTCAGGCTACTGTTTTTTTTACAATTTCGTAAGTTATCTGTATGAATTTTTGACTCTATAAGGTACCGGAAAATTATTTTGCTCTGTCAAAGTCTTGTGAGTATATTACACTCTGTTAGGGAACCAGGAATATTCTTCGATCTCTTAAGGTACCGGAAGTAATTTTGCTTTTCTTAGAATAGCGAGTTTTTTTCTCAATTAGGGTACAAGTATTATTTTAGATTCTCTTAAGGTACTGGGAGTTTTTTTTTTAACTCTATTGGGTACGGGAATACACTGGGAGTATATTTCACTACCTTATGGTACTGAAGTACTTTTGATTGTCTCAAGATTTCTTGACTCGATTAATTTACAATGCGTCATCATAACGTCTTTGATTGAGGTAGGGGTAGGGATGGGAAATCTTAATGTTCAAAAAAGTGATTATCCGATTGACAATTGAATCACTTATTGACCAATAGATTAATTTAGAATTAAATACTTTTTCGGGCTTATATAAATAAATACCCGGGCAACACCGTAGTTATATAAATAAATCTCGGTTCTAATAGGAAAAGCATGCTTTATTTTAAAAAATAACAACAACAGGAATAAACCCACAATTTTATTATTAAAGACGATTCGCTAAGAGGAAAACCAGTCAAATTAACTGGTTATTTCGGCTTAGTTTGTTAGTAATTTATTATTATTCATTCAGGTATTAACGTAGAGAAATTTCAATTACTCAGAGGATTCAAGTCATCGGAAATCTGTCGAGCGTCCATAGGGAAGATCTAGAAATATTTTTTCACGTGCAGTTTTTAATTCTCGAGGTTGCTGAACGAAGCGTGCTTTAAGTTTGGTTATTTCCCATTCTTCCACTGACCTTATATAATAACAACAATCCAAAGTTGACGGTGTAGATTCCAATGTTTCTGTGCTTTATTTTTGTGTTACGTAAGATGTATGTGCCCAATATACTAAGAACGAACAACACGCTGAAACGGGACTATTCTCGTGGAAGAACCAAAGGGGAAACAGGAATGACCGGTAATTATATAAAAGCCCGGTTCCAGCTCTGCTTATGTAAACGGCAGTGTTATACAACCTGCCCTCTGTGATTCTGACTCGTCAGCAACTCTGAGAGTCATCTTCCTCGAAAACATACACCTCATCGTAATTCAATAAATGAAACAACAAAAGTTCGACAGGTTTAATGTGACGAGTTAATATTTGGGAAGATAAACACAATCTATTGAATAAGAATATTGAACAGTAACTATATAATTTAAACAGATTTTAAAACGTTTTCGATATAATACATATGTAATACTGATATTATTTTTGTTATGTTATGTTAAAATTTAACCTTCATCGCCTTATTTTATTAGTTGATATTACTGTATTAAATGTGCTTTAAAAATTCATCATGCTTGTATTATTAAATTATATGTCCGTATTTATTCAAGTAAACTCAGAATTCCGTTATGAGATAGAAATGGCTCGACGTTTGAGAAGAGTCCAATTCAATTGACACTGAAACCACTTTCACGTGACACAAATAATGCTTAGTTAGATAATAATTTTAATCGTATAGAATCCCGCATTACACGACGTAATTTTTTTTAAAAAATTAGACGAATCCGGCCCCTGGGGATATATACTAGCCACTGGGGCACGGCAATCGTCGAAATAAGAATCAGAATTTTGATTTTACTTTCATAATAACTTGCAACTTACCTACAATTACTGACTGTGAATATATATATACAAATTTAACTTTTTCACATTGATATTTTTATTGATTTTTTAAGTAATAATAGTAAACTGTATACAGTTGAAATGAAAAATTTACGTCTGCTTGAAAATTAATAATGAGAAATATGGCCAAATAAGGACAAAAGAAGTGATCATATAAATACCACACAACGTTTCTGGAAGGCTGTGTCCAAGATAAATTCACAGTTTTTAATTCTGGAAGCTTCCAGAATATAAAATATTTTCTTGAAGAATGTATTCGGTTAACTATTATTACCTTAATTTTCAGTTTATCTGCCTCAATTAATTATAAAAGCACGTAGGTCTAATTTTATAATTTTTGAAATTGAAACCGAATTAATAAATAACCTGGAAAAGGCACAACAATAATTGTTTGTCTCTCCGTGAATGAAAGAAGAAGTACAGGACGAGTTCTTTTAATCAAATTTTTCCTACCGGAATACTATTATTTATTAATAACACATTTGTGTACAACATTTTCCAGGAGTATTTGGCGATATTACACTTAAAAGGGTACATTTCGGAATACACGTTGCATAGATTTTATTATAGAGCGTAAAGTTTTCCCGACGTATATTCTGTATAAAGAGTTCTCGGGTTTTCGGTCGGGTAACGTGATGAGTTAAACACGTTTCCATGGCTGACACCGCCATCTTCGTCAGGTGAACTGTTGTCAAAATTCGGGAAGTGTGTGTACACAATGAAACCCAGAGAACTCTTTATATAGATTTTATTAGTATGAAGATCTGAAGAAAAATACTATCAGATCGTTTCCTTTTTCTAATCTTCGAACCGTGGAATATAGAACAAAGGGAAATTATACCAGACAGATGTTACATTCATGTGCTTGTAGCAAAGAAATGTAAACCGCACAAGACGCAAGTTAGTCCATATCTGTAGAGACTGTAATAGACGATCCTGATTAATGAGCTTTCAAACCGGTATAGATGGTCCGTTTTTGTCTCAGCACAGTGATTCACTACGTATATGAGACGCACGAGAGGAAATATAACAAGCCCCTTGTTTTTGTTGTCAGAGAATGATCCCCCCACTGATGAATAGCTTTGATTCGTACCGTATAATTTAATTGAAGAAAAACTCTCAAACACACTCGTCCGTATAGTGTGTAGAGGACCAGAGACTCTGGGTAGAACAAAGAGTTTATATACCAAATAGATTGTGAAGTTGTTAGTTATAGACGAGACGAGGGAGAGATGGATTGTAGTGTGATGAACGTGTACAGCTTGTGAATAAAAATGGTATATCGCATTATTCACATGCCCAACGACAAGAGCCGTTCATCTTGAACTCGCATCTCGAATGAGAATGGATAACTTCCTCATGGCTTTTAGACGATTCTCAGTTAAGAAGAGGAATTCCACATACAGTTTACTCTGATAACGAACACACGTTTCTGGCAGCCAGTAGAAAGCTCTCGGAACTGACTCAACTGTTCTCCGATCCACGAACTAGTCACCACTTTGCGCATAATAACATCACGTGGAAGCTTATAGTACCACGTGCGGCTTGGTGGGGAGGTTGGTGGGAACGAATGGTTGGAACCACCAAACGGTGCTTGAGAAATATGTTGGGTAAAGCCAACGTGAACGAAGAGAACCGTACTAGTTGAAGTTGAAGCCGCAATATATTCAAGGCCAATAATCCAAGATGGACTTGAGAGCTTGACACCTAGTCACTTTCTTGTAGGCAAAAGACTAACGGAATTACCTTCCGGTCAAGAAATTAAGACGGACCTGAAGAAAGAGAATAAATTTATTCTAAAGAGATAGAAGAAGGAGTACCTAATGAATTTGAGAAGTTTCCACGAGGTTCGACGACCGAAAGGACCAACACCGGAGAGTAGGATTGGTGACATCGTCCTACTTCAAGATGACCTTAAACTTCGCCATATGTGGCAGGAGGCTCGCATCATCGAGACCAGATGTGGCAGAGACGGGAAGGTGCGGACACTCATCCACCGAACCGCAAATGGAACCAACATCAGCCGACCTGTACAGCTGGTCGAACCGCTGGAAATTGACCAGGGTGAGGAGGATGTGGAGGACCAGAGACTCTAGGTCGAACAAAGTGTTTATATACCAAATAGATTGTAAAGTTGTTAGTTATAGACGAGTCGAGGGAGAGACGGATTGTAGTGTGATGAACGTGTACGGCTTGTGAGAGTAATAAATTGACGTTGTTGCAACGAGATCTGGTTTTATTGTATTAATCCACGACATAGTGGTTTGCCTTTATTCTCAAAATCTGTAGTTACAATTATTTTAGAAACTTTTTTATTTCACGTCTTACCCTCATCAAAAATTGTCAAGTCCTCTACAGGTTTCCTCACGCATAATTTCAAATTGGAAGATGGAGTCAGATTTACACTAACTGTGTTTTTACTTTTTGCTATTAAGATAATAAAACAATTAAATTTCAGCAAATAAATAAATTTATATTTTGAAAATGATAAATTCTTCGGTAGGAGCAATTACTTTAGAGTTCGCTAAAATTTCAAATTATACAAATATTCACTCATAATCGTTAATCTTGTATGTACCCGATTAAGAAGTAGTTAAAATACTATTAAGACAAACTCTATATTTAGAATTTATGTAATTTGTTGCAAGGTGAAAAAACAACGTAATATCTACATTATAATTTGAGCCACTTGTACACAATCAGAATAAGACTGACATTTTTTCCGGCCAACACGATAACTGCTAAGTGAGTAAGATGTGGCATAATTAGTCTCGGGTGATTTCAACGTAAACTCCTTTAATCACTGACGGAAAGTCTTCGACTGCAAAACATGATATATTTCTTGTTAGAATTTCCGTCTACTGCATACTTTCTGTCGGAGAATGAAACTGTTTCCGTTATATATTGTAATAATTAACAATTTAGCTTTAATTAAATTTAATTAATTTGAAGAATTTACCTCACGTGAAGTGCCATTTATGTAATAATTAAATGGAAGGCGTTAATTAAAAGAAATAATTATCAAAATTAACAAACATAATATTTATTTATTTCGTGGCAATAAAGATAATTACAACAAAATTTGAGATCTTTCTCTCTCTCAGGGTCTCTATTGGGTTTGATAATGGACACAACAAATTGATTTAAAAATATTATTAACAAACAGTTCACAATTTACCTAATCACTATGTCGATAGAAAGAAATTTAAAAGTAAAGAAATTAACTTTGATTGATAATTAAACGAGAACGAAATCTGACTCTATCCTTTAATTACGTTTACAATTAATCATTAGTTTTGGTTTTGTTACTTACGTAGCGTCCAGCTGGTACCAGCATTCCTTTTGGTTTCGGAAGTACACTATTGCAAAATTATACACTGATTCTAAACATCAACTCACAGATTTTACACTATTGAAGTCAAAACTTATAGGCTCCCAGGAACTCGGATGACCCTCCTGAATGTCAGCTATCTGATGTCTGCTTGCCTTATACGAATCCTATGATTCGTAGATTTGTTAGTCTTTTACCGCTTCAACTGCAACGTATCTCCTTGACGATTTATTTTAACTGTTTATTCTTTCGGAGCAAACTAACTTTTCTTTAGCTCCTGGCTGTAGACTTAAACTGCTCTTACTTTTCAATTATTTACGCTGCAATACTCGCGGCGTGAATGTTTTCTCGTATTAATTTACAACTTTAACTAGTTATACATTGACGATGTCTAGTCTCTGCTCAAATTATATTTCTTGTTCTGCTCCTCATAATGTCTTTTCGCCATCAGCTCCTAACAATCTTTCATATTACTTGTTCTGCTTTCTCACGATGTTTTTCCGCAAACTGACTGCTAGTTCTCTCGAGTTTGAGCGCGCATACGCCATTTTTGACTTTTCGACAAAGCAAAGTGAGCTCGCTTCTCTCATTGACGCTTTGTTCGATCGGCCGCTATAATGGATTTATCAAACAATTCAAATTTTATGTCAAACAATTTATGTCCTAATTAATTGGAATTACAATGTATAAAATATTCTTTCCTAACAAACTTTATGCATTAGTATCCTAACAGTTCACAGCAAACTGAACTGAGTATGTTCAAACAACCGTATTTTCACGTCACCTAGAATACGTGGTTACAATAACTTTGAATTCCCGAATTAATAATTGCTGCCTTCGGAAGAAAAGTGAAAATTTTTAGTTTTCTGTAATTTGAGTACCAGTTAGTTTGTATTGAACGTGACAGTTAATAATGTAATTATATTATCGACTTTATTTTGAAGATTGTTAACGTAACTTCCGGTCATCATTACTTTGTGTCGTCTGAGTATAAAACCGATTGAATAACCCCACAAGTTGTCGATTTCCAGGCATAGATATAAACGCTAGAACCATTGTTGGATATAAAACTTTGTGCTTTCAGTAAGATAATCACTTAAAAAGTAACTGACTTCGAAGCAATGAAATTAATATAATATTTTGTGACCTGATACCTATCCAATGCTTTGGTGTGACCGGAAAATATTCCCTTAACTTTTAATTTACCATCAAGGTAGCCCCTTAAATTTATTGTAAAATGTCACTCATTGGGGTGTTACATGATATGATCTCACGTTATTCGAAGAAATTTCAAACCCTCAAATATATCGCCCTTTTTTGAATTTTCCATAAAAATGGAAGAAGTGAAATAAATCGATAGTTATAAATAGTTGTTTTTGAAAATATGAATTACTTGAGCTAATTTTATTTCTTTACTAGCTGGGTGCCCGGCGTTGCTCGTGTACTTATTTATATAAACTCGAAAAAGTATTTAATTGAATACTTAAATATATTCCTTGAGTATTTCAGGATATAATCGTCACTCAGTCATCATACATTACGAAATATTACATTGATGAAATTGTTAGCTAGACTCACAACTAATATAGCGCGAAAATTAACTTACATTTTCCCCAATGATGGTAAAGTAATTCGTATTCTTCTTTATTATAATTCGATGGAGTATTGCTGTATAAAATTATACTTTTTATTAAAAAAAATATTTCTGCTTTATTTCATTCCTAATAAAGGAGATATTTCCTTTGTTCGTTACGTAGTAACGTCTTTCTCTCGCGTGACGTCATTGTCTCTTGGCGCGCAGTAATTTAATATTTAATGATCACGGTTTTTAATTATAATTCTTTCCACATGTATGCTAGGCGTTTCTCACCCTCACAGTACCGTTTCTCGTGTTTTGAAGAATTTGTGTACCAATTTTTGTTGCAATCTATCAACGCTTTTAAATTTGTATAGAAATTAACGTAAATACATACATACATACAAATATACATCCTTTTTTATTATATAGATTTATTTAGTTCAACTGTTTAGGGCTAAACTGGTGGCAGCTATCTATCTAAATCAAAGTATACAGAAATAATACCTTGAACAGAATAAATAAAACGATGTGCTAATGATCGATGTTTTTTTCGGATAAACAGAATTAATAAAGACTTCTAGGATTTCCGCCCGATAAGCAATTATTATGAAATACTAAACTTAATACTTCCTGTAAATACATTATTAATTGAAATTGTAAAATATAAAGGTTGAACTACTTGCAGAAACGTTGTGTAGTACTTACTGTTTTTTCTGTTATTACAATTAATATTATTATTTGGTTTAAATGATTTCTAAAGATATGTAAACTAGTAGTTTAGGTGACACAGGTAAACCTTTGCAGCTTTCAAATGTTCTATTTATAAATGAAAATTTACCAATGTCCGACCTTTGTTTCTTCTGACGATTTGTTTGACGTGGTCATTTATTTCCAATTAATCGGCTGATTATTTCACTATAATTTTTATTTCTGCTGGCCATTAGGAAATCTGAAATATTTTTTATATAACACTTTGCAGCTACGGATTGCACTCTTTGCGGTGCATTTATGATAGGGGAATCCGGAAGTGATGATGCCCTGAAGCTGATAAACTCAGTGTAGTCCTTAACATATTTACTGTTACTTAAGTGTGCGTATACCACAATATTTCGAAAATTTAAAGTTTTTCGAGTATTTCGCTGTATACTTCTCCACGACCAAATGTTTCGTAATTAATTTTTTATGAACACTGAGGTACATAATAAGCCGACAAGAAAAAGATTGATGTTGCACATAATTTTGTCCATTAGTTGTAGAAGTGGGAGAGGGCTAATGGATTTAGGAAGGATTTTCCTCGGACGCCCTATTGGATGGTTAACGAAGTTGACATGTGTCAATGATGAACAGCGGCTTCTAAATTATTCACGAGTTTTTTTCTTCGTTCTCGTTTAAGGTGATTAAAACGAAACTCCAAGCAAAAACAGCTTCCACTACTAATATGGAAGTGATGTTTCTTCACGTCGCAGTAACCTCCTGCGGGAATTCATCTGGAAGCAAAATCACTCGTCAGTAATTGTATACACTATCGCAGAAATTGAAAAACACGCGATTCTTCACAATTTAAATCGGAATAAGAATAAATACATCATTTTGACTAAAGTTATAGTACATAAATGTTGTTCGAAGGAGCATAATCACTTGTCTTTAATTGCATTAACTGCACCTATTAATATAAATTTTGTATTAATTATAAAATATTATTTCGTATTCTGAATTATGAAAATTAGCTATTAAATAACTTATTTAATATTAAACCTTAAAAAATTATTTTCTCTTTGACAATTTCTCAAAATTATATTGAAATGAATGTTACAAGACTTGAATTATTTATAAAAAGATGGAAATGAAGAATACTGCAATGAATATATGTTAATAGTAATTTTAAATTGATGATTTCAGTCGTAAAATTTGACGTCTGTAAACAAATTTGAGTTAAATAATTACTTAACACTCTGTCCTATTAGCTGTTTTTTTTAATTTCATTTAAAACTTGATATATGTATCTTCGGTATTATACAAGTAATTTATTTTTACATTTCAAGTTAAATTGAAGAGGATGATTAACCCGAAAATTATTTCAATGATAGTGTTTCTATATCTGTAATTTTCAATCCTTGGTTACTGCTTAAAACTGAAACTGTAACAATCGGTTCTAAAATCTGAGTGGCATATAGGAAACTACTTGTCCCACATACTAAATTACTCCTACAGGAGTATCTAACGATAAAATTTTTCTTTTTCTTTTATTACCAGTGAAGTGCATTTAAAATTTCTCTCCTTTACCCATCGGTATTAAAAAAAATTAAATGCCTACAAATATCACAACAAGCTGCGTTAATGTACTATTAATTTTATTTCAATTCTGTGAAACAGACATTCCTTTTTCTTTTTCTGTTGATTTATCTTTCTCTATTGAGATATTTTAATTGTTTATTTTTCTAAATAACTCAACATAAGTTTATCTTTAGTATTTTTGATATGAAATATTTACATATCGAGCAAAATTTACCGTCGTTATAAATATAAATATACGTTACAATATGTGTTACCCGTTGCGTATCAGACATTTTTGCTCTATTAACTGAAAGGCAATTTCAAACAGGACACTGCGACTGCAAGGGTAAAAAAAGGGGGGCAGAAGCCAATTTATGTAAGAAATATGGTGTGAAAAACCTTTTCAAGCCTCGAGAATTAGTTTCTTTAAAAAAAATTATAAGCTGGAAAGTGTTTAACACAACAGAGATGGCTGTCAAATAACGTAAATAACACATCACAAATATGGGATGTCTGATATTTTATTTCCTTCTATTTTAAGATGGGTTTACGTGATTTCAGTTGACTGTCTTTGGCACAAACTTCTCGCTTTCTTGGTGGCCTAGTTTAGTGTCTTTGCGTTTGATAATAGTGGTGAATGTGTTTATTCCGCACTGTCTCCCTTCGCGCCCGTCTCACAGTCTGCGCCCCACGTTAACGTTGCTGGCGCGTGTTATAGTAGCAAAAAAATATGGCAAGAGATAAAAATTGAAGTAAAAGTTTTAGAAGTGTATGAAACAGACGAAATTTTGTGGGGCTTTAGGTACAAACATTTCAAGAACAAGTGTTTCGCAGACGATGCAATTTAACGAATTACTGTATTATCATATAAAGTAGAAATAACTGAATGAGACATTAGAAATAGAATTAAACAATTTTGTCATCTACGAAATTGTCATAAATTTCTTGTAAAACGTGGGGAATAAATTAAGAAATAGTCCGCAGTGAGATGTCAATTATTTTTCTTTCAAGATAGTCGACTGTCTTTAAAATTTACTAGCATGCGATACAACTGTCGTGCCTACCATCGTTACAGTCAATTTGGAACGTGTAAACGCACCTTTAGTAGTGGCTTTCTCGGATTATAGGAAAAGGGTAGGTACGTATTTCCTCAATGAATTGTGAAAACCATCTCCAAATCCGACTGGACGACCATACAATCTGGTTCGGAATGTGGACATTTAACTGACTGAACATATTACACTCCTGAAATTAGAAATTATTCTGTCACACGTTCGTCAGAGTACTCAAATAGTAATAATTATCGTGTGACTAATTATGAAGTGGACAGTTGTAGCGCACCTGTCGTTATTGTGTTAGAATATCTCTGGAAAGCAGCTCTAACACTAGTTTTGGCGATGTGAATATAGGATCATGGATGTTGCTGCTGATCTCCTGAAACTTGTTTCAACGACGAGGAATATAGACGAACATCGCTGAAGGACAAAACTAAAATCCTGTTTCATCTGGCTGTGCTCTGTAGACACTCCACGAATTTTTTTTTCCGTTTACTGGAAACAAGCTCAATTTAATCGTTCAATCTTTCACACGATAACAAGAACATCTCACTTGATTAAATATACATTCTGAAGTTTGAATATGCAAAATTATAATGAACCAATTATCTGTAATTATACATTTAATTTATATCGTGTGGATATTCAACTAAAACATAGGATTCATAACACAGCAAATAGTGCCAAAAACGTAGAGGAGAAATTCGTGTTTCAACGGGGATGCCCTTCAGGAAAAAACATACGGTATAGGGTTACAGAATTATACTCTTCATCTTGGAATGGTAGAAAAAGGGAAAGAATGGGGAGCACTGAGAATAGAAAACTTCATAATTATAGTCTTTCTTCCTAAAAAAAAGGTTTGAAACAGTCTTAATCGCGAACACTTATTATGTATCAAATTCTACTGATGTACCCATATTTTTGTATTTTTTAAATGGAGAAATAATAATTTGTTTTATATTATCGTTAGCTGTAATAAAAATTAATTATATTTTTATCCACGTGAAAGAAAATTATGTATTGCTACGAGTTCAAGGAATAATAATGGCTAATGTTTTATTTTTATGCAAAATATTTTGAAATATTGGACGAGAAATGAATTAATAAGAAATATTTGAATGAGACATCTAAGAATTTTAAATAGATCAATAATTTCGTTGTCATCAGTTCAAACAATTTTATTGGCTATTTTTAACGTTCAATAAGTTAAACTGTATTTCATTCATTTATTTAGTTTAATATAATCATACTTGAAAATATTTTATGAAATGATCGTTATGTAAATGATAAATCCTGGATAATAATAATGTAGTGATAAACTTAACAATTTCATGACGAGAGTCAGACTAAGTAGACTTCCAGCATGCCTTTATTCCATAAGTGATAATGAGGAATATTTTGCTATTTATAATACAATTAAATTTAAGAGGGAAGTAAATTTAATCAATTTTATAGGAATGTCCTTGACTAAGTATTTTAAAAAGCATTGTAATTTATTAACTAATGGCAAAATCAGAAGATTTTAAAAGCAGTCGTAGTTCCGTCGGCCAATTTATATTTCCTTTCTCGTTCTATAAATGGCGTTATGTAATAAACAGTCATTGAGGTAAAATTCATTTAAATTTAATTATGTTTAGTTATTTTGCTTGTTCTATCTTGCACATAGCTTTCATATCATAGTACGTATTATAATGATACTGCTTATATAATTTTCTTGATAGTCAAAACCAACGTATCCTTAAATCTGTTTTCTTTATTATGATAATTATTTCCCGCAACTTTTGCTTCTCTTCTCCGTTCCTTCCGTACACTGAGAGGGCTGCAATCCTGGTTTGCTCCAGGGCACCTGCTGAAATCGCTCCAATTTGCGATGCCATAAAAATATTTGACTAATTAGAGTATTTTAATGTTTTTGACAGACTACTGTATAACTTCATTTAAAAACGAACTGTAAAATGATATATTAAATTATTAATGTAATTTTACGCTTCAAACTAAATTAAAATCAAGTAAATAATTATCTTACACGATCTGTAAAATGTTTAATATACTTGGGAAGTAATATTTTTGCGCATTTTATAAACAAATGAACTACTAAAATTAGAAGCGCACAATTTAATGAGTCGCTTACAGAACGAGACATAAGAATGTAAACACCCAAGCGGCCGGATCACAAAAATAAAATGCTGAATTTTTTAAAATAATTGGTATAGTTGAATATTTAAGATTATAAGTGTTGCACATACATTTTTACGCATGTCTCCTGGTTTCTTTACGAACACCCCGGGAAAGCCCAGGGATTGAGGTCAATGGCTTGGTGGTGTTTGAGGACAAAGAGAAAGTGGTTGGGCCGCTCCAGGTAGAGGACGCTTCGGGTCTGAGCTCTGCGAATAGGGAGGTGAACCCCGGGAATGGAGAAAGGAGTTGGTGATGATTTTTGGACGATACTTAGTTGAAATAAGAAAAAGCTGGGTCAATTCCGAAAAGTTGTCGGTGGAAGAGACGTTTGGAGGTAAATTTGAGATATCCAAGTAGAAAAAGTGGTTAGTAATTACCCTTTATGGACGTGGGGTTGCGACTAAGCGGCCGCAGAATCATCGGACCCCGCTGTTGAGCAATTAACAGCCAACAAACCATTGGCCAACGCTGGAGGTAGCAAGTGTTGTGGCTCCAAGGTTGTCAATTTTTATTCTATTTTAATGTCTCATCTATAATGCCCGAAATCCTGAATTAAATAAAATTGTAATAAATGATATTTTAATATTTATATGTTAAATTGCAACACGGGACAATAAATATGGATGAGAATTATTATGTTGGTGAGAAACGTTCTCATTACATAATCCCGTTAACACGAGGTCAGAAGCTAGTGGGATTAGGAACCTAAAAATATGAAATAATATGAAAATTACAGTGTGGAAGTGAGGATATTAAAAGCTCTTAAAATGTGTGAACAGGATATAAGGTAAATAATTAGATATGTTTGATATGAAAAAGGAAGGAACGGTAGAGAACAGGGTCAACAAGTGATATGACCATAACACTGTGTTATTAAAATATTGTCTACTAGGTAAAAATTAATGAGTCATTAGTCAGAAGTATTATTTATTAAAAAGTTGGGAGGTTCCATCGAAATCATCACATGCGGGTGATCTACTACGTGGAAACCTGACCACTCACCGAAACTTGTTATGTAAATGGGAATATAATCTAACTGAAAACTACCGCAATAAACATAAACCAGTTAAATTGCCCTCTATATCGTTTTACTAGATCTGGACAGAAAATTTATTATATCTCCTGTACGCTATTTTGGCCCTGTTAAATTTGACAAAAGCGTGAGATTCCAGTTCTTTTAATACCATAATAACAGACATAGTTTATAAATCCGTAGCTCTTACGTCAACTGTTTTCACCGACCTTAACTTAGCAATATCAAATCGTAATTCAGCATTTTGTTAATTCACGTGTATGAAACTGTTCTACGAAAGTGTGTTGAACGCTACTTGTAATTTTCTCAGTTACGTGGAAAGAGGAAAGACATGTTAATATTGTCAAATATTTACATTAAATACATAAATATGGATTTGCCTCTGTATGTGAGTGAATGTGTATTTGTACGTATATTCCGTATACAAATTTAAACGTGTGGCAATATTTCAACCTAAGTTTGTACACACGTACCTGGAACAAATACTATAGTGTATATCATTCCATTGGCGTATTTGATTATATCGTCAGACATTCGTACTACCTAATAAACAGTGTGTACGTCGTAAATAAATATATCGAAGAAGACATTCGTACTACCTTATAAACAGTGTGTACGTCGTAAATAAATATATCGAAGAATATTGATATATTTTTTGTTGACAGATAAAGTACATTAAAATATATACTAAAACGATTTATATATTTATATATATATATATATATATATATATATATATATGTATATATTGTAATGCCAATTAATTAAGTCATTAATTGTTTGTAATAAAATTAAATTGTTAGCGGATAAAAATTGGATTGTTGCGGCAGGATCTTCCAAAGCGACAATAGCGCCGAGCTCTGTTTCTATTATTGAGGAGTCGGAATGGCGATTACGCGCGAAAAAGTTAGTTAGTTTGCAGTCAGCAGCGAGGAGCGAAATAAAGAAGTCGACGTCTAGGATCAGCCACGAGAGGAGAGACATTGCAAAAGTTAGTCTTCAGTCGACAGTCTAAGTCTACAGTCAGCCATGTAAGGATAGACATTTTAAAAATAAATATTTACAGAGCTACTTTGCAGTTTCAATCAAAATCGATAAGTAAGTCGGTAAAAGACTATAAAAAAATCTGCAACTCGTAAGATTCCTGTAAGTAAGCAGTTAGTTGGACCGAGTAGATGTGCTAACAATTAGCCAAAAGAAGCAAGGGTTTCCTTCATTATAAAGAACTTGAACATTTTCGTGCTGAAGGAAAACGACATCAGGTAGCCGACCAATTAGAAGGATCATCCGAGTTCCTGGGAGCCTAGTAATCGCATTTCAACTTCATAAGTGTAGAATCTGTGAGAAAAATTTAGAATCTGTGTAAAAATTTGCAATATAGTGTACTTTTGAAGCTACAAAGAATGATGGTACCAGCCGAACAATATGAAAGTAACAAGACTATAATAAAATCTGTAAATGCTAACTAAAAGGGTAAAGTCAGATTTCTTTCCTTTTTCTTGTAGCTTTTCTTTCATTTATCAGCACATTATTTTGAAGTAAATTTTAAACTGTATTGTTAATAAGATCATTCAATAATTTTCACTGTAAATCATCAAACCCAGTAAAGACCCTGAGAGATTAAGAGATTTTCATTTTATTGTAATTGTTTGTAAATTTTAGAAGCCACAAATTAATAAATGATTTTTGTTTATTAAAAATTGATTATCTTGTTCATTTAATAAAGTCTATATTTTGATTATTAAATTAAAGTATCATTTTTTGATTAGTACAATATATATATATATATATATATATATATATATATACGTACATATGTCACTATAAAACACATTAACATATTTTCGTACATGTTTAATATATAATTTGCTTCATATAAATATTAGTATACATACGTATCATTATAAAAACATTAAACGTCAACTTATCTTAACAGTTGTACACAATAGTAATGATATCTATGGAGATTTTCTTGTGTCAGTCTAATGCAGCCTTTCCTAAGCATGAAATATTGGAATAATCAAATTACATGGTAAAATAATGGCACGATATCTAGTTAGAGTTTGACACTTGAGAGTTCTGTAACTACAATACACGAATAAACAGTCAAAAAGTATAAATAAGAGAGACAAATAACGAGAACAGTGGTAAAAAAAATAATGTTTGCAGAACCGTATCAAAAAAGTTGATGTAACTGTTTATATTTTCAGGGATAAAAACCACACACAGTCTCAGTATCAGATAATGTTAAAAAAAATTAATAGGCAGAAGCTTTCAACCTATTTTTTCAGTTTAAACCTTATTCTACGATTTTAGCCGTAAGGTTACTAAATTTAAAATACCATCTAACACGTCGGAAGGTTGTTGAACACAGTCTGTGAACAGTCTTTATCAATTAAATGGACTCTTTAGATATTATAATTATTTATATATAACTAATTATTATTTAATTTACTATAATTCTCTTACCCTTGTTTTATAAGTCGAAAATAAAAATTTCTTCAAACTTAAATAATTCAAGGACTTTTTTTTAGATTAAAGCAATAATTATCTTCTTGATAAACCAAAAAAAGTTGTAAGTGGAACATAAAATTATAATACACAATATATGGTTAATGTTGTTAAACATGGAACAATAATCCTTCAATATTATTTAAATTATTATCATGATTAAAATTCACATCGTAAGATAATCCTATTAAATGTACTATAACTTTATTCCTTGGGCATATAAGAGGACGGATTCCCAATATTTTGAATAGATCCCTGCAGGATGTCCTTGAAGAAACTTGACATGCAAATCTAACAACCCTTCTCCGAAGAATAAAGATTTTGTCTTTCCCTGAAAAATTAACCCCAATAAATCATTCCATACGACAATAACCATTGAAAATATTATTTTGTGATTCCAATATTTTGATATCCTATATAAATATAATGTGATTCATGATCATTTTGAACTATCCTTTAATAATGTGAAGCAAAATATAGTGTTCTTTGCGACCATGAAGCAAACACTGTCGGGGTTAGACACGTCTACCACCCCCAGGAGCGGGGCTGGATGGGGATGGAAATATTAAAACATGCTAAAAAATTTGAGTTTGATAAATATTTTTAGGGGTCAAAGAGATTGATAGTGTTTCTACCGATGTTATCGGAGTATAATTTCAAACCCTTACAGCATGGGAAAGGAGCACCCTAAAGGTGGGGGTAGTGGGGCGCTACAAGAAAATAAGACCGGAGTCAAATCCAAGATTTTAATTATAGCATTTAATTGGTTTATTTAACCCCCATGGGCGGGGGTTGACTGGGTGGAAATTTTGAGACATGATATCACGGCCGAAATTTGTGTAGAATAAATATATTTCATGGTTAATTAAATTCATAAAATTTCTCTACATTTCCTCTGTGTGTAAATTCAACCTCTTTCGGGCTTGGGAGTGGAGTAATGTGCCGGGGGGGGGGGGGGCACTAAGTGGAGTCGGCTGGGGTCGAAATTTTTAAACATGTTAGCCGGCAGATGTTTGCCTCGAATAAATATTTTGCGGGATCAAGGAGAAACATAAAACTTCTCTACATATTTTCTGCGTATAATTTCAACTCCCTTTCGAATTGGAGGGAGCATTACATAAAAAAAAAAGCAAAAACAATAGAGATTGGAGTCGAATCCGCAGTTATGGTTGTCACTGAGTTTAATTACGCCATTCAACGTACCGTTTAAATCACCCAAGCGGGTGTGGTCGGGGGTGGAAATTTTCAAAACATGTTAAACGGTCGATATTTGCGTGGAATAAATATTTGCCGGGGTCAATGACTTTGTTAGTATTTCTACCGATGTTGTTTGTGTATAATTTCAACCCTTTTAGGCATGGGAGGTGAGCACATTTAGGGACAGGGATTGAGGTGCATTACATAAAAATAACGCAAAAGCAATCGAGATTGGAGTCCAATTGGGGGTTATGGATATTTGACATCCCAGGCAACGCCGGACACCCAGCTAGTATGAAGTAATTGACAATTCTGTGTTGTCTTAATACGTACAGTGTAATGCCTCAAGTCAGTAGCTTATGTAATAAATGGTTATAAAACGTCTGCCCTGGCCTACATGCCTCTAGATGGCGGGTACACATGTTCACCATCACATGAATACCGAGAAAAACGTGATTTTGATTTCAAAACATTCGTGTGACAACTTTTTTTTTTTCAGTTCTGTCAGCGAATGTTGTCTTGACCGCTAGACTACTGGTCTTGACATCAAGAAACCGCTGAGTTTCTTTTTATATCCAATATCATCCAGAATGGCGTAACGGAAACAATTCCTTCGACACGGTAAATCATGACCAATCAGAAAAATACTTTTTCAACAAACATCTTTTGAATACGGAAACACGTTAGTAACAAATCAGATACAGAATGTTCCTAAATACCCAAATAACGCATACAAAAGTTGAGGTGCCATTCACGATAAATAGGGAAAAACTTAATACCAATGGCAGATACAATTTCAAGTCATTAACGTCACATGGATACTTATTCATTGCTATATTTCCCTCATATTCGTATATGATTATGGCATGTCTAAAACTATTAAATTCAAGTATCAGGTTGGTGGAAATCAAAACAAACCCGTCGAAAAACCCGATTAAAATTAAATATTATTAATAAAATGCCAATACTTGATCAATTATTCCTAAATTACCTTCAATATAGATAGCATTTCGTCACTTTATCAAATGTAATTATTTAAATAAATTCATAGACTTATTAAAGTTAAACGGTTATCCGAATGCTCACCAAAAAACTTGTTACAGTTAAAATGTGTTTCCTATTTTCGTTTCACGGCATATATTATTTAAAAAGAGTGATTTGAATAATACGCGGAAAAGATCGTCGAAAAACTTGTAAACTACTTTTAATTATCGTTATTAACTGCATACATTTTAATAATCTTAAAATTGGTTAACCGCAATTAAAAACTGTTTTTGACTAATAGCAATCCAGAACTCATTATTTAACAACCTCCCGACGGATGTAAAAACCGTTAATAATCTTGGAATAATTATTATAAAGTGTAAAACTATACTACTCTATGATGCGTTCTACTCAATAATGAATTGCTAAGTGGTTCGTCAAAACTCCAAAGTAATCTTGGTGAAATAAGTGAAAACAGTGAATTTTGGTTTATAATGAGTAAATAGTAAAATGCTGAATTGAACACTCTGAAATTTCTCTCATTGACATGATTATTTTTAAAATTTTTGTAACCATTTATTCTCCTTTATGAAATAATCCTTTATCGATTTTACATTTTCATGTTTTAATGTTTTTCTCATTTATCTAATCCGTAACAGTGTATTTATTATTTTATTTTGTGTGGATTTATTGACGTATTTTCGTACTTGTGTTTACTTCATTGCGATTCTTATTATTTTCTAAGTGAAATCTATTAAAACAAAAATTATGGCTTTCGTTAAAAGGTAAGTGGGTTTTAACATTAACTGATAATATTTCTTGTATAGTAGGAACTCAAATCGCTCATTTTATAACTAAACCCGCTTTATTAGTCATACCAGAAATAAAATTAGTGAAATATTTTCGAAACCTTACGTTTTAAGGTAAAAAGTATATAAATTGATCATTTACTGAATTTTTTTTAGATAAATGAAAGTGTTCAGGTAAGAATTGTTTGATTATAAATCACCATAAAATGTATATTTATACATGAACTGTTCACTTTAATCTAATGTTGGTTTTGACTTGTCCCTCAGTGAATGGAATCAATAAATCTACTTCTAAATTCTAAAAATTTAAAGTTATAATTACACGCAGAAGATGGCAGTTCTTAGAAGATGTAAATTTGTTTGATAAAATTCTGCTAAACGGGGCGTAATTATAAATCCATCACAATATAATAATAAGCATGTAGTATCATTTTATTAACCATATCTGAAGGATTATTTAAAATATGAAATAATACAAAATCGTTTATAAATAAAAAGCGAATTTAAATTCAGAAAAAAATATTTATTTATGTAAAATTAAACTACGTTTCGTTGCTAACTTTGCGTCCTCTTCAGGTTGAATTTTCCATAAATAAATATATTTTTTCTGACTTTAAATTGGATGTTGTTTATTTATAAGTTGTTTCAATAGTCATATTGTGAAATCTGCTATTTAATTGTATTCGATTTATGTAATTCCCAGCCACAATTACGCTTCGAACTTCTGAGCATATCGAGTAACAATCATGTCGATTAATCCATTCAAGCAAAAGCGGAGTAGATTTCACAGACTTTCGCTATTTAATATTGCCCTTTCCAGTTTACTACGCTGAAATATATAGGTTAATTTATGTGTTAAGTATTGCAGCTCTGCTATTTTTCTATAGAAAAATGTATAAGAAAAAGCTATTAGCATTTATATAGGCTGAAGATTGCTTCGGATTTTTTTTTTTCGTGTCGCTCTTCACAGCGCATTGAACACACTTAGATGTTAAACTCCAATACTTGAAGCTTTCTTTCCCTCTCAAAATTCAGTATTCCATGCGTTTATCACACTGTCATACAAATATTTTGAAGAAACTAGTTGAATGTAAAACAATGTTCCAAATTCAATTTTATTGTCAATGAAAATTGTGTCTGGTTGAACTGGATTGTCTGCTTGGTACCAAATCCCAAAATTTAAGATTATTTTTCCCATCGATGACTTAATATTGTCTATCATTATTGATATCACAAAATATTGTAAAGATGTGGCATAGAACTTCAGCGTTCTGTTACTAATACTATCTTATTTGTCTACGGTGAAAATTTACAACGTAACAAATCTAAAAATTTACAGAAAACGGGAAACTTCTAGATGTAAAACACACAATAAATATCATTCATATATTAAGTTATTATTCTATCCAAAATTGACTATGGAACGAACATATACCAATGAGCAACAAAAACCACCCTTCGCAAATTAAACTACATACAGAATGAAGCATCCAGAACCATCAGTTGAAGCATAAAATCTACTCCAGTCATCAGACTCCTCAACGAAGCTAATGAAATACCCCAACACATAAGAAAGAAGTTGGTCACCAGCAGGATCGCTTTAAAAATACAGGTAGCAAATGACGAAAAAATCACATCGCTCACCCAACCCCACCCTAACTACGTCCCACAACATCCAACGTACCCTTTACCTTTCCAGATAATAGCTAATAACCTGCTCAGACACCTACTCTCTTCACGTCCAAAAATTATCAACAACTCTGTTCCTACCGTCCCACCATGGAAAATTGCTGACCTACCTATTCACACCTCACTCAGTCTCATACCCAAAAATCTCCTCAGTACAAAGGCTAATCTATATCTACAAAACCTACTCTTGACCCCATAATAACCCAGGACAAATATTCTCCGACGCATCTAAAACTCACAATGCAACCTCAAGTGCCGTAATATTTAACGAAATACAAAAAACTACAAGAACAAATAGACTCGTATCAGCTACTTCAGCAGAAATCCTAGCAATCGAAATGGCAATCAAAATTGGGAACACATTCAAAGTTAAAAAAAACCTCATCATACTAACCGATTTCATGGAAGCCGTCAAGCAGATGCAAAACCATAAATTGCGAAACAGTAGAATTAACTTTATTAGACAAATAATCCTTGAAGAAAACAAACTGGCAGGATTCAGTTTCATGGGCAATGAAACGGCGGATGCACTGGCTGCTGAAGAGAACTCGTCTCAGCCCTCAACATCAATTCAAATCTGCTCAGCACAAGATATCTTCAAAGAAGCCAAAATAGAAATTAACAGAGTCTGGCAACGAACTAGGAAGACCGACAACAACGGACCAATCCACCAGGAACTCCAAGACAGCGCAGACCTTCGTCATATAAGCAACGCTCCCACAGACACCAAATCATCGTTTCCCGCTTGAGAACCCTCCACAAATTAACACACTCTTATATTTTTTCCAGGGAACCTCGACCCACCTGTGAGACATGCGCCATCCCCCTCACACCAACATTCACATTCCGTTTAAATGCACCAAATACCCGCGCACAAGGACTACCTTGGACAGTGCATCCGGAACGGATCTCTGCACAAAGCTGGAAGCCATCAAAGGACTTACCAAGGTCTTCGGGACAATTGTAATATCCTCCCTCAAGTAATGATACAACAGCATTATCACCAGCAAACAATTATAATCCCATTTAGTTAAATACCTAATTGGGTGGCGACCAGAAAAATAATATATATATATATTGTAATGCCTTTAGGGAAAGGCATTGTTTCAGATTAATGGTCTTGGCCGTCAGAGGAAATTGTAATGTTTACTTGGGGCAGGTCTTGAGAATTCAGAGCAAGGGTGACATCTGCGGGTGGCCTGTCGCAAGATAAATCTGTTAAGGCAGGCATTGTGTCTGATTAATGGCCTGGACAGGTCACTTGTTGACTTAGGATCGGTATGGAGGAGTCAGGGCAAGGCACATGTGCGGGGGCCTGTCACAAAATAAATCTGTTAAGGCAGGCATTGTTTCGGATAATGGCCTGGACAGTGAAAAAGACGTTCTGTAATGTGTTTATTTAGGTTCTTGGGAGCGCTGGTCGTGTGAGGGTGAGAAGACAAGTCCAGAGTAATTGAGGGTGCAGTTTGGGCGGTCTGGAGAATTTAGAACCGCGCACGTGTGAGTGAGGGTAAGAAGACAAGTGCAAAGACAAATTAGACCTGTCTCGATAGGCGGCGTCGGGACAAGACAGAGTGGCTAGATATTTTCTAGCTAAGGAACAGCAGCTGCAGAATGTAAATCTCGGGATAATGGAGAAACTGACAACGAGCAGTTGAGACGTAGTTTTGGAACAAAGGAAAAGAGAAGGGACTGGAATATATAAAGGGAGATAAGAGTTGAGTCTTGGAGTCAAGAGGGGAGTGAGAGTTGTGGAGGCGTAGGCCGAGCACGGAGTATGGAGGTATTTTGCAGCCTGCGAGAGAAATAGCAAAATTATTCAACGATAAACATTTTTGTATGCAGAGTTTCAATCTGTTGTAATATCAAAATTTGACCACTGTCTTCGATGGTAGTAGACCAGGACACTGCATCCAGCGTCGAGTAGTTTCACCACGAGCGAGTGAGATGTCCTTCACGAACGGAGAATCAGCTATCGTCGAACCAATAATATGTGTTAGAGTCAGTGTTTAAACGTCCAGTCTATAAAGTGTGTGTGTAATGAACGAGCCAAATGTTCCTGAGTAATCGTAAGTTGAAATTTCATGGTATTAATATGTGTAAACGGAATTAAAAGATACAGTCAGATATCGTTCTTTTCTTTTGTGTTAATAAAATAAACTCCTTTTAAATTTAGAATCAATCTGGTAGAATAAGTTCGTTAGTAAGTTTCGTCGATGTCTAGACGATTAAATATTTCTGTTTAATTTAAAGATAAATGTTGGGATCTTTGATTATTTAAGTGTTCTGTCCGTTATCAAACCCAGTAAAGACCCATGAGAGAATGAGATGTTTTTTTTATAATATTAAATTGTATAATTGTAAATTCTGGTAAATAAATTTTGTTTGTTTTAAAGTCAATAATTTTTCATTTAAAAGCCCATCATATTTAATTATTACATTTTTGCTACAATAACGGCGGGCGAATTAAAAAGTCCCCGGTAGTTTATTTATACTGTTTATATATACTGTTACTAGATTTATTTTCAAATAATTCGCTTTATGGCATAGGTATTTATTCAATACTTCCTGCCTGTGTATAATATTAAAACATTACTATCCCCAAATAAGTTTAATAAAAAAGATCTAATGATCTTATGTCCGTTTATAAATTTGTATATGAACCTAGTAGGGTCCTTAAAAGATATTTATTAATAAGTATCGTTATAGTTATGTCGTACCGGCAGAAATTGCTTCGAATTAGAACAGTATACAATGAAAATGTTGAATAGATACATTTTAAATATATAGGTAGTTGCCTCCGTTTGAAAACAATAGTAGCCAGTTGAAGTTAAAAGATTATTATTTAAATTACGGATTGTTTCCAGGCAACGCTGCGATGATACATTGTCTGCGATTTAATTCTGCTTCAGCGTTATATCATGGAGCGGTAAGTATCAATTCCACTGTGCTGTGTGGCTGACAGTAGCTACAGTTCCAATAAACGTCAGTCAGAACCTACAAAAATTCATTGAATACGATAGAAAGACAAGAAAGACAAACCCAATTCAGGATTGCAAACAGACGCCACATGTTAAATACAACAATAACTTTTATTATGATTGATATCAAACACATCTTACCAGAACACTATTATTTATATCAAACAAATTAATTAATGTATAAGTAACTCTTGTTCTTCCACCCGGGTAATTATAAGCTTAGGCCACAACGTTTCATCTTTCTCAAGTGAATTCTGTCATACTGTCGTCTGGCGACACGCGTTGGTTGTGTGTCACGCTGTGAGTTACTTTTACAACACATTCACCGGGAAAATCTTCGATCTTTAATAATGTAATTAATGATACATTGCCATACATTCAACTTGAAATATAATTCAACTAATTTATTTTTATTTCGAGAAATATGGCTACAATATATTTTATATAAACAAATAGTACCCAATATACAAGGATTTAACTTAATATTGCCCGTTAATATTACAGCCCTATTGCCGTTTAAATACAACAATAATTCTTCCTTAAAACGTTTTACTTAGAAAAATAATAATACCACGGTAACAAATCGGTAAGTTACCGAGCATGTTAATATTGTACTTTAGAAACTAAGCCAAGAAGTAGGCACTTCTATCATTCCCAATAATAGTCCAATAATACTCCATAAAAATGTGATTTATAGAAGTTATATGCAGTTAGATATGATCACATGCTGTAAAGAAGTTTATATAACTCCGTAAAATGAGTCCAGTTACAGCGATAGTAATTGAACACGGGCCTTATAAATGTTGACATCATCACCGATTTAAATAGTAAAAAATCATTTATATATGTCAACAACTTACGAAAATCAGTACATTAATTTATATCTTAAAATCCATCTTCATTGTTTCTGCAGAAATATGACTTTATTAGAATAACACTAGTGTAGAATGGGTTACATATCAATCTTAGTGAAATAAATTTTTTAGATGGATGATTGACGAGAAAACTCATTTATCTGTTTCTATGGAAAATCGTAAAAACTTTGATGATGAGGGGTAATTCATTATTTATATAACACTCATTTGCAGGTAACAAAGGAAGGGCTAATCACGTTGCACTTTGGTGATTTATTTTCCTTCTCTCTGCTTCATTTCAGTTCCCGTTAGGCAAAATAAACGTATCAGCTATTGTCCTTAAAATACGCAAATTAAAATTTATTCAATGTTATTGTTAAAATGCCCTTGAAATTTGACCACTAGCTATGAGTTCACCACGATACGATTTCAGAGTAAATTTTAATCCAATAAGACATAAAAATAAATTGCCTTTCCAAGAATTTATCAATTAATTACTTAACCAACTTACAAAACTAGAGACTTAGCGGATGAAAAATTGAATCATGGAGGATACGTGAAGTACTAAACAAAATTCCTAATAAGGTGCAATATATCTCGTATTTTGGAAGTGGTGCAGAAAAACTCTATACTACACTTCTTACTATACCTGCATTAAGTATGTACTTTAGCACAGAAATTAATTTACGAAGAATTAACTTTTCATAAATTTGAGAACCTTTATAATAATTCTATTTTAACGGTACTAATTTATACTTCGATATCAAATACTTTCAACTGCCCACCTTGAGACACACTCGCTCTCGCTAATGCAGCCAGCCGGGCTATGTCTGAGCTACTCACGGCTGTACCACATGATTTATGTCTGCAATCAAAAATGCGCATGTGAAGTGTTACGATTCATCCACCTGCACCACCCGTAAGCTTAACAAACTGCCTCTTCTTGGTGCTACCGGGCAGGTAGCACAGGACCCTGAGGTTACATAGGCAACGGAATTGATTAAATTTGAACCATTCAAAAATTACAAATCTTATTTCAGGGTAGTTTATATTTTAAAAACGTAACAGTTTTCGTACATTTTAGGTAGTATTTGAAATAATAAAAATAGAAAGTTATTTTAAAGAAAAAATATTTGACGGACATCATAGGACGAAAATCTACCTATGACCCTGAATATAATTTTCCAAACGGCGTAGCTTGTTTAAAAAATTAACGTTAATTAAAATATTCAGGAAAAAAGAAAAATACTTTCGAGTTAGAAATGCGTGTCAATTTGGTTCTAAATTATTCCGCTATTGGAAACTATTTAGACGGAATTTGAAATGTAAAAAATAACGGGTCGGGTCAGAGTATTGGTAACTTTATTATATTATTTGAATTATTATTATTTTAAATAGCTATCCTTGTAGTACAAATGATTGCTTGTGGTGATGTAGCACTTAACTTAAAACCTCACGAGCGCCATTACCTGTTTTTATCGTCGTGGCAAGTGTCATAAAACGCAAGAGCGGTTACATTATCAGTGTCTGACACTTTATACAAAGGATTATTGAGTAATTGTAAAGAAATTAAACTTTTTGTTAATATTTTATTATACGAGGAAATCAATAGCAAAAAAATTTTCGTATGTATTGGAAGAAGTAGTGAGAATATGATAGCAATTAGACGAAATGTTATTTTTGAAAATGGAAAGAAAAGTTTCATATGTTATGTTAACTTATACGTGCGTATCTGTGGATACCGAAGCTCTTTATCACGTCGTCACCACACCTGACGTTGCATCATTTTATTGTTGCTGTTTCATCGTCTCATACTTGGCGCACGTGTTCTGAAAGCTCGAACTAAACATCAAGTCACAAGTGAATTTGTCCAGTGATTTTCTCAAGGTCTGAAGTTAATACAATCTTCTGAACGTATTGTACTCATACTTTCTGCCTGACTACTTTACTTCTACTTGACTCACGTCAGTAAAAGTAGAAATGATAATGGGTACTTGGTATATCGAGGCTGGATATTAATTAAATATGAATTATTAATCCAGAATTTATTCTATAAATATGACGTAGATTTCTAAACTTTGTCGGCAATCCTCTTATTATCAAACCGTCCGGTGACCGTCCGTCACTCAGGCGAACACCCACGTTACCGATTTCCTATTCACCTTTACCAAACCCTTCGTATTTCATGGACCCCCTTCGCCGATATAATAATATGTATCGTTGGTGAAACCAATATTATTATTTGGACTCCCTTCACAAATGAAATTATCAAGAAAATTGAAATTGTACAGCATAATTTTTTTATAACCATTTAATTTGCCAGACTCATTTACAAGCTATAATAGGAAAAATATTGCTGCTGCATTCAAAATCTCATTTTGAAGGTTTCTCTAAAAATTTAAAACTTATTTTTGGTAACGATATTCATTGAGTTTATTTAATAGTTAAATTGAGTTTGAGTGTTTCTTCTAGAACCTCTACATTGAAATTTATGCATGCAGTAAAGCATTATAGAGCAAATTATTCTTTAAACATTGCCATAATGAGAATGACAAATTTGATAAATGCTTTTGATTTTTATGTATTTGATTGAAAATTTTCTGAATTATTAATGATGGTTAAAGAAAAGATTTTTGATTTTTGAATGATTATATAATAATATTTGATTATACCTTAAAAATGTAATTTTTAAGTTACATAATTTTGTGTGACCATTTCATTAATATAAAAAGGACAATAGTCCGTAATAAATAAATTCTTTAATTTTAATTAATACTTACATGTATTAATTCTTGTCAATTCATGCAAAACTCTAGGATTAAAACAGTCACAAAATAATTATATACTTTATTCAAACGTTTATTCCATTTATAAGTTGAAAGAGCTATACGCCATAATCATTTTCTGTAAATTTATCAAATTTATGGGAGAAAACAAAAATTTAAATATATTAGATTTAGTTACAATCTTCATTCTAAAGCAACACAATGAATTGTACTAAATTAATTATAAACTTTACAATACTAAAAGAATAAATGAAAATAAAAAATTTGAAAAGCCGTTGTAATATGTACGGCTATATTATACACACGTGCAATTTATTTTTTTAATAATAATGAGTGACGAAGACCTGATTAATGAATTAATATATTGGAATTTGAAACTCATCTCATTTGGAATTCTAAATTTTTTTTAAAATTAATCATTTTAATTATAAAATTTTTGCATTTTTTTTGCTTATTATCCGCTTTCCTTTTGTTAATTCATATACTTATTTTAATTTATTTATGTATGTATATAGCTCAATTATCTTTCTTTTATTGTTTATGTGCAACTTTTACATTATAAAAATTAATTTAAAGTTTTAATTTTAAATGGTGTATTGATAAAGTACCGTCACTTTTAATACTAGCTTAATTTATAATTAATAACTATTTATAGTTGTAAATTATTCGTTTTATATTAGAACTAGCCCTACTCACAATTATTAAAAATAAGTTTATATATAATGTTTGATTGATCATCTATATCAATTGTATTCATATAGAACATAGTTTAGATATAAAATAATTTTTTAATTTAATATTATTTATGACCATTATATTATTTTGATCATCATTTATTATATTTTATTTGTATTTAGTTTCATATTTTAATTTGTATTTACTATTTTATTGTTTATTATTAACAGCAAGGTAACACCATTATTAAGTAAATATAACGTGTGCTTTGAATGATTAATGTTTTGCACATTAAAATTGTTAGTCCTTTTCACTAACACATAATCGGGAATAATAAAATTTATTTATTTCCAATACGTATGGAATTACTATCTCGACCGGAATAGTTTTTTCTTCCAAATGAAGTAAGCCTGTTGATGTTATCCTGTGTTCCATAAACATCAACTGGGAAGCACTTACGGAATTGGGAGGAAAAAAGGGAATTGAAATGGTAAAGACACAGATCATTCTTCTTGGTTGTTATGTAAAGGTGCCGTACCAAAAGTCTTGAATAATTAGGAAAAGTAAAATAAGGTCCTTCATTTAATCGAAAAATGAGCGATAATTAATTTCTTTTCACGATTTCTTTCTACTAAACAGCTGCTCATACAGAAAGTGTTATAAAAAATGGGTTGTAGATTTAAGATTTATTTGCATTAGTACTGGAAAGGTAAAATAGGATACGACAATAAAATACATACAAAATTATACACGCAGGTTGAATGAATATTTCAATGTATGTGTCCTAATGTTTTAAACACTTAATATATGACCACAATACTGTTCTGTATCCAATTCAAAACAGGTGAAAATTAATATTAAAAATAAACCATTATTCCTGTCAATAGGTATAAATAAAGTCATGGTTACAATATATCCATTACTTTTTTTATATATACTGTAATATACATTTTTATAGGTTTTTAAAATTAATTTATTCTTGCAACTTGTTGTGGTGACATTTTGTAATATTTAATAGAGTGAACGTTTAAATTAAAAAGATTATTTTACTTTTACAAACAAACAATTTTATTTAACAAAAGATTCGTACAATTTAGTAAAAAAAAAACTCTCAAAGGTCTTAACTGGGTTTGATAACGGCAGAACATTTAAACATAATCAAAGAACACAAAATTTAGATTTAATTTAAAAATAAATATTTATTCGTCTAGACATAGACGAAATTAATTATCGACGAACTTATACTACAAGATGGATTTTAAATTTAAACAGTTTATTTTATCAACACTAAAGAACGATATCTGACATTATCATTTAAGTCGGTTTACAAAAAATTTTACTGTTCTCTTGCTACTTACGGCTGCCCAGGATACTTTCACCTTTCGAACACAGTGGTGGGGTTTTCACAGCTTCTATTAAATTCACAGATTCTACTAAGTACTGTTGGTTTGAAAAAGAAAGTTTGTTATATCTTGACGACTCTTCTTCGACGACGACTGGTTTACTGTAAATTTAACAAGTTCTCTCTCCTATGCTTTAGCTGCGACTTTACACCCTGCAATCTTTCGACGAAGACTCTTTTCTGTCGTTTCTGCCCGCTGACTGAAGATTTATCAACCGTCGTCTCCGCCAACGTACCACGAACTCTGCTTAAACAATGTCTCTCTCTTAATCACATCCACCAGCTTCGGTGAGCGCTGAACAACTCCTCTCCCTCAAAAGCTTATCTTTTCCCTTATATAATCCCAGTCTTTTACTTTTTCCATTGTTCTAAAACTTCGTCGCAAATGCCAGTTGACAGATTCTTCCATTATCACAAGATTTATATTACGCAGCTGCAGTTCCGTAATCAACAAATGGCTAACTACTCTGTCATGTCAAAGCCGATAATCGAGACAGGACCCGCAATTACTTTGTGGGACTTTGTCTTTTCCACCCCCACACGCACGTGCACGGTTTCTCAAGACCACACAACCAGCACTCCCGAGACGAAGAAAAACTTAGACCTAAATAAACAGGTTCCATAATGCCCCTCCAACAGTCCAGACTATCAATCACAAAGAATACCTCACTTAACAGGCATTACAATACATTGATAGGAATCAAGTTTTTTTTAATTATGATTAGTCCTTATCTACAGTCGCATGAACCGTTAAGGTCATGAGCGACTCCTTCTGCTACCCTACTTACATCTTAACAGCTTAATTATTAATGGCATTCTCCTTGATCATGATACAATTTTTCTTAATTATTTACTTTTCAGTTCATTATATAAACCAGTTATTTCCATAACCTTCAACAGCTCGCTCATGGTGTCCTCAGATGAGCTGAAATCTGCGATGGAGAAGCAGGCTATTATGGCTTCCGTTTCCTTCTTGAAGACCGGGCAATTTAAGGTGATGTGGGGGATTGTTAGGACGACATTGCATAGGGGACAGTTTGGCTGAGGAGAACCGGAGAACAGATAAGCTCGATAGATTAGTGTGCATTGATCCAAACCTAGATAATACCACCTGCTGACGTGTATGACGTCTGCTAATCTTCTGTGAAGCAGCGTGATCTTCAACCATCGTGCATGTAAGGAGGAAACATAACGGCATTATAATTCTACAAAGAAAAGTGTTATACGTATTTACTCGACTGTTACAGAATTCTAGCATTCTATTAGTGTATTCAAAATTTTTCTTAAGGCTTTAGCTGAATAAATAGCTATATTAACGAAAAATAAATTTCAGTGTTTTATAAATAAATTGAGACTACAAGTTTTTTCATAATTTGTGAGATTATTTTATATATTTATGCCGGTATAACGAATGCTTGATTCAAATAGACTAAGGCGATGCTTTCTATTCGTTGTTGGGACCAATGTCTCGTGTCGTGAAGATGATTTGCACCGTTTATTGCAATTGTACCGAAGTTACGCAAAAGGAACTTTAGTATTTCGAGTATATAATAATTATGTAAAGTTAAAAATACCTGGGATTCGGAACAAAGGCTTACAACTTGCATTCGAAGAAGTAATTATTCTCACGGCTCGCTTTTGTGATTCGAATATTTGCAACGCGAGACTAGAGCGACCACAGTCTGCTAATCCATAAGACTTATTGTATGAAAATAAGGATGGTATACGATTTTCGCACTAATAATCTTAACGTAGAGAAGATTGAGTTATACCTAAATTTTAATGATTTGTTGGTCCCATTTTAATTTGTCATCTGTCTCTTAACTCAGAAAAGGCGCGTCTTGAGATTGATTATGGACAGTAGGAATTGAGTTTGTAAAAAATTTGAGCATCTTTTTTCTCTTCACTAAGTCACAGCCTACTTGTTGAGATCCATAAATTTAGATGGTTCATGTCAAAGTCGACTTTCGGCTTTAATATTTCTGAATCTGTGTCTGTAATGACCAAATTGCCAACGTCAGCGTAAAGAAATGGCTTAAAGCGATGTAAATATCTAGACAGATCATTTACACAGGATTGAGCCCTGAGAAACGCCATTGTTTATAGATTCTCAATCTGACAAATGCATATTACCGTCCGCATTTTCCATCGCGACATTTAACCTTATGTTTTCCAGATGTTAGCGCATTAAGTAAACGGCAGTTCCTCTAGTTCCTTAAATTTTTTTTTTTAGGGCAACAGGTTACATGAGGGTAATCCACGTTGGGCAACTCCCCTTTTATAGCATAGGAAGGGATTTTAAAGGGGGATGTGGAACGGTAGAGGAAGGTAGCCAAGGGTTAACTAGGGCCCCCGGGCTATATTTTAAGGATCCTACCCGGCATTCGCCTAAAGAAATGCAGGTAAAACCCTAGAAAAACCTGCATCAGGTAGGTCGGGCATTTGGTACATGTCCCACGCCCTTCCGGTAGCGGGAGAGGAGTTGTCTGTGGGGACGCAGCATTCCCTTCTCCGTGCCTCAACCAGTTTAGGAGGCAGCTGGCCGACTATTCCAATGGGAATAGCGGACAACTCTTACCGTATGCCCAAGGTCTGTGACCCCGGAACATACAAACCCCCAGAACAGGCCGAGGTGACTCGGCTTGTGGGAACCTTAGTTCAAAAACAGAGAGGAAAAGGCATCCCCAAAGGTAGCCCCTTCGTATCTCTCCTACAAGGTTCTGCCTCCCTTAAAATTTAAGTTTATTAAGTAAGATATCGTGATCTACTAAATAAAATACCTGAGTGAGTTCCGTGAATATTTCAGTCACTTTCAATCCATCATCCAGGGTGTCATGGATTGTTTGAATTACCAGCTTGCGTTTTTAGAATAATAAAAGAACTTCGATAAAATATCACTAACTGAACTCCAAAAGTCTCATATAACAGAAGTTCCGGGACAATGTTAATAAATAATTGCAGTGGAGCGTGTTGACGGTTCATTTACTTTCCGTCGATGATGAGTGGAACTCCAATCATGCCAAAACATAATAAAGTTAAAATGGCATGTGAATTAATACCACAGACAGATTATTCAGTTTCAGAGTTAGGAAGATGATGAATTACGACAAACTCTGCCACACCTAAAAGTTAACACATACAATAATTTATTTTCATATTTTTAATTTGCTTTTTTCCTTTTAAAAATCACCCATCCACATACGGATATGAAACGTAAATGCAATTTACTTAACACTATGTTTCAAGAACCGCTAAGCCGAGTGCACTTCCGTATTATCTCGAACCGTACGGAGGTGGCGAGGAGTTAGTAATGCAAAATCATCCTGTTGAACGTTTAAAGATAGCTAAGCTGATTAGATGAGGTCCAAGTTTAGTCTAATAGAAATTTGCTAACCTTTAAGAACCCTTTGTAAATAACGTGAAAGGTAAAGGAATTGACGCATCCATCGCAACAGGGATAGGAGATAGTAATATAATTTTATTCTTCCTCTGGCTTATAACTTTTCGGTATTTCAATTCCCAGGAGGACTTGCGTTATCGGGCTCAGTCTATTAATTACCCGAGTGAATTTGAGATCGCCATGCTAGTACTGAGGGAAAATGTTTTATTTACTTATACAATTTATCTATTCTTGTTCCTGGAGTTGAAAGCATCGTTTAAAAATACGTTTTCAGATAAATTAATGTGTAGAAAAAGAAATCCTGTGAGAGCTGTTCTCTAGCAAGCAGAACCTTCCTGTCTACCTTTGGGGATGCATTTTCCTATCTCTCTTTTTGTAGTAAGGTTCCCACAACCCGAAGCATCTCGACCTGTTTTGAGAGATATACCACTGTGAACAAAAAGTAATTAAATTTATTTAAAAAATATAAATTCTTTATTTATTCTTCCAAATCAATTTCATCCCCTTCAAAGTAATCCCCGTTCGATAAAACGCACTTTTACAAAGCCTTTTCCAGTCCTCGAAACAGTCGGAATAGTCTTTTTCCGGTATAGCCTTCAAGACCTTCTTCGATTCGGTTTTTAACTCCTCAATCGTGTCAAAACGGCGTCCCCGCATTGGCCTTTTGATATTGCTGAATAGCCAGAAGATGCACGGACCAAATCAGGCGAATACGGTGGTTGCGGAACGATAAGAGTCGAGTTTTTGGCAAAAAAGTCGCGAAGAACCAATGCAGTATGACATGGTGCATTATCGTGATGAAGGAACCAAGAGTTTCAGACGAATAGCTTCACTCAAACGACGCATAACGCTCAAATAATATTCTTTGTTGACAGTTTGGCCCGGCGGAAGGAATTCATAGTGCACCACACCACGATAATCAAAGAAAACTGTCAACATAACCTTGATTTTCGATCGACTTTGCCGTGGTTTTTCGGTTTTGCTTCACCTTTTGCACGATATTCGCTGGATTGGTCGGTATTTTAAGGGTCGTACGCGTAAATCCAAGCCTCGTATCCAGTAATGAAGCATTTCAAGTGGACTTGATAGTCTGACAGCAAAGTTTCACACACATCAACGCGACGTTTTTTTTTCTAAAAATTGAGCGATTTTGGCACCAATCGAGACTTGACGCGTTTGAGACACAAAACATTCTTCAAAATTTTTTGGGCTGAGCCAAATGATATTCCAACACAATCAGTGAGATCTCTAATTGTCCATCGACGATTTTCAAGCACCAAATCTTTGATTTTTTGGACGTGGCCCTCGTCGGTAGACGTTGATGGTCGTCCAGAGCGCGGATCGTCTTCAACGCGTTCTCGGCCCACTTTGAACTCGTTGTACCACTTATAAACGTTTTTTTGTGCCATAGTTTGATCACCAAAGACCTTCCGAAACATTTTCAACGTGTCCGCACAAGAATATTCGTTCCGCAAACAAAATTTGATACAAGTTCTTTGCTCAACAAAATCACCCATTGCAAAAATCGAAAAATTCACTTTTGGTTGTTTACAAAAACACGTGTAACTCGGAGATAATTAAACCTTTTAACAAACAGACGCTTGGCAAATATTATAGGCAGACCTACCAACCTAGGAAAAAAAAATTTACCTGCCCGGGAGTTTTAAATGACAATTTCACCTTACTTTTTGATCACAGTGGTATGTTCCTGGGTCGCAGACCTTGGGCATACGTTAAGAGTTGTTAGCTGTTCCCAATGGACCAGTCGGCCAGCTGCCTCCTAAACTGGTCGAGACACGGAAACGGTAATGCTGCGTCCCACAGTAAACACCCCGTCCCGTTATCGGAAGGGTGTGGGACTAGTACGAAATGACCGACCTACCTTATACAGGTTTTCTAGGGTTTGTCCTGCATCACTTTTAGGCAAATGCCTGGTAGGATCTTTAAACTACAGCCCGGGGTCCTAGTTAATACTTGGCTGTCTTCGTCTACCCTTCCACGGCCCCCCCTTTTAATTACCTTTTTATGGTATTATAGGGGAGTTTCTACCACGTAGATTACCCTCATGTGGCCTGTTAATCTAAAAGAAATTAATATTATAAGCCAACATGTGTGTCCTTGTTTCTCGGTGACTATCTTTCGAAAGCGAAACCCTACTGGACAGTAGGCGACTCCAGAACTACCTGCGGGGATGCATTCTCACCTCTCTACTTTTGGATTAAGGTTCCCATAAGTCGAGACAACTCGATCAGTTTTGAGAAATGTATAATCCGGGTTCGCAGACGTTGGGAATACGGCAAGAGTTGTTAAGAACCTCGTTGAGGCATGGCGACAGAAATGCTGTGTTCCCACTGGTATGTCCAGTCATCGAAAGCACGAACAATCTGTCCAGGTTTATCTAGTGTTTTCTCTTCATCATATTTGGGCGAATTGCCGCCTAGGATCCTTAAACTATAGGAAGTGGACCCTCTATTATTTCTTCCCATATTATTAAAGATCATCCTCGATGATTATCGGAGATCCTGGTTCGATTCCTTTTGTGGACGAAATTTTTATATTATAATCCGTTAATTCAATTTCACAGGCTTCAGAGTTGTACTTTGATTGAAATCATTTATTCTATTCTTATATTTAATAGATAGTTTTTATAAAAAAATTATTTTCAATTTTATATATCGGTACATAAAATAACTTCCTGTCGAAAAATAATTAACATATATTATATAATTCTCAAAATCAATAACCGAATACGGATAATTCATATTATTTCCAAAATAGAAATAAATTAGTTGCTTAGCCCGGAATTTAATTTCCGTTCATTGATGACAGTTTTGAGATGAACTTTTTGGTAAATAATCGCACACCTTCCCATAGAAAGAGTTTCAATATACCATATGTAGTTTCAGTGGCTAATTGAAACTACAGCAACGAATCCTGCTCCCAGGATCCCCGGGCAGGAATTTTGTAATTGAATCTCCCTTAAAAAAAAAAAGCTGCTTAGGAGCGGTTCTTGGCCTCAACGTCTGCAAGATCCAGCTTCTGCCTAAAGACAAATAACCTCCAGACACGGAAAAAATCTACGGAATGAATGGAACCATCCCTTCAAAGAGACGAAGAGGAAAGTATTCGCGTAACATCTTTACATAAAGGGCAGCATCACACAAGATAGAAATCAATATATCGTGTTCGAGCGAAGAAAAGGGAAACGTTTCCGTTTATTAGTCCTCAGTTGAAGAAACCGGATACATCATTACATATATTTTCACGTGGTTACTAGATACTATATTATGCTAACGTAGAACTCAAAATTTTCATCGTAGAATATAACTAAAATTACGGTATACTATTTAAAATACGAAAAATACGATTATATAACTCCGATTAAACACAAAAATTGACTTAACATTTCTAAGAGCACACACTATTTTAAGATTTATTTACTGATTCAATTAATCCGCTTCGGAGGAAATAGGGCAAGTGAAAGAATTATTACATACATTGATAACATAAAAGAACAAATTCGAAAAAAGAAGTGGAATGATCACCCCATTACAGTAACAAACAATATACAAGTAGTAATAAATAGACGTTATTTTAATATTTTTTACAGTCGTATCACCTTGTGAGATCATTAGCGACTCATTACGGGTATTAATTTTTGCCTTGTCAGGGGACTAATTCTGTCATGTATACATAGATCCATGTCCTCGTTGGGATTCGAACCTGGGACGTCTGTGGAGCGAGGCGATCACGCTGACCCCTGCACCACAGATGGTCGGCCAGAATAGTCGTTTCGCATACCCGCGGAGAAAATTTGACCAAATTTACTTCATATGTTACTTTCTAACCGGAAGAAAACTCTCTGTGAGGGTAAAACCACCCCCATAAATATTTTACGGGATAATGAGATAGATAAATTTTTTCCATATATTTTGTGTATAATGTAAGTTATCGCAATCAGAAAATAGTACAATAATTGACGTTATTAAATTCGATCTCAAGTCACGGAAAGTGGTTTATTAACTGATGGAGGAATTAATATTAGCAAATAACGAGTTGTGATTGAATGCACTTCTCTTATAATGGGAAAAACAGCATTTTTCTGCCCCTGGGATTACGAATGGCGTGATCAATAACATGCATCCAAACTTAACTGAACCGGTAGCAGCTGGAATGAATTTAATCGGCCTCGTAGGGAAAATAAAAGAGAAACCTACAATATAAACGTGAAACTAAGGCCACCTGTTCCAGGGCAAGGGAATAATCACGGATAATAACAGTTCAGATTATTAGAAGATCGTTTATTTAAACAAAAATATATTAATTTTGTGATAATTATTACCAAAACAAATCGTTATCACTTCCTCGTGTTGCAGTCTAAACACTGAATTTAAAGTAAGTTTTTCTTTGGTCAAGAATGTGAAAGAATTCCTGTTATAAATATCTTGTGTAGTGGCCCGTAACATCAGCGATGGTAATTATAAGGGAAAACAATGTGAATACCGATCAGGATTGCCGGAAACGTTTGATCAAATTATTAACGTGTAGCATAATTTTTATCAAACCAAAATACAGGATTACTGTAATGGCCAAACGGCTGTTACATTAATTCTTTGTCTTTCTTTGAAACAGTGAAACGTTTAAAACGGCGCCGCGTTTGAGAAGTATTCGTATTCTCTTCACAATTCTGGTGAGTTGAAAAAATTTAGTTATGAAAGGAAATTGAGTACCAAAATCGTAAACATAACATTAATGCCAATTAACGTCTGATTTCACTCAATTATACGACGAACGTTCTGGAGAATTCCCTTAACTAGACGCAACTCCTCACAATCCCCTTAAGCAAGTAATATTACAGTAGAATTACAGTCAGATAAAATTTACAATATGTGAAACTGTGTTAAGTTTCAAGGTTGATCGTAGTTTTCGTCACCAACCTTGATATGGCTCAGTCCAGAGTGAAACCTACTTGATAAATTTACATTTGATTATGATGCATGTATTCCAGTAATATATTGAATCTCCGATGAAGATTAAAACACGAAGATTAATATGTTTCAATATAATTATCTGCTATTTATTGAGGAAATAATTTAATACTTATTTGAATTTTAAGTTAGAAACAAAATCTTGTTATTAAACAAATAGATTTTTTCAAATATACGTGTATAATGATAACATGAACTTTAAACCTCAGAGTACTTTTATGAGGGTTACAGAATCTAAACAATTATGAGAATATTGAATTACCATCGCAAGAGAAGTAAACTTTCAAATCTAAATTTACTAAAGTTAGTGAGATGAATAATTATGCGACATGTGCAAACGCTGACGTCCAGAATTTTGTGAATTTCTAGGCTCCCCTCTTTGTTCACTGAACGAAATACTTCAGTAATTATCTCTTATTAAAATGACAACCAACTTTACATTATTCCCTTCTCTCATTAACATCTAATGCCCTTATCTTCTAATAAATAAAACAGAGTGTTTGTTTGTATGTTTGCTCGTTCGTAAGTAGGTACGTAGGCCTATGTATGTATGTTCCTCATACAAATCTACACACGTGGAGAAAATTTCACCAAATTACGTACACGTATTAATTGCGACAAGGAAACAAACCCTGACTGGGGGAGATACGTCTACTACACTCACAAGCGGCGGTGGATATATTCTACCATGCTAAAACGGCCGATATTTAAGTCGGATAAATATTTTTAGAGGTCAAAGCAGATTGATGGTGTTTCTACCGATGATATCTGTGTATAATTTCAATCTCTTACAGCATGGGGAAGGAGCACCTGTAGGAGTGGTTGTTGAGAGGCGTTATAAAGGAAATAACACGAATACAACCGAGATTGGTGTCAAATCCAGGGTTATGGATGTCGCTGAGTTTAATTATGATATTCAACTTACCATTCAACCCCTTGGGGAGGGAGTGGATATATTAAAACATGCAAAACACGGCCGATATTTGCGTTTAATAAATATATTTCAGGGTTAATTAGATTGATAGTATTTCTACCGATGTTGTTTGTGTATAATTTCCATATATGTAAAACTACCTACTACATTTGTAGTAGGGTCTGGAAACGGGTGGAATCACTACTGTGCGGACATATATATCTGTCTCTCTCCCTATCCTTTACCACTTCTTATAATAATACGCGAGAATTGAGCATGCTCAGAAGGCTGTGCGCGAGAATTGAGTCTCGGTTTGCTGTCAAGTCAGTTAATTTTCGTGCGATTCATAATTTAAAAGTGTCGACGAGAGCATTTTTCTGTATCACATTTAGAAAAAATGTTCTTCAAGTGTTACTTATGTCCACGTGAAACGTCAAAATTTGATTTCCGAAAATATCAAGCGTACTTAATTCATTAAAATATTAAAATATTAAAAAATTATTACGGTTTTTTTCAAAACTACATAGGACTTAAATCTGATAACGATGCAATGAATGATCAAATTGTGACCCCCAAGATATTTTAGATAATCATCGAACGCAGGTTTCTAAATACGTTTCCAACAATATTTTTCCAACCTTATAATTAAATTACGAACAGTTAACTTGTGGTAATTAAAATAATCCTACTCGGATTATGAGGGGGAGAATTTAGGATTTATTTATTGTATATATAATTATTCGGTTATATTTTTTTCTTAATTTCTCTATGTATCTACAAATATATTACAATAACCGTTTAGAAAATTATTTGTATTACTCCATATGTTTGTTAGTAATAAATTTCACATAGAGACAATGAGCACTAGTTGGTCCGTTATAAAATCCTACCTATCAGTGACAATCAGTTTTTGTTGCATTTATTTTTTTCGGTTAACGAATTTTTACAAGATCAGTAACAACAGTATCTGCCTATAAAACAGAATATGAAACGTAGAAGCACCCATTAAATTTCCAAGGGAAAATTATAGTAATGCTCTAGGAAATTGGAACTACAAATGAGAAATTACTCATTTAGTTACCTTCCTAGTTTTAAATTAATAATTGAACTATTATTGAGAAAATTATACGTATATGTCATGTTGAATAAACATGATATTAATTGTTGTATTTGATGTGCAATGTGTGTTTATTATTCGAAGCAATATTTCACGAAAGTAGAATTCGAAACTTCATTTGGAATGTGTTACGGTTATTAAGAACTAATAAAAATGTTAACAGCTCAAGGACGACAGACGTGTTTTTTAATTAATTACTGAAAGCGATCATGAAGTGAATAAGACATTAATATCGGTTGCCAAAATTTAATTTATGAAAATGGAGATTGAAGAACCAGTTTTGCCGAAAGATCATGATCCAATTTGGTCGGAAACTGTATATTAAATTCGAGGAAATTTAGAATTATTTCATATTATAATTTTTGGTTACGCCTGTCTTGTCGCATCTTGAACAGGGTAATGAGCATAATGTGTTTGGGATATTATCACTGGTTTAATAACGTTTCATTGCAAACATTCGCCTCACTACTGAGTCTGAAATCTGTCGATCGAATTGATAAATCTGTTCTATATATAATCAATTATTCATATTCAAATGCCGAAGCTGCTGAATTATTGAATATATTGGTTTCTTATGAAATGATATGAAATGTTTTTTTTTTCATTTATTCAAATAAATCAGATAAGTATAACTGTTAGAAGAGGAAGTAGTTTCACATAATTCTTTTTCATTCCTCTGGTCAAGAATACAGAGGATGAGCAGATTCATGAAGTAATTGATTTTAAATATTAACTATTGTGCTTTTATCAACAATAATTTATATAGAAATTAATAACATGTATAAAGCCAAAAGTGATATAAATATTTTATTATTGAAATACTACATTTATTGTATATATAGTAATTATTAATGCATTTTGTGTCAAGTCTGCCGCATATATCTTGCTTGAAGGCCAACTTACCACAACGGAGTCTGTGCGCGGGTAATGATCCTTGACGCAAACTTTATAACCTCTAAAGCATCTGACGAAATGTAGTAACTCGTATATTAAACAATTCACTTTAAAATTTAATTATTTTTAATCCCACAAAATATATTTCTGTCTTTAAAACTATTAGTTCCTATACTTCTGTGAAATATTATATTAATAAATTAACCATTTATAGGAGGAAACATTGAGAAGAGAAATCTGTAGTTGACAACTTATTCTACCTGGAAAATACAGTAGCGGCTCGTGAGTCACCCCAAGCAACAATATCAAATTTTACGAGAATAAATATGTAACATAATTGTTACCCATTCTCCGCAGCAAATGAACCGAAATTTCTAATTCCGTCTGCATAATACGCAAAAATTTAGAAGCAAGTTGTCACATTTGTAACATAAAAAAATATTTTTCCTTTGTACCGATTTTAAATAAAGTTATTTTTGGAAACAAGACACAAATATTGGCTGTATTGTATGTGCTAAGCTGCAAAAAGGAGGAAGTGTGTTGAGCTTTTTGGCTACTGCAAAGGGAGAAGGGTGAAACTGCGCATGCGCATTTCTCATTCCAGACAAAGATCACTAGAGATGAGTCAGAGCCGCTCCATGACTCCAGCTACTCGCGAAGAGTCGTTCAAGGGTCTTTCTGCTCCTGAGAAAGGTGTGAGCTGATACACAGAAGTGGAGATGTCGCTCAAAGAACGGAGTCGAAACGCTTCGTTTTTGAGGGAGCTGTGATCTAGCGCGCAGAGGTGGAGGGGGGATGTCGACAATCTCCGCTCTTCAGCGAGCTTTGAGCTGGCGCACTGAGCTGAAGGGGATGTTACTCAAAGAGCAGAGTGCTTCGAAGAGACTCTTTGGAGTCATTCGCTCACTGGTTCGGAGCGAGCGGGGAACCGCTCCTCGGAAGTAGTCGTTCGTTTGAAACGACTCGCCACAGAGCGACCCATCTCTACACATCACACATTATGTTCTCATAGCATAGAAATAGCCAGCTGGTTGTATTAGCGCGGGTAGTTTAAAATCTTCGAGATCGAAGCAGGAATTCACGCTATTGAACGCAATTATTATCCAGCCACTTAAAATTAAGAAAAAAGCATTCTTTAATTTATTTGTGTGCCGTAGCACATGAGCAGATTCACGAGCCGCCACGGCCTATATGAATGTTTTATCCAAACAGATAAATCATGGATTGTTAAAAAATATCAAAGAACGAAGGCTTATCACGGTGTATTTGCTGAAGAAAAATATGTTGGTAGGAGAAATCATATATTTGTAAGTCACAGAGATTTAATTATCGGAGTAGACTTGAATATAAATAAAGTGTTTGGGGATATTTAGAAGTTGGGTAATAAATTTACATTTCAATTTGTCAAAGCCCTAATCAATTCATCCACCAATTTATATTCTTATCTCTTTCACATTACTTAAAAAATATTAGTCTTATATCACTATATTCATACAAATATAATGTGATTGTCAAATAATATATTCATTGACTCTTATGTTCATCTACTATTCTTCAGCAGCTACTTTAGCGCTTTCATTTTTTTTACTTTTTTAAATATTCTTTATTTTCAGTTAGTGCAACTTATATATAAAAATATTATATATTACTAATTAGTATTACCATACTAGCAGAATACCCGTACTACGCTACGGTTTTCATAAAAGAAAATAATTTATATTACTTAATTTCGTTAAGGATAATGAACTCATTAAAGTTTGGTCTGTGAGAGAGCGTAACGAACCGGACAGATCATCATTAATTAGTTTGTGTTAACTAATGCAGGATAGATTAAACATAATAATGGAATAAAGTACATTTGTTTGGATTCTAATTAACGACTAAAAATAATGTGAGAAAAGCAAAGATATTACAAAGAAACATACCTAAATGTGTCTAAATCTGATATACATTTAAAAATAATAGTGCAGTTTTCTGATACGTTATTGAATATATTCCCGGAAAATATGGAACGTGATGTAAGGAAATAAAACTTTCTTGTGAATTAAGTGGCACGGGAGTCCTCGTTTGAAGTAGCCCTGATGATAAGTAAAAGAATATTTGAACTTATTATTATGCTGTTTCTGGTTTAATAAATTTATGCTAGTTGTTTCTTCGAAACATCGCTGTGTAATTCCGTTTTATTTTACTTTTTCGTATAAGTGTATAGAAGAACGTACTTAGAATACGTTTAACATTCAACCAGGAGCTGTGTTTACCTTTTCCCCTGTAACTGGCTGTGTAATAAATCTTTTAACGAAATACTATGTACGGTTCCAATTCGCATCTCAGGTTCAAGTTCATTATCCTAACGATTATACGTATAAACGTAATTTTTCCTCGTCGTTATTTATGGCGGTACTTTCAAGCCATTATCCGTGACATTATTGAGGAAAAGTTCTATAAGAAATATTGGCACGTTGTTACTCTCCCGGATATTTATGTAAATACATGAATACGAGTTAAAGCTTTTGTTTATTTTTTCAATTATATTTTGCCCCATATTTTTTTAACTATTAAGAAGAAATAAAAAGTTATAAAAAATGTATAAATATTATATCTGGATTTTGTATATTTGCATTGATTCGAAGAATTTTTATATATAATTTTACCATTTATTTTTGGTTTTAATGTTAAAATATTTTCTTATAAAGCTATTTAGTTTTGATTTTGGCATTATTTTTAATATTTTAAATTATTGTATGTAAACAAACCAAATTTTACTCATAGATTACACGAGTCTGATTCCGTATTGGATTTTTGTCTTAAATTTTAGTTATTACGTCATTAATTGCTTACAAGCGAAGTCCTCATCATGCCACATTGAAAAATCAGAAAACTAGTTTATGAATTAAGTTTAGAAGATTGTCAGACAACAAATTATCTCATAGAAAGTAAAGTAAACTCTAATTGCTGATAAAATAAATTTCACAAATAAAAAAAATTCTGTTTTGAAATATTTACGGCGCGGTAACGAGAATTTTCGTGCAGACTATATATATTGTAATGCCTTGAGGGAAAGGCATTGTTTCGGATTAATGGTCGTGGCCGTCAGAGGAAGTTGTAATGTGTACTTAGGATTGGTAAGGAAGGGTCAGCGCAATACGTGTGTGGTTGGCCTGTCGCAAGGAAAGGCATTGTTTCTGATTAATGGCCTGGACAGGTCACTTGTTGACTTAGGATCGGGATAGAGGAGTCAGGGCAAGGCACATGTGCGGGGGCCTGTCACAAAATAAATCTGTTAAGGCAGGCATTGTTTCGGATAATGGCCTGGACAGTGGAAAAGACATTCTGTAATGTGTTTATTTAGGTTCTTGGGAGCGCTGGTCGTGTGAGGGTGAGAAGACTAGTCCAGAGTAATTGAGGGTGCAGTTTGGGCGGTCTGGAGAATTTAGAACCGCGCTCGTGTGAGTGAGGGTAAGAAGACAAGAGCAAAGACAAATTAGACCTGTTTCGATTGGCGGCGTCGGGACAAGACAGAGTGGCTAGATATTTGCTAGCTAAGGAACAGCAGTTGCAGAATGTAAACCTCGGGATAATGGAGAAACTGTCAACGAGCAGTTGCGACGTAGTTTTGGAACAAAGGAAAAGAGAAGGGACTGTGGTATATAAAGGGAAGATAAGATTTTTGGAAGTGAGTTGAGTTTTGGAGCTAGGAGGGGGAGTTGAGTCTTGGAGTCAAGAGAGGAGTGAGAGTTGTGGAGGCGTACGCCGAGCACCGAGTATGGAGGAATTTTGCAGCCTGCGAGAGAAATAGCAAAATTATTCAACGATAAAAATTTTTGTATGCAGAAGTTCAATCTGTTGTAATATCAAAATTTGACCACTGTCTTCGATAGTAGGAGACCAGGACACAGCATCCAGCGTCGAGTAGTTTCACTACGAGCAAGTGAGATGTCCTTCACGAACGGAGAATCAGCTATCGTCGAATCAATAGTGTGTGTTACAGTCAGTGTTTAAACGTCCAGTCTATAAAGTGTGTGTGTAATGAACGAGCCAAATGTTCCTGAGTAATCGTAAGTTGAAATTTCATGGTATTAATATGTGTAAACGGAATTAAAAGATACAGTCAGATATCGTTCTTTTCTTTTGTGTTAACAAAATAAACTCTTTTAAATTTAATATCAATCTGGTAGAATAAGTTCGTTAATAAGTTTCGTCGATGTCTAGACGATCAAATATTTGTGTTTAATTTAAAGATAAATGTTGGGTTCTTTGATTATTTAAGTGTTCTGTCCGTTATCAAACCCAGTAAAGACCCATGAGAGAAATAGATGCTTTTTATAATATTAAATTGTATAATTGCAAATTTTTGTTAAATAAATTTTATTTGTTATAAAGTCTATAATTGTTCATTTAAAAGCCCATCATATTTAATTATTACATTTTGGCTACCACAACGTGGGGCCCGATAATTAATACTTAACCGGTAGATTATTACAATATTATACATATATGTAAGTGCGAGTGTGTGTTTGTGGATGCGTATGTTGGCCGACCATTCCGGTGTAGTCATCAGCGTCATTGCCTCCATCACATACGTTCCGTGTTCATATCCAAGTCCAAGCACAGATGTTTGTATTAAATTACACACTAAGAAAGGAGGGAAATTCAGAAATAATCGCGGAAATTTACGGTAAATGATATTAAGAAAGATACCAAAATTTTAGATTGCATATGCTGCATGTAGAAAATCGGTTTTTTTTAAAAAAAAATATATGGAATATGGTGTTTAATTGTGAAACATTTTCTCTTTCATGCTTAACCCCATTTACGATTAAACGATAAGTCAGCGGTTCCGAGACTGACTGTTGGTCAAGATTCTACTGTTATCATTTCGTACAGAAATTTCTTTCTGTTTTTATTTAAATACTATTTTATTGCGGGCAAGGGGGATTATTGTAAGTTATTAAAGTCTTTATGTTTGATTAATATAAAATAATTTAACTAACAACGAAATGTTTAAGGTTGAAGAAATATAAAATTTTACTTAATTAATTTTTCATCGTAGACTCTTTCATTCGGGGAAAATTTTCGTGGGGAGATTTGGCAAAGCGTATGTGGCAATATAAAAGAATTTCTGTGAGAATATTTTTATGTATTTAAATCTTTTCTTTAGTTCTGGTGTCGTCTCAGGACATGCTTGGTGAATATGCATGTCACTCCTTCATTTACCAATCCCGTTTCTCCAAAGCCGTCTCACCTTCTTCAATTATTTTTCACTATGCTCCTACTTACACTTTTATTTCACTATTTAATAACGCATCTTAACTGTTCCATCCAGTCGTTGCACTATTTTTTATATTAATTCCTTCGACATAAAATTTTATAACGTTTTTCTTTCAAATTTTAACTATAACTTATTTTCCTCGACCGCTCACATAGAACATTCACAGCAAACTTTTTTTTCTCTTTATGGAGCACTTTTAAAAACTTTCCATTATGTACTTAAATATGGACCGTTCGGATCGGACATTCGGCAGTTACTGTTTGAATCTCCAAGAATCTGCCACTCAGACGTGTGAGTGACCGTCTCCAACATCCAAAATATTCACAGATGAATCCTGATTTATTGAATAGTCCTTAAGAAATCCTGTGGACCTCCTGTGGGTAGGGGTCAGCTTAACATCCTCACATCACAGAGGTCCCAGGTTCGAATCCCGGCGAGTCCATGGGTGTTTGTGTGTGCGTGAGAGAATCACTCGTCAAATCAGTCCTTCTACAAGGCAAAATGAGTTCCCATAATGATTCGCTAATAATCTGAGCTGTTGATTCGACTGTAAATAAATCAATATAAAAAATAATGTTTGTTTGTATGTATGTATATATGTTCCGCATACAAATCGACACCCGTGGATAAAATCACACCAAATTTCGTACACGTGTTCCTTGCGACCAGGAAAAAAGCGCTGTCTGGATGAGACACGTGGTTTGGTTATCTGTGTGGTACAAGGAACCACATTTAATTCTGGGAACCGTGACAGATAACTTCTTCCCGAGGGAAGTGAAATAAGCAGCTTCATGATCGAATGACTTCTCAAATGTCCCTGTCAATGAAATGAATCACTTCCTTAACTTCAATATGAAATTCCTACTCTAAAGTCATGCCAAACAATTCCATATTCTTCTTTAATCTACATATCTACAAATATATCAAACATAAATTGGGATATTTTCACTATTCTGTGCGTTTCACTATTTTATATCTTGACTTATCTTCGTTGTTTCTCTATGACGGGATTTCCATTCATATTATAAAGCGAACGGCTTCGCATATTTCCCATTACAAATTTCGAGCACCCCGCTGAATTTGGATGTATTACTTAACGTATATTTTTTTAAATTTTACTTACCAGTAAGTGATACCTGAACTTTGATCATTGAATATCGTATAGATATTACGAAATTATGATGGTTGCACTGCGAAACGCGGTTGAGGTGACATGAAGTCAAAATATTAAACATTAATTAATCTATATAATATACCGGTAAATATAACGAGTGTCTAGAACGTTAATTAAATTCTATTGATCGTACTCCGTGGCAAATCACAACATTTTCCGAAAAATTATAGTTGTCATTTCTTGCAGCAGATGATAGAACAAAATAGAAATTAGAGTTAATTTTGGTGAATAAACAGGGATTCAGTGGTTGTGAAGAAAAGAGTTAATTATCTCTTCTGTAAGAAGAGAAGACTGATTTAGAGTAACAGCAAGCTACATGAGGGTGATCCACGTGGTGGCAACACAACTTTAATAGCATAGGAAGGTATTAGAAGGGGGGGGGGGCATGACGAAGGGTAGAGCAAGGTTTCCAAGATTTAGATGAAGGACAAACTCTAGAAAACCTGCATCAGGTAGGTACGTAAAGAGTGACGGTTTAATACGCCCTAAGGAAGTTCGATGTGATATGAGAAATAATTATTTGATTTTCTTCAGACTAGTAGAAGTAAACATTGATAAAAATTATTTTATTCACGTCCTCAGAAATTCTACCTTTGAAGTGAACATTTAGTCAACGCTGAGTAAAGTAAAACGGTATTCTGAATGGTAAAATTGATTATATAATTTTTTCATTTATTGTGTCTTCATAAATAATATAAAACTAAAAGATGTGAAATGATAAAACCCAAATTTAAATACACGCATTTTATTATTACAATATCAACGAGACGGATAAATATTTTTAGAATATTCATGTAACTGGCAAAGTATTACTTTCTCTATTATTAAATGTTAAAACAATAATTATGTTAATATTCTATTGAAAAAATATAAAAATAATCTTTATATGTAGAAATAATTTAGTTTTCTTCATTTCTAAACATTACCCTACTTAATTAATTATATACAAATTTCTGCGGTCTCCGCAGTACGATCAATAGAATTTAATTAACGTTCTAGACACTCGTTATATTTACCGATATATTATTTAGATTAATTAATGTTTAATATTTTGACCTCATGTCACCTCAATCGCGTTTCGCAGTGCAACCATCAAAATTTCGTAATATCTATACGATATTCAGGGATCAAAGTTCAGGTATCACTTACTGGTAAGTAAAATTTAAAAAATATATATTTTAAATAATATATCAAAATTCAGCGAGGTACTTGAAATTTGTAATGAGAAACTTGGAAAGCCATTCGCTTTATAATATGAATGGAAATCCCATCATAGAGAAACCACGAAGATAAGTCAAGATATAAATAGTGAAACGCACAGAATAGTATAAGAACCTGGTAAAAATATCCCAATTTATGTTTGATACCTTAGTAGATATGTAGATTAACGAAGATTATAGAAATTGTTTGGGATGACTTTAGAGATTGAATTTCATATTGAAGTTAAAAAGGAAGTGATTCATTTCATTGACAGGGAATTTAGAAGTCATTTGATCATGAAGCTGCTTATTTCACTTCCCTCGGGAAGAAGTTATCTGTCACAGTTCCCAGAATTAAATATAGTTCCTTGCATCACAAAGATAACCAAACCATGGAAGATCCATCGGATGCGGTTCGTGAATTTACCTCGTAATGCTTCTGGGAGTAATCTCAAAAGAAAATCCGGAAATCGGGACGAGCCAGCTAAGTCATCTGGTGTCTAGGTTTGACAGCTAAACGCCGTGGCCACTTCCTTAACAGTTATTCCCCGTTGCCTTCCTCTTCCGCCGATTGAGCCAGCTTATCGCTAATGAGAGTGTGTGAAACCACAACAGTGACTCACGACAGTTATACCAACCGCCTTAATCTAACAGGGAAACTATTATTTTATGAGAAATGCAGACTTAAAAATGATCCGGGTCGTGTTAATTGGAAATTGAATTTAATGTGTACTCTTGGTAGATATATACTGTAATAATAATTTAGAAAGCCTTTAATTTGCCTCACGTTGTGGAAGCCATTATGTAATTTCTCAAATTAGAGGTCGTTAATTAAATAAAAGATTAATAAAATTTACAAACAATATTTATTTATTTTGTGGCAATCGTTTAAAAAAATTACAAATTTAAAATATTAATTTCTCAGGGTCTTCACTGGGTTTGATAACGGACACATCAATTATATTTATACACTTATTAACAAACAAATCATAATTTAAAGTAAAGAAATTTAATTGACCCTTAAACTAGAGCAAAATTTAACAGTAAGAAGATTAACTCTGATTAACAATTTAAACTAGAACGAAATTTAAAATGAGAACGAAATTTAACATGAGAACGTAATTTGACTTCTATCTTTTAATTACGTTTACATAATTAATTAATTTGTAACTTGTAACTCACTTCTGTCTAGTTGATTCCAGCATACCTTTCGTTATCGAAACACACTATTGCGAGATTTTACACTGATTCTAAGATTCACAGATTTTACACTGATTCTAATAAAAATTTATAGGCTGTCAGAAACGCGGATGATCCTCCCTTTTGTTGTCAGCTATCTGTTGACTGCTTGCCTTAGGTGAATTCCGTCGTCTGTAGATTTGCCAGTCTTTACTGCTTTGGGCTCAAACCGAAATTTTACTATTTCTGGCCGGCTATGGACACAAAAGTGTTTTTACTTAGCAAGTTTCGACGTTATGCTTTCGTGAATGTTTTACTTTGTCCTCAGAAATGTCCAGGCACCACCCAACTCTGTTGAATCCTAATCGCCAACTCTGTTGAATTCTCGTCACCAAACTAACAGTTATACATCGACGATGTCTTTCCGCGAACTGAACTGTCGTCTTGCCTTTTAGGGCGCATACGCCATTTTTCGGACCTTCCGACAAAGGAACAGAGCTGGGCTACATTGTCGCTATGTTCTGGAAACTCTGCCGCTATAAAGGATTTCTCAAACAATTTAAATTTTTATCTTCAAACAATTAATGTCCTAATTAATTGGCATTACAATACATATAAAAAATTCGGATATAAATTGCAGAATTGTATTCCCAAGCAAAAACCTAGAAGTTCAAAGTAGTGTGGAATACGTCAGGATTATTATAAGTCTTCTCTTATGGAATTGTATTTTGAAAATTGAAAAGAAAGAAAAAGACCACGCAAAAAAAAATCATCACTACATAGATTTCATGACGGAAAATTGCTAGAAAAAAGAAAGGTTGTAAACACTCATGAGATTAAATCTCACAATCAACAACGAAAATATTTCTCATGGGGAATTTATGTTAATTAAATTTATTTTCTGGGAGTAAACAACCAATTTCAATTAATAAACAAAGGACTTTAACCGAATCCAACTAAAGAGACATTACTACTACACTGAAAACACATCACTAAGTTAAAACCTACCTTTAAAACAGTCAAAATAAATATTAATATAATACAACGGCATTATTTGTCCATGAGATCAAAAGCGTCTGTCGTGAAGACGTGGTCAGTAATTGGAGACATGACCTTGCCGTTAAACCGCTTATAATGGGCAGGCAAGGAGGAAACAATGCTAAAATGTTTTGAGACATAGTTTCCATTGTCTGAAAAGTATTTGGATAGAAATGATTGAAAAGCGGCGAAGCAGCGGACGGAAACTTTGCTGAAAATGGCAATAATGGTTTTTTTGGATGGGCTCAGTTGTTGATATCAGCATATTGGGATGGGAAAATAAGTATAAAAATATAGTATCCCAAATACAATTTGTCGGAACAATAAACTAGTCCCGAAAGGGCTAATTTCCTGTTGGCTTTAAGCCATGGATTTTTAAATAAAGTTCCCACAAGCCGTTACACCTAGTCAGGAATGTTCCGGGGACGCAGACTGTTTGGCGTACGGTAAGATTATTCGTCGATCCCATTGGACCAGTCGGTTGGCTGCCCCTCAAATACAGTCGAGGCATGGAGTCGGTAATGCTGCGTCCCCACAGAAAACCCAACACCTGTTTACTGAAAGGCGTGAGACAAGGTCTTAATCCTAACGTACCTGATGTAGGTTTCTACCGGGTTTTCCCTGCAATATTTTTAGGCGAATTGCCTTAAAATACAGTCCGGGGGGCCTGCAGAGCAGAGACGGAGAGGACTAACTTTGGGGATGCCCTCTTCTCTCTCTGCTTTTAAACTAAGGTTACCACAAACCGAAGCATTTCGGCCAGTTTTGAGAGGTGTATGTTCCGGGATCGCAGACCTTGGGCATACGGTAAGAGTTCCACTGGAATTCCCACTGGAATAGTCGGCCAACTGCCTCCAAAACTGGTCGAGGCACGGAAAATGGAATGCTGCGTCTCCACAGAAACCCCCTCTCCCACCATCGGAAGGGCGTGGGGCAAGTACCGAGTGCCCGACTTACCTGGTGCACGTTTTCTAGGGTCTGTCCTGCATCACTTTCAGGCAAATTCCGGGCAGGATCCTTAAACTACAATCTCTACCTTTTCGCTTCCCATCTTTCAGTCCCATCCTATACACAGTCTATCTACATACATCATCATGATCGAGTAAAATTCATATAAAATGTAAACATGAAAGAGAGAGAGAGAGAGAGACAGATGTAAACCAGTATTTGAACGATATGAAGATCAGTTATCATGCATGCAAAAATGTATGAAACTGAAATCTTCACGTCATCAACGACGCAAACGACGGGTGACGAAAGACGGATCCAACGACCGCAGACGCAGCAGACATTATCACGACAGGATCACGAATCAGGTGACGTGGTAGAAGCTTCCTAGTAGCCTCAGGACTAAACGTATGCCACTTTTATTTTACTTTTTCTACACTTTAAATTTTCTAAAACCTCTTCGAGTTCATTAAAACACATAAACACCTTGAGATGTTCGTTTGTGTTATCCATAAAATACAATTTGAATGAATTTAAATTACCGTTTCAAGTCGTCATTTATGAAATAAATAAAAGTTTTATATTTATTATACATTTTTTTGGATACCTTATTGCTTCAGCGGACATCAAAAGGCAACTGTGGACGAAATTAATTTGATTGCTTGTTTCGCGTTTTCCTTTGCGTCTCCATCGCCACCTTTGTGCGACATGAGTGGGTCGATTAGGGTAGATTGGCGTTTAATTCGAATCCAGGCAATTTCCGGTGCCAACGTCAATAACGTTATTAGACTTTAGTCACAGCGAGTAAATAGCAAACAACGGTCACTACGCAAACACCTTAAAATAGATCAGAAGATTTTATTAATATAATGAATGAACTTTCCAGCATCGAAATTTAGTTCTTTCAAAATGTAGGCAAAATCTATATTCTGAAATAATACGTTAAATAAAATAAATGCAGTTATCTCGTTTATAAACAAGATGAATGAAATTTCTAATAAATGTGTTAATTAACCCAAATACAATCCAGTTATTTCGTTTATATATAAATGCTAAATACAATACAGTTGACAGTAACCAATAATTTGAAGATATTTTGCGGAAAGAAACGTTAACGTTTATTTACATAACGAATCAAACTTGGATCCTTTCATCCATCACACATGTGTTCAATACGATTTTTTAACTTTTTGACCCAGAGCGTCGTCAGTCATATTTTATAGTATTAAATTAATAACTTCAGTAGTTTCTGTTGATATGAGACAAGCTTACTCACATCTTAAATGTGCTATCAAATTTTAAACATATTAATAAAATAAATGCAGATGTATTTCGAAACATATTTTTTATTTAATTTAATTACACCCATTCACGCTGTCTAACAAGATGTATACAACATCACTGAATTACGTTATCATTCTGTATGTCTCCCCTTTCTACACACTCAGCCCCCAGAACAGTAATATATTATTTATATACTGTAATGCCAATTAATTAATCAATTAATTGTTTTGAAATAAATTTGAATTGTTTAGCGAAAAGATTGTATTTTAGCGAGAGCGATCCCAGGGACAATGAGTGGTGAGCTCTGTTCCTATTATTGAGAGCGCGGAATGGCGTTTACGCGCGCTAAAGCCTAGTTGGTCGTTGTGGTCTGGATTGTACAGAGATCACACATCGTCGAGCATAGTACAATAAAGTTGGTGAATCATTGGAGAATATAAGCGGCCGACGGTGAAAATGTTGCAGAGAACGGTCTTTATAAAATTGAGTAGAGTAAAACATTCACCGAGATATTGCAACGTGAATATCGTAAAGTAATACCAGTTTCGTCAAAATAGAGCTTTGTACAATCTTCACGGAGGAATTGTTGCGGAATAACATTGGTAAATTATTGTGGAGCGGAGCAGTCAACGGAATACAACCAATCTTGCCGAATTTTAAAGTGAAGTGTAGAATCAGTGAAAACCAAGGCCTGATATTAAATAATTAAAGAGTGTAAAAGTGTCCGAACGAGGTAAAATTGACTGTTCTGGTACCAGACCGACGGTCCGTAAGTAACATAATTTTGAATAATACTGTAAACGTAAATTAATGGATAGAGTCAGATTTAGTTCCCTTTTAATTGTCAATCAAAGTTAGTTTCTTTACTTTTTAATTTCTTTTAATCTCTATTGTTTAGGTAAATTGTAAACTGTTGATAAGATTTTAAATATATTTTTTGGTGTTCATTATCAAACCTAGTAGATGGCCTGAGAGAACAGATCTCAAATTGTGTTTGTAATTATCTTTTATTGCCACAAAATAAAAAAATATTTTGTTTGTTAATTTTTTAAACATTTCATTTAATAAAAGCTATCCATTTGATTATTACATAAATGGCGCTTCAACGTGAGGCAAATTCTTTAAATTAAATAAAGCTCAATTGTTTATTATTATCGGTTTATTATTACAAAAAAATTACTGTAAAATGTATTGTATTAATTTTTTAAAAAAATTACTTCATTCTTCGACTTAAAATAAATTGTTTCCTAAGTATAAATATACAAAAACATAACAATTATAATAATTAGACTTCTTTTTAAATAAATGTGATAAACACCAGTCTATTAGCCAGAAAAGGTTAGTATCAAATTTAAAACATTATACTTAACACGCACAACGTTCCATCCCTAATTTGGATCTCTTCAGAGGTACCCCCTTCATTTAAATTCAGTTATCTTAAACATTTAAAAAAATCAAAATCTTACAAACATAATAACTTTAATAAAATTATCTGTAAATATAATTTATAGAGTGTTTCCATTTATTATGTGATATATTATAAATATTAATAAATATCTAAAGTGAAGTTTTTACGCTAGTTGTAGCCTAAATGACTATTATGAACATATATAATATAGTAATTAACGTCGGTTAGAAACGTAGGAGAGATGGAAGGGGCTACCTTTGGGGATGTCTTTTCCTCTCTCCGTTTTTGAACTAAGGTTCCGAGAAGCCGAGGCACCTCGGCCTGTTCTGAGAGGTGTATGTTCCGGGGTCACAGACCTTGGGCATACGGTAAGAGTTGTCCGCTATTCCCATTGGAATAGTCGGCCAGCTGCCTCCTAAACTGGTCGAGGCACGGAGAAGGGAATGCTGCGTCCCCACAGACAACTCCTCTCCCGCTATCGGAAGGGCGTGGGATAAGTACCCAATGCCCGACCTACCTGAAGCAGGTTTTTCTAGGGTATGTCCTGCATTACTTTTAGGCGAATGCCGGGTAGGATCCTTAAAATATAGCCCGGGGGCCCTATTTAACCCTTGGCTACCTTCCTCTACCCTTCCACATCCCCCCTTTCAAATCCCTTCCTATGCTATTAAAGGGGAGTTGCCAGCGTGTGGATAACCCGCAAGTAGCCTGTTACCTAAAAAATAAAAATAATAATAAAAAAGTCGGTTAGAAAGAGTAATACTAAAGCGACCTTCTTACAAACAAACTTAAAATAGGGAAACAAAAACTAATAAATTCAGGTTTACTGGACGAATTACACGGATTAGCGTCTTTTTCTGACTTGACACAGCTGTTAATAGCATTATTGAATTTTAAAATAACAATGGATTTAAAAAAATTATATAATACAAAAATAAAGAACCCGAAATTTTATTTAAATTATTGACAACAATCATTTTTTTTGCATTAATGCCCGAAACGTTGTATCTAATATGTAATGTTTCGCTCATAAATCTGGACTAATATTTGCATTCATCATATTACGTCTTCACATTGTACCAATCGCAAATATTTTTAAAAATATATATGTTTAGTAACAACTGAATAATTTTGGGACGTTAAATTTAAATTTGTCTAAATACTAGAATCAATGCACATAAAAAAATTATATAATGAATTATTGTAATCATTAATCTTGTTCCATTGCATAGGTCTGTAATTGAGTGTACAAAATAACTATTTATTAGATTAAAAATGTACGTGTGGCTTGCGTACTAACCCGAAGCCACAAACTCACACGAAACACTTTTCGTACAAGAGATATAATAAATAATACGACGAACCAAATTTTTATATGCCAAGTCTTTTGCTTATGGCCTTTTCATTTTAAAAATTCTCCTAATGGTGAATTACTTGGTCCGCCAACCCTAAATTAAAGCTTTGATAAATTTGTACGTGTATATATCTTTAATGCTTTATTCGCGTTGCATCGATACTATTGTCTAGTATTATTTCAGTCCGCCGATAATTGAACGAAATTTTTTTACACTAGTCGCCGTTTATTTTCCTTTTTATTTAAGTTTTCCCAGTTGCTCAACGAGGTTACGTAATATGAAGAGCTGAAAATAAATCATCGGCCTCTTCTTAAAGAGGATACTGGTTTGGAATTTATGGATAAGTTGCAACATGTATGTCGTATACTGGGCAATAGTTCAGTCACTTCACACATCCAACTTTCAGCTCTGACCTGGTTAAACGCACTAATAGGAGAGTGGTTCAATAGCATCATTGGGAAATGCAATACAATCAAGGACTTTGGATAGGGAACGACGATAGATTAAACTAATTTGATATTTCCCATATTTTTCTTTTGGGGCAAGCAGAATTTACATTTTATTTTAACTTAATTTTAGATATTTAAAGTTGCAGCACGTCCAGTATTAATGAAGCAAAGACTTGAGGGCAACCGTTGTCACAAAGCGCGCGTTTATCTGTACTCGGCAAATAGAACGACATGTTTGCAATGGAGTCAGTATCATATTCACAGGAGAAACGCAACGAATCATCACTCGGAATAGCAGTGAACTCACAAAGCACTCAATGCAATGATTTTTTTTTACAAATAATATACGACTTTAAATATTTATGAATGAAGTGGTGCAGTTTAAGTGATATAGATTTTTACAAAGCTGATTAAAACCATAAATGACAGGATAATCCCATGGTAATATGATTCACATGGAGTAGTGCCGTATAGACGAGCGGCGTGTAGTGGTAGGTTTATTAAATGATAAATAAAGGGATAGTTTCCAGAATTTATTATTCATTTAACTGAACATGGACAAATAAAATTAAAATACAAATTATGAGTGTTCAGTTAGCCGGGCAAAACAATCGGATCCCTTAATCCCAAGTTAAATCATGGTTTACGGTAATTCTCCCAGGCGCGTCAAGGATTGAGACACTTGGCAGTTACCTCGCGTTGATCTCTGGCCGTGATCATGTGCCATCCTCGATCTCTGAGTCCTCTGGATGATGCAAGTTTGGTGCTGTACGTCCGTCCCTGGCGACGGTTCATCATGGAGTCTGCTCTACACTTTGTTTACATCCCCTTCGCTGGATGTGAAATATCGATGTTCTCGACCAATTTTGTATCGATCTTTCCTCAACCAAGCAATGTGATTGGTTCAGGCAGTCACGTGTTAATTCAATTTCTGGGGTTTTTGGAGAGACGTTTCCCACGGTGTTACAGACCAGGTAGCCTCCGAGGGTCAACACTCTACGTGCCTACGTCCAGACCGAAGGGATTATCTATCCGCCACGGCGGCGCCTAGTCAAATTCCAACTTGCCAAGCTCTCAACCCTTGCTAATATCTAATTACATTAAAAAAATATATATGTATAACAATTATAAAACTATCGCGACAGTGTCAATAGTATACATATAGGACATATAATATGAAAAAAACGACCATTATGAAGTGAAACTTAACTTACGTTAAACAATAAAGCCACAGTCCTCGATAATAGGGCGTACAAATTTTTTATAATTTAAGTGTTTTGTTTTAGGGCTTCCCTTTTAAAAATATTCTCATAATGAAATGTAGAGATTTCCGAGTCTTTAAAGATGCGTGAATTATTTGGTCCACCTACCCTAAATTAGATCTTAAATAAATTTAAGTATAGATCTACGGCAATATTTTTAATTTCGATTGGGCCCTTTGGAGATTTTGAGGGGATCCGGACGTTTGCACGACAAACGCCCGATGCACGTTTTCCCGACAAAAAAAAACCGATTAATGTTTGCCGGACTGAACAAAATCCCGATTGACGTTTTCCCGACAGGACAAACTCCCGATTACCATTTGCCAGACAGTACATTATCCCGATTCACGTTACCCCAACAAGTCATTTTCCTGAAAGGTTAGTTTTTACGGATTAAAGCATAATATTAATATTGTAGAACACCTAATGTATTAGTCACCTTATTATACGTGATCATTATTACAAATTAAGTTATTCATTAATACATGGAAAAGTTTAAAAATAAACTTGGTACACGTATCATTTAAGATCCAGGAACCAACCCAGTGGATTTAAAATAACTCTAGCACCCCTTGAAGAGGATGGAATTTTCAAAATAAAAATATATATATTCACACAGAATAAATACTTAACCGGGTCACTCAGATCCATTATGTCACTCTCGATGCTTTTAGTGTCGAATTTCACCCCCTAACGCATAAAAAATTGCGACAACTATCAAGGTTGGTGTCGAATCTAGTATCGCTGAGTTTAGTTATGGCATCTCAGCACGGTTAAGTTAAAGTTTAACCTCTGAGGATGGGGCTGGAATGGGGTGATTTTAATAATTTGATATCACCTGAAATTGGTGTCAAACCCGTGGCTTAGTTATGGCATCTCAGGAAGGTTGAGATAAAATTTTATTATTTTCCTTTTCCATCCCCACCCATAGGTATGAAACTTTATACTTACCTTAGGTGTCCTTATGCCATTAGGGGGTGAAATTCGACATTAAAAGCATCGAGAGTGACATTATAAATCTGAGTGACCCCGTACAGTATTTATTCGGTGCCAATATAGGCCGTTATCGCTTATTCTGTATGGTGAAAATTCCATCCTCCTCCACCTCTTCCAGGGGTGTTAGAGTTATTTTAAATCCACAGGGTTGGTTCCTGAATTTTAAATGATACGTGTACCAAGTTTTTTTTAAAAAAAATTTCCATCTATTTAAGAATAACTTAATTTACAATAATGATCATGCATAATAAGATAACTAACACATCAGATATTCTACAATATTAATATTATGATTTATTTCGTAAAAACTCACCTTTCGGGAAAATGACATTTCGGGAAATCGTGAATTGGGATAATGTACTGTCGGGAATCGAGATTTTGCCCTGTCGGGAAAAGGTCAATCGGGATTTTGTCCTGTCCGGCAAACATTAATCAGGATTTAGCTGTCGGGAAAACGTGCATCGGGCAAGTGTGTTTCGGGATTTTGTACTAGACCCGATTTTGAGCTGTTATCAGCCAGTGAAGTAAAGGCCTTCATGGAGATACGGAGCTTGACAAAGATAAATCCAATTAATCCGTGTTACAACATTACATCATGCATTTGTATTTTAGGACCGCAATTAACATTTGTTCATGTCATAACATCAAATCATTCTTCATATTTTTGGCCTTCCGTATCATTTCCTCAAACATTGATCATTTTATCATCAATGTTTCTTATTCTGAAATGTGTAACAGGTTTTTTTTATTCTTATACATATATGAGAATACATAATATAGTTGTGAAACAATCGCCTTCATTCAACCGCTACGTTTGCACAACCTTGAATTTGTCGCGTCAGTTATTGTATTACATCCTATGAAACTCTTTGAAAGTAAACATCGGTGTATTTATGATTTTAAGGTACCTTAAAGTTAAGGTACCTTAAAGTTAACATTTGAATCAACACATAGAAATACCTGGTTTCGATTCCCGGTCCAGTCGAGTTTTTTCTGTCCAAGTCGGATAATTCAGTTATATATCTCTTACAGCAGAGCTTTTATTGAAAGAATTTCTTGTGCTCTTAATTTAATATTAGATTATATCATTTTTGCAGGGTTGGATTCAACAGTTGAGTATCGAAAGCAATGTGATACTAAACAGAAAACAAAAATTTGGTTAGTACCAGCGCCATCTCTTAGACCAGGTATATTGTAATGCCAATTAATTAGGCCATTAATTGTTTATTATAGCGGTCTGATCGAACAAAGCAACAATGAGAGAAGCGAGCTCACTTTGCTTTGTAGAAAAGTCAAAAATCGCGTATGCGCGCTAAAACTCGAGAGAACTAGAAGTCAGTTTGCGGAAAAACATCGTGAGGAGCAGAACAAGTAATATGAAAGATTGTTAGGAGCTGATGGCGGAAAGACATTATGAGGAGCAGGACAAGAAATATAATTTGAGCAGAGACTAGACATCGTCAATGTATAACTAGTTAAAATTGTAAATTAATACGAAGAAAACATTCACGCCGCTAGTATTGCAGCGTAAATAATTGAAAAGTAAGAGCAGTTTAAGTCTACAGCCAGGAGCTAAAGAAAAGTTAGTTCGCTCCGAAAGAATAAACAGTTAAAATAAATCTTCAAGGAGATACGTCAAATTCAGTAAAAGACTAATAAATCTACGAATCATAAGGTTCCGGTAAGGCGAGCAGACATAGATAGCTGACATTCAGGAGGATCATCCGAGTTCCTGGGAGCCTATCAGTTTTGACTTCAATAGTGTAAAATCTGTGAGTCGACATTTTAGAATCAGTGTAAAAGTTTGGCATAGTGTACTTCCGAAACCAAAAAGAATGCTGGTACCAGCTGGACAGATGTAAGTAACAAAACGAAAACTAATGATTAATTGTAAACGCTAATTAGAGGGTAAGGTCAGATTTCGTTCTCTTTTAATTTAAATCAGATTTAATTTCTTTACTTTTAAATTTCTTTCTATCGACATATTGTTTAGGTAAATTGTGAACTGTTTGTTAATAAGATTTTTAAATCAATTTGTTGCGTCCTTTATCAAACCCAGTAGAGGCCCTGAGAGAGAGAAAGATCTCAAATTTTGTTGTAATTATTTTTATTGCCACAAACTAAATAATTATTATGTTTGTTAATTTAGATTATTATTTCTTTTAATTAATACCGTCCATTTAATTATTACCTAAATGACGCTTCACGTGAGGCAAATTTTTAAAATTAAAATTAAATTAATTAAAGCTCAATTGTTGTTTATTACAATATATTTATTATCGCTAAATTCATGAACAATCAATTGTAAAACAATGTCAGTCCCTATTTTTTAGGCAAACCAAGAGCATCATCTTAATCTACAGACTTTTCTGTCACTTTCCAACCTTTCTTTACACACCTTGTCCCATCTTTCTGCAAGTTTTAAAATTCCCGTGTGATTTACGCATACGACCCTGAAACCACCGACGAATCCAGCGAATATCGTGCAAAAGGTGAAGCAAGACCGAAAAGACCACTGCAAAGTCTATCGAAAATCAAGGTCATGTTGACAGTTTTCTTTGATTATCGTGGTGTGGTGCACTATGAATTCCTTCCGCCGGGCCAAACTGTCAACAAAGAATATTATTTGAGCGTTATGCCTCGTTTGCGTGATGCTATTCGTCTGAAACGGCCAGAATTTTAGGCGAACAACTCTTGGTTCCTTCATCACGATAATGCACCATGTCATACTGCATTAGTTCTTCGCGACTTTTTTGCCAAAACCTCGACTCATATCGTTCCGCAACCACCGTATTCGCCTGATTTGGCTCCGTGCGACTTCTGGATATTCAGCAAACTCAAAAGGCCAATGCGGGGACGCCGTTTTGACACGATTGAGGAGATAAAACCCGAATCGAAGAAATCGGAAAAAGACTATTCCGACTGTTTCGAGGACTGAAAAAAGCGCTGGAAAAAGTGCGTTTTATCGGACGGGGATTACTTTGAAGGGGATGAAATTGATTTGGAAGAATAAATAAAGAATTTATATTTTATAAATAAATTCACCTTACTTTTTGTTCACAGTGATATATAAACGTAGAGTATCCTTAATCTCATTGACCGCAATTATTTTTGAACTATGATCACAGAATGGTTTTTTGAAAGAATAAATAATAGAACTGGTGGACGTGCTGGACGGTCAAATCGAAAGATGAATTCACTCCTCGTCATCCATGAGAGATCCCCCTGGGCATTTCCATGGTGGCAATGGTGGTTACGAATTCCAAAGAAAGAGGCACTCCGTTCTAGTCTGCCGAACTTATCAGCCGAAACGAAATAATTTGTCGTGGCTGAAGTCTAAAGTTACCCTTTCTCAGGTCTCTGGGACATCCTGTATAGAAGGCAATGAAATCAATGTAGAGACCGGCAAATGAAAACGAAACCATCAGTCTTAATTCACAAAATTTTTCGCTTTAATGTCCTAATAATAGCTTAGAAAATTTTGAACTTAATTTAAAAAAGGAATAATGAAATCAAGAAATGAAATGTGCAATTCACGCACATCATCAAATACTGGCTCTGTGACGTCAAGCTAAGTTACATTAATTATTTCAAATAATGAACTCCCAATCATATCATTTTTTCTGTCCAAAGACACAAACCTTGTAAAAAAAACATATGCTGGCACAGTGACTACGTATTATATGGTCGCCTCAGCCAACTTTATTGTACGTTACGTACAAATTCTATATTCGGAATCACTCGGTTATTTTATTGATCATGCAGTCCTTTTTTCTCCTACACCTATTTTTGTTTTTGCCTTTTCAAACTTTTCTTTTGATGGAGACTTGTGTGCTGTAATAGTACATGTCTTACAATTATGTAATAACTCTAAACCAATGATAAATAATTGTGTTTTCTGAAAATTAGAATAATGTACGTTTATTCTGACATGAAGTACTTGTACATACTCACAGCAGTGCACATTAACAAAGTCTCTTAAATTGCTTATTTTTTTGCCGTTTGCATAACATTACGAAGAATCTATTAAAAATAAGTATTAGAGATTTACTAATCGGAAACTGTAACACGGCATTTTTTCGTCATTCTTGTTGATTAGTGTTGAATTTTAATGCCCCGCTTTACAGGCAAACTTAGTATATACGTATAATTATTTTATTCGAAACAACCTCAGACGTTTTTCAGGTCAAGTCTCAATGTACATTGATTATTATGACCATCATATTAGTCCTTCATTGGGCCACCTTTTTCTTTCAATACTGTGGCGATTATTTTCGGCATTGGCTCCATCATACCTGATGAACGACTCTGTCTAATTGAGTGCAATGGAATGGTTGCGGACGCCGGTTGGTTCTTTCGACTTCGTCCCTCAAATACTTAATACGATTGAGATCTTATAATTATGAGAGGCACATAAACAAGATAAAGTCTCTCTAATGTTCCTGAACCACTCCAGCACAGTACAAGCACCGACGAATGGCGCTTTTTCTTCTTGGAAGTAGCCATCATCCATTGAGATACGCCATCAACATAATAGGATGAACTGGATCAGCAACTATACTTAAGTATGTCGTGCTATTCAGACTTGTTCCACGCCAATTAAAGGCACCGTCTCCACCGGTTTGAAGAGTTGTACTCTCGCTAGTGGGTTCCATGCATTCTCACTCTGCCATCTGCATGATCAAACTGGAAACGAGCTTCATCGGACCACGTTTTTTTTTAAATGCACGAATACACTATCCTGTTTCTCTGTGCGACTTGTAGACGTTTATACTTGAAAACTGCAAGCAGCAATGGTGTTCGAACAGAATTTCTGCGTCCATATCCCATACGATACAATGAAGGGCGAACAGTGCGTTCAGAGATATTTGAGAGGATCCCTGATTAAGATCTGCAATAATTTTATCTACTGCTGTCCTTTTGTTGTCTTGTACCAGTCTTGCAACTTTCCGTTCTTCTAGACCATTAATTATTAGTTGCTGACTCCCACAACTCGCATGTTCAGACAGTTTTCTGACTGACAGTCCAGTCTTTAAATACTCTAAGGGCATCTGCTCTTACAACATTTAACTAATGCGGCTGTTTCGCTGTCATTAGCTCCAAGGCAGCGAGCGTCAACAATCATCCATTGTTCAAAGGCTGTTAAATCGCGTCGTTTACCCATATTTCAGAAAAAAAAATTACTTTTAATGCCGTGGAAAACAACCTGGTACCTTATTTGTATCGTCCTGGCACTCTAGCGAATTTACCACGATTTCACAGGTGATTCGTCTAAGAACGTTAAGTGGTTATAATTATCGGGCCGGTCAATATATAACAATTACTAAGAACAGCGTCTTCAATAAATATAGTCGCGCTATGTTATTCATGAAAAAAAAATTACAAGAAAAATGGAACCAAAACAGGTTAACAGAAACAAAAGAACCGGTTTGAACCGGTAGGTTTATACTGTCTCGATGCAAAAAGGAAAACTGTCAACAAGTACACCTGAACAGTCAACACAAGACACAGTAAGCTCGTATCGTTTGGGCATGTGTCCTATGCTCATGGTGTTTGCTAAAATAAACCTCTGTTCAACAATAACAATTTATCTATTTTTTATTTTTCCTTAATTTTTTAAAATATCTTCGAAATTTTATTTTTACCGGTTGTACAATAACGGCTTTTACTTATTAGACAAAAAATACAAGTATCAGACAAAAATAAGTGCAATATATTGTAATAAACAGCAGGTATGGGTTATTTAAATTAAAGAATTAAGAGAATTTGAAGAATTTTCCTCACGTGAAGCGCCATTTAGGTAATAATTAAATGGAAGGCGTTAATTAAATGAAATGATAATAAAAAATTAACAAACAAAATATTTATTAATTTTGTGGCAATAAAGATAATTACAACAAAATTTGACATATTTCTCTCTCTCAGGGCCTGTACTGTGTTTGATAATGGACACAACAAATTGATTTAAAAATCTTATTAACAAACAGATCACAATTTACCTAAACAATATGTCAATAGAAAAAAATTAAAAGTAAATAAATTAACTCTGATTGACAATTAAAAGAGAACGAAATCTGACTTTATCCTTTAATTAAAGTTTACAATCAATCATTAGAATTGGTTTTGTTACTTACATACTGTCCAACTGGTACCAGCATTCTTTTTGGTTTCGGAAGTACACTATTGCAAACTTTTACACTGATTTTAATATTGGCTCACAGATTTTACACTATTGAAGTCAAAATTGATAGGTTCCCAGGAACTCGGATGATCCTCCTTTTTGTCAGCTATCTGATGTCTGCTTGCCTTATACGAATCCTATGATTCGTAGATTTGTTAGTCTTTTACCGCTTTGGACTTAAACTGCTACGTATCTCCTTGAACATTTATTTTATCTGTTTATTCTTTCGGAGGGAACTAACCTTTTTTAGCTCCTTGATGTAGACTTAAACTGTCAACTTTACTATTCCGGGCTGGCTATAGACGTAAACTGCTTTTACTTAGCGATATTTATGATGTAATACTTCGGTGAATGTTTTTACTTTGTCTTAAATTTACAACTTTGTTTAATAATACATTAACGACGGCTAGTCTGTGCTCTAGTATTATTTGTTCCGTCCACTGAAATGTCCCGCGGCCAACTGACTCCTAGTGCTCTCGAGTTTTTAGCTCGAATACGCCATTTTTGACTTTTTGACAAAGCAAGTGAGCTCACTTTTCCATTGTCGCTTTGTTCGATCAGACCGCTATAACGGATTTCTCAAACAATTGAAATTTTCTGTCCAAACAATTCATGGCCTAATTAATTGGCATTACATTATATTTATTGGTGTTTATTAGCACTTATATTTGTCTATTATTTGCCCATTTATTTATCTAATTAGTATGCTTTTAACAATTATAATAATCGTACTTTCTTAAAAATAAATGATAGAATCAGCTTCCTATTAGTCAAAAATGTATTATCAAATTTAAAACATAATATATATCAAACTCGACGTTTCAATTCTGATTAGGACATTGTACAATTACAATTAAATTCGGTTATCTAAAAAATCACTGCTCGTGAGCTTTTAATCACCTGACGAAAAGAACAAGGATTCCAGAAACGTTGTGTGATATTTATATTATCACTTCATTTTGTCTGTTATTTGACTAATTACTATATTTTTGACTAATTACTATATTTTTAACACAGACCTAATATATTTTAATTGCAACAGCTTCTGAACAGAATCACGTATGTAAGACTTCATTTCATTAATTTTTTTTAGTTACTTGAATTTAATTGTAATTGTACACCTCAAGGGGTCCCAATCAGGGATGAAACGTTGTGTCTTTTAAATCTTATGTTTTAAATTTGATAATAAGTTTTGCTTATTAATAGGCTGGTGGTTTTTAACAGTACATTTTTAACACAGGCATTTTATAGTTTATAATTTCAAAACCGGTTAGAACCGTGATGGACAATTAATTAAAAACCTTGTTATTCCGAACAAGAAACAGCCTACGGTTATAACCGGTTGGTTTCACCAATCTCCAATGATAATTTACATGATGATAAAGGGAAGTGTTAACCTGACTGGAGAGTTTCGTCTACTTTAGTGTAAACATTCGACTAACGAATCGTTGTGATAGTGTAATTATTCGTAATGTTTTCTAATTTTCTCTTTAACACGTCACACGTTTAATATCGATTGTATGTCGCACGAGTTAAGCAGAAACCACGAGGGAATTCCCCTGTGTACTCTGAATTGCCGTTCCAGATGAAGCAGTTGAAGCGTCACTCAATTGACGTATCCTTGAAGCTCAAGGAAAAACACTTCCCCGAAACGTAAGCACCGCTGGTCTGCGTGGAATCTGGTACGGACGTCATCGCCAGGAAATGGCTATCACTTGACCACAAGAACAAAGCTTCTCTTAATTACGAGTATCCGTCAACACTGAGTCAAAACATCTGCCAGTTAGGTGCGTCCATGAATTTAATTCTAAGTGATTGTTGGATGATATTTAAACACGAACATATTACTTCTAAAATAAACCATGTTATCATCATCCATGCGGAAATGTCGTTTCATAAATTGACTCTGTGTAAGAGAAGTAAGTGTTTAATGTATCCGAATATATAGGCTCTTGTCTTCTTTTCCGACCAAATCATCCATATTTATAGAATAGTTAGACTCCGATTTATAGAGTTGTCTGGACGAGGGAACTTTTAGAATAATAATTAAGAAAAAGACCAACCCTTTCATCTGGCTCATAAAATTAAAACGGGAAGCTGCTTTAATTAAAGTCAAAGCCTTAATGCTTGCTCCAGTGGCATTCGTTGCATTTGATATAGATTCCAACGTTCGTACGGGAATATTTAAAATCTTTAACAGTAGATTTATCATTTCATCTGCTCTGGGCATTCTTTGATTATCTTTCAAGTCCATCACCACGGTTGTTCTGTTTAAAAATGTTGAAACCAGATCCTGAAATCCTTTTTTTTTTACTATAACAGATGGTCTTACGTAATTCAGCAGTAGTCACCATATTGTTTTGTTCCTCCAAGCAGGTAGATACACAGAATATTTGTTACACCTTATCGTCATAAAACCATAAATACGGAATACGATTAGATTAATTATTCCAACAATATTATTATATTGGTAGATTGTCGAAACAACTTCTAGAAATATAAGTATAAAAATAGCATAGTTGATTTTTTGCAACTGTCAGTTCTTTTACATGAAGTTATATATTATATAGATTTGTGCAAGTACGAGTAAAGAATTGACTATAAAGAGACATTATATTAAATGATACGAACTAAATCTTCGGAACAATTGATAATGAGCGTAATTATATTTCGACAATATGGTTCTGGATTTATCTATTCAGGCGGCACCTAATTCTTAAACCTATATTAATGCTGTACTGGATTCATCGAGAACTACGGAATATTTTTTTCATATCGATTTATCTCCTTAACACGATAAACAAGACAAAGAAACATGCCAGAAAGAAGGTACAATTTAGCACTTTTTCTTCAAGATAATTATGAAAATATGAGTTTTTTGTTCATAATTTATCATCAGTACTTTTTATCGTCCCAATTTTTAAAATGAAAACTATTTCAAATTTGTCAAAAATAATTAATTGTGAGTTTTCATGAAGCATTCCGTATGTACGCATATATTATTTTTTATTTTTTTTTATTTTTTTAGGGCAACAGGCTACATGAGGGTGATCCACATTGGGCAACTCCCCTTTAATAGCATAGGAAGGGATTAGAAAGGGGGGATGCGGAAGGGTAGAGGAAGGTAGCCAAGGGTTAACTAGGGCCCCCGGGCTATGGTTTAAGGATCCTACCCGGCATTCGCCTAAAGAAGTGCAGGGAAAACCCTAGAAAAACCTGCATCGGTTAGGTCGGGCATTGGGTACTTGTCCCACGCCCTTCCGATAGCGGGAGAGGAGTTTGCTGTGGGGACGCAGCATTCCCTTCTCCATGCCTCGAGCAGTTTAGGAGGCAGCTGGCCGTCTATTCCAATAGGAATAGCGGACAACTCTTGCCGTATGCCCAAGGTCTGCGACCCCGGAACATACACCTCTCAAAACAGACCGAGGTGCCTCGGCATGTGGGAACCTTAGTTAAAAAAAAAACCCAGAGAGATGTGAAAGCATCCCCAAAGGTAGCCCCCGCCAGAGCTCTCTGGGAAGGTTCACCTGCGAGAAATCCTCTCGCAGGCTTCCCTTGGCATATATTATCATAATAATATTCAATTTGTTCAAATAAAATAAGTGTTCTTTCGTAATACCCTTTTAAATTTTTTAGTGCAGCGGAACAGCAGCAAGATACGAGTCTCATTTACGGAAATCCAGAAACACAAAATGACTACGAACGTTCGGTCCAATGTAACTTCAATCTTCACCTGATTTTACGTCAGAACATTGTCATTTTTCAAAAAGAAGATTAATTTTGATGGTAAAATTTATAACTCCATTATCCAGATTGACACGTTCATTTCGTTTTATTGAATAACTAAATTCAGCTACAAAGGCAAATAAGTCGTGGTAAAGGCGAATGTGAATTTGGAACCGTAAAAATAAAAATTTGGCGGTTAAAAAATAATATTTATCAATTTAGTGAAGCGTTTGGGGCTTTAAGATCAATAAAAGTTTAATTATTGACATTGTATACAATCAGGATTTACGCACGGTGTTAAACTGTAGCGACCTACTTTTACTACCTGAAAACCGTTGCCTGAATGATCATAACTGACGTATTATTGTTCATTAAAAATATGAGAAATACGTTGACGATTCTCCCATATCGTACCTCAGTTTTGTACGAGTCAATATTGGCATTTGAATTTAATGTTTAATGACAATATATATACTTGACGGGAGAGTAGTTTACAGACCATGAGTAAGAAACCGTAAAATGTTGGTAAGAAACAAAACACACAATTATAGATACTGGAAGCGTACCTCGGAAACGATTCAGAGGCGAAAAAAAATTAATGCAAGTGAGAAAGAAGACATGAAACGAATTATATATATATGTATGTAAAGAATAACTCATCATGTTGAACAGTGAGTGATTTTATATGCCTTTCGGATGCATTTATTGGAAGTATTTATTCGTTTCGGGTACACGTGATTGTGGTGGCTGCCCTCGCCTGAATATTTTGTCCAAAGGAGGGATTGTTTTAAAGTGTAATGACGTAATTCTCGTCTCGGTTCTTTTAACGATCTTTCGACATGCAAAACGCAATAGGCCAGATAATTGTTGGTTCTAGGTGGTACCTTGTTGACCTGAGTAAGACAGACATAATGTTTTAAAGAGGAATTGGAATTTAATGAGAATGGTTACTTTACCAACGATAATATAACTATTTGTCGGCATGATGACAGAGAGGAACGAGATATTAGCAGACGCTTTGAACAGAGGAATTTTTTTTTCATCTTCAGGGAAGAGATGCACCAGTTCTGAACCATGAAACGTTACGAGATACGAATGATGTTCATACTGTTTATTTCGACACAAAAAGTCGACGTAGCAATTTGTTTGGGGGGGCTGGACAAAGCTCAGTAGGCCCCCTGTTTCATACTACCAACTGATGCATCTCCTCACTCAAGATAATTGATGCTGGCTATTATAAACGATAACCAATAATTTATTCCTTATTCACACTGAGCTCTCCAATTCCCTTCCCGTCTAGCAACCATTCTTCTCTCACGTTTTATAAATTCTCACTACCTCTCTTTTCAAAATTCGTGTACTTAATAAAACTAGGTTCTTTCGGAAATTTCTTGGACTGACACAGAGGTGGCGGTAATAAGCAGAAACAGACGTTCATAGTTCAAGTATTATCGGACAGATGGCACACTATTAAGTTTCAATCATGTCTCATCAAATGTTTGATTTTTGTACTCGAGAGAAGTAAACAAGTGTAGGTTTATCTTGAAAAATGCATAAAATTTATTTCTGTGCTGTTATAAAATACTAGAAGCTATAAAATGCATTAAACGAATATTCTGCATGGTTTTCGAAGGTAAGCTGAATTCAAACACAGTCGAACCTCCATTTTGGATGGTGACCGTTCAAACGCCATAGCAACCCCCAGAAAACGCACTGTAATGAGCGTTTCTAGGCAGAGTTCGGAAGAAATTATGATTTTACTAACTTTTTAAAAGAGTTTTTGGGACGTTTTTATTACTGTTTTTGAAATGTGGATTACTTATTACATCTCAGAGTCGAAGCAACAGTCCAATCAGCGTATTAAAGTGGGTGGAAGACTCCAAAAACTGTTCCATCAACGGTGAAAAAATGGAATAAAATCAACGGAGAATATTATGCAACACTATTGAAGTTATTAAATAAAGCCCTTACGACAAAAGTCCCCTTTTTTTTGCAAAGAAAGAAGATTTATTTTCACCAGTAAGAGAACCCGCTCAGGCGTCCTCGAGGTTCGAATTGCTTGCAGATGGCGCATATTCGCCAGATTTATCCAGAATATAAGTATAAATAAGTGGCTTGCGGAACCAAGTTTTACTTCGAATAAAGAAATTATGACGGAGACAAACGCCAATTGCGGAGTTTGAGAAATAGTTTTATACTGAGTGTACAAAGAATCTAGAAACAATCCTTTGGACTACGCACATTGAAGGTAATTTACGTTGAGAAATAATAAATATTGTAAGAACACTGACCTTGATTGCAAGCTAAAAAAAATGATATTTTTTTATGTTTGAAATTTTCTTACGTTTCGACCATTCTATAGGTATTTGTCAAAGACCGGTTGAAGACAATTGTGCAGGCAATTTTAAATATAAAAAAATTAACAACACTTCAGTCTGTAATAAAAGAAAATGTACTTACAGTTGAACGTCAAACGTTAAATATATAATAATAAACATTGGAAAGAGACCTTGGGCATACGGTAAGAGTTGTCCGCTGTTCCCATTGGAATAGTCGGCCAGCTGCCTCCTAAACTGGTCGAGGCACGGAGAAGGGAATGCTGCGTCCCCACAGCAAACTCATCTCCCGCTATCGGAAGCGCGTGGGACAAGTACCCAATGCCCGACCTACCTGATGCAGGTTTTTCTAGTGTTTTCCCTGCATTTCTTTAGGTGAGGATCCTTAAACCATAGCCCGGGGGCCCTAGTTAACCCTTGGCTAACTTCCTCTATCCTTCCGCATCCCCCTTTCAAATACCTTCCTATGCTATTAAAGGGGAGTTGCCCAATGTGGATCACCCTCATGTAACCTGTTGCCCTAAAAAAATAAAGAAATAAAAAAAATATATATTTTTCTTTCTTTTCCAAACTGACCACTTTTCGAAAAATCCTAGCTCAATGAAACAAGCATCCAGATCATTATTTACCACGTATTTGAGGTATATGACTTCTAATTCTTGATAAAAAAATTATTAGGTGAATGTTACAAATAAGAGTAAAGTTAAAATCATACATTTTCTATTATGAATAGATGAGGAAAGCTGCTTGATTCAAATATTAATTGGAAACTAATATGCTGATCGCAGGATAGCTAATTAAGGTAAGCTCATTCAGAATGTTAGGTGTACGAGAAGAAATTCTTGGCATATAGTGGATAAAAAACGGCGGAAAGCTCGGTTTGAGCGGAGAAGGGAAAGCACTGCTGAATGGAAGGGATCTGGGCGCCCCCATTGGCGGCGACGTATCGATTGCGTCAGAGGTGACGTCACGAGGCCGAGGCTATAAGAGGCTCGCGAAGCCTTCACTCCGCACACTCCGTCAGCATGAACGGCACGGCTACTCCACCTGAAACGGAACGCCAGCCCAAGAAGAAGGTTCCGCCCCCGCACTTGCGGTCCGTGTCGTGGACGGAGGCTGGCGAGGGCGACGACGACCTCGAGGTCCCGGGGACGCCGAGGACCCCGCGCACCTCCACGACGCCAGGTAAAGATCCTCGTCTGCCCCATTCGCCCGGCTTGTACAACAAATTACATGCATACATTTGAAGAAAATTGTGACGACTTCTCTCTAATCCAAAGAAATATCTAGTTTGAAACCCATCAGTTAGAAAAATATCTCAACTCTTCTTAAGGTCTTAACCATTTTCTCTGATAATAACATTTTCGATAAAGGTAGATAAATTTTCCAAATGACAAACAAAGTTAAGTGAATTTATATTATCACTTCACTTTGTTATTTGGATATTTTATCTAATTATTATATTTTTAAATCAGACGTATTATATTTTAATAACGTTTTGAAGTTATATTGTAGCTGCTTTTTCATTTGTTTTGAATTGACAATGTCGACTGATGCTTTTGTCAACAATGTCTTGTAATTGGAGAAGGGGATTAATAGACAAAGCATTAAAATAAGTGTGTAAAATTAAACTTATCCTGGTCACTGCTATAAACTTTAGTTTTTACACTGCCTTCTAATATTTCTATTTAAATTTTACCTAATTGTAATTTCCCTATATGAGCACTCTCGACTATTTGATCAAAATTCCTGTCTATGATATACCCTCCGAACCAAATGGAATTCAATATATAAATAACATCCTGGGATTTTTATATTAAAATTGTAAATCTATGAGATCTTTTGAGTTAGTGTAACAATATCGACATATTTTATTAATATTGTGCTAAGTTTTTTTTAACAACTTGATTATATTGATAATATATAATGGCATGAAAGACGGTTCAGAATTAATTATATATAAAAAATTATATTAGATTAACACTACGTTTCTTCCAAAATCCGCGGGCCTCATCAGCTCTGCACTACAATTAAGCTTGATTGTTCTCTCATATATAATGGAATAGCGCACAAGACACCTTAAAATTTTGTCATTTAACGGAAATGGTCAAGATTGACGTGCTGTTAATTTTTCGTACGCCTTGTTTCATAGATGTATTTCGGTTGTATGTCAACAAGAATTCCGCGCTAGAATTTTGTTCATTGTTCCCCACTCCCGCGGAATTGAGCATGCGATAATTGCTTAGTGAGCTTTAATATCTTGCCGGAGGCCGTCACATGGAACAACTTGATAGAGCCGCCCCCGACACGTGCCCTGTATTGACTCGGAAGGGGCGCTTATGCAGAAAATTGCAGTTCGTGACACGCGTTAAGCTGACCTGTGTCGAGTCTGCCCTTAACTAAGTGAAAATCCTATCTCCCCATTGACGGGTAATTGATGGTTTATTGTTACCCATACCCTCGTATCGATTACTATCCAGGTTGCGTCAAAAGAAACATATTTTCATTGTCGGTACGCAGTAAACTTTTCTTGTAAAATTTAAGACGTGGCATATCAGCTCATGGCACCGAAATATATTGCAGTAGTATCGTAATATCAAAGCAGATCCTCGCCCTGTTGTATGTAATATTATTTAGACCTGGGGAAGGTGGGAGGGGATTTTACAGAGAAGCCTAAAACATCGGACCATGAACATATTCTAGTTTGAAATTTGAAAAGTATAGATAATTAATATATATAGATAATAAATAAAGACAAAAATAAGTGGAAAAAATTAATACCGCGTAAAGTTTCTGCAAACCTTGTGGCTTTCGTCAGGTGTAAAATATGGAAAGAGCTGTGACAACGACACACACGCAGTTCAAATCAGGTAACGAACTCAAAAGCGGCGAACCTGACGAAAGGCACAAGGTTTGCAGAAATTTTGGGTGGTATTTATTATATGACTTGTTTTGTCTGTTTCTTGTATACTTAATAATCATATTGTTACTTTTAATATAAGAAAATCTAATACATACGTTTTTAATATTTCCTAAGTTCTATTGGATTTTGGTATATATATATATATAATATATATAATATTATTACGGTTTAAACGTACAAATTTCAACCCATTTATAGTTATAAATATTGTGGTTACCCTGGTGACTGATCCTGTGTTATTTATACGTTATCATCGTTGAAATACTTTTGGAATTCACGTAAATATACTATCATGACGTATCGTAGGTCATCGTCCGGTTTTATTCGTATTTACCCATTCATAAATCATTCTTGTTAATCAATAAAATGAAAAATGCGTACTTTAGTTCACATAAAATTGAGATAGAATGAAAAAATTTACGTCTGATTGAAATAATTAATAAGAAAGATAGCCAATTCAGACAAAATAACTGAAGAGTGCAGTTGTGTCCCTTTAGGTTCTTCTTCGCACCTGATCAAATGGACAAGGATCTCAGAACCGTTGTGTGGTATTTATATTATCACTAATTTTGTCTGAATTGGCTATCTTATTAAATTTAGCTAGAGTTGCGACATGTTCAGTTAGGTTTGTTCTTACCCGATCTAAAATTTCTCGTTGTGAATTGTGGAATTTGAGATTCCTGAATTCCAAGAGTTTATCTTTGTTCACACCTAATTTTTGTGGTTCGTTGTGTTCGAAATCTGCGCGCATTTGCGTATTAAGCAATCACTTCTTTCGTGATGTGGGTATCGATTAGCTTGGAGGCCCAGTGATTTCCCAAGCGTGTGCGACTATCGAAACGTACGGAACGACTTGTGCCCGTGACATACGTCAGAGCATCACAGTACCTGACACGTTTCGTTCTGAAGTGTGAAAGTCTCACTAGGGTCTTCTAACAGCTGAAGAAACTAGATGTAGGTGTTGCGTAATGGACGAGATTTTTATGCTGCTCAAACAACCTAATTAGGATCGCCCATCCTTAGCTTGAAAAAAAAAGGTCCTTAATATTCGGACAAATCCCATGACAAAATGTAATATCCCTTTAGTCTTCTTCGAGGAGAACGTTATAATATATTTTGAATTACCCAGAATCGGATATTATTGTCGGGTTTTCCATTGCATAGATCGGTTTAAGTTAAAGAGGTTAAAGAATAACAGAAGTTGAAAAAGAATTACTAGCGAGGGAGAATATGTAGTCGGGTAGATAAACTGATAAGATAAAATAAATTGGCCAAAGGCAAAAATATAACAAGGATAATTACGAAACATATGTTTCGTATAGTAAACACGCTCTGTTATTCTATCCTGAAGAAGAACTCAGCTAGTCAATTCTTCAAAACGTTGGTTTCCTAATTTCTTGCATTTTTTTTTCTTTGGCCTATTTATTTCATATGATCAGTGTCTCTACGTCCCTCGCTAGCAATTTCATTTAAACTTTTGTTATCCTTAAACCTTCTTAACTTCAACCGATCTAGTCAATGGAGACTTTGACAATAGTATCAACGTCTTAGTTTAGTTAACAAGTCTTTCACACGTCCTGCTTCCCGAGAAACAGACTGAGAGAAGATTAATGTAATTTTAAGTGAGTATAAGGGTATTACAGTTGAAAAAGTACGGAGCAGAGGCGCTGTACAGTACGGAACTACTTTGAAGTTTAAGATGAATAACCCCCACATCCGTGTGCGGGCGTATCCTTGTTGCTACCCAGTGCAAAGTAACTCGTACGCGTATAACTCCAAGGTTACCACAAGTCCTGTTACATTATACCCGTTTTTGATCTGGGACCCCCGGTCAAATCATCAAACTAGTAAGAATGAATGCTTTACAATTCATATTTGTCCTGTTAGTAATCCGGCGATTCTCCTTGATCTCCGGCTGAAACCATTCATATCAGTCTGTTATCTTGTTATAACATGCTTTGGAGGAAGTAAGACTGTTCATCGGAAATCACAACAGTCCCCAACTTAACCCTAATGCGCGCATCATTTTGTCACAGAAGTAATGAAGTTAAAATACCCAGAAAATGTTTTTTATTTGTATATTCAACATTAAAATAAAATTGTGTTAATAGTCAAATTATAAATAAATATTTGATTCACTTGACATTATCTATAATCAGTAACCTCATTCAAATTTTTAGCTTATTTATTTCCATACATAAATCACAACAGCCGTTTGTGGGATACTTTCATTGCGAAACTGAACATTTCCCATGTTCCCCCTACGAGACCAACCCTGTTGCCCCGGGCCACTTGTTGCGAATCGCCTCCGCTATAAAGCTGCGTCGCTTATTATGCAAGGGAGCCATTTCCTCAGCCGCCACACCCTTTCCTCTTCTTTCCAACAGCTTCGTCCTCTGAAGATCAAAGGTGAAATGTTAATTATAATTTTTACCTGCAAATAGTATTATGCTCTTATCCATTTATAATGTTCGCAGTTTTTTGCAACACTTTTAGGCGAATTGCCGGGTAGGATCCTTAATACATAGCCCGGGGGCCCTAGTTAACCCTTGGATACCTTCCTTTCAAATCCCTTCCTATGCTATTAAAGGGGAGTTGCCACCATGTGAATTACTCTCATGTAGCCTGTTACCCTAAAAAAAACTGTATTACCCGCCTGGTCTGCGAGGGCTATTCCCTCGCAGGCAGTACCTGCGAGGGATGTTCTCTCGCAGGATGAACCTTGTAGGAGAGACAGGAAGGGGCTACCTTTGGGCTAAGGTTCCCACAGGCCGAGGCACCTCGGCCTGTTTTGAGAGGTGTATGTTTTGCGGTCGCAGACCTTAGGCATACGGTAAGAGTTGTTCACTGTTCTCATTGGAACAGTCGGCCTGCTGCCTCCTAAACTGGTCGAGGTACGGAGAAGGAAATGCTGCGACCGCACAGCAAACTCTTCTCCCGCTATCGGAAGGGCGTGGGACAAGGACCCAATGCCCGACCTACCTGATGCAGGTTTTTCTACGATTTTCCCTGCATTACTTATAGGCGAATGCCAGGTAGGATCCTTAAACTATAGCCCGGGGGCCCTAGTTAACCCTTGGCTACCTTCCTCTACCATTCCGCATCTCCCCTTTCAAATCCCTTCCTATGCTATTAAAGGGGAGTTGCCACCATGTGGATTACCCTCATGTAGCCTGTTACCCTTAAAAAAAATACTGTATTACCCTACGAGCCTTTTTTTTCTAACGCAACTATTCAGAAAGTCTATGACTCTTTGTTAAAGTGTAACGTATCCACCGATTATTGTTGTTGTTCTTTCCTGTTTCGGCTTGTAGAAGAGGTAGAATATGTTAGACAGAATAAATAATCAGCTACTTCTCCGACTTACGTCATTGAGTAAAGTTTTCCTCTAATTATTCTGAGATTTTAGTGACTAAGTAATTTCGAGCATTGCATTCTCCTTTTCTTGAAAAGAAGTTTTATACATCCAATGACTAGTGAAAACTAGTCTCCACCCGAAAACAATTTTTCTTTACTCTAATAATAATATGCATATTCTGACTATTCAAACAACATGTAAATAAATTGCCAATTTGAAGATAGAAAAAATATATTTATGAAAAATAAAACTACGTTTCGTTGATAACTATGTGACCTCTTCAGGCTGAAGATTAACAAAATTTCATTAGTATTACAAAATTCAATTCTATAAAATAAATAGATATTTCGGCCACCGTAGTTGAGGGAGAATGACCTGACTATTTATTTTCTTCTCACTTCGTATAATATCTCAGTATAAGAAATTACATTGATAATCCAATAAATATTTTAAATTCCAATCCATAATATTTATCATTAATGGGATTCATTGAATAGTTTTTATGTCATAACTCCGGTCAATTTTGATTACTACTTGTGAAATATTTTTCTGGAAAATTAATGCCTCGAGAGATTAAAATCTTTGTTTAATGGCTCGATTGATCGGGATATTTTTTTAAAAAAATATTACGTGGTCGGCCAAATATTTTCAAAGTTAATAACATAGGCTTTCCAGGTGTACTGATGTAATAAAAGATTCTCAGTTTATCAACCAGGGTCAATTGTTTATTAAAACACAACTTTTCTGCGTAATTTGTCCACCGGCGCCGTGAATTTCGCAGTTCATACTTACAATTATATTTTTGTTTAACTAATCAGATTCAGCATAAGTTTCAATATTAATAAACTTTTTCAGACGTGATTGATCGTCACCGTCACAATGGCTTCCATATTTATACGCTATTACAGCTTCTATTTGGAATGAGTTTTTTTATCTTTCCAATTTACTAAAAGATTTAGTTTGTTTCATATTCATGTATCTGACTCAATTGTGGCTCGGATTGGGTAGCCGTAATTTTATAACCTCGTTATGTGAGAGTTCTCGCTAAAAAAAAAAACCCCCAACCATTTGTCAAATTTACGGAGCGAGAAATAAAGATAAGGCAACAGGAAGTGTAGCTTGGAGAAATTGTGCAACAAAGCACCTGATGCAAGGATGAGACTGCAGGATCTGGGCCACATTCCTGACTACAATTCGCGAGCCCAAATTAAGCTCCGAAAAGTTTCGTATCAGTATCAGAGGCGTCGACTTTACTGCTAATATATTTTCAACGACAAATGCAAGGATTCTCAAAACTTCTGTAATACCAATTTTACACGATGTTGCCAACTCTCGTTGCCTGACTTCACGGCAACCTTTTATAATAATGACGGTTACATATTTCTGTAGTTAATATTCAATCAATTTGAAAATGATTGCAGTGAAATTAAATTTTTCATTTAGAAAACATTTTAATGACTAGTCTAATTTGATTTAGGTTTGTTTGGGGTCCACGACTAAGAATAAGAAATTAATTATGCCGTGTTGGTATGATCTGAAACTTTCTAATGTTATATATAAATAGGAAATACCCAAAAATTGCTGCAACTATCCAATATTATATACTCTGGTTGAAACTCAACATCGGCACATTTCCTGCATCGCTGACTCTCCTAAAGATTTATCTCACGCAAACCTGTACATTCCGCCCATGGTTGGCATTCCCAATTGTCTGCGCACCATGAAGAATGGATGTCTCTTCAAACTTCCTTCCTTTTATTTACACGGCTCGGAGTTGTTGACGTCAATGGTATTGTGAAGGAAAGAACCTGTTTAGAAATGCAATTGTTCTTGAACTGTTCCAAATAAATCGCGGAAATTTCATTATCTGAAATCATCCTTAAAATGTAATAAACTAGTACCAAAATTGAGTGTAAAAATTGAAATATAAAAACTTCTGGCTTGTTTGGTTAGTCGTTCTGGCGGCTCTCGCGGTTTTTTTGAATAACCTGTCGAAAGTAACAAGGGTTGCATAAACGTTGTGTGGTTTTTATTTAGCACTTATTTAGGTCTGTTATTTGAGTATTTATTTATCTCCTTACTGTAATAATGCCACATAATTTGTAAAAATGCCATTTATATGAGGTTTAGAAATCCTGACCAAACATTCATATGTAAAAAAATTATTATAGGTTAGATTAAATTAGTTTACCTCACGTGAAGCGCCATTTATGTAATAATTAAATGGAAGGCTTTTTTATTATATGAAAAGATCGAAATTAACAAACAAAATATTTATTTATTTTGTGGCAATAAAGATAATTCCAACAAAATTTGAGATCTTTCTCTCAGGGCCTCTACTGGGTTTGATAATGAACACAACAAATTGATTTAAAAATCTTATTAACAAACAATTCACAATTTACCTAAACAATATGTCGATAGAAAGAAATTTAAAAGTGAAGAAATTAACTTTGATTGACAATTAAAAGAGAACGAAATCTGACTCTATACTTTAATTACGTTTACAATTGATCATTAGTTTTGGTTTTGTTACTTACATCTGTCCAGCTGGTACCATCATTCCTTTTTGTTTCGGAAGTACACTATGGCAAACTTTTACACTGATTCTAAAATGTCGACTCACAGAATTTACACTATTGAAGTCAAAACTGATAGGCTCCCAGGAACTGGGATGGTCCTGCTGAATGTCGGCTATCTGATGGCTGCTCGCCTTATACGAATCCTATGATTCGTAGATTTATTAGTCTTTTACCGCTTTGGACTTAAACTGCAACTTTACTATTCCGGCTGGCTGTAGACGTAAACTGCTTTTACTTAGCAATATTTACGAGGTAATACTTCCGTGAATGTTTTCACTTTGTCTTAAATTCACAACTTTGTTTAATAAAACATTAACGACGGTTAGTCTCTGCTCTAGTATTATTTGTTCCGTCCTCTGAAATGTCCCGCCACCAACTAACAGTTATATTACTTGTTCTGCTCCTCACGATGTTTTTCCGCGGACTGAACTCGTAGAGCTTCTTAGTTTGAGCGCGCATACGCCATTTTTGACTTTTCGACAAACCAAATTGAGTTCGCTTTTCCATTGTCGCTTTGTTCGATCAGACCGCTATAATGGATTTCGCAAACAATTTACATTTTACGTCCAAACAATTAATGGCCTAATTAATTGGCATTACAATATATATATATATATATATATATATATATATATATCAACGTTCATCTTATTTCAGCCTATACACCGTACGAAATAGTTGCTATTTTTTATTCAGATGCTGTCAATGTCGAAAATGTCGTCGCTTTACCCAGTTATCGATCTTATATATATTTCGTATCGTCGTTGAAATACATATATCGTCGGAAATGCACGTAAATGTCCTACAGAGTCGTATTATATGTACCCTTCACTAAAGCACTTTAATGTTCCGTCATGCTCTGAAAACAAATTGGACGAATCTGGGTGACTTGCAATTTCATACATGTATTTTCTTTATAATGTAACATTCAATAGTCCCATTCAGCGTATGTTAAATGGAAGCAGTAAAGTGTTGAGGCGACATATTAAGGGAAATAGTAAAGTAGAATGGCGCCGAAATTGCTGTGAAGTGAAACTATATAGCAATCAGTGCTGTGCCCTGTAAATAAAATATTGTTCTTTAAAATTAAATAACCATGAGTGCACAAACCGATACAATAGCAGCTCTGAATAAAAATTGTATGTAGGAACGTAATTTTGTGAACTATTATGTAAATATCATTGCCAGATTTCTCTAGTTTTTTTTGTTAGATTCTTTTTATAAAATGTTGTTATTGTAGATTAAATTTGTATACTCCTTTGTAACTTCGGAGACAATTGCAAACCACTATCATTATTAGAGGCCCTGTAAGCGGCCGTGAAGTTTTCGATTAGCATTAAGCCTGAGGCATTTATTAAAAACATAAAATGTACAAAATTCTTTAAGTCGAAATTGTAATAATTATCTTATGTTATCTTTTTAAAGTAGTATTGATTTAATATCACGGTAATTTTCTTTCTTAGTTTCATTTAAATTGAATACTACATAATTTGACTCTCTAACGTGTTGGCTTATTTTTATTTAATTAATAGTTTATACCACATAATTTGGCTCTCCAACGTGGGGCTTGTAAATTTTAATATATTTTGTATATTACATAATGTGGGCTATTTTGAATATCTATAAAAGAGGTAGAGAAAACTCTTATGAAGCATGGGTCGAATACGCACCAGTGGCCGCGGGGTCAATTCTCTGTGCTGACTGGTATTTTCTTTCTGCATTAATTCGGTTACACCAAGCTTTCGTGTCGAGTTATGTAAGAAGCATTCTTGTTGATGTAAAATATTTTCTTAAAACTTAATTGTTAATCCGCATTACTGAAACTACTTTAAAAAATCCTCCAGTATTTTACTCTTTCCATGCTTATATCAGGGGTATAATTTACGGAATGCCGTCCGGTTTCTTATCACATTTCAGTCGTGTTTTGCACTCTTGCAGATAATTCGTTAGACGTAATAGCTTTGTTGTTTACCACCGAATACATGTACATTTATTTGATTAAAACTGCCGTTTGACTTTCTAACCGTACACGAGAACCGCTGGCTCAAATGAATGGTGTAGGCCACTCTGCGAGAGGAGAATACAAATAAATTAAATGTGGATTAAATAAAATACCAGATCTGAATACATACTCAATTTTATCGCTTTCGTAAATCTAATCGAACTATCCGCGGGAGTTTGTCAGGGAAATCTTAAAAGTCTGACGCATACTTACAACCATAAAAACAAGCATGAATTTGCATTAAAAAGGGAGATAACCTTATAATATCGGAAGAGAGCGTGATTCCTACTGTGAAAGGTTGAACTTGATACATCTACGGTCTGTGCAGAAGTTGCGAGTGCGGATCTCCATTGATTGCATTACGAGACCACGACCTTGACATAACACAAGTGCGCAAAGTTGATTTTATTGCAACTAGTTCCAGGTTTTGTACTTTCTCGAGCCTTGAAATTCACTCCATAGCGAAGCTTTATCTACGAGAAACTATGCTTGCTACATGTACTAATAACGTTGGTGGGCTGTAATGATATTAACATAGTCTTGAGTAAGAACTGCGATGCCTATTTGTCTATTAAATAGATTTCGGACTAATCTAGTAGCAAGGATGCTTACAGCACTTTTATTCCTCTTACTAGTAAATCACGCGGACCAAGAAAAGTCGTAATGAAAAAGATCTGCATAAATATTCGACCTGGTCAGTTTAAAACCAGCGATTGTTTTGCGCTGTTCAGATCCGTATTAAACAAAGCGTCTAGTTCTAGTTGCATCACCACTCATTAAAATGCGAGTATGGTGAGCGATACTAGGGCTTTTGAGCTACGGTATATTAATTATTCAACAGGCAACGGTATCTGCTCTGAAATCACGTTGTTAAGGCAGGTCGTAATTTTCATACTGGTCAGTTGTTCAACAAAACGTCGAATAAAATAAGTTCTAGCTTCCTTTCAAATAGCGAAATAGTACGATTACTAGTGTCCTAATCAGAAACCCTAAATTTGGCCATAATTATAACGATCATACTGATCAAAAACTTATAAAAAGTAACGAACTCCGAACTACGCAAAAATTATTACTAGCTCTCTATTTAATTTTTTATTTTGTCCACCAACCACATCAGATTACTTAAAATATTCTCGTATTTCTGCCAATATGGAAAGACTTCATTGTGCACAATATTGTGTTGATACAAATCACTTTCACAACAAATTTTAATTATGAAAATATTTTCAAATGCCCATTAAACAAAATGTTTTTGTAGCACATCACTGAAGTAACAATCTATTTGAATATTTATCACTTTTTTGACTGTCAGACTAGACGAGGCACTTGGTGGCCTCTCCCCTTTAATAATATTGGATTCTAAAGTGGTTTGAGAGAGAGGAGTAGAGCAAGGTAGCAAAGGGTTATTAAGTGACCCCGGTCTGTAGTGTAAGGATCCTACCCGGTAATTCGCCTAACAGTGATGCAGGAAAAGCCCTAGATAAACCTGTATCAGGTAGGACTCTTAGGTACTTGTTAAACACACAGCATTACCTTCTCCAAGCCGTGACCAGTTTAGGAGGCAGCTGGACGTTTATTCTAATAAGAATAGCGGACAACTCTTACCGTATGCCCAAGGTCTGCGATCCCGGAACATACACCTCTCAAAACTGGCTGAAGTACCTCGGCTTGTGGGAACCTTAGTTCAAAAGCAGAGAGAAGGCATTCCCAAAGGTAGCCGTTCTGCCTTCGAGAGCTAACAACAACTCTCACAAGTGTAGACTGACTATGTTGAGGTACAGATAGGGGCAACTCCCCTCTTACAGAAAATGGAGTGAAAGGGGGGATGCGGAAAGATACAGCAAGGTAGCCAAGGGTTGACTAGGGTCCCCGGGCTGTTTAAGGATCCTACCCGGCAATTCGCCTAAAAGTGATGTAGGGAAAACCCTAGAAAAACCTGCATCAGGTAGGTCGGGCATTTGGTACTTGTCCCACGCCCTTCAGATGGCGAGAGAGAGGTTTGCTGAGGGGTTGCAGCTTTCCTCTCGCCGTGCCTTGACCAGTTTAGGAGGCAGCTGGCCGACTATTCCAATAGGAATGACTAAAGTCTTTAATATGATATTAGATTAAATTTCTAAATACACCCGAGTAAATAAACAGAATTATTCAGGGAAAACAGAAACCAGTATGGGCGCCTTGGACAATCATGAGGTCTTGTCTAGGATCGAGAAATAATCGCGCTTCTGCCGTCATTTTTATCGTCCTTGCCGTAGTTACACGACACGATTGGCCGTTATAGTATGATTATTATTTAATAGATGTCACACAATTACATCGCATGCCTTTTTTCCTCATCCCTCATCAGCTTCGTTTCCTTTACGTAAAATTTGTCCGAGAGCGAATGTTTAAACTGTGATCGAAAATAAAGAATATCGTAGGATGAGAGTCGGGATTGTTATGAGCTATATGCGGTGAGGCGGACTGACCGACCTTCTCTTGCGGCGATATTGTAACTCTTGTGGTAAATAATGAGTTTCCCCGCGATCTGGGACAAGGCCCCGACGCGACGGTCAGTCGTCGTTTCTCGGAATTTCGCAAGTGGACGTCTGGGAAAGGTGTCACGTCCCGAAGCGTTGATTCCAGTAATTACGTAAATTAGCCTCCTGTGACACTCGCTGAAGGCCGGGAAAGGAATGAGCTGCCGGCGATAAGAGCTGCCCCATGACTTTGATCTCGCGGAGTCTGTGCCAGCTTCAGATAGTGCAAGGGGAAGCAGCTATAATTAACCGTCACAATGAAGTCTGCCTACGACCGAAGAATTAAATTATTCGTGTTTCGGAACAATCATGACAGTTTGCCGCAAACCGCAAAACTGAAATATTATAATTTTATTTTTATATTCTCTAAAATTTAAACTTTTATGCATGGTATATAGACATTCATGCCTTATCTATAGCAATTAATCATGCTGAAACTGTAAACATGCAAAATACAGCCTGTTTCTTTCTGGGAAAAATTAGATAAACAGGCTGCATTTTGCGTATTTTCCGTTTTATCTCTAGAAGTTTACAGGATAAGCATTATACATTTCCTCTAAGGTATTTAGTTCTAAATTCAACTTTCCTGTTTGGCAACCTCCTTAAAATCGTGGTAACCATGGCAGCGATATTTTAAATAAAAGATTTAGTGACCCATTATAGATTATTATTACTTTATTCAAAATTTCAATAAAATGAACCGTCTGATTTTTAGTGTCGTGCGCCTATTTGGATTTTTTTTAAAAAAAAATTGTGGCCGTCTAAAGTCTAGAACTCCAATTAGGATTTTAATAAATTTACTTAAATGAATGTAATGACTGAGAATCATCTTCACGATTTCGTCATAATATTCCCAGTTTCAGAATATCTGATGAAATAAATCACTTCTGATGTAAGCTGTTCTGTAATCCAAGGCACGAAACTATGTTTTATATGTGTCAAAAAACGTTTGGAAATCCATACCAGATATTAAATTAAACCTGGGCAAGTGCCTATCTGATCGCTTGTTCTGAAGTTTGTTTGACGATGGTGTGGAAACTTATCAGTTGAAATTTTGTCAAGTAATGAACTGTCTACGAAAGTTTCAGCCACGGAAAAATAATAAGTCAACGGTTCGTAAGCAATTGTTTGGTATGATTGAGAGTCGTAAGTGTCCTACATGTAAAGTAAATCTTTTTTATCTTCATCTTCCGTCACGATATCTTGGTTACTGTAGTTGTTTACTTGTTCTCAGGTCACGAGCACTGCACTTTCCACCACGACCTGGAGCTGGACCACCGGCCGCCCACGCGCGAGACGCTGCTGCCCGAGATGGCACGCGCTTATCGCCTGCTCCTGACGTCCCTGGGGGAGAATCCTGACCGCGCCGGCCTACTCAAGACTCCGGAGCGCGCTGCAAAGGCCATGCTCTTCTTCACCAAGGGCTACGATCAGTCGCTCGAAGGTAACTGGAAAATGTAAATTGTACTTTTCAACTGCCTTACGCTCGATATGATCCACAGCTCTTATATATACGTACTCGCCTGTAGCTGTCGCAGACAGAACCTTTCTGGAGAGACGGAGAGGTGTTCCTTCTCCCCTCTCCCTGCTTTTGAACTAAGGTTCCCACAAGCCGAGGCACCTCGACCTGTTTCGAGAGGTGTATGTTCCGGGGTAACAGACCTTGAGCACACGGTAAGAGTTGTTCGATGTTCTCATTGGAACAGTCGGCCAGCTGCCTCAGAAACTGGTCGAGGCACAGAGAAGGGAATGCTGCGTCCCCATAGCAAACCCCTCTCCTGCCATCGGAAGGGGCGTGGGACAAATACCAAATGTCTGACTCACCTATGCAAGTTTTCTAGGGTTTGTCCTGGATCACTTTTAGGCGAATGCCGGGTAGGATCCTTAAAATATACCCCGGTTAACCCTTGGCTACCTTCCTCTACCCTTTCGCATACCCCCCCCTATCAAATACCTTCCTATGCTATGAAAGGGAAGTTGCCACCACTTGGATTACCCTCATGTAGCCTGTTTTACCCCTAATATTACAGTACTATTCCACCGATTGCCTGCATATTAAATTGAGGCTTTAGAAACATTGTTTCACCTTATGCTTTTAGTTCAAAGAAAACGTTTCTTATGTCAGTTATCCACAATTTAAGCGCAGGAATTGTCGATCCAACGTTTTTTGGTACGTCTAACTGCACGCATAGTGAGACTGAACTGCTTTTCAAGTGAGACGTGATTTATGTAGATTAACTTGTGGATTTCTTTCCCAACAATTTTTGGTACAGTTGGTGACTAGGAACGTTTACATCAGCAGACATGGGTATTTTTCTTATTTTCAAAATACTTTGCACTCCTGCAACAAAAATATGTGCACTATTGATATAGTTTTCGAATATTTGAGAGCGCGAAACGTTCAGATGAGGTTATCTTAGGCCAAAAAAATCTTTCCCCGAGTTTAATTGTATTATTATGCTACTTTGCTGTTTTTAGGGTAAGGCGGTCAGGTTCATTCACCAGTTTGGGAGGCAGCTTTTGTTGTGCGTACGATTGGTTCTTATTCGCTACCTTCACGAACTTTCCATAATCCAGTCAAAATATTGTTGCTTTTTTTTTTGTAACAAATACGTAAATATAATTTGAAGTGGTCAGTTCGACCCTTCCAGTCGTCTCCTGTCTGGTCATCTGAAGAATCGTAAGAGAAATAAACTACGAGGTAATCAAGACATAATGTTTTCATATTAATTTCATCGAATTGTAGCCATCTAAAACTGCTCTTTGCGGCTGCATTTTGCACAGTATCGCCAGTGAATCAATTCTGTCACTGAAGACCAGTAGTTCACAGAAGGTGACTGTCACGGAACAAAGGATCGCTGAAGCCACTGCCCCAGTGTCCACCGCGTAGCAAACGTCTGACCCTCACTACTTAGAACCAGTAGACTTGCCATTCGAGAATCTCCGAACTCGTTCACACTCAGAAAACTTCAACAAAACTATGTTCATAGGGAGGAAGTTATAAGGTCGAAAAATAATGCATCAATTGGGCAGTGATCATCTCTAAAGCCAACTACGCACTGGAGACTTTCAGAGTTATAAAAATGCGGGTGAATGTTCTCAGTTGGAAAAAAAAAGTGCTGACTTGGAATGTTCAGATTTTACACTTGAAACGTTTGAGTATTCTCTATAGGTATATATTTCACTCGTTTCAATTGCTGATGTATTGTTAACAACCTCTCCATTGTTTCAAGCATTGGTATTATAAGTTATTATCTTCAGATCCAGAATCTGAAACCATCCAAATGATGAACAGAGGACTTCAGGGCTTTCTTCCGTTCATCCCTGATTTACGAACTACAGCAACTAGCTCTTTATTTAAATATCAGCGTGTATTAAATAAATTTGCGAAACATTTCTTGCACATTCGCTATCCAGAACCCGTTAACTCAAATCTTTCTTTTACGACAGTTAGTGTAGTGTACATTTCTTGACATCTCATTATTCTGGATCTTTTTAATACAAAAATCACAATGAGTAAGGTAATTTTGAGGCAGCTGATTCATATCAAAGTTGACTTGTATAAAATGAGTAAAAGAATTGCTGAAATAAAATTATAATTTAATTAATAAATTACGTCCAAATCTAAAGGGGCCCATATATACAGTTAAAAGTCTTTATTTAACATTTTTCAGTAAATTTTAAACAAGTTTTCGACATAAAAAAAATTAAAATTATAATAAAACAGACGTTTATTCCCTAATTATTTTGTGACTTCACGAGGAGTTAAAAAAATCCCTAATCTATATAATAAAAAAGGATGTATATTTGTATGTATGTATGTGTTTACGTTGTTCTTTATACAAATTTTATCGCGTGGACAGAATGCAACAAAAATTGGTATACGTATTCTGCCAAAATCGAGAACCGGTACTGTGGGGGTGACAAACCCATAGCATAAAGGTGGAAAGAATTATAATTAAAAACCATTATCATTAAATGTTAAATTACTGCGCGCCAATAGACAATGACGTCACGCGAGAGAGAGACGTTACTACGCAACGAACAAAGGAAATTCTCCTTTATCAGGAATGAAATAAAGCAGAAATATTTTCTTTAAATAAAAAATATAATTTTATACAGCAATACTCCATCGAATGATAGTAAAGAAGAATACGAATTACTTTACCATCCTTTCGGAAAATGTAAGTTAATTTTCGCGCTATATTAGTTGTGAGTCTAGCTAACAATTTCATCAATATAATATTTCGTAATGTATGAAGACTCAGTGACAATTATATCCTGAAGTGCTCAAGGAATATATTTAAGTATTCAATTAAATACTTTTTCGAGTTTATATAAATAAGTACACGAGCAACGCCGGGCAACCAGCTAGTAAATAAATATATGAAATGTAATGAGCTAAATTTATAATGCACTATTCGCACAAACGACCTAATCGAAAAATTAACATTGAAATATGATACAAAAATTTAATACTAAATTTCTAATTTATGTTAGTTATTTTATTTAAAGAAGTCTGATAAATATACTTGTTAAAATACTTGTATGTTTGGAATACCTTGAATTTAACAAAGTTATTTAAAGATCTTGAATATAGTAAGTCTTATATTTTACAATGCATACCTCTCGAGCACATCTAATAACACAACGTTCACTATATACTGGTCGTAGACATTCCAGTACTGGTTCATTTACATCGGCACCTATAGATTCTATGTATCCTTCAAATCTAGGAACTAATCTGATTCGTCAAAATTTACATTAATGTAATAACATAATTCTTTGTCATGTCCATAAGTCTATTAATTAAATTATTATTTGAAGTCTGCACAAATAAATTTCTTGAACTCAAAAAGAGTTCTGATAAGTTTCGTCAACCAAATACATTATGGCTTTACTCCAGGGAATTAAGATTATCGAATGGGATCCCTGACTGTTGACTGCATAGCAAATTGTAATCTGAACACACAATGCACGTTGCCCTGTTGAGTCAGGTTAACCATGGAATGCAGCATCCCTTACGTAAGCAACAGGTTGCGCCATTGTCCTGTTGGCGGCCAAGGTCTTGGCATCTTCACGTCTGGCCTGATTGCTCCTCTCAGCGAGGACGTTTGCGCAGTCCCTCATATTGGGGATTATTACCCTCATATAAGATGCTCCGAACTCTGACCGACGCTTTGACAGCCGGTGAATTCGACTGAGTAAAGATCCCGTCGCACCACGACTCCAAAAGTTTGTACACCAAAAGGAATTCAAAAGATTCCTCGTTTATTCATTTCATTAATCTCTAGCTCTGTGGCACATTCTTCTGGATAAAACTGATAACGCTTTTGAATATCTTGACTTCAATGTAGATTTTCCTCGTTTGATTGTTTCCAGTCGCGTCATGATGCAGCTCCGGCACCACTTTTTTTGTTTTACTTTTTAGTTTCACACACTCTTTAATAACTTATTAAATACTTCCTTGCTTGTGTATATAGTGTAATAAAAAGGCGGATTAAGTCGTTCACAGCTGAGATAGGCCTAGTATACGAACTTTAACAAAAATTCGTATTCAGGACATGAGACAGTCGTTTTTAAGTGACTACACCACATAATAAAGTACGATGAGTTGACTAATATGCGTTCCTTGAAAAGGCGATAAGGATTTCTACGGAAGTTTCCGCGAAATGTTCTCCCCCCCCCCCCTCCAGCTTTAGCCACTGTCAGGTACAGGCTTCATCTGTGTGCAGGGGAACATTATAGTTTCATATTTTAATGGTTTACGTTTATTGGTTCAGTCGTAAGCACTGAACTTCTAGTCATAAACTTTGTGAATTGTAAACCAATGACTAGTTCGAAAATCCAGTCGGTGGCCCAAAAATCTCATATTTTTGAAACGACCTAGTTTATTACAACTATAAAATTCACTACATGAAAACCAAATAATTATTTTTCCGGTCCATTCTATAATAAATTACGTTTCTGGGCATATTTAGGATATAAAGTTACCACAAGGAATTGTACTTGTATATTAAGTTAACGAACAGTGTAAACTGATATTTAATATCAAAATTACGCATATATTTGAACACTAGCATTTTATGTTTGAGTTTCCCTATTTTTTATTCGGATTAATTCTCTCGATTAACTAAATCGATAACACGCAATTTCCGTTGATATTTCAAAAATGTTTTCTCATAAGTCTTCTTTGATATAAACGCTATAATGACTTTTTTTTTGTACAATCCTGCGGCCATAGGTGCAGCTGCTCTATTTCAATGAAAATGTAACATTCATTATAATTTCGCGACATCACGTTAAAGTAGTCGAAGGTTCCTGATGATCTTGTGCTTCTTTAACGTTACCAATGTTTTCGTCTCTGCAGTCCTTCAAGTATTACAACTTTAGGATCCTGTAAAGAGATTTTGTCCTCGTTTATCACTTAAACATAATTGATTCTTTACATAACCTGTTAACGTGTTACGTGATGTAGTTTACCTTGTTCCGATGTATACAAACTCCTGCCTCTGCAGAAAGAAACATTTAAACGTTCCAGTCGTGTTGGCATTTACAAGTAGGCCGCGATTGAGCTCGCTGTGCGGCAATTAAAGTTTGTTGCTTGTGTTTATTAGCGATTCAAGACGAGAGTGTTAAATCGAGTGTTCTGGGGTGAGGGCGCTGCGATTGTTTCTGCAATCGATAGACTGCAGGCGGAAATGGTTGCTATGGGAGCGCCAGTAGCAACAGGTTCCAGCCTCGTTAAAACTTCCCCGAATAGATCTCCGCTCAGGAGACCGATCTTTGCACGATAAATTGTTAATTTCTACGCTTCTAAGGGAATTGCTTTAGTTCTATTTTATAATTGGTATTTACGCGTTTCATTAAAATATCATGTTTCCATTGTACTGGACAAACGATTGGAAATTTTAAATTTCCCCTCTCAATAGTATGATTTCTGTTAACTAAAGCTCAGATTTTATTAAATAGTTTTGAAGAAGCGCTGGCACCAATAAATAGGGATAACTGTAACTTACATGTATTGATGAGTAGAATGTACCTGCCTCCTCAATATTTTTCATATTAATTCAAGTGAAATACTACCAATCGTCATATCGTTAAGTATTCGAAATTTACGCGCAAAATTGATTTCTTTAAAATAATTTTCGAAAAATTGGGGGAAAATATCATACCTCAAAGATTTTAAAAAAAATTACAACTGTGACTAAATATTTTTCGGTTATTCCATTGTCGGAGGAAAAAATGAAGGAGTGACCATGACCGAGCAATGAGAGGAAAAATACCAAAAAAAAAATGCAAAATATAGAGAAGATGGGCAAAAAAATGTAGAAACTAAAGAGCACAGATAACTAGACACAAAGAGGATAAACCAGATATTTTAGATTTAATAAGCGATTGTGTTATCGACGAAACAATAAATCTTCAAGAAGGAGAAATTGATACAAAAAAAAGTAGAGATTATTCAAACGTTTCTAACGGCAAATAAACTCTGTTCGTCATCAGGTAAAGAATAACAATCGGAAAAAATACTATAGAAATACCTCAAAAAGAGTCTTTGCATTTAAAAGTTCCTGTATTACGGGCTCACACATGCACACAATCCTCAGAAAAGATAATTGAAAATATGAAATAGTTTATATTAGATAAAAAAGTAGATAATTGTCTGACAAAATTAAGTTGTAAAATACATACTACACTCGTTGTCCAAAATACTTGTTGCTTTCGTCAGAATAAAAAAAAAAGAATTATTTGGGTTAAAATGCTCTATAGAAATTTCCAAACTTACAATTTATATTTTGAATAAACTGAAAAGTCTGTGTATTAAGGAGTAAAGATGGTCGAATATACTAAATACCTTTTTCAAAAAAATTTCAAAATTTTGCCAAATTTTTTTTTTTCGTACCTTCAGATTTTTAAAACGTGTTAATCATGTTTGAAGGTTTTTTTTTTGCCTTCGATCAAATTAATGGTATGATTTTTCTCAAGTCGCTTTTACCAACCTAATTTCACATTTCTATGCTCTAAAAACTATTTTATTGCTACAGATTGAGGATCGCATTTGCATTTCACAGGTTCATATCCAAATTTTTATAACTGTTATAATCGGCAAATACTTCGATAATTGTATCTAACAGATTAATTATTGAAATTAACGTCAACCCGTGATAACAATCAAATCTGTTGTGTTGTTGGATCTGAAAAATTTAGTCTAGTTTGTTACAAAATTGCGAGTAGATTTGACATCATTTTCGTAATAATTGCTAGTCTCAAATTATGTTAAAAAAAATTATTTCTTAATTTCAGCATGGAATATTGTGTCAGGTAATTGAAAAAATATTTCAGAAATGCAACTGAAGGCATTAAACATTATTTGAGCATAGAAATTCCTAAAATTAAAGTAAAAAAATGATGAGTTTAACATGGGAATAATAAAAAATTTCTGTGCGCGAAGAAACCAAAAAATTTTTATTTGATAATTAAATAATTTAATTAAAAATTAGCTTAAATCTAATAGCCGTATCATTCGAGAGACGTTACAGTTACTGGGAATATAATATCAATTGCAAAGTTCAGTCATTTTTGTGAATAATTGAGGCTCTTGATTTGATCGAGAAGCAGCGGCAATAACTATCACAAATTATATTGTTAAAAATAATAATAAACTAAATGTCGGCTTTATTGTGGTTAAACTGAAAGGTTGCAAAATAAAGATTCTCTGTGATCCTCAACGTAAAAGTTATATGTGATTTAAGACAAATGCTATGCTTTAGCACATCCATATAGCCCAGAACAATTCGATTACCCGTCGATAGTATAGATTTTTATCCACTGTCCGTACTATTTCATATAGACTTGTCCGCATATTTATTAAACAACAGGATAAAGTCATTTCCTCAATACCAACTCAGATTTTAATATCCTCTGGTCGATAAGACTTATCCATATCTATTTCCGTTTTTTCTTAATTGAATTTTGTTTTTACATGATTATTTTTGTTCCGTCCATTTGTCATAAGTTCACTCTTGTCATTAGATATAAACTCTACGAAACTCCCAAATGTAATTTTTTTTTCTAGAGTTAATGTTTAGAAATATTCCTAACGGTCTTTTAATGCGGTTCAAGATTTGCTTCCATGCTTTGAAAAAGGCAGTCTTTCTCTGCGTTGTTCAAGCAGATGTAATGAAGCATTTCTCTTTTTTTTTACTCAATTGAGTTTACTGTAGCGAAAGAAGTGTCCCCGTCTTTCCCTCTTTTCCAGAGGTTAGGCAGCTGTCTTTGAGGACCAAGACTTGCGATCGATCTTGGAGCACAGGCTCTCGGGTAAATTGCCCGCATTATAAAAGGTGCTATGAGAATAAAGCGGTGCTCTACATTCTCCTCTCCCTGGACAAGAATTCTTTTAGCGCGAGTTATAAATCCGCTCACAGGCAGCTAACGCCATAATTGCATTGACCCTCCCCCTCTCAGTTTAACCCTTTTCTTTTGGTAGTAGCGCTTATAAAAGCGCGACACTATTCGAGAAATTTGTCCAACATGGAAAAGTTACGGTCAAAATGTTATCTGCTTTTGCCGAAATCTCTAGCGCCCTGAAATGGTTTGCTTGAGACTTGGCGGATTATTACGGTTATGACACATTTAAATATAGTTTTTTTACTACTACTGCCTTCAAAAAACTGATAGATTTTTTCGTTTCATGAAGATACATTCTCTTTCGTCAATGCGATGTTATTTCGCCCACTTGTTAACTGTATATAGATTAGCTAAATTTCGGTACCCTTATATAACTTGCGGACAATGGCACCAGACCGCAATGAATACACTAACATTGTTAACTTACTTCCTTCTTATACTAACTCTTACAAAGTTTTTAACCCCCCATGTACAAACACAAATTAAAAACTATAATTATGAGGTGGAAACAGTAAATTTATTCGTAAATTAATAAATATTTCACAATTATTACTGCTTTAAACGTAGCGCCTAACAAAAAATTTTCCTACGTCTATAAAGGGTTTTCTAAATGTCTGAACGAAGAAAGACGGTATTTGTGAAAAACATACTATTTAATTCATAGCTTCAAACCACTCTTTATTATTAATTCAACTCTATTTCCAACAACTACTTTGTTATTAACAGCTTTAAGAACACGTGGTCTATCGTCAGCCATTTTACTAATATTCCACTCAATGACATGATGTGTATTTTAAATGTTATCCTCACCTCTACTTGTTTTAAGTTTAATCTAGTTCTCTGTCATCCAGTCAAAGGTTCTCCCATAGGAAGTCCCACAGCCCTCTCTTGAATTGAACCGTTCTCTTAATTCCCTTGAAGTCGCTGCATCTAGTAACAATACTTAAATTACTGCAAGAGAAAGTGAAACTTTTATTACTGACTCTTCCTAAAGATGATCTTGCTCAGTTGCCGTAATGAATATATTATAAGGTGGGTTCTCTAACAAGACTCATTTCACATGTTCAACTGCAACCAGGGAAACAGTCGTGTAATGGACGAAATTACGAATGTTTGAGACTCACAAAGGGTGCGGAGCCAATACGACGTTTGAAACATACGTGGAACTGTCTTCCTTAGGCATGGTCTTTTAGCAAACGTAAGCAGGCTTTTTTTTTACAAATTTAAATAAATAAATTTGAACAGGTGCATATTATTTGATAATTTGTACAATCATTAGCAGTGTGCACTTTATAAAAGCCGCAAGAAAATATTCGAATAAAATTTCTTTACTATGTCAATCCCAAGAAACTTCGTCTCCCAGCAAATTACCAAAGGATGAATGTCCGTAGTGCCATCATCAAGAAATGTTATCCTTGTAATTTACTTTTTTAAGAGTAATAGTAGTTTACTATACAGTAATTATTTATTAATTCCGTTATTCCTCATTTGAATATATAGGATAAGTCACTACATATAAATTCTAATATAGTTTTTCAAATACCACCAGGTTATGATTTTGTGCTTCACAGATCGACATTGGCGGTCTCGTTGACTGTTATTTCAACCTGTGGTCATTCATTCTTACTTGGTACATTTTATGGTAGAACTGCCGCTGTATTGCCCGTGTCGTGAAAGATGCTCTGTACATTAAAACTGGTGTATTCGTATCCTCTCAACACATTATCAAAAATCATTTCGCAGAGGAAAATGTGGGTAAAATTTTTTTAACGATCAGTGTACACCGCGAAATAACGTTTAAGAACGAAACAGTTAAAGTTCAAACGATTTCCTTTTAAGAGCAGCTGATATCCCTTTTTTTTTCTTCTTCAGAAAAAATGCGTAAAATGGAAGAAAGCGCAGAATTCTTTTAAAATGTCGTTACTGTCGTCCAAAATTAAAGCGAATGAAGCAACAGTTGTCAACTTCTAGAACCAGAGGAGAGAAATCTGAGCACTTCATAAATTAGTGACATGTCAAGTGATAACCTCCGACCTCATTCCAAACTGAGCGACCGATTTCAAAATTCGTCCAAATCAATATATTACGCTGTTTTTGTATGTGATTAAATGACGTTAAAATTAATTATTTCATGCAAGGGTTATTTAACCCAAATTTCTGCATCTCGATTAAAATATTCGTTTCTAATATCGGTAGAACGAAGGGTATCCTTAAAATTAATTGTGATATGATTAAAGAAGACTTTAACAGACGTAAAATGAGTGATGTCGGGTTTCTTCATGAACAATCGCTGAATATATTTTAGATGATAGAAAAATATATTGTAGAAGAGAAACCTATGATTGGAGTGCAACGAATAAGATAATGCGTACACTCGGATCTTACTCATTATATTTTCTCTACAGAATTTAAATTTCAAAGTTAACAGTTATGATCCAACCTGTAGCCCCCACAGTTATTTAAGATGAAATTACATAATTTATGTGGTCTTTCTGCATTTAATATAAATGATTTTATCACAAGCGGTTTTACATATATTATTCATATAATGACTTAAAATGAGCGTAAGGTAATACGAGTCACGCGTATCAAGTTTTTTAGAACTCGATGGATCTAAGTTTGCTCTTAAGGTTACAACTTCTTTAGTAAGACGTATATAGCCTTCCCCGTGATTGACTGGTCCGCATTTCAGTGCTGAGTGGGAAGACGTGTAGAGCTCAGCAGTCAAGCACTACGGCTCCTGATTTCCAATGAGATAAGAGGACAATTTAGTTTAGCAGATTGGGGTGAATAGAGATTGTAGTGGTCTATGTTGCAACACTAAATGAATGCTAAATATTACCTTTTTTTTTTTCAGAGGTCTTAAACGACGCCGTTTTCGATGAAGATCACGACGAGATGGTTGTTGTAAAAGACATAGAGATGTTCTCCATGTGCGAACATCATCTCGTCCCATTTTATGGAAAAGTTTCCATCGGTTACTTGCCGACTAAGAAGATTCTGGGATTGAGTAAATTAGCCAGGTACGCTGGAGAAATTCTAATATTTTCCTTGTCTTTCGGTCTTAAAAGTGTGAATTTTCGATGTAATTTTAATTTTAAACATCGTGTCCATTGTCCCTGAGAAACACCCATTGTATTATAACAATCTGTATTCGCCATACTGACTATATACTTAACCCTTTAGTGCATAACTTTTTGTATTTTTTAAAACTAAATATTTTAAGATGTATTTTTGTGACTACAATACGGGGAAAAAAAAAAGAATATCAAACGTGACCAGTCAATTTGGCTCTTGAGGTTGCACATATGCAACGTGAATATAATTCAAATTATTTGGATAGTTATGATTTTAATGCACTTAGAATATCCTGATAATGACGCTTAAATTTTCATTCTTGAAATAACATAACATAAAATAAAACAAAATAAATATACTGAAGTTGACCGACGAGCAGTAAAATATGGGACACGCCCGTCCACAGGTGCCAAAATTTCACATGTACATGTTGTTTCATATCTGTATCACATATTAGCTCTCTTAGAAACCAACAGATGTCACTGGGAGGGATGATGATAAGTCATTGTCGCATATATGCTACACTACGCACTAAAGGGTTAAACGTGAATAGCTTCGCGCTCATTTCAAATTGTTCTTATTTGACATCATTTGATTGTAACATCAATAGTTTTCTTTGTGGTACATTCACTTTATTCACAAACAGAATATTAACATAAAACATTCAATACGTCGATCTCTGTTTGGGTCGACCGAAAATGACACGTTAACAACATGTTGGATCCAGCGTGAGTATTCTGTGACATTTGCATGTACGATACGGCCATCTTATTTCAATCACGTAATCCAAGCATTGGTAATATGTCTACGGGTATTATCGCTATATGTGTGTCGATGCTAACAATGCACTTTTGCGCCCCTGTTATCAAAGAGCGATTCAATTAGTCTATTTGCAGAGTTATCATTAAGAATCCATGTAATATGAATGGCATTTTATTTATCGCACATATTCAGTTTCCCTTCAAAGCTGTTCTGTATTCTCAAAGCTTGTTTTTGTTTCTTTCAGGATCGTAGAGATATTCAGCAGGAGATTACAAGGTAAAAATTAGCACAATAGTGGAACATATTCTAACAGCAGTTGTCCATTTAATCATATTTATAATATTGCAACATTTATTGTTTGCAGTTCAAGAGCGCTTAACTAAACAAATTGCAGTGGCCGTTACCAAGGCTGTTCAACCAGCAGGTGTTGCTGTAGTAGTAGAGGGAGTGTAAGTGTGATTCTAACTGACTTGCTCTTTATTAGATTAAAGCCCATTTAATATATTTTTATTTGATCATAATGCAAAGTAGCTGAAACTGAAGTCAATAAATTTTTAATTTGTCAAGAACTCTATTTATAAATTTTAAACCAACCATTTTCATTTTATTATAGTTAATATGACACATAATATTTATGGTGATAAAATAATATTGTGACAATAATAAATGTAGTATTTTCTTGTAGATATAAATTATTTAAATTACATATTAGAATACGAGGAGTTCACAGTATGTTTTTGTCTGGTGGGTAAAACCTTACTGTGAACAATTGACAACTGTAAAATAATTCAGGCTCGTTTCTCAGCCTCTTATGACTTCTCAGCTCAACAGCCAAAACTAAATTGTCCAAAATCACATACCCCTACTTCCTTCCCCTACAATGAATATATAACTAAAATTCCTTAACCCAAAAATAATTCTTCAGTTAAAACTTTCTGCATTGATCTTGTTCCTGGTGAAATATTCAGACTTAAATATTTTTGTGTATTTGTGAGATTTACATACAAAATCTTATCATTAATTATATTAAAAAAATTCCTTTTTTAAAATATAATTTTATTAGTTTTGTACCTATTTTAATTTCAATAATATATTTTTGTCAATATTGACATTTATATGGTTGTAAATATAATTTTTCAACATTCATTTTGGTTGTTTCATATATCACAAGATCTGAATGAATGTTTAATGTTTCAGGCATATGTGTATGGTGATGCGCGGTGTACAGAAAGTGAATAGTAAAACTGTAACATCTGCAATGTTGGGAGTTTTTAGGGATGACCCCAAAACAAGAGAAGAGTTCCTCAACTTGGTACACTCAAAGTAAAAAAAATCTGGATCACAATTTTGTTAATATTTTGCAGAAATATCAAACAAAATGAACTTTCCACATTCTTAATTACCACCCTCAAATTTGTAAGGATGGAGGTCTTAATATAATGAAAATATGAAGCAAGACCTACTATATTTACTTATGTAAGCAAATGTGTGGTTCATTCTGTAAAGATAGATTCTGTAGTTCCTGTTTTTAAACACCCATATTTGTGATCATATATAAAGTGTTACAGTTATTATTCCAATCAGTATTTGCTTGAAACACTGCCAAGTGTTCAGAAGGATTATGTCCACAAGGGCAAGTATTACAGCCAGGGCAAGGAAATGTTTCTTACTTTATTTGGTAAAAGTTTGTCTTCTTTACATGTGGTGCTCGTAAAAAGGAAAATTTAAGTCACTGTATAAGAACTTCAAAAATGTTTTTTTATTTATTGACCAGAGTAATGAGATTTTTATTGGAATGTGAATATATGTACACATAGAATAACAAGCTTTTTGTCAAAGCATATTTCCCTTCATAAGCCTTGCCAACGAATCATTGTTAAATAGTGACCATTAACTCCTGTTTATCAGCAAGTTTAGATTAATTAGCTTTAATGACATGTTTTGAAATTAAATTTATTTTTATACAAAATATATAATTTTTATGTGCAATATTGAAATTATTTTAATAGTTGAGTAAAATATGCATTAAGTGATATAATATTAAAAAAAATCCTTCTATTAATCACAATTAAACTTATTACTGACCAAATATGTAATGAAAGAGCCAAAGTAATTGCAGGATTCTAAAAAGAAATTTATTGATGTTATGGTAAGCTTATTTTACATGTGGAGAGTTCAGGGTAACAAAATTAAGGTACAACCTACACACATTAATGGAGACTGCAAGAGTATAAATTAAAACTAGACAATATATAACATCAGTTTCCTTTAAGTTAGCAGGAACATTTTTTTTTAATATTTGTATGACAGCCTAATGGATGGTACCTGCTTGTTTGTACTTACATCACACTTTTATAATAAATTGATATTGTTTTTAATATATATTGTGAATCAGTAAGAACTTGTTTTATATTGAAGATTATATTATAATTTTATATTACATATTATAGGACCATATTTGAAACTCCAATAAACTGGACCAATATTTGTTTATAGATGTTTTGTATTAATATCGAAAGTATAGATTGATCTGATATTTTACTAATGAAATATAAATTATTAAACAATGTAAATGTTTCATTTTCCCCCATATATTCCTGTAAGTATGCAGTTAGTTACTTTGGATTACTTTTAACAAATCTCTAGCTAAAATTTTTGAAACCTTACTTTCATGTTGTGACCCGGGAAAACTCCATTGTTTAACTTTGGAAAAGCATTTAGACATTTTTACACACATTTGAAGGACTTTCAGAAATTTTGATAATTTTAAAGATGTTTGTAAAAATTAAAATGCTTACCTGACATGTTAGTTTGTGACGATCTAGTGCTTACTGTCTGATGGTTGTAAATTGTTTGCTTGTTAAATCCACAAACTGTTTCAACGTTGCATTATTGTCATGTATATTTGTGATAGTGGGAAAGTTTAATTCAAATTAGTTTTGGTTTGTTTGCCAAATATTGATTTTTTGTTATAATGGCAAGAGCATAACTTTTCAGTATCTGAATAATAATTAAATTAATTACCCTGGTGACATAAGCATGAAACAGACACGACCATAATATAAGCGATTACGACATTCTTCTCTATTGATTAAAATTTATTTAATTAAACTATGTTGATCAACTATACATTTTCAGATTACAAATGTTGATATTTAATAAAATAAAACGTTTCGCAATTAGAATTGGTAGTGAGATTAATTTAAAGAGAACAACGCATTTTGGTATTAGATATGCACATTTATGGAATCCTTTTACATTACATAAACAAGTTTCTTAGGTTGACTTCATATCATAGTTTCATAAAACGTGGAATATGAAATAAAACATAGATACAGGTGTACATTTCAATTAAATTCGTTCTTGTAGTATTTAGGCAATAATTTATTTGTTCCAAACTCATTTGCAGTCTGTAATGGATAAAATCGTGTACTGTCGGTCTTTAATGGGTATGTATTGTCGCCGTGCAGTAGCAATTATATGACAGCGATTTAGTAGCACGTGGATAGCGATTCTCGTGAATCAGTCATACTTCCAGTGTCGTGCAACTTTTCCTTTCATCCATACCTACACCAAATATCTTACTGTCAAAGTCATAAACCAAGAGTTAAGTAGAATTCTACTCTCGTATTTTGAAGGAGTGGGATGGTTTTATTATCGAATTACATAACAAGGAAGTGTTTGAGCAATAACACTTAATGGTCTAAAATATCAAAATATTCGTCCTCATTATCAGACTACAATATCGTTACTATATTTAAACACATCCACAAGTTGCGTTTCTACGTAAAACTTTCGTAATATTTAATATTTGAGAAATTCCTCATCGTTTTAAAGAGTTTGCATTTTCTGAAAAACATTAACCTTCCATACTCAACCCGTATTTCCAACAGAGCGAGAAAAAGCTCACACACTTACATTGGTGAAATATATGAATGTCGATTAACAATGTAATTTCACATTGATATTCATTTTAGAAAATCAATAAAATAACTAAAGCAAAACTCAATTCTATTTGCATGTCAATTATATTAAAACACATAATCGGGCTACGAGACCTTCCTTTGATTAATAAGCTCAGTAGTTGCCTTGAATAATTTGAAAATTAAATTATCTGATTTGTTTTCCGAAAGAGCTAATATTGTTTCAAGTATTAATCGGGTATTCCATTCCCTGAGAGGAAAGAAGAACAACCAGGAAGAACGAAGATTTACATGGAAAGCGGCAGAGAAAGGATAAATACTCAAAAAAAATAAAGATAAAAAAGTTAGAATGATAAACCAGACGAATAAGAGTTAATAGCGAAAGTGACAGTAACGTCGCTTCGCTTCTTCGTCGACGATAAACTTGAACTTCGACTGGTGGAAGTCCTTCAGATTCCCGTATCGTCACCTCGTGTCTTAGTTAAGTGTCCAACAGAGTGTCTGAGAAAGAATGTGAACGAATGGGCTGAAGTGTTCAAATTTGCCGTGAAAAATAAAAGTATGGCGTGGATCTAAATACGAGTGTAAAGCTCTTAGAATTTCATCTAAAAAGAACAAGTTGAAGTTGTAAAATACAAACTAGTTAAAGGTAAGATGTACTATTCTACCACAGTAATAAATATATTAAGTTCCTCTTTGTAATATTTATATTTTGCTATATTCACTACTCTCTAAACCAGACGGATAAGTTATTTTATCAGAATAAACAAATTAATTTTAAATTCTAATATTTTAGATTTATTAGATACTTTTTAAATAGTCAATTAAACAAAAGAATATATTGTAATATGCATTTAAAGGTCGTTAATTTAAATTAATGAATTTGAAGAATTTGCCTCTCGTTGAAGCTATTTATGTAATAATTAACTGCAAGGCGTTAATTAAATAAAAGAATTAATAAAATTTACAAACAATATTTATTTATTTTGTGGCAATAATTTAAAGCAATTACAAATTTAAAATATTAGATCTCAGGGTCTTCACTGGGTTTGATGATGGACACATTAATTATGTTTAAAAATCTTATTAGCAAACAAATCACAATTAAAAGAATATAAATTTACTTGACAATTAAACTAGAACGAAATTTAAAATGAGAACGAAATCTGACTTCTATCTTTTAATTACGTTTATATAATTAATTAATTTGTAATTTGTTACTCACATCTGTCCAGTCGGTTCCAGCATACCTTTCGTTATCAAAATACACTATTGCGAGATTTTACACTGATTATAAGATTCACAGATTTTACACTGATTCCAGTCAAAATTGATAGGATGTCAGGAACTCGGATGAATCTCCCTTTTGCTGTCAGCTATCTGTTGACTGCTTGCCTTAGCTGAATTATGCTTCCCTTAGGTGAATTCCGTGGTCTGTAGATTTGCCAGTCTTTACTGCTTTGGACTCAAACCGAAATTTTACTATTTCTGGCCGGCTATGGACACAAAACTGCGTTTACTTAGCAAGTTTCGACGTTATGCTTTCGTGAATGTTTTACTTTGTCCTCTGAAATGTCTAGGCACCGACCAACTCTGTTAAATTCTAATTGCCAACTCTGTTGAATTCTCGTCACCAACTAACACTTGTACATCGACGATGTCTTTCCGCGAACTGAACTCTCGTCTTGCGTTTTTTATCGCGCATACGCCAATTTTGGACCTTCCGACAAAGGAACAGAGCTGGTATACATTGTCGCTATAGAAGCACCTGCCGCAATAATAGATTTCTGAAACAATTTAAATTTTTATGTTCAAACAATTAATGTCCTAATTAATTGGCGTTACAATATAGAAACAAATAAAATGACATTTCGCAAATTCATTTATTAATAATAAATCTCGATAAAATCAGATACAAACTGTTTATCTATTTTCTATTCTACTACTTCAGAGTGGTTTGACGTTCCTAGAGTTTTTTTAGGAACTAATTGCTTGTTTATGCCTTTCAGTACTTAGACCATAGTCAATCCTTTGTCGTCCCATGCGCAGCTGTCATATCGCCGCCGCTTTTCCCAAAATCAATATTTTAAGATGGCAAAAGAGAAATGAGCTAAGAATGAATTAAATAACACAATTAATTTGGAAATATTCAATATTATGACAGCCTTTTAATCTGAATTAAAGTGGTAAAACATAAGGCTCTACCAGATATGTTAAAGTTACCTTTGACCATAGCTATTTAGTTCTTCGACTTTCAATGGGAACAAGTAGTCATGGGCATAATTGAATAATCGGCTGTCGAGTGATTCTCATAATCGAATGATCGCTCATTCATGCTCGTACGACAAATAAAACAAAAAAATAATATTAACAATTAATAGTTGTACAATCGTGTCATATCTAAAATAAATGTTCGTTGTGCTTAAAAAGAACAAAACAATTGCATAGAGTTTTATTTGTTATATGAGTGGGAGATTAAGTTTAGCTTATTTTATTGTGGAGTAGTGTTTCTGCTAGTGAATATTGTTTTAATTTAATGCTTTCTAACAATCCTCCGGACTTTGTATGCTTTTTAGGAACGTATGCGAAAAAAATATATGAAAAATTTGGAGTCATTTGCCGTGTTTAGGAAGGAATGGAAAAAATAATGTGGAAAATTGGGTGTTGTTAGCCGCGTTACTACTTTTTAGAGAATATAAGTTTCAACAATTTCGCTATTTTTATGGTACTTTTGATGTAATAAATGAATTTTAAAAATAAAACCTCAGTTATATATTTAATCCTGTGGGAATGCATATGCCCGTCAATTTTCAAATCTACGTTTATAGAGGCCATTATCATAAATTTAAAGGAAGTCATCGAACCCAGCGCCAAGCACAGTAAACTCTTTAAAGATTTTAGCCATAGCAATTTCACGACATTTGTTAACGTTTCCTGGAAATCGGTAATGTTTCTAATTCGTTCTGGGCAAAATAAAAAGAGGTAAAAGATTGAACAAACAATGATTGTCAGTTTTACGGATCTTCGCGTCACGTCCCACTTGCTTTTATACCAGACTCCCTGAAATAGGCTTAATTTAGTAGATTTATTTCGCTAAGGAGTCTGGATTCGCATCCCTTCTTTCCCTGGTAGACATAAAAAGAAGAAATTTTTCCCGTCCTTAAGAACGGGTCATAAGAACGGGTGTTCTCTAAAGACGGCGAAGCGACAAGCGGCAGGGTCACGGGTACTTCCGCAAGTACCTCAACAGGATAGGAAAAGTAGACAACGCGGAACACACTTTCTTCGAGTGTGATCGATGGTTGCAAGAGTGACATCAATTGGAACACGAGCTTGACGCCAACGTAGTAACACCGGAGACTATAATCCATATGATGTTGAGGGGCGTCCACTTCTGGAACGCAGTGACAAAGTACACTGAAAGGATCCTCAGGATTAAGAAGCGCGATGGCGACGAGCTACACCGGCAAAAGGAATGACGAGAAGCCGTGAGGCAAATTAGAATCGACTCCGCCCCTCTCGGGTGTCCATGAAGGATTTCCACTGTTATCCCTCTAATAATAATAAAAAAGTTCTTAATTTGCATTCTGCAAAATTGTCAACGTTGCATTTATAAAATAATAAACTGATGGGATTTCATAGTTTCAGTTTTTACTTTAAGGGTTTCGTGATGACTTATGGAGTGACTCCATTAACATAATCGTCACTCGTAACTCGCCTAGTTATAATAATTAGATAATATAAACGAATGTCAGAAAAAATGAAGTAATGATATAAATACTACATTTTCATCTCGCCGAAGATATAATCGATTTCTCGAACGAATGATCGATTAGTCATTCGATTATGTTTATCATTAGGACGTAGGAGCAGCTGAGTAGGGTAATTTGAATCGTGAAATATGCCAAACCCTTTAGATAATGAGATTTGTAAAGAACTCGCAACCCATGTTGAAATGTTAACTCACTCAGGACTGAAACAATTAGACAGCAAGTTAATGAAGCGAATTAAGCAGATATGCCGGTAAGATATATTTTTATTATATTGCGCAATTCTGTATTATGTTTCTTTTATTTATCTTAATAAAGTTTGATATATTATACATGTTTTGATGTATTCATTATATTTATTATTGCAGCTAATTTGTTTGTGTATCTTTTTAGGATTGATGATGGTTATGTTCAACAGATCTATCATATGATTTTGTGCCAACTTGAAAAACGACATTCAGAAGTTCGTCTAAGTGCATTCCAAATGTGTGATGAACTTTTCAGGTAAGATCTATGAACTATCAGAGAGTGAAAATCAACCTTAAATGATGATAATTAGTATAACATTTATGAGGGGTAACTAAAATAATTTGTTATAGTGGAATTAACGTTGATTGTGGTCAGTGCTTATCTCTAGCATTTTTTACTATTGTTTTCATTCATATTCTTAAAAGTTACATATGTAAATGATCCTGTATTATACCATTTCCCTCATCATTTTGAAGTGAAAAATATTGCTACTAACTATGAATAAATTATTGCAATAGTAAAAACATTCATCAGAATACTTCTGTGTTGTTTTTTAAATATACCTTTTGTTTGCAGGCGATCTCACTTATTCCGTGAACTGCTTGTATCAAATATGCAGCATGTTTTGGAACTTGTTTCTGAAACAAACCCTGATCTGCCTCTTCCACCACCAAAACCTGCAGCTAAAAGGCTTAAAGCAATGTCATTAAGAAGTATCTATGAATGGAATAAAGAATTTGGCGATGGCTATAAGAAGTTAAGACTAGGATATCATTTTCTGAAGAATTGCAAAAGGGTACGTTAGTTTTTATTATTTTCAGTAACCAAACATTGTTATTTAGAAATAGTAACTTGCATTATTTGAAGTTGATTCGAGTTGATTTATGAGGTTTCAATTGCAAGTATTTCAAACTACATAGTGTTAGCAAATGCTGTTCATTTAAAATTTCTTATTTAATTTCATAGCCTTTGCTTCATTGTTTGTATTATGACATTGTAATGGTTTTAAATAGGCTTATTGGTTATAGATTACCTATATTATTATTTGACATATTTACATGGATGTAAGTACAATTTGTGCTGCATTATTATGTTTATTTCATATAATGCTATACTATATTTTATGAGGAATTGCATGTCATTTATGCTTGGTGTTTGTAGATTAAGTGAATGTGGAAATAGTTTTAATATACTGGTTAATTAGTTTATTCTATGTTCGAAGGTGGATTTCAACTTATTAGAAATGGAAAATTCTGCAGAAAGAGCTCGTCAACAAGAAATAGAGAGGAAGCAGCAATTAGTCAACCAAGAAAAATTGAGGAAGGTTATCAAAGATATATCTGGTTAGTATAGAACTCTTCTTAAAAATTTTATAGCAATTACTCTTCCACTTTTTTTTAAAGCATTGTACACAAGCTTGAACTAAACCACTTTTATTTGAAGTGATGTAGTATTAATACAATAATGGTTTGAATTACAAACATAATTTATTTTACACCCTTTAATATTTGGGATATGGTCATAAATATTGAATAAACTGGCTTTCACTGGAAATATATATTTCTTAGACTTAAGTAAATTCAATGAGTTAACTTTCCATGTAAATTTTAAATAGTAACACACACTGCACAAAACTGATATCTCTATTGCACCACTTTTGTTTTGTCATACAGCCTTCATACTGATATTTATATTATTTAGTAATAATTAGTAAAGCTTGCAAAGGTGAATTCCACATTAGAATAATGTTGAATAGAAGAAGTATAAGTATGAACAAGTATCATTATTTGCTGGTAATACATACACTATTATATATAGATTATGCTATTGTTTTGTTTTATTCGAGATCAGTACTGAAAACAAACAATAAAGTAAATGTATACAGTACAAACTTTGCAAATAAGCTTTATTAATAAAAAGTTTTACTTAGCTATATAAAGTATCACAAAGTTAAGATTGTTAATGTAATTTAGATTTGAAGTTTAATAGTATACTTGTATGTAAATTTTCATTTTTTTAGATACAGAAGGTGAAATCGAAAACACAATAACAGCTCTTAATAATTGTATATCTTTGCTCCTTCCATCACCTGATGATTTCTTCGTAGCTGAAGACATTTCAATGGCAAGTAAAATTAGCTCAGACAAAGTTGCAGATTCTGAATCAGTTTCAAGCAAAAATTTACAAGAACATTTTCTGGAAAACTGTGAAGATTCTTCATCTGATGCAGAAAGTGAAATGAACAATTTGTATTTTAGAACCCACGGAATATTTAGTGGAACCCACAATATTGAATTAAATATCAATACAGGTAAATATTATTTATTAGTAAATACTTATTTAATCACAAGCTTTACCAACTGTAGTTATAAACTATTAAATATGATTTCCTCTATATAAAAATTAAGGATTGGACCTTGTATGATGTGGTAAAAAGGTGCTAGTTATACTTATCACTTTTGAAACCTTTGTTTAAGATAAATAGTGCCTATTAGCTGCTGCAAAATTCATTATGCCAGTACTACCCAAGTTTTAATTGTCAGACTAACTCACTAGTGGTTTGGTCATAAAGTTTGAAATTATTGTCATATGTCCATTTCAACATTTCATAATATTGTTTATGCCGTGTTACTTTGTAGGTGCACAGCCATATTTCACATCTTCCTTATGAGGGATTTTTTTAAAAAAATAATGATCTTTTTTTTCCAAAATTGTCTTATTTCAAACAACATTCTATGCAACAAATTAATAAAACAAAGTATTGCAGGTCTGTACTGCAATATGAAATAATCATACAATTTCTGAGGCGTTTACAGCAGTATCATCAGAACAACTTAAATCTTCACTACCATTACTGTCATTCATTATGCAATATTTTAGAGCTGTGAATAACTAATTTCTTACTATGTTGAAATAATCCAACTAATGTTCAATATATTGTTCTCGGAGTTCAACCGGGTTTTGCATAATTATATTAGAATATAATTATGCAAAACCCAGATGAACTCCGAGAACAATATATTGAACAACTACACCGGGAAAGGCTTCAATCTATGATAATCCAACTAATGGTTAGGGAAAGGGAAGAATTCTTCATTCTGCCAGTTGGTGTAACTGTGGTCTGCTTTAGCTACCCAATTTGAATACATTACCATCAATTGTTTTTGAATGGACAGTTAATACATCTAAAGGCAACCTCCAGTAATTACTACCATATGTGCATTGCTCTCCTCGAGATGCTTTTTCACGTTATCTGTTAAATGACTATGGAACTGTCGAAGACTAACATACTATATTAAAATTAACAAGAAAATATACTTCCTAACATTCCACATCCATAAAGCATGGCTTCTACGGAGGATCTACAGAACAGGTCATTATTTTTTCAATGCTTTATGCAGATGCACTTTAACCAATCGACCATGATCCCTTTCCTGGAAGCCTCACTATAATACAACATGCTAATTAATTCTTTTTGGTATTGTTTTTCATTTGAATTCAGTATATAGTGTGAGTTTCTGCCATCCACGAATATTATAAGTATTACTATACAGCCGTTTGTTATAATGCGCACAGCTTTCTATCCTCTTTATTCACATTAAAATTGAGTTTGATTGACTTTACTGATTGTCCCACCAAATAGGATTTTACTTGCTGCAGTCAAATGTTGTAATGATGGAATTACATGACTTTCTCTTTGTGGGGCTCTGGAAAGCATTAATTTGGCAGTTTGTGTTTGTTGTCAAAGTGAGGTTGATTCCGAATTACTTTGCAATGTCTGTTGCCTTCCAGCCACATATTTCTGATAGGATTTGACATGTCCAAATTGTGGCTTACCTAAAATAAATTGACAGTACTCCTTCCAGCTCAGGATAATAGCAGTTTTACCACAAAAATATTCATAAACTTTTCCACCCAGTGAACAATTCCCTTCAACTTTGGCAATGTCCCAAGTTTTCACCTGTAGTGACTCACTCATTTTGCTAATACCCAATGTTAACAAATCAAGAAACTGTTCAAAATTAACAGAGTAACAGTTGTATGAACCTAACAATGAAATAGGAATTACCCTTGTTCAGGATTAAATCCACCCCAGCAATAACAAACAAGGAAAATTGAACCATTCTGGGGCTATTCTTGGATCAAGTGTTTCCAAATATACTTGGGAAACATTGTTTTCAGAATCCTTAGTCTATTTTTTGTGTGTATTATGTGCACCAGTTTGGGTTAAAAAAGATGTGCAGTATATATTGTAAATGTGCACACCATGTAATGTTTGAAATAGTGTGACACTTATTGTATTGACACAGAGAAAAGTACATGGTATTGGCTGATAAATCTCTCAATTTTCAATACAAGATTCACCAAGTAATTAAAATGCATAAAAAAAAAAAATTTTCAGTTTCTGAAATAATATTTACTGTTTTGTGTGACAATGGAGTATTGTGTCTAATGTGTTGTACAAATGGTTAGTCCTTGTACAGTTATTCTGTTGAATTGTATGGTTTTTATATATTAGAAAATTTATATTGCATATATTCATTTGTTTTTCAGGAATTAAAGTAAAAGAGACTCCTGAAAATTCAGTAATTATTACCAATGCTAAAGAGTTGTCAAGTTTGATCACCAAACGTTTCCTACCAAAAATCAAAAAGTGGTCACAAGTCTTAAGTAAACTCTCAGGTAAATTTCTACTGCACTACTTTTATATCACATATTGAGCTTTTGTGTAAATAACAACAGGATAATAATCTTAAAAATAAAGTGATTATTTAAATTTATGAAAAAGAATCAATTAATATATTAATATCACTTCTTTCTGCTGAGACAGATGCACATACAAAGCATGATACAGTAAATTTTTCGCAATGATATTTAACAGGAATGTTTGGATTTTTGTGGTCTTGATCATAGCAGAATATGTAACTATGAAATTAAGTAAATATTTATTTTATTATCCTACATTTTATATTGAAATTAGGAATGTTTTTACATCATGTTTTGTTGAATATTTAGTTAATTTTTTTTTCAAAAACATTTCTGAAATATAGTTCAATATTTCATTTAGTATCTGCATTTTACACATGAAGTGTAAGAATAATTTTATATTGTTTGTTAACACATGCTCTACAGTGTGTTGATACAATCCTGTATTCATGATATAATTTGCCTGCTGAGATTACAACTTGTTCTCTGCCACTTTGAAATGGATTGCAACATGGCCATCCATTTGCAACTTTTTGTTGCAAAACTATTTTCTGTGTGCTGTCAAATTCTTAAAAAAATTTGCCGTATCATGCTTTGTATGTGCATCTGTCTCAGCAGAAAGAAGTGATATTAATATATGAATTGATTCTTTTTCATAAGATGTTTTATCTAAAAAGAACATAAAAACTAAACCAGAAATGAAAATTCTCTCAGCACAAAGGTAAATAGACTATGAAGACAAGATAAAGAAGCAGCTTGTGATAGTTTTTCATGATCAAGAAGAGTTGGAATTCCATAATGTCTTATGTTAACTTGGTACATAGTATAAATGTTATTATGAAATTGCAGAATATTTAATCAGTTATGCATTTCATAGTTATGATTGCATAATGTATTTATTATAATTTCTCTAACTAAAATTTTTTTATTAGTATTATATATGTTTGGTCCAATTAACATAATCTATTATTCTTAATAATAAAAGAATTATGAGCATTTTAAAATTCCTATTATCTTTTCTAAACATCTCCTTTGATGAAAATTTTGCATTCAACATTCTTGTCACATTTCAGGATAAATATTTATGTGAAAAAGGCTAGATGAAGACTTAAAATTAGGGACCAGAAAATATCTATTTTGAAATTGGGTGAATTTTGTGATTCACTCTCACACTTTTGTAGGAAGGGTTATTCAAAGAAGGTGTAAGCATGTAAGTGGTAACATGACTTTTAAAGGTGGGAATAGATAAAAAGTGGTTGTTTTCAAAGTATCTATCCCTTAAAATACATAATATATGGTATCAACATTTTTATTGAAAATTTAGTAATTGATATAATTTTGTTATTGAAACAGATGATTCAGACCAGCTGAGGAAAATTCTTAATGCTAAGAAAAAGCTTGAAGAAATTTTGGAAAAGTTTCAAAGGCTTAATCTCAATTGGGAAAAGTGTGAAAGTGATGAAGATTCTGATAATGACTTTGAAGAAGTTAAGGAGAAAGAAGGGTATGAAGAAACAGTTAAGTCTGACACTATGAGAGAAGTTGATTTTTTCGTTGGAAAACAGACCATGAGCAAAGACGGCAGCACAAGTAATCCTAAAGATTGGAGATTGATATCAGAAGAAAATGATGAGAAGGTAATATAAAATTATACTTCTCTACCACACTTTAAATCTTCAATTTTAAAGTGTCCATCTTAGATGTATAGAGTATAATTTCAATATATACCTGATTTTAAGATTGATACTTATAAACTCTTTTCTATGTCTATTTGAATCCAGGATCCAACTTCAATGCTATCGTCACTTGCTAAAATGGAGAAGCAGGAGTCCATCACTACCATCACTAAAATATGTAAAGAAGTGCATGAAAAAAAACCTGTAATGGAAACTGTTATTGATGTCCAGCCATCAACTTCTAAACAAACATCTGAAAAATTGAGTAGAAAAGAGAAGCTACTACAGGTTGCACCCAAGGTACCATTTGATGTTGACTTGTATCATTGGGAAGATCAAAATGTAGCTGCACCAACCATGTTTTGGTAATTTTATTATTATATAGATTCTTAGTGTTTTAATATCTATTTTTGTGATTGAAGTTCTTGTAAAGAAAAATAAATTATTTTTATACTCAAAGTTAAGATTAGTTATATAATTAACAAATACCCAATTTAATTACTTTTATACTTTCTGCGATTTGACAAATGTAGTGTTTAATGTATAAAATAGTTATTTTCCCTGAATGTTTTCTGAATTGGATTTGTGTGAGAAAAATTACTTGTTTCAGAAAGTAAATTTGAAGCACTGTATATATTGAATTCTAAAAATAGAAAGAATTTGTGAATATTCTTATGTAATTAATTGTAAGTAATGTTATATAAATTTCTGTTCTGCATAATTTTATTATACATGAACATATTTGTTCAATTTTGTTTTCTTTTATTTCTAAGATTATGAAATTCTTTTAATTAAAATTTTACACCTGAAGAGGCCACAAAAATTTAGGGTTGAAATGTATTTTTGTTTTAAATAGCCCTTAATAATTTTTTGACTAATTGGTTGATGTTATTTCATCTGTGTGTTGTTAAAACTTGTCTTCACAGGTTTGATATTTTTCTTCCATCTACTGTTTACACTTGCTGTAACCTTCTGATAGTAATAAGAAAATGTAAAATGAAGCTATATGATTTTGCCAGTTTTTAATTGGAAGAAAGCATTATGTTCTGAATGCATAGTATAATCATTATATTTGGAGTTAATACAAAACATTACTTTAGGTATTTTCAGAATTTATTAAATTTATTTTATGATTGTTTCTATATAGTGTTAAGTCTGAAGGTGGCAGATTTTGGTCATCAACCTCTGTGGATGACTTAGAAGATGTTCCTGTTCCAGAGGGAGTAGCTAGTCTAAGAACTCGTGTTATAGAATTTTCTGGTAGACATGAACCTGTTAAATGGACTTGTCGTGCCCCACTACCAAGCGGGAAATTATGTCCTCGTAAGGATAGGTACAAGGTGAGCAAAAAACAAAATCATACACTATTTAAAACTGTTATAAAGTGTGCTGTAACTGCAACATAGTTTTGTATTTCATTCATATATGGTAATTAGATTATTGAAACTTAGAAAAAGTTAATTAGTTTTCTTTCAGTTTCAAATATGACGCACAAATATTGTAGTAACTGTTTCATATGCATTTAATTCCATTTTAGTGTCCATTTCATGGTATCATTGTTCCAAGAGATGAGAAAGGACAGTGTTATAGTACTGTTTCAGTTGAACAACCAGAAACATCCAAGGCTGAAATAGACGAGAATCCAGAACAAATTCCAGACTGGCAAGATCCTGAATTGTTAAAAGATATTAAGGTATGTGCATTCACAAAAAATATTAACTAATTTAAGTATTGCTGAGCAGCTTTCTTAAGAAAGTAGAAAATGTTAATTACATCTTGTTTGAATATTTTCAGGAAGCAATCGGTGTTGATCTTAAGATGCCAGAAAAGAAAAGAAAAAACAAAACTATTAAGAAAAAAAAAGAAAAGAATAAATTTCCTGGTTTGACAGATATTAAAGCAAAAGAAAATACAGGATTTACCAGACTGTCTAAAAAGGTTTTCAACAAGTAAGTCATTTGTAAATAAATTTGTATTTTTATTGCTTCTTGGAAAATAAAACTTTTTTTCTTAGGTCAACAATGAAACGAGTGGCTTCTGCTTTGGACGAAAAGGATCACAAACGCTTCCGTGATAAATATGGTGACCAGTTTCACTATATGTATGGCACATCTTGACTGTCTTCATGTATTAAAATATTGCTGAGGAAACAGTTGTGAAGCATTTTGTGACCCATTGTACTTTACCCCAAAATTTGTTTGGTCAGCTTATGGGATACAATGTAGGTATCAAAGACTAAAAGTCTTAGTCTGTTTTAAAAACGAAGTCCTTGGAGGAGGTTATGATGCCAAGTATGGCACATGACTTATACAGCTAACTGAAAACAGTAGAATAACACCACTATTGTTTGGCAACATTGCTTTGTTTTTTATTGTTATTTATTAAAGAAGTTATGAAAGAGACTTATAAAGGTTAATTCTCTCTTGCATTAGTTATGAATATTACTCCAACTCAATCTGTGAAGAAATGAATGTCTGTAAAGGCAAATTGCTCTATTTGAATTAAACTAATCCAAAGCTACAAGACTTTTAAAAAACTGAGAGTGGAACTCTAATATTGGATTAAACTTTGTTTAATTACATGAGTAATGTTAAAATAAACGAAAAATTAATTGCTTATGTTTTTGTAAGTAGTGGTCCTACCTACCAAGTGTGTTAAACTGATATCACAATGCATACAATTTTGAATTTTTGGAATCCAGTTGAGCAAACTGACAGAAATAGAGGTAATTAGAAGGCATCTGTATTTTGTAATAAAGCCTGGAGAGGAGTATTAGAATTCCACAAAATTGTTAAAAGTATGAGGGCCTGTAGATTAAAATAATCACATTGCTGAGGCAAAAAATTAGTTACACTAATATGCAATCAAAAAGTTAATTTTAACAAATCTGAATTGTAAGGTATGTTAAAATATGTAAATAAAGATGCACTTGCTATACTTAACAGAATATTACTATCTATATTTCAATTGCATAAAATTCAATATTTTGTCCTTTTCCCAACCTGCTGTTCTAACAAATTTAGTTTGTAATTGTTCAAGTAGCTGATCACCTGATTTCTACAAAAACAAATAGGCTTTACAAAATAATATTGAGACATGAACAATTATTTTACTCATGTTTATTTTTCTTACACTAATATAAATCCACACAACCAAGAAACATTGTACAACAAAATTACTTAATTAAATATGAGTTCACCTCTATTACGTTTATTTCCCTGCTTGGCAATTACCTTTATTGAGAGAGAACTGTGAACTAGCTTTTCTTTTTATTATCATCTTCTTCTACCACTTTCCTTTGTTTAGCGGAATTTTTCTTATTTTTTGGTTTATATTTTTCCCAATGTTTATGTTCTAAACTACCCAAATCCTCTTCATGAGCAATTTCTTGTAAATACTTTGCAAGTCTCAACAATTCACGATCTTTATCCCGGTTAATATGGGCCAATTTAAAAGGTCTAATTTTCAGTCCATTTCCCGGATTCATAATGAAATTTCTGCGAACATCGTCAAACATAATAGTGTTTTTTGAAGAGTATTGTTCAAATTTTCCCCATATTACACCCAGTGGCTTTACCTGTAAAACAATACAAATAATAAATAATGAGCTTGTTTTCATGTATCATTGTTAATTTAAAATCTTGCTCACTTGAATTACTCCATATTTGGGTGTGTGAACAGAGATCATTGCCGAGCTGTCAAGGTAGAAGCTGATTTTATAGTCAGTATGAGATGACACACCCAACAGCTTCATTTTTTCTTCAATCCATTTCATACTGGTAGCTGACCATATAACAATGTCATAGTCCTTAAGAAAATGAAAGAATTAAATTATAAGAATATATAAAATGTTCTACTCTGATAAACACTAAATAAAGAGCATTAAGACAAATAGATTAAATAATAAAGAGTTCTGCACTGAAATCCTCTTGGTCTCAACTGTAGATCAAATATAACTGACAGACTGTTTTAATAGACATATCAAACATCTGCTTCTTTGTTTTAAAATTACTATGTTAGTATAAATGGATGTAAAGATGTTGATATTTCTCAGATATGAGTATCTTAATAATACAAGGATTTAAGCAAAATTAAAATCATTGAATTTCCTTAAAGTTAATAAAGACAATATTAAAAGACTCACAAGGTTTGAAGGATATCAAAGACAAAATATGTGGAATGTTTTAGATTAAAAGGACAATTCAAGGTGAGAGATTATATATTCAAAAGAAAACTTAAATTATAGTTTGCAATTTGAAAAAGTTTTATTCAATATTTTTATAATTATATATTTACAGTCACATCAACAGCTCCGATTATTAGCGACTCATTATGGGAATTTATTTTTGCCCTTTTCGGGGGCCTGCTTTGACAAGAGTTTTCTCTCATACACACAAACATCCATCCACTCACTGGGATTTGAACCCAGGACTGCTGTGATGCGAGGCACTTACACTGACCTCTACACTTCAGGAGGTCGGCTTTTATTCAACAATTGTGTGTTTCTTCACAGTAGATAAAAAAATGTGAGAACATTCACACTGGGTCATGTATTGTGAAACCACACGTTATACATAAGGCATGGGTTTACTATGAAACAAAATATTAACAGCAGTAAAAATGGTGTACAGAAAACATGCTTAAATCATTTCCAATCAAAATAATGGGGAAAAGATAAGTGCAGAGGCACACAATTTTAGTTTGACTAACTGAAAAGACAATTGCATCTTTCCATTGCTTACTGAAGTATTACTCTTTTACAAAGGCAGCATAAGTTAGCTTTGCTACATATTCTAATGAGAGTGATTTGCTCACTAGATCAAGGAAATTTGGCCAAATATAAGACATGTTGTTGTCATGGAATGTTCAAAGACAAATGTAATTGACTTGCTGTTAATTATGCACATACCAACAGAATTGTAATAGGGATAGTGTTAGTAAATAATTGTTTAAAATAAATACAATGAAAATTGCTGTGAGGAACATTAAAATAATATATTATTTCCAATTCATAGTTACCTTATATGCTGATATTAAGAATTCATGAAGATAAGGTCGCATTAATTCATAGCCCGTTTCTGCTGGCGAACGGTTGTCAAATAATGTATAATCAATGTCGAGGACCAACAGTTTTTTACCAGGCCTTGGTTCACTGATAATATTTATTTGGTACTCACGAATACGACGTTCAATTTTTGCAAGGTAGACCTAAAGCAATAAATATTGAATACACTGACTGTTATAGTTCATACATATCATATAAAATATATTACTGTACAGGAAAAAGAATCCCTAAAATTAAAGTGTTAAATCTGAGAACAATCAAAGTAAAATTCATTATTAAAATAGTTGGCTAAATTTAGTAGGTTATCACTAACACAATTACAGACAGAAGAGAAACTGAAAATTTTTTCAGTTGAATTGTTAATGTAAGAAGAAACAATCCTACACACCCATATATTAATTGGTGAATCAATAATCATCCTCACCTCTCGACTTTCTATTGCTATCTCTTCTTCTTCAATATCCAAATCATTAACGACTTCAGGCATTTCTTCAGGAGGTGCACTAGCATCTTCTATATCTTTCTCAAGAGAACCCATCATCATTATTTTAAAACCATTTTTCAGCTTGAGAGCACTAAGTTGGCACTCATCATCTGGAACCTTTCCTGTAAAATTATACAGAATGCGTAAATATTAAAAAAGTTATCAATATAATTTAAATAATATAATTTAGGGAACATAGAGAATAATAAGTAAATCTTAGTCAAATTCCAGTATAAACAATAATTTGTGCATACATTATAATTCATAGCAAAGAGCAGTCTATAAAATATCTTATGTTAATTTATACACTATACCTGGTCATGAAAAAATTGATTGCATATAATCAGAAAAAACAAAATGAAAGATAAACAAGGAGTTTTTCTAACTGATTAATGAAGGCAAGTTTTCTAATCAGAGCTATCTTCAAAATTATATTTCTAACTCCATATTTGATTAAACTTGACACAGTCTTTTACCAAATTTGTGACGGTCAAAAATGAATTACAGAAAAATTGTTTTGGAATAACACTTCAGTATTTATTGTATACATAATATAAAACGGCCATTAACCTTTCAGTTTTAAATTTAACAGCTTCTGCCTTTCAGGACGAACACCAGTTTCTTTATGGATAGCATTTTTTAAAGATTGAACCGTATCGGTTTCGGAAAGATTGCTGATGTTATATTCTTTACCACTCCACTTAATTACAATATTTAATTCGTTCTCCATAGCAAAGAGAATTACTTCAAATTATTATTTGCAAACACATTATTACATTCAATATTTTTGAAATTGACGTTTGCAGTGTTTACGAATGGGTACCAAAGATGTTTAACAATGGTTCAGATATGAATGTATATAACACATCTTTGGTAGTCAGTTAAATGAAATAATTCTATAAAAAGGAAATGAACTACTGAAGTTGGTTTCAGCTAATTTTATTACGGAGGACGAAAAGTTAACGACAGTCACATTTTCAATTTGCATATAATTTTACATCCACAAATGCATTCCAGTACCAAACTGAGATGGTGGTGATGTCTGCAACATAATTTGAATTTATATTGTTGTGTTGAATAATTTACACATATTGTTGCTAAAAAGTGTTCTTTATGACTACAATAATTTTTTCATGCGAAAATTCGTAATTCTAAAAGGCTAAAAAATTATTAATATTATTTTGATGACCGTAGATAAATATCAACTGAAAATAATAAGAGTTCAGCGTTCCATTTATACAAATTTTGCACAATATATCTCCTACGTCCATTGGAATTCAGGTACTTCATTTTAACAGCCTACCTAATGATGAATTAGAAGAATATATTAGGTGAGATGGAGGTATTATCACTTACCTAAGCACCAATATATTAAAGAAACTCGGCCTATGAACAAAAAAAACCTATATGTGTAACATAATGGTCGAAACTTGTGGGTAAGAAGGATAGGACATTACAATAGGGTCTAAGTCATTTTTCCCTTTGGAATTAGCAGGCGAAGTTTGGGAATTGGTAATTTGGCAACAGCAGCGGCATAGACAGTTTTTAATTCCTTCTCAACCATTTAAAATTATCTACTTGTTTTATATATAATTCGTAACATTCGTTTTCTGATTGACTGACAATTCTTGAAGATTAATTTCGACCCGCCTATATTACAAAAATGCAATTGTCACCACTACTCTGCATTCTGTAGTAGCATGAAGAATATTCCACTGGTCCCATCCTATTTTGAAGACCCGCTTAAAATAGTCTTGATCTATAGTGATGGTAAGGATGTGCCCCATGTTTTTCTTATCAAATTGGTGATGATGACGGTGACATTTGTTTGTCCGCGGAATCGACAGCGCGAGCAGCCGACCGCGCATGTTCACGTGAGAATTTCCTGGCCGGAGAGTGACTGGACCCCGGACCAGGAAGGATATAAAAGAGCCTCATGGCGAATGAGTAAGGGTATTCTGAGTTAGGACACGCTTTCTTGCTAGGTTTCCATAAGAAGGAAACTTATTCAATAGACAAGTATCCTTGCTTTTATCCTTTATCTTTTTCAGGTTAAGCGACCTAGTCGCACAGTCGGAGCTTATCTCCGTAGGTAGCGGAAACAAGCCCAGTAGTTGTGCTCCTCGTAGCAGGAGCCTGCCGCAGCTTGTGAAAGCACTCCCCTTCCCGATCGGGGCTTCCGCCCGCTCTAGTGGTTTTCAGTGCCAGGGGCTCGTTCATGTCGGATCACCCCGCGTACTGTAGACAAAGCTTCAGAAACACCCCACCCTTAGTGACTAGAATAGAAGGTATCATATCAGTAAGCAAGGTACACAAATATCTGTGCTTGTAGTCTTTTATTGACAGGAATAAGCTATGCTAGAGAACCACCGGCAAGGTAGTCACAAGTAGGGCTATCACTGGCAGGCTTCGGAAGCCTCCACCAGCGCCTTTCAGGAGGTGAAGAACAGAGCCTGTCCAAAAAAAGGTTCCATGCGTGAAGTTTTTGCGAGCAACCACTTCACGCCGCTCGCTTCGGCTTCCCAGGACTCCCAGCGAGGACAAGGACCACTAGATACTCCATCTCGCCAATTGTGGCAAAAGTACAGGGATCTTGCCATACTTTCACGCGAGAGATTGGCAATCTATGCAAAAATGACTATTTTTAAGATAGTTAGTTGGCATCAGGATACGACGAAGGACGTCGGTGAACTACGTAACGATTTTTGAAGAGCTGGTGAGGCGAAAGATAGAGTACTATACTCACTCTCCTCTCAAGCACGTCAAGGTGGTTTTTCGTGGCCTCCCGGTGGATACTCCCACCGGACATTAAGGAAGACCTTCAAGAAACTTCTTATGATGTATAGTCGGTCCACAGACTATCTCGTCCCAAGACCAAGGTGCCAGTGCCGCTATTTTCTGTGGTGGTGCAGAGCACGTCACAGGACGCTACGTTATGTAACTTAGATTCTGTTAACATAATGATGACGTTGGAGAAGCTGAGAGCGAGCCGAGGCCCACCACAGTACTTTAACTGCCGGTTGTTCGGGCATGTATCAAATCACTGTTCGCGTAAACCAGTCTGCGTCCACTACGGGTAGTCATCAGACAAAGAATGGAACAATCAGCCAGGACGGCACCTTCGCAGACGTGGTCAGCGGAAGGAACAAGAAATTGACCCCGGAAGCTGCCACCGCAGCACCTGAAGTGAGCAAGAAGACTGAGAATGCCACGGTGACGACGAACCCGAAGGCAACCCAGGAATCATCGCTCACAGTCGCAAGAATCCAGCATATGATGGCCGAATTCCGGATGGAAATGCAGGCCATGATTATGCAAATGACATTTTCTTTCAGCCAAATGGAACTCAGATGGGATTACCTCCCACCAACGTTAACACTGTAGAATCAGGTTATGGATTTTAGCGTACATAAACTGATTTTCTCCACGTGGAAGGCGAATAGTATTTTGAGAGAGACACTGCCGAACTTGGAGAATTTCACTAATTAAAACATTGACATTTGCTTTGTTACAGACCAACCGCCGGAGGAGGAATGGATGTCTACGTGAAGAGGTGCATCCTGCTACCGACAACGCCCACGGCATCCACTGAGCAACTTTGTCTCTAGCATGTAAGACAATGACACAGATCTTACTAATTCCTGTACTAACAAATGTGTCAAATATTAACCATAATTAAATTAAGAAATAATAATAAAAAATTATTCTTTGTACTTGTATGGAATGAAAAGTTTTACTCCATATAAGCCTTTAGTCTTTTATTTATTTACAATGAACGATTCTTTTAAGTCTTCCAAAAGATTGAATTTCCATATTATTTTAGGAAAATCTACCCAATTAGTAACCATTAGCATTTGGACTGTTGGTCCATACATTGTCTAGGTTCGGACACAACTGATGAAGCTTGTTCGGGGATGGTAACAGATCGTTACCGACAGCTGGTGAATATGTTCAACAGCTCATAAATAATTTTTTTACCTAATTTTAAGAACATTTGTATTAATTATTTTTTTTAGGTGGTTTTTGCGTCGATATTAACTTTAAACTGCCTGTCTCATGACACACTCCTCCCGCTAATGCAGCCAGCCTGGCCAAGTCTGGGATACTCATGGTTCCTGACTACAATGAGTTATAAGCATGCACAGTATTCAATATTATGACCTTGCACCAGCCGTAATGTTCAAAAAACCGTCTCTTCTCGGTGATGCCAAGCAGATAGCTCAAAGCCGTGCTATGATACATAGAGGCGGCATAAGAAACGAAATCAGAATAAATTTGAACCATTCCGTAATTAAAAATCTTATTTTAAAGTAGTTTATACTTTCAAACCAAAAATAGGATCAGTACATTTTGGGTTCTACATAAAATAATTGCACTACAATGTTATTTTAAAGAAAAAACATTTAAGGGACATCACAGTGAGAGTATTTACCATGCTAACATGCATACATTACTGCCATCTAGAATAGCTTGTTAAAAAACTTTATTTAAAATATGAGTGAAGGAAAAATTCTTTCATGTTAGAAATGTGTCAATTTAGTGATGTATTATTCTGCTTGCAATAATTGTACACTATTGGAAACTATCTAGGAGGAATTAAAAATGTAGTGTATTGCGGGTCAGGCCAGATTATTGATAACACTCACTGTTGTAATATTACACAGTTGTCCTTGTAAAAAATGGTTTGTGGTGATGTAGCACGTGATGTAAAAAACTCACATTTGCACATTTTGATCCTAATAGCACTTCTTCCATCAAAGCCACATAATTAAGATTGATTTCAATTATATCACCACCAAGATTCCTATAAAACACTCACATACAAGATTCTGTAGCAAATGCTTGGTCAGGTGTGAGGTACAGTTTTTATACTGTTCAGAGAACAACTTTTTATTCATTCATTTCTGCTTTATTACTGTTCACATTCATAATTCTTTTACTTTCCTGACAACTTACTAATACATTTGTGATCTTCTACAATTTAACCTTAAAATTTTATCAGTTAAATATTGGAAACACAGAATAATAACATAACTATTCTTAACATAATTTGAAAACAGTGAAATGGTGTCTAAAATTTGTAAATATCTCTATAAACATTTTGAGTGATACAGGAAATGGAACACAGTAGGATATTTAGCAAATGAATGTGTAATTTCTTTTTATTATCAACATTGATAACATTTTGTATATAAAAAGTTGAAAGTCTTGTTACAAAATATTTTCAGACTAGAAATACTTCTCATCTATAAATAAATATTTATTTACTTGGTAAATTCAAATAATTCTGGACATGAACTCGTATTAAATGTTCTGTCAATTATTTCATGGAAGTATTGCTTCCTCCAGCAGTTATTTACCTTAAAAAGTAATTATTGACCAAAAACATTGCTGCTACCATAATTGGAGATGCTATCACTGCTGCACTTCCATTTCTTGAACCTGTAATGCAAGAAATATAATTAGAAACATATTAGTGTATAATAGGTTTTCTTCAAGTTGTTATTACCTTTTTTATCCCTAGGATCGCTTGAGCCACACTGCCTGTAGGCAAGTTGTGTTTTTCTTTTCAAAGGTGTCACATAACCTGGGATATACAGACTAGGTGAAGATAGTTTTCCAGTGTTTAAAAGTTTACTAAAATCTTGCTCGAGCTGATTAGCTGCTGGTCCTGAACATACACATAATATATCTTTAATTTCTGTGCAAGTAAATATCAATTAAAAGCTATCAGTCTGAATATAAATTTTAATATGATAATATATTTTTATATATGTAGGTTTTATAAGTCTCGCTTAATAACGAAATATTTTGCACCAAAAAAGTTAATTGTTTAAAATTACTCCCTCATTTTTATATTGCACTGTCATTTACACTTTAAATGGATGTAGAATGTTCTACCAAAAATAAATATTTTTTAATGATTGATAATCAATCTCATATCTACATAATGTTTGGATTGCTCCCTTTACAATATCAATTTCCATGAGAAAATTATGAAATCAAAAAACACAACATATGTAAGATTATTATTTTAATTAAACATTTCTTAATTAATAATATAGATGAGGAGTATAAAACTTGTCTTTATCAACCCTTGTGTCAATTTGATTACAAATGAATGTTTTCAATATTTGGTAAAATTATTAATGTTATACCACATTAAAGTGTAATTTACCTTTGAAATGAAGAAGGAATTGAATGCATCCACCAGAATACAAAAGTTTAGTCTTTCTGCTGTCAACATGAAGCATCCATTCAGGAACACCCATTACTTCCCTGACGTCATCTATAAATTGAGCTCTGAAATATAAAAATTAAAATTTTATTGGAAAAAATTTAAATTTCAAGGAATAATATTAATAATTTTTTTCTTACATTACAAACTTCGGTGGCTTTTGAATGTTTGCATACTTTATTATATCATTGTCTGGTTCAATGTTTGCACAAGCAAACCTCTCAGAACCTTTATTTTTATTCAAAATAACAATAGATCTTCCCATAGCTGACACATCACCTTCTGGAATTAAATGTAAAAATCATTTTGATTTAAATTACTTTTGTGCAGAATAAATCAATTTGATAAAATTACAGTTTGATTTCCTTTTTAATTTGTACAAAAAAAGTGAGATCATACCAAGAGGAAAATTCACATCTGAAAACACTTGTCTTTTGACTCCTAGATCAATAGTTCCCAGCCGTCCAGATATGTCCCCAACATAACAACGAAGTGGATTGTCAGGCCCACATTCTTCTCGATATAGATCTCCCTAAAGCACAGAAATCAGGCATGGCTCAGATTATTATTTTAAATACTGTGAATGCTAAAAACAAATTTAGAAATAATTTGCTAATATCCTAACTATATATTGGGTTAAAATGACTTATCATACTATGTACCGGGGTTATTATATAAAAATAGAATAAAGTTTACCATAGCTAATGCTGTCAAAATATATACATTGCAGAAACTTAATATTTAGTGAATAAAAGTAAAAACATAGTTAAAAGCATTGTGTACATAAGAAACATGATTTATATGATATACAAACATTTTATTATGTTATAAATTGGACCAAAAAAATTATAACTAATCAAAATATACCTACATTCAAAGGATCAGCCAGTTGTGTATAATATGGATTCCATTGATAACCTCCTGCTACACATCTAGTATCAAGAATCCTTACAGATGCATCAACTCCAACAGGATTTACATATATTGCCCAGTTGTGATTCCGAGTCTATGAAAATAATACATTTTTTTAAATTAATCAATGTTATTCTTTATGTAGGACATTCATAGTTTCTTTCAACACATTAAATTCAGAGCTTTTTAAGTTCATAGTTTTAAATTTTACTAATAATAAAATGAACCAGAATATAACTTACAATATTTCTATCATTTTTTCCTGGGTGTCTTAAATTTACTTCTATTACAGTATCACTCTTGGTCCCATCATTGTAAACAAGCTGTCTCTGCAAGAAAAATACAAATACAAAAAAGGTTTTTTCAGGTAAATGTTAAATAAATATAGGATAGTGCATACCATTCGTATATAGCCATACGCAAAGCCTAATGGATGGTGAAATGAAGCAATGGCTCTTAATTCACGAGCTTCGGAAGGTGCATATCCTCGTTCTACTGAAGAGCATGACCAGCTAGATGAAACATAATTTTAATATATAATCCTGTTATTAATTTATTGTTGTATGTTTTTCTATGAAATACAATTCAAATTATATCAAAATCACAATTTGATTTAATATAAACATGTTAGTAAAGAAATTGCATTTGTAAAACAGGACTTAGAGATTGCACAATTGAATTATCCATCCATAATGTAACTGTTGAAACAATAAATATCAGAATAAAGTCCAAAGAAAACAAACTTTTGATACACAATTAAGGATATAATATTAATTTTCCACAGATTCTCATAAGAAGCACAGCTATAAGGATGTGAATTGAGTAATATATTTTGCAGTGTTTTTACTTATAATTAGTACCTTAATTTATGTAATGATAATATGTAATAAAACAATAGAAGTATTTTATCTGTATCAAATGATGAAATTTTAATTTGTACAATCAACACAATCATTATTTCCACGTGAAAATATTTCATTAATAAGACTTCTCATGATTCTTGTAACCATCATTGTGTTAACATGCATCTACAGAGCAGAACTTTTTTGTAGATCACTTTTGAATGCAATGGAAGTTTCTTATTTTTTAAAAAATTTAATCAGGAAGTTTTATCAAAATTGATACTCTAGTATATTCTCCCCCTTTTGGGTTTACTGCTGAACTTTTGAAAATTATTTTTATTTCTCATATTAAATTAATGCATATCTGAGTTGTTACTAAAGTTATCAAAATTATTTATTAAAATATTATAAATGAGGAAATGAATTGATATAGAAGAGTAAGTATACCATGAATAGGTCTCTTTATCAAGTACTAGAAATTACTTGAGACATTAAATTAAGTATTTACTATTGGGCTAGTAACACTGTTTACCTGTGAAGTTGCCCCAAACTATAATTGAAACAATACTAAGTAAAGGAAATCTACCACAAATACTAGTTTTGCAGTTTTCTGATTAGTGTAATCTGAAATAACAGACTGCAGCTCAGATTAATATATTGACACATTCTTTTCAGTTAAGTTTATTTAGAGAAAACTTAGGAATTTCATACTTTCTACCTCATTAATCATTTACTTTCCAAAATATAGGCTATTCTACATCAGAATTTGTTGTGTGAAATAGCATTGTGTGTTTTAATAAGGCCAGAGTCAAACCTTTTCAGAAAATCAATTATAATAGTATTAAATATTTTTTCAGCAGTTTCTTTGAGAGCATTTGTTTGTCATTAATATGTATTTGAATCATCTGAAAAAAGAATATTGTTAGTCTGGACTAATTAATTTTGTCAAGTCAATCAAACATATTAAAAATAACAATGAGTCTAAAATACAGCCCTATGGAACTCCAACCTTTATATTTACACAGTCTGAACTAAATGTTTGCCAATGTGAAATCTTCAATGTTACTTTACTTCCAGCCAGATAAATGAGAACTAAACAACAAATCTGACATTTTTGTAATTTCATAAAATATAAGTTTTTCTAGCAGTATATCATGATCTACACAGTAAAAATACTTTAGAGAGATCACAAAATATTCCTAATAGTTATCATTTATGATTAAATTCCACTAATGTGTTACAATATATATGACTTATAGTTTAATATCCTTTTCTAATTCAAGCCTGATGAAATGCTCAGCAATGAAAGTGAATAACAGATTAGGGTGGTTAAATCTTAACAGGATTGGTAATTAAACCCAGGATCACTGCTTAGTACTATCTGCTTACAATTATCCTTGTTGAATTTTGGTCCATGTGAGCTCTCTCCATTATATAGACCTGATCACAGACTCTCCTACAATTTAATGAATCACATTATTCACAGCCTAATTTTATAATTTCAATGAAGAATGGATATTTTGTGAAAATAGATCAAAGACACAATGAATTAATTCATGAACAGTAGAAATGCTTTCTATCAATATGAGCTCTAACGCCGTGAAAGTGAATTAATAGATTAAGCAAGAAAAATCTCTACAGGACCAGTCTTCATTGTAGTCCTAAAATTAGACTATGAAGAATGTGTAAATTAATTAATGTTTTAATTTTTTATTTAATCACGTCTTTTAAAACATATAGGGTAAATAAGAGTAATGATGAGTTGCAGCCTTGCCTTTCATTAATTATAATAACAGCGACCACTCCTTGTTTTATCATTTAACTAACATCTTTAGGTGTTGTTTATATAGGCTGTGCATAACATCTTTATACATCAACTTTACTTTATTTAGAATACTAAACACTTAATAATTTATCTTTTGAGTTTGTGTTGTTGAGGTTGTCGAGGTGGCAACAGGTTTGATACATTTCTAATGTAATCTATAGTAGGTTGGAATATTTTCACACTGGATAAGATTGTTGTGACTTTTCTGGGTATGGACTATTGCTAACAGCTAGTCCTGAATTCAACACTGTACAGTTTGCTATCATGAGGTTCACACTTATATACTGTTGAATTTTTGACATGTGTCAAACCAATTACTCAATAACATAAATTTACCTGTGATCTCTTTCTTTCTTATGGATTATTATAGATCTTCCTAGAATACTGTAAGATCCAAATAATGGCAGCCTGGAATCATTATATACTCCTTCAAACTTTGTTAAACCATCTAATGTTCCTACTTTACCACTCAGATCACCCATTTGGTATTGATCAGTGGTTCCTATAGCAGGAATGGGTGATTGAGAAGGTGTTACATTATATGGATTCCATTGACCATTTAATGTTGACGTTTCACAAGGAAAATCCAATCCTGCATCTACAGGTGCCTGATGGAATATACAGAATTTTTGTTATTTGCAGTAAATCACATTCAAGAAGTAAAGTAAATTTTTAAATACAGATTACTTGCCTCATGTATGTGGAATGCACTTGTCTCAGACAGACCTTCAAAGTCGATCTCAATATCTGTGATATCATATTCTGTTTGCTGATAAAATTCTATTTTTCCTTTCATTGGGGTCAGATTTCCATTCCCAAACCAGTCTTTCACAACTGCCTTGCGACGATAAACTGCAGTAATTCTGAAAATAAAGTAAAACTTTGAATAAAATTTATGTCTGAAATTCACCAAATAATCCTTGTATTTTTTTGTTCAAAATATTTTGCGGATGTGTATTATCAAATTATTTAATGAATAAGATAGTATGAATAAATGTAAATTTGGAACCCACTCACTCAGAACAAGCTAGCCTTTCTCCTCGTGCTTTGGGACCAAAATCGTCATAAATAACGAGAGATTTTCCTAAAATGCTTCCTGCTCCACTCAAGGATAACCGAGTATCGGTAAACAAACGACGAGACAAAGCCAACCTATCTTTCTTCTTTCCAGCAATTTTCAATGTTCCATGACGATGTGTCAAATCACCTGCCTGACAATAACCTGCTCGATCCAAACTACATTGAGTTTCAGAATTTTTTGTTTCAAAGTTTACCTACAAACAAATTATATAATGAATGTCAACTAGAATGAAAAAATAATTATTGGATGTATACATTTTTAACATTACATTGAACATAGGATTAAATTTCTGAAAAATGTCTCAGACAGTTGGTTATATTTGAGAATAAACTGTAAATGATATTAGTTAGTCAGTGTTTAAATATATTCTTTTCTATGCTTCATAATTAATAACTCCTACAGCATTGGGCATTACAAAGACCTATATTTGTATAATGACAGACTTATGAAAGAACAACCATATCAATACAAGAAAAATTTTCAGATAACTAACTCTTAATGACTTTGTTACCAAAGAAAATTTTTATGTATAATTCAGAAATTGTGTAACTTTAAAATTTGAGTTTTGTTGTATATTTTTTTGTATAGTTGCAGTTTTATGGCATATTGATTGAAAATCAAGTCATATTAAACTATTCAAATTTTAGTATTAGCAAACAGATTCATTAACCGCCTAAAATTTATTATGTTGCATTCATTTGTGTAAATGGGCAAGATGTCATCAATTGTTGTTATTTAATTCAGACGGTTTCTTTAATTATTCAGCATACATTTACAAACATGCATTAATATGGTATATTTATAAGAAATGACAGGAAATTTTGACAAATTTTATTTTCATGACAGTTTTTTGTTGCCAGCTTTCTTAAAATTTCAGTCTTACATATTTTTATTTAAGAAAGTCGATTTCAAACCAGATATAAACTGTAAACTTTCTTTCAGTATCTGAAATATATACTGAAATAGCTGACAATAAAAATACCAGTTAATTGTGAAATAATAAATGTATTAAAGGTAAAACATACTTTAAAAGGATTAAAAGTCTTCCCAGCACTCAAACATCTCCCACTCCAATTATAAAAGTCCCGTCCTGGAGGAAACTCGTGAATCATCCACCGATGTTCTTCAGTATTATTCTGTGATGTTCCATCAGCATGAATCATATAATCAACAATGACTGTAGTGTCTGAAGATGGATCATGTCGAGGCTGTCGAAAAATTACTCTCCCCACTATTGGATACCGAAATACTACTTCTGCAGTCAACATTGGAACTTTCCATTCTTCATTCCCAGAATTATATGCTGTTAAACGAGAGCATATCCAAGGCAATGATACCATATCACTGGAATCACTATACTTTTTCATTTTCCTTAAAAGTAAAAGAAATAATGAAATATTATACTTAATGCTGTAATAAAATGAATTAAATTAGCACAGGAAAATTACAAAATGAATAAGTTAATAATAGTGAATTAACAGATTAGGATAGAGAAATATCTACAGGTTCAGGAATTGAACCCAGGATGATTGCTTTGATAGCCGAGTATTATTGAAAGTATTTATTCTGTTCTTGAGTTAATGATAGTAGCACAATTATTTTGTAACTTTTTACGAGATAAAATAATTTAACTTTGATTATTGCATATAACATAGACAACATAACGAAGAGACGAAACCTAAAATTAATATGCTTTCTCACGTTTAATTCAGAACGAAGTATTAAAAACAAAGTTTACATTAAAATATTATATCAGTGCACATTTATTTGATTGCATCAATAAGAAGAATTACCTATATAGTACAAGGGATCGGTGTACCACACTAAAAGGTCCTTGTAGTGGTAAATATATATCCCAGAATTTTTTATTTAAACTATCCATTGTGAGATCTTCTTGCAACATGTTATGCTTCCCATTAAGATCACCCACAGCATATGTATCTTGGCTACCAGAGGCTGAAAATAGTATTTTAATGTAACACCTTTACATTATTTAGGATATTACACTCACCAACTCACCTTGATCAGCATCAATATTGCTTGGATTATAAATGATGCCTGTATGGTAGCAAGGATTCCTTTCTGTTACATCAAATGATGATGTGGGGGGTGGCAGTTCATGAATTTTAAAGTCTGATATGTAAGTAGGTTTTCCTAAAAATTTTTCTTCATATGATGAAAGATTAAAAGCTAGAGTAGTTGGATCAAAAGGAGATCTTTGGGAAAATGTGACATGACCAGAGACACCTTCCGACTGCATCAACGCACTGAAATTTAAACAATTTAAAAGAATTATCTGCAGATATATTGAAACTATGTACAAAAGCATTCTGTAAAGTTCCTGACATCATAATGGATTGAATTTTAAATTATTTTCCTTCTTCTCATCATAATGTCTCTTTAAAATGGTATACATTGTACAATAATATTATAGTCTTTGTATGATGTCCAAAATACTTCATTTGCAATATTTCCTTAACTCTGTCTCACAATCAAATTTTTGAATTATGATAAAATGCTATTAATACTATAATTACTTAAGCAGAGCATTGTGGTCATATAAGCAAGTCAGAATAAATCAAAACTTCCCTATAAACTTTCATAAAACATATTGATATAATTAAGAAGTAAATTTTTGATGGGGTTGCTTTCTACTAGAGATACCATAAGTGATTGGGACAGTACCCATATACCATTTTTTAAATTAATGACATAAAAAGGTATGTATAAATATATTTTCTGACTACTGAGAAAACTAATAAATAAACATCAGCCAATTTTGAGTCAGAAAAAAATTATTTTTGCCACGGCAGTCAGCAGAGACTGACTTATCAATTTTTTTTTAAAACTTTAACCAGATGAGGTCACCAAATAAGTGACAAATTGTTTAATTATGCATTAATAAATTATTTTTTCTACCTTAAAATTGGCTGATTATACATAAAAAGTTTTGTTTCCAGACAAAACTTATCTTTCCTGTGTTTTATACCTTAGATTAAAACATATAATGAAATGTTACTTATGCTTAAATAATGCACTCACATGTAGGTATAAGGAACTATGTGTCTTATTTTAGCACATGCCAGGAAACTATCCTCATGGTTTGGATCAAATATAACTAGGTACAAACTACGCTGACCAGAAACTACATCAACAGGCAATGGTGTCAGTTCTGAATCATGAAAGCTACTAATTGTTCTTGAATCCTTATTTATGGCTATTTTCACTTTTCCAACACGTGTGTCTATGTCACCAACAGTTTTACCAGCTGCAGATGATGTTGGATCAAAGATAAATTGCAAAAAATTGCAATTATCACGAGTTTTAACTGAAATATACCAAATTTATTAGTAGTGTTTTAAAACATTATTTCAAAATAAGTAATATTTGCCAGGTGACAAAATTTATATTTAGGCTTAATTTCATTCAAGTGATACCTGATTCTGCGTCAAAAATATCAGTGGCATAAATCTTCCAAGAATGATGAGTATCTGATTCTAATGATTCATTGTTTTTTGCAACCCAGTACAAGTCAGTATGAACAAGGGCACCAATCGAGTCTGAAAAAACACTGCCAACCCATCTCATGAATACTGAGCCGGCAATTGGAGAATAAAATTTAGCCTCGGCAATTTTTTCTTCTGCTGCACCAGAAACCTAATGATTAAAAAATTTATTGTTATCATAAAAATACAGCCCATAACATAATATTATTGTAGAATAATACAAATGAAATGGTAAATCTTCCACATTTACGAATATTTATAGTCATCCTCATCAAACTACAAACTGCTCAGTTTTGATGTAACTAATAGTGATGACATATTAAATGTTGGAGGAGGAGGAGGACAACAACCTCAAATTTGGAACTGATGGTGTAAATTGTAATTATTTTCTTCTGATCAAAATGATTTTCATATAAATAATTTTAAATATATAGATAATAATATTAATTTAAATATACAATAATTTAACATGACTGACAGTGTACTTACAGTTATGGTACCACATGCCCTGCGCACTCTATAATCAAATTGATGTATTAGGAGACTTCTTCCCCAAATACCTTTATTTCCTATTAGCTGTGCTGAATTTTCAGGAATAATTAATTCATCTGTGTCATTTCTTGGAAAAACAATTGGCCCCAAAATATCATCCAAATTCAGTAACCTAACGTAAATTTGCATAATTGTATTAAGAACATATTGTAGATATAATGAATTGATGAAACAATTTTTTACAAGCACAACTTTTATGTATCAGATAATATATATTTATTTTCAGATTTAGAACAAAAAATCAGTGTTATTAATATATAAACTTTAATGTTTTGAAAAGTACATACTGAGGACCAAGTTTTTCTTCCCGACATCTGTCTTGTAAATTGTTGTAACGAACAGGGTACTCTCTTATACTCCATGACCACTTTGAAAATTCATCAACCGGTTGAAGAGATACTTTAACTTTTAAAGAGCCCGTTTTTTGAGAATGCCTTTGGAATATAACTTCCCCATGCAGACCATTTTGAGATATGTAAGCAGTAAGTTCAATTCCTCTAGAGCCTGCCAAGGCTGTAAACAATACAAATGATTAAACTTATCCAATAATTTGGTAAAGATTTGTATTATAAATGATTTTCCTTGTTCCAGTTAGATGCAAACTCGTATAATAAACCCATATGGAAACAATATCTACGTAATTTGCTTATTAAAAATGCAGGCACTAGTCGGAAATTCATATTTGCAGAGGTAATGCATGTTTGTTATTTTAATTTAAGGATAATTGGGCAAACCTCTGATAAAATGTAATTTTAATTAGAAAGTATATAAGAAAATATGTAAATAAATTTATTAGAAAGAGTATACAAGTATAATGGAGCAGACATACTACTCTATTTTACTGAAAAAGATAGTTCCATCAATTTAAGAAACTTTCCAAAGACACTTGTGGTGTCTCTTTTCTTTAGGTCTGAACAAATATGTATGTATATGTGTATTTGTGAGTTTCCATTTTGGCTAATCCTGCATAACTTGTAAAATAATATTTTAAAAGTAAATGGTTAAACAGCATTTTGTCTGTATATAACAATACATTATGTTTTTACAACATATCCCACATAATACTTTATTTAACCCATAAAATAGCTCCAATGAGAGTGATATATGTTTATCAATAGCTATTAACCATTATCTAAAATGGTTCATACTCGTCAAAGAAACATCCTAAGTTATATTTAAAGATATCTTTTAATAATCATGGTGTCATCAATGTCTTTAATTATAAAATCATTATATATTTTCAAATATTATTTTACAGATGTTACATGTCTAGATTAATGTTGTGTAGCACGAAATTACAACAGTGAGTAGGGTTGCTTTCTATCCAAATAATTAAATTTAATTAAAAAAAAATTCAATCCATAGTTTTTATTCATATACTGCACACTTGTTCTCAATGATTTACATGCAGGGTAAATTTACAAATTGTATACATTATATTAGTAAGAAAAGTTCCGATCTCAATTAGAAAAACCTCGGAGACTTGAGCGCACCATCAAGAAACGAGTCGTTCCACACCACTACGGTTGCACATGCAGATTAATTTGAATGCATACCTAATATAACGCATAAAAGTGCTCTAAAGATTGTCGGGATTTCCATAAATAAGGCTGTATTGGAAGAAATATTACACGTAAGTAGCTGCCTGTTCTTTGAATCACGCCATTTTAGAATACAGCTGTGAAGTACCGTTATGCGTCCGAAAGCCAAGGATGTCCGCACTCTACAGTGGATGTGGGTTGTGACCACGGTGAGAGAAAGTTGCCCAACTTCCGAACACAGGAGTCCTTGGACAACAATATTTCAGTTTCGAACACACGACTGTCTATCTCAGTCAATTAAAACGCTCATAATAAACAAGAGGTTTTGCTGGTGAATTTAATCACGTGAAATGTGAATCAGGGTGGAAGTCGTAATATGATTCTGAAATGTTTTATATTAAGTTATTTTGCGAATCCACAAAGTTATTTAAATGTTTAGCTGATAAATGTTACTACACCACCAGGTTAGGCTCTGTATTGTTAGGCTGCCGTGTGCTAGATAGGCATATAATTGGCTCCTCCAAACAATGCAGTTCGCTAGTACATTAACAGATTACTATTAACATGTTTTTGAGTTTAAACAATGTAAATGACTTATGAAAATCCATAAAATAGTTTAGATACAATACTTATTTGAAATTTATAAATATTCGAACTAATTAAAGTATTAAAAAAGTATAGAAGTGTTAATCCTTGCTATATAACAATGCCTTATTTCTGGTTTCTTGAGTCTAATTATTCACATCTCATTTAAACCTTTCTTTTAACCCCTCATTTCAGCTGATGAAACACGAACTGATACATTTTCCAACCGATCACCAGATCGGGAATTAATAAAAAAAAATTGTGGATTATGTAGATTTCTGTAATGGGTCCGTTACTGTAATGTCATTATGCTGAATGTTACATCATTTAAAAGGAAAATCAGTGTCAGGGTTTGCCATCTCTATTATTGTTGCTTTATTACGTTTTTTTTAATAAAGCACCGTCTGAGCGAGAATCTCTTGGGACAGTGTGAAATTCACCTTCAATCTCACTCAGAATGTAAGTAGTAGAGTGTCATGTATATTGAGATAGTTTGTTAACTCTTTTTAATATATCCATTTCTAAATTTTGCAAGACATTCTTTGTTAATCACTTCGCATAGTTTCTTCCGGAATGAAGATTCGATGGCTCAGGAACGTAAGCTTTGTTAGATTTATTTCTGACAAAAAATGAACTTCTTTCTCCCAAAAATCTATTTTCAATTTCACCTTACACCATCATTTTACTTATAGCATTTCTTTGTCATGAACTTGTTTCTTGAGTCATAGTACACCTACATCCATTGCAGCGGCTGCTGGTGCATGTGCTATAGCACATAATTTAGGAAGAATTAATTTTTCTTAATTTTCAGAACCTTTATAATAATTGTGTTTTAACGGTGTGAATTTCTGATTCGATTTAAAATACTGCGGTGTACTTGCTCTGCTGCACTGTGCTATCCATGGTTCAGCGCAGGGTCTTTGTCTGGAAATTCGCATGCGCAGTATTCCGTTTCAGCCCCCGCGATACCCCTAAAGCTCAACAAACTGCCTTGCACGACACTGACAGCATGCGTGGCTTGTTCCTAAAATCATTTTTATTTCAAATATATACGAATATATAAAGAAAAAAACTTTGGGGTCAGAAATGTGTGGTCAACTTGCTGCTTAATTATTCCGCTTTAAAAATTAGGCACTATTGGAAAATATGTAGACTGTATTAAAAATGTAGCACATTACGCGTGAGGTTATTTGCCGCAGATTATAACACTATCACTGTTGTAGTATTATTAGTTTACGTAGATATCCTCGTAGTGGTTACATCGGGTGACGTAGCACAAAACTTAAAAAACTCACTTGATAGTCTGCAGTACTATTTGCTTCATGTGAATTACATTCAGAGATAACGAAATATGTTTCCCCTTATAGTGAGTTTAAACTGAATACAATTCGCACATTTCCGAGGCAATGGTATGCGGTTCCATGAATAACAATCGACTAAATCGATCTCAATCATTCTTTCAATTTTGATATTATTCTAGATAATGAAGCTCATATTAAAGAAAGGGTTAATTTCAGAAATATTACATATTAAGAACAACAAATTTTCTTTAAATATAAAACAAGACACACATTTCAATTGGTTTATTAAATAATCTTTGTTAATTTATATATTGTATTCTTTTACTTGTATCGCGTTGTAAATCACTGGTCTGGCGATAGCATTGACAAAAATCACAACAGTTGATCGTAACGTCTACTTACTTTTAAGTTATATTATTCAAAATTAATTTCTTGCAGTTACTGTTTCCGCAGTCTGTACCAGGAACGCTGCCGACTACCAAACAATGCCAAAGACAACAACTTTACCACTAAATTTTAATCAGCACTCTGTTGGTGTTTGCCTAAATTCAATTCTAATACTCGTGTCTTGCGAAGGTAGTGCTGAAAATAGATTCTTTGATAACACACCATGGCTGCGTTACTCAGTGGTTTAGCGTGAATACTTATAGGAGTTTTATGATACAAGTTTGTGTTTACAGAATTCTGTTAGCAACAGGTACTTGCTGCATAGACTTCAGCGGATTTTTCCAAACGTTTCTTCGGAATCGTGCAATATTAGTTCTGTAACTTTTTTTAAAATTACAATTTAATGTCGCATTAACCTTTTGGTCATTAGCGACTTACATTTGTTAAGTTCTACATTTGTATAACATTTAAATTATTTATTCAACTCAGTTTTAATCGTAAAGTCAATGAGGTTGTTTATTGCTGCTGATGAGTTGCAAATCTCCACCATTGAATGGGCGGCTATGGTTGATCTTCTTATCTCGCTATATTTGGGGCAGTCAAAGAGGACATGAGGAATTGTTGTGGGCTCCTTGCATGAGCTGCATACCGGCTGCAGAGATCTGGAAATCAAGAATTAATGAGTGAAACTGGAGTGCAATGTTCTTATTCTGGCTTCAACAACCTGTTGCCTTCGAGATAGTTCTTTCGGGGGCGATATTTCTCTGATGCTGTTGACATTTGTGAGGATGACTCCGCATTCCTCTGGTTTCACAGGTCTACTCCACTTTTCCTCCAGTTCCTTGTAGAGCCCTACTCTGCTGTCCCTGCTGGTGCAGACTGGCAGGTTGCTGGATCTTCCTTGATGATCAGCTTCCATCTTCGCTAAGAGATCTGCCCTGTGGTGTCCTACTATGTCCATATGTGCCGGTAGCCAGGCTATAGTGATCCGGTTTCCGTTTTCTTGTATTTTCAATAGATTCTCTCTAATTCGATTTATGCAACCATTTCTGTGCACTGGACTGGTTATTCTGTGTATTGCGTCCTTGGAGTCTGTTAAGATGATATTGTTGGCCTCTGGTGTTTCCAGACACAGTTCCGTGGCCATGAAGATGACGTATAATTCTGCTGAAATTATCGATGCATTATGGTTTATAGCGATAGATTTTTCGTAACCATTTGAATTTTTGGACCCATCGGTATAAATGACTCTTTGTAGTAACTGATAACTGATAACTGTAACTTGTTGCACAATAATTTATCCTCCAATTAGTATTACATTCTGTGATAAGAGCTGATGTTTTTTGAATCTGTTATTTGGTTGTTTTACATAATCTATTTATTTTCGACATTCTCTTACGTTGTGTCCTTTCTTTTCTTGATAATTGTAGATGTCAAATTTTCTGAATATTTTCGTCTAGTAGGTAATATTTGTAGAGTTTAGCTAACCAGATCCTTAGATCACTGCTCAGCAAATTCCATAAACTTCTGTAGCTACATGTATTGTCCAAATGAATGCAAATAAATTTTTACAAATTTTAAGTACGCGATTTTTGTTGTTGCTTCAAAGATTTCCACATAAGCTGTTACAATCTTAGTCCATGATTTTATTGTAAGTAGCATCTGTTATTTTACTTATTATCGTAATCTTGGGGTAACGGATTGCTTTTCGGTAGAATTAAGATTTTTTTTCTGTAGATTTAGATTTATTATTCATTCCATAATTCCTCGGTCGAGATCATAATATAAGATTACAAAAAAAGAGTAATATTACGATTACAAACTTCAAAAAACAAAAATTGTACTTTACAAAAAATTAAATAATATAAAGCAACGTTAAATATACTAATATAACAGAGTTTAAAGAAATAACTATATTAATCTTGAATTTTTATTCGGCGGAGTTTCCAGCAGCAAATCTTAATTCGATTCCCGTCGAACATGAAAAATAAATGAGTCTGTAGCTAAATTCAACTAGATTACAATCTTAAAATAATAGTATAACTTGATAGGGTGCCAGTAAACTATTTTATTAAAGAGGATCTAATCTGTCCTTCCTCTCTACGAACTCTTTAAGCGAGTAATATGCTCGTTTGATTAATAAATATTTAACTTTACAAAAATTATTTATAAACAGTAGTAAAGTTTTTATTTCGTCCAGAAGACTATTGTATAGACTTATTCCGGAATAACGAATGCTTGATTCAAAACGGCTTTGACGATGTTTTTCAATGCGGCGTTGAGAGCGATTTCTAGTGTTGAATGAATGGTTTTCTCCGTTTAGGGCATATAAACAGATGTTTCTCTACACAAACTTTAAAAATTTTAGAATATACAAACAAGGCAGTGTTAAAATTCCAAGATTCCGAACAAAGGCAACTAGCATTCAAATCCGCACCCGATATGGTTCGTACGGCCCTATTTTGAAGTTTAAAACTTTTCAACGCGTGATGTGAACGACCCCAGTTTGCTATGCCGTAAGAATGAAAATATGAATGATACACCATTTTAGACGTAGATGTGTCGCTTTGCCGAGCTAACACTTAACATGAAGCAAATTTTGCTAAGTTTGCTCGAGAGTTCGTTTATGTAGAGATTCCATTTCAATTTGTCAATCAACAGACCAAGAAAAGGTGCGTGATCCGAAATGTTCTCCGAATTAGGAGTTAAACGGTTTGTATTTGAAGTGAAGTTAACGATTTTAGTTTTCTCTAGATTAAGAGAACAGAGCAACAGAAGCACGTGGCATCCACAGAAAATATATTGTAGAAAACTAACTAAAGTCTCAGCTTTCTGGCATAAATAGTTTGCAAAAATTTATAGCTAAGAACTTGACAGAACCTCTTACTCAACAGGATTTATCCAACCAACCCTTTGTTTTGATTCAAACAAACATCTGACTCGTCTTAGATTAGTCCTGACAGACACAGTGATATTTGGCTATAATTATTTTACTCTTGACATCAAGTAATACTGCTTTTGAATACTTTTAATTACTCTGCCTTTCGATTGCTCAATACAACATTAGCAGTGTGGAAAACTCTGTTCGCAAATATCGAGTGAGATCCAATTCCAGCGGTGCAGCAGTGATAGTTCACATATATTGACCTATAGAGGAGTAGAATTCTGGGGCATCCATCCCTACGGACTGAGGTTTCTATATGTGGCTTGGGAGGAGAGAACTCTAAGAATATCCGAGAGTGCTATTGGGTTTTGTGGCCTGTTCTTTTCCTTTCGTCGGAGCGTGTACGAAGCGGTACAGATGCACATTATACCTCAGCGGTGTACAACTGAAGGAAACATCATTTGGTAAATTTACCGGTCCCGTTGCCTATTCTCTTGGAGTATAACGAAGAAGTACGAAGGACAACAATTCAACCGCACAATCTTCCTGCAGAGGCATCTATTCGATGTAGCCCCTGCGTCAGAGAACTCGCTTTAAACACCAGTGATGCTTTTACTTGACACCCTGTGGTTTAAATATAGCGGACTGATGCTGGTGTGCTGATTCAGACGGCGATGAGGGCCAAATTCCGGCAGTGGCGTAGACGGCATGCTTAAAACGCAATGTATTCCAAAACACGCCGTACACGTGCATATGTTAAATCCCTCATTAACAGAGGGCAATGAAATTAACCATCAATTCGACGTATTTATCTAAAACAGTTCCCGAAGACTTTCATTCCACCTCACAAGCGCAAGGCACCCAAATCTGCTTGTTATACACTAAGATGACGACTATCTACAAACGAAAGCGTTGTATCTACGAAAACTATCTTATTTCCTTTCACCGAATAGATGTGGACCATCTGATTCTAAAGCTGACTGTTTCTACATAAAATAAAAAACTTTACGTTGATAATTCCATATGATTAAGAAATTTTACTTTGGAAGTTCCTGTGATTTTGTAGAGCGATCGAGAATGTCGGTTAAATAAACCACTGCATTACAATTATTACCTTTATAATAATCCATGCATCCCATTGGCACAAAAGCCACCTAGAACTCTCTCTGTCATATTAAAATGTCAGATACAAAACTCCAAATCTTAGAAGTAGCCTCAGTTTGTTAAATCCGTGGCTCCAGTGAATTGAAGATTCAAGATTGGGATCAGTGAAACGAAGATTGAAGGAAAACAGGGAATGAGTTTTGCAAATTACGATTTAACGTTGCTGATTACTATTTTTCTATATTCTGGGTCGCATGGAGGAATGGTCTGAGCCAACGTCTGGTTTACCCACAGGTTATCGACGGGATATGATTAAATAATCGTAACACGTTTTGTTGGTTCTCTTTTTAGAAATTTCCATTCAAATTTGGAAGTATATTTGTTGGGTATGAAGTCGCATTAAAATCCAAAGGTGGCAGAGTCCTGCATCTACGTGAAACGGCAATCATTTAGCAGCCATGCTAAATCGACTTTGAATGACACACTGAAATACGATTTTATGTCTGTATTGAATCGACAAATTTAAAATCAACATGCTTCGCATTGTTCCTCCATTCGCTTTTGTAATTGTAGATCAGTGGAGGTGCAAGTTGACCTGGCGGTCTCTCGGAAAAGAATACTTCAAGCAGCAAACATTAATTTAGTATTAAAATCATAACCGAACAAAGCACATCCTAGTATAAACAAATTTTATAAACAATTTTAAAAAAATCAGTGGAAAAGTTTCAGTAGGCCAACAAAGAGCCTTATTAAAAAAAATGAAACCTAAAATTCTGGTTCATCTTCAACATTCTGGTGAAACGTTTACATTATGATTAGTAAAAATAAAGATGGGAGTTCCACAAGAATCTATTCTGGGCTCATTACTCTTTCTAATCAAGATTAATGTAACGGCAGGGCAGGCCGATTAATTCTTTCTACTCAAACCACACCATTAAAAACACACTCTGCATTTCAAATAATGGATTATCAATTAATTGTGAGAAAATACATTTTAAACTCTGTTCAACAAAAAAATTGTCACTAATTTGTGTGAAGTTTAAAATTCTTAGCATAACGGTGAATAGAATATTAAATTGAAAAATACACACAAAAACACATGCAAACGAATTAAACTCCAGTCCCTAGTCAGAATAGTTTAAATAATGCAGTGATATAAACAAAAGAAAATTAGTTTAATGACCATACTTTCAGTACATATTGGTATAGTATTGTGGAGAAATTGACAGAAAGAGAACATTTTTCTTATTTATAAACTGGTTGTTAGACCTGTGTGTCAAGTTTCTTCAAGAAAATTGCTCATGAATGAACGTGGCACGTGATGCAAAGAAAACGCCGGGGAAAAAGGCTTGCGAAATAAGCAATATATTTGGAACACCGGATCCGAATAAATTTGGCAATCTTACATTTACATTCTAGCACACACAATCATTAATTATGTTTCTGATAAATACCAATAGTATAATTTTAATGAGAGAAAAAATAACTTATTCAGTCAAGGCAAAATACTGTCTATTATTAAGAAGAGAAACCAGTTAATGGTATTGATATATTTAATAACTCCCAGATAAGATTTAATCAAATAACTTACCAAAATTTACAGAATTTGATTTATATTAAATTAATATTATATTATATTTAATACTATTGTACATACCTATAAATGTAATTTTCTGTAATCTAAAATAAATAATTATGGAATACTAGTACAATTCTTGACTCTGTGCTCACCGTCGAAGCCCAGACTCTGTCGATGGAATATGACCTAATACTAATAATACCTTTAACGATAGGCCACAGTCCAATTTAATATTTATAATGAGAAATTTATTTTTAAAACTTTTATTCTTAGGAAGAACTTAATTCATACATTCACTTGAAGATTAGATACATTTTCGCGTTCAATTGATATCGTTGAGCCACTTTCTTCTGCTTGGATAATCTAATATTACACCGTGCCGTGGGTAGAACTGAAATTTTAGGGTAAAATATATGACACCGATACGAACAAAATTGTGTTAATGTTTATCACGATAGAGACGTGACTGCATACGAAAACTTGATGATGATGGACAGAGGAAGAGCCGTATCTATTTGCAGAACTCTTGTCCTGCCTCAATACCTCGGGCCGCTGTATTAGGTGTCGCCACGAGGCTAATTCTGGTCGTCAGGGGCTAGAACCACTATCCGGGGGTACAGAGACACATTTCTCTCTTCCTAAGAAATACAACACTTCAGTTTATTCATGAATGAACGTGCCACGAGAGACACACGGGAAACGCCGGAAAAAGAGGCTACTAAATAAGCAATATTTTGGGACACCGGATCGAATTTATTACTCAATGGGCAAAATTTAGTAGCTTAGCGGAGAAGTGATATAGTAACGAAGTCAAATGAAGCTACATTAATATTTGTCGTGGAACTAAGTCTTCTTAATGGTTGCGTTATTACTCAGTTTCTCATCCGTGATGTTTTATGGCTAGGTGGACTCAGTAACTCGAGGACAAAGTGATTTATCATCATACATTCACATATCATCCACCTAGAATACATAAGCCTATCAAGACCCCTGACACCATATGAAATCAAGAAAAAAAAATTAAACGTCTAAACCCAAAACAGTTACCTGTAATTGATATTGTCCCGACTAAAATAGTGAATAAATTACCCAAGAAAGGAATAGTTATGCTAACCTACATTTACAATGTATATTATCTAAACAGGTTCAAATTAGAATGAAATGTAAACCAGAAAAATATTCTGCAGACATAAGCCTATTTTAGTTATTCTAGAAAATGCTTGAAAACTGGTGCTCTGTGGATTGCACGAAGACCTGCCTTCAGCAACCTGGTTACAACACTTGAGTTCTGGTTTCGTCAAAAACATGCAGCAGTGTAACAAGTTCACTGATTTATCCAAACCATAAACGAAGTATTTGAAAATAAACAATATTGAAGTGAAGTTTGCTTTGATATCAGCCAGCCTTTTGATGAAGTCAGACACCCAGGATTAATCTATAGAATCAGAAATTTTCAAATGATATCGTAGAACCACCTTTTTCTGCTTGGATAATGATTTTTTTTAGGGCAACAGGCTACATGAGGGTGATCCACATTGGGCATCTCCCCTTTAATTACATAGGAAGGGATTTGAAAGGGGGGATGTGGAAGGGTAGAGGAAGGTAGCCAAGGGTTAACTAGGGCCCCCGGGCTATATTTTAAGGATCCTACCCGGCATTCGCCTAAAGAAATGCAGGGAAAACCCTAGGAAAACCTGCATCGGGTAGGTCGGGCATTGTGGAAGACACTGTGCCGTGTATTTGTATTTTACAAACAGTATTTTCGAACGAGGGAGAATACTAAAGTAAATGAAGAAAAAACCGACTTCTACCCGATCAAATCTGGAGTGCCTCAAGGCAGTGTCCTTGGACCACTGCTGTACGTTTTGTTCTCGGCAGAAATTTACTGGCACAAAATACAATACGGACATTCACCTACGGCACTGCTATTCTCTCCTGCCAGGAGGACTCCCTAGCAGTTTCAAATACCACTGTGAACAAAAAGTAAGGTGAATTTATTTATAAAATATAAATTCTTTAATTATTCTTCCAAATCAATTTCATCCCCTTCAAAGTAATCCCTGTCCGATAAAACGCACTTTTTCCAACGCTTTTTCCAGTCCTCGAAACAGTCGGAATAGTCTTTTCCCGGTATAGCCTTCAAGACCTTCTTCGATTCAATTTTTATCTCCTCAATCGTGTCAAAACGGCGACCCCGCATTGGCCTTTTGAGTTTGCTAAATAGCCAGAAGTCGCACGGAGCCAAATCAGGCGAATACGGTGGTTACGGAACGATATGAGTTGAGTTTTTGGCAAAAAAGTCGCGAAGAACCAATGCAGTATGACACTGCATTATCGTGATGAAGGAACCAATAATTCCGGCCGTTTCAGACGAATAGCTTCACGCAAACGACGCACAACGCTCAAATAATATTCTTTGTTGACAGTTTGGCCCGGCGGAAGGAATTCATAGCGCACCACACCACGATAATCAAAGAAAACTGTCAACGTGACCTTGATTTTAGATCGACTTTGCCGTTGTCTTTTCGGTCTTGCTTCACCTTTTGCACGATATTCGCTGGATTTGTCGGTGGTTTCATGGTCGTATGCGTAAATCCAAGTCTCGTCTCCAGTAATGATGCATTTCAAGTGGTCCTGATAGTCAGACAGCAAAGTTTCACACACATCAACGCGACGCTTTTTTTTTTCCAAACAATTGAGCGATTTTGGCACCAATCGAGACTTGACGCGTTTGGGACACAAAACATTCTTCAAAATGGTTTGGGCTGAGCCAAATGATATTCCAACACTATCAGCGAGATCTCTAATTGTCCATCGACGATTTTCAAGCACCAAATCTTTGATTTTTTGGACGTGGCCCTCGTCGGTAGACGTTGATGGTCGTCCAGAGCGCGGTTCATCTTCAACGCGTTCTCGTCCCTCTTTGAACTCGCTGTACCACTTATAAACGTTTTTTTGTGCCATAGTTTGAACACCAAAGGCCTTCTGCAACATTTTCAACGTGTCCGCACAATAATATTCGTTCCGCAAACAAAATTTGATGCAAGTTCTTTGCTCAACAAAATAACCCATTGCAAAAATCGAAAAATTCAGTTTTGGTTGTTTACAAAAAACACGTGTAACTCGGAGATAATTAAACCTTTTAACAAACAGACGGTTGGAAAATATTATAGACAGTCCTACCAACCTAGGGAAAAAAATTACCTGCCTTCCTAATACCCGGGAGTTTTAAATGACAATTTCACCTTACTTTTTGATCACAGTGGTATTACAAAAAGTTACCTAAACAACCAACAAAACTGGCTGAATAAAAGGAAAGTAAATTAATGTGAACGAGAACAAATATATACATTACATTCACTCTTCCGCGGTGGACACGTGTCCGACCACTGAGGCATATCAATCACTCCAGAGACAATTATAGACTCAAACAAGTTACCCTAATTTTTAAATATGGTGACTCGTGTAAACAGATTCGGAATAACCAAATTAATATCTGTAAGGAGGAAATAATTTATATTATTGTATCTTGTGGACTGGCGGAATATTTTGGAAGGACCAATGGTGAATATGTCACACGGCAGCTTAGTATTTTGAAAGTCCAGAGGGACATTACGGCCTCTTAACATGTATAGCATCTGCCGTGAACAAAAGATTTTATTTTACTATAGCTGATGGTAAAAAAAAACGTTACATGCGAGATGATTAATGGTTTGAGGTCGTACCACTCATGAAACTGTTTTGGTTCCACAAAATTTTTAATTGAGAATTGAAAGAGGTAAAATGTGTTTCTTAAGGGGTTGCATTGGAGAGACAGAATTCAGTAATTTCACAGGAGGGCGAGATGAGTATAACTACGACAGAGGGAATAGTGTAGTTGAACTGGAAGCTGTCTGATAAATTCGAGAGATTCTAACATGGGAAAAAGGCCGTTGATGGTCAGTTGAGTTAATGCTCTGACGAAGGAAGGAGCCTAATATAATTTCCGTTTCCGTTTTCGTGTAGTAACTAAATATACTTTGTCTCTCCTTCGATCTGTTCTACCAGATTATCCCTTCTCTTATCTTTACTTACAGGCTCAGCTCTTATGATTGGTTACGTGTATCATTTGTTATAATTATCATACATTGGTGGAAAACGGCAGAACGTGGTGATTTGAGAAATAATTTTAGCAAGTAATTAGATTTATTTAGAGGAAACAAGAAAGTCCGACCTGAGTAACTATAGCATTTTACGGATGTTTATTCAGTAAAAACCTAACTTCAATGTCTCGTTATAGTTGGAAAACGCCATTTTGAAATTTTATTTTCCAGTGGTTCTGAAATTTGAATGGTACGAGCGGTCCGGGGTCATGCAATATGCAAGTGATTGAAAGACACTTTACCTCGAAACTACGTTTTACGTCGATTAATTTCAAGTGTTTTTTATTTTACTTTCTGTTATAAATATAATAGTACGTAATAAAGAAAAATAACGTTGTTAACAATATATCTCAACTCTAATAGTTTAAAAGAAAATAACTTTGTCTGAAATTACAAAAATGTTGTTCCTCTATAGTAAATTCAATTAGACAGTAGTTGTTTTACTTTATCTTGTCCGTCCTATGTTTGTTGTACCGCAGCAACGTGTCTGTCGCGCGTAAACGTTTGCTGTGACGTCACGCTCTGTTCGCGCGTTGTAATTTCAGAAAAAAAAAAACATATTCATGCTAGGTTCAGTTTCTCGTGATTTTAAGAATGTGTACGAAGTTTTGTTGCTATCTGTCCACGAGTTTAGATCTCGATAGGGATTAACGTAAAGTAAATACATACATTCAAACAAAATATACATATTTTTTTTATTATATACAAGCTCTTCCATCCATCCTTTGCGGATACTAGGGTGGTCGACACCTTATAAGTAGAACTAATGAACTTGCGAGGCTTCAGACAGGTGACTTGCGACTGTTTATCACGTCTCTCAATTGCCACAGTCAATACAGGCGAGGTTGAGGTATCTCCAGCGTCTTTTACGATGACAACTGGGTGCGAGCTGGCTGTCTGTAAAAGTAAGTAACTTTGCTCTCCATGGAAATCAGTCTCATGTTGAAATTTCTTCAAATTTTCTTATTTTGTGGGTCACATAGCCTAGACGTAGCTAAAAAATTAGTTGGCAGATTAAGTAAGCGTTCCATTCAGAAAATGCATATAAAAGACTTATCTTTGCCTGCACGGAATCTATTAGTTACAAAGCAGCTACATATTAAGGACACATATATCAATAATATACGAATAAAAACATTGAAATGTTCAAGGAGTCTATTAAAAATGAAATATTATATACAAAAAATTACTTGCACATATTTTTATAGCACACCACATTTTCTCCACAATCGGCTGATCTTACGTGTACACAGAGGGTTTTCTCCACCTGATGAGGTCTACGGATAATATTTGTTCTAAACATCTCAACAAAGAAACCCACTATTCTGTGAAGAACCCTTACTTAAGTAGAATTAAGCATCTAGGCATGACCACTCTTTAATATTCTTAAACGTTGTTTCGTTAACAACTAATGCATAGTTGATTACCAGTTTCAAAATCAGATGGCCTAAGTTCAACCAATTTTCTAAAATTCCTCTTAATGAACTTTAATGCATTTTAAATCTAATCCTCAACTCCACTTATTTTAAGGTTAATGAAGTTCACTTTCATCAATTCAAGGAGTCTTTCATGGTATGCCCTGTTAGCCTCCTTTTTTTTTCTTCTGAGATTGTCATGAGAGATTTAGAGAATTGTGTTCTTTTTCTACTTCCAGGCCAAACTCTATGCTATATTTGATATGCAGATTACATTTTTTTGTGTTTTTCAGTCCACTCAAATTAACTTTACAGCTAATACTTGCAATACTTATCACCCCAATTTAAACTTTACTTATGAACTAGAATTTATCCGTTCCCTTAATTTTCTGTATTTCTTCACAATACTTACATTGTAACCAATTATTGGTTTAGAAAACCTACATATTCAGGACGTGTACTTATTTTTCTTATCACCCTCCAAACCAAAAGAAAGCTATGGTATACAATCTTGTAGAAAGAGCTAAATTAATTTCCTATTCCACGTCCCATCAACTTACTAAAAATATTGTCCGTAATATTTCCATTTCTAATGAGCACTCTTTTTAAGTTTTATTAATAAACACGCAAATATTAGATTAAATAAAAACCAATGGCCGAATTCTATTCGCCCACAAGCTCGCTACATTATTATATCACATGTAGACCAAATATTTAAAGGACATCAAATATTCATTCTCACAAATAAACTAATATATTTATTATTCATGATAAAAAAACTACAGGGATCCACTTGACCCCTATAGCATACATTGTGTACTTTACCAAAACTTTTTCTCTGATTTTTAATACCTACTACAAAAGGAAAACTAAAAGGTCTTTAAAAACCCGAATCAAAAAATATGTGTCCATCATCAAACTCTACAGCGATAATCAATCATTTGTCTCCAAACATATTAACAATCGCAAACATTTGTTGGAAGAATAATAAGATTTTAGATGTTGACGCAGGTCCAGAATTATATCCGAAGTGCTTTATAGTAAATATGACAGTGTAATTGCCTTACAAACGTACAAAACTAATATTCTTCGTGTTCGTGTTATTTTATTGATGTTGTTTGTCAGATTGTTTATATGTGCAACAAACAATCCAAATAAAATTTCATTTATTTATTGTTATAGTAAATCAGTATTTGCAGTAGTTCCTAAGAAGAGACACAAGTGTAATTATATATAAGAAAATATGAGTTAGTCAAAAAAAAGTCTGGTTGTAAGCCTGATCATTATACAAATTTTTGGTTAATATTTTGCTGTTACTGTCCCAACGTTTTAGTGGAAGTATACGCAAATAACATCTCAATTAAATAGCCATTTTTTATGGCTTACTTTATCGCAGTGCAGATTTTTTAAAAAGAAAATTAGCAGACGCACTGCAAGTTGCTAACTGAATAGTGATATTACACTTTAGTATTTAGTAACCTTCCGCAAAATTTCCAGAAAAGGATTTTTTTAAAGGCCTTTTAGGAGTTTTGATAAGATGTTGTGACAGCCATATGGATAATTACAGACAAACGCAAGAGAACGAAAACAGTTTTTGTAATAATTTCCCACCTACGATACAATAATGATGAACATACAATTTAGGATTGTTCATCTCTAAGAATTGGATTCTTTAATATCAATAATACGTAGTTGTGATACCGTGGTGTTAGCATCTAAAATCTTATTGTTGCAATCAAATGGTGGTTTGGTATTGTAAATATGTTCTGAGAGTACTGATTGATTATTAATACTACATATCATCAATTTTTTTTGTCTGTATTTGGCAATTTTTCTTATTATTAATTCGTAGTACCCAATGTATCCTTTTTATAACTGTTGTTCACGACATTCTACATACTATATTCGTACTAATACTTTCTTTACAGATATCTGGAAGTTTTAACAGGTCTGTAAAAGATATAAAACATTATGGTGTGCTATTATTTTAATCGATAGCATCGTGACAATTTTATTTCATCTGGGCAACAGTAACTTTGATTATTGTAATAATATTTCTTGTCAATTGTTTAGAACGTCAGTGAGTTTGTAGCTGCGAGATTGTCGAGTCTATGCAGTTGCGTTCGCGAAACGAAGTCGGCTTTCCATTTGGGAATAGTGGAATGATCCGAAAACATGTGCTTTGAGAGAAACGACTTATTTTATTTCGTGTTATCTGTCAACCGTGACCCTTGTCTTGTCAGGTAAGAACAACACGTTTTTTACTAATTATTATCCGTATAATGTATTGGGATGTTGAATATCAATGTATTCGGTCTATTGTGAAATTATAATGCTCAGAGATATCATTTTTAGGTTGTCCTGTAGTAAAGATATAAAGCGGAATTTGGCAGAAAATGTGATTTATTAGCAATTTAACTTTATTTTTACTATAAAAGAACATTATTTCTATTTATATACTGCCCTCCGTAGTTTAGTTTGTCTTTTATACCGTGACCTTATATATACATTGATTGTCTGAGGGATACATTGTAACAATAATATTGGCGAATATATATTATTTTACAATTATCCGATCAGTGTAACATTACTTAGAAAATATTTTGCTATGAACACTCCACTCCATTCTCAATTTTTAGCCACTTCATCATTTTTAATTTATTTTTCGGTGTACAACATTGTTGTGTTTTCTCGTAAAGTTCTTTGAACTTCAATCGTGTTTGTCTCAAATTTAATGTGCTTCCAATCAGAAAAGTTAATTAGTAAAAATACCATTAGAATTATTTAATTGTTTTGACTGATTATAAATAATATTACGCTATGAGTTTTGAAACTATACAGTGTACTTCCACCAAACAGGAGATTGTTAATCGAAAGTTAGTTTTATCTGTGGAGATCTTAAGTTAGCAATATAAATTTATTAAAAACCTCTGGCTATCAGCCTGGAATGTTATTGAAAAATTTTAAACGTGATAATAAAATCAGAAACGATGTTACATCCTAATTTTTGGGAATCTACAAGTGTTTTAAATTTTAGTTAAATGAATTCGTAATCGAAATATTCCAAGAAAACAACATTTTACATACATGATAATTTACAATACAACTATGTAAATAAAAATTTCATAGATCATTGCTAACAATGAATAACAATTTGTAGATGAAAATAAATTTCTAATGTGTTATTTGCACACACTTTTCGGTCGAAACGACTTATATTAATACAGCTGTTGAGAGTATTGTTGAATTTAAAATAACAGAGGAAATAATAAAAAAGTGATAATACTAGAAGTATAATACAATAACCAGGAATCATAAATTCTTGGTATCATTTTTGAAATTGATGGCCCAATCATTGCAACAATTCACTCGTTAATCTGGAATAATATTTGCATTCTTCATGTAAAATTTTTATAACATAGATTTACAATAGAAATTATTTTTTTAATTATATGTTTCGACTCTACTGAATAATTTTCAACGTTAATTTTCCAATTGTGTTTATGTTCATTGATTCGTATTTTTTATATAGTTTATATTTACAAATATATCGAAATTATATTGATTAAAAACAAGTACGATAATAAAAATTTAGTAATTAAAATGTCTAAGAATATTTTTATGGTAAAACGAACAATATAAACTTATTGACTTGTTTAATAATTATGTGATTCGGGTTACTTTTAAACCTACAATAATTTAAATGTATTAAATTAACAATTTAGATAAACATAATGTTATTTTCTAAGTTAATGTTTATATTGCAATGCTTGTGATAAATCACTGTATGTCGATTTTTTTAGTAGTGATGAATCCAACACAATTAAATTATGAAAATTGTTGATCCATTCACAAAAAAAAATTATCTTCTGGAGATGTCGTAGTAGTTAGTTCCCCATGTCCCTGACTCCAGTGCTTTTCCAACAAACCCTTGATCCATACTTTTATTTTCATTCTTCTTTTTCTAACCTTGAGTGCCATAACCAACGCAAATAACAGATCCATAATTACTTAGTGAGAAATCATTGTAGAAATACACTATTCTCCGTTTAATATCAAATTCCCCCTGGTACTTCGCAACTCAGTTATCCACAAAGACCTTGAAATTCCCCTAATCCCTGCCATAATTCATAAATCTACCAAGTCCCTAATAAATAGCTCTATCAACCATCTAAATCCCACCATTGAGCTATTCTACAGTAACCCACCCCCTGCTTCACAAAATCGCAGACTAAAACATAAACTCCCAATTGACATCATCCTCCCCCTAAATCACTCCGGAATTACCTAAATCTAGCTCCTACTACCAACTGGCACTACATATCCGCTCTTCCCATCTTCCCCCATAACATTCATAACGCTTCAAACCTGTAGTTTCCCCAATGACCTGATTGATCGCTAACATCATGCCGGCTTATATGATAATATGCGGTAAACAAGCTAATCTGCTTCTCTCGTCTCTAACTTTGAATGACAAGGGTCACATCCTAGACCACAAGTTTACATGTTAAATATTTACAAATTGTAAATAACTTGTTATTTGTTTAATTTTTACAATTGTAAATACGGTTATTATTATTATCACAACTGTAAAGTCTCCGGACTAAAAGTTAAGTTTAATAAAAACAATATTTTTTTTTGTAGAAATCGTTCGTCCTTGTAAAAAGCAAGATCGTAAATTACATAATTGTTTATTTTATTTTATTTTGATGTCTCGAGAGCGGACCTTGGCCGTTGGACTGTTAATAATTCTACAAAAATATTGACCGTGTAAGACAGGTTTAATAAGCATTAAAATTTAAACGTGAGGAGAAATTACAACCAACAAACGTTATTTACGATTCGGCACCAAAAACTGGTTGCTTGGGGGTGAACGCATTTTAAAATTTACCGAAAAGTACCAATATTAGTATTAATAGCGTTAGAGATTTCTGAAACCAGCAGTCACTCTCGATACCGTTAGTGTCTAATTTCACCCCTTAACGACATGTCTGGAAACACCCTTTCTCGTACGGGAGGAAAGGGTTGACAACTGGCATTGATGTCGAATCCAAGGTTATTGAAGTCTCTTGAGTTAAATTTTGACATTCAAAATGGCAGGAAGATGAAGTTCCATTGGAGTCGGCCGACCATAATAATGCTTTAACAAAAGGTGTCAATTCCAATGTTTTGGAGGTCGCTAAGTTGAATAGTGACATTACCCGTGCCGTAAGTTAAAGTAAGGGATAGCGGTGGGGGTGGGAAGGGGTTAATTATAAATAGTCCGAATGATCCAAGATCGGGTTTTAATTGTGTTTTAAGATTCACTGAATGCGATAGTGACATTCCAGTTGAAGTTAACCCCCCATCGGCATAGTTATTTGGGGTCGGTGGGGGTATATTATAGATTAAATTGTCGAAGATGGCCAATATTGGTGTGGAATCAATTCATTTTGGTAAATGTATAGAAGGCGCTGTTTTCTCGTTAAAACTCTATTTAAATTCTCGATTTTTGTTCGGGTTTTAAATCTTCGCCTTGAATCGGGGGCATTTGTCGCTTTACTTGTTCACTCTGTTTAGCCATTTGTGTGGCTTTTTCAAGAGTTAAATCCGTAATCAATTGCATTCGTTCAGATAACTTGATATCTCACAAACCAACGACAATTCTATTCCGAATTAATTCCGCTTTTAATTGTGCATATTCACAATATTCAGCTAGGTTATGTTATGCCGTAATAAACTCGTCCGTTGTTTCTTCTTCACCTTGTATCGGATTATTGAACATTGCCCGCTCATAAATAATATTACGGTTCACAATATAAATAATCGTGGAAAGTCTTTTTTACTTCTTCGTATTTGTTCTTTTGGACGTCCGTTATATTTAATGCCATGAAAATATCAGTTTGTTCGCCCATTGTGTAAAGAAGAGCATTAACCTGTTCAATTTCTGATTTGGAACGAAGTCCGGAAAGAATACGATATCTTTCAAAACGTCGTATTCATGGGGTCCGTTCATCTGCAGCTTTATTGAAGTTTAAATAACCCGGTGATTGCCATGCGTTAATTGCGCTGACTAAATTCTGTCCGTTGCCTTCAAATTGTTTTTGTTGATAACCACACACTACAGAAAATTAACTCAATTTTCTCTCCTGTCCATGACGTCATAAACAGCGCCCTCCATACAGTATAGTCGAGATAAACAGCGACGGTCCCGATGACTATTAAAATAGGTGTGCACTGGGAGTCTAATTAATAATTTTCTCTCTTGCCCATGACGTCATAAGCAGCGCCCTCCATACAGTATAATCGAGGTAAACAGCGACGGTCCCGATGACTATTAAAATACGTGTTCACTGGGAGTCAAATTAATAATTTTCTCTCCTGTTCATGACGTCATAAGCTGCGCCCTCCATACAGTATAGTCGAGATAAACAGCGACGGTCCCGATGACTATTAAAATATGTGTTCACTGGGAGTGTAATTAATAATTTAATCTCCTGTCCATGACGTCATAAACAGCGCCCTCCATAGAATATAGTTGAGATAAACAGCGACGGTCCCGATGACTATTAAAATACGTGTTCACTGGGAGTATAATTAATAATTTTCTCTCCTGTCCATGACGTCATAAACAGCGCCCTCCATAGAATATAGTTGAGGTAAATAGCGACGGTCCCGATGACTATTAAAATAGGTGTGCACTGGGAGTCTAATTAATAATTTTCTCTCTTGCCCATGACGTCATAAGCAGCGCCCTCCATACAGTATAGTCGAGATAAACAGCGACGGTCCCGTTGACTATTAAAATACGTGTTCACTGGGAGTCTAATTAATAATTTTCTCTCCTGTTCCTGACGTCATAAGCTGCGCCCTCCATACAGTATAGTCGAGAAAAACAGCGACGGTCCCGATGACTATTAAAATAGGTGTGCACTGGCAGTCTAATTAATAATTTTCTCTCCTGTCCATTAAGTCATAAACAGCCCTCCATACAATATAGTTGAGATAAACAGCGACGGTCCCGATGACTATTAAAATATGTGTTCACTGGGAGTGTAATTAATAATTTAATCTCCTGTCCATGACGTCATAAACAGCGCCCTCCATAGAATATAGTTGAGATAAACAGCGACGGTCCCGATGACTATTAAAATACGTGTTCACTGGGAGTATAATTAATAATTTTCTCTCCTGTCCATGACGTCATAAACAGCGCCCTCCATAGAATATAGTTGAGGTAAATAGCGACGGTCCCGATGACTATTAAAATACGTGTTCACTGGGAGTCTAATTAATTTTCTGGATAATAGAAATAAATTCCTGGGCCACGTCGGGCACTCGGCTAGTACATATTTTGAAACAATAACTTATTTAGTATTTTTTGAATGAATTGCAGCGATTCACTAATCGCGGAAATATGTGGTACGCAAACTTGCCTCTCGTAGTATGTTTGCCAAGCAGCTGCTCGGAACTGTCTCCTTCCAAAACTTTTGATTTATTCGCGGTCCTGACTTTAAAGTAAGTAAAATGTACACGCTTGCCACAGGCTTAAAACTTCGGCTTACAGTGCGTCGCGTAATTGAGGAAGGGGTGCCCGTTGTCCTGGGCGTCGAAGGGCACGAGGCGCTCTATCCAGGTCAGCCGCAGAGAGCGGCTATGAATACAATGGCGGCGCCCCTCCTGAGCGCGGGTGCCGTTGTTCGACTATTTTGACCGCAGCTCTAAATAAGGCGACGTCTGCCCCCGCGGGGGCTGCTGGGAGAAGAGTCTGGGGTGGGGGCATCGGTACCGAGACAAGTGAAAAGACTTGCGGAACACAGTGGGCCGAGCCTTCTCCGGCAGACAACACTCGTAGGCAGGCTTTCTTCTTCCAGAGAACACAATGGTAAGTGTGCACTGTGCCTCGGAGGAACGCCCACTTCGCTGCTCGCCTCGCAATGCCGCCCTCAACCATACGATGTTAGTGGTCTTTTCATCGAAACAGTCGTAAATACTAATGATTCGACTCGAATTTGTCAGTTTACGGAATTACTGGTACGGACAATCAGTTCAATATTATCTAATCCGATCTTCGGAGTGACCTAACACACCATTAAATAAAATTTTTAGTTAGACTTTGTAGCTTTTCTATATTCTGTAATTCTTCATTTTTTAAACGTGCCTATTGTTTTCAATTTCTTCTCGAGTTCCATAACTATTGTCGACTTCAACAATGTGTTTCCGTTTTTATACCAACGCATTTATTTTTAGATTAACCTCATTGGATGTCAAACTTGCAATCTGAACAGATTTTTTTTTGGTGATTTATTTGCAACGGTAGTGTTTCAATTAGAGCTCTATCTCACCTGACATAGTGTAACGAATAATTAAATTTGTGCGGCACTCTAGTCAAGTGTTACCGGGCCGTTATAGAAAACTTATAAATGAAAGTTTATTATGGGTCTCTCAATTCAGAAGTATATTTAGACTCGTCCTCATGCGAACGGAGCTGAGATTCTGAGTCGCAGAAAGTGTTTTAACACAAAAGCTTATTGCAGAACGTCACTAAAAAATATAATACAATTGAAAAGACTTATTATATGTCTTGAAATTGAAGGAAGTTTACGTCCTGACTTAACTTATGAAGAAACTGGATTAGTGGAAACAATTTTAACGTTCGTCTGCATTGCTATTGTTCAAAATTGAACACTTTAAGGCTACACCAATAAAAAAAACCACTTAGCAAGCACTCGTAAACTTGGTTGAGTGAAAAACGAAATGTCTTAACACTTCGACGAAAAATATTTATTATGGCGATTCATTTGTCTTACCGCGTCGATTTGATCAAGGATTATTATTTTGAATGCATTAGTTGAACTGTATATTGAAATTACTGTTTTTATCTAGTTAAATTTAATCACATGCCATAACTCTTGAAGAGTTTTCTTCTCATTTAATTATTTTACTGTTGTTACTTATGATTTTGACGGTTTTTAATTAATTATAAAATCATTTGTTCACCGCTCAATTAAATAGCAATTGTGCCGTTTGAATTTCTGTACTTTTTCTTTAATTTTGTTGCAACTATTCACATTTTAAATGTTGAGAATAAACGAATAACCTGGTATCGAAAGTTGAAATAAATTAAATGTCGCATTTATTTCCGAATCATGAGGTCGGAGTCAAAGTAATTTCAGATGTGATTAGTTTTTTTTTGTATGAAGTATATTTTGTCGATCTAGTCTTTACATGTTTATGTATACAACTACGATATTAATTTTTCGTTCAGTCACATTAATTTTTTTTTCTAATTTCTCTAGAATATGTAGTTCGGGGTTGAACTTGAGCCCAAACTAAAGTTGTTTTGTCTGAAACTGCATTAATAAATAGCTATGCGTTACATAACCAGGAATTTTGCTTTAATATACAAGAAAAAGTAATTGATAACAATCACTAGAATTAGGCTAATCTTCTAATTTATATTTTATATGTAGGAAAATAACTGACTAAATAAATATAATGGCCAATAAGGCAGAACAATGGCTACAGCGGCAACGAAGTCAATACAATTAGAGAAACAAAAATATACGTTTCGTCCTTAATTTCATGATATGATACTAGTTGAAAAAGATGGGATCATAATAATTAATATTTGAGATAAAAATTTATTCAATGATCTTGAATTTTCGTATGAATTTAATTTTGTATAAAGTTCCAAGAAATTCAATAAGTGGATTCCAAAACTATTTAATATGATGGAAAAGAATTCGAATAAAATTTAAAATGCTTGGTCTAGGTTCCAAGTAAGTTATAACCGAAAATTCCATGCCAGTCATACCAGACTATTTATTTACCGTTAATATTATTTCGTTAAATTCACGGAGGGGAAACATTATAATGCCTATGCATATAATCCGGCGTGACACTAAAATCAGTAAAACTATGTTCGCTCCTTCAAATAAATTTGGTATAAAAAGAAAGAGGCATAAATTCATTGGTATTTCTCGTGGAAATAGCTCGAAATATTAGTTACTTATATAAAATAACGTTTTCAATATTCAGATATTCGATATTGAAAATAATCTGACAATTATCTTTTAATAAATAATTAAGCAATACAGCTAATATTTCAGAAAAAATTATTAATTAATTAACCCAAAAATTCGTTTGAATACAACGTTCCGTCCACAATTTTGGGACTTTTCAGGTAATCTGGTTTAATACAGTTTTGAATGTATTATTATAAGAAATATGAATTTAGACGCATGGGTGTGTGTCCTATGAAGGTTGAAACCGAATTTTTTGTTTCATGAATTTTTCTGACAGATGGACTTCATTGCTTACTTATTTAATTCAGATATTCGCTATAATGAAGGGAGTGAGGTGTAAAATCCGAGGATTCGTACTGTATCATAATTTGGACTAAAAAATTTGACCTTCAATGAAATCTCTGTTAGAAATGATCTCGAAGGAGCTGAAGAAAATAAGTCCCGGTCGTATACGAAATCTGAACTAGAAAACGTAGTTTACGTGGAAACCTAAGATCGCGTTGTCGAATAAGTAAAACGAATGCTTAGAATGCCTTAGCCTTCCGTAAATAATGCTGTCGCTGGGAAGTGGATGCCTGTGTGGTGCTATTTGTAGCCGACGTTCCCCGTTCATGGCGAACTATCAAGTTCCCTCTCTAAAATAGCCCGGACCCCGGCGCGGCACCATGCAAATAATTATTCTGCTCCGCTTTCGACACGACCTCCATAACTTGTAGGATCCGAGGCCTCAATTCTCACATTCGGTTATTTTAAATATGCCATTTGTAAATGTTAATGTTATTTTCGTTATCGGTGAGGGCTGTCAAGTGTGAATGATAGACATTATTTCTTGGATTGACTAAGAAAGTTGATAATGTCATACATGATCAGGTTTTTAAGATGGGCCTGTGGCATGATTTTTACTGCATTCCAAGCCCGTAGTTTACTATAGAGACAATTTTATTGTTACATTTAATTTGAGGTTACATGAATATTGTTCGGGGAAAGGATAGTTTGCCCAGCTGTCAACTGAAATTTGTCTTACGTAGTTTTGTTATTTATTACGAGTAATAAGTCGGTGAACAAGAGAAAGGTTATCCTAATGAGATTTTCAGTTTACGTGAACCACTAGTACTGGGTGGGTAAAGCACTGATGTTTGTCGAAGCTGGTTTTGGTAAATAGTAAATGAAAATATATCTAATCTTTTACTATTTTAACCGTGAATAATTTTTTTCCCGTTGACCTACGATGTACGATGATGGGCTACTCGACCTTCGGAAAACAATAGTGTTTATTACCTATGAGATAATAGACGCTAAACAATGGACGGACCATCCTTTGCCTGCAATCCCGTCGTACAGGCGATCAAATACTAACGGGGAATCTGAAACTATTTTTGATCTGAATACATATTAAAACAGGCTGAATTTTTGTGTAGATGTGATATATAACATCGATTCGAAACTGATACATAAATTTGAAATTTTGTTTCATCTGAATGTGAGGACAGTAACGGATATTTTGATAAATTGTAATCACTGATGAGTCCATCGTGACACTATTACGCAACTGAATTCAAATATTTATGATAACAGTTTACCAGTCACATATTTAATGGATTGAAAGGATTAAATTATTCTACATTTATTAACAAACTTTGTTTTTTAATCGGTCTTCTCTTGCTTCCAAAAATACTAAACATTAATCTTGAAAGACAATTTACCCAGCACATACTGAAAATGATTATTTTTTTCAAACTCTTTGAGGTCACTTGTTATTTAGAAATTACTCAACAAGATATCATAGCCAAGACTCAAGTGTCCTTCATTCTCCAGAAATATAACCCAGACCATACGTCTTGGACTTGATCGATAAGGTACCTCAATTTTTTTTGTTGCGATTATCCTTTTTCGGGTTTACTTTCAACGACGCCACCGGATTACAATGGTTGCACAATTTGAGTTGCACTTTTACTTTTTTCTTATCGAACTCAATCTAATGTTCCGATATTTACTTCAGAGCTTTTCTTTGCGAAATCGTACTGCGGTTCCTGTGAAGTCTACGAGTAAAGTGAAGTTAGACCGAACTCGATTTGAAATTCAATATTTTTGTCAGTATTTTTTTTTATGATGGGTAAATACGCTGCGATACAAACAGTAACGCAAGTATGTGCCAACGGATGAGCATAAGAGTACATTTAACTATACATCTGTATCGCAGTACCGATTATCTCTTATCTGAACAATATAAATAATGGTTTATACTTCACATTCTTAACACTCGCAATAAATAATTTATAGTGAAGAGTTAACGAGCAATATCCAGAGCACAATTATCAATTTATATATTCATATTTTCATTTGTTTTATATCTTGAGAGAAATGTAATGGGTATATTGCATAAACCATGGGTCGGCAGCCTTTTTAGGACAGTGCGACATTTTTTAAAGAACCTTTGAGTGTCGCACAGTCCAATGTGATTATTTAAAATAGACTGTTTTACAGAAAGTCTGTTAAATTCACTGACATTCTCCCCCCAAAAAAGTTAATTGGTGATTAAACTACCCAGTAGTTCCATTGTATATAGTAGAAAAATTATGAGAGAGTGTAAGAAGGAAGAAAGAACAGTGTAAAAACTGGCTCAGTCTTCAGGAAAAAGGGTTAAGAATCGGAATCAAACTCTCCTTAAAGATATAAACGTGCTAGATTAAGCTTATTTAAAAGTTTCGGCTATCGAGGCCGTCTTCCACAGTCTCGAACGTTCTTCACCAAAAATAATAACACCATTGTCAACGGACTTCATAAACAGAAAATGGTTATATTAGATTACAAAGTATTATAATTTTCTCTGTTTTGGAGTGGGTAACACGAACCACGTGGATTTTACAAAAAAAAAGTGCGTGCACTTGTAATCAAGAAACGTGCTACTTGTGGAAAAATAAATCGTTATTGTATTTGGAGCTGCACAATAACTTATAAGGTTTTGTTTCGGATCACTAGCATAAACTAACACATTCTACTGAAAAAGTTTGTATCTGTTTAAAAGCCTTGTTGGTGAATACCCTAAATTTTTGTTTTCCAGCACAGAAAATAAAATACATTTTTTTTGACGTCTGTAATTTTTCGCACACAGTTAATTTTTTTTAAATTATTTTTTAAATTCTACATAGACCATTTTCCGGTCTAGCATTTAGTTTTAGTTTGTGAAATACTGAACGGTCTATGTTTTCGTTAGGAACGGTTGATTGATGTTGCAGAGAAAAACGGCAAAATTGATCGGTTCGGGTGCTGGTGATGGTTAGAAGGGGAAAGTAACTTTCTTAGTGATTTGATTAGTTGATGAGTAATATTTAAAGTGTATACTGTTTTGTGCAGGCGGACAAGGAAAAGAAGAAGAAGAAGAAGTCCGTGAAGGAGGAGGCCGCCGCAGAAGCCCCCGCCGAAGCCCCCGCTGGTGCCGCCCCCGACCGCGCTTCCCGCGGTTCCAAGAAGGCCGCCAAGCGCACAGGCAGCAATGTCTTCTCCATGTTCTCCCAGAAGCAGGTCGCCGAGTTCAAGGAGGTACTATTTCTTCCATCGTTATGTTCACGTTGCATTATATTGTTAACACAAGTTAGAATTTTATAAATTGCGTCAAAATTGATTTACGTGTATTGAATGGATTCAATTGTTCTACGCTTATACGTCCTTCATTAACCCCGATTGAACCGGTCGTAGTAACGGCATCGCTTAATCGGGCTAATTATTAAATTTGCGGTGGCAAACACTTTATTTGACCTAATTTTTATATAGAAAGTCGGTTTTTACATATACGAATTAGTTACAGATATTCAATGTGCTCTGAACTTTTGAGTAAGCGTTCGTAACGATATTCGAATGAAAGTTGCTCCTCGTCCTTCTAAAGACCAGGTTTGTTTGCAGGCCTTCCAGATGATGGACCAGGACAAGGATGGCATTATCAGCAAGAACGATCTGCGTGCCACCTTCGACAGCTTGGGCCGTCTTGCCTCCGACAAGGAGCTTGACGAGATGGTCACTGAGGCCCCTGGACCCATCAACTTCACCCAGCTGCTGACCCTCTTCGCCGCCAGGATGTCCGGAGGTTCGTGATCAAGCCAGTTGCCTGTGTCGGGTGCGCAGCCAGCAGAAACCTAATTACAATGTTTTTCTCGTTTTAGGCTCTGATGACGACGACGTTGTCATCAACGCCTTCAAGACGTTCGACAAGGAAGGCAAGATCGACGGCGAGAAGTGAGTATCGCTTGACAATCACGAAAATGATCCGTTGTTGTGTGCGGAATGATGAACAAGTACGATCTAAGGCTGAAAGTTCGTGTTGAACTTGAACCATAACCTGACCGCATATTAACGCAACTGTATAACTGCCAATTAAATGTCTAATACTAATACTAAAGTGTTAAATATTCACAATTTACAATTAACTGAGAATCAGTTAACATTAATATGCTTTAATTGTGACTATAGAAGATTGTTTTATAATATCAAATAATGAGCTATTTCTTATTACTTGTATCTCTAACCATGTTTTTGTAGAAATTTTACATTGTTTGCGGATAAATGTAAACTTTTAACGGAATTGTTTAAACAGTCCAGAAGAGAAATGTTAATACACACACACATGATGGAGGAAGTGAACGTCACTGTTACTAAAAAAACTGACTAATAAGCGGAATGCAAACGGGTGCGGCATTAAGAGCATATGTAGTTACCCCGAAAATTACTCTTCAATGTACAGCATGTGAGAGACAACACGCTCCAAAGTGACGTTCGAATGATAGTATTGAGTATCATATATCTATATTAGAGGTATAATGGGAATAAATAAAACACTAACTTTCTGATATAATGGGATATCATAATTTGCACCTACAGAATACACCTTACAGATTCTACGCGTAAAATGACTGAGAGTTGTGTTGGGTGAATTTTGGGTTACATTTGAGAGAAAGCATAATTATAGTCGAAGCAACGCTTTTGTAGCATCTTTACTGCTTGAATGCCATAAGAAAAGTTGACTATGGAGTCTCGACAATGTGCATTTTACTAAAAAAAATCACGGCCAGTGTAAACGTATAACTAACACGATAATGGGAAATTTGAGTTTTCAGCTATACAATGATTTTAACTTTTTTTTTCACTGTTTTCTGAGTTTCAAAAGTTTTGACGTTTGGCAGACCCACTTCCTTCCAAATTTAACAAATAAAAGTATTCTGCGCTGATAAATGGCAGATATGACAGCCATAACCCATATTCAATGAGTTAATCATCACAGATTCAATGATCCTACTTATTTATGTAATGTTAAATGCGTGTGTTTGCAGGCTGAGGCACGCCCTGATGACCTGGGGTGACAAGTTCTCCGGCGACGAGGTGGATGATGCCTACGAGCAGATGTCTATTGATGAGAAGGGCTTCATCGACACCCAGAAGCTGATCACCATGCTGACCGCCAGCGCCGAAGACGAGGAGGAAGGCGAGGCCGCCTAAGCGACGACCTTACAACAACATCTAATCAAATAAAGACATACCGTACCCAACAACTTACTCCTCCATATGTAGTGTCTTTATTTAACATCCGTGATTTCGCGGGTAGACATGTGTCCCGGCGACTGTTACATTCGTATCACCTCACTCGAGAGGTAAAATAACAGAAAGTTGTAAACATCAAACCTTGTCCAGCCAACAACCACCTGAGTAGGTGAAGAACAACTTAACATAAACAATTAATCTGAAAAAGGAAAAATACTTATTGTATTGAGCAGTACATAAATCCAGAAATAAAATATCCTATGTTGAGTTTGTTGTAATCACTGCCTTTTATTAATTGTAGTTGTAACGAACAAATATTAGATTCGTGTTGTAAGAAAAGTATTTAAAAGTATCGAAATCATCGTCAACATCCATGATTATATACTTTCCTTTTATTACATTTTACATTCTCATTTTTCCATTTACTTTTTCTGTTGTCTTTGTTTTACTTGCCATCATAATTCATTTACTGCTAACTTTTTTCATAATGATCTGGATTCATTCACTTCACCAGATCTAATGAGGATAAATAAAACTGTAGCAAATAAATTGTTATGGAACTGAACTGCCTAATGTGTATCCCTGAGTATTCTTATCATTACATATTTCAGAATGTCACAACCCTTCTTATTGTTCATCTGGTTAGTGCCATGAACGTTAAACGACTAAACAGCTCTTATGTTATCTGTACGAAAGGTGAAATTAAATCAGCTTATAAATCCACTAAGTAGGACGATTAGAAAATTGATCCTAATTTAATTTGCACTAAGCGACTTTATTTCAAATCCCAATATATGTATTATTTGTAAAAAAAGAGCCAATATTATTACTGTTTAAAATTGGCCAAATAATTTCATATAGTACCTAAGTTGACCTTTCGTGCGATCCCCTCAACAAAGAACGAGCATTTTGAAAGAACCAAAATGTTTTCACGATCGTATAATCGGTTGAAAATATCGATGTTAACAAAATAAGACTCGTCTCTTAACACGTAAAAAATAGGAGAGAAACGTTTACTGAGGACATTTATATTCAAAGACATTTAGTTAATATAAACAAAGCCAGGGATATTTAAAAAATGGGTCACCAACTGTTAAACAAATTAAAACACGTTAAATGAAATCATTAAGCTTAGACAAATTTAGTCGATTAATATTACATCACTCTGTAGCCCAAGAGTTTCATAGAAACGAAGTCTAACCTCGCCGATCCTTCAGTAATGGTGAATTACAAGGGTTTCGACCATGAATTCTTTTGTAGAGCGGAATACTTTAAAAAATCACGAAGAGAAAACTAGCAATCATGGAGTGTGTCAATTATCAATGTCTCAGGAAATGTTCGGGCATTTGAAAGAATTACGGAATTAATCTGATTAATCGGTCTGTCACTTACGGAACATAAATATTAAGGAATTTGGAAGGTAAGTACGCAGTTCCTCAAGGTGAAAGAGTTAAGAGACGATGAACGTTTGATTTTGGGTAAGGGATTTTAATACACGAGTCTCACTAATACATTGCAATTTTATTTATATTTTGCTTATAACAGTGGTGTAACGTAGCTTTCAGACTCCCGGGGCGTAAGCCAAATTCGCCGCCCCATAATTAGGTAGACCTATTTAATTGTAAAATGCTCTAAAATTTACAGAATTTCTGAAATTTTTCTGCCCGGGTCGAATCGCCCCCTCCGTCCCTGCCATCTACGCCACTGGCTTATAATTCATTATCTATATACATGATTATCCTACATAATTCATATAATCTTATCACAGTATACGAGGAGACCCCTATATATATATTTACATGTAATTTTCAGAGGAAGCCAACTTAGAGTTAAACTCGTTTCCACGTTAAACTATCTGCTACATTTACTGATATGAACAGACACGGAGAGGGGGCAGCTGCGTCCCCACCGCAAACCCATCTCCCGCCATTGGAAGGACGTTGGACAAGTACCATATGCCCGTGCCCGATCTGCCTGTTTTTTTTAGGGTTTTACCTGCATCACTTTTAGACGAATTGCCGGGGAGAATCCTTAAACTACAGCCCGGGGCCCCTAGATATTCTTTGGCTACTTTGCACTACCTTTCCGCATCCCCCCTTTCAATTCCTTTCCTATGCTGTAACAGATGGAGTGGCTACTATGTGGATTACCCTATATATAGCCTGTCTACACCTTCTTCGTTTCTATGTTAACTTAAAAGATTCGTAGCGTGCACCGATTCCTTCCAAGGCCAGTCGTACTATTTAAAAACGTTAAATAAAAAATAGTTTCCATATTTTTTACAGAATTGTAAAACTGCTTGATTCGAATCCAGATATGTGAGTGTGAACTATGTTATGAAACTAAAAACGGAGAAGTTAATGAACTGAATTTCCAAAAGAAAGATTAATTGGGATTTAAAATATCTGATTTTCCAAATTCGACGTTTAGAATTTTAACAACTCCGTTCGCCTGCAGAGATGGGTCTGTAAATTTGACTATGCGAACCTACTCGGCTTAGACCAGGCCAATGAGTATGATGTGCCAGCATTCTTCGCAAGAGTGATGCTAGAGAACAGAGTACAAGGCGTAGTATCGATATCGATCAGGCTATTACGTTACTGAATATTCTTTCTGTGTGGTGGCAAAATTTCGGGTATATTAAAGATCAATTGCAGTATTAGATTTTCATTTTATAATTGCTTTTTTTATATACGGATAAATGAATAACGACATGAATATGATTTTGGCATGGAGCCAATAGAAGCAAATCCTCTACGTTAGACTCTCGACGCTCATTTGTAGAGAACTGTGGGTACTTATTCGGCGACGATGTGATTTCTATCCCAGAGTACGCCAGATTTTTCCATGATGGTGTCAAGGTGTCGAAGAAAATATTTCTTCGTGCATCTTTACATCATCGTAACACTTGTAAGGTTAAAAGCCTATTTATGATTCGAATGACTAATTCAATACGTTGCTTATGCAATTTCATACGCATGTTCTACTAACAATAGGAAGTTTAATATAAATTTTCTCCTGTAATTGTTCTAAACTTGTAGGAATGCAGAATATAAAATACGCAAAATTGCATATATACATACACACACACACACACACACACACACATATATATATATATATATATATATATATATATATTGTAATAACCAGCTAAGAAGGACATGAATTTTGTTCTTATTTTTATCAGATTGGTTTACCAACTCAGACTGGGGATTCTTGAGTGGTTTGTACATATAAAAGATAATGATGGCTCTTAGAGAAGGGGAGGACTATGATTGGGCATTTTTGCGCCTCTTAGGGCTAAATGGTTGTGACCGACATCTTGACGACGGAACCCTGAAAGGCATGGTAACAGATGTTTGGTGGACCAGGCAATTATATTAAAAGAAGATGCTTATTTTAATTGATTGAGTGGCTCTCGGAGCGGGAGAAAGCCAACAGCTGGTGTTGTTTGGCGAACATGGAATTTCAAAACAACTGTGAAAAAAAGGGAATATTCTGGAGCCGGGATATAAATAAGGGAGCAGATAAAGTCAGAGTTAGTCAGGGAGGAGTATTTCTGTTGGAGAGGAGACGGACAAGTCAGCGGGAAGAGAGCGGCGGTGCAGGTCCGCAGGGGCGGACGCAGGGCCAAGGTTAAGTGGCCGAAACAATGTTGTGAACAGTTGGGAGTTTGCATTCAGGAGAGATCATCCGATAGTAGGCCAAACTAGGTGTCCGAGAGTAATCAGTTGGACATCAGTCATCAAAAGTCGGTAGGAGTTTCGTCGTGGAAATCTGTCTGCCAGCAGAGTTGGTTGAATTCGTCATGAGGGTAACGTCATGAAGAAGAGGTGGCTGTGAAAGCAGAGTGTGAGCGCAACCTGGTGCCTCTTAAGCCTGTATGAAGTGAGTGTGTGCCGGTATGCGAGAGATCCAAATTGCATGGACCAGAGAGCTCGTAAGTTTATTTTTCTGTATTCATAATTGTAAATTGTTAAATAAGGGTAAAAAGTCAGATTTCGTTTCATTCGTTTTAATCATTCTTTTCAATCATTTCATTTCGTTTTATTTCGTTTTTAATTTATTTTAACTGTTTTGTTTAATTGTAAAATTTGTGTTCCGTTTCCTTATCAACCCAGTAAAGACGCTGGGGTACCGAGTCTAATTTATCAAATTTATTCAAGATAAATAAAATTGTGTTTTTTTGATTTTATAAAATTTCATTAGATTATTTGTGTAATTGTAAATTGTGTCTTAATAAATAATAATTCTTTGTTTAAATTGGTAGTTTTATTTGAGGTATTACAATATATATATATATATATATATTGTGGTAACCGTAAATGTGTATAATGAAATGATTTTTTATATTTTCTTTAATATTTGTATTGCTTGTATTTTGCTTGATCTTTAAATTGAATACCACACACACACACACACACACACACATATATATATATATATATTCACTTCCCATAACAGTATACACGTTATACTATGGAAAGAGGATACCATTACGGAATTTATGAATTATAACTTGAGATTAAGAATGCAAGAATTCGTCAAAGATTTCTGTAGTAAATATAAAAAAGTACATGAAAGTCCAAACTTACCGAATCAGGACTTATAACGTCTCTCCAGAAATATTCGTCATATCTGACATTATGTGCCCTAAGAAAATAAACGACGAGTCTCCTGCGCATAACATTAAGTAACACTAGACATCCTCTAGCCAGCGGGAAAAGAAACTTGAAACTGATAGCGGAAATATAAACGCAATGCCTGAAAAAAACTGGTACCAGCAGCTGCAATACCACTTGACAAGAAATGGAGTGAAGGTGAAAAACTTTAAGGTCAGTACACCTACTCCGCGTATTATACTGGATATTAAAAAATAAAATGGAAACAGTTCTTTATGTAGGTATGAAAAGTAACAAGTTTACAAAACGGAAAACAATCCATTTATAAAAAAAAACAGTCAATATACTAGGCAAGATTTCCGAAAAGATTTAGTTAGTTGAAAAAACTATTTGTCTTTTATTTAAGATAAGTAAATTTAATGACTGAAATATAATTCATGGATGATTTTGTATTTTATTCTCAATGTTTTTAAGACGGCATTGATATAAGGAAATTAACTAATAGATATTGTGGCCACGAGGTAGCCGCCGAGCCATTATTTTTGATCAGAAGCAGAAGCGGCGACTAAAAATTGGGAAAAGTTCCAGTGCCGCTGTAAACGACGACAACATTCTACCTATACAATAATTTATGAATATGAATAAATTTATTTATATCCATCATTTGCAAATAACGAGTCACATATTGGACATTCAGTTATCGTCGTTACACCACGCTCGCCTTTATCCGATACCTCCGATTTACTAGATTACTATTGCAGTCAGATATGTATTGAGTAGGGACAAAAATTTAGAAATATCGATTTCATTATTCCTCTCCTGGGAATATAGTTCGCGTCATTAACAACAATAGATCTTCATTCATCGACCTTCCCTGAGCGTATGTGCTCATGTGCTACAGCACATAATTTAATTTAGGAATAAATAATTTTTCTTAACTTTAAGAACCTTCATAATTGTATTTTAACACTGCGAATCTATGCTTCGATACCGAAGACTTTAAACTCACCGCCTTGTGGCGAGTCGCTCCTGAAGCAGCCACCTGGACAGCCAGTGCTATTCCAGTTACAGCACTGTACTCCGCGATTTAGACACAACTGCGCATGCACACTTTACCTTTTCACCCCCCCTGCCCACCCGTAAAGCTCAAACTGCTAGTCGTATGTACTGCGATGCTAAGAACACAAGGAAACGGAAGGGAACCCCCTCCCCCGCCCCCCCGTGTTACGACACAGAGCGCGGCCGTATCAGGCGATATAACCAACGAAATCCAAATAAACTCGAACTATTCACTAATTTAAATATTATTTTATAATAGTTTATATTTTGAAAACAAAAATAATAATCGTTTTTGGTCAAATAAAAAATCACAATCTAAGGTTATTTTAATGAAAACAAAATGTACCGCACGACCCGTTTATAAATTACACTATTGGAAATTAAGTACACAGAATTATAAATGTAGCATATTACGTGCCGGGTGAGGGTATTTGTAACACTATTACTGATGCCGTTTTATTATTCTACATAGTTATCATCTTAAAAATGGTTGCTTGCCGTGATGTAGCACGTAACTTCAAAAAGTCACGCGCCGCCACTGACGTTCTCATTGATACTCCGGAGTTCAAGAACAATATAATCGTTATAGCAGTACTGGAGAATGCGTTTCGGAAACAAAAACTGGGAATATAAAACTATGGAGTAATTATTAATGGGGGAATACTTACGTTACCAACGGTAAGCAAATGAAATTGTAATATTTTATCTTAGCGACAAGGGAATAGAAATTTTAATACATGAATTGATTGAATACTGGTAAAAATTGACCGGACAAGAAATTAAAAGGAATCTGTGTTTAAAGAATATAGTAGATGTGATAACAGAAGAATAAAGTTCAGATGGCGCTTATATGCCATCAGTAGTGGAGAATCAGGTATTCGTCGAACATGTACTGCAACGTAAAACACGCATACAATTCGTTGTTCCTCTCTAAAGGACAAGTATTAGAAAATGGAATACCCCAAGGAAAAATACTTTTCATAGTAGCCATCAATGAGCTGAAATCTACCATCCTACCGCCAACCAGACACCTTGTAAATGCAGATGATATTATTTTGTTCAAAAGAGGCTACAATATAGAAGAGACAACGAAACAAATGCAAAATACATTGGATAGGATCACTTCATGGACCGCTAAAATAGGGTACAATTTCAGTTGTGATAAAACCAGGGCAATCATCTTCTCTAGGGAAAAGAAAATCACCCAATTACCGCTACTATTAGACGGTAGAAATATACAGTTCCTCCAGCACATAAAAATATTAGGAATAACATGGGATAAAAAAATAACCTTTAAAGTCCACATAGATGAACTAATGCACCGAAGTAAAAAGAAGATTATATATTCTCATCTGTAATGCTGCAAAAAATTGGGGCGCTGATAGAAGAACCGTAATCCTAACATACAATGCGATTATAAGATCTAAAATCGAGTATGGTATCCAAATTTATCAAACTGGAAGCAAATCCTTAATCAATAAAATAGCTACAATTGAAAATATAGGATTCAGAACAATTTCAGGATGCTTGAGTACTAAACAATAGAGAAAAACTCCTATTTAAAGCGGGACAACCCAACATCTTGTGTAGGATGAACCTCACAACGATACGTTGTGCTTCAGGTCTCAGGAATCCAGCTGCCCTATAATCAGGAAAAATGCATCCGCTAAACAGCAGAACCAGGCATCAGCAGCAATCAAATATAGAAACTTTAGGGAATCCGTACACAACCTTATCAACAAATTACAGCTCGAGATCCCGCCAATGGAAAAAACTAGTACTCAAGAAAATACCTTAAACATCGATGAGACCAGTAGAAGAAACGTTCAACACTATATAAAAATCTGCAATAAAAAAATAATAGAGTACTGGACAAAGATATGCCTCGAGAAGATACTTCAGCATATACAAAAATCTCAGCTTTCAATGAGGATAAGTACCCAAAACAGTTAAACCAGATTATCCTCTCCCGAATTAGATCAGAGCACACCAAATTAACCGAGAACTATATTTTTTCCAGAACAGAGCCACCAATATGTTTACAGTGCAAAGAGATCCTTACCACGAAGCAATCTTGCTGAACTGTGAAGTCTACACAAGTATAAGAAACATCATCGTAGGCAGATCCTAAAGATGCTGAAATTCATCAAATAAGCCAAACTAAGCGACCTAATGTAAAATAGAAGCATAACTGTTAATAGTAATTTATGTAAACTGTTTTTTTAGGAGTCGCTAAATGACTACCAATGTTAATGCGACATTAAATTTTAAATAATGATAATAAAAATTCGTTGTGCGTTTGGGAAATATTGGAAAATACCGCTTAAAATAGATTTTTTAAATGTTATGCCGAGAGTTACGGAAGAAAGAAATAAGGACTGCCAGACACATTCTATCCGGAGTGACACTTGGTCAGTGTGTCGATTCTCCCTCAGTCTTAACCCCAGTTTTCGTGACCAGGACGAGCACAAACATCCATGCCCATGCCGGGATTCGAACATGGAACCTCTGTGATGCGAGGAAATGACGGCGCAATTCGCAAGATTAAGTTCATGAATTACCAGGAAAACAAATACGTTACAGTAGGGATAAATTCCACCTTTACACGAATGCAAACAAACCATTGGAATAAGAATGATATAAACATTATTCGGCGGTGAAATGAAAAATTAACGTCTGATTGAATACTAATAATAATTGATTATAATAGTTAATAAATAAGGCTTTTGAGTTTTGTAAACTGACTAGTGCAGTTCTCTCTCTCAGCTCTTACATATTTTCTGTACCTGAAGAAAGGAACAATTTAATTTTATAACTTTTTAGGAGGGATACGAAGGAGCTACCTTTGGGGATGCCTTTTCCTCTCCGTTTTTAAACTAAGGTTCCCACAAGCCGAGGCACCTCGGCTTGTTTTGAGAGGTGTATGTTCCGGGGTCACAGACCTTGGGCATTCGGTAAGAGTTGTCCGCTATTCCCATTGGAATAGTCGGCCAGCTGCCTCCTAAACTGGTCGAAGCACGGAGAAGGGAATGCTGCGTCCCCACAGCCAACTCCTCTCCCGCTATCGGAAGGGCGTGGGACAAGTACCAAATGCCCGACCTACCTGATGCAGGTTTTTCTAGGGTTTTCCCTGCATCTCCTTAGGCGAATGCCGGGTAGGATCCTTAATCAATAGCCCGGGGGCCCTAGTAACCCTTGGCTACCTTCCTCCACCCTTCCGCATGCCCCCTTTCAAATCCCTTCCTATGCTGTTAAAGGGGAGTTGCCCAATGTGGATTACCCTCATGTAGCCTGTTGTCCTAAAAAAAAAAATTTTTATAACTTTAGGGACGGACGGTCTGCGAGGGCTATTCTCTCTCAGGCAGTACCTGCGAGGGATGTTCTCTCGCGGCAGAACTTTGTAGGAGAGACACGAAGGGGGGACCTTAGGGGATGCCTTTTCCTCTCCGTTTTTGAACTAAGGTTCTCACAAGCCGAGGCACCTCGGCCTGTTTTGAGAGGTGTATGTTGCGGGGTCACAGACCTTGGGCATACGATAAGAGTTGTTCCCTGTTCCCATTGGAACAGTCGGCCAGCTGCCTCCTAAACGGGTCGAGGTACGGAGAAGGAAATGCTGCGTCCCCACAGCAAACTCTTCTCCTGCTATCGGAATGGCGTGGGACAAGTACCCAATGCCCGATCTACCTGATGCAAGTTTTTCTAGTGTTTTTCCCTGCATTACTTTTAGGCGAATGCCGGGTAGGATCCTTAAACTATAGCCCGGGGGCCCTAGTTAACCCTTGGCTACCTTCCTCTAACCTTCCGCATCCCCTTTTTCAAATCCCTTCCTATGCTATTAAAGGGGAGTTGCCACTATGTGGATTACCCTCACGTAGCCTGTTACCCTAAAATAAAAATAAAATTTTTTATAACTTCTTTTGTCTGTTTTTGGGTATATTTCGTATAATTATTCGACGGTACTTGTAATAAAACGGTAAGCGAAGTATCTGTCTGAAACATGACTTGAAATAGCTGATAATTATGAAAATGAATATATATGATTCTGGTGAAGACAAAGGTAGTAATTAAGTGACCATTTTTCTCTAAAACGGACGTCAATTTTTGTCGTCTTCCTGATCGTTACAATATCACGGAACGACTTATTTGCTCAAATTTTTGATTAGGTAAAATTTTATAGTGAAATGGTTAGTAAATTAAAAAATTAGGTAATCCAAACAAATAATGCAGGCAATAATTGTGTTATACATATTTTATTACGAAAAATCATTTGTTTTTACTTTTCCTTCAGCAACGGGTTAATTTAATGGTACGGCTGGGAAAGAATAAATATTTATTGAAGTATGCATTTTACTTACATTTTTACGGATTACTTGTACTACGGCTACGGTTTTTTCATATGAATGAGATAGACTCAAACCAAATTATAGATATTGACATGTAATTCAATTATTTATTTTCTGGGTAATGGAATTACAAGCGAAGGTTAATACATAGACTTCAAAATCTAAACAATTATCTGTTGTGTGAATTGAATGTATTCGTGTACATCGAATTAGAAGTTGCCTGCCAAAGATTTCTTGGATCCTCGTTGACTGTTAGAAATATAAAAATGTATACACTGGGACTTGAATTGTTGAGAAGCCAATATATCTTAAAATTTAAAAATATTTTATTTCTAAACATGGTCGGAAAGCTAATTCAACGCAAATTAAACGGAATTTTTAAATAGAAAAATTTATTAAATAAAATACTAACTCTTTCTTGATATGGCACATATTATTTGTAATGAAATGGTTATGTGCGATTAATTTAAACACTACTCTTAAACATCAACGATAATTTTATATGTTCTTCAAAACTTGGGATCTAAATGTATTATTAAAATGAAAAATATTACGTCTGATTGAACATAATGAATAAGAAAGATAGCGAATTGAGGTACGAAGAAGAGCCTAGAGCGACACAACTGCATTTGTGTAATAAATACTTATTTGGAACAGGGACTATATTTCATTCCGGTATCGAATTTCACGAAGAAAAGCTGTTCTACGTTTAATCACATTTTAAAAAACTTAGTGAAACTTTGAATTTCATTGCTCATAATTAGAAACATTTGATAAAGACTAGGCTGCATACTGATTACGAGGAATTATTATCGACATATCTTAGCGCTAAGTTAGTTGTAATCCATATATAAAATGAAACAATTTTAACACTTTTAAAAGAATTACTATATAAATTTGAAATCAAATATTTGGTATGACATTTAGTGCATGGTTGTTTATTATTTTTTTAAACTGCGGCGAGGCCATTAATCATTTCAGTTTAACACAATTTAGACAAGTAACGACAGCTATTTTGTAGGTTTATTGCTAGTTAACTATTAACTACGTCGTCAGAGAAGATTTATTCACAACTTGTAAATGGAAATTTTACTAGTGAGGTCATTTCTGTTCTGGGATAATTTTTAGTTCCGATATTGCGAAATAAATTGAAAAATTTCCTTTTCTCAATCGGAAATAAGATAACTAAATTAAACTTTCTGAGATGTAGAAGTTATTAAACTTCAGAGATTCTTAAACTTATATTTTAAATGTCAGATCGATAAACTTAATTATATATTTGAAATAAATGGACATAAATTTCGGAAAGATCCTCGAATATAATAATGTTATTTTCTTCATTATTTAATTGAATATTGTTGAAGAAATGACGAAATACTTGTAAATTGACTTAGAAATGACATAATATTTTTTTAATCTTTCAATAGGTGTTTCATTAGTGATGGAATAAAACTAAAATATAATTTGTATTTATCTCGTTCGACTGAAGCTTTTGGAGAAGAATCCTGAGTAATAAGTGTGGTTACAACGTGCATTTTCTAATGACCAAGCTGTCATTTATATTCATTCAGTTTTTCTCAAGTAAGAATTCTCAGATCCTACCAAAATATATTACAGAAAGGCATTACACAACACCCTCTATCCACTCAAACGGAATGGAAGTATAATTAAAATTATCTTCTTATATGAAATAGTTTTCATACGTGTTGTTTTCTATTTCCATTTATGTGGATAGGGAGAGGTTTTTAATGGTTTCTCAAAACGTTTTTTTTATAGGATACCCTGTTTTTTTTAATTAATTTTAATTATTTGTGAAAAACCCGTGGTATTATAGAGCAATTACTAATGGATGATTTCTCTGGTGCGATAGAACATAATCAACAGAATAAGGGTCCAACTTCTCTATACAGACTTTTAGGTTGAGGGCTACTATTTGTAAAAGACTGACAACATGAAGAATGCGGTCAAAACAATATTGCAGTGAGATTTTGAACAAGACTACAGAGATTTATAAGTAATAGAAAGATTTATAAGTAATAGAAAGATTTAACTGTGCAAATAATTTAAAGATGTCTCCAATACTTTCCTGTAATTTTAAGTGAATTACGATCTAACAGAAGAAGCTTAAATTCAAAGCTCAGCCAAAAAGGTCATGAAATATTTTTAATTAAGACTAATTTACTTTCGTTACTCGCTTGAAAGAAGTTGGATTACATATATTGAAGATTTTATAACATCTAAAGCCCGTTATAATTATCCAATTCAGCTCAAATGAGGTATACCTTCACTTCTCAACCAAAAGATCAGAATGTATTTCCCCCCCTCCTTCTCCTCTACCATTTCGGGTCCCTAATAAAATGTTTTAAGTTTTTTTTTGTCATAAGTGTTAGAAAATAAAAATCCATTCCAAAGACCTTCAAATTCGGTTCAGTCTTGAAATATTTGATGAGCTGGTGCAAGAAGTATATTTATCTATCCATGATTTATTATTAAAATAGCTGTATTACTGTATAAAAAACTCATTTCTGATACTGAGATTTGCGCAATAATAATTTGTATTGATAACGTAGAAAGTCGATCTGTACCGAAATTATATGCTGTTCTTGCTAATGTTTTTCTTGTCGATATTGAATCAAAGTTAAAAAATAATATTTAGTGCTGTTCTATTTTTTTTCAATATTTTTGGTTAAGAGGTGATAAACAGGTATTAAACCAGAGAAGTTAATTTTACGCCATATCAAACTTTAGCAAATGACTATATTTTCTTATAGTGTTTACAGATATATTCATACGCCGCGAGTGAATTAAGTACTAACTTTTAAGGATACTAATGCAGAAATTTGACGCAATTAACCAATAAACCAAATTTATTGTACATGTTTCAGTTACAATTTGTTTAAATAATTCGGGAAAGTTTGTCTCGTTTCGAATATTTGAAATATTGACTGTCAGAATTCTATCCTTGACTAAATAGTAGAGATTTTTCAGGCCATATTTCAATATTATTAAAATCTTTATATATTAGTAATTTTTAAAAATTGTTAAACGACATGAAAATTTAACTAATCTATTGATATAAATAGTAAGTACGTCTCCGGAAGACGATCAGATATAAAATCATGAGTGTTTTCTCAGTCTGAGTGATTTTATAATTCATTGCTTAGGAATAACGTTGTTCGATAGTGATTTTAGTTCATGTAATGATTGTAAACATCATAAAAAATTATACTACAGCATGTAAAAATATTTTTTTGAATGCACGTACTATTTTGTTCATGAATTCTAGAATCTTTTGTTACAAACTTAATGTTTTCCTTCTCTGTTACATCTCTGAACGAGGGTCTCATTTGACTTCTTTATTAGTTAATATAACTATTTAATGCTGATGCTTTTCTTTTCCATGTGGACGTGCAACGGGGAAGAAAGCTTTCCTGTGTCCATGAACGTCATATGAAGATGAAATTAAACAAGGAGAGTATTAAAACTGTATTTTCGTTGCAAGTGTACTTATTAATCATTTAAAGGTTAAATATCTGGAGCATTGTGTATTTGTCTATTCATGAAATATATTTAATTTATTTTTCTGTATCCAAAAGTTTTTATATTTTCATATTTGTAACCTAACTGTTCTTCTTTTGTAACTGATTGTTTTTTAATGCCATTAAAATACAGATCTATCAATTCCTTTTTATATATTACAATTTTTATCAATTTAAGTAATGAAATGTTCTATTCCATCTACCAAATTCCGATGGAAATGTTGAAAAGAACCATAATGAATAAATGGCTGGGGTCTTCCTGTTTCCTACCGTCTTATTAGTTGATGAGGTAACTGATACAATCTTTTAGAGCATGCGTAAGCAATTGGTTGATCGTAAGTGATAAATCAACATTATTCGCAGAATAAAGAGCTACGGAATACGAGTCGCTTAATTGAGCTTTTGTGTTACGCTGATAATAACTATGAAGGTAAAATTAATTAAAGAAAATTCACTTACTCTACTTTCTAAAAACCTTTCTAATACTTTGAACGTAATAACAGACACGTGTGATCACAGTTTGGGCTTTCAATTGAAAAATAAAATGTTAATAAAATTTGTTGTCAAATTTTATTATTCGTGCCAGTACTGAAAATAGTTCCAAATCAAATTATTTTAATCTTCATGATGATATGAATCAATTATATGAAATAAAAAACGTGTATTTAGCAGTAAAATATACAAATTTTTCCTAACAGTTTCACTAAACACCATAAGTACTTTTAAATTATATATCGTACTATATAATGTATTTATAAATATAGATTTATGGAATTAATGTAGAATTATTAAATGTTGTAGGCAATTTATAAAAGTTTTATATATTAAAACAAAATTGGAATATAAAACATGAATTTGGGACAAAAATGAAATTGTTTATATGCAGATACACAAATATGTGGCCGTGATATATAATTACATATATATCGTTATTTACAAAAAGCATCACATATATTTATGAGTGGTAACTCATTAATGTACTTAAAAAACGGTTAAATTATAATTTATATTATTTTTGCTAACGAATCATGTAATATTACACAGCAACTGCAAACGCTAATAGTAAAAATGTCTAAAAAAATACAAATTTCGCATGTAATAAATAATATAATGTAACTTGTCCCTATTTTAATTCTTTTTGTTACTTGTCTTTACAATAATTATTGTAAATATTATCTGAAAAAACGATTGAATATATATATAAATAACTATAATTTTTGATAAAAACTTTTCAATTGCAACACCTATACAAAATAATTCCAATAAAATATGATTTCTTTTGGTTAAAATTTGCATTAAGTTCAATATTTTTTAAATATTTCCATAATGTCTAGTAAGTTACTGAAAAAACCGAAGTTCTATTAAATTTCAGTCACGTATCAAATCGTCGACTGATCGATAATGGGTATCTAAAAAGGCATACGAATGATTTTAATCCCTTCCCATATCAAAATGATAAAAAGAATTTTTTCTACTGAGGATACAGACATATATAAAAGGTACAGTAATTTAGAGTCACCGGTTAACATAATAAAGCTCAGAACTAATTAGAGGATCATCCAAAATTACAGTAAATTATAGTTTGTAGCTATGATACACATTTCTGGAATATTACAAATTTCTGTACGGAATATGTTTGCTGATTTTGATTTATGGCTCATTAAATTTAGAAAAGAAAACTGGAAGGTTATAAACGTTACCTTTTTTTAGAACTGCGAATAAAGGAGTATTCAAATATTTCTTGTATAGTCGCACGAGAGATGAGAATATTACTCGTACAAAACATCATGTTCTTTTCATTTACAAATTAGAGTAGATTAGGGATCATTGGCAACCGAGCGTTGAAATTTCCGACCGCCATTATATCCTCCTTTAGCTTATCATTCAACAGTTTGTTAATTAGGAGGCGACAATTTTCCGTAGTTTAAAACTAGTGTGAATAAAATAAGATTTCCCTAGTCAGTTTTAAATATTTAGGCGTTTTACAAAGAACGAACCAATAAATATTTATTCCTTCCAGCCAATTAAACTTAATTAACCACTGTGATAAATTTCGACGTACGAGAAACGTGTAAAATATCAAGTCATTTTCGTGAGTCATAATGTAGAATTAATTTACGTTTTTCATCTATGCGGATAAATATTAATAATTGCATTCCAGAATCGTTACAATATGAAAATGATTGCAGATATTGAGTTTTTCTGTTGCAGAAGAGAGAAGGTTGAATCAGTTACCCGGTGGATTACCCCCAATGTAGTTTGTTACTCTCATGTAATGTTTTAAGCATGGGAAAATACAAAATTGATAATTACTTCTCTGAGGGACGGTCAAAACAATTTTGTAGAATGTCATTTTATTCAATCATTAAATTTACTTTCATTCAAACGATTTAAGTAAAACTTATTCTGCGTACAATTAAGTCCTTCAATATGTGCATAGAAACGCGAATAAGGTATGATGTTGAATGTGGCACAATATATATATATATATATTGTGCCACATTCAACATCATACCTATATATATATATATATATATATATTCTTTATGAGTGTGAAATATTTTCAAATCAAAGACGTATCTTGTACATTTAATAAGATTTATTGTCAGTGCGCCAATGAAATTATATTCTTTTTGCGTGAATACAATAACTACTGTAATCTAAAAGGCAAAACCGTCAGACTTAATTATAATGATTGGATTTATTAAGCAGAAACATTTCTTCTATTTATATAATGAATTTGTTTAACAACTTGAATAATTTAATTTTATCAAACAGATGAGCCCTCAAACATGCTCCTTAAAAAATTCAGCGTTGGGAATTCGTTGACTATAATTCCTAACGCTGTATATACGTATTTTATTGTCTCATTATTTAAACAGAAATTTAAGGCAAAGGTAGCCTGTAATTTGACCTACGAAACCATATAACCTGCAAAAATGTATCTATAATATCAATAAACTCATTATTTTGACCCATATTTAACCGATATATTACATGAGTTACTATTAGAAATTATATGCTGCTGAAGTCTTACTTAAAGTTTAACAATACATAGTTTGAAGGTTCAATATCACTATAATTATTATGATACCGAAATACTACTCATAAGTATTTTAGCAGAATTTTCTAATGCATGAACTTGTTGTCAAGTATCCGGTAAACGATTCGTGTAAAAGGTAGTCGTTAATTCGGATGAGTTCCAAAATTTTATTGCTTAATTTTCCCACAAATAGTATTGATAAATGGTATTTGCAGGCCAAAACCCTAATCTTCATCTTTCTTAAAAATAAAGGTGAGACAGGAAAATTAGGATATTGGCAAATTCTCCTTCCTAAATAGGACAATAAATAACTGGAACAATTTACCAATCCCATTTTTTCTTCAGTCAAGATGAATAATATAATTTAAAAAAATAATTTCATAAATTGAAGTTCGATTAATCCTTTTCTACGATTGGAGTATTCTTCACAGGTCTGTTTTGTTTAGAATAATTATATTTTATAGTAATTTAAGGTATATGCCCATTTTCGTATTAAATAAATAAATACGTACATATTTTTTCTATAAGTGAATGGTTTTAATATTAAGGTTAATCGAGGGTATTTATATCTTTCATATATGAATCATCTAAACGTATATATTCATATATCATAAAGGTTTCCGCGTGGCTTATGAGCTGTATTAAAACATGTACTCGAATGTAAACATATATAAGTCGTGCGACAAGTATAGAAGATCTGGATAAAGATAGCACTCAAGGGCTAACGCACCTGGCGTGAATCCGAAATGAATGAATTAGTTCAGATCTGGACTTGGACACCGGCCATGGTTTTACGCGTCAGATACTAATCTCAAAGCAAAGTAGGTCATATTTTTCATCGGCGTGTTTCACAAAAATTTCTTCTACAACCATCGAATCGGAAAGGATTATTAGTTTTCATAAACTGTTTTTATCAAGCCAATTGCTGAATTTTACTGAAACATTTACTGATTTGAGAGGTAGAAATTAAACTTATTGCTTCCTTTTTGGAACATAAAGTGAAATACTGTAAGTGTTCCACCAATGAAAATGTAAAAAAAAATTAAGTGAGTGTACAAAACGAGAAATTCAGTGAGCTTTAAAGATTAATCTTAACGATTAATAATATAATATAGACATCCTTTCATCCAGTTGTACGCGATAGGATTTAATGTCACGTTACCCGAAATGGATATTTTAAGGGGGTTTAATTAAATTCAAATCTTAATTTAAGAAGTGGTTAAGTGAAGAAAAATGCTCCTAAATCCAATGATAAAGTAGTGATTAAGACATAGGAAAACTATTTCTTTAAGAACGCATTGTATATCCTGACTGTATATGCTCTTTTTTATATTGTTCAGTGATGCCTTTCCGTCTGTAAAAATATTACAGTACGGGTTTGTTTCAGCACCGAAGTATGTGACTGAAGGAAAGGACAAGCCATTGTTGAGTAAGAGGACAATAAGAGACGTAAAATTAATTTGAATTTTTAGAGACACTGCTAAGTGCTCAGTACGCATTCATATGAGAATAAATACACTCTTCTAATAAGGAAATACATGTAGAGGACAAGGATGCTGACATCACGTTTAGGCAAATATTAGGCCAAACCAAATATTAGGCAGCAATTCTCCAGTAGCAGTTCACACAGTTTATGACCACAACGTAGTAAATGATAAAGAAACGGAAGAGTACATCACATCACCGCCGATTAAAGTGAATATATAATAAAAGAAGAAAAACTAAATGTCCTGTGAGAATAATATGAGATTACTTACTGTAAGAACATATCGAAACGAGTTTGTTTATGGAAAGTACCATCCTTCAAAAATTTTCAAATTTATTGTGTTTAGTTATTTAATTTTTACTGCCAATCAAAGCAAATGGTTTGTGTTATTTTAAAACCAAGAAAAGAAAAGAAATTTCAGTTATCAGTAAACACTTCTGTTTTGAACGCAGAACGAATACATATATTAAACACTAGGTGAATTTTGTAGGTCACCTATCATGGAGTTAAAAATCGCTTTTATTTGGGTAAATGAGGTTGTGGTATCAAACGGCTCAATTTTGAATTTTTTAAAAAAAAGGTCTAAAAAATATCACAGGTAGGACGCCGCGTTTGTCCACAGTGGTGAACAAACGCATTCGTGTGGTAGATTTAGTTGCTGATTTGGCGCTTTTTTGACGCAATCTACATCGATAATAACTGCTGATGACACACTGTCACACCATATATTCCAGAGACAGAAAACACAGTCGAAATAGTGAGTTTCTGTAGGCGAGCTGGCGTCGAAGACGGTGAAATCGGCAAACAATTGTTTACTGGGGGGAAAAAAATGAAGTCTAACGAGAAGACCATCGCCTAAACAAACGTTTACTTTGAGAACAATCCGAAACATAACTTTTGGGACGGGTTGAAAAATTTTGAGAAACACAGGGCTAAATGCATCGAGCTGAAAGGAGATTATGTTGGAAAATATAAATAATGAACCAAATACTTTTTGATCTATCATCTTAATAAGTTTACAGATCTACGCTGAATTATATTTACTGTCATGAAATAATCAATTACGTTATCCATTAGAATTCTTCCGAATTATATACTAGGGTCCAATATTTTCCCACGTATCAGAAATTATTGAAGAATATCGGAGATATAAGATAATGGGACAAAGAAATCATTGTAAAGTGGAAAACAGTGACAGTGAGATTGATAAATAACACCGTATACAAAATATGTATTCATAGAAGAAGATCCAGTTGAACTTTGTTCAGTAATTAATTAGAGATCTTAGTGAAGGAAATTAGGTGAGCACATAAGAAGAAAGGGAAGAAGTGTAATGATATTTTTTATGAAAGAAATTTTTGTTGAGTATTGTAGTTGCAGTTAACATCTTGCGATTTAATTAACAAATTATCTACTTCTATGTCCAATATTTGAAAAAGAAGAGTAGTATTTTTATTCAAATAATATGTGGTTATTGAGGATCACCGAAAATAATTTTGAGAAATACGAAGGGACTGGCGTTACTCAGAACACAAACATTAATGTTCAGGAGAATTCCAAAAAAGTCTTATTGCAGGTGAAGCTTGGAAAGAAATATTTGTTTTGATTATAATGGCAACATTCAAGATTAATCTGGACACAGTTATTAAAAACCTTAAGTATTGTAAACTAGAAGAGGCTTCAATTTGACGACGCTGATATTACAACTTTTTTTAAACCATCATAATTCCAATCAATGCTATAGTTTAAAAGACATGTTAAGAAACAAAAACACTATTAAAAGAATAAAGGATGCAAATGCTAATGTTTCGGAACGACATTATCTTATATCTTTTAAATTAAATTGTTAAAATGAAACTTAATTTTACAATGAAGTAAAAGGGAATAGAACAATGTGGAGAACGACATTAAAAACCAGTATGAATATCGCAGACGTTGAGCGTCATATAGAACATAACGCCATTAACGTTAAAGAATACAGATACGAATTCGCATCCGTGAAGTCAACAGCTTCGTTAACGTCGGTTTTATCAAGTAGTAGAGAACTGATTGGTTGAAGCTTACCTGACGAGCGCGCTAGCTGCAGCAGACGCGTCTGAGGTAAACTAAACTATTTCAAAGCAATTCTTCTATCCAGTTTCCTAAAAATATAGGACATCAATTGAGGTTGCCAGAAGCACCAAGCTTCCTTGAAGCACGAACAGGTGCGGCTAGAGATCATTAACATCCCGCTATGAAGAGTTATGTTTGCTTACATGGGAACGTTTTTAGCTCCATCTAGATGCTATATGTCTCTCTCCTGAAGAGTGTGCACTCTTCACTTTAAATTTTCTGTCCGCTTATTTTCGGAGGAGCTTATAAATGTTCGCCGCTCTTTCGCATTTGTGACGATCGGCTCCAGTTTTTTTTTTTATATATTCGTCGAGCTGACGTAGATTCGCGGGGACGTTGGGCATATACTAGTGAGAGATTTTTAGAATTATGACTCACGAAAGCGGAATTATCTCCAAATAAACCTTACAAGCCATGAAATTAAAATATTCCTGTCTTCTGTGTTTAAGTTACCGAATTATGGGACTTTTAATTTATGATTGTAAATGTCACTAAGATAGGTTAATGTTTTTTTATTTGACAACAGACATGAAGTAAAAAATAAATACGAAAGAGAAACCATAATAATATTATTACTTCCAAAATATTTTTAAGTCGTGACACATGGTCAATGATTCAGCTCATGAAGTTCCGTGCTTAAGTTATTGTTTTAATTCTCGTTACACCATGAGTGATGTTATTTCAGATTTCAACATAGCAGTGAGTATGAATTGATGTATTTAACTTTCAGTTTCACCTTTTTAATTCAAAGTTTTACTTTGATATATGATCGACAGAATGTTTTACTCCCAACTTTAGTAAATACGTACTTTCCATTCCCTTTAGCGTTCGTTCACATTAGCTAGTTGTTCATGTTTTGGAGCTGTTTATTGTTATAGAAACATTTTACATATGTTTCAGAATGACGAGAAAAATTCCGGAAATGGACTTGGATTTCTTTTTTACTTGATTAAGAGCCTTTTGACGTAAGTTAAAGTGGATGTATTAATTATAGAATAAAATTATTATTAAATAACAGTTTTCCACAAAAATGGGCGCGTGAAGTTGTAATTTTAAGTACAAAATTCATCTTAGATTTATATTACCAACTCTCTGGCTACATGTACACCATACACGGATGGCAGACTTTCCGGTGGTGTATACTATTACTAAGGATAGGATTTTAATAAATTTTTAACGCTTTTCTTATAATTCCACATTCCCGCATCAAGATTTTTGATTTTATACTGTTCGTTACTTCTTGACGTCCTGATTAAATTCTGAATTTAACTGGTTATAATGGGCGGCATATAGACGTGCGCATAACGTGCGAGAAGGAAACAAATATTGATACGGCATACAGATATGGAGTCGTATACCTTGTTAGAGACTGAGGTGTATGTTTAAGAAGAGTAGAATTAAGGAAATTTTAAACGGAGTTCATGTCAGTTGACTTTAATTTAAAATTATGACATTTATTTAATTAATTCAATTACAATTTTATTTTGATGTGGTCATAATCTGATTTTTAAGAGTTATTTTGAATTTTAAGTTTTAACTTTTTCAAATGGTCGATGTAAAGTTATATAGTTTAAAAAATATTTACCGCTTCAGAGAAAAACCGTGAAGCGGTTTTTCTGCCCAAACATATTTTGGAACGTTTCTCCTTTTCCCTTATTGTGGCCTATTGCAGTTTGATATGCACGAAAAACTTTCTGCGGCTCTATATGACGGTGCTAAGATGTTTCATGAAAATCAAATCTTTTTTTTGTAAAAATCGAAAAAAAATCAGCCCCGTTCTTAAATGCGTCAAATATACGGACACTTAGAATACATCTGTTTTGTTTTTTTTAAGGGTAAAAGGCTACATGAGGGTAATCCACATGGTGGCAACTCCCCTTTAATAGCATAGGAAGGGATCTGAAAGGGGGGATGCGGAAAAGTAGAGGAAGGTAACCAAGGGTTAACTAGGGCCCCCGGGCTATGGTTTAAGGATCCTACCAGGTAATTCGCCTAAAAGTGATTCAGGGAAAACCCTAGAAAAACCTGCATCAGGTAGGTATTCCCGTATTCAATTAAATGTACTCGATTTTTAGTTTCGCATGGACAAAACTATTTTATTTGTAGATATTTTACAAATACTCCACATTAACCGAAACTCAGGAATTGTATTCCATTTATTAATACTGACACGTCTGCCAGACTTTATTAATTTATGATGCATTATTTATTTGGAGAGGCACGTGATCAGTGATTCGGTTCTCTTCAGCCGTGGTTTCTTGCTCATTTTGGGAATTTTGAAAGGAACAGGCCTCGCACTCGAACATTAACTCGGCATATTGTTCAACGGTTTGGATTTACCAGGAAAAACCCAGATTAAACTGACGTGATGTGGAATCAAAACATTGTTTTCTGCGTTTCCTCCGTTTTTCTGCCATAAGTGTTCACAATCTTAAATAACGCAGAGTGACGTCAATATGTACAGTGTGCCCATCAGGTATATCTGACGGTTTTGATTAACAAAAAAAATATTATTTAACTCGACGATTGTGTAACGATCTCACTATGACGAGTCTGTAACTCATCATCATAATAATAATCGCCGAAACCCGACTCGATAAGGACAATTTATTGACATCTCTTACCCTTATGAACCTCTCATTTTGGAATCGGCATAATCGTAATTGAAAAAACAACTGAAATAAAAACTTGCATTTATTCTAACATAAAACTCAATTTACTTATTTACACAGGAGCAAATGCATTAATGTAGTTACATTCATTGAAATTTATACTCAAAATATGAACTTTTCTTGTACTAAATCGTTAATAGAAATAGAAAAAATTGAAGACTCCTTTCCAATAATTTCCTTTTGCTCTTCATGATTTGAAATTATTTGCTATTCATCTCTTTAAAAAGTTACTCCTACAAATTCTAAACTGTTCTATCAGTTGCTTTATTTAACACTGATGATTATTATTGGTATGTTAATTCATCAGATCGACTATATTATTTAAAAAGGCCGAGTGGTGGAGAATTTTCAGAAGCAATGCAATTTTCAGTGCAATTATTATTTATTGGCGGTTCATGTAATAAACACTCTGTTTGGAAAAACAGTATTGAAGCAAAACACCCGTCGTGTTTCACCCATATTATACATAACGTACCGAAGATGTAATATCAAGCCGCGAGTAATCAATCAATCTAAATTAAAGGCAAGGAAAGTGAGTAAATTATAGTACAGTATATCTTACCTAAAACGATACATACATAAGAAGCTATTGTCCTTTCCTGTCCATGACACGCAACGGCTACTACAACTTGATGTTTTAATCGTCCGCATTTCTTGAAATGTGTGATTGAAGGAACAGTCGGTCACTTCTTTTTTGGTAAGGATCAGATGTTTCCCCTCGGGGAGGACATTAATCTGAATAGCAGGTGCATGAAATTACGGACGCCGTTCCAGGCGAGGAGAGAGGATGTGGGGGTGTGCAATGTGGAGGGGGAACTATCAAAACCGTCATGTTTGCTCCAAAATCCGGGATTTAGAAATAATCCTGCCGAGGGGGCACATCACACCATGGCAGATGCTGCTGATAAGACCAAGGAGAAAGTGGTAAGTTTCGTGAAACGCCTACGTGTCGAAAGGACTCGATTTAAATTTTGAAACAAAATATTGTTATGACTCGATCAACAATTTCTGTATTTTGAAAATTAATTTAACCATGCAAAAGTTTTCGGTGAAACCCTGTGAACGATATTATAAATACATTGTCGTTTGATAAATAATTTAACAGTACGTAAAAAAAGCCAGAGAAACAATTTTTTACTGCTGTGATGCATGCGTTTGGAGGTTTCATTAAAGTCATCCAGGAAGACACAAGCACAATATTATATTATATCGATTGTTAGCGTAATATTTTGGAATTAATAATATATGAGTTTAAAACAAAATACATCCTGCCTATCATTAAACAGTTTAAGTACCTTTAATGAAATAGTTGATCTGAAAATCGTTAACTGTGTCAGGGATCATCTGATCAATATTTTTATCTTGAATCACGATGATCAGATTTGATTAAATATTATCATTTACAAAAGCGCTATCAAGTGATTATATGTTAAATATACGTAATGAACTAATAATTTCAGTGATTAGCTTATAAAAAGAATCATCACATTTCGTTTCGTTTTGTTGACATAAATTAAGTTTTTGGAAATGGAGCGCTTTTATGTGAACAGTTGTAAAAAATCAACTTACTCGCATACAAAAGCAACATATTCTTTTTTTTTTCTAGATAACAGTAATATGGAGAACTCGTTAAAGAAATCTCGATCGCAATGACGGAATATCGTCACAGAGCAGCGGCTGATGCTTAGAGGTTTCACATTTGAAAATGAGTGCGTTCAAGGAAACATTTACAAATATCTCAGTTTCCGGTTCGGTTTGTACGCTACTGCAGCGTTTTACTTCCGTTTACCTAGGTAATAAAACGAAATCAAAAAAATTATGTTACAAAAGTTTATGGCATTACTTTGTAATGCGATATCGACATCGTTCTATTCGACTTTAAAAACGAAATTAATTTATTCAGTATCAAACATGGAAGAAGTATGGAATATTTTTTTCGTAGAAATGCGTGTCATATCGTGAAATATAAACGCTTAGAAGATTTATCAAAATTATAGCCTTCAAATAATTAAAAAATTCGTATATGAAAATATATATCACAAATTTGCGATTTTGCAATAGGATTATTCCGTTTGCCGCCGAACCAAATAAGGAAGAGCAATCAATTTATGCCAATTATAATAAAAATGATTTAAATAACTAATTTGAATTATCTTTAGCGTTGTGTTAGCATTTTTAATAAAATGATTCCGAGCTCATCACATTTTGTACGACGTAAAGTTTCCATATGGTCCTAATATTAAAATTTACTTATATTCATTTAATTAACGAAGAAAATGTTTATAAATATTATATCAAATTTAAAACATAATAATTTATCACTAAAATTATTAAAAGACACGTCTAATTATAATTTTGAAATTACTTAAGAACGTTTGGATGTAAAAGTTTTCAGTGACGCATTACTGTGGCCCATAATTTTCAAATGTTTTTTCTTTAATTATTCCTGACCAAGATCATAATGAGTCAATATAATTATAACAGTTTAATTTATTCCAAACGTTTATTGAATTTTGTTGTCTAAGAAGATTTCAGAATATGCCATATTCGTCTTCATTTGACAAAATATTAAATTTTTTATGTTAAAACCTTATTTGTAGAATATACAGATACATCTGTAATATAAATTATAACACTTAATTAGTAGAACTAAAAAATATAAGAAAAAAATTAATTACATGTAGAATTATTTTTACACCGACAACTTCATTTTTCGAACAGAATAAAAATGTTTTCGGACTATAGCTACGGGGTCACGAATGGGTTATAGTTCATTAATTTAAATCAGTCTTAATAAAAATTATACTGTTCAAAAAATATAACTAAAATTTTGAACCCTAGGCACTACATTTTTTGAGTCAAGTTGACTCAAATCAGAACCGTACTGAACATAAACTCATAAATGTTTTGTTTGTAATTAAGGTATGCGCTTTAATATTTGTAGCTTTATCAACAGTAGATGCCCATTTGAACTCACAAACTTGCATGCTGTGTGCCCGGGGTAAATGGTAAACAGAATTAATATTTTTCAAATCTGGGAAGACAGAAAACACTAATTATGTTAAAAGATATAAACTCATAAAGCTGAAACTTAGATAATAAACCAGCAAAGTTATTATTTATTATGTAATTCGTAATTGCTTGAAATTATTGTTTATTGAATTTTAATGTATTAATTTATTCGCACATATTCAAATTTTCTTTATATTTTTTAAATATGTATTTTAGAATCCTAATTGAACTTCAATGACATCAACAGGAAATTTTTATATATTATATAAATATTTATAATTACTTGAAAAATTCAGGACGAAATGTGTATTAAATATTTATGAATACTTTCACTTTAACTGTAATCATTAAACTTAGCAATGCCTTATATATATATATATATATATATATATATATATATTGTTACTGTTCATTTTCCAGGATTAAAATTATTAATTTATTTTTTGAGAGCTTACAAAAACAAGTCATCAGTCTCTGAAATTGTTTTAGTATAGTAAGTTAAACTCAGTGTTATTTATAACAAGCTTATGAAAATGACCCACTGTGCGATTGAAAATCGAACGCTTGAACAGTAATGGTTATTTAATATTTAATTAATGTAAAATATATAATTTAAGAAATAAAATAAGAACAGCCAATTTGTCCGACACTACATGTCCATGTTACTAAGCTTATATATGAACATATAATTTTAACATATTCATATTTGCCTGCATTAAAAACAGTAATTTTGTGTAATTGATATTTAAATGAAATTAGTTCAAATCTGTAAATTTGAACCATTTGTTATTGTAAGTTTTACATTTCTAATTGATTATATACATTTTGCTTTTTAAGGGCTATTACCTGATGAAGTTGTAAAATTGTGGACGAAACGTCGTAATATTGTAATTATTGTTTTTTAAAGCTGAATAATATATTTTTGTACCGACAAATTGGTCGTATTACTGTTTATTCATAATGGTTATTGACCAGAAAACGGTCTGATCCTTCCTCGGAGATTTGTTTCGGGCACTTAAACCGCATGGCAGAATACACGTTCATTTGAATTTCTTTGATGCATTCTGAGTGGGAATGCGTGCGCTTAAAGTTGATTAATACGTGGCCACTTGCGTGCGGTCGCAGATATGATATATGGCACGTGCTCCTGTCTCTTGATTTAGACAGCGCGGCTTTTCTTAGACCAGCAGCCCAACACTCCCACGGCTCAAGAGCTTTAATGAGGCTTCATTAGTACGTGAAAAAAGACCCTGCGGGATTCTGCAACATTATGCACGAAAGCCATTTAAACGACGTAATGTTACTAGTTGATATATTTTTATTTGGAACCATTAGGAATAGAGACCTCAGTTTCACAGACATATGTAGCTTATAATTAAATCCTGAACATGAAGTCTACTTTGTGCGATGCGTACAGTGCGCTAGTTGGTCAACATTTCTTTATCTCCTCTCCGCACTATTTTCAGAATGTCAGGAAGGTATTGTTGAGGGTGATACATTAAGATAGACTACAAGGGAATGTTAATTTTGTCGCCATCCATGCAACCCCCCCGTCCCCCCCGTCCAATCCACCCAATCACGCACTATACACCACACATATTGTCACAGAGCTGTATTTCAGTAAACGAGAAGTAGTCTTAAATTATAAAATAATTGGAAAATTTATGCTTATCAGAAAATAGCAAAACGTGGATTTCTTGATGAAAAGGACCTTTGCTACTTTGTCTCGTTCCTCACAGATTTATTCAATTTTTCAAACAAAATTTAGTGGTGAAATCTCATATTGACATGTGACATTTCACGCGTTTTTATACAGACCGCGGCAAATGAGCGATAACGGACCCGCAATAAAATACTGTGAAAGTACGTTGTTTACGCTACATAACCGAAAGGTTACTTTTGATTGATGACGAAACCGCAAAGTTGTGCCACGAGTAAATTTCCGTTGCGTAAAATTAAAAATTCCAGCATCATTATATTTAACGGAAATATAATAGAGCGAAAAAATAATTTTTCATTGACTCTAACTTTTAAAATTAAAATATAACGTTATGAGTATAATAACAGATAAATAATGTGAAAAACACTAGCCTAATAGTCACAGAAGATTGATATTAATTTTAAACCATTACATTTGGTCAACACAACGATTCAATAATACTCTCAACACCTTTGTCAATAATAATCATTTCGGTCGCATTATGTTTACAAACCGCGCGTTAGAAATTTATGGGAATCTAAATTGTCGTATAAACAATTTATATGTACGTAAAACTCTATAATTGATATTTATACAAACTTGTACTAAATTTATCATGTGTGTAAGATTTTGTTCTCTTAAAATGTTTTTAGACAACCGAGTATAATTGAAATTGTATACGTGAGGACGTCCGAAATAGCGTTCTAACGTTGACTTTGTCAAATATAATGTTTTTAATTGAATAATAATTTTTTTCTGACTCGTTGGCTGGTGTGTTTCACATTTTTTAATAGAATTTAGAATATTATAAATGTTAGTAGATGAATAAATAGCCAAATAACATATAAAAATAAATACCACACAACGTTTCTGCAATCCTTGTTGGTATCGTCAGGTGATTCAAAAACGCAAGAGCCGTAATAACGAAAAACCGCGCAAACCAGGTAACGAACTGAAAAACTTTTGGTTTGCGTGATTTTCTGTTCTTACGGCTCTTGCGTTTTTTGAATCACCTGACAATAACAACAATGATTTCAGAAACGTTGTGTGGTATTCATTTAACAGTGTTTTGTTTTTTATTTGCTTACTTATTTATCTATAATAGACTGTAACTTTTATTAGACAAAAAAAATTAAATGCAAAAATTAGTTTTTACCGAATCCTAAAAGAAATTGCAGCATCAATGTTTAATAGAGTTTCTGATTTTCTTGGAACTCAGCAGACTTGAAATTCTGTGCTGTGTTTAATGTGAACCAAGCACGCAAAATGATAATCCTGTATCAGTAGGATGCTATTTCCCTGGGAAATTCACGTAACTGTACTATCGTGATGCATCGCATGACACGGTTTATTCTGTTTTATTCTCTAATAAAACATATTCATTTAAAATATAAACTTTCCTTAGCTAGAGAAATGCTAATTAAAACATTTCTGTCGACGTAAAACTAAAACTTAAATTTCGTGAGTGTGTTGAGATAAATTGTATGGCAAATGAAAATAATATTTGGCCTAAGGAAATATTTTAATTAAATTATCAGATATGTAAATTATAATTAAATCTCTGTGACGTAATATGAGTATAGGTGTACACATTATTTAATTCCAATGATGTTCTTAATAATTTTACAAATTTTACAGATAAATATGGTTAGAATAACTGAAAGCTCCAGATGGACTATTTTAAAATATTAACATTTTAATGTAATTTACATTGAAAAAAAAATTTTATGTGACTGTATTAAAAAAGGGTTTAATCAGCTATAATATTAATAATATAATACATACAGTCCTTTATCGTTTCTATTAAAGAAACATTTGAATTAAAATGAACCGCTCTTTAACTATATGTATATATACACTGACATTTCTATGATAGTTCCTCTATAAAAACTAAACAGAAAATATTTATAAGTGTATATTTTCTTGCTTTATCTCTTCTTTCTCTTTGTGTCACCTTAAATTGTTTTTCCGTAGATTACGAGACATTAATTCCGTATTCAACTAATTTTAATTTGGAAATAATATCATCTGGCAATGAAACATCCAACAACAATACTTTGTCTTATCTTCTGCCAACTACATATTGATTTCATTAGTTCACCGCTCATAGTAGGCCTCAACGTTTGACAGGGGGCAGCGTTCGAATATATATAAATTGATAAGATGTTTGTACTTCACCATTATATTTTCACAGAAAAAGAAGAAGACCGGTTCCACTAAGGAGAAGAAACCAACAGAAGATGTAGCTCCAGTAGCAGCCGCAGCCCCTGAACCTCCAGCAGCAGGCGTCCCTTCAGCTGCCGAAGAACCAAAGTCGGAAGATGCTCCGAAAGCAGAAGTAAAAAAGAAATCTAGCAAGAAAGCCAAAGAACCTGCTGCGTCTGCAGAGGATGCCGCACCACAGGAACCTCTACCAACAGAACCCGCACCCGAAGAACCTCAGGTCGTTTCGGAACCTGCTCCACCTGCGCCGCTGGACATTTCAGATGACCCTCTGGTGCAGCCCGACTACGTGGCTCCAGCAGCTGCCACAAAGAAGGATGTAGACCTCCTCAAGGACCTCGATGAAAACAAGCTCATCGAACTCAAGGAGGTAACCATTGCAATTTGATAACAGAGGCGAAGGGTATTAGAATCCCTGCATAAATTTGAAGCTCCATTTCTCAGTTATATGTCACTTTCAACATATTTAATATTCTCATTTTCTTTCATTATTCAGTCTGAGTTGCCGATAGTTCTCGATAATTCTCATTGTCCAGTATTTTCTAGCATCTAAACTACGATATGCTGAAAGTTAATCCTTGAACATCCCATGCAACTAAAAGTTTTCCTCTCTTTTTAACTTCTCGCCAAAACATATATGACACAACCCTATCTGTACACTGAAATATGTCTTCCTGGAATATCAACCTCAATTTAAATCGAAGAAATCCTAGTCCTTGAGGAATAATTGCTCGATCGAATCAATCGGTGATACCAAAATGATTTGGATTTGAAGCATTTTAACCGCAAACTGTAAAGCGTCGTTGAACTTTATTCTTTTTTTATTTTATTCTTTAGAGTAACAAGCTGAGGGTAGAGGAAGGCAGCCAAGAGTTAACTAGGGTCCCCGGGATGTAGTTTAAGGATCTTACCCGGCATTCGCCTAAAAAATGTGATGCAGGACAAACCCTAGAAAACCTGCATCAGGTAGTTCGGGCAGTAGGTACTTGTCCCACGTCCTTCCGATGACGGGAGAGGGTTTTCTGTTGGGGACGCAGCATCACCTTCTCCATGCCTCGAGTAGTTTAGGAGGCAGTTGGCCGACTGTTCCAAAGGGAACAGAGAACAACTCTTACCGTATGCCCAAGGTCTGCGACCCCAGAACATACAACTCTCAAAACTGGCCGAGGTGCCTCGTCTTGAGGGAACCTTAGTTCAAAAGCAGAGAAAGGAGAAGGCATCCCCAAAGGTAGTCCTTTCCCTTTATGTCACTGAACGAGACAACTAAAGATAGGAGACTGACACACTACTAACGAAAACGAAAACTAGATATCTTAAATTATAAACATAATGCTCAATTTTGTTGATTGTAAAAGAAACAGGCTTCAAGAAGATATACAAAACAGGTTTATCGTTATCGTCGGGGAAGTAAATTATATCTAAATGATAACAGATTCCAAAAATAAAACATAGGATCTCAGAATATGAGAATTCAGGTTCTTGTGGACTACACAGATGTATTGGTATGATTGGATGTGCATTACTTTTTTGTCACTAACGCGTGCGTGACCATTGTTGTCAAATAATAAGGTAATCTCCAAGTAAACTCAATTCAAATTCACTCGTAGTAACTAAGATTTATCGCCCCTTTCTCAATGCAACACGCGACACACTATAACATTTTATATAATATATAGTCACTCTAAGGAAACGTTTATAATATCAAGACAAACATTTCAATCGGAACATAGTCTGAAATACTGGAGTGAATTATTTTATGTATGAAAATTGACTGTTAATATGTTGTTAAATGTATCTTAGTACTATATCCTATTTGCTTGTCGACTACGATTCGCAACTCCCCTGTACAACGCGTTTAAGACACTTTTCGAACCTACTTCTCTATTTGAATGTTAAAAACCTTGTACCTATTTTAAAGGTATACCTGGAAAATACTAAAGGCGAATAAGCAATGTGTTGTGTGTTGTATTCAGGAAGGGGCAGAATTTAATTTTTCTTTATATTAACCAATGAAAATTCTTTCAGTTCATCAATTAAATGGTTTATGTATTTCAAATATTATGTTCTACGTTTTAAGTTCAATTTGTAGTTATCTGCCTATAACATATTTAAAGTTTTGTTATCACAGTTGCATAATTGAAGTATAAATTTAATTTATGGCATTAGAAATTTAGTATATTACAATTAATATTTTAAACAGATAAGTATATTACATACATTGGAAACACCTTGAATGGTTTTCAGTTACTGTATGTATATTTTTTAATTTTTTAAAAACACCAATTTCAATGAGATAAAAATCTATTAAATGTTTTTGTTCTCAGGCATTTGAATTATTTGACTTGAATCAGGATGGTTTTATAGACATAAATGATCTAAAACTCACATTTGTGAGTCTTGGCCAGCTAGACGTAACAGAAGAACATCTCATGCAAATGCTGTCAGAGGTAACTGTGTTTTACATTATATAGATTGAATGTCATTATTTGATTATGTAGGATATTATACATAAAGCTCTTGGGTTTCTTCTGGCGTTAAAGTAAGCTTAAGCCACGGCGTTTCGAGAATTAGTTAACAATGGACATTTATGTTGTTAATGTATCAGGAAATAATGTAGATAATCATTTATTTACTATGAAAGCTTTATTAAATATAAAAAATTAATTTTTATAAGTTAATATATTATTACTACAAACCCTCAATGTATAATTGCTTCCACAATGTTAATATTTTTTACAGGCAATAAATCCCCTTGATTTTGATTCTTTCGTCATCCTTCTGGGATACAAGACTATTGAAATGGATCCTGAAGCCGTATTGCTTGAAGCATTGTCCCGATGGGATTATGACAACTCTGGACTCATATCGGAAGAGAGGTAATATTTCTACAACTGAACAATAGTGTGCTCAGACAATGCATAAGAACTTACACAAGTGTAAATAAAAACTCTGAAATATGTGTGTAACCTCAGGATCATATCAGTTAGCATTTCCAATATTATAATTTTTTTTCTGATTGTAAATAACTCTGTTTAAGTAATGTGAGATATAAAAATATATTGTATATATTTAATTTAATTTATGAATTTATTTTATAAGTTTACAATCAATTATAATTTCAAGTTAAATTAGTTCCTAACACTATTTTCATTTCAGGATAAAGCATGATCTTATGACATGGGGTGACAAATTTACAACACAAGAGGTAAGATTTATAATATTGTGACTGTTAATAAACAATACAGTTGTTAAAGATACATAAATTCTATAGTAATATTATTAATAAAGAAATTTAAATAAAATTGAACTTTAATATTATCACTGTCGTTGAATGAAATTTCGGTACCTCTAACTAAAAGATCGCCAACTTACTTGAATCATTCATAAACATATTTGAGACAAATTTAATGCATCAAAATTCCCTTGTTACATAGGAATTTCATAGATAAAGAAAGCACATATTTTGGATATACGGATATTTGGATACTTATGGTACCTTAAATAATAAGAAATATTAACAAATATCTCCAGAGAAGCGATGATATAAATACAACAAAACATTTTTGGAAACCTTGTTTCTTCCTTCAGATATGAATTGTGCACTTGTTTCGCTCTAGTCTCTTGTGTTTATTTTAGTTTTCATAGAACTTAAGAAAGGATCAAGGTTTCCGGAAACGTTGTTTGGTATTTATATAATCAATTCAATTGTCTGTATTTGACTATTTTTCTTATCATTAATTTTCAAAACAGACGTAATTTTTTCATTTTGTTATGGTAGTTTTATTTTGACATTAAATGGATAAACCTAGTTCTGTGTCAATCTCTTTATATATTTTTACAAAATATCAATTTCAGCATCTGTCGGCTACACATTTATTTGTTTAGAGCATTTAAATAAAATGAAGTTTATTTGGAACTAATAAGCAATTCATTGAATGTAGAATTGAAATTATTGCATTTGGAAAGAAGGAAAATATTGGGCTTATTTGCATTTTATTTTCCCCTAACAAATCTTCCAAGTTTTCAGTTACATTGCAAGAACGTCCCAAACAAATATTATCTTCTTTATATTCCTATAGCTTTTATTTAAATTTAATACGTTCAATAATTTTTATATACTTGTCCCTTATTTCATTCTGTGTGGAAGAGTATATATTATATATCGGTATATATTAAATGTTTCATAAATAAAAGTTATGTGGTTTGTTTAGGTTGAGATGGCTCTAGATGAGGCTCCCATGTGTGTCAAGAAAGGAACCACCATGATAGATTATATCAAGTTCTGCAGCACGTTGAGTGGCTTCCGTAAGAAAACCAAAATGCCAAGCGCTGAAGATTTTATGGGCTAAATTTTGAAGACAAGACCAATTACATTATCATTCAAGGCATATATGCATATTAAACACTCGCAAACATTAATATAAGATCTGGCTGTAGTTCTTAGAGTGTGACATTTTTAATATATAGAAAATTAAACAGAATTTTAATTACATTGACTGTGTTATGTAATTATTTAGATACAAGGAAAAAAAATATAGAAGTTTATTTCAACATTTACTGATAAGAACACACTCATTTGCCATCGAAAATCAAATGTAAAACAAAAACTCCATATCAAATTTAATTAATATATTGTAATATACACAATTAATAATCAAATGGAAGGCGTTAATTGATAAGAGAATTAATAAAATTTATGAACAATATTTATTTATTTTGTGGCAATGAACTAAAACAATTACAAATTTAAAATATTAATTTCTCAGGGTCTTCACTGGGATTGATAATGGACACATAAATTATATTTAAAATCTTACTAACAAACAAATCACATTTACCTAAACAATACGTCGACTAAAAGAAAATAAATTAACTTGACAATTAAAATAGAACGAAATTAAAAAGTAAAGAGATTAACTCTGATTAACAATTTATAAAGGAGAACGAAATCTGACTTCTATCTTTTAATTATGTTTACATAAATTATTATTTTGTATTTTGTTACGCACATCTGTCCAGCTTGTTTCCAGCATTCCCTTTTTAGTTTCGAAAATACACTATTGCGAGATTTTACACTGATCCTAACATTCACAGATTTTTACACTGATTCTAGTCAAAATTGATAGGATGTCAGGAACTCGGATGATCCTCTTTTTTGTCAGCTATCTGTTGACTGCTTAGGAGAATTCTGCTTGGCTTAGGTGAATTCTGTGGTTTGTAGATTTGCTAGTCTTTTACCGCTTTGGACTTAAACTGCAATTTTACTATTTCTGGCTGGCTATGGACGTAAAACTGCTTTTACTTAGCATGTTTCGATGTAATGCTTTCGTGAATGTTTTACTTTGTCTTCAACTCACAACTTTGTCCAATAATAATACAATAAACGACGGCTAGTCTCTGCTCTAGTATCACTTGTTCCGTCCTCCGAAATGTCCCGGCACCAACCAACTCTGTTAAATCCTAGTCACCAACTGAACTATCCTCGTCTCGAGTTTTAGCGCGCATACGCCATTTTTTACCTTCCAACAAAGCAACAGAGCTCGTTCTTTGTTCGATCAGACCGCTATAATGGATTTCTCAAACAATTTAAATTTTATGCTCAAACAATTAATGTCCTAATTAATTGGCATTACAATATTTTTTCAATAATGAGAATGTGTGTGAACTTATTAGCTTGAAGCCTTCACATGTCAGTATAAACAGAAATTAGAGAGATTTTATGGGCATGTTATTTATGGAGAAAGAAGTATATTTGAATTTACAGAAAACTAGTCACAATGTTGGATTTAATTTGAATATGTAGAAGTTGTATGTATGGAAGTTTCCAGATATAGCCCATATTAACATGCAGCATGAAGAGTATAAATGGTATTGGATTTATTATAAATTGTAAGTTGGAAAAGGAGTGCTTATTTGTGATACAGAAAAGTGAGTTAAAGGGAAATTTGGATCAGGATTGATCCAAGAAAACAAACTTTTGGTTCTCCTGTTACATAACTAGTAGAAAACAAAGACAAACATGGAAATATACCTCGCTGGCACCCCGTTCAGACCTACTGTCCTGATTAAGGGGGTTCAAGTCCTTGAAAATTTGGTTTATTATTTTTGCACAGCCTGCCTGCACCAACCGTTGATTTTAAGGTAAGTCAGCTACCCAGTCTCTCTTTCCTATCCAAAGTAGTTCTTTAAAATGACTTTGTCACAAATGAATTATCAAACAGTATCCTTCCATTAAATGAGGCCAATGATTTATTCACTTGCTTTATCAGTTTTCAGTTAATGACTTATTATTAATTAAGAAAAATATATTTCATGCAATTTCTAAAAAAACCAATGATATATTGAATTTTGTAGCGAAAGGGACAAAAATTCGTGAAATTGTGAATTATTACTAGCTGTCAACATAAACAAAGCTGAAAATATGGCATTGATATATTTTTTAAAATTTCTTAGACAATGAAAATAGACATCAGTGTGTAGAGTGAGAAATGGGTTTATCAGTAATGGAAGATTTTGTTAGAGAATAATTTATCTAAAGGAAGCGAAAAATTATTCCAGTCAAAGACACTGCAATTATACGTGAAGTCGATTAATCGGAACTAATTCTTACTAAAACCTGGAGCAAAGATGTGGAACCAGGGGAAATTTTTTAAGGAATATCGGAATTAGGCTCGGGCTATATCACGATTAATCGTAATTGAAGAAACCAATAAAGAACAATGGAGTACATTGGAGAATAAAGAGAATATAGGAGCAAAATTAATTCTAGATGTTTCAAGTAGAGCAGTGTTTTCCACCCTTTTTCTTACCATGCCCCATCTAATTCATAAAAATACCCCCGTATGTAATATATACATATTTTTTTATATTCATTAATTGAATTATTCCCTAAAGTAGCCTAACTACAGTTTATTTGTCATGGTTCATCTCTAATAATAATTCAAAACTTACCAAACGCATATTTAAAATTAAGATATCAACAATATTTCCTGTCGTACAGATTAAATCACAGGTTGCAATTTTTAAACTATAGTCGAGTTTAGTTTCAAATTGCCTCCTTGATCAATCAAATTGCCCCCACGTGAGCCCCACGTTGGGGAACACCGAAATAGAGTGGTAACAATGTTAAATGTAAGGCAGATTTAAATATAAATATCATTTAAAGAAAATGTAAACAATTAAAAAGTATATATTAATCTCAAATACAGACATTGAAAAATAGTCTGAATATTGAAAGAGTAGAATTATTAAAGTTAGAAAACTAATGGGGTGGAGCTGTTGTGAGAAATAATTTGAGGTGGGAATATCACCATTGTTAAAACATACATTGAGGGAGCTTATGAAATTGGCCGAGTATCAAAGTAATTTATAGATGACATTTTATCAATGATTTGAATACAATAAAAAAAATTGAAAATGCATATTTTAATATGTTAATTCAATATTACGACCAGTAAGTAAGTAGAAAAAATAAAATTTTTTCATGTCTAAATACCACATCCATCGGAAAAAAAAAATTAGGTGTACCTGAACATTTCGAATCAAACAATATTTCATAATAGATTTTAGTGGTGGAAACAGAAAGTATTCCAGCTTTATTCATCATGTTTAGTACTTAATATTTTCCATACAGTTTTCCAATAGGTATGTTTGTACATATTTTAATATATTAATATTTGCAAGGCAGTGCTACTTGTAACAAGGACGTCCATTGCAGAGTGCGTAGCTACCATCATAGCTGCAGGTGCAGATGTAACCCTGACTTTCAAATGTTGAGCAGGGTTTGCAGAACTTCGGATCTGAAAAGGTCAAACATGTTAATCGATCAGAGCTGATACAGTGTGTCTATAGAGGATATAGGTAGGTAAATTAATTTTTTCCAGTATTTTTGTTTATTTTAATTTTTACTGTACGGTTCGTTTAACTAAATCTAGATGTACATAAATAGTTACGTATTTTATTAATGTACATAACATTTCAGTACAAAGGGTTTATCCAACCACGCATAAAATCCTTTTTTCCCTAAAATTATATGATATTAGTTGCTTGCGGAAAAAAAATATAAGTATGTGCAATAGCGCTTGGTGGTGTTTCTACTTGTCTGAACAAACCACAAGTAGGAATTTCTGTATAAATGGGAACATAGGTTCACAAATAGGAATATCTGTAGTAATAGCTGTGCTGCTATGGATTCATGGAGCTTGTCCCCGCCTTGATCATTGGATTAGGGAAGTCCTAATTAACGATTACGTTTTTTTTCTATTTATTTTATTTAAAAAATTTAATTAATATCAATTTTTGCATCGTAACGAGAAAAATAATACCATACAATCAACAATTTACTGACATGGAGCATAAAATATCAGCAATGTTTGGTGAAAACTCAAGTTTTTCGTTATATTGTAGATTGTGCGGTCTCATTTTTCTTGTATTATGTAAAAGAGATGTATATATTAAATATTATAAAATAAAATGTCCAATATAAATACATCGTAGTTGGATCGTCAGAAGTCACTGGGAGAGTAATGATGCCCTTCTTCAGTCTACTCCATAGCTGATAACTCCGTCCTAGTGATTTCTCACAATACTAGAAGTAATTTTTAAATCTTTTCTTGAAGTTAAGTATACCTGGTTTGGGGAGCAAGGCAAACGGGTGTGGATTTAAATAGTATAAATAGTGGACGTTTGAATTTTCAGGAAATAAATTAAATTGCGATAGAAATATTATTCCAAAATCTTCCAGAAGAATGTAAAGAAATACGCAAAAGTGGAAAAACTTCAGGCAATAAGTATACATTTTGCAATGAAATTGATGACGCCGTTTGATGAACTCACATGTCTCGTTTTCGTCACACAGTTTGAGGGTGCACTGTGCAGAAGTTCCATTGTAGTTACAAGTGCAGTTGTTGCACTCGTCCGCGTACAGTGCGCAAGGTTCGCATATTTTCTTCGAGTTCCCTGGAACACAAATTATATTATAAAATTTGGGCAGTTTTTGTTTAGTTGACTTTTCATCTACTACACCTATTTCTTTAGGAACCATTCAGTTCGGAGTGTGAATTATAACAACAGTTATATTTATCTGATTTCAATGCAATCTTAAATTATTAACCAGCCAACTTGCTATAAATATTTTAATAAAACAAAAATTAGCGCATGTAAAAAATTAAAATGGGCACATTTGAATAAACTGAAAATTAGCTCTACGTCTCGTTACTTTGTTTTTGAACGTCTTCCTTCGTAAATATAAAAAATTTAGTAAGCAGATTTTTACAAGTCTGAATATAATTTATATTGTAATTTGAATAAATAATTAATAGTTTGAGGATAAAAATTATTCCACAAAACTTTCATTATTTATTCATATTACAATAAATAAAATATATTCAGACTTGTAAAAATCTACTTAACAAAATTTTTACATTTGCACCTTAAAAGGTTCTAAAACAAAGGAACGATACGTAGTACTTATTTCCATTTTAATAAAAGAATGTGCTAATGTTCATTTTATAAAAATGTGATAATTATTCTATTAAAATATTTGTGACAAGTTGGCTAGGTTATTCATTTAAAATTCTATTAATAATTTTTGCAGCAGTAGGTACGTATATATGTATAAAAATATAAGTATGTTCCGTATACCCTTTTAAACACACGGAACAATACGAGCAAACTTGATGCATACGACTAGAAACCCTAAGGGCGACAGTCACTAAATAGGTTCGAAACATAATGATATATTATATTAATCACATTTTTAATTAACATACCTGTTTTGACTATTTGATCACGATATTTATTTATTGTGTTATTATAGTCCGATTAATATCATTATTAAAGCCGGAAATATTTGTTTAAAAAAATAAACTTACCTCCGCAACCTTGAAGTACTACTAATGAGTAAAGTGACGATAGGATAACAACCACAAAAAATTCCTTCATTCTTCTTTATTTTGAGCGTAACCTCAATTATTTGTTGCCTTTATACTATATATTATCTCTAAGGTTTTTCCCTTGACGTGACACAAAATCATGTTTCCAAAATTTATACGAAATATGTTATTGTGTGTATAAGTTGAAGGAAAATAAGATAACTCTTAACTATCCTAAACGGAACTAACTTCAAGTTTGTTAGCTAGATTATGTGCAAATTATTTTGTATTTACATAATTCCGAAGCAAAATACCACTTAGCAAAAATGTTTCGTCACGTACAGTGATAGTACTTAAGATATTTACAAGTCTTCAATTTATAAAACAGCTTATTTTTATGGCGTGACAATTATGTAATGTATTGCAACTACTCCTTTGAAAAATCAAGCAAAAATATTAATTTTTATACGGATGAGACAATAATTTGGTGTAGTTACGCATATACAAGTCTTACGCTCCAGAAAACTAATTTTTAGTTATTATGATCAAATTATTCAATAAATACGAAAAGATTGTCATTTTCCAATACTGATATTAAAACCAGGTAAAGCCGCCGAAGTAGTTACGTACTACGGTCCAATCAGTTTATTGCCTAAAATTACCAAATTATTAAAGAAAATTCTACTTAAAATATCATACGACATTGATTCACTAGAGAACTGGATACCGAATCACCAATTTGGATTCAGGAAGTATCACTCCACCATACAACAGTGCCAGCGACTAATTACTTAATATTATTTCCATAGCCCTTGAAAACAAGGCCTACTGTCAAACAGTTTCTATAGATATACGACAGGCCTGTGACAAGTTTTGGCACGAGGGTCTCTTATGCAAGATTAAGTCATCTCTATCAACTGAAATTTATCGTCTTATCAAGTCCTACTTGTCTGACACAGTTTTCCAGACATGGACAATGCTACTATTTAAGAAGAATACTTTCAGTGTACCCCAGGGAAGTGTGCTTGGTCCTCTATTATACATATCCACAACAGCTGACACGTATATAGGAACTTTTGCTGATGACAGTGACCTACCACAGAATACTGATCAATGGCATCCACCAACATTCAAACCCATTTATCCCTCATAGAACTATGGCTGAATAAGCCAACGAGACGAAAGGTAATCAAGCCAGTTTTACACTAAATCTCTCGGAATACCATCAGTGCCATTCTATCAGACAATCATTTGGACACGAAACTGAGTTGGAAACAACACATACTCAAGAAGATGAAGGTATCCGACATACGGCTGAAGACAAATCCTGTTAATCGCTTGAGAACAAAATTATTCAAAATCAAAGTGATGATAAAGTTAATTTGACCGAATGGCATTGAACTTTTGGGCTGCTCTTGCAAATCTAATGTCAAGATCATACAAAGTTTTCAGTGTAAATCCCTCAGAATGCTTACTAATGTACCATGAAATGTTAGTATATTTAACACTACATACGGATCTCAAAATGGCAACTATTTGAGAGGAATGTTGTATAAGTCGAGTGTGCTAATAACTTCCTGCGACTCCGCGTACAACCAAATGATCTAACGTCTGCCCTGTAGCATCCCCATCCCTACACAAAACTATAAATGAAGAAAAGGCCAAATAAAATAAAAGGACTTTAACTCCACTATGCGGGCGGGATAAAATAATTGGATGGATTCTCCTTCACGTTATGTATTTTCATAAAATTAGCTCATAGAACTTGCTGATATAGTTCTGATTGAAAATATGCTAATATATATATATATATATATATATATATATATATATATAATACTAATACTTAAATGTCATTTACGAACTCGGAATGTGAAGTACAAAATTTTCCCAATGTTATTTCGTTGCGTTTTAAAATAATTTTTGATATAACGAAATATAATTATAAATTTTCTTAAGCAACGGCTTCCTAGGAAACTGGCGAACATTTTATTAAACAAAACAGTGCAAAAGTAATTGGGACTAGCGAAAATGTCCTGATTTTGTTAGAAATAAAAAAAGAACCTTTAATGTACAGAACGAAGACTATAGAAAAAAAGAGAATAATTTGCTATCAACCTATAGTGGAAATAATGCGAAATTATCCATTTAGTTGTTTTTTCTGGTTTAAAGATGAAATTACAAAAATGTATGATTCATTGTTCACAAACCTTTAAATATTGCAGGAAAATTTCAGAAGAAAGTGACACAAAATGTGTTTATCATTTCTATACGTACTAGGAAAAAAGTTTCTAATGGATTATTAATAATAAATATTATTGTTTAGTATATTAAAGTATAAAAATTGTTTGTTATATTAAAAAAAATACTGCGGATGCTTCGCATCACCAAATGATAACTAAGGTGAGCGCCACGAACGAAGGCGGAGGTAGCTGCTGCCAAGGACAGAAAACTGGCCCGCGTTCGTTGATGGCGTTAACTATAACGTTCGAAACTTGCATGCTACTGCGTTGCTTCCCTCCGTGAACGGTCGTTTTATTACATCACTTTCCTAGGAAACGTCGCTTCACTTAATACGGCATACAAACGACTATGAAACGGATTTTTTTTCCCCCGGTGATCAAGAACTTACCTTTACAAATTTTAATTGTAGTGGAATACTTAGAGATTTTATTTATCCTTTCATCCGATTCTTTCGAAGATTCCTCTGAAAGTCAATGAATTTTCAATTCAATGTAACAAAAGTTTCGTCCATAAAAGTATGAATTTAATTTCTTATTTCAAATTTTTTTATTAAATCAGTAATAAGCTGTTTACGAGATCTCACACTTTTAAGCCTATGTTTGTTAATTTATGAATGAATACATTAAATGGTTAAATGTATGCAAGTGCAAGTAACTGGTTTTATGTGTAACAATATGGAGTAATAATTATATAAATAACAAAAAGCCATAAATTTGAATCATAAATATGACTTACCTGAACATATATTTAATTGAAACATAGTCCCAATATTACATAAAATTACTAAAATGGATGTAAAATTATTAGAAGTTGTTAGTTGACGTATGTATTTAAATAAAATTTTATAAGTCACAATATCAACTTAGGTCCTTTATTGAATGATTCGTCTTCTATAAAACAAACTATTGAATTTTTTTTTCGATTTCTGTCACCTGTTAAAATATAAATATAATGTCTTTTATCTACTTGCTGAGAACGAGAAAAAGCAATTAAGCTGAAAATATAAACATTGAATGTCAATATTATGGACAAAAATATAAATTTGAAATTTTATGTTTGATTGAAGTGGTTTCACGGTCGATCATTAAGTGGCTCCTAGACGTTCAATATTATCGTCAATATATTACACGATAATATTGACCTTCTGTAGATCATATTGAAATATTGAACCATATATCGAGTCAATCAAGCAGAATTAGACATTTACTGCACAATATAATAAATATTGTATCTCATGTGGGTGATATTGCGCAATATTGGTTCAGTTGTTTCCACAACTATGTGCAATATTATGTATGATAATATTTAGATTTATTATTCTCTTCATTAGTCCTCGGTCGAGGAAATAAGATACGTCATAATATAATATTAAAAGAAAAGAATAAAATATTACAATTACGAAGTTTAAAAAACAAATATATGTACTTTACAAAAAAATATATACGTTTAACACAACGTTAAGGTTATACTAATATAAAAGTACTTCATCGTCTATGGTCATCATTAGGTTAAGTTACCATTTCGAGATAAGATATATACAAGCAAGTAAGTGTCATAATAATTATCATTTTGACCTTCTATTTCCGAGGAAAAACTGCCCACCATTTAGTAATTCTATAATTTCACAGCAGAGATATCCAAGTTTTTACAAGATAATTACCTTTCATAAAATTGAAAATTATAAGGTTACACATTCACTGAGATATGCACAACAGCTTTAGTAATTTGTCTTATCAATAAAAGAATATAAATACTTTTGTGCGAATTTTCTTAGTGAATGAAAAATATTATAAAATTATTTTTTATTATTTTCTCTGGTTTTTTTCTTATAAATTAATTCACAATAGCATTGTAGAAAATATAACTGGCATGGAAGCCGGAGAATTCATTTTAAATTCTGTTCTTTTTTCGTCTTAATTTCCATTTCCAGTCTTTTCGGTTGGGGTTTAAATCAAGGATCTTCTCATTTGTCTGTCACTCCACCATTCTTTTCCTTCATTCAATATTTCTTCTACTTTTCCTCTCCTCTTCTCTACGCTTTACTTACCTGAATCCAACCATCACTTTCTAAACCTTTCCCGTGGTCCTACTTTGTCAGCAAATATTGTATCATATTAAATATATTTTGGAACTTGGTAATTGAAAATATTGGCACTCTATCAAATTAATAGAAAAAATTCAAAATAATTGTATACATTTTTCCAAAAATAATTAATTGGTTAAGTTTCAAATTTTTCACCTTATAATACACCTGATGCAGTAACAAATTAAATAAAACCGTAATATTTTTCTTTTTGTATTGATTTCAATGTCAATGGAGCTATCAAAGTGAATATTTGCTATTAAACTTTATCTGACTTATTGGAAATTATATTTATGTATTATTATTATTATTTTGACGTGAATGTTCAACGTGACAAAGTAAACAAGTTACATGGAATGATAATGGAGAAATGGGCGAATACCACTTACAAAATATTTATAAATATATATCTGAAATGGGCATTTATTCGGTCACAAAAATTTACAATCTTGTTCTGTGCTCCATGACGAATTGTCAACAGTCCGTCGTCATTCCAAGTCGGAAACTCAGATGGAAGTCTGGCTTTCGCACGGCATTCGTCCCATTTAGGCTGCAGTGCTTTAGTGAAAACAACAGATTATTAAACGCACGTCAATTCAGAAGGATAAAATTTATTACATATGCGTATAATTTAACATACGAACACATTAAGCAATGAGCACACTTAATTTGTCATAAACACATCACAAGGGAAAGCATCGGTAAAATTGCAGCATTATGACTACGGCAAAATAGCAGATCCGTAACCGTATGTTATCACTTTTAATTAACAGGAAGAATAATGGAAAATAAATAATATCATCCACTAAATAAATTTATTTTTATGTTTTAAAATGTGTGCTATTTCAAACGTATCCTAATAGTTTTTTTAATGTCTGTAAATTATATATTACATATAATATCCTGCATGGCAGTAAAATAGTTGGAATGTTTTTAAATATGGTTTTATATTGTCTGGTATAATTTGCTAGGTGAAACTGTGGGGCAGGTGACTTTATAAAATGATGTGCTACATCACACCAAGCAACAAAAACAATTTCTTCGAGGATATCAACGTAAATGACTAATAATACAACACTTTGCTACAAACGACTCAACCCGTATTGTAAAATTTCTAATTCCGTTTTCATAATATACAATAATTTCCCATTTTTAAAAGTAGAAAAATTTTAGAACCAAGTTGACATAAATTTGTAACACGAAAGTATTTTTCTTTCATACATATTTTAAATAACGTAAATTTGAGGAATATTCCGTATTGTATGTGATATGCTGAAGTAAACACAGGAAGGACGCCGTTTGCGTAGCTTTACGGGGAGCACAGAGGGGGGGTAAACGGAATGCTGCGCATGCACATTTCTATTACAGACCGAAACTATGTGCTCAGCACAGACATAGCTAGTCTTTTAAATTGAAGCAGGAATTCACATATTTAAACACAATTATTATAATATTAAAATTAAGGGAAGAAATACGTCTTGAATTTTTAGTATGATGTAGCACACATGCACGAGTGGCCACTATTGTGGAGTAAAGTCGAGTCAGGAAAATTGTATCAGTAGTACTTATCAGAATGTACGTCAATTGAAAAATAGAATAAAATGGAATACAGAAATCGTACGAAAATAAAGAAAAAAATTCGTCAAGTTTCATAGTATCGAACATGAGAGATTTGAAGCCAGTAATACTCGTAGAATAACTTTCACCGTAACAGTTTGTCTCTGTCTCTGCCGTTCTCTACATTTTAACCTTCAAATTTAAACAAACAGAAAATGGGGAAAAACATGAATAAAATTACAAAAACAAGGCGAGGCTATGAATTTTTAATCCTATTGTCTGTAGAAAACAGAATACTCTTAGATATGACTTCAATATGCATGACGAATATTATGACGATAGTTTTATAGTGTGCGGCCTGATGTTGTATTGGTCAACCTCACCACCTCGCTTCAATGAGGTGTCGGGTTCGAATTCCACCATGGACATGTATGTTTGTGCTTGTCATGGTCATGAAAACTGGGGTTAAGACTAAAGGAGAATCGATAAACTGACCACTCCTAAATCCAGAATGTGTCATGTAAGCTGACAGTCTGGCTGTCGTTCCAGTAGGCCGAGGCTTATTACCTGAACATTGTAACAACGCAAAGGATAGTTATCTACCAGTTATATTCATTTTACTTCATAAATTTATATTGAAAAGTCAATAGGCCAGCGTTATTTGAATTATGAATTGAGAACGTTAAACACTTATAATTGCAAAACGAAATTTTAGTTAATGCGTCAAGGCTTACCACTGCAACTTTGCAATAAATCATTAGCAAAGTATATGAAGACACAGTAAAACAGAAACGTGAACCGCATTACTGTCTCTCAACAACTGGCATACGTTATTGTACCAAGCAATTTTGCGATAAGTTTGCCAAACAATTGTGTAGATAATAGACGCTAATGCCTTTTGGAAGGTCGCTTAAAGTGAAGGGCAGATTCAGGTTGGCGACAGGACGACTTTAGTAATATATCACGTTTTTTGGAAAAAGGAAACTAAATTAAAAAATTCTATATTCATACCGTAAATGTTTTAAAATCGCCTCCATACGTCATTTCCGCTCAATACTGCACAAATTATAAACAACTATATATTTTTTATTTAATACTTGTTACATTTTATAGACAAATAGTGGAATAGGGAAAAACTACCAACAATATTTCATGTTTGTTCATAATTCTTGATTTATTTCACACGCTTTTAATTTTACAGATCATTACAAGGTAATCCATCGCACAGAGCGTATGATCCATCAGAACTGCACTCGCAGGTGTAATTGCCGCTGTTGTAGGTACTGCCTGCTGTGCAAAAAGGAGGGTCTGAAACAATAACAATGGCATATAGTCGCCGAACTCATGAGGAATATGACAGGTAAAAAATTCTAATTTCATATAACAAAAATTGTTCAGAATAAATTGATTCATGGGAACATCAACTTACAGAGTAACTTCATAAGCACGTATCACACGATATATATATATATATATATATATATATATATATATATATATATACAATAATCAAACAATCAGTAAAGAAATCAAAGCAAAAGAAAGAATAGAAAGCGGGTCGGCACGTGGGATGAGCAACCGGTTCTCCTTAATAACAAGGCTAACGCGTCCGAAAATTTGAAGACAATTCCCTCTGTCCTGAATGAAGACGCTGACCTACAATTTAATGTAATCCACCATATTTCTCTCTTTCCTTTCGATACAAATTATTTTAATTACCTTGACATTGTAACATTTAAATATATATGAGGAAGGTTGATCGAAAAGAAAATTAATTTAGATGTTTGATCAACCAAACTATTTATTTAATTATAAAACACTAAATATGACATCATTATAATAGTTCACGAATATAGGAAATTATTATTTATTAATAGGCGCTGCAACGTTCCTTTTGAACGTTTTGGCCTGCTCCGTAATTGCCTTCCATTTTCGTCTGTCAATAATTTCCCAGGGCCAATTCTTAACTCCTAGTTTTTTTTATGTCCCTTAGCATTTCGTTCTTCCATCTTATTTTTTGTCTTTCCTTCTTTTCGTTGCGGTTGGATTCCAGTTGTATATCTTCTTTGGTAACCTTTCATCTTGCATCCGGGATAAATGGCCAAACCAACCCCACCGATGCGGTTGATTATATTTTTTGATTTTATAAGGTCTTCGATTTCATTATTATACCTTATTTCCAAAAAATTTCTGCTTTCTTAACTTGTCCCTATATTCTTCTCATTATCTTTATTTCAAAGACATTTAAGCTTCGTATGACATTTTATTTCAGTATCCACGTTACTATAGGTCATATTGTAACTTTATATAATCGGGAAAATTACTTATATATGTATACTTATAAATATATATATATATATATATATATATATATATATATATCTGTGTGTGTGTATGTATATATATATATATATATATATATAAGTATATTTGATAAGCACATAAACCCACAATCATCATGAAATAATGCACACAGATTATTTGATTCTGACTAACAAACGATGTTTCGAAATTAGACACTAAAATGTGTTATTAATAAAATATCCTAAATGGTTGAGATTAGTGTTTAATCGTATAAGAGTTTCCTAAACTGATTGGGTAGGGCAAGATTAGATCCAACCGAAATTATAGTTTGATAGAATTGTGTAGAACTTTCTAGACAGTTCTTTGGTATATGAAATCGAAACGTCTAATTTAATAGAATAAGGGGAGTGTGAAATGGATTTCCCTTTCCAATTTAAGAGAAAGCAGTTTACAGTTTGATGACGATCTGCAAACTAGAAAGTATTGTGAGGTGTACTTAATATTTCTGTGTTTCTTTGATAGACAATCCTATGCTGTTTGATAAAATGTGGATTCATTTCTCCTGAAGTTGAAACTGAATTTATTACTTATAATCAGTTTGAATAATCCTTAATATTACCTTTTTTTCTAAAAAAAAAAAATAGAAACATTGAATTTTTAATAGACATTACTTAAGAATCTATATAGTGCCCTTATATTTAAATATATGTAAAAAAAATTATTTTTACCGAGTATGTTAAATTAAATTCTTTCCCAGTCTAATGAAAGATTGTTATAAATAAATAACCGGGTAATGCCGGCCAGTCTGTAATTGGACAGGAAAATACGGACATAATTATGCTACAAGCATATGAAACAATAACATACGACTAACCTCGAAATTCTCGAACATAGAATTATGAAATTTAGGTTGAAATAATACGTTAGGATCCAAAGAAATAAATTTAAATATTAGGGAACATTAAAAGACGGTCTCATTTTAAAGTCACAAAGTCGTTTTAAACTTTTGTGATGAACTTGGTTATAATTCAATAGTACTAGGCGACAGAGAAATGTAAGAATACAATTCTAAATGCCATTTCTTGTAATGTAATTTTTTTACACAATTATAATTCTACGGCTTATGATTCAGTTTCAACTCTTTTAAAATACTGGTATAGTAATCAATGATAAGTTGTCCGGATGATTCGATGAAATTCTGCGCTCGGATGCACTAATTGCATTCAGCACGTCAGATTTAATATAATTACTATTTGAATACTGAGAGGCTTTACAAAGCAGTGCTTACATGTCGCATTTACGGGGCAACCAATCAGAGTGCACGTTGCAGCGGTACCGTCGGTATTACAGGAACAGCCATTACACTCTATCTTGAAAACTGAACAGGGGACGCATTGCTTAGGCGGTTTTCCTGAAAAAAAACAAGCGAAATATTATTATTATTAAGGATATATGATTATTTTAGTGACAAAAAATACATACGGCCTCAGAAAACCATTAGTGTATTGAAGAAAGGAACGACTAAATTAATGATACTTACATTGATGAACTTCAAGCTTGAATATCTGTTAACTGACTCAGATTTTCTGAGATCCAAGAATATCAGGAGGGCTTACATTAATTTATTACGATTCTTTTCATGAAGAAGCAAAAATAGCGGACAAGTGACTTGACTTTTCCGTTCAACTTTCGTATATACAATTGATGAAACAGTGAATTTGCAATTTATTGAATCTGAGTTTTAAAGACGCTTTACGAATTTTAATCTTGTCTCAATAATCGTTTTAATTTTTCTCAAAGTGCTTATGATGACAGTGGTTAACTGGAAACCATACTCTCAAAGTGCAAAAATGATTTCACATATTACCACCCTAACGATCTGCTAAAAATGATTTATTACAACCTAATGGAAAGCTCTATTTAGAAATATCGTTATTGACCTAATATGGCAATTACGAAAAAACAAAAGTAGTATTAAAACCGTTCCATGTAAATAAAATTTGACGAATAAAACAAATTGTGAATCAGATGGACAATTATGTCCATAACCCTTATTGGTATGAGTTTACGTACATACGAGTTTAAATCCGTCTTTGCTCAAATCGAGATACTTACCAGAACTAGGCTGTAAAAATACAAGGGTGAAAACCACGGTTAAGGCATATAATACCACAAAAGACTTCATGCTGCTATTCCTTGCGATTGTGTTCTCACTTTGAGGTTTCGTCTTTATCACGGCTTCTTTTCCTAAAATTTTTCGTAACGCCATAGGACAAGAGCGTCACTGGGTTCCACCACTTTGCGATAATATGCAAATTTGGTCATTTTGTAGATAAAGGGTAAAAGTGGTAGTGACGATATTGAGCTCAGGATGTGAGCTAAAAATTAATTTGGCTGGATTATTTTGTATTTAGAATGACGGATAGAAAAAAATGGAACACATCATTAAACGAGTTATTCGCTTTTCAACTCAAAATTTTTTGGGTATCGCATAGAGACACCAGAACTATTCTGTAAAAATATAAGGGTGTAAGTCACTGTTAGAATATATAACACCACCAATGACTTCATTCTAATTTCCCTTGCGGATGAAGGAACAGTAAAACAACATACTTGTATTTAAAAGAGAAAAATGTTGAATATTTATAACCAAATTGCTGATGAATTTGTGTTTTTGTTATGGAATTGAAAATGTGGATATCAAAAGATATGAGTAACATAAAACACAACAGTCTATTGTCGTGTAAAATTGTATTATGAAAATTCACAGCTAAGGGTAACGTTCAAATCAAAAACAGAACGCAATCAACGAGTAAAGAGTAAATATTCGTCTCTAATTTATTTTATTTCAGACGGAAATTCCTTAAGGTTTAGATCTAAACTTTCACGCATTTTCACGGATTCACGGTTATTCCGATCTAATTTAGCACTTACGTCTGAGAACAATTTCATAATACCTAACTTACTTATCTGATCTATTTTTAAAATGTACAGTTCCCGAATATGTTTCAGAATTATGTTCACAATGCGATTCTTGCGAGGACGAATCGCTTACGGGAACTGAATTTCCTAACGCAACACATTCATTGTTTGGACGAAAGACCGTTTCTTCCGCCATGTTTACTTCATTCGCTGATTCAGTAAAGGTTTCAATAATCACAATTTTTCCGGAACGAAGCAGCATACATGTCTACTTTGAAGATAATTAATAATTTTACGGCCCTCTTAACAAAATATCTAACTTGAAGAATTTTTATAATTAGGAAATCAAAATACCGCGTCAATACCTTTTCACAAATTCACCAGTGGTAACATACATGCACAATATTAAAAAAAAACACATGTAAACAAACGAAAATAATTTATATCTCTAATACGTATAATCGTTGCGGCGCCAAAATGTGATGACTAGCTTGTCTGGATAATAGCCAAAAACGGTTTTACAAACGGCCTATTAACATAAAAATAAACATACATGAAGCTAAGAACATTCTAAGACACACAAAAAAATTATATTTACACGGGAATTATTTTAATATCGCATTCATACTGACGGTATTATCTGTTGTAAATTTCTTACTTGCAGTCTGGAAGTTATTTTGATCGATAGACCAGAGTTTGCGAATAAGGTGGAAAAAGTTTCGAATTCCTGTCAGCGTCTGTTTATGAACATATTAAAAATAAGAAATAATTGTTAGTAATCGGCGATGAAGATGAAGAGTCGTCTTGCGATAGTAGAAGTGTGAGGTCACCAGAGTCAAAGGTGTAGTGCAAATCAACATGAAATTTGAAGGTAAGAAATAATAGCGCGGGTTTAAAGAATGAAATAGATGTATTGTAGAGTGGGTTATATTTGAAAATGGTTTATTAAGGAGAGCTACAGGATTTGTTCGTGCAGCCGCTGCCAACCTAGCAAACTCACAAACGTACCAAAATTCTAAGGCAGTACCTGCTGATAAATAAATATTTTCTTGATTTTTATGATAACTCAAGTACAATTCGTTTAATTATATCTTGTCTATTTTCACTTTTTGTTTTCTTCAACCATTCCTAATTTTCATGTACATTGCAGTTATTTTAAATGAATGGGATTAATCTGCACTGATAGTTACATCATAGCTTAACGCATGCGAAGCCATTTTATTTAATACTAATTAAACTTTATAGACAAATGGTGTATAAGAGAAACTAAAAACGCTAACAAGAATTCAGGTTTGTTCATAATTCTTGTTTTATTTTACACACTTTTAATTTATGTCATCATTACAAGGTAATCCACCGCACAGAGCGTACGATCCATCAGAACTGCACGTACAGGTGTAATTGCCGCTGTTGTAGGTACTGCCTGCTGTGCAATAAGGAAGGTCTGAAACAAGAACACTGGGTTATAGTCGCTGAACACATAACGAATGTGACAGGTGAAAATTATAGTTCCATATAACCCAAATTGTTCAGAATATAATATATATATATATAAAATATTAAAACAATTGGAACAGAAATCAAAGCAAAAGAAAGAAACGAAAGTAGACCGGCACGTGGAATGAACCATCGGTTGTCCTGAAGAACGAGGCTACGCGTCCGAAAATTTGAAGACAATTCCCTCTGTCCTGAATGACGACGCAGAACATACAATTTCAGATAATCCACCATCTTTCTCTCTTTTCTATCAATACAAACTTATTTCATTATTTTGACATTGTCACATCAGTACTTTATAAATATATATATGAGTAAGTTGTTCGATAAGTAAATTAATTTTGATCAACCAAATTGTGTATTTAATAATGGAACACTAAATGTGACTTTATTATAATAGTTCACCAATATTGATAATTCCTTTTATATATATCTATATATATATATAAGTATATTTGAATAAGCACATTATCCCACCACTGCCATGAAACAATGCACACATATTCTTTGATGCTGCCTAACCAACGATGTTTCGAAATTAGACACTAAAATGTGTTATTAAGAAAATTTCCTGAATGGTTGAGATTAATCCATCGTTTAAGAGATTACTAAATTGATTAGGTACGCGCTCGATGATATCTAAGCGGAATTATAGTCAATAGAATTGTGTAGAACATTCTCGACAGTTCTTTGGTAATTAGGATCTTGGTGTATAAAATCGAAGAGGTTATTTTAAAGGAATAAGGGGACGGTGAAATTAATTTCCCTTTCGACTTAATTTAAGAGAAAGCAGTTTTCAGTTAAACAGGCGCTATTGATGACGATCAAAAAGTAAAATGAACGTTCTAGAAAGTACTGTAAGGTAGATTTGATAATACTTTGCTTCTCTTATAGACAACCCTCTGCTGTTTGATCAATTGTGGATTATTTTCTCCAGAAGTTGAAACTCAATGATTTATTTGCAATCAGTTTGGATGTTACGTAATATTACTATTTTAAATAATATATAGTTACTGTGAATTTTTCATAGACATTAATAACTTATTTAGTCCTCTTATATTTAAATATATGTAAATAAAATTATTCCTATTTTACCATATATATTGAATTAATTTATTTTCTAGTTTAATGAAAGATTGGTATAAATAAATATTCGGGGAATGCCGATCAGTTAGTAATTAGAGACGAAAATAGGGATATAATTATGCTACAAGCAATATGAAAAAATAACATACGACTAACCATGAAATTCTCGTACATATAATTATGAAAATTAGGTTGACATAATACGTTAGGATCCAAAGAAATAAATTTAAATATTAGGGAACATTAAAAGACGGTCCCATTTTAAAGGCACATTAAGTCGATTTAAACCTTTGTAATTAACTCGGACACAATTTATTAGTACTAGGCGACAGAGAAATGTATAATATAAATCTAAATTGCATTTCTTTATAAGATGTTTTTACACAATTACAATCTACGGCTTATGTTTCAGTTTCAACTCTTTTAACATACTGGTATTGTAATCAATGAAAAGTTGTACAACTAATTCAATGAAATTCTGCGTTTGGATGCACTCATTGCATTCAGCACGTCTGATTTTTTAAAATTACTATTTGAATACTGAGAAGCTGTACAAGTCAGTGCTTACATGTCGCATTTTCTGGGCAACCCATCCGAGTGCATTTTGCTGAGGTACCGTTGGAATTACAGGAACAGCGATTACACTCTATCTGGAAAAGTGAACAGGGGACGCATTTCTTGGTTGTTTCACCTAAAAAATTTAAATAATTATATCACTGAAATAATACGTACGGCCTCAGAATACCATTAGCGTATTCTGAGGTCCAAGATTATGAGGAGGGCTTACATTAATTTTTTACGATTATTTTCATGAAAAGGCAAAAATAGCAGACAAGTGATTTGACTTTGCAATTCACCCCTGGTATATACAATTAAGGAAACAGATAATTTGCAATTTATTGACTTTGAATTTTAAAAAGAGTTAACGATTTTTAATATGGTCTCCAGAAGTGTTCTCATTTCTTTCAGAGTGCGAATGCTGACACTGATTACCTGGAAAAAAGACTCTCACAGAAAAAAATACTGTCACATATTATTACTCAAATGATCAGCAAAAATATTATTTATTACAACCTAGTGGAAGGTTACATTTACAAATATTATTATTGACCTGATATACTAATTATGAAAAAATGAAAAGTAGTAATAAAATTGTTCGATGTAAATAAAGTTTGACGAACAAAACTGATTGTGAATCAGATGGATTCACCCTTATTGGTATGTGTTTACGCACATACGAGTTTAAATAAGTCTTCGCTTGAACCGAGATACTTACCAGAACTATTCTGTAAAAATACGAATGTGAAAACCGCGGTTAAGGTATATAATACCACCAAAGACTTCATGCTGCTATCGCTTGCGATTGTGTTCTGAGTTGAAATTTTGCCTTTATCACGAGTTTTATCGCTCTTGACCTATGATGTCAGGTAAAAACGGATTTCTACCACTTCGTGATAATAAGAAAAAAGAGGGGGTTTGGAGAGAAAGGGTAAATGTGGTAGGGACGATATAGATCTCAAATTGTGAACTATAATTTTATTTGGCTGTATTATTAATTATATAAAATGACGGATAAAATAATATGGAACACATCATCAAACGAGGTACTTTCCAGTAAACACAAATTTTTTTGTGTATCTCATCGAGACACTGACCAGAACTATTCTGTAAAAATAAAATGGTAAAAACCACGGTTGAGATATATAATACCACCGAAGACTTCATGCTGCTTTCCCAGCAGATCAAGGAACAGTCGCCCAAAAAACTTGACTATAAAATTGGAACATTCATACACGCAGTTGCTGATGAAACTGTAATGTTTCTTGTAGAATTAAAAATGATGACATAAAAAGAAATGAGACACATAAACACCAACAGTTTATTGTCGTCCAAAACTGTATTTTGAAAATTCACAGTTAAGGGTAACATTCAAATCAAAAACAGAACCCAATCAACGAGTAATGAGTAAATATTCGAAAACATATCAGTGGCCCCTAATTAATAAAATTACTTTTTGTTTTTGGAAGGGGCTATTCAATTTTTCATCATTTTACATATAATTCTAATTCCTGCCCTCATCTCCACACGATATTAGGAAGTTTTATGATTGCCCTTTTGCATTTTCTTACATTTTTAAGGTATGTAAGTTTGAATGCAAATAAGAGCCTAAAATGACTAATCGTTGTTATTGTGTGACAATTATGTAGTCGATAATAAAGTAGGTAACACAAACGTCTTCAAATGAAGAGAAATATAGAATTATCACTTTCTTTTCTGTTTATCGATAACCAAATAGGACCGATAAAATCAAAAAAAAATGCTTTGCTTCCGCCAAAACACTCAAATTTATTTATTTAAGACTTCACGTCTTTTAAAAATAAGCAGCTTATGTGACTTACAAAAATTGTATTGGCCTAGTTGTCCAGATTTTCCCTACTAGTTAACAGATTGTTCTCAAAGAAATTGCGACGTTACTAATAATTGTACAAAAGCAATTTTGCGATATATTTGCCCTTCAATTGAGTAAATAATAGATGCTAATGACTTGTGGAAGGTCGCTTAAAATTAAGGGCTGATTCTCGATGACGATATGACGCCTTAAGTAATAAAACTGGTTTTTTTGGAAAAATGAAAGTTAAAATAATGTCGACTAATTTAAAAAAATCTATATTTATACAGTAAATATTTTAAAATCGCACACATAAGTCACTTCCATTAAAGACTGCTCAAATTACAAACAACTATAGTCATGAGTGACGAGAAGGAAATGCACACCACGATGAAGAAATTACAAATTAAAGTTAAAAGTTAAAAAAAAAACTGATGATGAATACGGTATTCTGTTGTAAATTTCTGAATTGCATTCTAGAAGTTATTTTGATCGTTAGAACAGAGTTTACGAATAAGGTGGAAAAAGTTTCGAATTTCTGTCAGCGTCTAATTGTGCAGATATTAAAACTAAGAAATAATTGTTAGTAATCGGCGATGAAGATGAACAGTAGTCATGCAATAGTAGAAGTGTGTGGTTACCAGAGAGTCGAAGGTGTAGTGTAAATCAACATGAATTTTGAGTGTAAGAAATAATAGCGCGGTTTAAAAAAATAAAATAGATGTATTGTAGAGTGGATTTTATTTGAAAATGGTTTATAAAGAAGAGCTACAGGATTTGTTCCTGCAGCCGCGACCAACCCAGCAAACTCAAAAACCTACCAAAATTCTAAGGCACTACCTGCTGACAAATAAATATTTTCATTATTTTTATGATATCTCAAGTACAATTCCTTCAATTATATATTGTCTATTTTCACTTTTTGTTTTCTTTGACCATTCCTTATTTTCATGTACATTGCATTTATTTTAAATAAATGGGATTCATCTGCATTAATACTTACATCATAGCTTAACGCATACGAAGCCATTTTATTTAATACTAATTAAATTTTATAAACAAATGGTAGAATAGGGAAAATATACTAACAATATTTCAGGTTTGTTCATAATACTAGATTTATTTCACACAATTTTATTTTCAGAAACCTTAACAAGGTAAATCATCGCACAGAGCGTATGATCCATCAGAACTACACGTACAGGTGTTATTGCCGCTGTTGTAGGTACTGCCTGCTGTGCAATAAGGAGGGTCTGAAACAAGAACACTGGTTTATAGTCTCTGAAATCATGAAGAATATGACAGGTGAAAATTCTAGTTCCATATAACCCAAATTGTTCAGAATATAATAAATATATATAAAATATTTAAACAATTGGAACAGAAATCAAAGCAAAAGAAAGAAAAGAAAGTAGACCGGCACGTGGTATGAACCATCGGTTGTCCTGAAGAACGAGTCTACGCGTCCGAAAATTTGAAGATAATTCCATCTGTCCTGAAAGACGACGCTGAACTACTATTTCAGATAATCCACCATCTTTCTCTCTTTCCTTTCCATACAAATTTATTTCATTATTTTGACATTGTTACATAAGTACTTCTATATAATAAAAAAAGGATGTATATTTGTATGTACGTATGTATGTATTTACGTTGTTCTTTATACAAATTTAATCGCGTTGACAGATTGCAACAAAAATTGGAACACAAATTCTTCAAAACACGAGAAACGGTATTGTGAGGGTGAGAAACGCCTAGCATACATGTGGAAAGAATTATAATTAAAAACCGTGATCAATAAATATTAAATTACTGCGCTAAGAGACAATGACGTCACGCTAGAGAAAGACGTTACTACGCAACGAACAAAGGAAATATCTCCTTTATTAGGAATGATATAAAGCAGAAATATTTTCTTTAAATAAAAAGTCTAATTTTATACAGCAATATTCCATCGAATGATAATAAAGAAGAATACGAATTACTTTACCATCCTTGGGGAAAATGAAAATTTTCGCGCTGTATTAGTTGTGAGTCTAGCTAACAATTTCATCAATGTAATATTTCGTAATGTATGAAGACTGAGTGACGATTATATCCTGAAATACTCTAGGAATATATTTAAGTATTCAATTAAATACTTTTTAGAGTTTATATAAATAAGTACACGAACAACGCAGGGCACTCAGATAGTTATAAATATATATGAGTAGGTTGTTCGAAAAATAATGTAGTTGTGATTTTTGATCAACCAAATTATAATTTAATTTTAGAACACTAAATATGACCTTATTATAATAGTTCACCAATATTGGTAATTACTTTTATATATATCTATAGCTATATACTGTAATAAACACTAATAAATTTTAGATTAATGAAATTTGCCTCACGTTGTGGTAACCATTTTATGTAATACCTCAAATAAAATAAAATAAAACTACCAATTTAAACCAACAATTATCATTTATGAAAACACAATTTTCAATTACACAAATCTGATGAAATTTTATAAATAAAAATAAATTTATTTACCTAGAATATATTTTAAATAATTGGACTCGGTACTCTCAAAGTCTTTACTGGGTTGATAAGGATACGGAACAAAAGTTACAATTAAACAAATACAGTTACAATAAATGAAAAACGAAATGATTGAATCGAAATAATTGAAATGATTGAAACGACTGAAACGAAATCTTTGAAACGAATGAAACGAAATGAGACGATATCTGACACTTTTTACCCTTGATTAGCAATTTACAATTATTAAATTCAGAAAAATAAACTTACACGCTCTCGGGTCCACACACTCACTTTATACCGGATTAACAGTCACCAGGCTGCACTCACACTCTGCTTTCCAGACACCTCCTCTCGACGACGTCACCCTCACGTCGAATTGAAACAACTCTGCTTTCAGACAGATCTCCACGATGAAACTCCCAACTGTTGACGACTGATGTCCAGCTGATTATTCTGGGCCCTGCGGTCCGCCCTGCGGACCTGCACAAGCGATCTCTCCCCGCTGACACGTCCGTCTCCTCTCCAACACGAAATGATAATGACTGCCTCTAACTGTCCAACTGCCCTCTTATTTATATCCTGGCTCCCAGAATCTTCCCTTGTTTTCACAGTTTTTGCATTTCGACTTTCGCCAAACAAACACTATCTGTTGCCGTTCTGCCACTCTGAGAGCCACTCAATCAATTAAATTAAACGTTTCCTTTAAAAATAATTACATCGTCCGACAAACTTCTGTAATTATGCCATTATGATTCCGTCGTCCACAAACGAATTAGCCCTAAGAGCTGCAAAAACGCCCCAATTATTAGTCCGTCGCCTCTCAAAAAGGTCACTTATCCCTCATTTTATCATTATTTTTTTATATGTTCAAACCACTCAAGGATCCCCAGTCTGTGCTCGTAAACAAATCTGACAAAAATAAGAACAGACTTCCTGTCCTACTGAGCTGGCTATTCCAATATATAAGTATATTTGAATAAGCACATTATCCCACGACTGCCATGAAACAATGCACACACATTCTTTGATGCTGCCTAACCAACGATGTTTCGAAATTAGACACTAAAATGTGTTATTAAGAAAATGTCCTGAATGGTTGAGATTAGTGTCTAATCCATCGTTTAAGAGGTTACTAAATTGATTGGGTACGCGCTCGATGGTATCTAAGCGGAATTATAGTCAATAGAATTGTGTAGAACATTCTCGACAGTTCTTTTGTAATTAGGATCTTGGTGAATAAAATCGAAGAGGTTATTTTAATGGAATAAGGGGACGGTGAAATTGATTTCCCTTTCAACTTAATTTAAGAGAAAGCAGTTTTTAGTTACACAGGCGCTATTGATGACGATCAACAAGTAAAATGAACGTTCTAGAAAGTACTGTAAGGTAAATTTGATAATACTTTGCTTCTCTTATAGACAACCCTCTGCTGTTTGATCAATTGTGGATTATTTTCTCCAGAAGTTAAAACACAATGTTTTATTTGCAATCAGTTTGGATGTTACGTAATATTACTATTTTAAATAATATGTAGTTACTGTGAACTTTTCATAGACATTACATAATAATTTATTTAGTTCCCTTATATTTAAATATATGAAAATAAAATTATTCCTATTTTACCATATATATTGAATTAATTTATTTTCCAGTTTAATGAAAGATTGGTATAAATAAATATTCGGGAAATGCCGATCAGTTAGTAATTGGAGACGAAAATAGGGATATAATTATGCTACAAGCAATATGAAACAATAACATACGACTAACCATGAAATTCTCGTACATATAATTATGAAAATTAGGTTGACATAATACGTTAGGATCCAAAGAAATAAATTTAAATATTAGGGAACATTAAAAGACGGTCTCATTTTAAAGGCACATTAAGTCGATTTAAACCTTTGTAATGAACTCGGTCATAATTCAATAGTACTAGGCGACAGAGAAATGTAAGAATATAAATCTAAATTGCATTTTATAATAAGATTTTTTTACACAATAACAATCTACGGCTTATGGTTCAGGTTCAACTCTTTTAACATACTGGTATTGTAATCAAGGATAAGTTGTACAGCTGATTCAATGAAATTCTGCGTTTGGATGCCCTAATTGCATTCAGCACGTCAGATTTTTTAAAATTACTATTTGAATACTGAGAAACTGTACAAGTCAGTGCTTACATGTCGCATTTTCTGGGCATTCCATGGCAGTGCAAATTGCTTCGGTACCGTTGGAAGTACAGGCACAGCCATTACACTCCATCTGGAAAAGTGAACAGGGGACGCATCTCATGGTTGTTTCACCTAAAAAAATTAAAAAATTATATCATTGAAAAAATACATACGGCCTCAGAATACCATTAGATTAATCTGAGATCCAAGATTAAGAGGAGGGCTTACATTAATTTTTTACGATTATTTTCATGAAAAGGCAAAAATAGCAGACAAGTGATTTGACTTTGCCATTCACCCCTCGTATATACAATTAAGGAAACAGATAATTTGCAATTTATTGACTTTGAATTTTAAAAAGAGTTAACGATTTTTAATCTGGTCTCCAGAAGTGTTCTCATTTCTTTCAGAGTGCGAATGCTGACGCTGATTACCTGGAAAAAAGACTCTCACAGAAAAAAATACTGTCACATATTATTACTCAAATGATCAGCAAAAATATTATTTATTACAACCTAGTGGAAGGTTACATTTACAAATATTATTATTGACCTGATATACTAATTATGAAAAAATGAAAAGTAGTAATAAAATTGTTCGATGTAAATAAAGTTTGACGAACAAAACTGATTGTGAATCAGATGGATTCACCCTTATTGGTATGTGTTTACGCACATACGAGTTTAAATAAGTCTTCGCTTGAACCGAGATACTTACCAGAACTATTCTGTAAAAATACGAATGTGAAAACCGCGGTTAAGGTATATAATACCACCAAAGACTTCATGCTGCTATCGCTTGCGATTGTGTTCTGAGTTGAAATTTTGCCTTTATCACGAGTTTTATCGCTCTTGACCTATGATGTCAGGTAAAAACGGTTTTGTACCACTTCGCGATAATAAGAAAAAAGAGGGGGTTTGGAGAGAAAGGGTAAATGTGGTAGGGACGATATAGATCTCAAATTGTGAACTATAATTTAATTTGGCTGTATTATTAATTATTTAATATGACGGATAAAATAATATGGATTACATCATCAAACGAGGTACTTTCCTGTAAACCCAAATTTTTTTGTGTATCTCATCGAGACACTGACCAGAACTATTCTGTAAAAATAAAATGGTGAAAACCACGGTTGAGATATATAATACTACCAAAGAATTCATGCTGCTTTCCCAGCAGATCAAGGAACAGTCGCCCAAAAAACTTGACTAAAAAAGAGAAAAAATTGGAACATTCATAAACGAAATTGCTGATGAAACTGTTATGTTTCTTGTAGTATTAAAAATGAAGACATAAAAAGATATGAGACACATAAACCCCAACAGTTTATTGTCGTCCAAAACTGTATTTTGAAAATTCACAGCTAAGGGTAACATTCAAATCAAAAACAGAACCCAATCAACGAGTAATGAGTAAAAATTCGAAAACATATCAGTGGCCCCTAATTAATAAAATTACTTTTTGTTTTTGGAAGGGGCTATTCAATTTTTCATCATTTTACATATAATTCTAATTCCTGCCCTCATCTCCACACGATATTAGGAAGTTTTATGATTGCCCTTTTGCATTTTCTTACATTTTTAAGGTATGTAAGTTTGAATGCAAATAAGAGCCAAAAATGACTAAACGTTGTTATTGTGTGACAATTATGTAGTCAGAAGTCGATAATAAAGTAAGACACACAAACATCTTCAAATGAAGAGAAATATAGAATTATCACTTTCTTTTCTTTTATAAATGACCAAATAGGACTGATAAATTAAAAAATAGTTCCTTGTTTCTGCCAAAACACTCAAATTTATTTATTTCAGACTTCACGTCTTTTAAAAATAAGCAGCTTATGTGACGTACAAATTGTATTGTCCTAGTTGTCCAGATTTTTACTACTAGTTAAAAGATTGTTCTCAGGGAAATTGCGACGTTACTAATAATTGTACAAAAGCAATTTTGCGATATATTTGTCATACAATTGTGTAAATAATAGACGCTTATGCCTTTTGGAAGGTCGCTTAAAATTAAGGGTAGATTCTCGTTGACGATATGGCGACTGAAATAATAAAACATGTTGTTTTGGAAAAATGAAAGTTAAAATAATGTCGACTAATTTAAGAAATTCTATATTTATACAGTAAATATTTTAAAATCGCACACATACGTCACTCCCTTTAAAGACTGCTCAAATTACAAACAACTATAGTCATGTGTGACGAGACGGAAATGAACACCACGATGAAGAAATTACAAATTAAAGTTAAAAGTTAAAAAAAAAACTGATGATGAATACGGTATTTTGTTGTAAATTTCTGAATTGCATTCTAGAAGTTATTTTGATCGTTAGAACAGAGTTTACGAATAAGGTGGAAAAAGTTTCGAATTTCTGTCAGCGTTTAATTGTGTAGATATTAAAACTAAGAAATAATTGTTAATAATCGGTGATGAAGATGAACAGTAGTCATGCAATAGTAGAATCGTGAGGTTACCAGAGAGTCGAAGGTGTAGTGTAAATCAACATGAATTTTGAGTGTAAGAAATAATAGCGCGGTTTAAAAAAATAAAATAGATGTATTGTAGAGTGGATTTTATTTGAAAATGGTTTATTAAGAAGAGCTACAGGATTTGTTCCTGCAGCCGCGACCAACCCAGCAAACTCAAAAACCTACCAAAATTCTAAGGCACTACCTGCTGACAAATAAATATTTTCATTATTTTTATGATATCTCAAGTACAATTCCTTCAATTATATATTGTCTATTTTCACTTTTTGTTTTCTTTGACCATTCCTTATTTTCATGTACATTGCATTTATTTTAAATAAATGGGATTCATCTGCATTAATGGTTACATCATAGCTTAACGCATACGAAGCCATTTTATTTAATACTAATTAAATTTTATAAACAAATGGTAGAATAGGGAAAATATACTAACAATATTTCAGGTTTGTTCATAATACTTGATTTATTTCACACACTTTTATTTTCAGAGACCTTAACAAGGTAAACCATCGCACAGAGCGTACGATCCATCAGAACTACACGTACAGTTGTAAATGCCGCGGTTGTAGGTACTGCCTGCTGTGCAATAAGGAGGGTCTGAAACAAGAAAATTAGTTTATAGTCGCTGAACTCATGACGAATATGACAGGTGAAAATTCTAGTTGCATGAAACCCATATTGTGCAGAATATAATGTACATATATATATATATATATATATATACAATATTATAACAATTGGTACTTAAATCTAAGCAAAAGAAAGAAAAGAAAATAGACCGGCACGTGGAATGAAACATCGGTTGTCCTGAAGAACAAGGCTATGCGTCCGAAAATTTGAAGATAATTCCCTCAGTCCTGAATGACGACGCTGAACTACAATTTCAGATAATCCACCATCTTTCTCTCTTTCCTTTCCATACAAATTTATTTCATTATTATGACATTGTCACATCAGTTCTTTATAAATACATATGGGTAGGTTGTGCGAAAAATAAATTAATTGTGATTTTTGAGCAACCAAATTGTAAATTTAATTATAGAACACTAAATATGACCTTATTATAATAGTTCACCAATATTGATAATTACTTTTATATATATCTATATCTATATATTGTAATAAACACTAATAAATTTTAGATTAATGAAATTTGCTCCACATTGTGGTAGCCATTTTATGTAATACCTCAAATAAAATAAAATAAAACTACCTATTTAAACCAAAAACGAAGCGTGCCAGAGATTTTCTGGCAGGTGAACCTTCCCAGAGAGCTCTGGCCGAGGCTACCTTTGGGGATACCTTCACATCTCTCTGGTTTTTTTTTGAACTAAGGTTCCCACATGCCGAGGCACCTCGGTCTGCTTTGAGAGGTGTATGTTCCGGGGTCGCAGACCTTTGGCATACGGCAAGAGTTGTCCGCTATTCCTATTGGAATAGTCGGCCAGCTGCCTCCTAAACAGGCCAAGGCACGGAGAAGGGAATGCTGCATCCCCACAGCAAACTCCTCTCCCGCTATTGGAAGGGCGTGGGTCAAGTACCCAATGCCCTAACTACCCGATGCAGGTTTTTCTAGGGTTTTCCCTACATTTCTTTAAACGAATGATGCCGGGTAGGATCCTTAAACCATAGACCGGGGGCCCTAGTTAACCCTTGGCTACATTCCTCTACCCTTCCGCATCCCCCCTTTCTAATCCCTTCCTATTCTATTATATGGGAGTTGCCCAATGTGGATTACCCTCATGTAGCCTGTTGCCCTAAAAAATAAAAAAAATAAAAAAACTATTTAAACCAACAATTATTATGTATTAAAACACAATTTTCAATTACATAAAAATTATGAACTTTTTTAAATCAAAACAATTTTATTTACCTAGAATATATTTTAAATAATTGGACTCGGTACCCTCAAAGTCTTTACTGGGTTGGTAAGGAAACGGAACATAATGTACAATTAAACAAATACAGTTACAATGAATGAAAAACGAAATGATTCAATCGAAATAATTGACATGATTGAAACGACTGAAACGAAATCTTTGAAATGAATGAAACGAAACGAGACGATATCTGACACTTTTTACCCTTTATTAGCAATTTACAATTATTAAATTCAGAAAAATAAACTTACACGCCCTCGGGTCCACACACTCACTTTATACCGGTTTAACAGTCACCAGGCTGCACTCACACTCTGCTTTCCAGACACCTCCTCTCGACGACGTCACCCTCACGTCGAATTGAAACAACTCTGCTTTCAGACAGATCTCCACGATGAAACTCCCAACTGTTGACGACTGATGTCCAGCTGATTATTCTGGGCCCTGCGGACCTGCACCAGCGATCTCTCCCCGCTGACACGTCCGTCTCCTCTCCAACACGAAATAATAATGACTGCCTCTAACTGTCCAACTGCCCTCTTATTTATATCCTGGCTCCCAGAATCTTCCCTTGTTTTCACAGTTTTTGCATTTTGACTTTCGCCAAACAAACCATATCTGTTGCCGTTCTGCCACTCTGAGAGCCACTCAATCAATTAAATTAAACGTTTCCTTTTAAAATAATTACATCGTCCGACAAACTTCTGTAATTATGCCATTATGATTCCGTCGTCCACAAACGAATTAGCCCTAAGAGCTGCAAAAACGCCCCAATTATTAGTCCGTCGCCTCTCAAAAAGGTCACTTATCCGTCATTTTATCATTATTTTTTTATATGTTCAAACAACTCAAGGATCCCCAGTCTGAGTTCGTAAACAAATCTGACAAAAATAAGAACAGACTTCCTGTCCTACTGGGCTGGCTATTACAATATATAAGTATATTTGAATAAACACATTATCCCACGACTGCCATGAAACAATGCACACACATTCTTTGATGCTGCCTAACCAACGATGTTTGAAATTAGACACTAAAATGTGTTATTAAGAAAATGTCCTGAATGGTTGAGATTAGTGTCTAATCCATCGTTTAAGAAGTTACTAAATTGATTGGGTACGCGCTCGATGATATCTAAGCGGAATTATAGTCAATAGAATTGTGTAGAACATTCTTGACAGTTCTTTTGTAATTAGGATCTTGGTGAATAAAATCGAAGAGGTTATTTTAATGGAATAAGGGGACGGTGAAATTGATTTCCCTTTCAACTTAATTTAAGAGAAAGCAGTTTTCAGTTAAACAGGCGCTATTGATGACGATCAACAAGTAAAATGAACGTTCTAGAAAGTACTGTAAGGTAGATTTGATAATACTTTGCTTCTCTTATAGACAACCCTCTGCTGTTTGATCAATTGTGGATTATTTTCTCCAGAAGTTGAAACTCAATGATTTATTTGCAACAGTTTGGATGTTACGTAATATTACTATTTTAAATAATATATAGTTACTGTGAACTTTTCATAGACATTACTTAATAATTTATTTAGTTCCCTTATATTAAAATATATGTAAATAAAATTATTCCTATTTTACCATATATATTGAATTAATTTATTTTCCAGTTTAATGAAAGATTGGTATAAATAAATATTCGGGAAATGCCGATCAGTTAGTAATTGGAGACGAAAATAGGGATATAATTATGCTACAAGCAATATGAAACAATAACATACGACTAACCATGAAATTCTCGTACATATAATTATGAAAATTTGGTTGACATAATACGTTAGGCTCCAAATAAATAAATGTAAATATTAGGGAACCTTAAAAGACGGTCTCATTTTAAAGGCACATTAAGTCGATTTAAACCTTTGTAATTAACTCGGACACAATTTATTAGTACTAGGCGACAGAGAAATGTAAGAATATAAATCTAAATTGCATTTTATAATAAGATTTTTTTACACAATTACAATCTACGGCTTATGTTACAGTTTCAAATCTTTTAACATACTGGTATTGTAATCAAGGATAAGTTGTACAGCTGATTCAATAAAATTCTGCGTTTGGATGCACTAATTGCATTCAGCAAGTCAGATTTTTTAAAATTACTATTTGAATACTGAGAAACTGTACAAGTCAGTGCTTACATGTCGCATTTTCTGGGCAACCCATGAGAGTGCACATTGCTTCGGTACCGTTGGAATTACAGGCACAACGATTACACTCAAACTGGAAAAATGAACAGGGGACGCATTTCTTGGTTGTTTCACCTAAAAAATTTAAATAATTATATCACTGAAATAATACGTACGGCCTCAGAATACCATTAGCGTATTCTGAGGTCCAAGATTATGAGGAGGGCTTACATTAATTTCTTACGATTCTTTTCATGAAAAGGTAAAATAGCAGACAAGTGACTTGACAATGCCATTCACCCCTCGTATATACAATAAAGGAAACAGATAGTTTGCAATTTTTTGACTTTGAATTTTAAAAAGAGTTAACGATTTTTAATATGGTCTCCAGAAGTGTTCTCATTTCTTTCAGAGTGCGAATGCTGACACTGATTACCTGGAAAAAAGACTCTCACAGAAAAAAATACTGTCACATATTATTACTCAAATGATCAGCAAAAATAATATTTATTACAACCTAGTGGAAGGTTACATTTACAAATATTATTATTGACCTGATATAGTAATTATGAAAAAATGGAAAGTAGTAATAAAATTGTTCGATGTAAATAAAGTTTGACGAACAAAACTGATTGTGAATCAGATGGATTCACCCTTATTGGTATGTGTTTACGCACATACGAGTTTAAATAAGTCTTCGCTTGAACCGAGATACTTACCAGAACTATTCTGTAAAAATACGAATGTGAAAACCGCGGTTAAGGTATATAATACCACCAAAGACTTCATGCTGCTATCGCTTGCGATTGTGTTCTGAGTTGAAATTTTGCCTTTATCACGAGTTTTATCGCTCTTGACCTATGATGTCAGGTAAAAACGGTTTTGTACCACTTCGCGATAATAAGAAAAAAGAGGGGGTTTGGAGAGAAAGGGTAAATGTGATAGGGACGATATAGATCTCAAATTGTGAACTATAATTTTATTTGGCTGTATTATTAATTATATAAAATGACGGATAAAATAATGTGGAACACATCATCAAACGAGGTACTTTCCAGTAAACACAAATTTTTTTGTGTATCTCATCGAGACACTGACCAGAACTATTCTGTAAAAATAAAATGGTGAAAACCACGGTTGAGATATATAATACCACCGAAGACTTCATGCTGCTTTCCCAGCAGATCAAGGAACAGTCGCCCAAAAAACTTGACTATAAAATTGGAACATTCATACACGCAGTTGCTGATGAAACTGTAATGTTTCTTGTAGAATTAAAAATGACGACATAAAAATAAAAAAGACACATAAACACCAACAGTTTATTGTCGTCCAAAACTGTATTTTGAAAATTCACAGCTAAGGGTAACATTCAAATCAAAACAGAACCCAATCAACGAGTAATGAGTAAATATTCGAAAACATATCAGTGGCCCCTAATTAATAAAATTACCTTTTGTTTTTGGAAGGGGCTATTCAATTTTTCATCATTTTACATATAATTCTATAAAAAATGGAATAATATCTTTGTCGTATAAACGTTTTCTATATTTAAATAATAATTTAATAAAATACTTGTATTATTTTTGGTGTTCTTTTCCTGCCCTCATCTCCACACGATATTAGGAAGTTTTATGATTGCCCTTTTGCATTTTCTTACATTTTTTAAGTATGTAAGTTTGAATGCAAATAAGAGCCAAAAATGACTAATCGTTGTTATTGTGTGACAATTATGTAGTCGATAATAAAGTAGGTAACACAAACGTCTTCAAATGAAGAGAAATATAGAATTATCACTTTCTTTTCTGTTTATCGATATCCAAATAGGACCGATAAAATCAAAAAAAAATGCTTTGTTTCCGCCAAAACACTCAAATTTATTTATTTAAGACTTCACGTGTTTTAAAAATAAGCAGCTTATGTGACTTACAAAAATTGTATTGGCCTAGTTGTCCAGATTTTCCCTACTAGTTAACAGATTGTTCTCAAAGAAATTGCGACGTTACTAATAATTGTACAAAAGCAATTTTGCGATATATTTGCCCTTCAATTGAGTAAATAATAGATGCTAATGACTTGTGGAAGGTCGCTTAAAATTAAGGGCAGATTCTCGATGACGATATGACGCCTTAAGTAATAAAACATGTTTTTTGAAGAAATGAATGTTTAAATAATGTCGACTAATTTAAAAAATTCTATTTTAAAATCGCATTTATACATCATTTCCGTTGAATACTGCTCCGTTAAAGACTGCTCAAATTAGAAACAACTAGAGTCATTAGTGACGAGACGGAAATGCACACCACGATGAAGAAATTACAAATTAAAGTTAAAAGTTAAAAAAAACTGATGATGAATACGGTATTCTGTTGTAAATTTCTGAATTGCATTCTAGAAGTTGTTTTGATCGATAGACGAGAGTTTACGAATAAGGTGGAAAAAGTTTCGAATTTCTGTCAGCGTCTAATTGTGCAGATATTAAAACTAAGAAATAATTGTTAGTAATCGGCGATGAAGATGAACAGTAGTCATGCAATAGTAGAAGTGTGAGGTTACCAGAGAGTCAAAGGTTTTAGTGCAAATTAACATGAATTTTGAGTGTAAGAAATAATAGCGCGGGATTAAAGAATGGAATAGATGTATTGTAGAGTGGGTTTTATTTGAAAATGGATTATTAAGGAGAGCTACAGTATTTGTTCCTGCAGCCGCCGCCAACCCAGCAAACTTGCAAACCAACCAAATATCTACCTGCTGATAAGTAAATATTTTCTTGATTTTTATGATATCTCCAGTACATTTCGTTTAATTATACCTTGTCTATTTTCACTATTTGTTTTCTTCGACCATTCCTAATTTTCATGTACATTGCAGTTATTTAAAATAAATGGGATTCATCTGCACTAATAGTTACATCATAGCTTAAAGCATACGAAGCCATTATATTTAATACTAATTACATTTTATAGACAAATGGTGTAATACGGATACTAAAAACGCTAACAATATTTCAGGTTTGTTCATAATTCTTGATTTATTTCACACACTTTTAATTAATGTGATCTTTACAAGATGTTCCATCGCACAGAGCGTATGATCCATCAGAACTACACGTACAGGTGTTATTGCCGCTGTTGTAGGTACTGCCTGCTGTGCAATAAGGAGGGTCTGAAACAAGAACACTGGTTTATAGTCTCTGAAATCATGAAGAATATGACAGGTGAAAATTCTAGTTCCATATAACCCAAATTGTTCAGAATATAATAAATATATATAAAATATTTAAACAATTGGAACAGAAATCAAAGCAAAAGAAAGAAAAGAAAGTAGACCGGCACGTGGTATGAACCATCGGTTGTCCTGAAGAACGAGTCTACGCGTCCGAAAATTTGAAGATAATTCCATCTGTCCTGAAAGACGACGCTGAACTACTATTTCAGATAATCCACCATCTTTCTCTCTTTCCTTTCCATACAAATTTATTTCATTATTTTGACATTGTTACATAAGTACTTCTATATAATAAAAAAAGGATGTATATTTGTATGTACGTATGTATGTATTTACGTTGTTCTTTATACAAATTTTATCGCGTTGACAGATTGCAACAAAAATTGGAACACAAATTCTTCAAAACACGAGAAACGGTATTGTGAGGGTGAGAAACGCCTAGCATACATGTGGAAAGAATTATAATTAAAAACCGTGATAAATAAATATTAAATTACTGCGCGCCAAGAGACAATGACGTCACGCTAGAGAAAGACGTTACTACGCAACGAACAAAGGAAATATCTCCTTTATTAGGAATGATATAAAGCAGAAATATTTTCTTTAAATAAAAAGTCTAATTTTATACAGCAATATTCCATGGAATGATAATAAAGAAGAATACGAATTACTTTATCATCCTTGGGGAAAATGAAAATTTTCGCGCTGTATTAGTTGTTAGTCTAGCTAACAATTTCATCAATGTAATATTTCGTAATGTATGAAGACTGAGTGACGATTATATCCTGAAATACTCTAGGAATATATTTAAGTATTCAATTAAATACTTTTTAGAGTTTATATAAATAAGTACACGAACAACGCAGGGCACTCAGATAGTTATAAATATATATGAGTAGGTTGTTCGAAAAATAATGTAGTTGTGATTTTTGATCAACCAAATTATAATTTAATTTTAGAACACTAAATATGGCCTTATTATAATAGTTCACCAATATTGGTAATTACTTTTATATATATCTATAGCTATATATTGTAATAAACACTAATAAATTTTAGATTAGTGAAATTTGCCCCTCGTTGTGGTAACCATTTTATGTAATACCTCAAATAAAATAAAATAAAACTACCAATTTAAACCAACAATTATCATTTATGAAAACACAATTTTCAATTACACAAATCTGATGAAATTTTATAAATAAAAATAAAATTATTTACCTAGAATATATTTTAAATAATTGGACTCGGTACTCTCAAAGTCTTTACTGGGTTGATAAGGATACGGAACAAAATGTTACAATTAAACAAATACAGTTACAATAAATGAAAAACGAAATGATTGAAACGAAATAATTGACATGATTGAAACGACTGAAACGAAATCTTTGAAACGAATGAAACGAAATGAGACGATATCTGAACTTTTTTACCCTTGATTAGCAATTTACAATTATTAAATTCAGAAAAATAAACTTACTCTCGGGTCCACACACTCACTTTATACCGGATTAACTGTCACCAGGCTGCACACACACTCTGCTTTCCAGACACCTCCTCTCGACGACGTCACCCTCACGTCGAATTGAAACAACTCTGCTTTCAGACAGATCTCCACGATGAAACTCCCAACTGTTGACGACTGATGTCCAGCTGATTATTCTGGGCCCTGCGGACCTGCACCAGCGATCTCTCCCCGCTGACACGTCCGTCTCCTCTCCAACACGAAATGACTGCCTCTAACTGTCCAACTGCCCTCTTATTTATATCCTGGCTCCCAGAATCTTCCCTTGTTTTCACAGTTTTTTCATTTCGACTTTCGCCAAACAAACCTATCTGTTGCCGTTCTGCCGCTCTGAGAGCCACTCAATCAATTAAATTAAACGTTTCCTTTTAAAATAATTACATCGTCCAACAACCTTCTGTAATTACGCCATTATGATTCCGTCGTCCACAAACGAATTAGCCCTAAGAGCTGCAAAAACGCCCCAATTATTAGTCCGTCGCCTCTCAAAAAGGTCACTTATCCGTCATTTTATCATTATTTTTTTATATGTTCAAACAACTCAAGGATCCCCAGTCTGAGTTCGTAAACAAATCTGACAAAAATAAGAACAGACTTCCTGTCCTACTGGGCTGGCTATTACAATATATAAGTATATTTGAATAAGCACATTATCCCACGACTGCCATGAAACAATGCACACACATTCTTTGATGCTGCCTAACCAACGATGTTTCGAAATTAGACACTAAAATGTATTATTAAGAAAATGTCCTGAATGGTTGAGATTAGTGTCTAATCCATCGTTTAAGAGGTTACTAAATTGATTGGGTACGCGCTCGATGATATCTAAGCGGAATTATAGTCATTAAATTGTGTAGAACATTCTCGACAGTTCTTCTGTAATTAGGATCTTGGTGAATAAAATCGAAGAGGTTATTTTAATGGAATAAGGGGACGGTGAAATTGATTTCCCTTTCAACTTAATTTAAGAGAAAGCAGTTTTTAGTTACACAGGCGCTATTGATGACGATCAACAAGTAAAATAAACGTTCAAGAAAGTACTGTAAGGTAGATTTGATAATACTTTGCTTCTCTTATAGACAACCCTCTGCTGTTTGATCAATTGTGGATTATTTTCTCCAGAAGTTGAAACTCAATGATTTATTTGCAATCAGTTTGGATGTTACGTAATATTACTATTTTAAATAATATATAGTTACTGTGAATTTTTCATAGACATTACTTAATAATTTATTTAGTCCCCTTATATTAAAATATATGTAAATAAAATTATTCCTATTTTACAATATATATTTAATTAATTTATTTTCTAGTTTAATGAAAGATTGGTATAAATAAATATTCGGGAAATGCCGATCAGTTAGTAATTGGAGACGAAAATAGGGATATAATTATGCTACAAGCAATATGAAACAATAACATACGACTAACCATGAAATTCTCGTACATATAATTATGAAAATTAGGTTGACATAATACGTTAGGCTCCAAAGAAATAAATTTAAATATTAGGGAACATTAAAAGACGGTCTCATTTTAAAGGCACATTAAGTCGATTTAAACCTTTGTAATGAACTCGGTCATAATTCAATAGTACTAGGCGACAGAGAAATGTAAGAATATAAATCTAAATTGCATTTTATAATAAGATTTTTTTACACAATTACAATCTACGGCTAATGGTTCAGTTTCAACTCTTTTAACATACATGTATTGTAATCAATGATAAGTTGTACAGCTGATTCAATGAAATTCTGCGTCTGGATCCACTCATTGCATTCAGCACGTCAGATTTTTTTAAATTTCTATTTGAATACTGAGAAATTGTGCAAGTCAGTGCTTACATGTCGCATTTTCTGGGCAACCCATGAGAGTGCACATTGCTTCGGTACCGTTGGGATTACAGAAACAGCGATTACACTCTATCTGGAAACGTGAACAGGGGACGCATCTCATGGTTGTTTCATCTAAAAAAAATTAAAAATTATATCATTGAAAAAATACATACGGCCTCAGAATACCATTAGATTAATCTGAGATCCAAGATTAAGAGGAGGGCTTACATTAATTTTTTACGATTATTTTCATGAAAAGGCAAAAATAGCAGACAAGTGATTTGACTTTGCAATTCACCCCTGGTATATACAATTAAGGAAACAGATAATTTGCAATTTATTGACTTTGAATTTTAAAAAGAGTTAACGATTTTTAATATGGTCTCCAGAAGTGTTCTCATTTCTTTCAGAGTGCGAATGCTGACACTGATTACCTGGAAAAAAGACTCTCACAGAAAAAAATACTGTCACATATTATTACTCAAATGATCAGCAAAAATATTATTTATTACAACCTAGTGGAAGGTTACATTTACAAATATTATTATTGACCTGATATACTAATTATGAAAAAATGGAAAGTAGTAATAAAATTGTTCGATGTAAATAAAGTTTGACGAACAAAACTGATTGTGAATCAGATGGATTCACCCTTATTGGTATGTGTTTACGCACATACGAGTTTAAATAAGTCTTCGCTTGAACCGAGATACTTACCAGAACTATTCTGTAAAAATACGAATGTGAAAACCGCGGTTAAGGTATATAATACCACCAAAGACTTCATGCTGCTATCGCTTGCGATTGTGTTCTGAGTTGAAATTTTGCCTTTATCACGAGTTTTATCGCTCTTGACCTATGATGTCAGGTAAAAACGGATTTCTACCACTTCGTGATAATAAGAAAAAAGAGGGGGTTTGGAGAGAAAGGGTAAATGTGGTAGGGACGATATAGATCTCAAATTGTGAACTATAATTTTATTTGGCTGTATTATTAATTATATAAAATGACGGATAAAATAATATGGAACACATCATCAAACGAGGTACTTTCCAGTAAACACAAATTTTTTTGTGTATCTCATCGAGACACTGACCAGAACTATTCTGTAAAAATAAAATGGTAAAAACCACGGTTGAGATATATAATACCACCGAAGACTTCATGCTGCTTTCCCAGCAGATCAAGGAACAGTCGCCCAAAAAACTTGACTATAAAATTGGAACATTCATACACGCAGTTGCTGATGAAACTGTAATGTTTCTTGTAGAATTAAAAATGACGACATAAAAAGAAATGAGACACATAATCCCCAACAGTTTATTGTCGTCCAAAACTGTATATTGAAAATTCACAGTTAAGGGTAACATTCAAATCAAAAACAGAACCCAATCAACGAGTAATGAGTAAATATTCGAAAACATATCAGTGGCCCCTAATTAATAAAATTACTTTTTGTTTTTGGAAGGAGCTATTCAATTTTTCATCATTTTACATATAATTCTATAAAAAATGGAATAATATCTTTGTCGTATAAACGTTTTCTATATTTAAATAATAATTTAATAAAATACTTGTATTATTTTTGGTGTTCTTTTCCTGCCCTCATCTCCACACGATATTAGGAAGTTTTATGATTGCCCTTTTGCATTTTCTTACATTTTTAAGGTATGTAAGATTGAATGCAAATAAGAGCCAAAAATGACTAATCGTTGTTATTGTGTGACAATTATGTAGTCGATAATAAAGTAGGTAACACAAACGTCTTCAAATGAAGAGAAATATAGAATTATCACTTTCTTTTCTGTTTATCGATAACCAAATAGGACCGATAAAATAAAAAAAAATGCTTTGCTTCCGCCAAAACACTCAAATTTATTTATTTAAGACTTCACGTGTTTTAAAAATAAGCAGCTTATGTGACTTACAAAAATTGTATTGGCCTAGTTGTCCAGATTTTCCCTACTAGTTAACAGATTGTTCTCAAAGAAATTGCGACGTTACTAATAATTGTACAAAAGCAATTTTGCGATATATTTGCCCTTCAATTGAGTAAATAATAGATGCTAATGACTTGTGGAAGGTCGCTTAAAATTAAGGGCAGATTCTCGATGACGATATGACGCCTTAAGTAATAAAACTGGTTTTTTGGAAAAATGAAAGTTAAAATAATGTCGACTAATTTAAAAAAATCTATATTTATACAGCAAATATTTTAAAATCGCACACATAAGTCACTTCCATTAAAGACTGCTCAAATTACAAACAACTATAGTCATGAGTGACGAGACGGAAAAGCACACCACGATGAAGAAATTACAAATTAAAGTTAAAAGTTAAAAAAAAAACTGATGATGAATACGGTATTCTGTTGTAAATTTCTGAATTGCATTCTAGAAGTTGTTTTGATCGATAGACGAGAGTTTACGAATAAGGTGGAAAAAGTTTCGAATTTCTGTCAGCGTCTAATTGTGCAGATATTAAAACTAAGAAATAATTGTTAGTAATCGGCGATGAAGATGAACAGTAGTCATGCAATAGTAGAAGTGTGAGGTTACCAGAGAGTCAAAGGTTTTAGTGCAAATTAACATGAATTTTGAGTGTAAGAAATAATAGCGCGGGATTAAAGAATGGAATAGATGTATTGTAGAGTGGGTTTTATTTGAAAATGGATTATTAAGGAGAGCTACAGTATTTGTTCCTGCAGCCGCCGCCAACCCAGCAAACTTGCAAACCAACCAAATATCTACCTGCTGATAAGTAAATATTTTCTTGATTTTTATGATATCTCCAGTACATTTCGTTTAATTATACCTTGTCTATTTTCACTATTTGTTTTCTTCGACCATTCCTAATTTTCATGTACATTGCAGTTATTTAAAATAAATGGGATTCATCTGCACTAATAGTTACATCATAGCTTAAAGCATACGAAGCCATTATATTTAATACTAATTACATTTTATAGACAAATGGTGTAATACGGATACTAAAAACGCTAACAATATTTCAGGTTTGTTCATAATTCTTGATTTATTTCACACACTTTTAATTAATGTGATCTTTACAAGATGTTCCATCGCACAGAGCGTATGATCCATCAGAACTACACGTACAGGTGTTATTGCCGCTGTTGTAGGTACTGCCTGCTGTGCAATAAGGAGGGTCTGAAACAAGAACACTGGTTTATAGTCTCTGAAATCATGAAGAATATGACAGGTGAAAATTCTAGTTCCATATAACCCAAATTGTTCAGAATATAATAAATATATATAAAATATTTAAACAATTGGAACAGAAATCAAAGCAAAAGAAAGAAAAGAAAGTAGACCGGCACGTGGTATGAACCATCGGTTGTCCTGAAGAACGAGTCTACGCGTCCGAAAATTTGAAGATAATTCCATCTGTCCTGAAAGACGACGCTGAACTACTATTTCAGATAATCCACCATCTTTCTCTCTTTCCTTTCCATACAAATTTATTTCATTATTTTGACATTGTTACATAAGTACTTCTATATAATAAAAAAAGGATGTATATTTGTATGTACGTATGTATGTATTTACGTTGTTCTTTATACAAATTTTATCGCGTTGACAGATTGCAACAAAAATTGGAACACAAATTCTTCAAAACACGAGAAACGGTATTGTGAGGGTGAGAAACGCCTAGCACACATGTGAAAAGAATTATAATTAAAAACCGTGATAAATAAATATTAAATTACTGTGCGCCAAGAGACAATGACGTCACGCTAGAGAAAGACGTTACTACGCAACGAACAAAGGAAATATCTCCTTTATTAGAAATGATATAAAGCAGAAATATTTTCTTTAAATAAAAAGTCTAATTTTATACAGCAATATTCCATGGAATGATAATAAAGAAGAATACGAATTACTTTACCATCCTTGGGGAAAATGAAAATTTTCGCGCTGTATTAGTTGTTAGTCTAGCTAACAATTTCATCAATGTAATATTTCGTAATGTATGAAGACTGAGTGACGATTATATCCTGAAATACTCAAGGAATATATTTAAGTATTCAATTAAATACTTTTTCGAGTTTATATAATAAGTACACGAACAACGCAGGGCACTCAGATAGTTATAAATATATATGAGTAGGTTGTTCGAAAAATAATGTAGTTGTGATTTTTGATCAACCAAATTATAATTTAATTTTAGAACACTAAATATGACCTTATTATAATAGTTCACCAATATTGGTAATTAGTTTTATATATATCTATAGCTATATATTGTAATAAACACTAATAAATTTTAGATTAATGAAATTTGCCCCACGTTGTGGTAACCATTTTATGTAATACCTCAAATAAAATAAAATAAAACTACCAATTTAAACCAACAATTATCATTTATGAAAACACAATTTTCAATTACACAAATCTGATGAAATTTTATAAATAAAAATAAATTTATTTACCTAGAATATATTTTAAATAATTGGACTGGGTACCCTCAAAGTCTTTACTGGGTTGATAAGGATACGGAACAAAATGTTACAATTAAACAAATACAGTTACAATAAATGAAAAACGAAATGATTGAAACGAAATAATTGCCATGATTGAAACGACTGAAACGAAATCTTTGAAACGAATGAAACGAATGAAACGAAATGAGACGATATCTGACACTTTTTACCCTTGATTAGCAATTTATAATTATTAAATTCAGAAAAATAAATTACACGCTCTCGGGTCCACACACTCACTTTATACCGGTTTAACAGTCACCAGGCTGCACTCACACTCTGCTTTCCAGACACCTCCTCTCGACGACGTCACCCTCACGTCGAATTGAAACAACTCTGCTTTCAGACAGATCTCCACGATGAAACTCCCAACTGTTGACGACTGATGTTCAGCTGATTATTCTGGGCCCTGCGGACCTGCACCAGCGATCTCTCCCCGCTGACACGTCCGTCTCCTCTCCAACACGAAATGACTGCCTCTAACTGTCCAACTGCCCTCTTATTTATATCCTGGCTCCCAGAATCTTCCCTTGTTTTCACAGTTTTTGCATTTCGACTTTCGCCAAACAAACCTATCTGTTGCCGTTCAGCCGCTCTGAGATCCGCCCAATCAATTAAATTAAACGTTTCCTTTTAAAATAATTACATCGTCCAACAACCTTCTGTAATTACGCCATTATGATTCCGTCGTCCACAAACGAATTAGCCCTAAGAGCTGCAAAAACGCCCCAATTATTAGTCCGTCGCCTCACAAAAAGGTCACTTATCCGTCATTTTATCATTATTTTTTTATATGTTCAAACAACTCAAGGATCCCCAGTCTGAGTTCGTAAACAAATCTGACAAAAATAAGAACAGACTTCCTGTCCTACTGGGCTGGCTATTACAATATATAAGTATATTTGAATAAGCACATTATCCCACGACTGCCATGAAACAATGCACACACATTCTTTGATGCTGCCTAACCAACGATGTTTCGAAATTAGACACTAAAATGTGTTATTAAGAAAATGTCCTGAATGGTTGAGATTAGTGTCTAATCCATCGTTTAAGAGGTTACTATATTGATTGGGTACGCGCTCGATGGTATCTAAGCGGAATTATAGTCAATAGAATTGTGTAGAACATTCTCGACAGTTCTTCTGTAATTAGGATCTTGGTGAATAAAATCGAAGAGGTTATTTTAATGGAATAAGGGGACGGTGAAATTGATTTCCCTTTCAACTTAATTTAAGAGAAAGCAGTTTTCAGTTAAACAGGCGCTATTGATGACGATCAACAAGTAAAATGAACGTTCTAGAAAGTACTGTAAGGTAGATTTGATAATACTTTGCTTCTCTTATAGACAACCCTCTGCTGTTTGATCAATTGTGGATTATTTTCTCCAGAAGTTGAAACTCAATGATTTATTTGCAACAGTTTGGATGTTACGTAATATTACTATTTTAAATAATATATAATTACTGTGAATTTTTCAGAGACATTACTTAATAATTTATTTAGTCCCCTTATATTAAAATATATGTAAATAAAATTATTCCTATTTTACAATATATATTTAATTAATTTATTTTCTAGTTTAATGAAAGATTGGTATAAATAAATATTCGGGAAATGCCGATCAGTTAGTAATTGGAGACGAAAATAGGGATATAATTATGCTACAAGCAATATGAAACAATAACATACGACTAACCATGAAATTCTCGTACATATAATTATGAAAATTAGGTTGACATAATACGTTAGGCTCCAAAGAAATAAATTTAAATATTAGGGAACATTAAAAGACGGTCCCATTTTAAAGTCACATAAAGTCGTTTTAAAGTTTTGTGATGAACTTGATCATAATTCAATAGTACTAGGCGACAGAGAAATGTAAGAATATAAATCTAAATTGCATTTCTTTATAAGATGTTTTTACACAATTACAATCTACGGCTAATGGTTCAGTTTCAACTCTTTTAAGATACATGTATTGTAATCAATGATAAGTTGTACAGCTGATTCAATGAAATTCTGCGTCTGGATCCACTCATTGCATTCAGCACGTCAGATTTTTTTAAATTTCTATTTGAATACTGAGAAATTGTACAAGTCAGTGCTTACATGTCGCATTTTCTGGGCAACCCATGAGAGTGCACATTGCTTCGGTACCGTTGGGGTTACAGAAACAGCGATTACACTCTATCTGGAAACGTGAACAGGGGACGCATCTCATGGTTGTTTCACCTAAAAAAATTAAAAAATTATATCATTGAAAAAATACATACGGCCTCAGCATACCATTAGATTAATCTGAGATCCAAGATTAAGAGGAGGGCTTACATTAATTTTTTACGATTATTTTCATGAAAAGGCAAAAATAGCAGACAAGTGATTTGACTTTGCCATTCACCCCTCGTATATACAATTAAGGAAACAGATAATTTGCAATTTATTGACTTTGAATTTTAAAAAGAGTTAACGTATTTTAATCTGGTCTCCAGAAGTGTTCTCATTTCTTTCAGAGTGCGAATGGTGAAAGTGATTACCTGGAAAGAAGACTCTCACAGAAAAAAATACTGTCACATATTATTACTCAAATGATCAGCAAAAATAATATTTATTACAACCTAGTGGAAGGTTACATTTACAAATATTATTATTGACCTGATATAGTAATTATGAAAAAATGAAAAGTAGTAATAAAACTGTTCGACGTAAATAGAGTTTGACAAACAAAACTGATTGTGAATCAGATGGATTCACCCTTATTGGTATGTGTTTACGCACATACGAGTTTAAATAAGTCTTCGCTTGAACCGAGATACTTACCAGAACTATTCTGTAAAAATACGAAGGTGAAAACCGCGGTTAAGGTGTATAATATAACCAAAGACTTCATGCTGCTATCGCTTGTGATTGTGTTCTGACTTTGATGTTTTCCCCTTATCACGAGTTTTACGTGACGTCATAGGTCAAGAGCGATAGTAAGTATAAAAGAGGGAGTTTGTAATAAAGGTTAAAAGTGGTATTGACGATATTGATCTCAGGATGTGAACTGAACATTTATTTGGCTGGATTATTAAGTATGTAGAATGACGGGTAGAAAAAATGGAACACAGCATCAAACAAGTTACTTTCCTGTAAACTCAATTTTTTTTTGTATCGCATCGAGAAACTTTCTACAAAGAAATATACTGTAATAATATAACGGTTATAAAGCACGATTAAGATATATAATACCACCAAAGAATTCATGCTGCTTTACCTAGCGGATCGATGAACTGTAAACGAACATGCTTGAATATAAAAGAGAAAAATTTTAAACATTCATAAACGAAATTGCTGATGAAACTGTAATGTTTTTTTTTTTGAATTAAAAATGACGACATAAAAAGAAATGAGACACATAATCCCCAACAGTTTATTGTCGTCCAAAACTGTATTTTGAAAATCCTCAGCTAAGGGTAACATTCAAATCAAAAACAGAACCCAATCTACGAGTAATGAGTAAAAATTCGAAAACATATCAGTGGCCCCTAATTAATAAAATTACTTTTTGTTTTTGGAAGGAGCTATTTAATTTTTCATCATTTTACATATAATTCTATAAAAAATGGAATAATATCTTTGTCGTATAAACGTTTTCTATATTTAAATAATAATTTAATAAAATACTTGTATTATTTTTGGTGTTCTTTTCCTGCCCTCATCTCCACACGATATTAGGAAGTTTTATGATTGCCCTTTTGCATTTTCTTACATTTTTAAGGTATGTAAGTTTGAATGCAAATAAGAGCCAAAAATGACTAAACGTTGTTATTGTGTGACAATTATGTAGTCAGAAGTCGATAATAAAGTAAGACACACAAACATCTTCAAATGAAGAGAAATATAGAATTATCACTTTCTTTTCTTTTATAAATGACCAAATAGGACTGATAAATTAAAAAATAGTTCCTTGTTTCTGCCAAAACACTCAAATTTATTTATTTCAGACTTCACGTCTTTTAAAAATAAGCAGCTTATGTGACGTACAAATTGTATTGTCCTAGTTGTCCAGATTTTTACTACTAGTTAAAAGATTGTTCTCAGGGAAATTGCGACGGTACTAATAATTGTACAAAAGCAATTTTGCGATATATTTGTCATACAATTGTGTAAATAATAGACGCTTATGCCTTTTGGAAGGTCGCTTAAAATTAAGGGTAGATTCTCGTTGACGATATGGCGACTGAAATAATAAAACATGTTTTTTTGGAAAAATGAAAGTTAAAATAATGTCGACTAATTTAACAAAATTCTAGATTTATACAGTAAATATTTTAAAATCGCACACATACGTCACTCCCTTTAAAGACTGCTCAAATTACAAACAACTATAGTCATGAGTGCCGAGACGGAAAAGCACACCACGATGAAGAAATTACAAATTAAAGTTAAAAGTTAAAAAAAAAACTGATGATGAATACGGTATTTTGTTGTAAATTTCTGAATTGCATTCTAGAAGTTATTTTGATCGTTAGAACAGAGTTTACGAATAAGGTGGAAAAAGTTTCGAATTTCTGTCAGCGTTTAATTGTGTAGATATTAAAACTAAGAAATAATTGTTAATAATCGGTGATGAAGATGAACAGTAGTCATGCAATAGTAGAATCGTGAGGTTACCAGAGAGTCGAAGGTGTAGTGTAAATCAACATGAATTTTGAGTGTAAGAAATAATAGCGCGGTTTAAAAAAATAAAATAGATGTATTGTAGAGTGGATTTTATTTGAAAATGGTTTATTAAGAAGAGCTACAGGATTTGTTCCTGCAGCCGCCACCAACCCAGCAAACTCAAAAACCTACCAAAATTCTAAGGCACTACCTGCTGACAAATAAATATTTTCATTATTTTTATGATATCTCAAGTACAATTCCTTCAATTATATATTGTCTATATTCACTTTTTGTTTTCTTTGACCATTCCTTATTTTCATGTACATTGCATTTATTTTAAATAAATGGGATTCATCTGCATTAATACTTACATCATAGCTTAACGCATACGAAGCCATTTTATTTAATAATAATTAAATTTTATAAACAAATGGTAGAATAGGGAAAATATACTAACAATATTTCAGGTTTGTTCATAATACTTGATTTATTTCACACACTTTTATTTTCAGAGACCTTAACAACGTAAACCATCGCACATAGCGTATGATCCATCAGAACTACACGTACAGGTGTAATTGCGGATGTTGTAGGTACTGCCTGCTGTGCAATAAGGAGGGTCTGAAACAAGAAAATTAGTTTATAGTCGCTGAACTCATGACGAATATGACAGGTGAAAATTCTAGTTGCATGAAACCCATATTGTGCAGAATATAATGTACATATATATATATATATATATATATATATATATATATATATATATATATATATAGAATATTATAACAATTGGTACCGAAATCTAAGCAAAAGAAAGAAAAGAAAATAGACCGGCACGTGGAATGAAACATCGGTTGTCCTGAAGAACAAGGCTACGCGTCCGAAAATTTAAAGATAATTCCCTCAGTCCTGAATGACGACGCTGAACTACAATCTCAGATAATCCACCATCTTTCTCTCTTTCCTTTCCATACAAATTTATTTTATTATTATGACATTGTCACATCAGTTCTTTATAAATACATATGGGTAGGTTGTGCGAAAAATAAATTAATTGTGATTTTTGAGCAACCAAATTGTAAATTTAATTATAGAACACTAAATATGACCTTATTATAATAGTTCACTAATATTGATAATTGCTTTTATATATATCTATATCTATATATTGTAATAAACACTAATAAATTTTAGATTAATGAAATTTGCCCCACATTGTGGTAGCCATTTTATGTAATACCTCAAAAAAATAAAATAAAACTACCTATTTAAACCAAAAACGAAGCCTGCCAGAGATTCTCTCGCAGGTGAACCTTCCCAGAGAGCTCTGGCCGAGGCTACCTTTGGGGATACCTTCACATCTCTCTGGTTTTTTTTCAACTAAGGTTCCCACATGCCGAGGCACCTCGGTCTGCTTTGAGAGGTGTATGTTCCGGGGTCGCAGACCTTTGGCATACGGCAAGAGTTGTCCGCTATTCCTATTGGAATAGTCGGCCAGCTGCCTCCTAAACAGGCCAAGGCACGGAGAAGGGAATGCTGCGTCCCCACAGCAAACTTCTCTCCCGCTATCGGAAGGTTGTGGGACAAGTACCCAATGCCCGACCTACCCGATGCAGGTTTTTCTAGGGTTTTCCCTACATTTCTTTAAACGAATGCCGGGTAGGATACTTAAACCATAGACCGGGGGCCCTAGTTAACCCTTGGCTACCATCCTCTCCCCTTCCGCATCCCCCCTTTCGAATCCCTTCCTATGCTATTAAAGGGGAGTTGCCCAATGTGGATTACCCTCATGTAGCCTGTTGCCCTAAAATATAAAAAAAAAATAAAAACTATTTAAACCAACAATTATCATGTATTAAAACACAATTTTCAATTACACAAATCTGATGAACTTTTATAAATCAAAACAATTTTATTTACCTAGAATATATTTTGAATAATTGGACTCGGTACCCTCAAGGTCTTTACTGGGTTGATAAGGAAACGGAACATAATGTACAATTAAACAAATACAGTTACAATGAATGAAAAACGAAATGATTGAATCGAAATAATTGAATTGATTGAAACGACTGAAACGAAATCTTTGAAATGAATGAAACGAAATGAGACGATATCTGACACTTTTTACCCTTTATTAGCAATTTACAATTATTAAATTCAGAAAAATAACTTACACGCTCTCGGGTCCACACACTCACTTTATACCGGATTAACAGTCACCAGGCTGCACTCACACTCTGCTTTCCAGACACCTCCTCTCGACGACGTCACCCTCACGTCGAATTGAAACAACTCTGCTTTCAGACAGATCTCCACGATGAAACTCCCAACTGTTGACGACTGATGTCCAGCTGATTATTCTGGGACCTGCGGACCTGCACCAGCGATCTCTCCTCGCTGACACGTCCGTCTCCTCTCCAACACGAAATGATAATGACTGCCTCTAATTTTTCAACTGCCCTCTTATTTATATCCTGGCTCCCAGAATCTTCCCTTTTTTTCATAGTTTTTGCATTTCGACTTTCGCCAAACAAACCCTATCTGTTGCCGTTCTACCGCTCCGAGAGCGACTCAATCAATTAAATTAAACGTTTCCTTTGAAAATAATTACATCATCCAACAACCTTCTGTAATTATGCCATTAGGATTCCGTCGTCCACAACCAAATATCCCTAAGAGCTGCAAAAACGCCCCAATTATTAGTCCTTCGCCTCTCTAAAAGGTCACTTAACCGTCATTTTATCATTATTTTTTTATATGTTCAAACAACTCAAGGATCCCCAGTCTGAGTTCGTAAACAAATCTGACAAAAATAAGAACAGACTTCCTGTCCTACTGAGCTGGCTATTCCAATATATAAGTATATTTGAATAAGCACATTATCCCACGACTGCCATGAAACAATGCACACACATTCTTTGATGCTGCCTAACCAACGATGTTTCGAAATTAGACACTAAAATGTGTTATTAAGAAAATGTCCTGAATGGTTGAGATTAGTGTCTAATCCATCGTTTAAGAGGTTACTAAATTGATTGGGTACGCGCTCGATGGTATCTAAGCGGAATTATAGTCAATAGAATTGTGTAGAACATTCTCGACAGTTCTTTTGTAATTAGGATCTTGGTGAATAAAATCGAAGAGGTTATTTTAATGGAATAAGGGGACGGTGAAATTGATTTCCCTTTCAACTTAATTTAAGAGAAAGCAGTTTTTAGTTACACAGGCGCTATTGATGACGATCAACAAGTAAAATGAACGTTCTAGAAAGTACTGTAAGGTAAATTTGATAATACTTTGCTTCTCTTATAGACAACCCTCTGCTGTTTGATCAATTGTGGATTATTTTCTCCAGAAGTTAAAACACAATGTTTTATTTGCAATCAGTTTGGATGTTACGTAATATTACTATTTTAAATAATATGTAGTTACTGTGAACTTTTCATAGACATTACATAATAATTTATTTAGTTCCCTTATATTTAAATATATGAAAATAAAATTATTCCTATTTTACCATATATATTGAATTAATTTATTTTCCAGTTTAATGAAAGATTGGTATAAATAAATATTCGGGAAATGCCGATCAGTTAGTAATTGGAGACGAAAATAGGGATATAATTATGCTACAAGCAATATGAAACAATAACATACGACTAACCATGAAATTCTCGTACATATAATTATGAAAATTAGGTTGACATAATACGTTAGGATCCAAAGAAATAAATTTAAATATTAGGGAACATTAAAAGACGGTCTCATTTTAAAGGCACATTAAGTCGATTTAAACCTTTGTAATGAACTCGGTCATAATTCAATAGTACTAGGCGACAGAGAAATGTAAGAATATAAATCTAAATTGCATTTTATAATAAGATTTTTTTACACAATAACAATCTACGGCTTATGGTTCAGGTTCAACTCTTTTAACATACTGGTATTGTAATCAAGGATAAGTTGTACAGCTGATTCAATGAAATTCTGCGTTTGGATGCCCTAATTGCATTCAGCACGTCAGATTTTTTAAAATTACTATTTGTATACTGAGAAACTGTACAAGTCAGTGCTTACATGTCGCATTTTCTGGGCATTCCATGGCAGTGCACATTGCTTCGGTACCGTTGGAAGTACATTCACAGCTATTACACTCCATCTGGAAAAGTGAACAGGGGACGCATCTCATGGTTGTTTCACCTAAAAAAATTAATAAATTATATCATTGAAAAAATACATACGGCCTCAGAATACCATTAGATTAATCTGAGATCCAAGATTAAGAGGAGGGCTTACATTAATTTTATACGATTATTTTCATGAAAAGGCAAAAATAGCAGACAAGTGATTTGACTTTGCCATTCACCCGTCGTATATACAATTAAGGAAACAGATAATTTGCAATTTATTGACTTTGAATTTTAAAAAGAGTTAACGATTTTTAATCTGGTCTCCAGAAGTGTTCTCATTTCTTTCAGAGTGCGAATGGTGAAAGTGATTACCTGGAAAGAAGACTCTCACAGAAAAAAATACTGTCACATATTATTACTCAAATGATCAGCAAAAATATTATTTATTACAACCTAGTGGAAGGTTACATTTACAAATATTATTATTGACCTGATATAGTAATTATGAAAAAATGAAAAGTAGTAATAAAATTGTTCGATGTAAATAAAGTTTGACGAACAAAACTGATTGTGAATCAGATGGATTCACCCTTATTGGTATGTGTTTACGCACATACGAGTTTAAATAAGTCTTCGCTTGAACCGAGATACTTACCAGAACTATTCTGTAAAAATACGAAGGTGAAAACCGCGGTTAAGGTGTATAATACCACCAAAGACTTCATGCTGCTATCGCTTGTGATTGTGTTCTGACTTTGATGTTTTCCCCTTATCACGAGTTTTACGTGACGTCATAGGTCAAGAGCGATAGTAAGTAAAAAAGAGGGAGTTTGTAATAAAGGTTAAAAGTGGTATTGACGATATTGATCTCAGGATGTGAACTGAACATTTATTTGGCTGGATTATTAAGTATGTAGAATGACGGGTAGAAAAAATGGAACACAGCATCAAACAAGTTACTTTCCTGTAAACTCAATTTTTTTTTGTATCGCATCGAGAAACTTTCTACAAAGAAATATACTGTAATAATATAACGGTTATAAAGCACGATTAAGATATATAATACCACCAAAGAATTCATGCTGCTTTACCTAGCGGATCGATGAACTGTAAACGAACATGCTTGAATATAAAAGAGAAAAATTTTAAACATTCATAAACGAAATTGCTGATGAAACTGTAATGTTTCTTTTAGAATTATAAATGACGACATAAAAAGAAATGAGACACATAATCCCCAACAGTTTATTGTCGTCCGAAACTGTATTTTGAAAATTCACAGCTAAGGGTAACATTCAAATCAAAAACAGAACCCAATCAACGAGTAATGAGTAAATATTCGAAAACATATCAGTGGCCTCTAATTAATAAAATTACTTTTTGTTTTTGGAAGGGGCTATTCAATTTTTCATCATTTTATATATAATTCTATAGAAAATTGAATAATATCTTTGTCGAATAAACGTTTTCTATATTTAAATAATAATTTAATAAAATACTTGTATTATTTTTGGTGTTCTTTTCCTGCCCTCACCTCCACACGATATTAGGAAGTTTTATGATTGCCCTTTAGCATTTTCTTACATTTTTAAAGTATGTAAGTTTGATTGCAAAATAGAGCCAAAAATGACTAAACGTTGTTATTGTGTGACAATTATGTAGTCAGAAGTCGATAATAAAGTAGGACACACAAACTTCTTCAAATAAAGAGAAATATAGAATTATCACTTTTTTTTCTTTATATAAATGACCAAATAGGACTGATAAAATAAAAAATAGTTCCTTGCTTCTGCCAAAACATTCAAATTTATTTATTTCAGACTTCACGTCTTTTAAAAATAAGCAGCTTATGCGACGTACAAAAATGTATTGGCGTAGTTGTACAGATTTTCACTACTAGTTAAAAGATTGTTTTTAGGGAAATTGAGACGTTCGTAATACATGAAGTAGTCAGTCACCATCGACAAAACCGCTGGTGTCCAAGGAACAGTAAAACAGGAACTTGAACCGCATTTACTGTGTCTCAACAACTTGCATACGTTATTGTGCCAAACAATTTTGCGACAAGTTGGCCAAACAATTGTGTAAATAATAGACGCTAATCCCTTTTGGAAGGTCGCTTAACATGATGGGAAGATTCTCGTTGACGATAGGACGACTTTAGTAATACTTTAATATTTTTGGAAAAATGGAAGTTAAAATAATGTCAACGGAATTAAAATATTCTATATTCATCCGGTAAATGATTTAAAATTGCATTCTTACTTCATTTCCCCTTAATACTGCTCAAATTATAATCGACTACGTTAGCGACGAGACGGAATTGAACAAATTAAAGTGAAATATACGTCAAATTAACTGACGGTATTTTCTGTTGTAAATTTCTTAATTTCAGTCTGGAAGTTATTTTGATCGATAAACCAGAGTTTGCGAATAAGGTAGAAAAAGTTTCGAATTCCTGTCAGGGTCTGTTTATGGACATATTAAAACTAAGAAATACTTGGTAATAATCGGCGATGAATCTTGCAATAGTAGAAGTGTGAGGTCACCAGAGTCAAAGGTGTAGTGCAAATCAACATGAAATTTGAAAGTAAGAAATAATAGCGAGGGTTTAAAGAATGAAATCGATGTATTGTAGAGTGGGTTTTATTTGAAAATGGTTTATTAAGAAGAGCTACAGGATTTGTTCGTGCATCCGCCACCAACCCAGCAAACTCACAAACCTACCAAAATTCTAAGGCACTACCTGCTGATAAATATTTTTTTGATTTTTATGATATCTCATGTACATTTCCTTTAATTATATCTTCTTGTTACTCGTTATTAATTTTTGTCGTCCATTACTAATTTTCATGTACATTGTAGTTCTTTTAAATTAAAGGAAATCATCGACACTCATGGTTACATCATAGCTTGGCAAGTACGAAGCCATCTTATGTAATTCTTTCAACATTTTATAGACAAATGGTGGAATATGGAAAATAAACATGCTAACAATATTTCAGGTTTGTTCATAATTCTTGATTTATTTCACGCACTTTTAATTTTAGAGACCATTACAAGGTAATCCATCGCACAGAGCGTATGATCCATCAGAACTGCACGTACAGGTGTAATTTTCGCTGTTGTAGGTACTGCCTGCTGTGCAATAAGGAGGGTCTGAAACAAGAACACTGGGTTATAGTCGCTGAACACATAACGAATGTGACAGGTGAAAATTATAGTTCCATATAACCGATATTGTTCATTATATCACTTAGTTAAATTGATTCATGGGAACATCAACTTACAGAGTAACTTCATAACCACGTATCTCACGATATATATATATATATATATATATATATTGTAATATTCAATGAAAGTACTTATTAAATTACCCTCGTTGTGGTAGCAAAATGTAATAATCAATAAATGATAGGCTTTTAAATGAACAATTATAAACTTTAAAACAAACAAAATTTATTTAGCAATACTTAAAACAATTATACAATTTTAAAAACATATCTCATTCTCTCAAAGGTCTTAACTGGGTTTGATAACGGCAGAACATTTAACATAATCAAATAAACAAAAAATTTACATTTAATTTAAAAGGGAATATTTATTCGTCTAGACATAGAGGAAATTAATTATCGACGAACTTATTCTACAAGATTGATTTTAAATTTAAAGAGTTCATTTTATCAACACAAAAGATAAAAACGATATCTGACTTTATCTTTTAATTCGGTTTACATCTATGAATACCATGAAATTTTAACTTACGATTACTAAGGAAAATTTGGCTCGTTCGTACACACACACTTTATATACTGGCCGTTTTAAACACTGATTCTAATAAACACTGTTGTTTTGACAAAAGTTTGTTCTCCATTCGTTAAGGAAATATTATTTGCTCGTTCTGAAGATTATTAGACGCCGGATGCAGTGTCCTGGTCTCCTACAATCGAAGACAGTGGTCTAATTTGAGAATAGAATAGATTAGACTTCAGCATACAAAATGTTTATCGATGAATATTTGGCTTTTTCTCTCGCAGTCTGCAACTTATAACACAATCTCCTCCCTTAAACGATGTCTCTCTTAATCTCATCCTCCAGCCTCGGTGAGTGCAGTACGACTAACTCTCAAAAGCTTATCTCTCCCTTATATACTCCCAGCCTTTTCCTTTGTCTAGTGTTCGAAAACTTCGTCGCAAATGCCAGTTGACAGATTCTTCCATTATCCCGAGATTTATATTATGCAGCAGCAGTTCCGTAGTCAGCAAATGGCCAACTACTCTGTCATGTCAAAAGCCGACAATCGAGACAGGGCCCTCAATTACTTTGGACTTTTCAACCCCCACACGCACGTGAACGGTTTCTCAAGATCACACACCCAGCGCTTCCAATAACAAAGAAATACTCAGTCCTAAGTAAACACGTTACAAAACTGCCCGTCAAACAGTCCAGACTATCAATCAGACACAATGCCTCACTTAACAGGCATTACATTATGGCCCAGATTTAGTTTGAGAAAGGCCACACGCACGCGCATGGTTTCGAATTCCCAAGACCACACAACGAGCACCTCCGAGAACCTAAATAAACACGTTACAAAATGCCCCTCCAACAGTCCAGACTATCCATCACAAACAATGCCTCACTTAACAGACATTACAATATATATATATATATATATATATTAATACAATATTAAAATAATCAGTAAATAAATCAAAGCAAAAGAAACAAAAGAAAGTAGACCAGCACGTGGAATGAACCATCGGTTGTCCTGAAGAACGAGGCTAACGCGTACGAAAATTTGTAGACAATTCCCTCTGTCCTGAATGACGACGCTGAACCTACAATTTCAGGTAATCCACGATCTTTCTCTCTTTCCTTTCCATAAAAATGTATTTCATTATTTTGACATTGTAACATCAGTATTTTATAAATATATATGAGTAGGTAGTTCGAAAAGTAAGTTACTTGTGATCTTTGATCAACTAAATTGTGTATTTAATTATAGAACACTAAATATGACATTATTATAATAGTTCACCAATATTGGGAATTACTTTTATATATATTATAATGCCAATTAATTAGGCCATTAATTATTTGGACATAAAATTTGAATTGTTTGATAAACCTATTATAGCGGTCTGATCGAACAAAGCAACAATGGAAAAGCAAGCTCAGCCGTTTTTGTTGAAAAGTAAAAAAGGCGTTTTACGCGCATGAAAGTCGAGCAGTTTACGTCTATAGCCAGCCAGGAAAGGAAGTCAGTTTTTTTACGTCTACAGCCAGCTAGGATAGACTTGGTACTACAAGAATTGTTAGATCGGATGAAGTTTTTCTGGTGAGGAGCAAAGAGCGGAATAGAAAAGTTGACAGTTTAAGTCTACAGCAAGAAGCTAAAGAAAAGTTAGTTCGCTACGAAAGTATAAACAGTTAAAATAAATCTTTAAGTAGCTACGTTACAGTTTAAGTCAAAATCAGTAAAAGACTAATAAATCTACGAATCATAGGATTCCTGTAAGGCAAGCTGACATTCAGGAGGATCATCCGAGTTCCTGTGAGCCTATCAATTTTGACTTCAATAGTGTAAAATCTGTATGTCGTAGAATCAATGTAAAATTTTGCAATAGTGTACTTCCTAAACCAAAAAGAATGGCGGTACCAGATGGACAGTATGTAAGTCACAAAACCAAAACTAATGATTAATTGTAAACTTTAAATAAAAGATAAAGTCAGATTTCGTTCTCTTTTAATTGTCAATCAGAGTTAATTACTTTACTTTTAATTTCATTCACTCTATCGACATATTGTTTAGGTAAATTGTAAACTATTTTATTAATAAGATTTTAAATCAATTTGTTATGTTCATTATCAAACCCAGTACAGGCCCTGAGAGAAAGTTCTCGAATTTTGTTGTAATTATCGTGATTGCCTCAAAATAAAAAATAAATTTTTTTTTGTTAATTGTTTAAACATTTCATTTAATAACCGACCTACTATTTGATTATTACATAAATGGCGCTTCAACATGAGGCAAATTTTTCAAACTAAAATTAATTAAAGCAAATTAAATTATTAAACATTTGATCATTACATAAATGGTTGCACAACGTGGGGCTCGAATTCTTCAAATAATTAAATAAATTAAATTATTAATATTTGATTATTACAATACATATATATATATATATATATATATATATATATATATATATAAAAGTATATTTGAATAAGCATATTATCCCACGACAGCCATGAAACAATGCACACACATTCTTTGATGCTGCCTAACCAACGATGTTTCGAAATTAGAAACTAAAATGTGTTATGAAGAAAATGTCCTAAATGGTTGAGATTAGTGTCTAATCCATCGTTTAAGAGATTACTAAATTTATTAAGTACGGGTCGATGAGATCTAAGCGGAATTATTATCAATAGAATTGTGTAGAACATTCTCGACAGTTCTTTGATAATTAAGATCTGGGTGTATAAAATCGATGCGGTTATTTTAATCGATTAAGAGGACGGTGAAATAGATTCCGTTTCAACTTTAAGAGAAAGCAATTAAGAGTTAAACAAAGCTATTGATGACGATCAGAAGGTAAAATGAACGTTCTAGAAAGTACTGTAAGGTAGATTTAATATTACTTGATTTCTTTTATAAACAACCCTCTGCTGTTTGATCAAATGTGGATTCTTTTCTCCAGAAGTTGAAACTGAATGTTTTATTTACAATCAGTTTGGATGTTACGTAATATTACTATTTTAAATAATATATAGTTACTGTGAATTTTTCATAGACATTATTAATAATTTATTTAGTCCTCTTATATTTAAATATATGTAAATAAAATTATTCCTATTTTACCATATATATTTAATTTATTTATTTTCCAGTTTAATGAAAGATTGGGATATATAAATATTGGGGAAATGCCGATCAGTTTGTAATTGGAGGCGAAAATAGGTATAAAATTATGCTACAAGCAATATGAAACAATAACATACGACTAACCTCGAAATTCTCTTACAAATAAATATTAAATTTAAGTTGACATAAACGTTACGATCCAAAGAAATAAATTTAAATATTAGGGAGCCTTAAAATACAGTCTCATTTTAAAGGCACATTAAGTCGTTTTAAACCTTTGTAATGAACTCGGTCATAAATCAATAGTACTAGGCGACAGAGAAATGTAAGAATATAAATCTAAATTGCAATTCATAATAATTTTTTTTACACAATTACAATCTACGGCTTATGTTTAAGGTTCAACTCTTTTAACTTACTGGTGTAGAATGATAAGTAGTACAGCTAATTGAATGAAATTCTGTGTTTGGATGCACTATTTGCATTCAGCACGTCAGATTTTTTAAAATTACTATTTGAATAATGAGTTGCTGTGAAACTCAGTGCTTGCATGTCGCATTTTCGGGACAACCAATCTCAGTGCACATTGCAAAGCTTCCGTCGTAATTACAGGAACAGCCATTGCACTCAAACTGGAAAACTGAACAGGGGACGCATTCCTGAGTCGTTTCACCTAAAACATTTAAATAATTATATCACTGGAAAATACATACGACCTCAGAATAACACTAGCGTATTGCAGAATTAATGTTAGTTAAATTGATTAATTCCAAGCGTCAGTATGTCTTAAAATGACTACATTTTTCTGAGAGCCAAGATTATGAAGAGGGCATACATTAATTAATTATGAATCATTTCTTGAAAAGGCAAAAACAGGAGACATGTGACTTGACTTATCTGTTCCACTTTCATGTATACAATTAAGGAAACAGATAATTTGCATTTATTAAAAACTCTTAACGAATTTTAATTTGGTCTCCATAATCGTTTTAATTTTTCTGAAAGTGCTTATGATGACAGTGGTTAACAGGAAACCATACTCTCAAAGTAGAAAAATGATTTCACATATTACTACCCTAACGATCTGCTAAATAAGATTTATTATAACCTAATGGACGGTTCCATTTAAAAATATTATTATTAACCTCATATGGCAATTACGAAAAAACAAAGATAGTATTAAAACCGTCAGATGTAAATAAAATTTGACGAAGAAAACTAATTGTGAATCAGATGGATAATTATGTCCATCACCCTTATTAGTATGAGGTTAAGTACATACGAGTTTAAATTCGTCTTTGTTCGAATCGACATACTTACCAGAACTAGTCTGTAAAAATACAATGGTGAAAACCATGGTTAAGGTATAGAATACCACCAAAGACTTCATGCTGCTATCCCTTGCGAATGTGTTCTCACTTTGAGGTTTCGTCCTTGTCACGGCTTCTTTTCCTGAAATTTTTCGTGACGTCATAATACACGAGCGTCACTGGGTTCCACCACTTCACGATGATATGCAAAAATGAGGGTGTTTGTAATAAAGGTTAAAAGTGGTAGGGACGATATTCATTTTAGAATGTGAACTAACAAATAATTTGGCTGGATTATTAGGTATTTAGAATGACGGATAAAATAAAATTTAACACAGCATCAAACAAGTTACTTTCCTGTAAACTCAATTTTTTTTTGTATCGCATCGAGAAACTTTCTACAAAGAAATATACTGTAATTATATAACGGTTATAAAACACGATTAAGATTTATAATACCACCAAAGAATTCATGCTGCTTTCCCTAGCGGATCGATGAACTGGAAACCAACATACTTGAATATAAAAGAGAAAAATTTTAAACATTCATAAACGAAATTATAAATGACGACATAAAAAGAAATGAGACACATAATCCACAACAATTTATTGTCGTCCAAAACTGTATTATGAAAATTCACAGCTAAGGGTAACATTCAAATCAAAAACAGAACCTAATCAACGAGTAATGAGTAAATATTCGAAAACATATCAGTGGCCCCTAATTAATAAAATTACTTTTTGTTTTTGGAACGAGCTATTAATTTTTCATCATTTTATATATAATTCTATAAAAAATTGAATAATATCTTCGTCGTATAAACGTTTCCTATATTTATATAATAATTTAATAAAATACTTGTATTATAATTTAGTGTTCTTTTCCCTTCCCTCATGTCCAGACGATATTAGGAAGTTTTATGATTGCCCTTTTGCATTTTCTTACATTTTTAAAGTATGTAAGTTTGAATGCAAATAAGAGACAAAAATAACTAAACGTTGTTATTGTGTGACAATTATGTAGTCAGAAGTCGATAATAAAGTAGGACACACAAACTTCTTCAAATGAAGAGAAATATAGAATTATCACTTTCTTTTCTTTATAAAAACGACCAAATAGGAATGATGAAATAAAAAATAGTGCCTTGCTTCTGACATAACACTCAAATTTATTTATTTCACACTTCACGTCTTTTAAAAATAAGCAGCTTATGTGACGTCCAAATTGTATTGTCCTAGTTGTCCAGATTTTCCCTACTAGTTAAAAGATTGTTCTCAGGGAAATTGCGACGTTACTAATAATTGTACAAAAGCAATTTTGCGACATATTTGCTATACAATAGCGTAAATAATAGACGCTAATGCCTTTTGGAAGGTCGCTTAACTTGAAGGGCAGATTCTCGTTGACGATATGACGACTTAAGTAATAAAACACGTTTTTTTGAAAAATGAAAGTTAAAATAATGTCGACTAATTTAAAAAATTCTATATTCGTACGGTAAATATTTTAAATAGCATTCATACGTCATTTCCGTTTAATACTGCTCAAATTATAAACAACTATAGTCATTAGTGACGTGAAGGAAATGCAGAGCTCGATGAAGAAATTACAAATAAAAGTTAAAAGATAAATATACTGATTGTGAATACGGTATTCTGTTGTAAATTTTCTCAATTGCAGTCTAGAAGTTATGTTGATCCATAGACGAGAGTTTACGAATAAGGTGGAAAAAGTTTCGAATTTCTGTCAGCGTCTTTTTGTGTAGATATTAAAACTAGGAAATAATTGTTAATAATCGGCGATGAAGATGAACAGTAGTCTTGCAATAGTAGAAGTGTGAGGTCAGCAGAGAGTCGAAGGTGTAGTGCAAATCAACATATATTTTTAGTGTAAGAAATAATAGCGCGGGATTAAAGAATGGAATCGATGTATTGTAGAGTGGGTTTTATTTGAAAATGGTTTATTAAGAAGAGCTACAGGATTTGTTCGTGCAGCCGCCGCCAACCTAGCAAACACAAAAACCGACCAAAATTCTAAGGCACTACCTGCTGATAAATAAAAATTATCTTGATTTTTATGATATCTCAAGTACAATTCCTTTAATTATATCTTGTCTATTTTCACTTTTTGTTTTCTTCGACCATTCCTAATTTTCATGTACATTGCAGTTATTTAAAATAAATGGGATTCATCTGCACTAATAGTTACATCATAGCTTAAAGCATACGAAGCCATTTTATTTAATACTAATTACATTTTATAGACAAATGGTGTAATACGGATACTAAAAACGCTAACAATATTTCAGGTTTGTTCATAATTCTTGATTTATTTCAAACAATTTTAATTCCTGGGACCATAACAAGGTAATCCATCGCACAGAGCGTATGATCCATCAGAACTGCACGTACAGGTGTAATTGCCGCTGTTGTAGGTACTGCCTGCTGTGCAATAAGGAGGGTCTGAAACAAGAACACTGGGTTATAGTCGCTGAACACACAACGAATGTGACAGGTGAAAATTATTGTTCCATATTACCCAAATTGTTCAGAATATAATACATATATATATACATAATGTAGTAATTAGTAATTAATTCATTATTATAATTAGAAAGTTTTATTGTAGAGGACTTATTATTGGGATAAAGCATACGCCGCAATAAGGCGGCGAGACAAAGAATGTATTGTTGGAGTTAAGAGAGTGTACGCGCTCAAAATCTACGAGACGAAGTTGGTTAGTTGGACGGCTGACACAGTTGCGGGCAGATATCCATTCAGAAAATTTGCAGTATAAAAAGTTGGGCAGCGGAGATAGAACAGTTCAAACAGCAATCTGCAGTCAACGGCGAGAAGCGAAACGGAAAAGTCGGACGGCAGACACAGATGCAGGCAGACATCAATTCAGCAAATTCATATTATAAAAGTCTGCGGATCCCAAATTATGAGTAGGGCTATCTAGGAAGTCCAACGGCGAGATATAATAGTTTACAGAAAACGCAAGTAAACAGTTTTGACAGAGAGACTTATAAAATCGCAGTTTGGAAGCAGAAGTTTTGCTTCACAAACTGAACTAATTTTTCGCATCGAGAGACTTCAAGGAGACCTACGTCCGGAAACTGGCTGAGGGTGAGATGATCGAGGTTCCAGAATAGCAGAGATCCAGAGCAACTACCGTGTGTTAAAATTCTAATGAGTAGAATCAGTGATATCCCCAAATCGTGTGCACAGAAAACCCAAAAACGAGGCCTGGGCGGCCGTAAGTAGTAAACTCTAAAATTGATTGTAAACCACCTTTAAAAGATATGTCAGATCGTTCTTTAATTATTTCGTTTCTTTAATTATTCACTTCCTTAATTGTTTAGTTCTTTAATTTAAATTCAATCTTTAATCTTATTTTCGTCCGCAACAAAATTCGTCGAGGTTCAGACGAATTAATTTACCTAAAAAGAAAATGTAAATTTGAGTATAAAATTCACCCATTTATCAAACCCAGATAAATACCCTGAGATTCCAAATATTATTGTGTAATTTTATTGTGTATTAAATCGATAATAAATTTTGTTCAATTGTTTCCCGTAAAAATCTTTTATTTTATTTAGACGCCTGTTTATTACAATATATATAATATTAAAGCAATTGGTACAGAAATCAAAGCAAAAAAAAGAAAACAAAGCAAGCTGGCACATGGAATGAATCATCGGTTTTCTTGGACGGGTACGAAATTTTGAAGAACTTCCTTCCGCCTTGAGTGACATCGCCGACCTTCAATTTCAGGCAAGCCACCATCTTTCTTTCCACACAAATTAATTTTCTTTATTTTGACAAAGTGACATCATATATTTAGATATATATTTGATTTTTTATCAATTATACTAAGTATTTAGTAATAACACACAAAATATGACTACATTATTATAATAGTGCCTAGTTTCACCGATGTTGGTGATTTTATATTTATATATATATAATTACATGTGAATAAGCACATAATCCCACGATTACCATGAAATAATGCACACAGATTCTTTGATGCAAAAAAAACTTTTTAAATTGGACTTTAAAATATTATTAATATTAATATTATTAATAAAATATCCTAAATGGTTTAGATTAGTGACTAATCCATCGTCTAAGAGGTTACTAAACTGATTTGGGACGGGCCCGATTAGATCTAAGCCAAATTATAGGCAATAGAATTGTGTAGAACCTTCTAGACAGTTCTTTGGTAATTAAGATCTGGATATATGAAATCGAAACTGCTATTTTAATAGAATAAGGGGAGGGGGAAATGGATTTCCCTTTCAAATATAAGAGAAAGCAATTTACAGTTTCATGACAATCAGCAAGTAAAAGGAACGTTCTAGAAACTATTGTGAAGCGGTATTAATACTTCTGTATTGCTTTGATAGACAATCCTCTGCTATTTAATTAAATTTTGATTCATTTCTCCTAAAGTTGAAACCTAATTTATTATTTATAATCAGTTTGTATGATGCTTAATATTACTTCTTTATTAAAAATAGTAACAGTTAATTATAATAGACATTACGTAATAATTTATATAGGGCTCTTATTTTTAAATATATGGAAATAAATTAATTCCTATTTTACCGTCTATATTGAATTTGTCTAATGAAAGATTTGCATCATAAGTAAATCATCGGGAAATGCCGAACTGTAAGTAATTGGAGAGGAAAATATAAATAGAATTATGGTACAAGCAATACAAACAATAATATAACTAACCTAGAAATTCTCGTACATATAATTATGAAAATTAGGTTGAAATAATACGCTAGGATCCAAAGAAATTATAGTCAAACTTTAAAATACGCTCTCATTTTAAAGGCTCATAAAGTCGTTTTAAAACTCTGTAAAAAAACTCATAATTCTTTAGTACTAGTACAGGGAAATGTAAAAATACAAGGCCAAATTGCATTTCGTTATAAAATTTTTTTACGTAATTACATTCCGCAGCATATAGTTCAGTTTCAACTCTTTTCCAATGTTGATTTAGTTATCAATGATAAGTTATCCAGCTGATTCGATGAAATTCTGCGTTCCGATTCACTAATTGCATTCGGCATGTCAGATTTTATAAAATTACTATATGAATACTGAGAAACTGTACAAAGCAGTGCTTACATGTCGCATTATTGGGGCAACCAATCAGAGTGCACCTTGCAGCTGTACCGTCGTAATTACAGGAACAACCATTACACTCTATCTGGAAAACTGAACAGGGGACGCATCGCTTAGGCGGTTTTCCTGAAAAAACAAGCGAAATATTATTATTATTATTATTATTATTAAGGATATATGATTATTTTACTGACAAAAAATACACACGGCCTCAGAAAACCATTAGTGTATTGAACGACTAAATTAATGATAGTTACATTAATGAACTTCAAGCTTGAATATCTGTTAACTGACTCAGTTTTTCTGAGATCCAAGAGTATCAGGAGGGCTTACATTAATTTATTACGATTCTTTTCATGAAAAGGAAAAAATAGCAGTCAAGTGACTTGACTTTTCCGTTCAACTTTCGTATATACAATTAAGAAAACAGTTAATTTTCAATTTATTGACTTTGAGTTTTAATCTGGTCTCCATAATCGTTTTCACTTCTTTCAAAGTGCTTATGATGACAGTGGTTAACTGGAAACCATACTCTCAAAGTAGAAAAATTATTTCACATATTACTACCCTAACGATCTGCTAAATAAAATTTGACGAATAAAACTAATTGTGAATCAGATGGATAATTATGTCCATCAGCCTTATTGGTATGAGTTTACGTACATACGAGTTTAAATCCGTCTTTGCTCAAATCGAGATACTTACCAGAACTAGTCTGTAAAAATACAATGGAGAAAACCACGGTTAAAGTATATAATACCACCAAAGACTTCATGCTGCTATCCCTTACGACTGTGTTCTGACTTTGAGGTTTCGTCCTTGTCACGGCTTCTTTTCCTGAAATTTTTCGTGACGTCATAGGACAAGAGCGTCACTGGGTTCCTCCACTTCGCGATGATATGCAAAAATGAGGCAGTTTGTAGATAAAGGTTAAAAGTGGTAGTGACGATATCGATCTCAGGATGTTAACTGAACATTAATTTGGCTGGATTATTAAGTATGTAGAATGACGGGTAGAAAAAAATGGAACACAGCATCAAACAAGTTACTTGCTTGTCAACTCAAATTTTTTTGTGTATCGCATCGAGAAACTTTATAGAAAGAAACATACTGTAATAATGTAACGGTTAAAAAGCACGATTAAGATATATAACACCTCCAAAGACTTCATGCTGCTTTCCCTAACGGATCAAGGAACAGTAAAGGAACATACTTGAATATAAAATAGAAAAATGTTGAACATTCACAAACGAAAATGCTGATGAAACTGTGACTTTTCGTATGGAATTAAAAATGTGGATATAAGAAGAAATGTGACACAAAAAGCACAACAGTCTATTGTCGTCTATTATAAAACTTCACAGTTAAGGCTAACGTTCAAATAAAAAACAGAACCCAATCATCGAGTAAAAAGGAATTATTCAAAAACATACGAGTAATCCCTATTTAAAAAATTACTTTTTGTATTTGCAAGGGGCTTTTAATTTTTCACCATTTTACATATGATTCTGTAGAAAATTGAATAATATATTCGTCGTATAAACCTATCCTATATGTAAATAATCTATATAATAAAGAAGGATGTATATTTGTATGTATGTATGTATGTATTTACGTTCTTTATACAAATTTTATCGCGTGGACAGAATGCAACAAAAATTGGTATACGTATTCTGCCAAAATTGAGAACCGGTACTGTGGGGGTGACAAACCCATAGCATAAAGGTGGAAAGAATTATAATTAAAAACCATTATCATTAAATGTTAAATTACTGCGCGCCAAGAGACAATGACGTCACGCGAGAGAAAGACGTTACTACGCAACGAACAAAGGAAATTCTCCTTTATCAGGAATGAAATAAAGCAGAAATATTTTCTTTAAATAAAAAATATAATTTTATACAGCAATACTCCATCGAATGATAATAAAGAAGAATACGAATTACTTTACCATCCTTGCGGAAAATGTAAGTTAATTTTCGCGCTATATTAGTTGTGGGTCTAGCTAACAATTTCATCAATATAATATTTCGTAATGTATGAAGACTGAGTGACAATTATATCCTGAAGTACTCAAGGAATATATTTAAGTATTCAATTAAATACTTTTTCGAGTTTATATAAATAAGTACACGAGCAACGCCGGGCACCCAGCTAGTATTTTAATAAAATACATGCATTATTTTTGGAGTTCTTTTCCTGCCCTCATGTCCACACGAGATTAGGAAGCTCTATGATTGTCCTTTTGCATTTCCTTACATTTTGAAAGTATTTAACTTTTAAGTCAAATAAGAGACAAAAATAACTGAAACTTTGTTAGGAATATAGAATTATCACTTTCTCTTCTGAATTCAAAGAATCATAAAGATAAACTTCTTTTTTTATATAAATGATCCAATAAGATTGATAAAATCAAATATAGCGCCTTGCATCTGACAAAATACTCAAATGTATTTATTTCAGACTTCACGTCTTCTGGAAATATGCTGCTTATGTGACGTCCAAAAATGTATTGGCCTAATTGTCCAGATTTTCATTTCGAGTTAAAATATTGTTCTGAGGGATATTGCGATGTTCGTAATAAATGAGATAGTCAGTCACCATCGACAAAACTGCTAGTGTTATTCCAATGCTGATTGAACTAATATGATTCAATAAATTGCGACTGACATATAATTAATTTTAAAGTGTTTCAGACTCAAAAAGTGTGGTAAAGTTAAGGTGACGACATACAAAACATCATATCTCGTAATCGAGGCCAGAGGGTGAGAATTTGCCAACCGGAAATTGGACTGTCTAACAATAATCGACCGGTAATTCCACCAATAGATCATCGTTATCGGCTATTACAACTCATTTCTTGAAGTAGTAGATTCTCGTACACAGTATGTAGCTTTATATATAACCGACTCATGATCTAGAAACCCTATAGTTTTCAATATGTCTCTGACTGACGTATGAATTGGCCATTCTATTTTTCGTTTAAATTCCTGTGTACTCTTCCATCGGTCTTCCTGTCTTCTCACAATGTGTAATATTCACGTTGAAAGAGAGACGTATAAACAAAAGTGCGGTGCATTATGAATTGATTGTGATTGCAGAAAAGGCAAACATGTACGTCAGCACTGAATACGACGAGAACTTGCAGTGTGGAGTGTTCCATCTGAAACCAAGAGTCCTTTTTACTTTCGTCGCAGTCAGACACTTATCCGCGTTGTCATAAAGGTAAAATTTACTTAAGCTTATACAATACACACGTAACACTGAAGGCTGAATAATTATCCTCATATTTTGCAAGGAAAGTGATGCTAGTGCCTCATTTTATATTAACAAATTGTATAAATTTCAAAACTGATTCGAATTGGTGGCATCAGGCGCTATTAAATAATCTATTGGAATTCATTATTAATAATGAGGTAAATACTCTGGAAAGAATTCGTGAGATTCAGACCAATATATGAAATTAAATATTACTGTCATGGATAGAAATGTCATCATTTCTGACACATCTTGAGTTTCCCCAAATTCAAACTGTATTAAAAATTGGTTTCCATTTATATTCACTACTCAGAATATTAAAAGACCTTCACAGGAACAACATTAAGAAATTGTAACGCGTGAGGTGAAAGACAAGTCGTAAGTTTTTTTAAAAAAAATTACTATATTTAATTACAAGAATGCTTTATACATGCAGCATACTTGCGAATCATTTTTGTAATTATCACAGAATTATGGTTTACATGTTGAAAGATAATGAAAAATTGTACAGGGGTACCGAATGCACATTCAAATATAACATTTACTTCAAAATTATTTATATTACTTTCTTCAGTTGACTCTCTCTGTGCTACAAAATTATTCTTTACTTTCATTATGTCATATCTATTATTCTGATAAACAATCAAATGTTTCCTACATACAATAATGTTGTATATTAAAATGAAATGAAAGAAATATACTAAAGGAATAATTATCCAAAAACTACAATTCTTAATTCAAACAATAGAAATAAGAAATATTAGTTGCTATAACGCTTTTCCTCAAGTCTTAATTAGTATATAGTTACACATAATAGAAAAAATCTTAATGTAGTGCTCACCAATGTGAAATGTTCATAATTTTATTATTTCAGATGGGTTCTCAAAAGTTGCCTGCATTTATTACTGCGTTTGTGTATCTTCTTGGACCAATAGTAGCATATTTATCAAATATCTTAGCTGCACACCTGAACCCTTTGCTTCTAATGCTTCTTGGATGTGTAATTCTAGCTACTTTAGCTGGGACTGTATACATAATAACAGCTCATACAGTTAAGGACAAATTATATTACGGTAAGTTGGAGTTAAATTTACATTTATGTTTAAATAACAAATAATATTTAAAAGAAAATGTACTTAGTTTATAGCTACACTGCATAACTTATTTAAAAATTAGACACATAATGCCATCGTTTAATATTAAATTATGTAGAACTATATGGAGCCAAAATATGCTTGTCCTATTTTTACTTACTACATAAATTCAGATCTTTATTAACAATATTTATATTATATAATCAACTAGAAGGGTGGCCGGAAGTTACCCGGGCTGTCATAAGTAAACTCCACAACATCCATAACCACGGATTTGACTCCAATCTCGGTTGTTTTTGCATTATTGTTATATGACGCCCCTCCACCACACCCGTAAAACTGGTCCCTTTTCATGCCGAAAGGAATTGGAATTATACACAAAAATATCTGGAGAAATTATCTATCACAGTGACCCATAAAAAGTTTCTTTCAATGAATACATCGCCCGTTTTAACACGTTTAAAAATTTCCACTCCCATGGCACATGGGTCTTCCCCCACAGAGTTTTTTTCTGGTTCTAAGGAAACAAGTGTACGAAATTTGGTAAAATTTGCTCCATTGGTGTAGATTTGTATGCGGAACACACACAGATGGAAACCGAGTATTTTATTTTTTAGATTATGTTGTTTACATCTGTCGTAATTATCTACTTTGTCTGACTTTCTAACAAGCAAGTGTCCCTGAAATTTTGTAAAATAAATATAATTCCCAGTAAAGCGTGAGCTTTTCTTACTTACATTTAGATTTATCAATTTTCTACAAAAAATGTATATTTCTTCATAGAGAATGTTCATAAATAATAGTTGATATATAATAGTTTTTGATATGTTGATTCTGTTTTCATGAATTTTTGTAATTTAACTGAAATTAACACTTATTCAAGGATGATTTTTCATAAAAAATTATTCTAGGATTCACTACGTTTGCATTTACTAGTGGTATTTCATTAATGATATCTTTGGAAGTAGATGGCTATGTGAATGGATTTGTGACATGGTATATAGAGTATGGTGAGCCTTATTTATTGAGTCCATGGGGTTCCGCTGTTTCTTATTTTGATGGAATAGTATTTTATTTGTGCTATGTGCTAATGGCATATTTAAGCAGTAATGGGTAAGTATGACTTTTCTTTAAAAATTTATTTGTTCCTATAATTTTGACTTGATCATTTATATCAAAAATTTCATTTTGTTTTTGAACCTGTCATAATATTAATTTATTTAGCACATATTTGGTCTGTTATTGGGCAACACGTTTATGTAATTATTTTAATTTGAACACAGATGTTTTATATTCGAATTTCAATAACATATCACATTCCGTAGATCCTCTATAAAACCCAATAACTAATGGTGTATGCTGACTATGGCATAAAATGTGATAAGTTATTCTTAGAAAACCTATAAATAGATTACGTAAAGTGTCCCTCCTAATATGGATGTTATTTTTTTATTGATATACTTATGTTGACTGAAAAAGGTATAGGTTTGAACTATAGTGTCCTTAATACAGAACCCTGTGGTACTCCAGTCTTAGTGTTTCTCCAGTCTGATTCACATATTTTCCTGAAAAAAAATCCTTTAATACTTTACTCTGCCTTCTATTTGGAAGATACAATCTAAATCAAGGTAAGGAGATTCCAGCCGCTCTATAATATTCAATCTTTTATAACAGTATGTTCTTATCTATAATATAAAGTACGTTATTTAAGCCACAAAATGAACTTAAATAATAGTGAAATTATTCGATTCTTCTAAGATTTCATATACATGATATATAGATTACTTTATTGGTTCACAATACTTTTCATAATCCAAATTGTAATGCAGTGAATAAATAATTTACTCTGAGAAACATAATCAGACACTTAGTTATGTCACATATATACACACATTTCATTGGGCTTACTTACAGTTCTTTACATTGTGTGTAAAAGTTTTCAACTTCATTGTTGTTATGATCAAATAGAATATTTATTGTAATAGTTATTGTTTTCCTTTAAATTAATGAACATTGAATTTATATTTAAGGAAAGACTATCATAGAATTGGACTGTTTTATACTGGAGCGATTATGGACGCTATGGTTGTACTTCTAGTTGGTGGAGTTCTCAGTCACTCTGGTTTCAGTTGGTGCATAGTATTAGAAATTCTTTATGTTGTTTTCCCCCTTGTTACTGGATATGTTTCTATTGTGAATCATAAAAGGATAGATGCAAACAGAAGATCAACCTGGCTTGACAAAATTTTGGCTATTCTACTATTAGAAGCAACTCTTCCATTGTTATTTCGGGGTTTGGTATGTATATTTAAGGATACTATTAGCAAAATAATTTATTAATCCTTAGTATTATTCATAATAATTATCATAGTTTGGAATTGGTCCTTCTTTCCCGTGTTTAAGGACAGTAATTATGTTTAATGTGTATTGTCAAATCTGTTTTTATTTCTATTGGCTGAAGCCTATAACATTACTTCTTCTTTTTTGGAGTTAAAATTAGGAAAATATTTTCTAAATTAAGAGACTACGTATAAAATAATATTATATCTGCAGTCAATAAATATAATATAAATCCTGTTTATTGTCTCAAGTATATTTCATCATTTTATTTCAAACACATTAAGCATTAATTTAACCAAGTTTCTGTTAAAATTATGTAATGAAGTGGTCGCAATATTGTATTCAATATATTTTTGTATATCCTAATAAATAATATTAAAAGGTAAATATTTTATTTCTTGAACAAATATTTCTTTCAGAGATATTAAATTTCTTCTCACTCGCTAGTGTGTGTCAAGTCTCTTGGAACAGCTAGATGATGCCACAGTTATACTCATTGTTGTCATAGATACCAGATCTGCTGATTGATGATCTCAATTGAAACTGATTACCCAAAAACAACTGTGCTCCTCTTAAAGTATAATTAAATATAAAACAGATGGCCTTAACTCCACTCTGCTTCATTCATCTCTAAATTCCAGGAGTCATTCATAAAATTAATTCTGGTGTCCATTATCCACAGCCTAACAAAAACTGATCCCAAATCCTTGCTCACACTTTCACCTGAAGGTTGTCAAACATTTTACACCATGGTACTTCTCTGTACCTGAAAATTAAGAATTGAATAATTTTGTGTAAGAAATTACACTCATTATTCTGTGTATTAATATAAAATACGAAGCTCTTTAACTACTCTTGTAAATTGATGTGCTCTTAGCATAATATAAAATATTTTACAAACTGCATTATTTCTATTTAAAAATATAAATAAAAACTTATTGCAAAAATAAAACAATTGATAAAAATTAAATGTAAAGTCTTTCAGTCAATGTTTATTTAATTTTCAGGCTAGTTTGGGTTGTCAGATGTACTACATAAAATGGTTTAAGGATATGGTTGAACCTATAATTAATCAGACCATTCCAGCACCATTTGCTAGTGTTCAAGGTGTTATAGGTCTAGTTTACTTTCTGCCAATATGTATCATCCTTTCCGTGGGTTTGATTGCATATCCTGGCAAGAGTTGGCTACAGGACCTATCATTGATTCTTGCTGGAGCATCTTCAATGGTAACCAGTAATATTTTCCCTTAATACTTATTCATTATTTACTATATAATAATAAACACCAGTATTAATGAATTGACTAGCTATTATCAGTTGTTCAACGAAAAATCTTAAATTATTATTTATGTAAAACTGTAGATTTTGTCAAACCTAATGTTAAGTAGTGAATATGTAATGGGAAAGTAGGATATCATTGCCACAAGGACAATCTTCAAAACTCAAAACTTGTTTCTTTCAAGCATTGATTTAGGACTATGTATGAATGAAGCCCTTGATTATTAAAAGTGAACCCATAATAACTACAAACCAGTCTTTCCTGCTTGGCACACAATGCCCAAACTATTGATTGTTAGTATATTAAAACATTGAAGTTTACTTTTAAAACATACTGTTAAAATAACCATAACTATGACACTTATGCTTATTTGGATGAAAGTTAAATTGGAAGCCAGATTAATTAACATCACATTTTCTCCATCTTTTTTGCATTATGAAATTTGAACAAAATTATTCCTGTTCAATTCCAGTGGACGATTAATAGTAATAAATGTAATGACACATAATAAACTTTTCAATTTCCTTTATGTCGACTATTTAGTGGCCATAAAACCATCGTCCACAAGATTGTTTACAATATGGCCTCCTCCTGAAAATCTCTATCCAAGCAATCATAACTAACTCACTTAAAGCATCAAGTCCTTACATGCAACTCAGTATAGGAAAGTTCCACTACTGTTTTCACTGATTTTAATTAAAACACATGATGATGATGTATATGGCCAGTTAATTTTACACTAAATGCCTCATAGCCTGACTGCAGCAATCCTCAGGTTTGTACAAGAAGTAAATGAATTTTGAAACTATAACCATTTTGATTTTAGTCTGGAGCAACACAGTTTATTATGATGATACATCCAATGACATCTCCTGAGCATGGCATTCCGCCAATGAAGAATCACACTGCTGCTGCTGTATTCTGGGCCTCTGCATTCCTTACATTTGTCTTACCATTGTTTATTGCCTTATGGCTGTGTCAAAGTCCAGCCACTGATTGTTTTTTGTTTGCCAAAGACAAATCCTCAGTAAAAAAAGGAATTGAAAGCACTAAGCAGGTCCAAAAGTTCAAGAAGAAAACTAAAGTAGAAAATGATATGAAACAATCGAAAGTAAAGAAACAGTAATATTGTATTATAATTTTGTAACTTTGTTAGAATAAATATTTATTACTGTTGCTAATAACATGATTTTAATTATTATATTGTTAGTAACTTTATTTGACCTTCAAATTTTCAAAATTGAATTTCAATTCCTGCATGTTCTTTTAATTTCAATTAATTTAATAAGGTATAGGTCCCTATTTGTTCTCTGTACGAAGACGCACAAAAGAACAGCCTTTGAAATAAATACATTAAGTCGGATACTATTTACGTATAAAACTTTCTACTTTGATTCAAAATATGATTTCGTTCCTATTCCTTTTATTTTCCCATCTCTTAGTTTTCTTAGCTTCCCAATTCTTGCTTTACCTATATTTTATCGTATCTAATCTTAAGGCTTGACTATCACTTTTTCAAATTCAACTAGTCTTCAAAAATTAGCTCACTTTTTTATACATAAATGATGCCGGCTCCACTAGTCCAAGTCGGCGAAATAACGAGGCCGCTCCTTTGCCAGCAATATTTTAGCATCAGCATTCCAGGTTCTGATGCACTGCGCGTTCCCCCGTCTCTACGAGTGCAAAAATTATCTATGTTTAAATAATTCTAGGTAATATAATATATAGCGCTATAGTTTATACTGAATTACCGCTTCTAGTGCTCCAAAGCAAAGGGTTTCCGAATTCATTTCTGGACGATCTCCTGAGTCATTTACTGATTTTGTGTTTTTCAGATCCATTTTCATGAATTCTTAAAGCCTACTTATTTTAATCAAATATTTTCTCTGGTTGACAATAAATGAGGGAAGGATATTATGTGGGATATATTATGAATAATAGTTGAATGTAGATTTCTCGGGTTTCAACCCGGGTTATAACCTTTGTAGTGGCGGCTCGAGCTTATGTGCTCATGTGCTACAGCGCATAAATTATTTTAGGAAGAAATAATTTTTCTTAATTTTAAAAACCTTGATAATAATTGTGTTTTAGCACTGCGAATCTATGCTTGGATATCGAAGACTTTAAACTCCCCAACTTGGGGCGCATCGCTCCTAGAGCAGCCACTTGGACAGCCAGTGCTATTCCAGTTGCAGCACCGGATTCGGCGATTTAGTCATAAATGCGCATGCGCTCTTATCTTTTCACCCCCCCCCCTCCCGCACTTCTCGGAAAACCACGACAAACTGCTACGACGCCGACAGAACAAGCAAACTGAACTGCTATGACACCGAGCGCGGTCGGATCATGCGACCATAAACAACGAAATCGAAATAAATTCGAACTATTCACTAATTATTAATCTTATTTTATAACAGTTTATATTTTAAAAGCAAAAATAGTCGTTCACTTTTAGTAAAAAAAAACACAATCTGAGGTTATTTTAAAGAAAACAAAATTTAAGAGATATAATAGTGCGAAAATTTACCACACGACACCGAAAATTAACTTTATTTTAACCTTTTTACCTCCCTGCGCTACCCGTAAAGGCCAAAAAAATGCTAGCCTTGTGTGCTACAATGCCGAGAGCACAAGTAAACGATGAGCCCTCGTGCTACGAAATAGAGCGCGGCCGTATCAGGCGACATAACCAACGAAATAGAAATAAATTCGAACTATTCACTAATTATAAATCTTATTTTATAATAGTTTATATTTTCAAAACAAATATAAGAACCATTCATTTTTAATCAAATAAAAAAAAATCACAATCTAAGGTTATTTTAATGAAAACAAAATCTACCGCACGACCCTGAATACAAAACTGCTCCGAAAATTAACTTTATTTAAAATATTTACAGAGAAAAAAACTTTCGGGTTAAAAATGGTAAATTATTCCGCGTTTAAAAATTAGACACTATTGGAAATTATGTAGACAGAATTAGAAATGTCGCATATTACGTGCCGGGTCAGAGTATTGCTAACACTATCACGGACGTAGTTCTATTATTTTGCATAATTATCGTAATAGCTCCGTCACATAGCGATGATAGTGGAGCTAGCTATCCAAACGTTGTGTTTCACACAGGATATAACCCGGGTTGAAAGCTGAGAAATCTACATTCAATAAATTTACCGAGAAAATATGCATTCGCTTTTATGAATAATAATAAATTATTATTTTTACTGCACATATTATCGCGCTTATTTTCGTACACCGTCGATACAACAAACCATTTATTATCTGATTACTCCACCATTAATTCGTTTAACAAGGTTTCAATATCTAATTTCCAGTTGTTAAAATTAGTTCACTCGATCAATAGGATTTTAAATTTCTCAGTTTCCTCAATAATCCTTATGACGATTACTAAGCTGGAATTTCACGTATCAACATGGGCTGGGACCATAACCCGTTGAAGGGTTCAAAGCGCGAAATTAATGTAGACGTAACTCAATTGCACGCCAGCAGACTGATTTACAATAACGCTGAATAAATAATCTCCATTATTGGTGTCCTATCTGCACTCCCAAGAGGCCAATCCAAAATTTATTACTAATGACAGTCGCGCCATGGTATAACTCGGATGAAACAATATATTGTAATGCCAATTAATTAAGCCATTAATTGTTTTTAAATAGTTTAAATTGTTAGCGAATAAATTAATTGTAGCGGCATGAGCGAGGAAAGCAACAATGAGCGGCGAGTTCTGTTTCTTTGTTGAGCAGTCGAAATGGCGATTACGCGCGCAAAAGTATAGTTAGTCTGAGTCTACGATCAGCCACGAGAGGAGAGACATTGTAAAAGTTAGTCTGAGTCTACGGTCAGCCACGAGAGGAGATACATTAAAAACAAATCTTCACCGAGATACGTAGCAGTTCAATCCAAATTGATAAATAAATCAGTAAAAGTCTAAAATCTGCAAATCGTGAGTTCCTGTAAGCAAGCAGTTAGTTGGACAGAGAGATGTTCTAACAACTAGCCAACGGTGAAGCAAGGGTTGCTTCATTATAAAGAAATCGAACAATTTCGCGTTGAGGGAAAACGACATCCGATAGCTGACCAATTAGGAGAGGATCATCCGAGTTTCCTGGGAGCTGAATACGTGCATTTCGACTTCGTATGTGTAGAATCTGTGAGGAAATTTTGAATCAGTGTAATAAAATTTGCATTATAGTGTACTTTTGGAGCTACAAAATAATGCTGGTACCAGTCGGACATTATGTGAGTAACCAAGACTTTGATAATAATATTTGTAAACGGTAACTGAAAGGGAAAAGCCAGATTTCGTTAACTTTTCATTTAGCTTTCTTTCATTTATCGACTTATTGTTTTTAGGTAAATTTTAAACTGAATTGTTAATCAGATTATTAAATCATTTTCTCTGTTAATTATCAAACCCAGTGAAGGCCCAGAGAGAAGAGATATTAAATTTTGATTGTAATTGTTTTTAAATTTTGGAAGCCACAAATTGATAATAACTTATTTTTTTGTTAATTTTTTATGATCTTTCAAATAAATTAACCTTTTCATTTTGATCATTAGATAAATGGCTACCACAACGTGGGGCTAAATTAATTAATCGACTATTCATGTTGGTTATTACAATATATTGACCTCAATCTACCGTTCATTCAATATGTAACACAAGAACGAAGCAGGAAACACTATGAGAAAATCGAGAAACACATCAACCCACTGATGCGGCATTACCTCGACATAACAGTAGATCTCAAATACGATTAACGAGTCTCCGCGATGGAGGGGTCCTCGGCTTGCCACTGTTGGACTTTCATTAGTTAATGATACGTTAGCACATTAGCTTATAGAATTATGCTTCTGATTGCTAATTTAAAAAAATTAAAAGAAAATAGTGCTCTATACTAGCCAAATAGCTTCTGTCCAATGATTAATTAAATTGCTTATTATAACAGTTGATAGGTTTCTCCGCTGCAACTAAATTAAGTTTTATCGCAGCATCAATCTCTTAATCTGGGAATTAAATAAACTGATTACTTTAATGACAGAATCGTTTGTGTAGTAGGCCTATAGTATTAGATCATATTCCGCAGACTCTGTACAGAAGTTGGGCTTCAAGAATTGGAATCAGTCATGAATTGTACATAATTACAATAGTTTCTCATAATTACAAATATACGTAATATATTTATTTTAAATTGGATATATTTTAATATTCAATTAATCGTCAGTTCATTAATTGAATAGAAGGAGTGGCTAAACAAGAAAATGATCTTTTTAGAATTAGATTTTATAAACCTTAATTTGTTTAATGTTGTGCGGAAGATTGTTTAATATAGAAATACTAATATAATGGATTCCTTTCTGTGCAATTGATGGTGATTTACCGTGTATGTAAAAGTTGTTCTTGTACCTTGTATTGAAGTTTTACATAATTTTAGGAGGGAATTGGAAAAAACTAAGTAGGTTTGTAATTGACAATGTGAATAAAGCACTTCAAATGAACCCACTACAGTTCATCGTCCTCGATCTTTGTACGTAAATAATAATACGTAATTAGTTATCAAGCTTCGTACGCGGTAGCGCTCAGGTCTTCGTTGAGAATGAAACCAGAACTTGACACATCATGACCTAGGCGATGCTGACATAACAGCTTCTGCTCAAGGTCCACTTGTTCTCTGTACAAACACACACACACACAAAAAAAACATCTCTTGAGGAAAAAAACAAACTACGTTCAACAGGAAGCTATTGCTGAATAAAACTTAATACTTTGATTCATATTATAATTTTGTTTCTCTCCACTTTCACGCCATCACTCCCAATTTACGAAAATTAATTCAAATAATTGTTAAATAATAATTAGGCCAATAGCTTTAAAATTACAAGTCTTATAATATCAGGATAATAATCACTCTTGTATAGTCACGTGGCCGTTAACCCGTTAAATCAGTAAGCTCATGCGACAATATTACTTATTTACAAACGTCTCGATTTTGGCAGTAGTGTTATTGTTTAGATTATCTGTTTAAACTTTTGGAAAGTTCCAAATAACGCCATTTTGTCATTGTCCTGTGTTCCAGCTTTTCTGGACCATCTCGTGCAGCATCCGCCATACATTTTGATCGGTTACAACTCACCAGCAGGAAAACCTTCACAATACTAATATATGCAGATAAGGTAAATGTCAATGCAGACATATAAGTTTTATTATAATAAACTAAATTAGTTTTTCTAAATAATCACAATTTAATTATGAATCTGAAGGGCTGCAATTAATTTGGGACAAACAAATTTTTGGGCAAATAAAAACGTCCAAAGGTTAACTATTAAAAAAACACCTATAATGTTTAATTGCTGTTAAAGAGATTTTTTACTACTTTTCTGAATATATTGAAATTTATTTATTTATTCACTTCCGTTTAAGTATGTAATAATAGTCCAAGGTAAAATTAAATAGCACACACATTATCAGTCATTATTTAAATAATAAAAAATTACCTTCCTGCTCTATTTACAATTTGTAATTAATACCGGCTATGTACCTACATAAAACAAAACAATAACACTTTTTCTCAGGGTGTTGTGGACTCAAAATACTGTAGTCATAAATTTTTGTGGGTGTTGGTTACTGTGGCTTCCATAACAGCGACTTTGACGGACTTGGTGTTCAATACTCCACAAGTTCTTTCCGGTAACTGGCGGGCAAGTCGGCTCTGGGGACTAGGCAGCGTGAACCTCTCGTCTGATTTTCCGCGTTCCAGGAAGAGGGTGGCACAATCTTATTTTTTATTCTGGTGAGTAGGAATCACGAGCTTGTTCAATTTTAATTTCTCTTAGAGTTTTCAAATTTACTGTCTCTCATCAACAACTAATTAACTTCTTTCTGACTTCACGACTTCTGGAAAACTAACAATATCATGACTACTTAGTAACTTCACGCCTACTCATTAACTTCCTGTTTACAGAACAAGTTTTTGTTTTTTCTATATCTACCCTACTTCTGAAAAACTAATTTATTCACTTATTCCCCATAGCTTCTGGAAAAAAAACCCTGATCTACTGCCTGTACTGCAGGTCACCTCCATGCGTGCAATCTGCTCCATCGGTGAGCAAAAATTCTTCCCATAAAATCTTGACATCTGGATGATATTCGCCAACGAGATCTGTGCTCCCACAAATCTCATTATTCTCGTTAGCCACTTAAATAATTTCAAGGCCCTTGAGCCAATTTGGCAGCGAAAATCCCACGAACGTGCTAAAAATTTTGTGACCAGATACTTGCTATTCCCTTCAAGTATGGCTGTTTGAATTCCGTCACTACCTGCGTTCCGTTCAATGACGCGACCAGTCTGGACCGAATATATAAACTGCTCAAAATTTTCACGTTAATAAAATAAATAATCCTCAATTATTTTCTGCCTATGTACAGCCCACATCGTTATTATTAATTTTCTTCCTATTGAGAATTGAGACATTGTTATCCATACTTAAGTCATAAGACTGAATGCTTTACGAATCTATCTTTTGAGAAACTTCTGCATTCAAACCTTAAAATGGCGAAGCGTGCTTCCTGTTAAAATTACAATTGACTCCATGATTCTACATTTTTCTGCAGGAAAAATGTTTAGTTGATATATCCGGTTCTAAATTTTTATTTAGTTCCCAATTCGTGATTCGATTTTTTTGCCTCGTGTCGAATAATTAGGAAGTTTCCTCTCAATTATCATCTTTATTGATATATTTATATAGGGTCTATCTGTTGGTATAAAAACAGAAAAATGGGTGTATTTTCGGCCATTATCAATGGATTGTTAAAACCAGATCATGCGTTAGAAAGAGAATTAAATTCTCTCAAACCTATATTCCATGATAAATTGGTTTACTGCCGACCATTTTGGAGATATCAGCACTAGAAATATGCCTAACTGCATTACTTTCGAAAACGACGTAAAATATCATTAATTTGACGAACGATTTCTACCACTGCTTCAACCAAATTTCGTAATCGAATACACCATTCGATGCAGAATTTTATGATCTACAATTTATTACCGAAATTATTTTCAATAGAATGCTTTTACTATTAGCGAAAAACTGAAAAACAAAGTGCAAAATTTCGTGGTTTTTAGGCCAAAGAAAGTTTTACCGATGCCCTTCGAATTGGAAAATTTGGTTATTTACTAATGACGACAACATATACAAGTTGGAAAATACCCGACATTTTTCGGGGTAAGATGTATATAGCTACTGGGCTATTATTTTACAAATTATTTGCAGTATCCTACTCTGAAATTACATTCAATATTCTAACTTTGTTTTTCGATCAGCTGATTCACAAACATTTCAAAATTTTACTTTGCATATTATCTGAGTACAAACACAGTACATAAACAAATCTTACCCAAGCAATAAATTAATAAAATACATTTGTCTTAAATAATCCACCACATTACCTCCTCCTCGATTCCACAGAATGCCAATATGAACACATTTTGATAAAAGTTTACACTTATTTTGTTCCACCTACACTTCACGCTCTTGGGATAATCTTTTAACATTCAAAATATTTCTTGAATACTTATGTACAAATTGTTTCATATTATTAATATGACACAAATTAATAGATGATTGAATTACATTATCTGATCTCTTGTCAACCACGTTGAACAAACTCAATTTTTTTATTAGACACCGTTTCATCACCTGTGGTTGACTGTGTCCAGGAATATTTGGAGACAAAAAATAGTTGTGAACGTTATTAATAAATTTCTTTGGATTTTGATTAACCTCATTAACATACTTTGGCAACATCAATTCCAACTCAACCTTCGGAGTTCCTTTCAAGTTACCATCTGAATTTGCTTTCAATGGGTCATACACATTCTCAATAACAATCTAATAGCAATATTCTATCATACTCTACTTTCTTAACATTATACTTGATAAATTTACATTCATCATTTCTTTTAATTTCAAGATTACATACACAGTTAAACAATAATTCTACCTTATCATCAACTTTATTATTTTTCTATTTACAAATTCCACCTTCTCCTCTATCTCTTTATGCAAATTGTCTCTCACTGACTGTATGTTTTCAATAACTTGATCTGACACCGGTTGCACTCTAGCATCAATGACCAATCCTTACTGTGGACAGTTTTTTTTTCACATTTAATCAATCATACATTTTGTCATATCTCTTATCTCGCAATTCTATCTTATCCTGCCATATCTGCACTTTATTGTTTAAATAAGACTTCAATTCCTGCCTCATTTTATTCAACAAATCCCTCATCTCACTAAACAATAATGTTCTGATTACCTGACTTAACTCTATGATTCTTTAATCTAACATTCTGATTCACTAATTTAACATTAAAATCAACCTTCTGATTATCTAATTTGCCATTCAATCTTATAAGATCATTCCTCATTTCATTAAAACATCTTAACAATTGCATTAACACATATTTTTCTAAGTGAGGTTCAGCTTCCTTTTTTTATCTCAAATCCTACTTCTTTAACTGGATTCTCGCTTTGATTTTCCTCCATTTTTTAAGCAAATATGAAAATCCCACTTCCAAAAATTATTATAGTTTCAAATGTTTTTCCACCAACCTTAATGTTCTTGAATCAATCCTGAATTATATCAGAAATGCTTCATATTAAATCCAACATCACAGAAATTAACGTACAAACAGATACTATAAAAATCAACAGTTTCTATGATCCCTTATTGCTATGCTAACCCTTCTGCTTTCCCATTGTCATTGCATTTTGCTTTGCTTTAGAGTTTGTCAATTGTATTGTGCAGTTGCATTGCTCTTGAGTTTTCTTACCAACTGAAAAAATGAACAATGTTTCCAGAAATGTTGTGTGGTAGTTATATCATCACTTTCTTTGTCTGTATTTAGCTATTTTATCTTATTAATAGTTATTTTGGTTTTTATTTTTTCTTCGTGCTGACTGTTGCGCAGTACCTTTAATTATTATACTCTTTCTGTCACTTTTTGCATCCTACTTGACCCTACACATGACATTCGTCATTAAAATTTCAACATTTTAGACAGCAGTTTTGTCATTTATTGAAACAGATTCTCAATCATTTACTGTAATATGTGTCTGTGATATATGCTGAAATACTAAACATACACTGTTGTGTATTTTGAAATTTATGAACAATACTAATATGAAAAATCTTAGAAAAATGTCATAAAAAATATACTAGGGAAATATTTCAACTCATAAGAGATGCAAATATAGATTTTATTTTAAAACATATAAGACTTAATTAATTATAAGCAAATACTGGAAAATAGTAATGATAAAACAAATTGCATGAAATTGAAATACAAGATAGAAGAGGAATATATTTTGTTAAGGCAATTTATTTATGCTTATTTTTAAATAGTTTTAGTGTTTGAAAATATATGCATATATTGTATGACAATATAAAAAATAATATTTATAATTTTTAGGCAATATTTACACAAGATAAATTATCTGGACATTAGTTACTTTCATAGTTTACTAAGATAAAATTAAATTTTCATTACATAAGAGTTTTTCAGAAGAACAAATGTTTACTTTATAGATAAGATTAGTTAAGTTTGAGTTTATCTTACAAACAGCTGCTATTTCTGCTGACAGCACCACTATACATTAAATCATTATCAGAGTACATGTGGTAGTTAAAACTCTGCTGCTTAATTAACCAGAAAGGTGAATTTATCATTAATTTTTTCTGATTATTTTGCATGGTTTGAAGAATAATAGATAATAAATATAATTCAGTTTTGAATAAAAACCCCATAACCTAAAATCTTATAAAGAAAAATGTTTCAACATTAGGAATCTTGAACATATTATTAAATCTATTATCTTTTAAACTCTATCAGAGATTTGAAATGTACTCCATAGTCTTAATAGTAATTTAATTGGGAAAATCTGTGGAAATTATTAATAATTTTTGGGTTTGAAAAGTATAATTTATTTATTTAAAAATTGATCTGAGGAGCATAAAGAAATTAATGTTTAAGATCAATTTAAGTATTTATTAATTGGTCTTCAATGAGTATTAACATTCTCATAAAATTATAAACTTTCTGTTTCAAGAAAAATCATTGAAAATAATAAAATATTTAAAAATACAGTTAAAATATTCAGTATATTATAGAATTTTGATTAATTTTTTTGTTAATAAACTAGACTTGAACTTAACTATATTTAAAGATTATCACAATTTCAATAAAAGTAATATGCTTTTAATCTACACAAGAATAGTTAAGTGAGAAATGTTTAATTAGGAGTGCTGAAGATTTGTCAATAGCAAAAAGAAATGCAGAGGTATACTTAATAACTCCAGATTATTATAAAAAAGAAAAACTTAATTTATGCTACATGCTTGCTAATAAATTGTTTAGTTTTCACAGGATTATGGTTTACATGTTATTAATACATTAGGGAATACTGGGAATAATGTGGAATCTTGCACATTAAAATTGACATATTACTTTAAATGTATTTACATTATATTCCTCTGGTCTCTCTATTTGTGTAACAGAATTATTCTTTACTTTCTTCATATAATATCTATAATTCTGGACACAGATGGTGAAAGAAGAGCCATAACAGTTAGTTTTATCAGAATTTTAATGACATTAATGCTTCATGCATGCAGAATACTTGCTAATAAATTTGAGTAGTTATCCAAGAACTATGATTTACATATTTTTAATAGATTAAGAAAAAATGTGGAATACTGGTATCTTTTTGATAATAAATATTCTTTACTTCTCTAATGTGATATATATTATTCTGATAAACATCTAATTTTATTTTTAAATAAATTAAATAATTTTACTCAAAGAATAATTATCCAAAAATTATAATTAAAACTTAAATTAAAATAAACAAATAACATTTACTGCTATGTTTTATTTCAAGTATTTATAAAAAACTTAATAAGTGTTCACCAATGTGAAATTCTAAAATTTTGGTTCTTTCAGATGGGTTCTCAAAAGTTGCCTGCATTTATTACTGCAGTTGTGTATCTTCTTGCACCTGTAGTAACATATTTTGCAAATATCTTAGCAGAAAAACTGAACCCTTTACTGCTAATGCTTCTTGGATGTGTAATTCTAGCTACTTTAGCTGGGACAGTATACATAATAACAGCTCATACAGTTAGAGACAAATTATATTACTGTAAGTTGGAGATAAATTTACATTTATGATTTTATAGAAATATTGAAATAATTTATCTTTAAAAGAAAAGTGATTTGTTAATGAGAATGTATTATAATAACTGTAAATATAGTTTACAGTTATAATTTGTTTTCCTTTTCAAATTAGATACACTTCATAACAGTATTAAACTAATTAGAAGTTTATGAAGACCAATTACTACATAATTGCAAAGGATCAATTTGAACAGTTATTATGTTGTGTGATCAAATGTGTTTTTTTGTGTGTGTGATACTTGACTTCTTTGTCTTCTATCATAGTATATCAATGTCATTGCAGTTTTCTAAATAATTGTACTTTTCAGAGAATCTTATATTTTATTAAATAACCTAAAAATTAGCAATTTATTACAAGACAGACTCTTAAAAAAACTCTGAAAGCATATTTTCAAGTTCACTACTTTTATTCTATCAATGAGTTCTCAAATATGTAGTAGTTATGTAAAAATTGTTCATAATAGTATATTTAAGTAACTCATTGTTTATTTTTCGTTCCTAAGAAATCCTGATGTTTACCATATCATTATGTAGTATCTAGTGGATGAATAAAAGCTAAAATAAAATTACTGAAATATATATCACATTAACAATTTTTCATACACTTAAATTGTACAATAGTTTTTCTTTTAAAAATTCTGGTTTCATTTTGTTTATTAATGATATTTTGAAAGAAAAGAACAAAATTATTTAAGGATTGTTTATCAAAATTTGATTCTAGGTTTCACTACATTTGCATTTACTAGTGGTATATCATTAATGGTAGCTTTGGAAGTAGATGGATATGTGAATGGATTTATGACATGGTATTTACAGTATGGTGAGCCATACTTAGTAAGCCCATGGGGTTCAGCTGTTTCTTATTTTGACGGAATAGTATTTTATCTGTGCTACATATCAATGGCATATTTATGCACTAATGGGTAAGTGGGAATTTTCTTTAAAACATATTTATTACTATCATTTTTATTTAATAAATTGTAATAAAATTAAATTTCATTGTATAATCAGTATCATAACCTCATCTTCCTGTAGAGCCCCTAATTCTGAAACTTTATACCTCCACTCTCAATTATTCCACATTCTAACTCATATTCTTTAACTAAAAAATTAATACTATACCACCCTCTATATTGAATTTTGAATACCTTACTTAAGACCCATACACCAAAGAATATAATTTTTATTTAATTTTTCTAAGAGTTTAACTATTAGAGTTAGGATTGATTTCTTGGATAAAATTCTTTCCTAGATCAATTTTGTCATTCTGCAAATAACTTATTTTGTTGAGAAACATAAACACGTACTTAGTCATGCCATACATCTTTGCACTAAATTCAGTTCATTACATTGATTATAACAGTTTACAGCTTTATTCACAACATTACAGTAATTTATTGAAATAGGACTAGTTTTCCATTACATTAATAAACAATTAATTTATTTTAAGGAAAGACTATCATAAAATTGGACTATTTTATGCTGGAGCAATAATGAACAGTATGATAGTGCTTCTAATTGGAGGAGTTCTCAGTCACCCTGGTTTCAGTTGGTGCACTGTCTTGAATATTCCTTATGTTATTTTCCCCCTTGTTACTGGATATGTTTCTATTGTGAATCATAAAAGGATAGACACGAACAGAAAATCATCTTGGCTGGACAAAATTTTGGCTGTACTACTATTTGAAGCAACGCTTCCATTGCTATTTAGAGGATTGGTATGTATATTTAAGGATACTATTAGCAAAATAATTTATTAATCCATAGTATTATTCATAATAATTATCATAGTATCCAAATTATTTAATAAATTCTAAGAATGATAAATAATTGTAGCTGGATGGAATTAAGTAATTGTTGGTGACAAATAATTTAGTCCACCATATGTATTGTCATATCAATTTGAAGTTTTTTGTTTATATTGTTTTTATTATTCTCAAATGAAGTATATTCAAATGTCCATTGGGATGAATTAAAATGTAAACAATATGAATAATTATTCGTTTAGCAGTTAAATATGGTTATATAACTATTATGAAAAATATAATATGTTCAATGCAGAAGACCAAATAATATACACATAAAATTTATGTAGAATGGAAAACACTATTAAAAATTAGATGCAAGTTACTTTAATCAACATTTATTTAATTTTCAGGCTAGTTTGGGCTGTCGTGAGTACTACGTAAAATGGTTTAGAGATATGGTTGAACCTGTAATAAATCAGACTATCCCAGCACCATTTGCTAGTGTGCAAGGTGTTACAGGTCTATTTTACTTTCTGCCAATATGTATCATGCTTGGAGTGGGTCTGATTGCATATCCTGGCAAGAGTTGGCTACAGGACCTAGCATTAATACTTGCTGGAGCATCATCAATGGTAACTAGTTTTATTATATTTTTATAATGTTAATAAACATCTATGTTAATGAATTGTCAACTCATTATTGATTGTTCAAGGTCAAAACTTATTATAATTACAAATCTATCATTTATCGTTTACTCACAATCCAAAATATATTGCTTCTCAATGTTATTAATATATTGAAGTTAACTTTTAAAACATAATGTTCAAATAACTATAACTGCAGCCATTATGCTTATAATTGACTGCAGTTAAGCTGAATGCCAGATAAACTGACATCAAACTTTCTGTATCTGTTGTGCATTATGAAATTTGTCCAAAAAAAATTAAGCAGTTCATTTTACCCTAACTGTTCAAAGGCAGCATCAGCCCTCAAATTGGTTCAAAAACAAATTAGTTTGCCATCAAAATGAAACTATAACTATTTTGTTTTCAGTCTGGAGTAACACAATTTATTATGATGATACATCCAATGACATCCCCTGAACACGGTATTCCACCAATGAAGAACCACACTGCTGCTGCTGTATTCTGGGTTTCTGCATTCCTTACATTTGTCTTACCTTTGATTATTGCCACATGGCTGTGTCAAAGTCCCACCACTGATTGTTTTTTGTTTGGCAAAAACAAACCTTTGGCAAAAAAAGGAAGCGAAAGCACTAAGCAAGTACAAAAGTCAAATAAGAAAACTAAAACTGATAATGAAATGAAGCAATCCAAAGTGAAAAAACAGTAATATTGTATTATAATATATTTTTATAAAATAAATATTTCTATTATTGTTTGTTAATCATGCAATTTTAAATAATTATCCTATATCGTTATTAAGCATCTGTTACCTTCTAAAACTGAAATTCAATTTTTACTTGTTTAAATGGTGTTTATTCATAAGAAGTCAGAAGTGCTATTTATTTATTTTATTTCTGGTATGAAGTCCTTTCTCAATTTTCAAAGAGCAACTAACTGTAGAATATTCAGTAATAATGGGATAATATGGAATATTTATTTTTAAACATCCCTTCACATTTGTACACACATATATTGTTTCTGTGTACAATATTAAATTGAAAACTAATAATATTGCTGTTCATTGTGCATAAAGCCATTTCAACCTATAAATATTTGTATTGAAATATTTTTCAGGTAATTGATAGTTATTATTAATGTCCATATATTTGATATTTTAGGAAAAATATTTTTGGATGGTTTTTATGTCTTCAGCTTCTTGTTTATGTCAAAATTTTGTACAGACACACTCCTTCATTATCAATCTATGCAGTACAATAGTGATTTTAACTTGTGGTTGGAACATACGTGTTAATGCGCAGATAAATAAATTTTATGAAGGATTACTTTTTCAGAATCTTTATAATCATTGTGTTTCAACAGTTAGATTTTCTGTTTTGAAAAAACTTTAAATTGTCTGCTTTGCGGCACACTTGGTCTGGCTAATACGGACAGCTGGCTATCTCTGAGCTACTGATGGCTCAACATAGCACCTCTCTCTGGAATGAGAAATGCACAGTATCAATTTTCAGCCCTCTACACTCTCCATAAAGCAGTACAAGAAAAACTCATTAAATTAGTTAAAGAGACAAGGGTAAAATCTAATGACAATATTATAAATTATTTTAGTTTTTCAACTTTTAATTGTCTTAGGATTCCTAGTCAAGTTTTTTACCTGTGAAACATGGAGTACATGGGGTCCAATTTTATTTATTATTTACATAAAAGACCTTCCATACAGTATAAACAGTCAACATGCTAAAAGTTATTTATTTGCAGATGACAATGTCACTTTTCACTCAAAACCCTTATAAAATGTTAACTCCATAAATGTGGCAATTTCAGAATCAGTGAAAAACTAGTATAAAGCGAACCTCCTTTGCTGAGTCACAGGTAAAATCCAAAATCTATAACTTCACTTTGCCAACATCAAGACTACTCATGTGATTAGCTGTGCAAATTTTCTTGGATTCACAATAAATACTACGCTGAAATGGGATAAACATATTCAATCACTATTGGGAAAGATAAACAAGTATATATATTTATTAAGAAGACTAAGGCCAGGAGTTACTACTGAAGTCTTCAGGATTATTTATTTTTTCCGGGTACATAGTCTTATATCATATTGAACTCTGCTATAGGCACATAATTCTTATGCTCATAGGATATAGAACTTCAGGAAAAACTGTTATGTTGATCTGTATATAAATAAGGTTGTTTGATAGGCTTTTAAAAGAAATTATAATAGGAGCAGACGCTCAGTAAGGTAATTAAATGAAATCTCTCTGCAGAACATAAATTGCATCCATAATTATCCAGAAAATACTGGAACTTCTACATCATCATTTTGAGGTATTTTTTGTTACTTAACTTTCATCGTTACTGTCACTCAAACAAACAGAAATTCGTTGGCTGTTGCGTGGCCTTCAAAAGGTGCGAATACGCTCAGTATCTTTCAGATATGCCGGCGTTACAGATGGTGTTGCTGCTCTTGTGCACTCTGGGGGCAGCTGCAGAATTCTCTCCAGAAGACTGGACTTGCAAAGGTGTGCAACGTCGACCAACGGACTCCCTGCAGCACTGCAAGTTCATCAGAAACGAAGGCTATCCAATTAACGACACGACGCCCATACTATGTGATACTCTGGGCAGGTGGAGGCACAGCCATACTATCCTCAATTACACCATCTACTTTCACGGCAGATATGTGTTTCAAATATCCCCAAACTTCAGCTACGAGTATGTTGGTGACGACCGAATCGTGGCCTGTATCGGCTACATCAGACTCATATATCAGAAGCTAACGTTGGACAAAGTTTGGACTAATGTCACATATGGTATATACACAAACGACGGTTTCTCTATGCTAGCGGCCTTCAAGAATATCCGATCAGAAATGAGGACCAATGCGGAGGTCCCTGTAGGCTTCCTCGAACTGGACCGTAACTGCTGGGAGAAAGAATCTCGGTAAGTGAACAGGAGTCACTCATTAACTGAATTTTTAAATTCAAGATAACAAATTATTATAATAGTTCGAACCATTCTTATCGTTAACATACTCATTTTAGTGTAACCATAAAAATATTTAGCGCAAACTACAGTAAGAAAATATTTCAATATTAGTTATGCCTGAAATTTCTATAAATGATCGTATATAGCTAAATTATTTAATTTAAATCCACATAAAGTAAATAAAGGAGATCTTCAAGAAATTTGAAACATTAATCTGACAATTTTTCCACTTCCGGCAAACACCTGTGAACGATAAAAAAAAGGTAATGGAAAATAAACCTTCTTTGAATTGTAATGCAGTATGTCGTTCGTATTTGCCAAGTATCACCCTCAAAGAACTGAAATATAATCATTCATATAAATATTTCAAGAACATTGTTAACTGTAGGTCCCCACACTTTGTCACATCTGTATCAAACAAAATTATCGTACAACCTAAGAGCTAGTATGGTTTTTTTAAAAAAAAATTATACAAGCTAATTCAACAACAAGAAAACAAAAAATGCTTACCACTAAAGACTATGATTATGAATTAACGGATAAGGGTAAATTTTTTCCCATGGTATATACTTGATTAATTAGTAATATTTTCTAAAAGTATAAATAGTATCTAAACAAATTCTAAATGTTAAAAATATTTAAAAAAAATTGAATAACAACAATTTGAAAAAATTACATTTCTATCCTTGTGTTTCATGACGTAGGCATGTAAAGCCAACAATTACGTCGTGTAGCCTATCTGGGATTACTTTTAAAGTGCCCGTCAGTAGGAAGCCAAATTGTAACATTTATCAATATTGCTACGTTAAGTAATCTTTGAACTGGAAGGGTAGGTACATATAAATAATAAATTAACTTTAAATCCTTGCAGCGACGAGCACTGCTACATCGTCGGCATATTTGACAAGCCTCGTCCCTTTCGTTATCTTCATTTTCAATGGCCACGATCCAGAGATCTGATCCCTGCACAGCGCCTGCTGTTATTTTTCTAAGATGTTGCTCGTCTTCTGTGTCGTACAGCAAGGTCCCATTGCGCAGGTAATCATCCATCACTCTCAATAGGTATTCCGGAACTAAGAACGTGTGTCGAAGTGCCAACTCATCGAGTTGAACGCGTTCCTCACGACCAGAGTGATCAGGAGAACGACGTCAAACGATCAATGTCGGAGGGTTACCTTCTTCAAGAGCAGTGTTACCATGGCGATTTTAAGACTGGGAAGCTACCGGAGGACAGACACGTGTTGAATGTGGATTGAAGTAAGGTAGCTGTTAGATATTGCGTCTAAATTTTGATTTCAATTCCATAGACATCTGAAGCTTGCGAGCAAATTAATTTTGTTATTACATTTATAATTTATTTTGTCGTAACCAGTTGACGAAATATAGGTTTTTTTATATCTTTCGTTGCATATTCTTGTAACAGCTCACCGAAATTAGTATCATCCGCTTACATTACAACATTGCTACACATTTGGAACATGTTTATGTGAACGAGTCACCCGGCATGTCAAAAGTAAATATTGAGTGTCGTGAATTTTGTTTGACCATAGATGAGGTACAGTAGTGCCTCACAGGTAGGTGTTAATAAGCGGTGCAAGACTTCTGAGAATTTCGAAGGACAGTAGCTTACCAAGAGAATTAAGGGTCAATACTGAGTAGAAACTTCACGACGCGATTAAAGCTAGTTGAGACGAAATTTTAAGAATATTAACATACAGTTAATCTAAAAATGGACAGTTTGTCCGGTGGTAGATACATGAAATTACAATAAATATAAACAATTATTTTAGATAAATAAACAGAACATGTGGAGAGTATTCAATTATAAAAATAATAGATAAAAAACAATTTTGAAAAGATACATTATATATAATCATAAGAAACGTATTGTGGCATTATATTCTAAATAAAAATAGATAATAAATAAGGAGACAAAACTATATTTACACTTCACTTATTTGTTTTTTGATTCTGGATCTAGTGATTTTTCTAAGCACTATCACTGCAGTACACTTCACTAACCTAAAATCACTAGAATTCAGATTGAGTCTAAGACATTTTTCCGTTAGAGGACTTGCTCCAAACGCTCTTGAAACGCTTGAAAAAGTGATCAGTCCTCCCGTATTGAGTAGGTTCAATCATTCTATCATTAATTCCCTGCCAAGGTTTTTGAAAATATGTTGCCTTGCTCGTTCCCTTCTTGTCAGTGGTGTATTCCACCCTTGCAGCTTTACTTTCTCGTGCCCTATACCCAGGTCCTATATGTATGAATTTAACCGTCCTTTTCCTCCTACTTTCTAATCTATCAAATTTTTCCCATATGGGTTCCAATAAAGCTGCACCATATTCCATTAGCGGGCGTGCTAATACATATGCCATTTCGTTGGACTTTGTGTTTCCATTTTTTAGAGTTCTCATTACGCTATGCAAGATATTACACGCCTTCCATGTATCAAACTTCATCTACGCCTCCCACATCACCTTACTGTTAAAAAATAAGTATTTAAATTTTATCTGCTGGGCCACTGTTCCTCCATGTATGTTAAATTCCAAGGCACACAGTAAGAGCATTTTAGTGAAAGTGATCGCCTTACTTTTGCAATTGTGAATTTTCATTGTTTTTCGCTTGAATCACATACTTTGTATATAAAAGTCATTTTGGACCGTATCTACGTCTTTCTCATCATCTAGATTAAACAGCCATTTGCAAAAACTTTGAGCAAAGAATTTATAACATTTGTTAAATAGTTTATATATATTGTAATGAATAGAAAGATTTTAAAATGAATTTGCCCACGATGAGGCACCAAAATGTAATAAACAACAAATAATTAAAAGAATTCAATGTATGGTGGTGAAGCCAAAATGTAATAAATAGAAAAAATTTAATTAACAAACGAAATGTATTTAAATTAATTAAACAAATAATTTGACCACGTTTAGGGTGCCAAAATGTAATAAACAACAAATAATTAAAAGAATTAAATGGTTGGCAATACGTTAATGACGCCAATTTGTAATGAATTGAATATTAACAAAATTTAAGCAATTGATTAATGGATTAATTTTATTTTATTAAATTTAAACGAAAAGGATTTAAAATAATTTTCCAAATTATTAAACTTCACAAAACAATTAATTTATTCCAAGTAAAAATAACAACATTTATTGAAGTGATTATTTACATTTGAGTTTATGCTATTTTACAGATTTTCTCATCTCAGGATCGTTTATTTGGGCCTTCTAAATAAAGAACCAACATTTTTACATTTAAATTAAACAATCAAAATTTTTATTTACAACATTAAAGTTAAACAATAAAATAAACGTGAAACCGAAATCTGACGATTTGATCCTTATTTAACGTTTACAGTTACTTTTATTAAATTTCTTTCTACTTACAGTCTCTGCTGGTACCAGGCTTTCGTTTTGGGTTCAGATGCTCTATACACTTTTCACGTTTAACAGGCCATAATTGCACTGAATTTAAATTGATTACGAAACACTGACCAAAACTTTGGTATCTCTCAACTGGACCGATTTCTCCGTACAGCTCATGTGATCCTCCGCATTAAGTCTCTTTCTCGCCGGCAAATATGGTATATCTCGTTCTAACTATTGGTCAACCAGATTGTTATCAAACTCTTTCTTGATGAAATTCGCTAACAGTCTTACTATTTGAAAGTTTCTTACGCTTGGCTTTGCTTATTGATAACTTTTACTGCAACTTTTCTCGACGAATTTATGTCCAATACTTTTACCCAATTAATCTACTGTCCGCAACGTTTACTTGATCAAGTTTCTGCCCGCGACTTTTATTGATGAATCTCTGCCCGCAACTTTTCTTGATGAATCTCTGCCCGCAACTGCCGCCGTTGGACTACGGTTTTAGAATGCCTGCTGCCGACAAAGGCTCGTACACGTGTTTACCCATTGTTGTCTTATATTTTCGCCGCTAACAATCCACCACAAATTTCCAATTATCAAATCACTAATGGCCTCTAATTAGTATTACAATATATATATATAATGAACATCCTGCCTCATACGAGATGCATATTTGTGCTGGCCGATCGCACAGTTTATTTCTGAATTTAAGGTAAGCCAGCAATTGTCTCTCTTACGGACCATTATTAATTATTTCTACAATATTCCATCATCCTTGCTTGGTTATATATATATATATATATATATATATATATATATATATATATAATTATAATTATTTATGCATATTAAATTAATGTATAATATTCTTTCAAGTTTATAACCGGGTCCATGATTTATTACACAATTTTTCATGGCCTTAATATGATGAAACATGCTAACCATTGAAACGTTGCGTAATAAATCCGAGAGCATGGAGTGAGCTCGAAAGATTATTATACAGCATATTCGCCGGGAAAGTCTACGTTCTTTGAATTATTCTGATTTTCAACACTTTCCCTTTTTGTGTGGTAGAAGAGAGCGAGAAATGTTACTTGAAATTTTCTAATATAGTTTTTTGCACCTCCTCTGATACAGAATGCAAATCGGCATGAATTCTACTAATGGAAAATACACTAATGGCCAGTGGCTGTTCGTGCGTCTGTGCGTACGTGCTACAGCGCATAAATTAATTAAGGAAAAAATACGTTTTCTTAATTTTAAGAACCTTTATAATAATTGGGTTTAAAGATTGCGAATCTATGCTTCGATATCGAAGACTTTAAACTCCCCGCCTTGTGTCGCATCGCTCATAGAGCAGCCACTTGGACAGCCAGTGCTATTCCAGTTGCAGCACCGGATTCGGCGATTTAGTCACAACTGCGCATGCGCTCTTATCTTTTCTTCCCCCCACCCTTTCGCACTTCCCGGAAAACCAAGACAAACTGCTACGACGCCGACAGAACAAGCAAACTGTAAACTTGTAAAAAAACTCTTACTCTATGCATAATCCTGCTTTATTTGAATTTGTAGTAACTGTTAATCCATTTTATATCAATTACCAATTACTGTGATACGTATTGAACAGGAACAAATGCAACTTTTGGATATATTTTGTTGGATCTTTCTGCATTAAAGAGAATTAACCATAGTAATGCCAAGTGTAATTAACTCAACTAAATTATTTCCAGCATATTGCTAGTCCTACATAAATACACATACACAGAATTGACAAAGTCATCATGCAGGAATGCTCCAAATCATAAGCCATAATTAACTGTCAAATTGGTGTAATTAGAGAAATTTAAATGTGTCCTTGAACATTGCTTAATTTAGTATAAATAATACAATCATACTTACATGTAAAATTGATTCAATTATTTTATTCTTACAGAAATGAGGCATGCATACTAAATATTCATATACTTAAAGAAGTGAAGTCTCTCAATATAAGTGTGAGCCCACTTGACCCTGAAGCATACACTAAAATGCTGCGTGATATGTTTGTTACAACACTTCATGGGTCAGGATATGAATTCTGGGTTGATATTAATCCTGAAATAAGTGCACTCACCCAGAAGTATGTTATTTTCATTATTGAAGGCTTTGGCTATAAGCATGTCCATGTTAGTGGCGGTAAGTGGGAAAAGGTAGATAAAATACTGCCATTTAGCTGCCAGATTCTTACAGTGGAATTACCAAACAACCGTATCGAGTCAATTGCTGAAGGTGTGTGTCTGGTTAAGCATGAAGATAATTAGTACACTCAAGTTTGAGGCATAATTTCAAAGATACATTAAATAATTCTGGAAATTAATTATTAAACTGTAAGAAATAATTTCATATGTATACAAATTCTCTAAGACATAGCAGCATTACTTACTTATTTATTTGTTATATGATTTCTTTAAGTCAATTTGAGAAGTTGGACTTGAAACAATAATTGATCAATGTATTTAATTGCACAAGACATATTACTTTTTAGTTTACATTTGTTGTAATAGTATAAATTATTCATTATTTTATATTCTATTATTTTTTATAGTTTTTGATAAATAGACAATTCAACATGTCAGAAAAATTTCTTCATTAATTAAAACAATTAGTTCATATGATATTTCATCCATGGCATGATGTCATAGGACATTCATATTTATTTTAATTTAGCTTGTATTAATTAATGTATATATAAAATTGTGGACAAAAATTCATATTAACTGATTTTTGGTTTAATTTGTTAATAATTTTTTCTGGCATGTTACCTGAATTTATCAAATTATAATTATCAGATTATATTAAATTTTTTAGTTTATATTAATAATGTATGTTTACACTTATAATGTTTATTATTTTTGTCTAACTGACAAATATCTTGTAATTAAACTCTTGAAATTTATGCAGGATCTTAGATGCAAACATTACATGTAATTGGTACTGTAGATCTATGCCTCACCTTCCTGAAGTTCCTTAAACATTATACACATCATAAGGAGTCCATAATCTCAAACATTTTAATGGATTCACTTTCATTCATCATCCTTTACTATCAGACATTCTTTAACACATTATTACACTCATATTAATTAATATTAATCTGGAAAAAATAATAAAGTTTTGTATGCATAGTGTAACATATATTGATTTATTACAAATTGTGATGAAAATTTTACATAATTGTTTAATACAATTAAATTTTCTTTTTCAGGTAATTTTGGAAATGTTTTAAACTTGGAAAGTCTTGTTTTGAGCAACAATAATTTAAGTAGCTTGCCCCAGGATATAAAATTATTGAAGCATCTCAAAACGCTTGATCTTTCTGATAATCCATTCTTGTTGCTTAATGAGCAACAAATAAATAGAACTAGTAATCTATTGAATGAGTTAAAATCTTTAAAGAGTCTTTCACTAAGTGGAGTTAAAATGAAAAATATAGATGTTTTAAATTACATTCTAAAAGATTCTACTGTTCAACTTGAACATCTGAATTTGAGCTTGTGTGGCATAGAATCCTTACAAAGCCTAAGACAACAATTGCAACTGGAAATCTTAGATTTAACTGGAAATAATCTTTTCAATTTGCAGTATGTTGACTTAAGTAAATCAGTAAAACTAAGCTATATACTTTTAGCAAATAACAATATCACTGGTCCTCTCATGCTTAATGTTTCTGACTCTTTGACTTTGTTAGACCTTTCACAAAATAGGATCCGTGACCCATCACAAATTGTCATTTGTGGTTATGTCAATATGCTGGATTTGTCAAAAAATATGATTTCAAATTGGACTAGTCCTCATATATTTGAAAGTAATTCAATTTGTAAACTCAAAGCAAATACACCTAATTTTGAAGAAAATACAAAACTAATTTGTATAAGTGAAAGAAATTCATTCATTTCCCATGTCAATTTTTCCTTCAATTTTATATCTAGCATGTCTAGTTCAATGAGCAAATCTATCTCTGTGTTGACTTCAGTAGATTTGGGTGGTAATGTATTTAACTGTGATGACTGTCAGACACCAGATTTCCAGAATTGGCTCATAAACAACAACAATACTCTTGTTCTAAATTTGGGCTTCTATAGAAATATCACATGCTCTTTGCCATCATTGGGAGTATCTGTTGTTGATTACATTGTAGATCTTGAAGCCTGCTCACCTGTAGTTTTTGATTATTGGTTGATAGTGGGAATTCCTGTGCTGAGCATACTTGTTATTGGTTTGCTTACAACTGGAACTGTGTACAGATTCCGCTTTGAAGTCACATATTTACTAAAGAGGGGAATTTGGAGACAGAATAGTGAGGAAAATAGTGGTGCATATACATATGATGCATTTGTGAGTTATAGGTAAGTGTTTAAATGCATTATGTAGATGTCTGAAACATAATATATATATATTTATATAGCATTTGAGAAAAACATGACAAAGTCAAATTTAATAACACATTTGGATAGGGAAGAGTGACAGTGTAGCCGACTTACCTGAAATTGACAGTGGGTCAAGTTGGGCTGCACATAACATAACATTTAAAATTACCATGGACTTTCAATTAAGTTAATTTCAACTAAGTTGGCTACACTGTCTGTCTTTCCTGTTCAAATAAGTAAGATATATGAAACTTGATATGTGATATAGTATAGTGCTTAGATTAATTAATATTATTGTTTATATCAATACTTTTACAGTCGATCTGACAGGTGGTGGGTTGTAGAGAAACTGTCTGCCAACATGGAGCTTAGTACACAAAAATATCGTTTGTGTCTGCATGAGAGAGATTTTGCATTAGGATCACTAATTTTCGACAACATTGAAGAATCTATGAAGAGCAGTCACTTCATGATTGTGGTTCTGAGCAACAATTTCTTGAATAGCCAGGTAAAGGTTCTTTTATCAAAATAATTAGTCAGTCACAACTTTTCATTGTTCTATCTGTTGGAAAATATATTTATATATATTTTTTTGAGGTGTAGACAGGCTATATATAAGGTATCCACATACTGGCAACTTCCCTCTTATAGCATAGAAAAGGGATTTGAAAGGGGGATGTGGAAGAGTAGAGGAAGGTACCCAAGGGATAACCAGGGCCCCCGGGCTATGTTTTAAGGATCCTACCCGGCAATTCGCCTAAAAGGGATACAGGGAAAACCCCATAAACCTGCATCAGGTAGGTCGGGCATTTGGTACTTGTCCACGCCCTTCCGATGGCGGGAGAGGGGTTAGCTGTGAGATCGCAGCTTTCCCCTCTCCATGCCTTGACCGGTTTAGGAGGCAGCTGGCCGACTATTCCAATAGGAATAGCCGACAACTCTTACCGTATGCCCAAGGTCTGCGACCCCGGAACATACACTTCTCAAAACAGGCCGAGGTGCCTCCGCATGTGGGAACCTTAGTTAAAAATTTTTTTTTTTTTTGGATGTAGACAGGCTATGTATAGAGTAATCCACATAGTGGCAACTCCCCCCCCCCCCTTTTTTTTAGGGCAACAGGCTACATGAGGGTAATCCACGTTGGGCAACTCCCCTTTAATAGCATAGGAAGGGATTTGAAAGAGGGGATGCGGAAAGGTAGAGGAAGGTAGCCAGGCGTTATTAGGGCCCCCGGGCTATATTTTAAGGATCCTACCCGGCATTCGCCTAAAGAAATGCAGGGAAAACACTAGAAAAACCTGCATCAGGCATCGCCAAAGGTAGCTCATTCGTATCTCTCCTACAAGGTTTTGCTTGCGAGAGAACATCCCTCGCAGGTTACCTGTGAGAGAATCCTCTCTCAGGCTTTATATCCATGTATGGGCAACTGCCCTTTTTTTTTTAGGGCAACAGGCTACATGAGGGTGATCCACATTGGGCAACTCCCCTTTAATAGCATAGGAAGGGATTAGAAAGGGGGGATGCGGAAGGGTAGAGGAAGGTAGCCAAGGGTTACTAGAGCCCCCGGAATAGTCAAAATATATGTAGAAATCTTACTATTAGTAGCAGAGAGATGTATTATAAAAACAAATTAGATTTTATATTACTTTAACTGTCATTTTTAACATACCATGAATCTTGGGATTATGACATTTGATTTTTTTCAGTTACTACATTTTTGTTATGTTTGTTTTTACAAATTACAGACCTAGTATTAGATGTTGAAGTGAATGTCAAAAGTCCGTTTTGACCATAAGAATAACTAATTTGATTACTTGATTTTATTCAGTATAATTTCACTGTAAAGTACGTAAAGTATTAAATTCTCTTAAAAAACTTGTTTTTATTTACATTTCTATATTGTCAAAAAATTTTCAGTGGTGTCGGTGGGAGTTGGACATGGCAAATCGTCAACTCTTTGATGAGGTTCGGGATTTCCTCATACTTGTACAATTAGAAAAGTTAGACAGGGACAAGATTCCAAAGAGATTGCGCTTGCTGATGGACACGCAGACTACCATACAATGGCCTAGAAACAGTAACGATGAACAGGAATTTTGGTCCAAGCTACGCCAAAAACTCGGCGTCAGTTTATACATCTTGGAACAGAATATCGACTGTGTTTCTGTAAATGAGCATACACATTTTTAAAATAATATTTTTTACTGGCAATAATCTACGAGTGGCACTGTTTTGCTGGGTCAACATATTCCATATTTAATGGTATAAGTTGTATTTAATATCAAATTTTATGAAGTGAAAAACTGGTCAAGTTGATTTAAAACATATTAAACTTAATAAATTAAATGGAAGTCAATATATGATTCTTTTTCTTCAAGCATGTAATTTATTATTTGTAAGTAAAGTAATTTCTCTATAGATCAATTGTTTAATTTTATATATAAGGAATGTGGCACAACTCTTGTGTTCGGTTGAAATTATGATTTCAACAAGATATTCTCTCCGATTCCACAAATCAATAATAAAATTAGTAAATTAGTTCTTTCACTTGATCCAGAAAAACGACCCGAACATTTTTTCTTTATTTGTTCAATATATTCAATCTTGTGACGTAAATTTTAAAATTGAAATGCTAAATTGTTAACTCATAAATTTGAAAATCGTTTTGATCGGCGAGTATGTGTTGAGTGAGGAAAGCGTTTTTTGAGATACCAGATTAATTATCTAATGAAATACATAACCAGCAATAGAATGCTAAGCTACGGTTCCCCGATAGTTATCATTTCAGGTAAGTATATTTACTTTTGTAATACGATATTTGATTAAAGAATTTACCAATCACGTAGAATATATTTAAGAAAACCATAACTTTTCTTTTTTTAGAAACAATAATTCGTCATTTTAAAAAAATAACATTAGTGGTGTTGAAAAGGAGCCTAGTTCGACACATAAGTATCGTGACGTGAGAGGTTTTCAACGGGGTCAAGTGGCATCGGTCAATTATTCACGCATAGCGTGATCTTGATATAATTTTAGTAAGGTTAGCAATGTTTGGTTCAAAATTACTAAAATTGGACGGAATTAAGCATTCAACTTATTTTTGTGACGCAACCAGTTTTAAGCACAACCAAAATTGTAAATAGAAAAAAATATGGCACAAAGCAAATGTTAGTTTTATGTTTATATTCGTCCAAAAATTTTAGTTTCTATCTCATTTCCACTAAATGAAATGCTTTAATTAACGAAAGCAAATAGTAACAAATTGCACATGTTTGGATGAAGGAAAAACAAGTTAATTTACAATTTTTTCGAAGATAAACAAGTTAAGAAACTGTTTGATAATAATTTTAATAAATATTAAATGTGCAAATGACCAATAATCCCCCTCATTTCAATATTTTTCAGAGTGAAATAGGTTTACATAGGGTGTTGTGAAGTCGAAAGGTGAACATATCTGCTTCTAACATCTGTGAAAGTTTGTAGTTTATCGCAGCCTCTTCATTTTGGACCTTTTCTCGACTGAAGTGTTATTTTATATTTATATCTTTTTATCGAGAATTTATTTTTTTTTTTTGTTAAATATTGGGTGGAAATATTATCGTTGTAAATTAATATCTGTTGTAGTGGACTACGCATGTCTGAAAGCAGTTGCTTGATGTTTTGAGCCTCTTTCAGCGCCATATACTCTCCTTCTTGAGCAGTAAACAGAGCTATTGTTCTCTGTTTCCGAGACTCCCAACGAACGTGAGTTCTGGCAAATTTAAAACCAAATCCGATATATGACTTCTCCTTCCGCACATGAATCGAATTCTTTAAAAGCAAGAGCAATTATTTTTTAGAGAAACAGGCTACATGAGGGTGATCCGCGTGATGGCAACACCCCTTTAATAGCATAGGAAGGGATTTGAAAGCGGGGATGCGGAAAGGGTTTATTGGGGTCCCCGGGTCATAGTTTAAGGATCCTATCCGGCATTCACCTAAAAGTGATGCAGGACAAACCCTAGAAAAACCTGCATCAGGTATGTCGGGCATTTGGTACTTGTCCCACGCCCTTCCGATGGCGGGAGAGTGGTTTGCTGTAGGGTCGCAGCTTTCCCCTCGCCGTGCCTTGACCGGTTTAGGAGGCAGCTGGCCGACTATTCCAATAGGGATAGCGAATAACTCTTACCGTATGCCCAAGGTCTGCGACCCCGGAACATACACCTCTCAAAACAGGCCGAGGTGCCTCGGCATATGGGACCCTTAGTTCAAAAACCAGAGAGATGTGAAGGCATCCCCAAATGTAGCCTCCTCCAGAGCTCCCTGGGAAGGTTCACCTCTGAATGAATGCTCTGACAAGCTTCCTTGTGCCGGTACCCGGTATTCAATCTTGTGTGCACTGTAAATAACGTGAGTCTTTTTTTTTCTGCGAGACAGTGTGATTCGCCAAAACACGTATTAAATTGACTTAAAAAGTTTACTGTGTGAATAATATATGGACGCGTAGAGACTGAAAGGTACACGAGTCCGCTAAGTAAATTCTGATATGGCAGATTTGTCATATTTTTGTCTTCATTCCTTTTCAATCGAACAATTTATCTAAGTGTTCCGGTTTTTGCATACAATTTTTTTTTCTCCATATCTCCGTGAAGGAAGTTAGTGTTGACATCTGGCTGGTCAATGTGCATATTTTCTTCTTTTAGGAGATAAAGTAATAAAAGGATTTAATTTAATCTTTCTGCTGGTGAAAATGTTTCGTTATATTCGAGGCCGGGACTTTCTGAAAAATTTCGAGCCACGATACGTACTTTTCTCCTTTTCAATTCCACAGAATGCTTGTATTTACTTTTTGGAACAATTTTTGAACCAGTAACATTTGATTTTACCTTTCTATAATTTCCGAAGTGTCATTTTCAAGAAGAGCGTTGACTTCACTTTTTATTGCTTCAACTCCTCGTAAAGCTTCATTATCACACAAAGAAGACATAATATAACGAACTGTCCAGAAAGGAGATTTAAATTCATTTCGGTTTCTTAGTCGTATATTTTGTTCACATTAGGTTTTGTATTTCCTTCTTCTAGAACATTGTCGTCTGTCTGATTATGAACTTCTTCTAAAATATTTTAATTTATTTTATCTGGCATTATAAAATTAAAGTGATCAGTTGTAAGGATTTCAACTATATTTACTTCCATATGGTCTTACGGATATGCTCATTTTTAAAAATTTCAAAAAGAATTTGATATTTCTGCATCAACATTATTGTAATAATAATGCTTATTTATTACTTTTATGTCTCGACTAATTATAATTTTTCTTTTTATTGGATCCCAGATCCTGTACGCATTCGGTTTTTCTGAATATCCTGCAAATATTCATTTTACACTTCTAGGTTCAAATTTACTTGTATTGAGTTCTTCATTTATTCTCCAAATATGTGAAAGTGACGTACTGAGGGTTATTGACCAAACCATTTTTCAAAAGGATTGCGACCGTGTTGGTGACTTATTAGTTAAATAATTTGCACAATAAATTGTTTCTGTCCAAAAGTTGTTAGGCAGCTGTGCCTCTAAGAGCATACAACGTGATTTATCTGGAATTGTTCTATTTTCTCTTTCGGTTTTGCTCTGTATTTAATTTTTAATTAAATGTACCCGAAAGTTCTTTATTTGATACTCAGCTACGCCGTTGTCACTTTGGAAAACTTAAATCTTTTTTCCAATAAATTTGTCAACTTCATTCTTGTATTCTTCAAAATATTTTAAAACTAAACGGCTATGATCGTCAATAATGTTACAATATTTCTTGCACCATCAGTTGAAGAGGTACGCATTGGACCAAAAACGTTAGTGTTTTATATCTAATAATTCTGTATTTTTAGGTCTTTTTTTATATGAATGGTAGTTAATTTTCCTTTTGGACGAGTTTCACATTCTCTTAGTTTATCATTATGATTAATATCCATACCTTTTAAATAGTAGTACTTATTAGAGCAATTATTAGACTTTCTTCATTAATATGACCCAATTTACGATTGCATGTTTCTATGGCTGAAAATTCCTTTTTAATCTTAACTTGATCTGAGAAGTTAGCAAATTCTTGATTTTGAATTTGTATGTAGTACAAGACATTTTTCTTTGAAGCTGATAAAATTTTATCGCCATTCTTATGAAATATTTGAGCATTATATTTAGTAAACATTACTTTCAACCCTTTAACAATTAACCGTAATAAAATTTACAGGTGATGTCCTCATACTTTTCTGACATTTTCTGATATATTCAGTGACATTTTTACATATGGCCATAATCGCCCGACAATATAAATGTGAACAGATTAAGTATCACAAATTATGTAACCAGTAAGTGGAACAGTTCTTAATCACAATTCGCGTGCACTGTCGTAACACAACATTTTCAACCAAATCCCATTATCTTTCAGGAACACATTTTTAGGCTAATAAGTTGCGGGCAAACACTTGCGAATCCTTGTTCAAGGATTTCACTAAAGCTGTTAGAAAGATTTCAGTGAAACTTTGCACTTGACGTTTAGCGAAAATGTTTTGAATACGAGGGTAGTCCAAAAAAGTACAAGACCTAACAAAGCAAGCAAAAAAGTGATATTAGTGTCGATTCCGGGATTATAGGAGTCGCTGAGTTTAATTCTCTCATTAACCATGGTGGTTGATTTAATTTTATGTTCTTCTTCGTGGGGGTGGAAACGATTGAGAAAATGTTACACGGAGTAGTTTTGACCCTCATAAGTTACGGGGTAAATTTTATTATTTCTTAGGGAACCCTCTCCATTTTGGTGCCTATTTTGTTAAAGGTTTATTCCTTTCCTCAATTAAGGTATCGGTAGTAGTTTTAGACTTTATTAAGATATCGAGTACTTCTTACTGTACTATTCTTCGTGATTTTTTAGAAACTTTTATTTAATGTAGTAGGAGGGATCCAGAATAACATCAGTCATTGCCGTGGTCTATTTTGAGGTATTTATTGAGGGGATAGATCGGGGAGGGGACCATAAATGGGTTCCAAACACTGATGCTATTGATGCTGGTTAAATAAAATGTTTATCAAGAGGTTAGTGTCGAATCAATTCCAACTCTGTATTAATTTATATAAATACCCGGGCAACGCCGGATCTCAGCTAGTAACATATACAAGATAATGTCGTTTATTACAAACTGGTAATATTAAACCTTTTCTGGCTTCCCTAATGCAAAACGAGTGTCTATAATTTTCCCTCTTAATAATAATGTATTCGCAATAAAATCGACTAGATTTTTTAATTACAATACCTTCAGTAAACCGGTGACTGAGTCTTCACATCCCATCAATATTAAAGAATAATATATTAGGAGATAAATGTGAAAATCTATTAACATTAATTTATAAATACACATAACTGTGATATCAAACCTATGACTAGCGTATCATAAAACCGTAAATGAATTTTTAATGTAAATAAATAACGTATTATATGTAGGCCTATATATAAAATCCAAAAATTGTGAGTATTATCATTTTACCATCTTGTATAAATTAATTCTTCGTAACATGTGATTATAAAATATTAATATCATGCAGTTACCTATTCATTAAATAATTCTAATCCTTAATGGTTTTCAGGTGATTATATTCGGGCGGAAACTGAATTTCAGCTTGAACTTTTATTTCCTTTTTGTATTTATTTAATATTACTTTGAAAAAAATGGGTGGGTTAAAAAACAGCTATTTCTAAATGTCAACCGATTATACAATACGTAATAACGGATTGATAAATACGGACACAGTTCGTTGTAAATGCACAATGTCCAGGTATTTGCATTTATGTGTCTCATTAAAAACGGGAATGAGGACGCAGAAGTGCAATGCATTGATAACCACCGCTACTGTATCTTCACATTACTACTTTAACACTTTGGTATGGTTGCTTCTTTTGCGACGAATACCAGAAACTTTTGCTGATTCCTAAACTATCAGCATCTTCCAAAGTTTCGGGTAATTTCCGGTTCAAGGTTTCAGGAAGAAAACACACAATTATCGCTGTACCGAACTGCAGAATCCCAAGGATACCGTATAGTACTCGCCCGTCCATTTCGGTCCTCTGTAAAAAATAAATGATTATTCTGTCATAAACTAAACAAATTTTAAATTTATAAATAGAAGTATTTTAAAATTTAGTACGAAAAATGCTGTTGTAGATTTATCAACGGCATTTGTTGTACTTTCTATTTAACGAGTTAAAAGAAATATAGAATGGCAAATCAATAGAATTTTCAAAATATTAAAATGAAAAGACGTAGTTATCTTAAATGCCATCATTTTTTATTGCGTGGCGGGAATATCTACCTACATATTATTCGTAATGTGATACTACAGCATAATAATAATAGTTTCTTTTTGTAGAATTTTGCTAAAAAAAAACCTGTTATATAAATAAAACCCAAGCTACAACTAATTAATTTTGAATATAAAGTCCGTAAATATGCAATTCAAAATATTTTTACTTCAGTGACCAAAGTAGAATTTGGAACGCCCAGTCCTTAAGAAACTTCTTTCGACTTTGTCCACCAGAAATAAGAAAATTCAATGAAGTGTCACTGTTTAGCGTTTAACACAAAAGCGACGGATAAGCAATCCATTATGTTTTAACGGCACGTTTTGAAGATTGTTATGTAACAAGCGGCGGTTTCCTACCCTACGAAAGTTTCGCATTATTTTCCAATATTGTTGTAGAAGGCCTCCGACGAGCCGACAATCCTTGTTTGTTTCGAACACCCCGGGTCAATGATCGGCGTGGTGTTTGCGACAAAGAGAATAAAGTGGTTGGGCCGCTCCAGTTCGTCGTGGTAGAGAAGACAGTTTGTTGGGCTGGAAACAAAAGGAGTGGATTGAGAGAAAAAGTCCTTGGTTGAGGAGACGCTGGGAATGAGTAAGTAATTGATTACATGACGTGTAATTGGCCGTGTATGTACGTGTCGATACAACGGAGCGTCTGCAGGATCTACGGACGGACGCTGATGCTGAGCTGTTAACAACCCGCCATTGACCTACGATGAGTTAGGTGGACGTCGGTGAAAGTAATGTAAGCATTGTGGTTCCAAGTTAGTTTATTAAAAAAAAAGTCTCTGCTATAAGGCACTTAAATAATGAGATAATCATATTTTCACTTCCCGTAGTAAATTTGTTCATGCATTTACAGAAAAATTGAGTTATGTTAAAGCATATATCGTGAACTCACCAAGTGCACTAAATATGGCGCTAAAACCATAGCTGTGTTCATTGAGACCATTTCCAATGCTCCTGAGGTTTGCCTTACACATGTTGGATGAATTTCCATACTCTGGAGGGTGCAAACTGTCCTCGCACTCAGACCCACCATGTTCAGCACTACCGCAAGACAAGCTTCTGCTGCAGTTGATGAACTAACTGCAAAGGCATAAAAATATAATGATAATAATTTGGATTCTCTCGCAGGTAACCTGCGAAGGATGTTCTCTCGCAGGCAGAACCTTTTAGGAGCGATACGAAGGGGCTGCCTTTGGGTATCCCTTTTCCTCTCCGTTTTTGAACTAAGGTTCCCAAAAGCCGAGACACCTCGGCCTGTTTTGAGAGGTGTATGTTCCGGGGTCGCAGACCTTGGGAATACGATAAGAGTTATTCCGCTATTCCCATTGGAATAGTCGGCCAGCTGCCTCCTAAACTGGTCTAGGCACGGTCTGCGTCCCCACAGCAAACTCCTCTCCCGCTATCGGAAGGGCGTGGGACAAGTACCCAATGCCCGACCTACCCGATGCAGGTTTTTCTAAGGTTTTCCCTGCATTTCTTTAGGCGAATGCCGGGTAGGATCCTTAAAATATAGCCCGGGGGCCCTAGTTAACCCTTGGCTACCTTCCTCTACCCTTCCGCATCCCCCCTTTCAAATCCCTTCCTATGCTATTAAAGGGGAGTTGCCCAATGTGGATCACCCTCATGTAGCCTGTTGCCCTAAAAAAAAAATTGGGGGGGGGGGGGAAGGAAGCCGGCGAGAGGATTTTCTCGCAGGTAAACCTTCACAGAGAGCTCTGGTTTTTTGAACTAAGATTCCCACATGCCGAGGCACCTCGGTCTGTTAGAGAGGTGTATGTTCCGGGGTCGCAGACCTTGGGCATAAGGTAAGAGTTGTCCGCTATTCCTATTGGAATATTCGGCCAGCTGCCTCCTAAACTGGCCAAGGCATGGCGAGGGGTAAGCTGCGACCCCACAGCAAACCCCTCTCCCGCCATCGGAAGGGCGTGGGACAAGTACCAAATGCCCGACCTACCTTATGTAGGTTTTTATAGGGTTTGTCCTGCATTACTTTTAGGCGAATGCCGGGTAGGATCCTTAAACTATAGCCCGGGGGCCCTAGTTAACCCTTGGCTACCTTCCTCTACCCTTCCGCATCCCGCCTTTCAAATCCCTTCCTATGCTATACATAGCCTGTCTACACCCAAAAAAAAATTGGGGGGGGGGGATTGTTCTGCATAACTTTTATGCGAATGCCCTCGTTAACCCATGGATACCTTCCTCTACCCTTCTGCACCCCCTCCCCCTTTTCAAATACCTTCCTATGCTATTAAAGGGGAGTTGCCACCACGAGGATTAGCCTCATGTATCCTGTTACTCTCAACAATTGAAATACTTCTGTAAAACTCCATATGAAGCATCGACTGTTAAGCCTCGTTGGACTTGTACGAGATTAAGTCAGTATAGAATTATCGGTCGATATTGCACCACGAACAAAAATTACTCATAGTAAAGAGCTAAAATGAAAAAAATTACGTCTGATTGAAAATATTTAATAAGAAAGATAGCAAATTCAGCCAAAAAAGTGATAATATAAATACCACACAACTTATCTGGGATCCTTGAACCCTTTCGTCAGGTGCGAAGAAGAGCCTAGAGCGACACAACTGCACTTGTCAGTTGACAAAACCCAAAAGCGACGAAATCACAACGACAATGGGAGAGTCGAAGGGTTAGCGTAACAATAAGGGAGCAACGACAATGGGAAAAAAGAAGGTTTAGCGTAATAATAAGGAATCATAGTATTTATTGAGTTTAATAGTGTCTGTTTGTACATTAATAGCTGTGATGTTTGATTTAATGAGAAGCATCTCTGAAATGAGTCTGGAATTGTATCTGATGTCAATGTTTAAAATCTTAGCATTTTGCCAATAAAATGTATATTTAGAATAGATTATATCTTTGGATACAACAGATTGTTTATCATTCGGAAGTTTTGTCAGTTTTGTCAACTGACAAGTGCAGTTGTGTCGGTCTCTGCGATTCTTCGTACCTGACGAAGGGGACGTTCGTTGGTGGTATTTATATTATTACTTTTTTGTCTGAATCGCTATCTTTCTTGTTCAGTAAAGAAGTAAAGTTGGCGTACAAATTAATAAGTGATGTGCCATTTTTTCCGCCGCAGAAACTAATATGTGAGTTATGAAGAGCCTAATTTCCCGATGCTGCTTCGAGCCTGTTCACCCATCTTTGTGTAAGTAATTTATATCATATAATACAACTTTCTTTACCTTTTCCACTTTCAGCAGTAGACATATGAATTTTTTAGGGTAAGAGTGGGAGGTGAAATTGTTGATGACAGCAGATATGAGACGAGTATGACATGGAAAATAGAATTAGGAAAGAATTATGTAAATATTAAGGTGAGGAAAATTTAAGTAATACTGGAAGAGAATAAAAACGAAAGCAGCGCTTTGCACAGAATAAGAAAAAATTTTTCGCCTTCAACCTGGAAAATATTCAAGGTAAAAATTGATACCTGACGTATGATAAAATAAATAGATATAAAGGCCAATAATTCTGAAAAAGTTTACTAAAATACATCAACTTTAATTAACACTCAAATCAATACAAACAAAAAACACTACGCTTCTTAGCGATGCTAAAATATATTTTGAGCAAAGTTTCGAATTCAATATCATGGAAGAATTTTTTATCACCAAAATTAATATTTAAGATCTCAATTTTTTTCCACTGAATGAAGTCCCAAATTAGGAACTAAAAATACTGTTTTCTGTTTGTATTGATTTGTCAAATTCTCCATTGAAGTGCATATTTAATATTAAACTTGTTCTGACATATTGACCATTATATTTTTTTATTTTGAAGCAAGGAAGTACAGTCATGCGGTGAGCATAATTTCTCCAAACTTCCAAAAAGTAGTTTACTCCGCCCTCTATCCACACAAACGGAAATGAAAGAAACAAAGTATGAAAATAATATTGTGCAATAAGAAGAATCCGCCTCCGTTTGTATGATTTAGTCGTTATCAAACATTCAGGAATTGAGAGGACACAGCCTCTCATATTTGAACAGTTGAAACTCAATTTACGGTGAATTATTGACATGAATTACGTATTAATCATAATTTCAAAATTCTAATATACTCAAAAATAGAAGTAGGAATGAACTGAAACTTTCTGAAGACGAAAAGAACAAAATATTGATTTTCTTTGACCTACAAAAAATATTGAGACATCTGAATAATATTATCCCTGAAAATTATTGATTCTGACGATAGTCTAGAAATATTGAACACACGATGTCTCATTTGTAACGCGAGATATTTAAAATATTAAGGATTACAGGTCGGTATTCATATATCACGTACGTCGCGGAATATGCATAATAAAGAAAATGGTCGTCAGGTCTATAATTTGAAGGGATCTTTGTAAAATTCTAGATTGAGAAATGCTTAAAGAACAAAAGATTAATATTGTAGTAGCATAGTAATTTGTGATTAGGAAAAAATTCAACACCTGATATGCATTCTTAAACCTTGCTAGAGCATTAACATATCTGCAGTAAATTACTCATAGAGGAAGGTGTTGAAAACTCATAAATATTAACATAGATACATTTTAATTTAAGCTATTCACAGAAACTTTCGATGAATCTTCCAGAAAAAAATATAAAATAAACATTTTAAAGACATTAAAAAAATTTATTTTGCTAAATAAATGGTTAGGATTGAAGATTGGAGAAACAGATGTGACAGACAAAATGTTTTACAATTTAGAAGTGGATTGGTATCAAAGATACAATATTACTAATATTATAGGCAGAATATTCAAGCCCAGGTGGTTTATTCCTCTTATTACTTTCTGTCTTGTATATTTTCTCTCTTGTTGTTTTCACTACTGTAATTCTGATTGTTTTTGGTTTTCCTTGGTTGTTCATACTATGGATTACTTGATTAAAACTTCCCATAATGTTATGTACGTATAATTCCAAGTTCGATTCATTTATGTACTCTAAGAAAATTATAAATTTGTAGTACTGTGCTTTCATAAATATTCAGACACAATTACATTAGATTTTGTAAAAAAAATGCGATATGTAAGAATTTGTTGATTGAATTCGAACCATGAATATCTTCTTAACCTTCTGAACTTCATTCATATGTAAGTATTTGTCTACCGAATTCTAATCGTGAATATGTTCTCAACCCTTTAACCTCATTCAAGGTTACGTCGATGCAAATAGTACACATACAATGAACGAATCTTTTATGCACAAACTCCTGTCTAATTAATATATTCAGTGATAAACCATGTGAAAGAAAGTGCAATCGGATGGCGAGTAGAGAAATTATTTTACGTTACGAAGATGCATTTAGTTGGAAAACATATTCATAGCTTCCGTCAAAATGTTCCCGTATGCGTCGTAAAAACAATCTTGTCCGCAGATGTCACGTCGATAGATTTTCTGTGATGATCTATTTTATATTTATCGTCAGTGTAAATAATAGTCACGTTAAGATCCAATTACAACCAACACAGTGCTTACAATATTCTCTGGACATATATTCATGTGGTGCATCGATCAGTCTCATTAAATTATTCCGCATATCACATTTGAACACAAAATATTAAAAGCCTTTGAAGCTCTTATACCGTTACTTCGATTGGTAGACGGCTACTTTAGAATATGAAAATCAGAACTAACCTAATGACCTTATGCATATGCTGGACGATGAGTTTCCAGACGAACCGAGTGTCAGCAACGTGAGGTAGAGAACGTAGATGGAAGGAGAAAACGCAGCAAGCGTTCTACACACGTATACCAAAGCGACGCTCAAACCAAACTGGAAACGTCGCCCATATCTGTAAAATGTAGATCAAAGGTAACGCCAGTAGCAGGTGCAAGTAAAAACATTCAGAGGAATAATTAATTCAATATTTCTTTCTTAGTTTATATATGCGTAAATTAGAAACTAAATGTAGTACAACCTTTGACTAATACGTTTCTTTTTAGCACGCAATGTAAAAACATATTTTTAAAAACAAGTGAAGACGTGTTAGGTTTTAAAAAGGGACAAATAAAGGACTGGATGTCTGAGAAGACATGGGAACTTATTGTACAAAGAAGAGAAAAAAAACTGGAACAAATTAAAAGCAAAACAAGAATGCAGAAAATAACTCTTCAGAAAAGCTATATTTTGGTAGACAAAGAAATAAAGAAGAGTATCAGGAAGGACTACCGCGAATGGGTAAATGAGAAAGCAAAAGCAGCAGCAAACAAAAGGGACGCCAAGGAATTATATCGCATTACAAGTCTGTTGGCAAAAAAGAAATTCAATAGCGCGGGCCCAATCAGAAGTAAGGATGGGATACTATTAACAACAGAAGAAGGCCAAGCATTTGGTTGGAAAGAACATTTTAATAAGATTTTAACCTTGAAACGGAGATGGTTGAAGAATACGAAACACGACACGAACTGAATATTAATACACAACCACCTACAAGTGTCGAAATCAAAAAAGCAATAAAACAATTGAAAAACGGTAAAGCAGCAAGAGTAGATGGCATTCCACCAGGAATTTTGACTACAGTCACAAAATTTGTTGCAAATATTTTAAACCAATTTTAATAAGATATGGGAACAGGAGAAAACGGCAGAAGACTGGAGAAAAGGATTAATTGTAAAACTGCCCAAGAAAGGAAATTTGAAAGACTGCAAAAACTGGAGAGGAATTACTTTGCTCTCTACACCAAGCAAGATATTTTACAGGATAATACTTAATAGAATAAAGGGACCAATTGACAAACGATTGAGAAGGAAACAAGCAGGTTTTCGCGAAAACCGCAGTTGCACAGATTTAATAAATACGCTACGTATAATTATTGACCAGACAAATGAATGGAATACATCCCTGTACGCCACATTAATAGAATTTGAAAGAGCCTTTGATTCCATAAATAGATTGACTATGTGGAAGGGACTAGAACAGTATGGAATACCAGAAAAAATTCTCAACCTAATAAAAGAAATGTATAGAGAATATAAATGTCAAGTGCATCACAAAGGGAAACTCACAGAAGCCTTTGGTGTGACATGGGGGGGGGGGGGAGACAGGGATGTATTTTTATCCCTAATCCTATTTCTTGTGGTGTTGGACAAAATGATGAGAAGAACTATAGATAATAGAAGAAGAGGTATAAGATGGGGTTTATACGGAAGGCTACAAGACTGAGACTATGCAGATGATATCTGCCTCCTCTCACAGAGTTTAAAAGACATGACTGAGAAAGTATCTTGTCTAGAGAAAGAAGCAGCTCAAGTTGGATTAAAAATTAATAGTAAGAAAACATGCGAATAAACTCAAAATTAAGCCAAAAAATACAAACACAAAAATATAAGGAGGAAATTGAAACAGCGAGTGAGTTCATTTATCTAGGAAGCATAGTAGCAACAAGTGGAGGAGCTCCAGAAGACGTCAAAACACGAATTAAAAAGGCAAATGAAGCGTTTGTCCAACTATACACCCTCTGGAAGAACAAAAATATTTCCAAGAAAACCAAGATTCGCATGTTTAATAGCAATGTCAAATCAGTACTGCTCTACGGATGCGAAACCTGGAAAGTAACAAATCAAATTGCAAAGAAATTACAAACACTTATAAATAGCTGTTTCACAAAAATAAATGGTATAAGATGGCCGGAAATAATAAGTAACTCTGCATTATGGGAAGCCTGCGGTGAGACAGAAATAGAGAAACAGATAAAAATGAGAAAATGGATATGTATAGGACATACCTTGAGGAAGAATGAAGGGTCAGTTGAGAAGGAAGTATTAGACTGGAATCCACAAGGTGAACGAAAAGTAGGAAGACCTAAACATACCTGGAAGAGGACGATCATGGAGGAGGCGAAGGAGTGCGGCAAGACCTGGAAATAAGTTAAAATGCTGGCAAAGAATAGAGTTAGGTGGAAATGTTTCACAGATGCCCTATGTTCGTAAATGAACGAAAGGATTTACTACTACTACTCAATGTAAAAGACTTTACAATATTCAGCACTTGTTCTATGCACGTTGCACAACTCAGTGGAAATGTCGTCATCTCGGTGTAATTTTGCATTCCAATGATAAAGTGGAAAGTTTTCCAGAATATATTGTAATGCCAATTAATTAAGACATTAATTGTGAAATTGAAAATCCAAATTGTTAGAGAAATCCTTTGTGGCGGCGGTCCAGAACAGAACAACAATAGACAAGCCAAGCACTGTTTCCTTTGTTGGAAGGCGTATGCGCGCTCAAATTTCGAGACGAGAGCAGTTGGCCGGAAGATATTGAGAAGTGCAGGTCGCATTAAGATATTGAGAAGTCGAGTTCGCATTAAGATATTAAGAAGTTCAGGTCGCAAGGTTTGACGAGATAAAGTTTGTGGTGGGACGTCGTCGAATAATAACTGTTAATTGGAGAACGATATAGCAGGTCGCATTATGATATGGTGAAAACAGTTTGCAGAGAAATACTGAGAATTAGCATTCAACAGAGTTGATTGGTCCCTGAACATTTGGCTCAAGACAAAACATTGACTAGAGAATAACGACGAAACCTGCTAAGCACAAAATATTTTTTGTGCACATAGCCGAGTAGAGTTAGCAGAAGTCACCCAATGCAAGCGGTCTACCCAGAGGACGAAAGGAGGATCATCCAAGTTCCTGACTACGCATAAAATATTGAGTTAGAATCAGTTCAGAATCTGTGAGTAGAAGCAGTGTAAAACCCGCCATAGTGTTTCGACAATTAAAGGTATCCTGGAATGCTGGGCAGACGTGAGTAACAATATAAAAACAACTAATTATATAAACCTGATTAAAAGATAGCCGTCAGATTTCGTTCTCTTCTTATTGATTAAAATTTGTTAATTAGAGTCAATCTTTTTAGTTTAACTTCGTTCTCAATTAAATTTGTTCTAATTTAATTGACAAGTAACCTTTCTTTTCCAGTAATTGTAAATTGTTGATAAGATTATAAATATAATGATTCGCCATTATCAAACCCAGTTATGACCCTGAGAGACTGAGATATTTAAATTTGTAATTGTTTTAAATTATTGCCAATAAATATTTTGTTTGTAAATATAAACTTCTCATTTAAAAAGCATATCACTTAGTAATTATTACAATAGATTTTCATCACTAAATATCCTAATAAACTTGTCTTCAACCGTGAAATTAATATTTTTCTAAGAAGTCTTAAGAATAAATAAAAGGCAGTGGACGTCATCGGAACGTCACAAATACAATTGTTTACTGGGTTAGAAGCCCGAGAAGACTTTATTCATTCTCTACACCGAGAAAGACTATATTCTTTATTAAATCTTAAGAATCTCTTCAGAGACTGCATTTTGAGCATAGATGATGGAATCGCAGATGTTTAAAATTTGTAATGTGAAGCAAGATGCTTTGTACAAAATTTATTTTCTCTACACACTGCTTGGATTACAAAAAAAAAATATTAGCGGGATACATAGTTTTTAATTTAAACACATAGAGGCTTGGAACCCTTTTAGGAAATGAGTCATAACTTCGTCCAATACCTGAATTAAGGAGAAGAAAATAAGACTGACTTATAAAGTAGATTAAGGAAGCACGGGGCAGCATTGAAATAAGCGGATATCTTTTCACAGATCTAATTATGACAGTCAAGCTCTGAAGTGAATTTGAGAATTTTGCACAGTCCGCATTCCAAACGTCGATCTTTGACATTCAATTTCATGTTTCGTAATTCATTCAACGCTTATATTGATTATCATTTGGTTCTAAACTTTTAAAGAATAATATATTTTTGATAAATATTTAAAATTTATCATGTTACAAATCATATACTATTAAATTTGTTGAAAACATTTGTTTCACACAAGAATAACCGTGCTAAATTAAAAACGGTCGTATGTGATGAAATGCTTTACATAAGATTTTCAATAAGACGAACATGTGAAAATAAATTCTTTAACGGGTCCTTATTCTTTCGATATTTGGGGCCAAGTGTATGTACCCTATTACGATTAGAAACTCCCATTTGTGTTGTGTTATTTGTTAAATGTTCTAATTTATTCAGCCTTAAACGTACCAAACATTTAAGAAACATCTTTCATATTTTTATTTATTTACAGGATATTTTATTAAAGCCAATTTTAATTATTAAATAATAGAAAATTTAAAAAAAATGTTTAAACGGCATGAAGGCAATGGATGTGAATGCAGTCTCTGTGATACTTCCTTCAAGGTGATAAAATTGTTAGCTTTTGTTTTTATTTGCAGGTTACATACATTTATCACACCATGTGGTTTGATATGTCAGAATCACTTGGTGATACAGTAATAAAACGAGTGATATATTTTATGATGTAATGTGGGTGTGTGATACATTACATTAAGGCTGTAATTTGTGAATGATAAGAATACAACTCACCTGTCACCACTGTAACACACAAACATCACGAAAATTATTGCAATATCCTGGGTGATTGAGAATGTATTGTTCATGTAGAGCTTCTTGTCGCAGACCCAGTTCTGTTCAGAAGGTATGGTGACGGAAAACCACGTATCGTCGTAGTCCCATCCATGTTCACAATCAACTACTTTTCCATCTTGTTTCATGGAAAACATTTTACACTTGCTGTAGCGTCCATGTTCTCTAAAGGAAAATAAATAATCGTTTAAACACTTGATTAGTTGTTTTTGGCCAATACACGAGCAAAATGCAAACATGTAATCTTGGATTTGATTGTTCACATTCACGGAGCACCTGAATAAAAATCGAAGTTTAACACTGTAATACAAAAATAAAGGTCCACAAAGCGACTGAGTTCGGAACGGATGTAACGGACGGACACAAAAATTTATGACCGTGGTACAGTACAGTTACTTGTTTTCGACTTGTATAATATACTGGTAAGGTGGGCGATGGGAAGTTAAAGTTTTTTACACATGGAAGAATCGTTTGAGGAATCCAAGAGAAACAGCAACGACGATGGATTCATCAATAGCCCGACAATTCCATGGAGCTAAGTTGCCTACATAATCAGTTTGAAAAATTGAACTTCACGAAACGAAGGTCAAAGTTTTGCCATTCTAGTTTGTCTTGACTATTTCAAAATTTAAAAATATATCTTGTTCATAATCTGAACTACGAAACTATATGTAGTATAAATAATTTTAATTAACAAACCTGGTAAAGATCCTAAAAATGTTACTTTCTACAGAACCATTAGGCTGCCCTCGTCAGTTTCAAAACTTATGGAAAAATTGCTTTCAAGAATTGATCCCGACTTCACAAGTAAACGACTGGATTCCACATTATCAGTTTGGCATTCGACTGAGTCATTCTACAACTCAGCAGTGTCACCGAGAAACAAACTACATTAATAGATCCTTCGTAAATAAAGAGAATTGTCCAGCTATATTCTTCGACATAATCCAGGCATTCGATGAAGTATGGCATCGTGGTTTACTATATAAAATAAAAAGATATTTTCCGACGTTCTTTTAATTGTTGGAATCATTCTTAACCAACCTAAAATTCCGTACAAGAGTGAAACAAGACGCCTCATCCGTACATCCTATGCAGGAGTTCCTCAGGGCAGTGTCCTAGGCCCCCTGTTGTATTTGTTGTTCAGCGGTCCAAAATATTGTTTCAGGAACATTTGCAGATGATACGGTGATCCTAACCTCGCATACGGATATAGACCAGGCTTCATTACTCATACAAAAATATATGAATTTATTTGAAGTATTGCTTCAGAAATGGAGAATAAAAATAAGTGAAAAAAAAGTTGTATTTATGTGTCGTTTACATTATGTAAAAAACAATATCCCCCAACCTATATAAACAACACAGAGATTCCTAAATCACTCTCTTCAAATGTTTGGGTCTACATCTTGATAGAAAACTCAATTGGAAACCCCACATAACCAAGAAAAAACAAATGGATATTAAACACAAAGAGATTACTAGGACTCTAGTCACACCTCTCCATAGAAAATAAACTTCTACTATACAAAACCATGATTATGCCAATATGGAGCTACGGGATAGAATTATTGGAATGTGCCAGTAACTCAAATACTGAAATAATGCAAAGATGCCAGTCTAAAATATTAAGAGCCATAGTTAATGTCCCCTGGTACATAACAAATGAGCAAATAATCAATGACTTAAGAATACCCACTGTTATGGAGACTGCCCATCAGAAGTGTGTTATTCATCACGAAAATCACATTCATCCATTATTACAACCACTATTAGAAAAAGATGTAATAAAAAGACTGAAAAGAAAATGGCCATCACTCGTATAATATGTAAATAACATGCTAAAGCTACCACATTAGCTTATAGATTGAAATGTAATCTGATTTCTGATAAATAGAATATTAAAAAAAAGATATATTCTGAACCCTCTGTATAACGCGACGTTTAAGAGTCAGCCGGCTAAATTTAATTTTTATACTCTCAGATTGTTTAGTAAATCAAATTTTGTTTCTCAATATGTATTCAATTCTCCCACTGTTTATTCATGTTTAATTCAGTTTATTTTGTCAATAAAATTTATATACATTGTGAAAAGCAGCTAACCAAGGTCTGCGAGGGCTATTCTCTCGCAGGCAATACCTGCGAGGGATGTTCTCTCGCAGGCAGAACCTTTTAGGAGAGATACGAAGGGGCTACATTTGGGTATGCCTTTTCCTCTCCGTTTTTGAACTAAGCTTCCCACAAGCCGAGGCACCTCGGCCTGTTTTGAGAGGTGTATGTTCCGGGGTCACAGACCTTGGGCATACGGTAAGAGTTGTTCCCTATTCCCATAGGAATAGTCGGCCAGCTGCCTCCTAAACTGGTCGAGGCACGGAGAAGGGAATGCTGCGTCCCTACAGCAAACTCCTCTCCCGCTATCGGAAGGGCGTGGGACAAGTACCCAATGCCCGACCTACCTGATGCAGGTTTTCCTAGGGTTTTCCCTGCATTTCTTTAGGCGAATGCCGGGTAGGATCCTTAAAATATAGCCCGGGGGCCCTAGTTAACCCTTGGCTACCTTCCTCTACCCTTCCGCATCCCCCCTTTCAAATCCCTTCCTATGCTATTAAAGGGGATTTGCCCAACGTGGATTACCCTCATGTAGCCTGTTGCCCTAATATATATATATATATATATATATATATATATATATATATATATATATACATTGTAAATACGTACTACGCTGTGGCGACATAATGTAGAAGATATCTCTCAGCTCGGTAAGTTGAACGATTCGTCAAGTCCTTTCAATGTTTCTCAATAATAAGGCGCCAGAAATGGTATTATTTATAGAAATTATAACAACTTAGAATTTTCTTTAATAATTTTCTTTTTCGAGACATGAATTTTTACAAATACTCAGCGGGCAGCATAATTCAACGACGATGTCCCATTGGAATGCCTTAGAAAATCCATAATTGTTTATTTCTCTCGGCCCTGAGCTCCACTCTCGATGAGTTCCACCTGGACTGACTTAAAAATCTGCGATCGCTCCCAAGCCCAACAATCACCGGCGCGACGCAAAGGATGCCGACAAATGCAAATGAAACATGATCTATTGTCGTGTTACAATATATGATAACGTAAGTTATTTATTCGCATCAACTATAATATATAGTAAAAATAAAATTCATCATTACAATACTTTGAGGAGTTGATGAAGATAGCGAAATCGACACAATAATGATTTCAGAACTAATTTAAACTCAGGAATGTATCAATTTATAGTGATAAAAAAGGATATGCCTTGAGAAAGCTTAGCTATATTATTTTTCACTTATCATTTCGTTATACAAAGAAGTGATATTGTTCTACTGCGATAATTTTATATCGTGTATATAGATAATATTGTGAACTGAAACTCTGAAATCATATAATATTTTGAACAACAATTCAACGAGCACATTTTTTAAAGAATTTATCGATAAACGTTTTCCGCCTCAGTTATTATAAAATATATGGCAGCTGCTTAGTTGGAATTTGAATGTTTCCTACTGCTTGGGTTGAAAGTACTTTCAAAAAAAGAAACATATATTAATTTTGAACAAATTTATTTAATCCAAAAACACGTTATAACATCATTTATTTGCTCTGCATAATTGTAAATCCGATTTTAAACGGTTTTTATTTATTTAAACTAATATCGAATATTATTGACGAGATTATCCTAACCATCCAAATGATCATTCTGCCACTTTTGGACGACAATTCGACATTTTTTAGATTCATTGAAAATAGTGGCCACAAAATTCTGCAGGTAAAAACGTATGGGACTGGTAAAGCGAGTCAAGGTTGCGTTTCCAGAAAATCGCTATTGATAGCGGAAATGGCTTGAGCAAAACTAAGAACATTGCAGATAATCACACGCCTAATTTCACGACCATAGTATAACAACATATATGGGCTTTTGAAACCACACTTCTATTACAGAAAACTCAAAGAATTCAAAATCCCATCACCATTATAATTAGTTGTTTTGTTAGCAAATCATCTTACTTCGGTATTTGAAGTTTCTTCCATACTTCCAGAGTGAAATTGGTCAATTCTCTTCCTGGAACGTGACACCAATGATCGGGCACGTATAACGCAAATAATTGGTTTTGCGTAGCCAACCACATGAGAGCGCAGGACATGAACACAAACGATAGTAATCGATTCTGGAATATCCCACGGCTCCCTACGCTGGACAAAATATCTTCAAACCATTCTATTTTATTCGCGTTTTGATGTTCCTGAATAAATTTGAGTGATGGCGATTTTTTGCTTGGCATTGAACCTGAAAAATAATGTAACATTTATACAACATTGCGTGCTTTATAGAACAATGACTTCAATTTTAATCCGACGTAATCAACATAATTTTTAGAGGCTATAATAATTTATTCATTTTATAAATGAATGTGTTCACTTTCAAAATTTTCTTCACCTAGGAATTGAGTAAAGTATAAACGTTATTTAATTATTCAAAGCTCAGTATGTAAACAAAATACTAATTTGAAAACACAAAACGCCCGTATCAGATGAAAACAATTGGATAAATAATTAGCAAAGTAACAGATATAATTAAGTGATAAAAAATACCACACAACGAGTCGGCAGCCCTTGTTGTTGCTATCATCAAGTGACGAAAAATCGTAAAAGTTGTAATAACGGCTCATCGCACAAACTAGGTGACGAACTTAAAATCCATTACGATTTTTAATCGCCTGCAAAACATTGAGTGATATTTAGTTTACCCGTTAATTTTGTCTATTTATTGCGTACTTCTTAATATAATTAAAATGCCAACTTGTTTCAACAAAATAACTAGTTCTAGACATCATTTTTATTGAAAACAACTCAACTCTTTCGACAAAATTAGAGGTCCAAAAGATACCTACAGAATTTTTTGTATAAGAGTAGGTTTTACAGCATTCACTGACACTTCACAATACTCTATTGCTTTTCTTTGTAGAATAGTGTAGTTATTACAAACTTTTCAACTAAAATCTTCTATATAATTTTTAAAAAATATAGCTTATATCCAATAAACGTGACTTTTTTAAGTTGATCCATTTTATTTTTTATATTTTTCAAATGGTTATTATTATGTGTTAACGAATAGTAATGTTTCAGAACCGTTCAATTTGTATTCGCTAACAGAATTAATTCAGCCGATCTCATACTTTTAGTTCAATACTCGTTCATAATTCTCACTAACGTTACAATACCATATATATTAGATGATATACCACTGTGAACAAAAAGTAAGGTGAATTTATTTATAAAATATATATTCTTTATTTACTCTTCCAAATCAATTTAATCCCCTTCAAAGTAATCCCCGTCCGATAAAACGCACTTTTTCCAACGCTTTTTCCAGTCCGCGAAACAGTCGGAATAGTCTTTTTCCGGTATAGCCTTCAAGATCTTCTTCGATTCGGTTTTTATCTCCTCAATCGTGCAAAACAGCGTCCCCACATTGGTCTTTTGAGTTTGCTGAAGAGCCAGAAGTCACACGGAGCCAAATCAGGCGAATACGGTTGTTGCGGAACGATATGAGTCGAGTTTTTGGCAAAAAAGTCGCGAAGAACCAATGCAGTATGACATGGTGCATTATCGTCATGAAGGAACCAAGAGTTGTTCGCTCATAGTTCCGGCCGTTTCAGACGAATAGCTTCACACAAACGACACATAACGCTCAAATAATATTCTTTGTTGACAGTTTGGCCCTGCGGAAGGAATTCATAGTGCACCACTCCACGATAATCAAAGAAAACTGTCAACATGACCTTTATTTTCGATCGACTTTCGCGTGGTCTTTTCGGTCTTGCTTCACCTTTTGCACGATATTCGCTGGATTGGTCGGTGGTTTCAGGGTCGTATGCGTAAATCCAAGTCTCGTCTCCAGTAATGATGCAATTCAAGTGGTCCTGATAGTCAGACAGCAAAGTTTCACACACATCAACGCGACGCTTTTTTCCAAAAAATTGAGCGATTTTGGCACCAATGGAGACTTGACGCGTTTGAGACACAAAACATTCTTCAAAATGGTTTGGGCTGAACCAAATTATATTCCAACACTATCAGCGAGATCTCTAATTGTCCATCGACGATTTTCAAGCACCAAATCTTTGATTTTTTGGACGTGGCCCTCGTCGGTAGACGTTGATGGTCGTCCAGAGCGCGGTTCGTCTTCAACGCGTTCTCGGCTCTCTTTTAACTCGTTGTACCACTTATAAACGTTTCTTTATGCCATAGTTTGATCACCAAAGGCCTTCCGCAACATTTTCAACGTGTCCACCCAAGAATATTCGTTCCGCAAGTTCTTTGCTCAACAAAATCACTCATTGCAAAAATCGAAAAATTCACTTTTGGTTCTTTACAAAAACACGTGTAACTCGGAGATAATTAAACCTTTTAACAAACAGACGGTTGAAAAATATTATACACAGTCCTACCAACCTAAGAAAAAAATTACCTGCCTTCCTAATACCCGGGAGTTTTAAATGACAATTTTACCTTACTTTTTGATCACAGTGTTATATACATAAGTGCGTTTAAAACAATTGTGAGCCCTGTAATATTATCATGGCAGTAAAACAACACCTTTATTACTCATTCGCATTATTACTCAGTCCGGTTGAAACATACTCACTGCTTTGTGTTACCAGATGAGTATAAGCGGAACGTCTGCGGTCTTCAGTTGTAACTTGCCAGTGATATATAGACTGAGACGTCAGTTACATAATACTCATACCGTGCCTTCTCCAGTGTATACGTCACCGTAGCCGGAATCGTCTTAGAAGTGGCTCAACATACACGATAACATATCAATAGACTTTGTGCAAAAATTACTATGACGAGACGAAAAAGGTTATTGAACACCCTCCAATTCCCCCCCCCCCCCACCAGCAGTGAGTAAATTGGTTTAATAGTAATAATTTTATTTAGAAAAAAGCTAGTTATTTACATCATTACACAAGTTTTTTAACACATGAAGTTAAGTATCTTAAGTCTATTCTTAAATTTCCTAATTGTATCGAACTTTATGATTTTATCCCGCAAGTGGAAACTTTTTATAGTATACACTATCTTTTAAATATCTAACTTAGCGTTAGTTATGTCCAGCTCTATCTTAATTTTAAAATTCCATGGGTTTCTATCATACTTAGAGCTTACATACTTATTAAAATATTATGGAAACAGCTTGATGATGCATTTATATATCAATACTAGAGCTTGGAACTTCAGAAAATCTCGAAAACATAGCTAATTAATTTATTTGAACATACGTTTTACCTATGTCTTTTATCTTTACATAAGATATTTCGTAATATTTTGCGACTTATTAATCCTATGAATACATCTATCTGTAGCACCATACAATACAGAACAACAATAGCTAAAAAGTGACATAATAACTCAAGTATAGATGCCTTTATTAAAAATTTGCCTACTCTAAATAAAAAAATTGGGCCTATACTTATTTTTATACATAATGTATATATGAGAATTCATGTTCATATTTTAATCTAAAAAAATTCCTTAATATTTAAAATTCGTACCTCTTTCTGTTGTAAGTTAGGACTGTATTTTCATTTGTTTTCACAAAAAATTAAACTTGTTTATGTGATATAATAAAGTGATTTATTGACTGTTATAAATGCAGCATGCAACAATATAAAAAAACAGAACACGGACTGAGACAAAACATAAACAACTTTCCAAATAATACCTTGTGCTACATATGCGCTACTCCACACAAAGATATCAAGGCGTAATTACAATAAGTAATTAACACTTTCTATATTAGTATTATCTATTACTAGTTGAATACTGTCATCCAATCTATCACGTCTTTCTTTCATACCAATATACATAAATGTAGTTTTGAATACGTTCAACTTAAGTCTATTTGAAGTAATTTATTTAGAACTTCATTAATTTTATCAACTAACTTAATTTGGCCATTCGCATGAAGGATTATAAGTCCATCGTCAAATATAATCTAAGACTTACATCACAATTTTCCAAATAAGTAAACATATCACTTATGAATCACTTAAAGTGTCGGACCCAAATCACTTCCCTGTATAACCCCAATATCACCGACTATGTCCCTGATTCCACTGAATTTCTAACCATCTTTTACTTTCCCTTTGATAAATAAGTAGAAAACTATGCATGAGGCTCTCTCGCCCTCCGTAACTTGTCTGAAAACACCATCGTATCAACCGCTTCAAATGCAGCTATCACCAAGTTCTCTTTATATATTTCACGTTTCCATACGGACATTACTTACGAAAAAGCAGTTTCACATGAAAACCCCGCCCTAAATCCTGAACGAAAATTATATAATCCGCTTCAAGTGTTTCCCTACTCACATTTCTACAAACTTATCCTCAACTCGTAACATATTTACCAGCCTATAAGCACCAATATTAATTATCGTGATCATGACCGGCGATGCGTCACGATAGTACTTTTACGTGGTCACAGACTATGCGGTTGACACACGATGGTTGCTGAATAAGTTAGCCTATATAGCTTTTATATTAATAACCATCGTGAAGATAACTTCAGCAAACTGGAATACCTTGGCTTTCATTTCAGTGGCTATTGAAAGATTGCCCGATAGTTATCAAAATTGCACGAAACGTGAAACGTGTTAGCTATATCCTTGGTGCCGTAGTTACTTTACGATGTTACAAAAATAATTTTAATTTTATACCATATATGGAAATTATATTAAAGAAAATTTATTCAATATTGGTGAATTTTTTTAAGTTGGTTATTAAAATGTCTGAGCTGACTACATTATCAGAACGAATTTTCGTGTTAACCTGCGAACTGTTGCGTTTTCTATTTAGTTTTTGATAACGATGACAGGGACCGCCTTCGTAATCTCGTTGGAGGCAAGAGAATCGCTTATTCAGAAATCTGCGTTCATTGCAACACGTTCTTAAACTTTCAAACCTTAGCAAAGGCAACCACTATATTTTGTACTTAGGTTCCTGATGTAAATATTAATTTTCATTTCTTTCATTGCTTGCACATAAGAAATATAGGTGGTCAACTAAAATGATTTTTTTCCATTATTACCCATAATAATTTCATTGTCTTCTTTTCCTCCTTTTTTTTCTGATTCTTTCTAAATAAGACGGTACGTTCCTCTTCCATCTATGTACTTGAATATAATTTGGTTAAAAATATGTAAAGGTTTTTGTTTCAGTATGCATTCTCGAATACACTTCCAGGTTACACACATTCGTCTTAATTACAAGATAATCGGTGGCGAACCGTCGTGCAGACGAGTATTCGTGTCTCATCAATCACACGCCAGTTCCGTCGTACACCTGAGAAATTGGTTAAAATGAGGCCTTGGCGAGACCTGACGCTGGCCACATAACATTTTGTTTGAAAGTGATTAATGATAAATATGTGGAAAATAACTCCGTGGTTGCACACGACACCAGCCAGCCAACAGTCTGGTGACTTCAGCTTTGACTGATAAGCTGCCGAGGTTCGCTCAACCCAGTGGAAATTGGCTGAATAATGATGTCATTACGACTCCTACATAAACGCACAAAACACATATTCCAGAGCAGGTAGTGTTTTGTCAGCTTCATGCCTCAATTATAAGTCATCATAAATCACGGCATGTTAAAACAGTGCTTTGATCTATTCAATCAGTAGAAAGGAACTTACAAGGGAATCAACAGATGCGCTGAAACAGTGGGTCTGGAAATAAACGTAACTAAAACAAAAATTATGGTACATCACTCTCAACAAAGGTAGATTTACTGAAGATAATGATGTGATTGAAATAAGAGACATTTTATATTTATAGGATCCAAATTTCATAAAGGATATATTTCGCTGTTACTGACATTAAAATCAAAGGAATTACATCGAATCACCAAAATGAAGATACATACAACATTTATTATGGGGTAATAGCTGGACTCCCATTAAAAAATAAGAAAATTCTCTCAACTCTTTCGAAAGAAAGGTCTTAAGACGAATATGGGACCAAATAAATGATAATGGAATTTGGAGATCCAGATACAACATATAAATATCTGAACTCTTAAAGAACCATGCATACCAACTACACTCAGATTGAAAAGATTACAATGAATAGGACATTTTCAACGGACGGGAACGAATGGAACACTATTTAGAATACTGTATAATGAATTTGGTGGCAAAAGAACTGTCATGACTGGTTGTAATGGATAAGGACATAAAGGAGCTTCTGGGACCTAAACGAACTGTAGAAGAGCTACTTTGTATGGAGGGGAATCATACTGATCATTTTGTAACACCGTATATGGAGAAGATGGGTAATTGTAGCAGACTCTAAATCTTCAAGTAGCAAAACTAAATTAAAAATAAAGAATCAACAGGCAAAATTAGACGAACATGAAGAATCGTTGCTAGAGAAACGATAGCGAGTCTTCGGATAAAGAAAATTAAACCTCCATAAAGCAAACAGATAAAATACCCAAAGTTAGTAGTCTTCAATAAAAATTCTAAGCAAGGAAAGTAAGGAAAAATATAACTAACCTGGATGATAAAGCTATATTTATGAGTAACAGCAAATTAAAATCAATGTTAATTCTGGCGAAGAGTACAGACCAATTACAGAGTTATAAAATAACGAATATTATGTCATTATTTTGAAAATAAAGCTTTCAGGTCAATTAAGGTCATGCCCAGAAACCTGCATCCATCAACTTCTGCAGAAGAGGTTGTAGCTGAGCCAGAAAAAAAAATAGAAATCCGCAAAGTAAGGAAAACACTTTTTTTTGTTGTATCAAACTACATGAGGGTAATTCACATGATGGCAACTCTGCTTTAATAGTATAGTTAGGGATTTGAAAAGGGGGATGCGGTAGGAAAGGAAGGTAGCCAAGGGTTAACTAGGCCCCCGGGCTATGGTTTAAGGATGCTACCCAACATTCACCTAAAAGTGGTGCAGGACTAACCCTAGGAAACCTGCATCAGGTAGGTCGGATTGGACACTTGTCTCACGCCATTCCGATGGCGGGGGAGGGTTTTTGTATGGAGACGCAAAATTTCCTTCTCCGTGCCTTGGTTAGTTTAGGAGGCAGCTGACCGACTGTTCCAATTGGAGCAGCGGACAACTCCTACCCGTATGCCCAAGGTCTGCGACCCAGAAACATACACCTCGGCTTGTGGGAACCTTAGTTCAATAAAGTAGAGAGAGAAGAAGGCATCCCCAAAGGTAGCCTCCTTCAGAACTCTCTGGGAAGGTTCACCAGCGAGAGACAGCCCTCGCAGGCTATGGAGTGAAAAATCGTAAAATAACTATTCCTTTTACAAAAGAAAACCATATCCGCTTGCCGCAGTATATGTTAATATTCGATAGATTTGAAGATATCAGTAAAATCTATGGAATCCAGTACATCAATAGTACGTATGAAAATGAAAATAGAGTAACTTTATACCACAATGTTAACGAGGCTGAATGATTGTGTATACAAACATTTCAGAAAAAAGTGCTAACAAACATCGTGAATGCCCTCTGACAACTACCGAAATACCGTTCTCCATAGAGATCTCCGGATTCCAACCATTAATGAAGGTAATTATTTAGATTATTCGGGTATTCCATTGTTTTAGAGTAGATAGGTGAGCCCGAAAAAGGCAAAGAAAAGTAATAAAGGAAAGCAAAAAAAAAGAAAAAGAAAGAGGTAGGATAAAGAGATGACAAGAAAGATCGTCAGAAGATCAGAAAAAGATGTAGAGATATACTCGAAGAGAAGAAAACAAGAAAAACAGAAATAGAGAGGCAGTGTGCAAGAAACAAGTTAGGTTAAAGAGATTGCGTGAAAAATCGTCAGGAAGTTCAGAGAAAGGTGCAGAAACTCCAAAGTTTCAAAGAGTTTTTTTCTGTACTGTTCGAAATTATGAACAGAGTTTTTTCTGTACTGTTTACGTAATATCTTTAACCATCTTGTTTCTTACACACTGCCTCTCTCTTTCTGTTTCTTTATTGTTTTCTTCAATTTGATTATATCTCTACATCTTTTGTCTGATCTCCCAGGTGATCTTTCTCGTCATCTCTTTACCCTGCCGCTTTTCTTGTTTTCTTGGATTTTACTTTTCTTTTCCTTTTTTCACTTTTTCTTGCTCACCTATCTTCTCCAAGACAATGGAATACCGGAATAATCTAAATAAGAATGTTACTTCACCATTGTCAACAAATATCAAATCCAGATTAATGAAGATGTAAAATGGTTTGCTTGGAAGCATGAAGCCAGGCTTCACTACCAATTCAAACCAGTGGTACGAAAAATTAAGGAAAATCAACATCTAGTCAGAAGAGTGAAAATAAGAAAAATCCAGCTGACCTTGTGTAATATCCAGTGTATAAAGTCAGGGCACAGTTCGTGAACGATGAGGACACTGACCAGATGAGATTAGTAAAATTAAAATTAAAGGTTAGTCTTTTGATACTAGGTTTATCACAGGAAAACTGATGCTTATTATAATTTTTTTTGAAGCCATACTAATACCGCATATTTCATGCTTTTTGTTTCTAAAATTATCTGCAACTACTAATATAACAATGTAAGAAGCACCGAAAAGTTGTTTTCAATTAAGCACAATGAAAGATTGTGAGTGTAAGGCATATTAGATATAACAATTGTCGTCACATTATACATAATGTGAATGTGCTAAGGAAGCGACTCTAAAGTATGACTTAAATTCATGAGCCGCGTCCTCTATTATATTGTAAGCCTTGGTTTTGAATGAATTTTAAATAAATAAATTAAATTAATTTCCGTTTTATTTAGCTAGTTTTAATTACCCGTTATGTAAGGTATAAATAAGCTCCCTTGACTACCTTCCTCTACCCTTCCGCATACCCCCTTTCAAATCCCTTCCTATGCTATTAAAGGGGAGTTGCCACTATGGGGATTACCCTCATGTAGTCTGTTACCCCCCAAAAAAACTTTCACTGTATCTAACTTCGATTAGCGCAATTTATTGATGAAATATAAAAGTTTTCCCATATGAAATTTGTATTGCTAAATTCCGACATTTTAAGTGACCAATAATATTTTTTCATTCAATATTGTTCGGTCTTTCGAAACAACGCATTGCACAAAATTTGTAGAAAATAGTTTCACTGGAATTTGGCAAAAATTGATTACAATATTCGTTCAAGACAAACCATTTAATATAAACGTCGTAAAATGAAAGTAGATTTTCCACCAGAAACAGATCAACTGGAAATGAATCGAGAGTAATGTACTTTATTTTACAACCTATTTGTATGAATCATCACAAATATGAAAATTGTTGTTAAATAATTGCTTGACAACTGCAATTGTATAAATGACTAGGTAATTAAGTTGTTTATTATTTTCATCGTTGTGTTGCTGTGCATGGGTTATTTTGTTGTAGGTAATCTCCAGAAGCGTCTAGTAACACCGAGGTCATCAGCGTCTTCCAAGGTTTCTGGGAGTTTCCTATTAAGCGTTTCCGGAAGGAAACAGACAACTATCGATGTAATCAATTGTAACGTTCCCAATATTCCATATAGTATTCGACCATCAACTATGGTATGCTGAAACAAATATATTTGATATTACCATAAATAGATACGTGATAAAAGTAAATAAATGTTAATAACAAAATTGTTAAATAAATCAGAAAAATGTCAAGTATTTTTATGGATCATGGAAGAACAATTTTTCTGTACTATCTTAAAAAATATACCTCCTACAAGAATGGATTCTACATTACTTTTACCATAAAAAAATTCAGCAACATAGCAGTTTACTTTTTGTTAGAATGGATAATTAACTGTAAACCTTTTCCTCCGTAAAACATATTGTAATGCCAATTAATTAAGACATTAATTGTGAATTTGAAAATCTAAATTGTTAGAGAAATCCTTTGTGTCGGCGGTCCAGAACATAACAACAATAGAAAAGCCAAGCCCTGTTTCTATGTTGGAAGGCCCGCTAAATGGCGTATGCACGCGCTAAAAGGCAAAACGAGAGTTGAGTCTGCGGGGAGACGTCGTCGAAGTAATAATTGTTAATTGGAGACGATAGAGCAGCTCGCAGGAAGTCATGGTGAAATACAGTTTGCAGGGAAATATTGAGAATTAGCATTCAACAGAGTTGATTGGTCCCTGAACATTTTTATCAGGACAAAGAAAACATTCACAAGAGCATTAACGACAAAACTTGCTAAGTAAAAAAGCAGTTTTTGTGCACATAGCCGGCCAGAGTTAGCAGAAGTTTCGGTTTAAGTCCGGAACAATGAAGACTACCCAAACGACGAATCGCTGAAGGCGAGCGGTCTACCGAGAGGACGAAGGTGGATCATCCTAGTTCCTGACGACGTATAAAATATTGATTTAGAATCAGCGCAGAATCTGTGAGTAGAAGCAGTGTAAAACCCCACAATAGTGTTCTCGAAAATTAAAGGTATCCTGGAATGCTGGGCAGACGTGAGTAACAATTTAAAACAAAACAATTAATTATGTAAACCTGATTGAAAGATAGCTGTCAGATTTCGTTCTCTTCTTATTGGTTAAAATTGTCAATCAGAGTCAATCATTTTAGTTTAACTTCGTTCACAATTAAATTTTGTTCTAATTTTATTGACAAGTAACTTTATTTTTCTTTAATTGTAAATTGTTGATAAGATTTTAAATATTGTTGATTCGTCCATTGTCAAACCCAGAGAGATTGAATATTTTAAATTTTGTAAATTGTTTGATTTATTGCCACAATAAAAATGCTAGTAAATTTTATTAATTATTTTCATTCATTAAACGACCTCCTACTATTTTGAATATTACAATATAAAGTGAACAATAAATAGATAAGAAAGATTTTATTTTCCATTATTCGTTATTGGTGGTCATATGATGATTCTACAGTGGAAACATTTTAATATTGAACTCTAGCGAAAACTAATTAAATGAAAGAAATACTGCTTACGAATGATCAAACATTTACTAACAAAAGTCACGATTCCCTTTAGTTAAATTTTCTATTTTATTGACAACCACGTAATTGTTATTCTCCACATTCTTCTATTTATTCTTTCTTGACGCTGTAGGCTTTGGCCTCAATGAAGACGCCTTTCCATTCGGCCCATCTCAGTGCCTTCTGGTAGCATCTTTCAACATGCATAATTCGTACGTACTCTTTCAAACCCAGTATCCCTCTCATCCGTGATCTTCGTCGTCGTACCTTCCATCCTATAAAACAGCTACTTTGGCAATATTTTCTCGTTTCATCCTTTCTACGCGGTCTAGCCAGCTGAGACGTAGGGCCTCCATGAAATTCACTGTCTTCGCCTTTGACTACCGTTTCTATTTTACTACTACTGATAAATCTCAATCTTTCACCGTCTCTTATAGGTCAGTAAATTCTCTGTAAAACTATATATTCTCATCAGTCAGTAACTGATATAGCCCACTTTCCGGCCCTTATGACACTACCGGTCTAATAAAGGTATAGTAAAGTTATAGATTAAGGACCCGAAAGTAGCCTCGATTTGAATTCACTACGTCTCGTTACTTTGAACAGATACGTCGTTTTCATTATTCAGGACAAATCCCAGATAACTAAACCACTTGATGCTTCCAAAGTAGTCCAAATTGTATATTTTGAGCCAATCTTCTGTACTCGAATGCTGACATATTCACAAAATGTAGTTTTCTCTTAGTTAGTTTTACGTCCTATAGTTTGTCTCTTCTCTTCCAATATCTTAAACATTTCCTAGAGTGTCCGCTTTTTCACCAAAGAAATACCTTGAGCATAAACTTGGACTTATAAATTATTGTGTCTCCTGGTTTCACCTTCTTAATGGCTTCAAAATATATAATATTTAACTTAAAATATGGGTAACCAACTTTATACTGATAAATATTATTATCAGATAATATATATTGGTAAAAATTTAAGGAATGAACGGTGACTGAAAAGTAGATTTTCATGAGCATCCTGGAAGATTTTCAGTGTCAGATTGGAAATAGAATTACTCGTCAGCTTATAGATAACTAGCAGGGTTCCCGGCGTTCCCCGGGTTGTCATAATTAAACTCAGCGACATCCATAACCCCCGATTTGTTTCCAATCTCGGTAGTTTTTGCTTTATTCTTATGTAACACCCCTCCACCCCATCCCTAAAGGTGCTACCCTCCCAAGGCGAAAGGGGTTGAAATTAATACAAACAACATCGGTAGAAAAACTATCAATATCATTGACCAAGAAAAATATTTATCAGACGCAAATATAGGCCGTTTGAGCATGTTTGCAAATTTCCACCCCTGTCCACTTCTGCTCCTAGGGGTGGTAGACGTGTCGTACCCCCACGGTGTTTGTTTACAGTTCGAAAGGAACACGTGGTCGAAATTTGGTGACTGTTTCTCCATGGGTGTAGATTTATATGCGGAACTTTCATACATACACACAAAACGTACAGTTCATTTTATTTATTAGAAGAAAGATGTAAAAGTGCAGAAGAAGTTAGTATCGGAAGTACGATTTAATACAGTAATAAATATCAAAGGTGTTTTGATGTAAATGTAAATACAATTGTTCTCTTACCAGATATACCAAATAGGGAGCTACAACCATTGCCGTTGTATTTGCAGACATTTCGACAGCACCCGAGGTTTGTCTCATGCAAGTAGGATGAATTTCCAAACTTTGAAGATTGAAGATTGTTCTAACAGACTGGCCTATCATGCTCAACACTATCGTCACACAGACTACAGCTACTGTGGACGAGGAAACTGAAAATATAATTTAACAAATGAAAACTACAAATATAACTATATACTTTAGGAGTAGTTTGATGAGAACATGATAATGTGCATTAAACTTGTGATTGGTTGCCATTGTGTTACGGTTAAATGGATAGAACTATATTTTAATCGAAGTATCAGGATTCAAAAATCTCGACCTGACCGGGAATCGAAGCAGTGTCTCCCGCTTAGTACGCGGCTGCTTTACCAACTAACTCAACCGAGTTGACACCAGGCCCGATACGAGACTTCCCCATCCATTGTATAGCCAGAGCCCAGTTTAATTCAATTTATTGGCCTATATGGTTGATTAATGATTGAAGTTTCTACTGTACTTTCTGAATATATTTTACTTTATACACGAGTGTGATTTATGATTCACGTTTCTCCGATGTAAGACCTTTTAATTTACTTGGTCGTAAATAAATAAAATAAAAATAAATTTCTTGGTCATAAGTAAACAGATTTAAACGTAATCTCTTATGCAGGTTATGGACCTCAATTACATGGAAATGTTTTATTGGAGGGCAAGTAATTATAAAAACAGGCCGTGGAGCTCGATACAGCACAATAGCACATTTACGAGAATTTCTGTAGTCATATACCTTCTTGATTTACTATATTTGTTATGTGGGCATAAATCTACTTTAATATTAGTGTCATCGTTCAAAAATCTACGCAGGCCGATCATTTCTTGCCTAGTTAGTTCGTAGGGACGCTGCAACTCAATTAAACATTGCTCCGACATGTTAGGATTCCTATAAAAACGAATTTTTGTCTTTTTTTAAGCAATTGGTAAGCTTTAATTAGCACATAGTAATTGTGTTTGTTCCCTTGAGGGGCTAAATTAAAAACTGTCGTGAACTCAATAGGTTATGTTCAATATAAACTATTAACGTATACGAGATGAGATTTATAAATCGTCTTATTGGATTTTCCCTCCATCTTTGATCAACTTTAAGTTTACATGACTAATATAGAATATATTTACCTGTTAATAGTAAAATCAACACAGCACATGTAATAACTTGAAGACCTAGGAACATGCTGTGAGCCAATCGCCTGCCTATGCGTTGTCCGAGGAAATGTGCTGCTGTAATGGCGGGCAGTTCCACGATGGCGAAAATAATGTGCATGGCGAATGGATTCACAGGAATGTTGTTCACATTGTACGCCATAGACGCGATTGTTAGGAATGTAACAAATCTGAAATAAGACTTCTGACAATTTTGACTTTGTTTCTAGAAAATAAATTCGTATCCCATACATTAACTTATATTCCGTAAGTTTATTTTATGAAATACCATGAATTATTACGTTTAGCTTGTATGATGAAAAGAAAAAATTTAAAATCTTTTTAATCTTTTTTACTATTTATTTTAACAATTTTAGGACAGCCAACGGCAAATGTCTAAATTTATTTTCAAGACACAAGACGATATCTCGAAATAATCATTCAGTAAATTATAAATGATAGATGCTATAGTATATTGCAGTACCACTGTGATCAAAAAGTAAGGTGAAATTGTCATTTAAAACTTCCGGATATTAGGAAGGCAGGTAAATTTTTTTCCTAGGTTGGTAGGACTGTCTATAATATTTGCCAAGCGTCTGTTAGTTAAAAGGGTTTAATTATCTCCGAGTTACACGTAATTTTGTAAACAACCAAAAGTGAATTTTTCGATTTTTGAAATGGGTGATTTTGTAGAGCAAAGAAATTGCATCAAATTTTGTTTGCGGAACGAATATTCTTGTGCGGACACGTTGAAAATGTTGCGGAAGGTCTTTGGTGATCAAACTATGGCAAAAAAAAAACGTTTATAAGTGGTACAAAGTTCAAAGAGGGCCGAGAACGCGTTGAAGACGAACCGCGTTCTGGACGACCATCAACGTCTACCGACGAGGGCCACGTCCAAAAAAACAAAGATTTGGTGCTTGAAAATCGTCGATGGACAATTAGAGATCTCGCTGATAGTGTTGGAATATCATTTGGCTCAGCCCAAACCATTTTGAAGTATGTTTTGCGTCTCAAACGCGTCAAGTCTCGATTGGTGCCAAAATCGCTCAATTTTTTGGAAAAAAGCGTCGCGTTGATGTGTGTGAAACTTTGCTGTCTGACTATCAGGACCACTTGAATTGCATCATTACTGGAGACGAGACTTGGATTTACGCATACGACCCTGAAACCACCGACCAATCCAGTGAATATCGTGCAAAAGGTGAAGCAAGACCGAAAAGACCACGGCGCAAAGTCGATCGAAAATCAAGGTCATGTTGACAGTTTTCTTTGATTCTCGTGGTGTGGTGCGCTATGAATTCCTTCCGCCGGGCCAAACTGTCAACAAAGAATATTATTTGAGCGTTATGCGTCGTTTGCGTGACGCAATTCGTCTGAAACGGCCGGAATTATGGGCGAACAACTCTTGGTTCCTTCATCACGATAATGCACCATGTCATACTGCATTGGTTCTTCGCGACTTTTTTGCCAAAAACTCGACTCATATCGTTCCGCAACCACCGTATTCCCCTGATTTGGCTCCGTGCGACTTTTGGCTATTCAGGAAACTCAAAAGGCCAATGCGGGGACGCCGTTTTGACACGATTGAGGAGATAAAAACCGAATCGAAGAAGGTCTTGAAGCCTATACCTGAAAACTACTATTCTGACTGTTTCAAGGACTGGAAAAAGCGTTGGAAAAAGTGCGTTTTATCGGACGGGGATTAATTTGAAGGGGATGAAATTGATTTGGAAGAATAAATAAAGAATTTATGTTTTATAAATAAATTCACCTTACTTTTTATTCACAGTGGTATATGTAGCTATACATTTTAACTGCGAATGGGCAAAAGTAATATGTTAACAATAATATTGTAACGCTCGTCTTTTAATTTAATTTTGTTTTATTTTTCGGAAATGTAGTGCTTGCTGTATTTTGGTATCCTTTTGTTTCCCAACTCGAGACGCCGACCTGTTGCGTCTCAGGTAGCCGCACGTGGCTTTTTCAATTAGCAGACACCCGAGGTAGCGTACATCGAGGCATTGTAAACCTTTGATTCGGCCCATGGAAAAATCCATTGCGTCTAAGAACAACAAAAAGCCCGGTGAGTGGGAAATCTGATGGTAAATTTGCACCTGCCCATCAACTGTCTGTACGAGGTCATCCGCCGAAAATTTTTGAACAAACAATGAGACGCTCCAGCCAGCTGCAGGATCGAATAAGGAAAATACCGGAACCTCCAGCTACAGCGTGCAACAACAGGAACATGCAATCCGTATTTGGTGCGAGCAACTAATATCTCTGTGACGTAAGCCCGCAGGTGCCTGTGATAAGAGTTTTCATGCTCAAAACAATTAATAATATTGATCAAATTTATTTCAATTTTTAATGTTCAATATTTTTTACTCTAATTAAATAATATAAAAATTAAAAACCCAACCCAATAAAATTTTCATTACATTATAGATAAAATTAATAAATAATACAGTATTCTTAAATTAACATAACATTCAACAACCGCTCTTCTTAACTAAATATAAATCACTATAATTAGTTTATACGAACAAATTAATTACAAAACCTCCTAATTTTTTTCCTTTACAACTTGTCTTTTTTACTTTTCGAATAGGTCTGTGCGTACCTTTTTCGAATCGTAATTTATATGTTATCACCTTCATCTGTATATAGAGTATTAGTCTCCCTCTCCCCAAAAACGTGCATTTATTATCTATCACCTTATTAAGTTTATCCATCTATGCCTTGTTCCCGACGTTGACGTGAAAACTGCAAAGCCTATCTTTCTGCTAGAAAATGATACATGTTACAAAATTTCTACTTTGTCTTTCTCAGAAAATCGACGCAGTAAAAATATTTTCACTCATATTATTCAGATTACTAACTCTTCTTGGAAATTCATTATATTAAAAAACTGCGATTTTTTGGCTAAATGACGTTTTTGGTGATTCAACTGTGTTTAATATTATTTAAGAACGTAATTTATTGGGTGTTTTATATCTCCATTTTTGTAAGCGCAAGTATTCATATTTCTGAGCCATTTTGCAGTTTGAGTTCTGCAGAGACGTGTTAATATTTTATATTGTAAAAGCAATCATTGGGAGAAGCTTCATATTTATAATTGACACTCTTTGTCTTCCACCCATTAATATCCTGCACGAGGATGACTCCGATAAAAAATTTAATCAAAAATATTTCGAAAAGTTAGAAGATTGAATAATTAAGATAGAATCACTTGCATAGAACCCATATCAGCGTATTGAAACGAAGATTTCTGTTATTTACAAGGAGAATAACTCCAAAATTAATATTTAGGAATGTTATATGGTTGAATAATAAAGTGAAAAAGTGTCACCTGCTGAGAACCAATATAAGTGTATTGGAACGAAGATTTTTGTTCTTTACAAGGTCTATGATTCCGAAATTAATGCTTCTTCTATTTGACATTTTCTCCAGCGCTCTGAGTGTCCTCGGAGGAAGTTCTTTGCCATTGATCCGTGCGATGCGTTTCATGACTCCATAGGCCTCCTTGTAGCGACCCTTACTGATCAACCATCTGGGCGATTCCGGAAGCCATCGTAGTAGGAACAACAAGAGGAACAATGGTGTTATTGTTGCTAGCAGAATGTGCAGGTAATGTCCAGAACTCCACGCGATGAGGGCGCATAATATTCTTCCTGCGGCAGCCGCACAAATTCCGAGTAGGTTTACAAAGCTTCGCTTGCCTTCATCAACTAACTCAATGGCTAACGAAACAAAATATAAAATGCAGTATTAGTTATATTCAAAGAAGAAAAATTCACTACAAAAATTTGAAAGTAATAGTGTCTGATTCTGAAAGCAATATAATAATAATAATATCGAATAATTTATTTGTTAATATTTACTTCGATTTTGCAGACAATGGAATGCCGCATCAATACTTGATATATGAACATCAATCGAGCATTGAAACTTCTATAACCTGAAAAGAACTGAAACTAATGATGTGAGGTTCCTTTATTTTACATTTAATAGGTCTAAGAAACATATTGTAGTAGAATAAGAGCGAAAAGCTATCCAAAATTTATAGTTTAATACTTAATCACAAATTATGAATATATGTTATGGTTGCTGAATCAATTTTACTCTCAGTATGTGTTATGTAACTTACCCAATGACGTCGCGGATTCGCAGGCTGATCCATTCCCAGACGATCCTATTGTCATTAATAGAAGGTACAGCACGTAGACGGAAGGTGAAAACGCGCCTAGTATTCGTCCTATGGCTACTAAAGAAACGCTCAAACCAAACTGTAGCCGGCGTCCAAACCTGAGAACAGTAGGAATTTCCATATTAATACAAGTTGACATTCTGCATTATGCGTTATTCATACATTAAGCACTCTTTGCTTTTCACAACTTACTCTTTTTATGTACAACTTAATGAACCACTTTAGAAAAAATATTTGTAAAGAAAATTTTATAAAACCGTTTTGCTACATTAGTCAACGAAAATGTGCATTCTATAAGGAACGAATTTATGTGTTGGAAGTTCGTGAACTACCCGTGATATAAATTGAATAGTATATATCTCTTTCCTGTGTTTTTTCTGATGTTTGTACTGTCTTTGTTAATGTCAATAAACGTCTAAAGTATTTTCATTGTCGCGTTTCAATTCTCTGCTACAAGATAATGTTATCCTAAAATCCGTAAAATAGTTGAAATTTAATATAAAAAATACCATAATTTTTTTCGTTGAAGAATAATTTGAGCTTTGGTGAACCTATGAAATTATCCTAAGTCTGTGGTTAAGACAGACTTTCCAAGACTTTTGACATAAATTTTGAACGTTCATTTTCTGACATTAGTAACTTAAAATGAAAAATTTACGTCTGATTGAAAATAATGAATAAGAAAGATAGCCCAATACAGACAAAAAAGGTAATATAAATACCACACAACGTTTCTGGGATCCTTGTTCCTTACGTCAGGTGTTAAGAAGAGCCTAGAGAAACACAACTGCACTGTTGACAACACTCAAAAGCCTGACCAGTGCAGTTGTGTTTCTCTATGCTCTTCTTAGCACCTACCGAAAGGGACAAGGATCCCAGAAACGTTGTGTGATATTCAAATTACCTTTTTTTGTCTGTATTGGCTATCTTTTTTATTCATTAGTAACTTAAGTTGAGAGTTTTATAATTCATACTTTGAATTATTAGCTCAAATATATCCGTAAAACATATGCAACATTATTTATCAATTAAGTTGATACTTTACTTCATTGGTGTTTCAAATATTTGTCTTAGTATTATTTTCAGTCATATGTTATATCACAAGGTTAATTAATAATACGAATTCAGTTATTTTAAAATAACAAAATTATATAAATAATATAAGGCTTGTAGCAGATATATTCGAATATTACCTCATAATATATTCTTTTTCTTAAAAAAAATTAGTGGTTTATACTTGTATTATTTAATGTGATTAGTACGCTATATATTTCACACTTCATCCTAATAGAGGAAATTAAATATAATTTTACCATCTCTTTAATTTTATAAGTAAATTGGCACTAAGCATAAGTTTTTATCTCACCTGTCTCCGGAGTAACATACAAACAACACAAGTATTGCGGCTATGCCCTGGCTTATTGAAAATGCATTGTTCATGTAAAGCTTCTTCTCACAAACCCAGTTCTGTTCGGATGGAATGGTGACGGTAAACCACTTGTCGTCGTAATCCCATCCACGTTCACAGTCCACTACAGTGGTGTTATGTTTCAACGAGAACATCTTACATTTGCTATATCCTCCATTTTCTCTACAGATAAATAGATATTTTATTGCAACTGTCAACTTTTAGCTATAATTAAGAGTAAATACCACTTCTAACGAGCCGAGGCATATTTAGAGAATATTTTTTTACTTTTTTGACACGAATCCATTACGAGCAATGGACCAAATTTTATAAAGTATATGAAATAATACACAACTTGGATAATTAATATTCATTTATTGGGTTGTAATATTAGTATATATCATTTTGAAGTAAATAAAAATAAAAACAACGTTTGATATGTCGCTTTGTAATAAAATGATTTGTGTTCTTAAAAGGCAAGAAATACTTTTACTGCAAGTGTAAATGGAAAGTGATAAATATCAGAAAACCGATTAGTTGATTGGAATAAATATATAAATTTTGTGGTATAAAGAATGAAACACATAGTTTCTCAATCACACTGGTTTACATAAGAGTTTTAACGGCTGAACGATAATAAATTATAAGAGGTTAAAAATTCGAAAAATATTGCGAAAACATACATTCGTATATTAAATAAAAATTAATAAAACAGCAGTTCTGAATAATTTCTGAGTTGGAGATATAGAAATCGAGTCTTATTCTATTTACACCGACGATTCTAATCTCCTAGCGAGTATGGAACTTTTACGACAACTGTGTAATGTGAAATGCCTAACTTAGTTGAAATTGAACTCATTGCTTACAATGAACTAATATTTGATATATTAAAAATAAGATAAAATGTGGCCAATCATTTCAGAAACAATATTGTTAAATGAATTAATAGAATATTACATTTAATAATATAAAATTTTCTACGAAAGTTTCAATAAATAATAAAATACACAAATTTTCATCCATAATTACTTGCGACCTTTTAGGTATTGTAAAAATAAATAATATAAAAATAATATAAATTTTTTAAAAAAAGTAAAGATAAAATCTCTAGACCAATTACAAATTTATGAATCATTGGAATAAATAATATTTAAATGATATAATATCAAAATTCCTTTTGAATATCATAATTATGTGACGAATTTAAGTATAATGAAATAATTTATTCCATCTTACATCACTTCAGATGATGAAGTACTATTCTATATTATATTATTAGTACTATTTCGTACATCTATACAAGTCTTTATAGCTTAGTATTTATGTTATATGTTATTCATTCGCGAAGAAATAGAATTAATGTTTTATCATACGTGTATTTGATAATATTTTTCTTACGTGGGCAGTGTGATATTTTTCCATTCCTCGATTGTATAGTTTGTTGCTCCTCTCCCTGGAACGTGACACCAATGTTCCGGCACATAGAGAGCATACATCTGATTCTGCGTCGCCATCCACACGAGACTATACGTCAGAAACACAAATGCAGTCAAACGAACCTGAAACTTTCCTCTGGAACCTACACCTACGAGAATATCTTCAAACCATTCAATTTCTTTCAAGTCGTCTTTCTCTTCTATAAGGCTTTCCTTTGCAGCCATGGTAGCTGTAAAGGAAATCAACAACAAATGTATAGATTTTAAATGTGAAAATAATTCTATTCTTTTTCCAGTGCAATTATATTTGAGCAAACATAGTAATATTTCTTACTCTTTGTATAAAATGTCATTTTTCGTTTCATGAGTATGCACGAGCAATTAGTGATCTGCGATCGTAATTTTATGGATGTTTTGATAGTTTTATACGTTTTATGTATTAATCTACTAATTTTACATCCAAGTTATGGACTTTGGCGCACCGTTTTACCCCTATAGCCCCTTTCCAATGTAAACTTCGCCTAAAGTGGCTTTGTCAAATTTTGTAGGCAGTAAAATAACCTACAACTTGTGTACTTACAATGTTATTGTACCTTTAATAGGTACCGAGATATAAAAATGAGTTGGAAAATAGTAGTAAAATTCACGGCCAGATTTGTTTTAATGTAACTAGTTTCCTGTTTATAATAACATTTATTAACGACAATTTCGTAGAATAAAAAATATAATAATAGAGGTTATGCTTTTTTGTTTTCTATCTGTATTTGGTGTTGAGGTCAATCCATAAATATATTGAAATATTGTGATTTATTTCTCTGAGTCATACAAATACTTATTCTTGGCTTTTATACTATAGATAGATACATTTTATTTACAATTGCTTTGGGCAAGGCCACATATACATACATGCCCTTGTTTCCTTATGGATGTCGCTTTAGTTTACTTTTAAAGCTCTTAACACCTGAGGGTAGTCTCCAGGAGTGCTACAGATAGAACTTTCGAAAGCTGGAAAATTTTATTTACAAATGAGAATTTGCCGATATCTGTGCTGCGTCCTTTAGTACGAAATTTCATGCAGGACGTGCTAAGTATTATTTATTCTCTGGCCGTATCTCTCTGAAAGCCTTGAAAATGGCGCATAGTCTCGCCTGTCCTCTACGAGACTTTAAAGGCACCATTTTGCACCATTGCCTTCAGGGTTTCTCTCTGCGTTACAAATGTTGTCGCTACATTTTGTACCCTCTCAAGAGACTTTATCTACCCCGAACGATAGGGATCCCCAAAAAAGGAACCGAATTATAAATGTGTCGCACAAGAGAAGTAAAAGCAAACTAACGCGAATTACTTAATATCCCCGTCACAAAAAGTAATGTTTTCCAGGATTTGTGTACCGCGTAATGTATTTGTTATCTCAATTTAGCAGTTCGTGGATGATAATTATTTACAATTTTTTCCTGAGATATAATGTATGAATCGGAATCCGTTCTCCGTGACCGTGTGAAACCAACTACTTTACTTTGTGCGGGTTTAACCTCATAGCATCTATTTCCGACAACGTTTCTAAACTACTTAGGCAGGCCGCACGCTGGAAGCGACGAAACTGTCGGCGACGATTTGCCTCGAGTCAAAACGTCGCAAGCTGTCTGAAGCAAAATGACTCGAGTCAAAACGTCGGGGCAAAATGACTCGAGGCAAAATCGTCGCCGACAAAATGTTTCAAGCTGTCTGAGACGCTTTCAGGCTGTTTCGAGCTGTATCTAGCAACCAAACTCATTTAATATCTGTGTAGATGGAGCGTGACGACGAAATAGCTGTTATTATTTATTGTTATATGTTGTTGGAAGAAGACAAAAGTTCTCGAGATTTACACCCAATTAATACTTAAAGAAATATAAACGGTTTTCTTAATGAATTACGAGCGGGCGAAAACAAATTTTTCAAGTTCACAAGGATGAGCTCCAAAAGTTTCGATTTTCATTTTGATTTGATTGGTGAAAAAATAAGAAAGCAAGACACTATTTTTCATACGTAATATATTATTACATACATACATTGTTGTTTTAACATATTGCGGGAATATTATGAGTTCTGTAGCTTCAGCCTCTTCCTCGTCTGCAAGATTATTAACTAATTCTAATAATTTTACTTTAAAAGTACTTTGCCGTCTTATTGAGAATTTATCAATGTCCGGCAGCAGCCCTTTAAAAAAATGCATCATAGGTGAATCGGTTTCAGTGCACTTAGATTCTAGGAACTTTTGAATTGGCACTGCCAACATTTCTGCTGCAGTTTTTTTTCTTTTTTAGTTGGGAGTCTGGAATCAAGAGAACTTGATGATTGTGTGTTCTCTACTAATAGCTACAGCTGCAGGCACGTCTTCTTCCTCGACTATATTGCCGACACTTTGGTGTTGGGATGCTAAAAAAGAAATTCCGGGTTCTCGAAAATGCGATGCTGGTAAATGCAGAAAAAGCAAAAATAATCATTCTTGCCTGATGCGTTCTTCACAACATGAATAGAGAAAAAGAGGTAAGCATGTCAGAAATTCAGAGAGAACTGTTTGCACTTGAGGAAGATGTTATTGATCCTTCTCAAACAGTTTTCAGAGGATCCAATCCTGCCTATGGTATTCGAAACAGATACATGGATTTATTTAATTCCAACTATGGCAGCATAGTTTCATTTAGTCTATTAGAGGTTTGTGAAGAAAATATTATATTTATTGTAAAAACAGTGTAACAATGACTGGTCATTACAACAGAATATTATTTAAATAAATAATATAGGTACAGAATAATAATAATAATAATATAAACTGTCTCTTTCTTTCACATATTCGCTCAGTTTAATTCTCAACAATACGCGTGCTTCGTTCATTACAAAATATTATCTATAGCAGCAAATGAATTCAACTCAATACACATACTCATATATATATATATATATAATCGTCAGCAATGGCACAAATTGTGTGTGTGTGTGTGTGTGTGTGTGTGTGTGTGTGTGTGTATTTATCAATATCCATTTTCGCCTTCCTTTGTCGAGTAAACACTAATACAGAAATGAATATTTGGGGGCAAAGACAATGTTAGATTTCCTGCTATGTGCTGGGCGCATGCGCAGTGCTGTTTGACTCGCCAGGCAATTCGACGAATCATAATTCCATCTGTCAGCGTCCTACACGACGAAACATGACTCGAGGTGTCTGGCTGTCACGAGGCGACGGTCGCGGACTGTCTCAAACCGTCGCAGACCGTCGCGCCGTGTCGGACGCGACAGTTTCGCCTGGTGTGCGCCTCTTCTGCATAAGGAGCCCATGTATTTTCTTCCTCGACTCGTCGTCCGACAAAATGACTCGTCGCGTGGCTTGCAGTGGGCGGCCGGCCTTAGATTCTCCTGTAGAGCCCTCGCATCATCTCCGCACTTGATTCCGCAATAAATTACACAATCGTCAGCAATGGCACAAATTTTATATTCAATTGAGACGCAGATGTCATTTACAAACGCTGAGAACAGAACAACACTAACCTGGGGTATCCCTTACGATACACCTGGATGATAATGTTTCCCCAACTGTTACCATCTGTCCCCAACTTTATAATAATTCTTGTATACAGACAACGACCCTCCTATCCAGCCCTATCCCGTCAAGCTTTACTATCAATTACGATCACATCCATTCTCCATCCCTCGTCAAGAAATGGTTTGACTCTCCCATGAGTAATCTCTTCTCAATCCGCGTTGGCCACTGAACAACCAGTTTCTTCTGTCCCATTTCCTCCGCAAAGAACACACAATTATATGTTCCATTTGTTTGCATACGACTTATGTTAGGATATCCGGCCTGTAGTTGCCAGTCCCTTGCTTATTTCTTCCTTTATAATTTGGTTCTACCGTTGCTTCTTTGCAAACCTGAGGTAAAGATAAATTATTCAAAGTCGTAAGATATCACCAACAACTTTCAGAAAGTTCTCCGGCATTATAAGAATTCTTGTATCCAGACTACGGCCCTCCTATCCAGCCCTATTCCGTCATCTTTACTATCAAGTGTCCGGTCCAATGGATTCGTTTTCCCGATTTTAGAAATTCTCTTTCTTAAATTATAACTCATTAACTCTTTTGGAAACACAATAATTAATTCTCTTACCGAAGCCCTGAACTGCTGAAATATAGTCTTCCTCCGTCTCATAAGCTGAATCTGTAGCGACTGAGTTCGAAATTCGTCGTCATCATATTCACGCACTCGCCGTTGCACTGAATGCAGAGTAGGGAGCATTTTAAACTCAGCGCTCTGCAGGTGCACTTAGCTGTGCAATCTTTTCTGCATTGGTAGAATACAAAGTTCAAAACGCCTGAAACTCTCTTCAACATGTGAAGAACTTCTAAAGTTTGTGTTTTTTTAATATGATGTGAATATAATGAATAAGAAAGAATTCAGACAAAACAGTAATTATATAAATACTACACAACGTTTCTGGGATCCTTGTTCCTTTCGTCAGGTGCGAAGAAGAGCCTAGAGCGATACAACTGCACTTGTAAAATGACAAAACTAAAAAAAAATTCGTATCAGTCGCTACAGATTCAACTTATGAGACGGAGGAAGACTACGCTTAAGCAGTTCCGGGCTTCGGTAAGAGAATTAATTATTAATTATTGCATATTCAAAATAAAAAAAATTCATTTAATGCGAATAGAGTTTTTTTAACATTTAGCATATTTAGGTGAGTGTTTCACAGTTTCATTATGCTAATAGTATAATATTTTTTCAACCCCTTTTGTAAATTCATTAGCTTTTTGATAACAACAAATTTATTTTATACAATTTCTCCGCAGGAAAGACCTTACGAAGGTACAAACACGTACCGAAACGTTGTCTTAAATCAAAAAAAATATTGTCTGAAATTGGTCAGAAAACTGTATTATTTAATTTATATAAACATTGCACGTCGTTTCACTTCACTGCAGTAATTTTAAGAAACTATACCCTTATTAAAATATTATTTAATTTTTAAGTTCACTTCACTCAACTTCTTCATAGAAATCTTATTATTTAATCTTCTTTTGGATTGTTTTATCTTAGCACGCCGCCAGGACGGTTGGAGACAATCAATTCCAATCCCGAATAGTTCTGTTTCGGAATGAAAATTTCCCTATGTCGTTTTTCTGTTACCTCTGTCTAATCTTGTCCGAATGATTACTTTTCGGAGTAAGTGATCAATGACAAATGCTGGCGATGTTTTTGCGGCATGAAGAAGATATGTCTGAGAAATGAAAATAAAAGATCATTCCGCTCTATACTGTCTTGTGTTTTTCTGGTCCTGCCACCACCAAACAGAGCAATTTTGTTCTTGCCGTCCAGGGCCTAAATAATTTAAGGCCGAGTACATCATTAAAACAACATGAGAAAGTAGCCGTCAGAAGAGGTTTGAATTCAGACTTGAAATACACAGACACTGATACTATAAGTCTCAGTAATGACGAAACGTATTGATTTAATTCTAATTCCGGTAGTTTTCGAAATATTTTTATGTTACCCCATTCTAGGTGTTTCCCTGATATTTACTTATCCTAATTTTATCACAATGGGGAAAGGAAAATCATGTATCGATATGAAGAATATTGAGTAAATACCTGGAAAAAACTAGCACTAAGTAAAGCAGTCACTATTATGGAAAACAAAATTGGCAGTGCATTTGTTAGTAATACAATAAAATAAAATTTAAGCTTAGTTTTTCCAACGATCGCAACTCTTCATCTTCGAAGCCAACCGGCTTATCTTCAGGTCAATCTCTTCTCAGAAAACATCTCAATATGTTATGAGCCACCGAATATCTTGTCAGATATTTCAGTTGTCAATATAGGGTCTTATTATAATAATTGATTTAATCGCGTTATTCCATTCATCTTTCCTTACTTTCATGTTTCTCGACTATAAATTGTTGTCATCCTAACATATTATAGCGGCTCAATAAAAAAAGCATTTGGGATATGTGAAATCCATAGGTCTGCGAGGGCTATTCTCTCGCAGGCAATACCTGCGAGGGATGTTCTCTCGCAGGCAGAAACTTTTAGGAAAGATACGAAGGGGCTACCTTTTGGGTATGCCTTTTCCTCTCCGTTTTTGAACAAAGGTTCCCACAAGCCGAGGCATCTCGGCCTGTTTTGAGAGGTGTATGCTCCGGGGTCACAGACCTTGGGCATACGGTAAGAGTTGTTCGCTATTCCCATTGGAATAGTCGGCCAGCTGCCTCCTAAACTGGTCGAGGCACGGAGAAGGGAATGCTGCGTCCCCACAGAAAACTCCTCTCCCGCTATCGGAAGGGCGTGGGACACCCAATGCCCGACCTACCTGATGCAGGTTTTTATATTGTTTTCTCTGCATCACTTTTAGGCTAATTGCCGGGTAGGATCCTTAAACCATAGCCCGGGGGCCCTAGTTAGCGCTTGGCTACCTTCCTCTACCCTTAAGCATCCCCCCATTTCAAATCCATTTCCTATGCTATAAGAGCAGAGTTGCCACTATGTGGTTTACCCTATACATAGAATGTCTACACCTTCAAACAAAAAACTCTTTACTCCTATATTTTCAACAATACCACTTAGTTTCCTCTTCCATGAGTAAAAAATTTCAACGAACAGAAGTGGCGTCCGCCTTGTAAATAAAAGACCCAAAATTCGCATCGTTCTAAACCGAGGGAATTCACACATTCATTTCCCAAAAATTTCGTAAAAGACTGCCAAAATGTTCCTCTGCAAGCAAAGTGCTATGCAAAAATATTTATTGTTGTTCATCGAAATGTTGTCTTCAAACTTCAAGATGGCACATGCCAATATATTTTATGTCACATAGAAACAGAGTTATAAACTCGTAGTAGACGAATCTCTTTAACTCATTTTACAAAAAGTCTTTTTTATGCCTGGAGCTTTCAAAAAATTTCTGTATTTACATCAACAAATTAAGTAATTATAGATAATAATAATAGTCAATAGTTCCAAATGAATTACTATTTTAATTCCGAATGTTTACGTCATTTCGATTCATATTCATACTAAAATATTTTACACCTGTTATTAGAACGTAAAAAAATACAATCAATAAAAAGGATTTTTAAAAAGTATACCTTAGAGTATAAGAAAGTCTAAAAAGAGTAAAACACAATACATAAGTTCATACAATTTAACTTTGTACACCTCCATATTGGCGCTGCGTGCTCAAGTCAGCACAACAGCCTTAACAATATTTTATAAGCACGTTTGTACAATAAAGGTAGGCGAAAATATCGAGTATCAATCCTATGAGTGTAATTATAACTGCAACTGTTATTGTGATGTTAACGATAAGTGTAGTGCATAATACAAACTTAATTTAATCAGTTCTAATATCGATAATACTAATTCATCGGGAGACAGTGGAAGGTTTTACATTATTATTATTTACATAATATTTTAACGCCTATTTGTATTAAAAATGAATAAGTAATTTCCATTAACAGACATTTTTATAATAAAAAAATTGATCATAATTTTTTAACAGAGAAACGGGGGGGGGGGGGGGGTGTAGACAGGCTATGTATAGGGTAATCCACATAGTGGCAACTCCCCTCTTATAGCATAGGAAAGGGATTTGAAAGGGTATGGTGCGCTTTTCGTTATCGTTATCGATTTGTACAAAATATTTTTTTATAACTGTTAATTACTGCCTGGAAGCATGGGAATGTGGCTTGCCGGGGTCGAGCAGCAGACACAAGACAATGGCGGGGTGGATTGGAAAATCCACAAGTCCCGCAAGCAAGGTCAGGGTCGGCCAAGGAAGGGTAGATGACCGGGAGGGTATGGCCCTGAAATAGATGGAAGAGGGTCACGTGTGCACAAGAACCAACCAGGAGAGAGGGTTTTGAGGAGGCAGAGAAAGAAGTCTGCGAACAGAAGGAGATGAATTTGGACGGTCGGTGAGAGTGGACAGAGAAAGTTTATCCTGAAAGATTTTGGTTCTGCACGTGGGTCTCCGGTCTTCTGCGAATGCTGATGAGCCAGATAGCCGCCAACGGGAGTCGACCCTGTCCGAGCTGCAGACCTGGTAAGTCGCGTTCCATTCTTCCGGGTATCGCGTCGGTTTGCCACGAGAAAAACCACGGTTAATCTTGAGAAAGGGAGGGGGCTACATGCATCCCTGGCAGGCTGGAGAACTTTTCATTTTGTATAAATTCTGAGAAAATGAATTATTGTTTTTTTTAATAACTAAATATTGCATTTCCCTTTCCTGCAAGAACAATTCTTGCAGGTGGCGCCCAACAAATAGTTAATTTAACCGTAAGCTCACCACATATAAAATGTCGTCCAACGTTTGGGGCACGAAGAAGTGGCAAACTGGAGCGATACTACGGGGACAGGATTAGCGGATTATATACACTTGCTAGTCAGCCATTCAAGCAGAAATTCAGGACTTGATTATTTTAACGTGTATTTTGGGGGAATAATTTTGTAATATGTATTTTGCGGGAATTTAGTTTTCGGGCAATACGTTCCAGGCTGGAGATGCAGGTGTTTAGACGCGGACCATATATTTTCATTTCTAGCGTTGAGTAGAGCAGGAGTTTTTTTTTTCATAGGATAAGCGTTAATTCGATAAATTTTGGGATTTCTTTTGTTATCTAATGTGGATTGGAGCCTGAGGTCTATATGTTTAATGTTAAGTTGTGTGAATTTTGAGCTGTTTTCTTTATCGTTTATGTTAGTGTGTTAGAGAAATTGTTCGTGTAAAATAGAAACGGAGTTCTTCTGATTATTTCGTCTGGTTGTTCATGAAGCTTAGGAGCGGAATGGATACGGTACAAAGGGAATTAAGCACGGATGAGCAGACGGAGGGTAGTTCCGAGAATTTAGGGAGCCAGGCAAGCAGTGGTTTTCCTGGAACCAATGGTACAAAAGAAAACCAGTTTTTATTCGAATCTATGATGGCACAATTGATGCAAGCCATTCAAAATAGTCAGGAACAGATTCAAAATAGTCAGGCTAATTTACAGGAACAGATTCAAAATAGTCAGGCTAAGTTACAGGAACAGATTCAAAATAGTGAGGCTAATTTACAGGAACAGATTCAAAATAGTGAGGCTAGTTTGCAGGCCAAGATTAAAAGCTGTCAAGAAGCAACTGAGAAGAAGTTTAGGGAGATCAACAGTGAGATTCAGGAAAGAAATCGAGTTCAATGGAACCAGTTACAAAGTCAAAGCGATACAATTAATGAAAAATGCGCGCGTATAAGTCATGAAGGGCAGGAAAGGACAGAGGATTTTGAAAAATTAGTTGAAACAGGCTCAGGCATAAACGTAGAACAGGTCGCCGAACAAAAAACCGATGTAGCCGATTTGGCTAATAAGGAGCGCCAAAGTCTTACACACAGATTAGACGAAGTTGTTGTCGGGGCAGATGTAGAAATTAGGCGCGAAGAAACTGGGCAGGTGATTAATCGGCTAGTCAGTGAAGCAGAGGCAATTAGGGAAGAGATGTACGAATGCACAATTGCGGCGAATATTGTTGATATTGAAGTAGACTTGTGGAAACAGTTGTATATTAGGATTTCGGAAGCCAGTGAATTGGTAGTTCGCCGGGAAGGCTTAACCCAGCGATTAGAAATTACGCTGAAATTATTTCGGGGGCGAAGACGTCAGAACGGTCGTGAATTATTAAACGGATTAAATTCATATTTTTCCCAAAGACGAACGCCGGACCGTTTTAAATTAACTTCATTTACGCAGAAAATGGAGGGTAGTTACATGTTTGATCCCGGCGGAAGTCCATTCTCGATGCTTCTTCATCGGAGCAATGACATGCTTAATAGGCTGAATTAAGAGCATGTAAACGTAATATATATAGACGCCAGATGTAGGTTAAGTAAGTGGTAGCAACAGATAAGTGTAGCAAGTACAGAAGGGTGGCGGAAAATATGGTAATTAATTGTAGTTTTGTAGTAGATTAAGTATACTTAGGGATAGGGCCAGGTCAAGGATTGTGTGCTTGTTTGGTTGAATAATGAGTGTACCAGTAGCTGGACCCTCGGACAGGAACCCGGAAGAGGCACTGTCGGCGGATAATCCTTTGCCTCCAGACATTGTTACAGGCTAGGGTCGCCAGAAGGATCCAACCATCAAAGCATCGTCAGCGGCCGGCAGGATAATCCCAGGGCATGTGACTAATGCATGTTGGGCTTTGCGGACCCAGGAACCCGAGCTGTACGTGGTATCTGTTACCACGTTCTACTTTTCTTCAATTCGGCCTTGCTTGGTCAAAACCACCTGTAAAACTGTCACTAAGGCTTTCTTGGCCAACCCTTGATTTTTCGACCCCAACAATGGTTATTAGGTTTCGAGGACTGAGGGTGTCTTTCATCTATTCTCTTCTTTCTTCTTATTTTCGCACCTTATGTAAAAGGAAGACGTGGCGTACCAACGACCAGAGGCGCACAAGTGGAACGGGCGGACAACCACGACTACGCGATGCGGTTGCAACGGCGCGAAGTGGTACAGCAGAAGCTAATGTGAGGTGTTTGTACATATAATGCAAGTGTCCGATGACCACAGACACAATAAAAGGGGGACGAGAAGTGACAAGGTTATAATTACGACAGACGCTAAAAAAAAAAAGGGTGATGTGTCGTGTTATCAAAAGACGCTCACAGGAGTGATTTTAAGGTTTAATTTAAGAAAAAAAAAAGGTGGATTAAATATTGAAAATGACATTCATAGTAATTAAAGGACGATTATGGAGGTTAATTAAAATTATGTACTTATATTTAGGATGCGCTCAATTGTTAAAATTAAGGGGTAGGCATTACGGACCGGTGCGCATATAATTAAAAGTAGTATGTGTAGTATACGAACAGTAGTATGTGTAGATGTTAAATAATATGAAAGATATAATATCAGATTAGGAGAAAAGATATCGATAAGTAAATGCATATCATTTTGCTATGGTTAGTTGTAAGTTAGTTATAGATTTTATTTAATTATTCTCTTCGGTTTTAGTTAGTTATAAGTTAGTGTTACAGATGTATATATTCCTACCTTTCGTTATTAAGTTAGCTATAAGTTACTCTTAGATTTGTGCATGATTCATCATTTCGTTGTTGAGTTAGTTGTAATTTTGTTTCAAATCTGAAAATAATATCTAAATAATTTGTTTGTGAATGTAATGCTGTACTGTTTACGATTACATACCGTCTTAGAAACCATTTAGAATTGTGAGAAATTGAACTATAAATATATCTGCTAATTATGTACCACATAGAAAAAAAAAAATTAAATTGTATCACAGGATTGTATTTTGCCAGATGCGAGGGAGCATGCGCGAACTTCAAGCGAATTATTTTGAAATCGTTCGAATGGATCCTTCATTCATCCAATTTCAAAGGGGGAATATTATATGGTGCGCTTTTCGTTATCGTTATCGATTTGTACAAAATATTTTTTTATAACTGTTAATTACTGCCTGGAAGCATGGGAATGTGGCTTGCCGGGGTCGAGCAGCAGACACAAGACAATGGCGGGGTGGATTGGAAAATCCACAAGTCCCGCAAGCAAGGTCAGGGTCGGCCAAGGAAGGGTAGATGACCGGGAGGGTATGGCCCTGAAATAGATGGAAGAGGGTCACGTGTGCACAAGAACCAACCAGGAGAGAGGGTTTTGAGGAGGCAGAGAAAGAAGTCTGCGAACAGAAGGAGATGAATTTGGACGGTCGGTGAGAGTGGACAGAGAAAGTTTATCCTGAAAGATTTTGGTTCTGCACGTGGGTCTCCGGTCTTCTGCGAATGCTGATGAGCCAGATAGCCGCCAACGGGAGTCGACCCTGTCCGAGCTGCAGACCTGGTAAGTCGCGTTCCATTCTTCCGGGTATCGCGTCGGTTTGCCACGAGAAAAACCACGGTTAATCTTGAGAAAGGGAGGGGGCTACATGCATCCCTGGCAGGCTGGAGAACTTTTCATTTTGTATAAATTCTGAGAAAATGAATTATTGTTTTTTTTAATAACTAAATATTGCATTTCCCTTTCCTGCAAGAACAATTCTTGCAGGTGGCGCCCAACAAATAGTTAATTTAACCGTAAGCTCACCACAAGGGTGATGGGGAAGGGTAGAGGAAGGTAGCCACGGGTTAACTAGGGCCCCGGGCTATAGTTTAAGGATACTACCCGGCATTCGCCTAAAAGAAATGAAGGACGTTTCTGTACATATTTTTACTCTCTTCAGGCTGTAGTCTGAATGAAAGTAAGGATTGTCTTGATTTTATAAACGTTTACTGAGTCTGACTATGAATACTGTTAAGTTTCTACCGTAAAGAAACATCAAACTAATTGATTTGTGTGCTTTTACTTATTACATATAATAAAATTTTCTTTAGTTTAATATATTGTAATAATTAAATATAATTTGAATGTGGCGTTTCTAAATGAAAGAACTTAAATGAAAACTATTAAACAAGATTTATTAACAATTTTAAAACAAGTATAAAATACACAAAATATTTGGGATCTCAGGGTCATGAACTGGGTTTGATAAATGGCAGAATTTATATAATCAAAATTACATTTACTTTTTATGGAAATCAATGCGTCTGAACATAGACGAAATTTTTTGCGGAAGAAATAATACTAAAGATTGAATTTAAACAATTTTAATTTTATCAAGAATTAACGATCTCATTTTATCGATAATTAAATAATTAAAAAACGATCTGACTTTTATCTTTTAAACACGGTTTACAAATGATTTTAAAGTTTTTCTCTACTTACGGCTGCCCAGGTCTCATTTTTAGTTTTTCGTGCACAATTTTGGGGACATCACTGATTCTAAGTTCTCACAGACTCTAATTGGCGTTGTTTGTTAGTTGGTTTAACACAAATTGGTTGGTTCTCGATGCTTTACTGCAACCTGGATTTGTGGATCTCGTGACTTTAGTTGACAATGGACTTCGTTGGTTTGTCTATGGCCAGCATGATGAATCCCCGCTCGACCACCGAATACACACTAGTTGCTCTGTCTCCTTCCCGACTGAATATTGCTTTACTTTTTAATATTTGAAAGCATGTTTGTGACTGGACCACATTCTTTCATTCTGACTGCCGACTGTAAAACATTTCGTCTGATCTATTCGCTGTCTGCTGCCCGACTGCACATTTCCTGACTGTTCGTTCGTCTCGCAAGTTTTTGAGCGCGTAGAACCTTCTCGACTCATCAACAATGTTTTCTTTGCCTTGCCGGTTTGTTGCGGCGTCCGCTCTATATCCACTAATAATGAGTCCTCTACAATTCAACTTTTTAATTAGAACAATTACTACAATATCATTTAACTAAAAAATGTAAAAATTCCAGGAAACAAATATGTAACGAAACATTGTGCTGTTAAATAATTTTTTATTATTATAAATATGTCATTCAATGGTCTTTAATTATATCCTGTAATTATATATAATTATTTTAAAATTTCCTATTTAATACCACAAATATGACTTCATCGTCTGGAGAACCAAAAATGGTCAAACAATTTAATTGTGTAAACCGATATTTCCCTCGAGTATTATCTATTTTTTTATGATATTCATTTGCTTGTCAATAATGGAACAATAAGCCGTCAGCACTTGTCAATTATCAGTGGAAATCTAACGCACGTTATCAGGAAGTCCCTATATGGTAAATCTTGTCAGAAAGATAAAGATATTTAAAAGCGAGAAAGTTATAAAGATTGGCGCATCGTCAAGTTGTCGGTCGATTATTATCGCGGGCAGATAGCATAGTTTGCATTCTACATAGCCATAACGAACCTTTTACTGAAAGAAAAATAACACACAGTAAGTATTAATTGTATATTATATTGAACTATATTATTTTTTAATTTAATTTGATTACAAAATAATCTGGATAAATCACATATTACAGTCAGGTTCTTCTTCCTCGCACATCTGTCTTTCTACTCTTAATGCATGTTAATTAATATTAACTATTCAAAAAGTTTTATTCTCAAGACATGCTTTTATAAATTTATCACCAAAATTGTAAAACTGAAGTTGTTGAATCGGCCCCAACATAATTGTTTAACAACGTTGTGACATGTTTTGTCGTTTCAATGTATCATAGTCCAGTAAAATTTCACGATTTTAGAACTACTGAGAAGTAGGGTGAGTTATGAAGTGAAAGGTTGCCCTCTCCTCAGTGAAGAACATAGCTCATATAAATTGGATTATAAAGAACACTGGAGTAATTTCGATGTTGTTTTAAAGTTAAAATAGTTCCATTGTATCACTACAGAAGGCACCCAATAATTGATTTTACTGAGAAAGCCATTGTGAAATCAACAGTTGGTTGTCAGCCAAATTAACCTAAAGTTATATTTTTATAATTTTTTTAGAAAAGTATTTTTAGTACGTAATTTACTGGAGAACTGCTGTTCATTCACAATGTTTTCGTCATTCACTGGATATTTTGTAAATTCTGTACTTAAATGATTTTTTAATAAATTTATTTATACCGAACCTTCCACATTGTGAATCTGCCTAAGAAAATAATTAACGATACAAAAATCATTAGCTACAAAAGTGATATTGGGGACGCGAATCTGAGAACTGGAGTGTTCACCCTATCCAACTTCTTAAAAGCATAAAAAAACTCGACATTTTCTAACGTTATCAGTTTTCTAGTAATAACTCCAAAACGATGCTTCCTAACGAAACGATTATTACAAGAATTGAAAACCAAACCTATATGCTTCGAATCAGTACCCAAAAAATTAAATTAGACCTACTGTACTCTGAAATCAAAGTTCTGCACCTTTTAGATAAATATATAGCCGAACAACAGGCAAAAATAAGTGGTAAATAAACACCACGCAATGTTTCTGCAATGCTTATCCATGCAACTCCCATTTAATAACTCACACGTAGTGGAAACTATTTTTTTCCTCCTCTCGCAACGTTGAATGGCGAAATTCTTGATAGTGCATGGAGAGTTACAACGTCCCTTTAATAACATAGTAAGGGATTTGAAAGGGGGTATGCGGAAGGTTAGAGCAAGAAGATAAAGAAAGTGTAGACAGGCTATGTATAGGGTAATCCACACGGTGGCAACTCCCCTCTTATAGCATAGAAAAGGGACTGAAAGTGGGGATGCGGAAAGATAGCCAAGGGTTAACTAGAGCCCCCGGGCTGTGGTTTAAGGATCTTACCCGGAAATTCGCCTAAAAATGATGCATGGAAAACTCTAGAGAAATATATATCAGGTAGGTCGGGCATTTGGACAACTCTTATCGTATGCCCAAGGTCTGCGACCCCGGAACATACACCTCTCAAAACAGGCCGAGGTGCCTCGGCATGTGGGAACCTGGGGCATGCAAGCGTTTAGTTACTCTTTAAAAAATCGGTTTGTGTTAACTACACAGCTAGAGAAATAACAAAGTAATGGATGTTAAAATCTGCACGGTAACGTGGTGGCTTCTGATTGGTTCTTGGTCGTTAGCGTGGTAGGCTGATTGTAATTTCCGTTAGGTTGCCTATCTCGCAGTATTACCCATCATATAAAAATTTAAACTTCAAAAATTACTATGTTAAAATTGACGTTATATTTCGGTCATTGTAATAATAAAATACTGAGCGATCTCAGCTTTGATTACATCCGGAAGAAGTTAATTTCGATGTATCAAAATAAAAGCTTAGTAGAACTTATATCGATTGTTTGATTACTCGAGTATTAATATGTGCTATAGTATAATGAACCACCTGTATTGAATAATCGATTTTGATTTCGTAATAAAGAATATTACAATTCGGACGGGAATGAAATTTATTTTCTCAAAAGAGACTGTGCAATCTTAACCACTTAACCTTTAACTAAAATACTAGGGGAAGATCAGGGACGAAATTTCAGGACAATTATGCGTGACAATGTAATAGATTCCTTTCGAAGTGACGAAAAATTCAATTAACAGCGATTGATATGGATTGACCGATGTTGGTGGGTATAGTCGAAAGATAATATTATCAAAACGTCAGAGAAGTTGCAAGAAAGTTGGGATAGTAAAATAAGAACAAATTATAGTCGATTAAGTCTTCCAATTTTTGGAAAATTATGAAAATTCTTTCGCCTTCAGGAAAACCAAATTTTTAATGTAGTCTAGAGAGGCAGCTCACACAAGTATTTGAGTTACTTATAAATCAGGAAAATCCACTTTGTGTACTATAAGGGGGTTGGGGGCTGGATTAATCAGTGATGTAGCCTATGGAACATCAGTCGTATTCGAAGAATGCAAAAAGACGGTTGGGTTTTCTAAAGTTAGATCTGGGTGAAGATATATTGTTTAACATAAAATGTTTCTCCAACCTTTTTATTAAACGGTGTTATTTTTTGTGTATGAAATGGAAAATACTTAAAACTTATAATCTGGTAGCCTTCATGTTATACATGGTCAGCGAATTATGATTTCGTTTTGTTTCCTTGTTTCATGTTATGTACGTGTTCGTTTGTCACTTGGGACTTGTTTTCACATAATGCCGAAGTTTATAGCTACATATAATACCATATTTACTTTTAAGTTAGTTATATTTAAATAACTATAATCTTAATTTAAGCTGTCTAAGGTATTTGCGTAAAGCATAAATATAACTCCAAATATCTTTTACAGTGGTTATTCGTCAGCACTTTGGAATATTCTGGGACATAATTCATGTTTTATAGTTTTCCCAAAAACAAGAGCGCAAATAACTAGAAAAAATTTAAAACTCAATACATGACAACTGCATATTATAAATATATTTTGTCAAAATATAAGTAATTATCATTTTTAAAGGACATTAAAAAAACAATTTCATCTGTTACCTAAAACCCTTATTAACATTTATTATTCATTTTCTAAATACATCATTATGAAAATTTTGGGGCCCATATAAGAATGTCGTATATTTAATAGGAGAAAATATTCCTCAAAGATTTGTTTAATAATTCATTGAATAAAATTTCTTCATAAATTATTTTCGATATTATTGTGATAAGTCAGTCATGCCGAACATTTCCTTATTCATGTTTCCTCAGTTTAATAATAATATTGGCCCAAATACTACTCTCCAAATTTTGTGCAATGATATGGAAATAAAATATCTCTAAAATTTCCAACTTGATTTAATTTAGTCAATTCGGCATCCTCGTGGATTGAAAAAGTTGCTCCTCTGTAAAATTGTGGGATTCAGACTGAAAACAGTAATGCAATACATTTTATACAAAATACGATCAAGTTTGACGTTCTGTATATGAACTTCCAAGTTCCAAATGTGTGTGTGTCAGAATTTTTTTTTATCGAAAAGTCATGTTTACTTCTTTTATGATATATTGTATTTTATCGTTTTACTGTTTAAACATTGATATATTACGGCGGTTCCCAAATAAAATATTTTTTATGATTGCGAAATCAAGTATTTAGAGTATGATTAAGAATATATTTACGTAATAGACTGATACCATATATAAAGAGTTTTTAACAAAATGGATAAAAAGTTTTGTAACTGTTGTATGTCATGCATGCATGCATCGTATATCTTAATGCGCACACCAACATACTTCCCACACGTTTCGCTTTGATGATTATCTGGTATTGTGTTTGCTGAGTATCTCTCATAATGTTTTTTGTTTTGGATTTCATTTATGTCTAAATTTCGTTTTATTGAATAAAGAAATTATTTCTTTGGATGCCGAATTTATCTATAAATTTGAATTAAATTGCTCCATGTTATGTAGCAATTGTAAAATATTATAAGTCTATAAATAAGAGTTAACAAGGAGAATAAAAAATACCGTGTGTCGAATGTGTTGTGGGACGTTGACACGCTCAGGCTGTTCGTCAACTGTGAAGTACTCCAAGTGGCTAAAAAGCGGAACAAATTGATGGCGAAAAGATAATGGTGGCGCTAGGGCCTACAGCTATTCGTATACTCGCGCGTTATTTGAACATTGTAATGTTTGAGTTGCTCGCAGTTCCCCACAAAAGTATAACGTTAGATAAGATTGGTTTAAGAATCATTTTCAAAAAAATGATTTTATTTGATAATGTCTCTTGGGATTTTTTTCCCAGCGTCCAGTACATAATGTGTTACATGAAGTTGACAATATTTGGAAAATTTATGTTTAACCTCGTGTCTTCTGTTTAGGTGTAGTCCTGAATATTTGGCTACATCTGCCATTTAGGTTAACTATGCCTGCCATTCAGATTAACATGTGGTGATACTGACACGTAGAGATTTGTTTCCGTTGTCCTAATTCACAACTTCTTAAGTAGATACTCAATAGCGGCTGATGCATTTGTGCTAAAGCTTATACATACTGTAATACTAATTAAGAAGGCCATTAATGACTTTAATTACGATGAATTGTTTAGCGGCACCAATCTCAAAGACAACAATGGAAAAACATAGACTAGCTTTGTCGTGAACTGCGCGCATTGTACGGAAACGTAAGTTGGTGGCAGTTGGTCGTTGTGGTCTGGATTGTACAGAGGTCAGACATCGTCGAGCATAGGAAAATAAAGTTGGTGAATCACTGGAGAATAGAAGCGGCCGACGGTGAAAACGTTGCAGAGAACGGTCTTTATAAAATTGAGCAGAGTAAAACATTCACCGAGATATTGCAACGTGAATATTGTAAAGTAATACCAGTTTCGTCAAAATAGAACTTTGTACAATCTTCGTGGAGGAATTGTTGCGGAATAACATTGGTGAATTATTGCGGAGCGGAGCAGTCATCAAAACACAGCCAATTTTGCAAAAATAAAAAAGTGATGCGCAGAATCTGTGATTAATGGCCTTTTAAGTGTAAAAAAAATAGTGTACCCAAGCACCGAAAACTAAGTTTGGTACCAGCAGGACATTTGTAAGTACAAACCAAACTAATTAAATTCTGTAAACGATAGTTAAAGGTATTAGTCAGATTTCGTTCTTTTCATTTTGTTAGATTTCGCATTCTGTTCGTCTCAATTTGGTTTCGAATTGTTAATTATTTAATTAATAATTTTGTTTGTTTGTTCTTACTTACTGTTAAAGACGCTGAGAAGAAGAGTTATTAATTTTGATTGTTTGTGTAATATAAAAGATTGTATTTTACTTTGAACGCCACAAATTATAAATAAAATATTAGTTTGTTAATTTTGTAATTATTGAATTCGGCGTGCCAACCTAGGGCAAATTATTTGTAAAAACTAAATAATCACCTTTTAAATTAATCTTTGGTAAATTAAAAGCTTTCTTTTAATCATAATCATTTGTTAACAATTCAATTAATTATAACAATTCATTTAGTCATTACAATACATTATGGGAGAATTATTTTTTCTTAATTTTTATAATAATTGTGTTTTAGCAGTATGAATATCTGCTAAGGCGCACTCGCTCCTCCTAATGCAACCAGTTGGTTATCCCTCTGCTATCCACGGTTCTGGAATGACAAAGGCGCATGCGCATGATTTTCTTTCATACCATTGCACTAACCGCAAACCTCAACAAACTTCCACCTATCGGTATTATGGACCAATCAGCAGATACAATGTGGCTTGGTCCAAATATTAACTTTATTACATATAAATGCGAAGAAAAAATACTGTCGTGTTAGAAATGAGTGTCAAATTGGTGATAAATTATTCCCTTTTTAAAAACTAGACACTATTGGAAACTATGTAGACGTAATTATAAATGTAGCATATTACGCGTCGGGTAACACCAGCAACAACAATCTGGACGTCTCAAGTAGCTAAGAAAGAAAATATTAGTAGAAATTAAGGGACTATATTTAATTTTGTAGCTTTTTGGATTCAAATACCTAAATAAGGGGACTGTGAATTTGGCATACGCCCCGGACGGTGAAAGCAACGTACGCCACTGTGTTAGGTAAATACATTACAACAATTACCTTTCTTTACAAATGCCGTGACAGTTGATAGCAAATTGACTGCCTGACAGAGATGATCTAATTTCGTAAAATGAGGAGTTATTCCTGAACACTAAACAGATTCATTTGGTGGTCTAGATCGGTGTTTCCCAACTTAGGGACAATTTGATTGATCAGGAGTCAATTAGAAAATGAGCTCGTCTAGAGTTTAAAAATTGTCAGCTATGATTTAACTTGTTCAAAAGGAAAAATTGTTGGTATCTTAATTTAATATATGCATTTGGTAAGTATTTAATTATTATTATTGAAGAACCGTGACACACAAGCTGTAATTAGAATTCTTTATAGAATAATTCCATTTATGAATATATATATATATATATATATATTGTAGTAATTGGTAATTAAGACATTGTTCTAATTGGAAAGTTGGATTGTAGAGGACTCATTATTAGTGGATATAGAGCGGACGCCGCAACAATCCGGCAAGGCAAAGAAAACATTGTTGAGGTTCTGCGCGCTCAAAAATCTACGAGACGAAGAGGACAGTCGGGCCGTAGGCAGCGAGGAGAAATGACTAAAATTCCAAGGCATGAAAATTTGAACAGTACAGTCGGGCAGCAGACAGCGAATAGAACGGACGAAAAGAACTCATTGAAAGTTTTACAGTCGGCAGTCAGAACGAAAGATTGTGGCCCAGTCACAAACATGCTTTCAATTATTAAAAAGTAAAGCAATATTCAGACAAACCAATGAAGTCCATTGTCAACTAAAGCCACGAGATCTACAAATCCAGGTTGCAGTAAAGTATCGAGAACCAACCAATTTGTGTTAAACCAACTAACAAACAACGCCAATTAGAGTCTGTGAGAACTTAGAATCAGTGATGTCCCCAAAAATGTGCACGAAAAGCTAAAAAGAGACCTGGGCGGCCGTAAGTAGAGAAAACTTTAAAATCATTTGTAAACCGTGTTTAAAAGATAAAAGTCAGATCGTTCTTTAATTATTTAATTATCGATAGAATGAGATTTTTAATTCTTGATAAAATTGAAATTGTTAAATTCAATCTTTAGTATTATTTCTTCCGCAAAAAATTTCGTCTATGTTCAGACGCTTTGATTTCCATAAAAAGTAAATGTAATTTTGATTATTTAAATTCTGCCATTTATCAAATCCAGATCAAGACCCTGAGATCCCAAATATTTTGTGTATTTTATACTTGTTTTAAAAGTGATAATAAATTTTGTTAGTTGTTTAAAGTTAATAGTTGTTCATTTAAAAAACGCCCATCCATTATTATATAATTAATTATTACAATAAATATATATATATATATATATTGTAATAATCAAATATGATACATATTAATTTACCCCACGTTGCGGTAGCCAAAATGTAAAAAATCAAATAAATGGGTGTCTAAATAAAAAATTATAGACTTTAAAACAAACAAAATTTATTTAACAAAACTTGAAACAATGATACAATTTAATAAAAAACATATCTGAATCTCTCAAAGGTCTTTACAGGGTTTGATAACGGCAGAACATTTAAACATAACCAAAGAAACAAAAATTTACACTTAATTTAAAAGGAAATATTTATTCGTCTAGACAGACGAAATTAATTATTGACGAACTTATTCTACAAGATTGATTTTAAATTTAAAGAGTTTATTTTATTAACACAAAAGAAACGAACGATATCTGAGTTTATCTTTTAATTCGGTTTACATATATGAATACCATGAAATTTCAACTTACGATTAGTCAGGAACATTTGGCTCGTTCGTACACACACACTTTATATACTGGCCGTTTTAAACACTGATTCTAACACACACTGTTGGTTTGACAAAAGTTGGTTCTCCGTTCGTGAAGGACATATCATTTGCTCGCTCTGAAGATTACTAGACGTTGTATGCAGTGTCCTGGTCTCCTACAATCGAAGACCGTGGTCTAATTTGAGGATAGAATAGATTAGACTTCAGCATACAAAATGTTTATCGATGAATATTTGGCTGTTTCTCTCGCAGACTGCAACTTATAACACATTCTCCTCCCTTAAACAATGTCTGTCTTAGTCATAGTCTCCAACTTCGGTGATCACGGCACGACTAACTTGTTAAACACATTCACCATCTTCGGTGGTCGCAAGATAACTAACTTCTTAAACACATTCACCATCTTCGGTGGTCGCAGAATAACTCTCTCTCAAAAGCTTATCTCCCGCTTATATACCCCCAGTCTTTTCCTTTTTCCATTGCAAATGCCCGTTGACAGTTTCCACCATTACCCCGAGATTTATATTATGCAGCTGCAGTTCCTTAGTCAGCAAATGGCTAACTACTCTGTCATTTCCAAAAGCCGACAATCGAGACAGGACTATTTTATCTTTTTGCACCCTCACACACCCAGCTTTTCAAAACGAAGAAATACTCAGTCCTAAATAAACACGTTACAAAACTGCCTCACCGACAGTCCAGGCTATCCATCAGAAACAATGCCGCCCTTAACAGATTTAGTTTGAGAAAAGCCACACGCACGTGCACGGTTCCGAATTCTCAAGACCAGTCCTAAATAAACACATTACAAAACTTGCCCCTCGCACAGTCCAGATTATCCATCCGAAACAATGCCTCACTTACCAGGCATTATAATATATATATATATATATATATATATATATATATATATATATATATTGCAGTAATTGGTAATTAAGGCATTGTTCTAATTGAAAAGTTGAATTGTAGAGGACTCATTATTGGTGGATATAGCGGACGCCGCAACAAACCGGCAATGCAAAGAAAGTATTGTTGATCGGTCGAGAAGGTTTTACGCGCTCAAAAATTTACGAGACGAACAAACAGTCGGGCAATGAACGGCGAGGTATAAAGACCAGCAAACTCTATTTTACAAAAGTAGTACAGTCAGGCAATGAACGGCGAGGTGTAAAGACAACAAAATTCTAATACACGAAAAGTGGAACAATTTAGTCAGTCAGCAGCGAGAATGAAAAAGGTCTAATTTAAAAGAACGAGAAAGTGTTCCAGTAACCAGTACGCTGTTATATCAAAAATGCAGAAATTGAACTAGTTTTCAGTCAACAGACAAAACCAATGAGGTGCATTTTCAACAAAAATCCACGAGACCTACAAATCCAGGTTGCAGTAAATCATCGAGAATCGACTAAGTTATTTTAAACCAACTAACAAACTACGCTAATTAGAGTCTGTGAACATTTAGAGTCTGTGAGTACTTAGAATCAGTGATATCCCCAAAATTGTGCACGAAAAGTTAAAATGAGACCTGGGCTGCCGTAAGTAGAAAGAAAACTTTAAAATCATTGTAAACCACGTTTAAAAGATAAACGTCAGATCGTTCTTTAATTATCGATAAAATGAGATCTTTAATTATTCAGACCATTCTTTATCTCTTGATAAAAATTGAAATTGTTTAAATTCAACCCTTAGTATTATTTCTTCAGCAACAAATTTCGTCTATGTTCAGACGCATTGATTGCCATATAAAGTAAATGTAATTTTTGTGATTTTGTTTATATAAATTCTTCCATTATCAAACCCAGTTCAAGACCCTGAGATCCCAATTATTTTGTAATTTGAATATATGTTTTAAAATTGTTAATAAATCTTTTTTAATAGTTTTCACGTAATAGTTCTTTTCATTTAAAAACGCCACATAATTCATATCTTGAATTATTGTCAAAAGATAACAAAAGCTAGTTTATAAATTATTACAATATATATAGTACATAGGGGGTCATTAGAAAAAATTAGGTGGAGCGTGGTAAGAAAAATATTGGGAAACATTGGTCTAGTTCATCTCGACTAAAATGGTTTTATGTTCCACGGATATACAGAGCTGACGATTGTCACAGCAATTAAATTATTTGCCCCCCCCCCCCAGGGTTGTTGTTACTTCCGAAGACTTTTTTGAGAGGAACAAGACATATAGTAGGGTCACCCTCCAACTGAGAAAACTTTGTTTTCAATTCCTGTACCTAATATGAGTAATATATTATCATTACTAGCAATAATAAAAATATTGACAATGTGCATATTGTATATAAAATAAATATGAATTCGAAAATAGTTTATTCTGATGATTGAATTATAAAATAATAGAAAATGTTTTAATGTCTTTTCTGCTAGGTTCGCACTCGTTCTAAAACTGGAAGTCTACATAACGGCGCTATACAAGTTTCACAGATGAGCGAAGTTTCAACGCCCGATGTTCTATCGAGAAATTTAATGGAGACTGTTTTCGAAATGAAACATTCGAATTGCAACAACTACGGGCTGCTTCACGCCGCAGCGGAAACGGGCGACGTGCAGTGCGTCAGGATGCTGCTAAAGTTGGGAATGGATCCCGACGTGATGTTTAAAGGAGAGACGCCCCTGCATTCCGCCGCAAGAACGGGAATCTCGAAAGTTGTAGGGCAGCTTCTCGATGCGGGAGCGAGTGTAGACTCTGAGGACGACAGTGGGCGTCGGGCGCTGTATTACGCTGCTGAGAGCGGTAATGAGGACGTTGTGCTCGTGCTTCTGCAGGCCGGAGCCGAGGATGCGGGACAGATGGCGCTGCACGGGGCCTGCAGGGGCGGCCACGGCGACGTTGCGCAGCTGCTGCTGTACTTCGGCGGTGACGTGGGCGGCACAGCCCGATGTCCTACTTGGACACCGCTGGACACGGCGCTCCGCTTCTGCCACTCCAGACACGCGGGAACTCAGCGATGCCCTTTCGAAGTGCTGCAGGCCCACGCGGTCAAGCTTATGATAGCAGGAATCCCCCCCAGCGAAAGAACCGCGTCTTTCCTGCGGTGCGGTATAGCGGGAGTTGTCGACTCCTGCGAGAAGGAACTCAGTCGCCTACAGTCCACTTACGTGCGTAGCAGATACGTCACTTTCGGTGATTTATTGTTGATGGACATGAGGCGACTTGTAAATGTGGCTGGAAACGAGGATGTGCTGGAGGCCGTGAACGGTGACACGTTTTTGTGTGACTACCCGCAATATGCTGAGCTAATCCGTTGCCGCCTCATAAAAGCGCTGAAGAGACGAGAACTTTTAATTCTGTGTGATCTTGTGCTTTCCAGGCTTGTGGAGCGACATCTGCCGGATAGCATCCTCTGGGACCATGTATTTGTCCATCTGGACACTCAGGATCTTGTTAACTTAGCTTCCGTAATCAAAAAAAAAATGAAAACTTGATGAATCGATATTTTCAAATATTGCTTTCAATCCCATATTTGATATTGATAATACTTCATACTATGAGTCATTTCAATTCAATTTTCACTTTTTCTGTCTTCATACATTCCATTATCTTTCATCTAAATAGTCAGTCACTTTCTTGATGTTCCTGATTATGATCTTCTGGCTTTCTGTTCCAAACTCTGCCTGTTGATTTTTCTCATCTTGTCATAGACTCTACAATTTAAAATTTGTTTAGCTACTCATCTCAATGTTATTCCTCATTCAAATTTTTTGAGATATCTACGATATGATTTATTTAATATATTTTGCACAATTCTAAAATTTTGAAGCCTACTGATAATACTATGGACCACATTCATCAAATATCTGGTTAAATACACTGTAAATGCTTTCGCTTTTGATTCTAAAGCACAATCTCACTTAACTTGATTTTTAACACATTACTAAGAGGCCAATTTGCACTGAATTTATGGTATTTTGTTTGAAAACACTAAACACTTTCTGATAATAACTGTTGGTAGATTTGTTTAAACAATCACTGTTGATAGATCGCTCTCTGTAATTACTGGAACATGGCAATGAACAAAATCCAATTCCGAACTGTGACTTGTTACTCAATCTAAGAAATCGTGTTATCCCTAAATTATTACATATTGGCTACAGCCAACTTGTAACTCCAGAACTGGCGACTTTTAATATACCATTCTCTGCTTCCAAAAACACATTTGTTCTGTCATGGTCCCAGCAACTCTGCCTAGGTCAAAGTTCTGTACATCTCAATGCTGCCTGAGGCAACAATGCTCCTTGTAGCAAGCAAGCAATACAGGCTACCTATTCTATTCTTGTCGACAATCCCTAAGTTATAATGCAATGGCCTCAGATTTATTCTGCCGATAATGAAATAGTAAAGTTTTATTTATTAACTAATTACATATTCACAATTACCACTATATATATATACACAAATGTTAAGGATATTAATTATTAAGTGGCAAAGTCACATTTGATAGTAAGGAAAGATAGGAATATAAGACAAGGTTGGGAAATTTCTCTGAAGAAAGCTTTAGGCACATTAATATGCTCAAAGTAAGCATATGTTCAAGGCTTGAAGAGTAAAATAAGAAGGAAAGATTTAAAATATTAGGCAGAGGTGGGAATCTAACCCAGGTACTTTTGCTATATATTGTAATGCCTTGAAGGAAAGGCATTGTTTCAGATTAATGGTCTTGGCCGTCACAGAAAGTTTGTAATGTTGAGTACTTAGGATTGGTATGGAGAAGTCAGCGCAAGGCATCTGCGGGTGGCCTGTCGCAAGATAAATCTGTTAAGGCAGGCTTTGTTTCTGATTAATGGCCTGGACAGTTCAAGGGACTGTTTGTAATGTTGTATACTTAGGATCGAGGGGCAGTTTGGGCGGTCTGAAGAATTTAGAACAGCGCACATGCGTGCAGGGGTGAGAATACAAGTTCAAAGTAATTGAGGGTGCAAAGACAAATTAGACCTGTCTCGATGGTCGGCTTTGGGACAAGACAGAGTAGCGAGCTACTTGCTAAATAAGGAACTGCAGCTGCAGAATGTAAATCTCGGGATAATGGAGGAAACTGTCATCGGGCAGTTGCGACATAGTTTTGGAACAAAGGAAAATGGAAGGGACTGTAATATATAAGCAAGAGCGGCTTTTGAAAAAGTTAGTTGAGTTTTGTAGTCAGGAGGGGAGTGAGAGTTGTGGAGGCGTACGGCGAGCACCAAGAATGGAGAAATTTTGCAGCCTGCGAGAGAAATAGCAAAATTATTCAACGATAAACATTTTTGTATGCAGAAGTCTGTTGTAATATCAAAATTTGACCACTGTCTTCGATGGTAGGAGACCAGGACACTGCATCCATTGTCGAGTAGTTTTCACCACGAACAAGTGAGATGTCCTTCACGAACAGAGAAGCAGCTTTCATCAAACCAACAGTGTGTGTTAGAGTCAGTGTTTAAACGTCCAGTCTATAAAGTGTGTGTGTAATGAACGAGCCAAGTTTTCCTGAGTAATCGTAAGTTGAAATTTCACGGTATTAATATGTGTTATCGGAATTAAAAGATACAGTCAGATATCGTTCTTTTCTTTTGTGTTAATAAAATAAACTCTTTTAAATTTAAAATCAACCTTATAGAATAAGTTCGTCAATAATTAATTTTGTCTATATGAATAAATATCTTTTTAATTCAAAGATAAATGTTGGGTTCTTTGATTATTTAAGTGTTCTGTCCGTTATCAAACCCAGTAAAGACCCATGAGAGAATGAGATGTGTTTTTTATTAAACTTGTATAATTGCTAATTTTTAATAAATTTTGTTTGTTTTAAAGTTAATAATCTTTCATTTATTGAGCACCTTATTTAATTATTACATTTTGGCTACCACAACATGGGGCAAATTGTTATGGTAACCGTTTGTTTATTACAATATATTTGTGTGTGGATGTAATATTTTAAAAATAATTGATATGGAAATGAAAGAGAGATAGTGGGTGGAGGGAAATGCCTCTCTCCTGTCAAAAGGATCTGAAATTAAAGTAACTTTCTCCTTTTGAATATGGCAGCTGAAGTTACTCTTTCCTTTCCAATTATATACTTGTTAATACAGGTGATGCGAGATGGCTGACAAGAGGTGCTGAACTATCCCCTAATTGAGTAGACTTTAAAAATTAAACTGTTTCCTGTCTGAAATGTTGACACTGACCCTGCATTTAAGATAAGCCATTAATTCTCTTTCTCTCTCTCCAGTCCACATCAATCATATGGATATACTTGGAGCCTGTGTACAATAGGCAATTAATCAATATCAACTATCATTACTCTTTCATTGTTAATATATTTTATAAATAGAATTTAAATATTAATATATTTTATATTATTTGATGCTTAGTACTTCCATTCACAATACAAAATCACTGTTGAAACACTTGGTGATATTATATAAATCTAACTTTAATTTTTTAAATGTATTTAAATTGCTTATTTTGTTATATTATACTGATATATTTAACACATACAGAAAAAAAATGTATTTTGAAAAACAAATGCATTTATTAGCATAATTTTCACAGAAAAGAGATCCAGTACAGAACACAAAGTTTTTTCAAAAAATTATTATAGTTGATAAACATATAAGAAACTTATTTCAAATTTACTCCTGAAAGACCTTCAGCTAAGTTTTGACTTTGGGTATCACTATTTTTTCTTTGTCTTTGACCAAATATTGAGCTTCCGACTCTTACATTTGTGCTTCCTAATTCAATCTGAAATCAGAATTCACATTAGTAATTTAACAGATCTCAAAGATATACTAAATGAAATGCAACTAAATGAAAACTTACAGCGTGTTCAAAATCATCCGACATTCCCATTGATAGCTCCATATTTTCCAATTTGAGATCAAGTGCCTTGCAAATCTGGTCTTGAACATCTCTTAGTTTCTGAAAAGTAGCAATATAATTAACATTCTTATATTAAAGATTGTATTTTTACGTCTGTTTATATGAACTCATAGCAAACATTGTACTGACTGTCGTTGGATTGATTTCAATGGTACAATTTATTGAGAGTTGACTGAAATTTGGAAAGTGTAATTCAATTTTCCTTGCAGTAGACATTATTACTGTTCGCCGAAATATTCTGATGATCATATATAGTGTTCTAGGGATTTAATCATGTATGCTGACTGAAATAGTGTAGAAAAAAAATTATGGTGTGTTTAAGTGAAAAAGTCATTTAATTAACTAATTAAACTAGTTTGGTTGTTAGCACATTAGTGTGTGTAGCTTGTCAATAAGTGCCCCTCGGAAGAACTTCTAAAGTTTATGTAGTTTTTTAATATGATGTGAAAATAGGTTTTAACATTTAGCATATTTAGCAATGTTGTCTTAAATCAATAAAAATATTGTCTGTAATTGGTAAGAAAACTGCATTATCTAGAACATTATTATATGTTTAAATCTCATTTATAGGAATTTTTGTCGAAAATATTTGTTTTTCCAACTGAATTATCTTGGAGGAAATATATTTCAGCTTCAATCCCTTTACAATCCCCAAATGTTACAAATATTGTACATAATGCCTGTATAACTTCTATTTCATAAAAGTTACACATTCAAATAATTATATGTATTTGCAAATGGCATATGGTCCTAAAGGAGGAAGAAACTAACAAACAATCTCACAGACATTTAATACTGAAATAAATATATCTGTTTCTGCCCCAATCAATTTCAAATATATATACATACATTTTTTCACCCTGATAGTGCTGTGTGCTGTTTAGGCACAAATTGATTAATTCAAACCATGGCATACCAACCGTTAAACAGCACCCAACCAAGCCAACCACTCTCCCTAACAAGGAAAGGTCAGAACGACGGATAAATAATGAAAAAATGCATACATACACATAGATATACGAGTGACAGGTAAAAAGAGAAGAAAAGGAAGTGAGACTGGGGAAGGGATTAAACAAACCATTATGACAACAATCATCACTATTATTATTATATTATATTCATACATTATCACATGATATTATAACTATTACAATCACTCAGGTAAGTATCAGTTTCTATTGCCAAATTTTTACCAACTCTCTAATTTAGATCACAAATTAATTACATGGCTTTTTCACTTAAACATGCCATAATATTACACTTTCTACACTATTTAAGTCAGCGTAAATGATTAAATCCCTAGCACAACACAGATGAAATCAGTTGATTTCCAACATTTCTGCCAACAGTAATAATGTCTACTTCAAGGAAAATGGAATTACACTTTCCAAATTACAGTCAGAATCAATTACCAATGAAATCAATCCAACAACAGCCAGTACAACTTTTCCTATCAAAACTTATTAGTTTGTCTGATTCAAAATCTGAACAATAGAGTCAACAGTGAGAATACTTAATAATGTTAAAATCTAATTTTGTATGGAATCAATAATAGAATGAATGACTTGTATTGTAAATAGGATTCAGTAATACAATTTTAAAGTAAATAAACCTTCATTCTCCCACATATACTTCAACAGTGGAAAATGATAATTAGCTTGTAAAAACACTACATAAAAGATAATAAATATAAAAATATACCAGACACTAAAAATACATTCATGCATACATTACCTTGAGTTTTTACTTGTTAACTTACAAGGAAATCTGGATTTGGGCCTTTTGAATAATCATAGCCAAACATACCAATAGTCATAAGGCCTATAAATTCCAAATGTTGGCAAGTGTTAAGAATATGTTTCACAAGGTCTGTTGCACTATTAGGTTCACATCCACTTTTATCTAAAAATAAATGTTTTCAATTGATTCAATTAACTCAGTGTAATATCATTCTGATCAGAATAATTATGGACAATAAATGCACAAGCAACATATACCTTCCTCAAAGCTTGTATTCACCTGTACCATAACTTTTAATTTTTTGGAAATTTCTAATTTTTTCCAAGCATCATTAATTGATGTTGCTAATTTTGCTGAGTCAACAGTTTCTATTACATATAAACCAGGAACAGCAACAACTTTGGAAACTTTGTTACGTTGTAAATGTCCAATAAAATGCCAACAAATATCAGGACACTTCTGAATTATCTGAAAAACAAGATATGTCAAATACGATACAACACAGTACTTAAAGAAATAAAATAAAGATAATGTCACATAATCATTAAGAGAAAATGAAATCCTGCGCTTTCAGAAAGCTGTTACCTCACTTCAATGTGTTTACATGTATATATACAAACACAAGTAAGGATGTGGACTCCATGTCTGGCTGGCACTTGGAATGTACCACCTTTCTATTGAAGGAGAAGGCTAATGACTTTAAAAATATTCCTTCTGTCCTGTGTGGCAACACCAAGCTACAATTTCAGGTAAGCCACCACCTTTCTCCTTTTCCTTTCCATACTTATAATTTAAATTTGAATACAAACATCACCAGGTCAAGACAGGAATCATTTAATATTTTTTGAGATGAGCCTCCTTCTTCAAAAGATAGTAGCACACATCATGTCTCCAATTGTACTGTGCCAAAGGTAGATAATATCTTTTAAATATCGAACCTAGTGAAAGCCACTTTCAACAATCAGAACAGTGGTGATGACCTCCTCTTTTCCATAGAATTTAATTTTATATATATGTGATCAGTGAACATGAATTGGAAAGGAATAAATAATTTTGTGATTTATTCAAGTATTTTTTACTCTTACCTCACTGTCATTTCCTTTATCAATTAGTTCTTGTACATAGTTTTCACCAAAATGTCTTTGACCATTTTCATAAGCAACCAATATACATTCTTTTGGTTTAGTTTTACTCACAGCCACAAGTCTTGGCTGTAATTTACTTGGACTCTGCAAATAAATTTCAAACTTGTCAAATTGACCAGTTCACATAGCATTTTTTTATCAGTTATAGGGTTGGAATATTCATAGCTTCATTTATGTAAAATTTCATGGTAATAGGCAGTTTCTAAAGCCTACTTTTGCATTCGTAAAGCCAAGTCACCTATATAACCCTACCACCATTATTGTTAAAAGTAAACCTTCTAAATGATAATGAATTTATACAGTAAAATTAGGATACCCTAAAGAACAGAAATATTTTAGCAATACAGTATGAAATAATCTGTATATAAATGTTTCTTTCCCTTAATTATATTTATTTGTTAGTATTAATTTGATATACATAGACACATATGAATCCAAAGTAGGAAGGGCTAGTTCAATAAATTCGGCGCAATATTTTAAGAATCATTGTAGTCAATACTGTGTCTATAGTAGTGTGTTGGTATCTAGCAGATCGTGTAACATTTCACTTAAAAACCAGTTGTTATTCTGAATATTTCACGAGTTTTAATTTAATATTAAACTTCAATGTTCTTTTTAATAAACATATACATTTCTGGCAATTACTTACAGATTGCTTTTGGGTAGCTATCTGAATTTTTTCTCCTATTGTTCGTAAATTTTTGGCTATGTCCATTTTCAACATAACTATATTAACAGACGTTAACTTTCATTATAACAGTGTATAATCACAATAATTGTAAGCTTTAGGTTGATACAATAAGACCCCAGTTTTGTAGTTTATGTTCACCAGTATGGTCTCATTTTTTAGTATATCACAAGTCACTTGAGGTAAATTGAAAGACCATAAGGCAATTACGCATATCCTGTCGGCCTTTCATAACATTGTTTACGAATATCGCAGGCTACTATCAATAAGCTTTTCTTCAAAAATTTACCTAATTCCAAATTGATAATTTTTTTCATTTGAATTTTATATTTTAAATTGGTTCAATATCCAGGACAGGATTTTATTAATAAATAAAACTTTAAATTCTTTGTATGTTTCATATCAATCTGTTGATGTGGTTAGTCTGAAAAATCGTCCTTATATTTTTCTAAATTCACTTGAGAAGTGCCTAAAAATTTATTATAAGCCTTCATTCTTTTATTTATGAAGAAACTGTACTTTAAATGGATGGGTTGTCAATGCATCCTTTGTTCTGGGAATACTTTTTTGTTTTGTTTCATTGTTTTCAATAAGAAATGGGGATTCAGAATTTTTTTAATTAAATTGTTGTGATAAATAGATTTTTTTAAAAAAACAGCTATGTGAGTTAATTATTATTTGCTGTTGGTAGTATTTCAAGGACATTATCGGCCATCATTTGTTGGCGAACTGCAGCAATTGAGATGATCTTTGCTTTTAGATAAATCTTTGCGGGAAAGATAAATAAGTATAATCGTATCAAATATTAATTTTAATCTTTGTAATATTTTGATTGAGATACGTGGTCATATAAACGAAATATTTTGACAGATTTTAATACTCTGAATACCAAATAATAGAATTATATGTACTATTTTAGATAAAGGTGAGTTTTTAGTAGTGGAGAGGTTGAGAAATATAAACTTTATGAGAAAACAATTCTTGAAGTTGTTTGTATAGTAGTGATATAGTTAGTGAAAAATATGATAGTGCCTTAACGATAGTGTGTTCTTTGGAAAGTATTTTATCATGTACTTTCAGGGAAAATAATTATAGGTTACTATATATTTTTCATATGTTATATTAAACACTTGTCACATACAGAGAAGAACATGGTTTTCATTTTTTAATATTCGATTATTCTATGGCGTAACTTGAAACCGAAGCCTCGGGCACTAAATAACATGTAATTTTTGAAGAACATATTTCTTGACACTAATATATATTTTGTTATTATGTAAAGTTAAGCATTCCAATTAAAAACTGTTGCATTAAGTTGGCATGACCTTCATTTATATTTAGACTATTCATGTTCTCTGTAAGAATTTGTTCTTTTATTCTTTTGTTTATTTTGTAGTACAGTAGTTAAACTAAACAAAGGGAAGAATCATTATTATTATTTTAGTTCATTGTAAATTTCAATGTTTTTAAAATAAATTCTGACTTGGGCCAATTTCTATTAATAAAAGTAACTATTGAAATTTTCAAATTAACTAATGGAATGATTTTTGGAAGCAACTATGCAGTGCTGACGTTTTAAAAGCTTTATGAAACATGAGTATAATAAAATGTAAGATAAATTATGGCAATTTCTTTTAAACTACCCTCATATTTGAACTGAGGGATGTTCTTTTGTACCTTCATCCTCAGTATTGTATAATATACACTTATTTGTGTTGTATATTTGATTGATGTTATACTCAAAGATGAATACATTAAAAGTTTCAAGCTTATTACAATGTTTGAAAAAATTAATAATAGTTGAAAATGAATATTTTGTTTAAGATTTTGTATTATTCTAGTAATATAAAAACTTAAAACAAGTTTCAGCTGTTCAATCTTTGAAGATAATTAGTTTCTAAATTTCAAATCCAAGATTAGATGCTTATAGAAGAGTTTTCGGTAAATCTTTCTGAAAGTATTATGATGGAAATAGTTAATCTTACAAATTTTTATCTTTAATTCTTATATAAGTTATCGTTTCTGCTTAATACCATTCAATTAATATTTCAGTTCTGTACAAACACATTTAAAGAGAAATTAAATGCTTTTAACTTTCTTTGCCAATTTTTTCTATAAATCTCAGTTGTTCAATAAAATTATATTTGACTTCAGTCTTAAAACAATATTGTTCTATTTTGAACAAGTCTGCCACTAATTTTGTGACAAATTTATCTTTAGTATTTTCTATTAGTTTGTTGACTTTTTCTTGATTTGTTAAATACTATTATTATTTTGTTTTCAGCCAGTATCAAGGACTTCATTGTATATGCTTCAATTTCTTGTTTCACAGGTACTGTAGAAATACCTTATATTTATTTTTTGAATCTTGCAATTGTTATGTGAGTAATCGTACATTAACAAATATGTATCCTAAGTTTCACTGTAGGATTTTGTATATCAAAGTATATGTGACTGAGAATAATATATATGAGATGTATGTTGACACCTAGAATTAAATGTTAAATTTATACTTTGTAGTGAATATTAATTTTTTCTGCAGGGATACTGTAGAGCAAAGAACAGCTAATTATTGTCACTTGATGGTACTATTTTAACTCGTAGAATACAATTGTGATATAATATTCAGTATCGTCTGATTCAATTTGCTCTACGGCCCATTGAGGGCATTGGCCTACTAGGATGGCTGCTTGGCAGTCACCATTAATGATAAATTCTGGATATTTTAGATGTGGTCAGTGTAGCAAATGTCCTTCAACCATAACCAAAGTTTTCTTGATGCAGTATAATTTAGTATACTTATGTGCTTTAATACATGCATAATTTAACTGCTGCAAATTAAGTAATTATTCGATCCTGATAATTATAAATCTTATGTTTCCATAAAAAAGTTATTTGACAAATGTACTCAGAAATGGTCAGACATTGCTTACGACAATAGACATTGTCACATTGTTCACATTTGGTTATAAAGTTGCAATTAATTTCTCTTTATGATAATTTTGTTTTTATGTGTAGCTCAAATACCACTAAATTTGCACAAATTTCAACACTTTGACAGTGGATGACAATATTTACTGTATTGAAATTGTCTGCTTTCAGAATTAATTAATGTTATTATTTTGACTCAATTTATGATATTTAATAGGAACCCTTTAAATTTAAGAGAATTTTTTTAAAATCAAATAGTCAACATGAACACACTATGGATAGATCAAATCTACACATGTTGTCAAAAATGGATCATGTCGAAAATTGGTGTTAAATATTATTATTAATGTGCATTACAATTATCACAAAACATTGCAAAATAGTAGTTATGTTAGGAGCTGCTAAAGCATGTTAGCAAAGAAATTATAATATTCCATGCTCTAACTGAGCTTAGTTGTGAGGTGTCATATATTACGAGCTATTCAAAATGAAACTAATAGGAATAATATCTGTTATTTATTTTGCTTTTACCCCAATTTCTAGAGTTAAATCAAATCACAAATTAATTTTTTGACTAAACAATTATTATTAATTATTTTATAAACAATGTCTAATCTCTGGTAAATATAAAACAGTTGTACCAAATTGCTTATGTTATTGTTGAATATGATACATTGAATGAATTTTCTCAAGATATACAATTTCTAAGAATGTCAAGAAATTATAGTAATAGTAAATGTATTTTACAAATTAATCTACGTAATTCTTTTTCCATTGTTTTACGTAGGCAGTGTTATATGTAAAGAGCTTTTAATCAGGATGTTTACATACTTGGTGTTTGGCCTTATTTGACACCCCTGCTACCTAACTTAGTATCAATACTGGCCTGTCATCTTCTTTTATAACTTCTGCTAATAAATAAAACAAGAGTGTTTGTTTGTACATATGTATCTTCTGCATACAAATCTACACCCGTGGAGCAATTTTCTCCAAAATTTGTACACATGTTCCTTGCAGCCAGGAAACGAACACTGTCACAATGAGACACATCTACCACCCTAGTAGCGTGCATAGACGGTTGGAATAAGTACAACCTCTTTCGGCATTGGAGGTGAGCATCTTTAGGTATGGGGGCGGAGGGGCGTTACATAAAAATAATACAAAAGCAACCGAGAATATAGTCTATTCACGGGCTATGGATATATGACATCCAGCTAGTTGTTGTATAATTAAGACTCCTATTTGGCACATTTGTGTAATTATATTTATATAATTTTTGTCTACTTTTATAAAGTGTGCATTTATATATATATATATATATATATATATATATATATTGTAATAGTGAGAATGTGACATTGTCAAAAATATTGGTATGGAAAGGATAGAGAGATCGGTTGGGGCTTACCTGAAAGTGAAGTGCGGTGTCGCCATGAGGAACTGAAGGTTGTTCTTCAAATTTTCGGAGGCTCTCAGCCTCCTTCTTCAGGAAGGAGTGTTACACCATTCCGTGCACCGGCTGGCTGCGGACTGCCTATATATATATCACACTTTTTTATTAGACTTGGTATTTTGCATTACGTTTTTTATTTTCTGTATATTTGCAACCTTTTATTCATTATCCAGTGTTTATTGGGCTTGCAAATCCTTGTCTAGGAAATGATTAACAATATTTCCTATAGTTGTGCACAAGTAGTAGTATGTACTATATAATACACATGAGAAGTGTAGATGAAATAAATGTCGTGAAAATAAGGGAGAATAATAATACAAAATTATATAAATAATTGATGATATTAATGAAGGATAGAATAATCAACTTACAAGGTTAAATGATAGGATCGTTAGCCCAAAAACATAGGTAACCAACGAGGCAGTAGAAAAGAGAAGTGACCCAGAATGAACTAAGGACGTACTATAAAGAAATTTTGATGGAAATAGAAAAGGGAAACGAAATAGTATAACATGTAGATAAACATTTCGAAAGCGCTAAAGTAGAATAAAATATATTAGGACGAAGTAAACCATTGTGCACTGTGGGAAATAAGTGGGAGGGGGTAATAATATCAACAGAATTTTTCACATTGGAGTGAAACAGAAATGTGCTGAAGTTTGCAAAATTCAAAATTAGTTTCTGTACAGAGTATAAACGAGAAATTTGTCAAATTTAATTACTTAATTTTTTCTGTCATTTTACAAAGGAGACTACGATTAATTTGGAATCTATAGGTGTCGGGGTCGTTTTGGGTGATCAGTTAGAGAAATTAGGCTCTTTAGAATGCGGGTGGAAAATAGAATTGAGTTAATTATAATATCCAAAATGACAGCGATTGCTATTGAATTCATATTTTGGAAGTGGGGTGGGGGGAATTCACGATTCTCGCTCGGGTATGTTCTGTGTGAAAATAGCTCTTATTATTGTTGAAACTTTCTTTTTCGTTGTTCCTGAAAGTTACGTCAGTATGTGGAAAGGTGAGAATGGATTCTTTATAAAATATTCATAGTGATCGAAAAAAATGTCGATTTGTTTCCCGTAAATTAAAATTAGAATAAATAAATTCCCCTAAACGTCGCGGAATTAGCTAGTTAGATTATGAAAATGTGATAATTTTTATGTATGACATTATTTTTAATTGTTCATTAATTAGGAATTATTGATTATAACATTTAAAGGTATGAAATCTTATGTGTGATAATACATGATAAACTAGCGAAATACAATTAATAACAATTCTCTTTAAAATCCAGACAATGTCAAAATGGTTTTGCATATGATTGATTTATTGAAACATCTCTGCGAGCTATTCGTTCAAATGTTTAGAACTTCCTTAGTGAATTTAATAGTGTGTCGTTTTTAACGACATTGATCTAAATCAACATCTCATGTTCTTCATCACTTCCCGTGTTCTTTGCACGAACTGGTTGTGGCTTGCTGACTTCGTCGTTTGTCAGCAAATTGAAGGCTGAATTGCCTTTTCTTTAACTGTTTTTCTTGATCATCAGTGATCTTACAACCGCCAAACAAAAGAAAGTCAGAAAACAGCAGTGAAAAAATTAGTAATGAAATGTTGGAAAACAAGACAGATAGAACGAGAACTGGTCGATGTGTATAGTAAAGAAATAGTGTCTATTACTATGTTCTTTCTCTTAATATCATGATCCAAATTTTAACAGTCTGAATGTTTTTCTGATATGTTAGTCCTGTTCAAAGTTTAATGTTTAAACTCTGTACAAATCAGTCTGTATATGACGAACAGAAATAACATTTATTTAATATCATCTTTGTAATTTTCCACACCATTCCTTGCCATTTAGATGTGCGATAATGAGACACGACTCAAGCATCGGTTTTAAAATATTCTCCAGAATCCTTATTGCTTCATCAGACCTAATTTCTCCGTAAGCGTATAGGACCTTGCAACATTCATTATCCGTAGACGTTCTTACATCTAGGACCATCTGCTCAGACACTCTCGAACGCTCGTTATCTTGGTGTAAAAATTATAGTAGTACTTTGTTACACACACAAAAATTGTCTTTAGAAAAAGATTTTGAGGTTTGCGTATTTGCTAATATCTCACATTAACTGTATTCGGAAGTGTATTGTTTGGTACTATTGAAGTGGAAATCAAATATTTCTGTATGTAGACCAAGATACCTCGGAAATTGATATCACTATAAGAAATTAAGAAAGATTGATCCATCCAGAGTATTTATACTTGCCTTGATCTCTTATACTGTAATTGCCTACCCGCTCCCTCGGATCCTTATTATAATGGACGAATGCCGACCCGGGCGCCACTGCATGTGCAGAAAAGTTTTATTTTAAATCATACAAACGACAATCGTCTCATTAATTAACATTCGCGATCCACACCAGGGAGCCGATAAACGATTTGCCAGGACTCGTGAGTACTTGAGTCGAGCATGAGACTCTCAATAACTGTATCTCAGGTGTCCCGGCTTTGATCAGTTACGTAAGGAAGGATTCACTGAATGAAAACAAAATGTAAACATAAAATACAGTTTAATGGACAAATTAGGGTTAATACAAATACTCGGCACGACTCCTCAATCGCTAAATGTTGCCTTTTCATACACTCTTATTCATAAATTTAAATCTAACAAGTCTCCGTAAAGTTACTATTTTGGCCAAATTTATCAAATGTAATATGTCCTTTAAGAACACAGCCGGTCATTGGACCCACAACTCTCAATTCGCACTAATTTCACACGATTCAGGGAAAGGGAGGGAAGTTTGCTTACTGTGCTGCGACGCGTTGTCTTCTGATGATGTCCAGGTTCGGATTCAGGTGCCTGGCCGGTCGGCTGACCAAATCCTCGCACACAGGGCAGCGGCTAAAACACATAGGCGCGACGGCCTACGCTTGCTCCGCAATTCACGGTTCTCTCCTCCAAGAACCTCCGCACCAAAAAATCTCCTACGCGTTTGTCCCTTACAGTTCACCAAGAACTGACCCGCTCTCCTGCCTTCCAGGACGCGACTCGGGTCCAATACGTCGGCTCTGCTTGCCGGCGAGCCGAATGTTGGATAACAACTGTCCCGTCTCCTGGCCCAAAGCTTCCCTTTCGCCGTCCAGGACCCAACTCCTCCTTAATCCGCCACAGCTGTGACCAGCCACGGTCACCTTTGTCCTAGCACGTTCACCACTACGGTCAGAAAATGACCTGACCAGGCGTCCCTCGCAAACCCACTTCCTGTTGCCGTAAACTTGGTCCCAAAGACCGGCCGTGTGAAAAATGTTATCTCCAACATTCCCACGACAAGACAACTAACTAGTATTAATGTTTAAAATCACTTATTACAATACATCAAATTTATAAGTGTGTTAAACAGTCATGCTGGTTTTATGTGGATTGCGAGTGCTTGTATGACTTGCTCGTGGAGAAATATTTGGAAACAATTTTGTCAGTTGTAAGTTTTCAAAGCTTGGCTAAAATTTTGACACAACAAAAAAATCTGGTCGATAATTTATTCGAATCTAATTTCTAAATGTTGAGTATACGAATTAAGCATATTTTGACTTTAAACATGTCCAGAATCTTTGTTGCACTATATTTCTTCCTCTCAATCTAGATTTTTGAGTTTTCAGAATGGAAGAAATGTTACATCAAGAGAGAGGGTTCTGTTACCATGAATACGTTTTTATTCATTCGTCAATCGTAATACAACCATCGCGTTCTTCGAAAACGTTACGCTCTACAGGCGACGTCTGGGGAAAGAGGAAATCCTTATTATATAGCGCCGACGCGCTCTTTGTCGGAGACAACTTGAACTCTAACAAAATCGGAATCGTTTTATATATCCTGCGTGCCGCATATCAGCCCATTATAACCATTTTCACCTTCGTAACCCAAAATAAGGCTATTTTTTTATGTTTCGAAACATACACGAGTTCCTTGTAACATTAAGAACTTGTGTGAAAATCGTCGTACGTGTTGCGTGTTCCAAGCGTTACTAAATGCTATAAAATTGCGCAAGAGAATTTGCCACCAACACATCAAGTTCACTCACGCAAAGGTTGTCACACAGACGAGCAACACGCATTCTCCAACGGCAGGCGTCCTAAACACGATTATTTCGTCATTTTCTCGTCGTAATTTATTTTTCAAATTGTAAATTAAAAATGGTTTGTTTGTATGAAATCGAGCCTTCGTTATATCTTATTGAGATTCAAATCTATTCTATTCCCAACTTTAAAATCGACTGTAAAGGTCAGTAGAATTATATATCCATTCAGTTATTATTCTTAAATTAAAACATCGGCAGTTTATAGTTTTTATGGGTTCTGTTAGAATATATTTTTGAGGAAACTGCCCTATTACTACGTTCTGTTCAGTCAGCCTTCCTTACTGCATGTCCTTAAATTTACTTCTTAATTAAACCTATTTGATTTGCACTGCTTAGGTTTGATGGAATACTCCTTCCTAACTAATTTTTGTTGTCTTCACTAGTGCCTATTAACCACAAGAAATTTCGCATAAACAGATAATGTATGTTTATTTTTCTAATAAAAAACTAAATAAGTGCTACGCAAGATTCTGGTCTACCCCATGATCAACCGAAAATCTCATCTTCTAGTTGAATCCTCGCTCCTAATTTATAACTCGATTCTCCGACCCATTCCTAAATACGGCTGCCCAGCTTGGAGCAACGCACCTACAAGTTCGCTCAAGAAACTTAAAACCGTGCAAAATAAAGTGCTACGTATTGCAATTAACAGTCCTCGGTTCATACGAAACAATCAAATACACCAAGAATTAAAGGTTCCATTTATAACAAACTACATCCACAGCCTAAGCAGTAACTTTTTCAAATAAATAGTGAAGTGTAAAAGTGCAAACTTATTAAACCTAGGACAAAAAAACACCCATAAGACTCAAACGAAAGCTTCCACAAGACTTACACAAATAATTGTCAACCTGTAAATACCTGAACCGAATGTAATAAGCCAGAGGTGTGAAAATTTATTTCACATAACCCGCTCTCCAAATACTCTTAACCATATGATTTCTTATTATATCATAGCAGTGAATTACATTTTACTTACAGACCCTGCTAAATAAAGTTAAAAAAAATTCTAATATCTCACACCGACGTTTTTTTATATGCTAGAAAAGCACGAGAAAGTAAATGCTTCAGAGAATCAGTAATTCCGTACGGTGATAATTTCAAAAAGTGTAATTAAGAACGATGGTTATCTGTATAACTGACACGGTATTTGAAAGTGTTTGGTAACTAGATGAGTCACAACACTCGGCTCCGTACGATTTCGACAGAAATATTGATCTCAACTAAGTGTTAGAAGTAGATCAATAGTGGTAAAACGAGAAGTTATTGTTAGAGCAAAAATTAGTGTAAAATTCAGGTTTCATATTTAACAGAGAGCAAGTGCTGCACTTGTGTTATTAATCGCTGGAATCAGGCCAACCTGATGTGGTTTGTGAGGAGCCGCACAGTTTCTCCTTGGCACGTACAGCGTCCTTCACCTTGGGACCAGATCGCCGACCTTACGCAATTACGGGATTGGCGGAGGTGGCAAATGTCGGAAATTGGTTTTGTTTAAAGAATGGAAAACATTATCGAACTTTCAATCGTTGTTCAGTGATCAGAAAAACCATGTGTCTAAATCGATATTCATATTCTCTTAGCGAGTTTGAAGTTGTAACAAGAATATTTAATTTTAGATCGTGAATTTCTGACATATAAGGAGTAGAATTTTCCTTAGAGCTATTATATATATATAATGTAATATACAAGTTAATATTAATTAATAATAAAAATGCCAGCAGGTTGAGGCGCCAAATTATGTGGTATACAAACTGAATTAAAGAAAATAAAGCCTTCATGTTAGAGTGTCAAATTATGTACTATTCAATTCCTTAAAGTTAAACAAAATTATTTTAAAGAGATAGCAAAAGATTATTTAATTACAATTTCGATTTTACATTGAATTTTGTACATTTTATGTTTCTAACAAATGCCTCACTTTAATGAGAATCAAAACGTCAGGGCCTCTAATAAAGATGGTGATTTGCAATTGTCTCCAAAGTTACAAACGAAAATACAAATTTAAACTACAATATCAAAATTTTATAAAAAGAACCTAACAAAAAAACTAGAGAAATCTGACGGCAAATTATTTACATAAAGGTTTACAAAATCACGTTTCTACATACCAACTTTCTTCAGTGCTGCTCCGGTACCAGTTTGTGCACTCCACAGTAATTTTAATTTTAAAGAAAAATAATTTAATTTACAGGCCATAGCACTGATTGCAATAACGTTTCACTTCACAAAATTTCCGGCGCCTCTCTAACAGTTCACTTAATATTCCGCCTCAACACTTTACTGTTTCCTTTAATACGTACGATGAACGCGGCCACCGCTGGCCGGTCCCTCACAACAGAATGTCGTGACCAACTCCAGTCAAATCCCCAAAACTCTCTATCATGACTACACTCGTCAGGCCCTCGAAACACACTGCTCAGGCTCACATTTCAAATTGTTGATCGCTGCTATATATTGTAATAATTTAAAAAAATAGGCGTTTTTAAATAAAAAAGATTGTTAAGTGAAACAATTAACACAACATTTATTATCAATTTTTAAATACACAATAATATTTGGGATCTCAGGGTCTTTATCTGGGTTTGATTAATGGGTGAATTTTATACAATCAAATTACATTTAGCTTTTATGGAAGTTTATGCGTCTGAAACATAGACGAACTTTGTTGTGGATAAAATAACACTACAGATTGAATTTAAATGTAATAATTAAATACTTGAAAATTAAAGAACTAAATAATTAAAGAACGATCTGACATATCTTTTAAAAGTGGTTTACAATATGATTTTAAAGTTTTTCTACTTACGGCCGCCCAGGTCTCATTTTAGGTTTTTCGTGCACACGATTTGGGGATATCACTGATTCTAGTATTCACAGGCTTTAAATTTCAACAAATTCTAATTGGCGTAGTTTCTTGATGCTTTGCTGCAACCTGGATTTGCAGATCTCGTGTAGTTTTAGTTGGATTTGGTCTATGGTTCTCCGGGTTGAATTTCCGCCCTGCCACCGATTACGACGTTAATTTCAATCTCTCCTTCCCTACTGAAGATTGTTTTACTTTCTTCAATATTTTAGAGCATGTTTGTAACTGCTATCTAACTGTTCTATTTGCGGCTGCACATTCCTGACTCTATTACTTTTGTACAAAAACTTTGCTGGTCCTTCTGCCTCGCCGTTCCTTGCCTGCCTGACTCAAGATTGCTGTCCGCTGCCCAACTAACTGTCCGTTCGTCTCGTAGATTTTTAGCGCGTAAACTCTCTTAACTCCAACAATACATTCTTTGTCTTGCGTTGCCGATTTGTTGCGGCGTCCACTCTATATCCAATAATAATGAGTCCTCTACAATCCAACTTTCCAATTAGAACAATGAATTAATTACTAATTACTACAATATATATATATATACATATATATATATATATATACATATATATATATATATATATATATATATATATATATATTGGGAAACGTTGTTAGTCCAGTTTGTTATAGGCTGATGACACGGATCAGGCCATCCTGGTTATTTAAAAATATTTGAATATATGTTTGAACGGTGTTCTGATGGAATGTTTTGATCAATTGTTTTCAGTCATCACGCAAAGGGAGCAGTCTCCCATTCTGAAGAGATGTTGTTGTCCATAAAGAGTATTTCATCACATGACAGTTCTTCCGTTTCCATTTATTGGCGCTCTGCTTAACCCATCAGTTTGAGAACACAACAGGCTAGCACTTGATAGTGCGATAACCTCGTGGTTTTATTTGTTTAGAAAATTATGAAAAGCAAATGCACTCCGAAACATTGATGAGTCAAAATGGCATCTAACGAACCGATCTTCGTTGATTAAGTGAAGATTTTCGATAGGAACTCAATAGCCAAATTATAGACGACTTTCCCGAAAAACATCACGACGAAATATTTTAAATATGTGGAGTGAAGTATCAATTTGAATTCAATGATTAGAGGCAATACCGACTACCAGACTTTAACGTTTTGGTCATTTGTACAGCAGCAGCATGTTGTTCATACTTGTTTAATGGCGCTGTTTGTCACTTTATTTAAAAAATTCGACATAGAATCGCTAGTGGCATTACCCAATGGCACTTTGAATAGTTAATTTTGAAATAATCAGATTGGGCAAAGTAACTATTGTAATGAATTGCTTTTATTCGGCTGGGTTTTTAATTTTTATATTATTTATTTACAAAAAAACTATTGAAATTTAAAAAATGAAATTAATTTTTATGAATTATATTAATTGTCTTAGCATGAGGATTCTAATCTCAGGCACCTGTGGATTACCGTAACATAGATATGTCGCTCGCATTAAATGCGTATTTCTGTGTGTGGATGGTTTAACAGCCGTTCGTTGTTGATTACCGTAGTTGGAATCCCGGCATTTTCCTTCCACGAACTGAGGGGTGGATATTTGTTGAGAGCCCTGCAACTGGCAAGAACGTCCCGTTGCATATTCAGAATTCCTCAGGGGATGCCCTCGTACAGGTCGCCGAAGGGCAGGTGCAAATTTTACAATGCAGATTTCTAACATAATCCAAACCACTACTTGAATATGGATACACCTGTACCCTTCGGGGTCCTGTCACCAACTCTCCCAAAAATCTCTCCTTGCACCTCGGAGCTGGACGTTTTCCCACCCCTTATAGGTCAATCACGGGCTTTTTGTTCTCAGGTGGGTTTCCCCATGCGCTAAACCAAAGGTTGTCAGATCCATGATGTCCGCTATCTCGGGGCTGCTAATTCTTTGGGCTATTCAAATAGCCACGTGCGGCTACCTGTGACTCGAAAGGTCGGCGCCTCGAGTTGGGAAACAAAAGGGTATTCCCAGCTACAGCAAACAACAACGTTTCCGAAAAGAAAAAGAAAATTAAATTAAAATACCCGCGTTACGCTATACAACACTCTCTGTAAAGTGGAGACGACGACGTCTAATTGAGACGCAAATTGGCTTAACCTTAAAACATTTTTAAGTAAGTTTGTTATAGTGTTATATATATACATTATGGAGAAGCGAATATTAAGAAGACACGGGATAGCTAGGGCGGGGGAAATATGAAAATGGGAACTACTTTCCGAAAGGAGAAAGAAGCCCAGGATTTTCTCTGTTTAAAACTTACTCAAATTAACCGTACTGAAGTGAAATATGAAACCTTACAAGTTCACCAAATTATGTTTGTAAATATGACCCTACGTTTAAAATTAACAAAGAGCAACGTACGAACGAGGCATTGTAGTCGTTTCTGAACAGAACTATAAAGAAATATAGATTTGCAAGGAAAAATGCGAAAGACTCTGTCTAAGAATATTTCAGTATAATTCCAAAGCAAATGTAATATACAGCAAATATTTGGTTTTAGAAATTAAAGTAATATATAAAATTAATTAATAAATAAAGTGATATAGCACGCGTCAGCAAGGGTTGCGCAAATTGAGAGAGGGTTTCCTCCCATCACTTTCCGACGTTAGCAAGATGCGCGCGGGATAAACAAGACAACGATCTAACGAGGTCAAACTCCAGGCGCTTACTGAAGCTGATAAGCTGGCGACTGGGAGGAAGTAGCAAATACAATGAAGGACACTAAACTGGACCGTCCTCAAACTTATTTTTACTATTGAAGTAAACGATTAAAAGTTTTAATATTCAATAAATTGATGATCCACAAATCAAAATAGCGAATCAAGAGAAGTTGGAAATAATGTGCTAAATGTATTAAGAAAGAAATGAAGCCGATAGTTAAATGACTCCATTGGAAGTATTTAAATTACACTGCCAAAAGAGAAGTTTTATGTGTTGGATTTAATTCAGATTATCAAAATTGTGCCTTAGAATGGGTTCGAATCCGATAAGAATCTAGGAATGAATACGAAATTAGTCGTTCTATATGCAGAACATAATCCCAGGTCTCGCAGAGCTTGTACATTTAACGTGGCTGAAAGTGTCACTAGGACGAATGGAAATGTCCATATTTTAAATATATTGAAAGAACGTTTGAATGAGGAATACATATGGACGTTAATATATCAAATAAAACGGGTCTGTTTAAAAATCTGTAGCTGTTTACGTTAAGGAGACGTCTAACATGTACAAAATGGGGATGCAGTGTGTAAATACGAAATAAATATAGTGTGAGTGTAGCAATTGTAGCTCACATGTTATTTGAGAACAGTTCATTGAACATCAACTCCTACGTCCTTCCGGTCCATGGCCAACGAGGCGAGTCGAGTGCACCCTACAGTGTAGGCTCACTAGATTCCTGGTAGAAACAAATTATCCGCCACTCCTCAACGAATAATTTTCATCTTTGGTAACCTTCTTAACATGTAATAGTTATGCATGATTAAGTTCAAAACACTTGCAGGAGCACAAGAAGTAAACGTAAAAAAATTTACAATTACAACTAATGTAACCAATAAGCTTATTTGGACGCGAAAAGAGGGACAGTCGCAGCATGCAGTGTAAAGTCTTGAGCGAATTAGTTTCGTTCTTGGAGGAAATGATCTCGGGAGCATATCCGAGTGAGTGGATTTATATACTGTAGTAATTAAAAGGAAATATAATTAATTATTAAACAAAAAATTTTGGACTTGTATCGTTGGCGGCCTAAACACACGAGTTGTATACAAGAATATGTGTCGATTATTGTTGCTTGCTGGGTATTGTCGAAATTCATTTTATGAGACGCGCAGAGCTCCAGTTTGTGGGGAGCGGAGCTCCAGAGTTTATGGTAGGAGACGGTAGAGAAAGGACAGAAATACGGAAAGTGTGTTTTTTGGAGGCAGCGGAGAAAGGACAGCATTTAAGAAAGTGTTTCTGGGGAGACGAGGCTGTATATAGTCTAACAGCTATAATATTCAGAGCGATCTACGGTTGGCGGTCTATGAACAAATAACTGCAACGCTACTACGCCGACTGTTATTCGGAGTCCAGCCTACATTCACAAGTTAGACGTTTCTTCAACAATTGGGAGCCAGGTTATTGGATCTAGCAAATAACCAAACTTTGAGAATGGTAGTAAGATATTGATGGAGAGAACAGCGGAACAAGTATTGTAAATAATCTCAGCAAGCAGAAGTGTTGCCTATTAAATTCTGTGTATAATGGCCTGTCTTTAAAGTGTTAATAATCTTGTGTGTGTGTGTGTGTGTACGAGCCCATTCTTGGTACAACAAATTTTAAGGTAAAACTGCACAACTTATTATCTGTAAACGCGCCAGTAAATGATATATTATCGTCAGATTTCCGAGTTAAGATTTCATATTTTATATTGAACTGATTGTTTAAATTAATGCTTTAATAACTTTGTAAATTTAATTGTTTAACATGAATATTCTTTATTGAAGGCCCGGTAGTCGGCCCTGAGATCTAGTTGAGGTATATTTGTCAATTTTAATATGTAATATAACTTCAATAATTTGATTAAATAAATAAATTTATTTGTAAGCTCAAAATTTAGTCTTTAATTAAAAATCCAGTCACTTAATTTTAATTTGCTAACACGTTAAAGTCATTTGAATTGATTATTATAAAATTGGAACCTCAACGTGTATTACAATACATTAAACGACTTTTCAGCCGCCAATTTCTCTGCCGATCTTCCAGTTTCGTTCTTGTTACGTTTCTTCATTGTTTAGAGCAATTTGGTGAAATCATGTTATAATGTAACATAAGCACTGCGTTTAAATTATACGAATACATGAAGAATGAGAACTTGTTGACACGCCCACGCAGTATTAGTTGTTTAGTTATGGATCGTACTGTATATAGCTGGCCAAATATTTTACATTGTCCCTACAGTTAACTTCTCATGTGCCGTACGAACTTAACTATATTTTGTAACAAAACCGCATCTAAGAGGTGTGTGACTACGTCGCTATTAATCATCTCTATCGGTGCAATGCCAGCAGACGACCTGCCTTACGAATAGAACCTGCGATATTATAATCATCCAAATATTTCCCATCTCTAGAAACATAAACAAACCCTCAAGTTTATCTCAGTAATCCGGTACGTCGACTGAAATATTTCCCTAAAACATTCCAGAATGCATACTCTTCTTAGAAAATTTTAATTTTGTTTTAAATCTGATACGTCTTTGGGAGTTACTGACTGGTTGAACATTTGCCATTCTTGATTTGTAATTATATTTCTCCTGTCTAGTATTTCTTCGTATTTAATGACGTTCCAAGAAGGGTAGCATTTTATCGCCAGTTTAAAATTGTCAGTCTTTTTTTGTTTCCGAAATATATCACTGGAATACGTACAATTAATTTTCAGCGGTCCTAAATAAAGGCGGGCAACAGTTATTGAAGCCCGATACGTGGTTGGTGTGTGAAACCGTGCTCTGATAATTTTCTCTTCTACCTCGTTGACTTATCTTATTCCTTTCTCTCTGTGCTGTTCTTTAGCTTTCCCTTAAATCACGACTATGTTCAATTTGACTATTTTTCACGTCAATCAACTACTTTCGCTGTGTGTTTTAATTAGCGGAAACAGCCCAAATAAATTTAAATACAGCCGATTATTCTACAGCCAAACTCAATAATAATATTTTAAGAATTCAGAGCGAATCGAATTGGATTTGACACACGGCATTGTGATATTACGTTCTAAATAATATGTGGGGCATAGATTGGAAGTAAAATAAAATTAAAATGTACCGTATTAATATTTGCGCGGATCTCGTGGGCGGTGTCGGTACATATCCTGTATATTAACTGACAAGTGCAGTTGTGTCGCTCTAGGCTCCTCTTCGCACCTGACTAAAGGGACAAGGAACCCAGAAACGTTGTGTGGTATTTATATGATAACTTTTTTGTCTGAATTGGCTAACTTTCTTATTAATTATTTTCAATCAGACGTAATTTTTTTCATTTATATTGTGAAGAGTTGCTGGATTATAATGTGATTCAGAACAGCAGCTGCACGAATTCCCTGGTGTTTACGAAATAATAAAATTTGATATTTGTGATTAGAGAAATTATTATAAATAGTTCTTTGGCTTCTAACCGAGTGGAATATATGTTATAGACTTTCCAGAAGATGAATCGTTGCAGTAGAGCGTATTTTGATTCGTAGCCCGAGAACTATTTATTTAACATGTGTACTGAGAGTCTACATTATTTAGTAAAATTAATGTCTGGCTTGTTGTGACTTACGATTAGAGCATGTTACTTCCGTTACTCTCCATGAAGTCCAATGAATGATTACTTCTTTGTAAGTTTGTTTCGAGTACCATATTTATTACATTTACAGAACACTCAGTAATATTAGAAATAAACGCAATCGGGGGGTCTCGTAAGATATCAGGAGGGAACGCAGCGATACCTATGGGAACTCTTCGTTCCTGCATTACTTATGTGACACGTTTTGTCCTTAAAAATGTTAGTCTGACCTGGAAAGAGTGTAACCTCAGCTTGTTGTCTGTCTTTCCATTATAACGGTATTCCCAACGCATTCAGGAAAACTCTTATTTTACGTTTTCAATTTCTTCAATGCGGTCAGCCTAATTTTTTTGTGGTTATTTTTATAACCTGACTGAAAGAACACCTTAAGTTTCTGTCCGTGACCTTGATGAGCCGCCATTGCGCTAACCCTGCCAGCAGTGTTTATCAACATGCTTTTCTTTTCTTGCCTGATGACGTATTTAGGGATTATTTAGAAGTTATCGTGATAAGCTGAACTCCCTTTTCTGCCATAAATATTTTCGTCTGCCACGTATGGACAGGAAATTAGTCTCATAAACTGACTGTCTTTTCATAACGTAGTCTTACTGCGGCATTGTTATTAATGACCCGAGACTCAATGTGTCCATACACTATAGAGAAAAGTCTTGTTAGTGTGGAGAAATTGTGTCTAGATTACGAAACACCGTGTTTACACTGTAAAGTGTTTTTCTTTATATAGAACAATGAAAGACAAGAGTAAATATTGAGATAGGTAGAGTAATAAGGTAGTCTCCATCTAGAGAAGAGTATTTTTTCTCTGTATTCGCAATTAAAAGAACTTGCTGGTTAAAAAAAATAATAGAAAAGAAGCGGTTATGGGTTATAGAATTGATATCCAAAAGAGGAGAAGAGGGAGTACATGCAAAGTTATTAACAGCAATCGATGCACATGACGCCTCTTATGAATTACACTGCCTTAAAAAAATCCCACTTCGGATTGTGTGTCTCTTCAGTTCCAGCTTCGCTTTTATTTTATTTCACTTCTGAATTTAATTAGCATCTCAAATTACGTATTTTGCGGCTAACCTCTTGCGCTGTGAATCTTAATGATTCTGCCATTAATTTTATTGATTCAGATTTCAGTTGATGATTTCTGTACACTCTATTAGTTCAATTAGTTTATAAGTTTTTTCTTCACACAATATTTTTTCAGGTACTGCATCCATTAAAAAATAATAATTGTTAAAGTGTTACACAAGAGATTGGATAGATCTTCATAGGGCGTATTGATACTGTACACAATGTCTAGTTGTCTGTAGACTTGTAGACCAGGGGTTTGGAACTACGGCCCGCGGACACCACTAATTCGGCCCGCTTTTTCAGAACATGCTCGAAATCTGCTACTCAATAAAATATTGCCTTGTGTACTTCGAATAAAACTTGTGGCACTCCGTTCGCTACCAGCCGTAGAATGTCTCCGACGTTCCAATTCCTAGAACGGCTTACCTGCGGTAGGTAGGAGGAAGTAACATTGGGAAAACAATAGCCCTTTCCATGCTTAGCTAATTTATTAAAATATAAATATACACAATTATAAATTTTGCCCCCCCCCCCCCCCGACTAGCCAGTTATGAAAACTCGGGGATTGTTGTGGCAAGCTAGGCCCGAGAAACGATTTATGAAAAGTGCTTTACGCAACCATGAAATATGCGAATTTGGTTACCAGACTGGGGTCGCTCGCAGCTGGTCATCAATTGAAGTATCTGGTGGAGTCTCGCTGTTAAATTCATCAAAAACCAAGAGCAACCGCTCACTGCAACCTCTCCAGTCAGAGTCTGACCAGGCATCCACTTCTCCTGACCTGTGAGACCAACTGTTTCCCTATTGGTCCATTTAATTCGTTATGGACCAATCACAGGTCCTATACGATCCGACGTAGAGCATTCCAACAGCAGACCCTCTGCACCTGCTATTTGCTGACGGGAAAACCCCCCGATGGAGGTACAGTTACCATCCCCAGCCTGACTGGCAGCAAACGGTACTTTTTGCTGATGTTGGCTTAACATGGTTTCTCACGCGTTTAAACAAACTGACTAAAATATCAGTATAATCAATGAAGAGACGCCTATCCTAAATAACGCGCTATAAACTATTCATAATTGACGTTTTTCTGCAGCTCTACAGTACTACGTCAGCTTTGGCTCGTCCTGCACTTTACTTCTCTAATCTCGGCAAGATGCCTCTTTTATGCATTTAGTATATTCGTAAGTAGTCGTAACAATAAGTAGCGCACAGCACGCGTACTGACTATCTCCGCCGCAATGAAATGTCCTTGACACTTGCTCGTAAGTACCAAAATTGCGAACGGAGCGGAGTCCACCCCCGCGCCTTGCGCCGTAGATATCTCAATCGCCGGCTAGCCGCAATGCGAAACTTTTGAGCGTAATTCAAAACGACAGCATGTTGCTTAGATGAAATAACTAGGTATTGGGCCTTCAGTGGAGGAGTTAGATGAAGTCCTCTGTTCTAGACATATAGAGAGCTCCAACTAGTACAGATCTACGTAAAGTCAGCAGTGTATACTGTAGTCACCTTTAGATCCTAGAACGGTAGGTATCCATACGACGTTAGATCGAAATATTTTAAATTTGCAGCGCCCAAAATTATATCCCAATCTCTTTCAAAGCAGCACACCTGTCAGCTGTCTCGCCATTGTTGGGAAACCCTTGACTTTGAAACAGCTGGTCCGTCCCGTTCCTCATTATGTATTCCATTGATTCAAATTGAGTAGCTTTAAGCTGCATTTTATGTTTGGAGCACAGTTAAATTCACGCCGAGCCATGTCGGTCGATCAGGTTGCATGTCAGAACACTAGAATGCTGTGTTTAGCCAAGTCTGAATCAGAGGCAAAGAATAGGCAACAACCCCCCTCCCCCCCTCCCGAGATCGTACTCAAAAAATGTTGACCTTGTGAATACCTTCTACCAGGTTACTTCAATTTTTTTTAAACAAATTTATGAATCTCGTGAAACAATACATAACGATGGTGGATACTTGCTACAGAAAAGCAGCATTTCCAATTGAAATACTAGTCTTATATCTTGGGTAGGTTTGAATAAACTTTCAAATCATTAAGAATGTCTATTGAAAAATTTGTTTTCAGTTCAGAGAAAAGTAGATGTACAATCTATTGCATATACCCAATTATTGAATTTGTATTTATTGAAAATTAATATTTTATCTGACAAATAATAACAAAATAATAAATATTTGTGTGCTATTTAAATGACCAATAAGTCAGAACAAGTTTAATATGAAATGTCCACTTAAATGACGTGGGATGAAATAACTGCGATGCTACATGGCCCGACCTATATGGAGGGAAATTAAAAAATCAAAACAAACAGAAAAAACTACGTTTCATACCTAATATGGGGCTTCATCAGGTAAACATAATAGTTGACAAATGATGAGACCGTAATAATTAATTTTTTTATAAAAAAATTGATTAAAGTACAACATTATGGGGAAAATTTTTATCATCAAGTTCTTATATTTTGTTAACTATTGTTATTTTCACCCGATGATTTCGCAAATTAGGAACTAAACGTAGTGTAATTTCCCGGTTAGTATTAATTTAAATGCCGATGTAGGCATTGAAGTGGACAATTGATTTTAAACTTGTTCTGATTTATTCGCCATTATATATATATATATATATATATATATTGTAATGATTTGCCTTTTATTACTTAATATAAAAAAATAAACTTTATTACAAGAAAATACAAAAAATACAAAAGCACATTAAAAAAATATTGTTGGGCGCCAGCAGATATACATTGGTATGCAAAAAATTAAAATTAGCTCCGGCTTGATTAAAAAGTTCTCCTTCTCAACAGGGTAATGTGGGCGGTTCGGTGGCTATTCAAAAACAGAGTCTATTTCTGCACCGTGTAAAAAATTCTACTTTTGAAGGCACTTTACATAAATTGTGATGCTTACTTTACTTGTGGCGTCGACTTGCAGTGGTCTCGTAGTAAGCAGCACACAATCTCCTTCTTCGGCCTCCCCGCGATGGACGTCCCTCAAAACCTTTGTTTCTTCCCGCTCGCCAAATTCTCCACCCTCTCGACTCTCTCGGTCTGCCTGCGTCTCCTCTCGCGTCTCTCCTTGCGTCTCCGTCTCCCACTTTCACCCTGGTCCGGAGTATTTATAAGTCCTCCGCCCCCCCCCCCCAAACGATGCAAAAAAAAGGGACCTGTACCCGTGATTTCTTTTGACCTCTCGGGCAAGCACACGTGCACGCTTAATGTATTCCTCCTTAGGCCCGCGGCCACTTAAGGTTGTTATTCACTACAATATATATTGTAGTAATTAAAAGGAAATATAATTAATTAAAAAACGAAAATTTTGGACTTGCAAAACATACGAGTTGTGTACAAGAATATGGGCCTATAATCCCTGATTGCTGTGGTATTGTCGAAAAACATTTTGCTAGACGCGCAGAGCGGCAGTGTGTGGACAGGAGGCAGAGGAATAACGGTTCGGACAAAATTTCAGAAAGTGTGTTTGGGGAGGCAAGGCTGTATATAGTCTTAACAGCTCTAATATTTAGAACGATCTATAGTTTCCAGTTTTGAGCAAACAACAGCGACGATACTACGCCGACTGTTATTTTCCCTGATGCAGAATATTTTCGGAGTCTATACTACGTTCACGAGTTATACATTTCTTCAATTATTGGGAGCCAGGTTATTGTATCCAGTAAATAACCAAACTTTGATAATGGTTACAAGTTATGGATAGAGAGAACAGCGAAACAAGTGTTTTAAGTAAACTCAGCAAGCAGAAAGTGTTGCCAAGTAAATTATGTGTATTATGGCCTGTTAATAATAATCGTGTGTGTGCGTACGAGCCAATTTCTTAGTACAACAAAACTTTAAAGGTAAAGGTAAACTGAACAACTTATTATCTGTAAAACCCACAGTAAATGATATTTTATCGTTCAGATTTCATATTTTATATTTTAATATTTTACTGATTGTTAAATTAATGCTTTATTCACTTTGTAAATTTAATTCTGTGACTTAAATATTCTTTATTGAAAGCCCGATGGACGGCTCTGAAATATAGCCGTAGTATATTGTCAAGTTTTAATATTTAACATAATTTCAATAATTGTATTTAATAAATTTTATCTCTTAATTAAAAAATCCGATCACTTATTTTTTAATTTGCTTATCATTTATCTTTAAATACTACAAATTGTTGCTACAACATGTGGCACATTTAAATGATTTTATTTGAAATACTATTATATGTATATGTATATATATATATATATATATATATATATATATATATAATTGACAAATTCTACGGCAACTCACTTCACTTACCCACCGAAGAGGCCAACTGACCTACTTGTTGTATGAAGCGACGATAAAGAATTCCTGCGTGCGTCTCAACTCATCACTCTGGAAGAATATTTCCTTCCACCTAGATTTATTTTCAACGGTGCTCGTCGAACCTCCCACGCATCCACAATATTTCTCATATCGATCCCCAATGCATCTCGGTTCAACCCAACGAGAAAGTCTCCGTTTCCTATTCTTCCTTATTTTCTATTTCGACTTAGGTTTATTTAACAAATAAATAATAGCGTAGCGAATAAACAGACAAAATTAGGTGGTACAATAAACTAATTTTGTCTGTTTACCGCTACTTAATTATCTATTTGTAAATTTTCATTTAATCCAGAATGTTTGATATTTTCAATAATTTAGGCCTTTTTAAATTAACCAGACTCGTCATTCCCTAGTTTCTCCCTCGAATGTTCCGTATGCAGACACGGTATTAACTCATTCATTTAACGATGCTATTCATAATTCCATATGGTTTTATTGATCTGTTAATTGTAGTGATATAATTGCACAGTTTCTCGCCACTAATGGCCCTAGTATAGTTGAGTAAATTCTAGTTCGTCAAGTGGGCATTTCTGGACTCGTATTAGTTGAACGATTTTTTTCGTAAGCGGTGAGAGGCGATGATTCCCCGGGTCACGTGTCGAGACCGGGATCACGCCACGTCGCGCAGGTTCGCCCGCCGGCCGCCAGAGGCGCAGCGCCGTGGCCGTGACACGGTGCATGTGTCCGCGCCGCCTTGGCTGTATCTAGTGTTATCTCTTCCGCGGCCAGCATTGTTGTACTCGTCCGTGGACAATGTGACGCTTCTGGACACTCTGCTCGGCGACATCGAAGCGACAACATTCCTATGACAGCTGGCGACTCGTCTCAATGGCCGGAATCGTAGAAACGTTCGTGTTATTTGCCGTCGTGTACTGGCTGCTCTCACGGCGGTATGTTCCACTTTCCGCTCTTCAAAAATGTTTCAAACTAATTTCTGTGTGTATACTTTGTCGCAATTTGCGTGCCGTCGACTTGGACGTAAACTTGGGTGCGCGTACAGCTTGAAGTCATATTTCGTATGAGGTTTTAATCTCTAAACTGGTCGCCTTACGGTCCCCGACTGCCGTGACGGAAATAGGGTGAACATTCCACTCAGGACAACTCGCTACGTTACGTTTCAAAATAGGTGAGAGTTCCTTCCTGCGGTTCCTCTACGGGAGTCTGCTTTCACTCGAGATTCGTTTCACTTTTACAAGAACAAATCACCAGGTTCGCCGAGAAAGTGATTCAGAAACACGACAGTGTAGACTAAATATGAAATATTTCAGGTAATATATGCAATTTCTGATTTCCTTTTATTATTATTCAACTATACAACATTTTACTAGAAGAAGAAAAAGATGGGGCGGAATATTCTTGAGACGCTAAGAATTTAAGCAACGAAAACTAACCCTTTAATGTTTTGTGTTTCGTCATCCTCTTGCACTTGCACGTCAAAGAGTCTGTTCAAATACCTCACAGCAGCCGCCGAAATACGTAAAGAGTGATATATCAGTTGCAAACATTTCTGAATATTTTTCAACTATCCTTTCATTTTGTTTCTTATATGAATATTTTGATCGTGAAGTAAACTGTTTCCAAAATTTACCCGAAATTTATAAGAAACTATCTCCAAACTCAGTCTCCTCATCGGTCCGGTTGTGAAAGTCAGAAGTTCAAGTTTCTAGTCTACGTCAGTCGTGGTTATGTGAATTTTCTTCGATTCACTTTACGACCGCGCACCTAGATAATTAACGCAGACATTTGTCAAGAGATAATAAGACCAACGACGTACGCTTGTTTAGATGACGCCTAACGAATAAGCTGTTTCGGTATTCCTTTTTCTTCTTCTTCACATGATCCCGTTAAGGCCTCGTCCGAAATTTCTATCCTCCAGGGGGACTTTTTACGTCTGAAGTTTTATTGTCCACGGAACGAATGTAAATTACTCCAGGTTTATACGTTAAATGAAACATATGTCTGTTAATAAGTTGATATTGACAAATCGACCTTACTAGACTACGGCTAGATTTAATTAATATGAAACGTCTAAATAACGAGACGTTTCTTTTACCTATTGATCTCATCAGGTATAATATATTTCTTAAGACAAACTATTGTCAACTCGCAAAGGTATATTATGAGTGATGCAAAGAATTTACATCGATAAAATAGATACACCGATGTTATTTAAGGAGCTAGTGACACTTTAAATATTAATGGTGGTATAATTTTGTTTTACGTTGATCATTTCTGAAATTAACCTGGATCCCACATCTAATATATTTCGTTGTACTAAACCAATCAAAAGTATGGTCATTAAACATAATATGTTTTGTCAGTACACGATGATTAAGTTGGATCTTTGATCTTTAATTCTAGTTTTTCGAGCCCCTTTTATATGTCCGATATAAAGTGCTTCAAACAAACAAAGTGATTTCACCTGGATGTGGAGGGTCTTTAAAATTCTTTATTAATGAATGCTAAAGCTTTATAGGATTACTTTGTAAAGTAGGTGTATTGGAATGAGGTCTGCTTCCTAACTGTTTCCGAGCGAGCGTGACCGACGAGCGTTGACGTGCTGGACTGAGACTTGTCCTATCACTCGTTTCGTGCAATAATGTTTTTGAAAATTGATCACAATCCTCTTATCATCTGAAGAAATAACATTGTGGTGATATTAGCCGGTGCTACTTATGTGCGTCGGAATTGTTCATCAGCTGTTATTAGAAGCGTAACACACGTTTCCTGAAATGTATTTATATCTAACAAACGGTTCCGCGATAGGAAAGCATTATGGGTGATGTCCTAAATGATAAAATGGGAATGGGTTTACGATAAAGTAGCAGGCTCAGATCAAATGAAAGTAATTATTTTAAGACAAAATGTTATGGAATAAGAAATATATTAATAATATATTTATATTATATCCCTTGACTATCCCAGTAATGATATGTTGGACGACAGAAGAGAAACAATCATATTTACAATTTGAGTCCGTCGAAAGAAAGAAATACAATTTGTAATAAATACTGCCTCTACTGTTACATACACTCAAATACGAATACAGACATGCATTATCCATCAGGCTTCCATGTATTCATTCTCTTATAAAAAGTGATCTAAGTAAAGTAATTATTAATTACAACGTCTGTGTTAAAACTGTACTAATTAGATAAATTACAAAATGATAAAATAAATACTACACAGCGTTTCTGCAATCGTTGTTGCTTTCCTCGGGTGATTCAAAAACGAAAGAGCCGCAAGAATAACACAACCCCAAGAACCAGGAGACCAACTCGAAAGCAAAGCTAGAAGTTTATAATAAAAAGGTTATAGCTTTGATTTTGAGTTTGTACCTGGTGTGTTGCGGCTCTGGCATTTTTTTCAATCACCTGACAAAATCATCAAGGATTGAAGAAACGTAGTGTGGAACTTATTTATCGCTTTATTTCGTCTCCGAAACCAAAGAATAGCAATCAGTTATCAGGTTTCTGAACGAAATTGTTCTTCCTTAGTTTGTAGGATTAAAATCACCATTGGACCTAACACAATTACGTTGTAGATATTTAGAAACATTCCATAAACAATGTGTAACCCTTCTCAATATCGTTGGTGTTATAAATATACGAAAATGAAAATGTAAAATGATTCTCTGTTTTCTCTTAGTTGCTATATCGATATAAATTTCTCCAAAATATCCTGTCGGTATTTATTATTTTTTATTATATTTCTTTCATAGACGTACTTATACGAATTATTAATAGGAAACTAAAAATTTATTATCATTCTTTGCTTCAGGCTTAGGTTTTACAAATATAAGCTGTACAAGATCGTTTTCATAATTTTTTTTTGCTGAAAATACATATAGGCGGTTATGAAACAATCCTCTTTTTAGAAATTACAATTAATGTGTATTTATAATATGAAAGCTAGACAAAAGAAGTGACAATATAAATACCACTAAAAGTTTCTGGAAGCTTTGTTCCTTTCTTCTGGTGCAGGAAAAAAAGGCTTCCAGAAACGTTGTGTACTTTTTATATTATCACTTCTTTTGCCTGTATCTGGCTATCTTTCTTATGATGAATTTTCAATCGGACATAATTTTTTCATTTTAATTTGTATTTATTAATTGACTTCTATAATTGCTAACTGGCAAGAAATTATGCACGAAGCTTATCTCATTTTGGCACAAAAGCCAGAACGTACCTTAGTAATTTTACACGAAATTTATTTATAAAATGTTAATTATTGGCACGTATTAATAAAATAACTTCGGGTTGTATACAAATTATTTATAACTACAAGTCCTAAAGTACTCCAATGCACACCTGATAAAGTTCTAAATAAAGGACGAAATGTTTTGAAATTATCTTGTCTTTCTGCTTTTTAACTAAGGTTTCCACAAGCCGAGGCAACTCGGCCTGTTTTGTGAGTGGTATGTTCCGGGGACACAGACCTTGGGCATACGATAAGAATTGTCCGCTATTTCCATTGGAACAGTCGGCCAGCTGCCTCCTAAACTGGTCGAGGCAGGGAGAAGGGAGTGATGCGTTCTCACAGCAAACCACTTTCCCGCCATTGGAAGGGCGTGAGACTAGTATCTACTGCCCGACCTACCTGATGAAGGTTTTCTAGGGTCTGTCCTGCATCACTTTTAGGCAAATGCCGGTTAGGACCTTTAAACCATAGCCCGGGTGCCCTAGTTAACCCTTGACTACCTTCCTCTACCCTTCCGCATCCCCCCTTTCAAATCCCCTACTATGCTATTAAAGGAGAGTTTCCACCACGTGCATTACCCTCATTTAGCCTGGTAACCAAAAAAGACCCGCTAATTATAAGTCAATTCAATACATAACTACAGATTATTCGGTTAAGGAATACAGGGAATCATTAACATTTATAAAAATTATTCGTCTTTCTTTGTGGATAAATTAGTTTTAAATGAAGTATACTTAGACTTAACATTATCTGCATCAGCGAAAATTAAACAATGATTCAAACTTTGGCGTGTTAATGTTTTCTCATTTATTTAATTCCCGTTTACTGCTCAGTGGCAGTCCTAAATTATAATTTTATTATATAATGATGGGATGTTAATTAATTTATTTCTTTTGTGTGTCGGAGTTATCTGTTTTCATATTAAAAGTTTTTATGCTTATGAAGCTTTTGTTTTGGTTCGTACACAATACGTATATTCTATCAAAAAAACCTACCAAACTGTGCTGGTTACTTTTGTTCATTGTGGAACAATGAATGCTTCATTATCAACTTGCAGGTAGATAATTATGAACTAGTTCCCAATAACAATGTCTCACACCAAAAATATTTCATAATCACTCATCTGACCTGCAAAGACAAGTAATTCTCGTTAGTATTAAATATGGTAGCTTGCAATCTGTTGTTCGAAGCTCAGCAAACTGAAACTTTGTGTAAATGATCGCTACTGCTTGAAGATAACATTATATTCCTTTCAAGTTCAGTGCTCTCACTCCATTAACAGACGAAAATCACACAAGCGATAAGAACTGAGATATGCCACTCATCTTTGGTCAAGCATTCGTGTATCTCGAACACTTGATGGCATAATTAAGGAATTGAGTCTTCGATAGATTTCGTTTAATATAAGCATTGACTAAAGTGGTGTATGGCTCTAGGACACAGCATATATATTGTAGTAATCAGGCATTTATTAAAATAATACATTATGAAAACAACTAGAATTTTTGAAGCTATCAAATGAATTTATCAATAGATTTATTACAATGCAAAACATAAAATATGACCTTTAAATTCTGAACGAAATTCGAAATCTGACGACAATATCTTTACTTATGAGTTTACAAATAGTAATTCTGTGGAAATTTACCTTACTGTCTCTGGTACTCAAGGAAATTGTCTCGTTCGTACACACACACGCACTTATTGAACTTTATAGACAGGCCATTTTTATCCACTGACTCTAATTAAAACTTTTAGTTTTGCAAAAGTTGGTTCACTGTTCGTTTTCAAAATCCTATCAGCTCGTTCCGAAGATTATTAACTGCTGGAGGCGGTTACTTGTGCTCCCAAAATCGAAGAAAGTGTTTTAAATCGAGAATATATTGATTTAGATTCAACACTCTGACTATTTAGCGTTGAATATTGCATGGTTATCTCACAGACTGCCAATTGTAAAATGTTCTAACTGCTTTAACTGTTGTTACATGTATCCAGGCACTGTCTGGATTTTATACTTTTCGTCTTTCCACTGCTATATTTCCACGAAGACTTTACTGGAGCTCGGCTCCCCACAGACTGCTATGCGTGTCTAGCGAACCAACAACTACAATACCAGCAAGCATTGCATTCTTGCCACATTCTGGTGTGTTTTATGCCGCTGTCAATAAGATTCCAAATTTTTGTTCATTAATTAATTATTTTCTCTTAATTACCACAATATATAAATTTATCTGATTCTACATTTTTTGTTTGTCACTGTTTCTTTCCTTTCATCGTCCCCAAATAATATCATGGAATAACCCAAAATATATCTGAATTATAGGACCACTAATCTCTTTTATATTTGGTCCACATTGCAATAATTTGGTCGGACAGCGAAGCAATATTTTAATTCTGGAGTGAAAATTCAACAAGTTTAAGATATTTGCACTGTTGTAGACTGTTCGAATGAACAATTTTAGAATTATACTACTCGCTTCGCCTAGTCGCTGACGTGAAACTATTAATAACACCGACGTTTCTCTCGATATAGTTTCATGAATTCAACACTTACAAACCTAAACAAATGCTTCAGTTCCCTTCAGAATTGGGTTCATATTCACTTTTCACGGCCTGTACAATCAGCATGAATTTTCTTTAATCTATAGTTGGACTTTCATGTGTCGCAGATGTTAATGTTAGTGCGTACTGAAAAATCGTTTTCTCAACTCAAGATAAGTGGTAACTAATTTCCTCAAATACAAACAAGAAATTAAAAATTTTTCAGTCTTATCGCCTTACAGAATGTCTATAGAGATAGTTATGCTATCCGTTTTACTGTTTTCTCCAGTACGCGCATCGCTTGCTACATCAAAACTCAATTTTCACGTTAGCTCAATAACAGTTAACTGCTGTTTCTCAAAGTAACCAAATAGGTGTTAAAATGGTAACCATGAGTTATGGCTTAAATTTTGATTGAAAATTAATTTGTATTATTTTATATGAAAACTTAACTCAGACTTTGTTGTGTCTACCAAATTCCTCCCTCTCTCAAACAAAGTCTTTACACTTTCTGACTGTATATTTTAGTTATTCTGGGTCAGAATTATTTCGAACTTCTTCTTATTTTCGTCTAATGTTTTCAACGATCGCCATTCCAATTTTAAGGCACATTATTGGTTCATTTCTCTGCTACTTGAATAAATTTAATAATTTCTGGGTTCCTGAATTCCTTATTTTTTTATTACCAGTTTGTCGTAACAATTATTTAGGTGTTTCTGAGTCTATTGTCTCTTCTTTCGGTGATATTTTTCTAGTACTGCTTCTGCTTACACTCACGAACGTACCTAACTAAATAATCGTTTTCTCCACACGCACTTTCACAGTACCAATTCCACGCTTCAATGTCCAAGATGAACAATATAGGCGATAATCTGTAATCTTTATCTCTTCGTTTTTAAGTAAATGTTTGTTTAGACCCTCGGCATTTATCGTATCCTATTTTTACTACAAGTCATTCTTTGTGCTCGATATTATAACTGCATTACAAACTTTATAACGTGTCTGCAGTTCTAATTCATTCAGTGTAAAGAATGGTAATGTACTAACTTACATTTTACAAGGTTACTGTAATTCAATAATAGAGGGAAAGCTTTAACAAGCTTTCATAGATGCCATGAAATTAAATTGAATTAAACTATCAATTACTGTAATTATAACGCAGCCAAAAACAACACAAGAATTTATATCCTTCTTTATTATCAAATGTATTCTTTGTATTGAAATTGAAGAAATTTTTATCTTGAATGCTTTAAATAACAAAACATTTGATGATTGCTTTTCTGACTACTTTTTGATGTGCTTGGTGACATTGTAAGGCGCTTGATATGCAGTTCAAACACAATAGGGCCAGGGCAAGTTTCATGGCCGTATCTGAGCTATTGTTTGAAGTGAAGCGACATGTGTCATCCTCCGTGGGAAACCGGCTTAAAACCTACTGAATTCTGTAGTTTACAGTCTGTCCGTCGTCCCGCATCCGTCATCCTACAGAATGACTAGTTATGTTATATATATTGTAATGATTTGCCTTTTATTACGTAATATAAAAAAATAAACTTTATTACAAGAAAATACAAAAGTACATTAAAAAAATATTGTTGGGCGCCAGAGATATACATTGGTCTGCATAAAATTAAAATTAGCTCCGGCTTGATTAAAAAGTTCTCCTTCTCAACAGGGTAATGTGGGCGGTTCGGTGGCTATTCAAGAACAGAGTCTATTTCCGCACTGTGTAAAAGAATTCTACTTTTGAAGGCACTTTACATATATTGTGATGTTTACTTTACTTGTGGCGTCAGCCGTGGATCACTGGTCTTGTAGTAAGCAGCACACGATCTCCGTCTCCCTGTCTGCCTGCGTCTCTCTCTCTCTCCGTCTCCCTGCTTTCACCCGGGTTTGGAGTATTTATAAGTCCTCCGCCCCCCCCCCCACAAACGATGCAAAAAAAAGGGACCTGTACCCGTGATTTCTTTTGGCCTCTCGGGCAAGCACACGTGCACGCTTAATGTATTCCTCCTCCGGCCCGCTGCCACTTAAGGTTGTTATTCACTACAATATATATATATATATATATATATATATATATATATATATTTATACATACACCTTAAAGCTAAGCACTACTCGTTACATCAAGTCCTTAATTATTTAATAAAAGCTTTCCTAATGATGCATGGATATAAATGAATTTCTGAATAAGAAAGAAAGCCAATTCAGACAAAATGGGTAATATAAATACCACACAGTGTTTAAATTTTATTATTAAACACATAAACAGCAGACTGAACAAAATCCAACATCCTACTGTCAATCGTCCCAAACACCTCAATCCAAATTTTTTCTCGTTCTGCCTTAGTACAAATTTCTATATCACAAATTTGTCCAAATATTCAAAGAATATCAAATATCCATGATTTACAGATACACTAATACCCTTTCATACTTGATTAAAAACTACAAGGACCCACTTGACACCTACAGAAAACACTGTGTTGTTTACAAAATCTCTTGTTCTAATTGTAATTCCTGCTACATAGGGCAAACAAAACGTTCCTTTGATACACGTATAAAGAACATATATCTAATATCAAACTTCCTATTGATAAACAATCTGTAATATCCAAACATGTCAATTCTAAACACACATTTGATTGGCAAAATGCTAAGATTTTAGGCATTGACACCAGGTACAATTCCAGACTCATTTCAGAGATGCTTCACATTAAATCAAACATCACAGATACTAATGTACAAACAGACACTATTAAACTCAATAATTGCTATGATCCCGTATAATGTGGTATTTATATTACCCTTTTTGTATGATTTGGCTATCTTTCTTATTCATTTTTTTCAATCAGATGTAAATTTTTTTCATTTTAAATGAATTTCTGTTGACCATCCTAGAATCGAAACAGTTTATTTGTGATTGGTAGGATAATGTCTAGCCTAGAATCTAAAATTTAATTTTTCTTATATTTTTAATGACAATCAAAAATCCTAATCAACCTTAAAACACCACAGAACACAATAAAGCAATCGATTATGTTCAGGGTAACTTTCTTCTCGGATTCTCCGGGAAGTTTTAGACAACGTTCCTCTTAGACTGACTGAACCGATGACCGTATGACGTTATATAGAAATTATATCGCGTTGGAGTCCCTAGACAGCAAGACTGATATAAGATGGGAAGCGTCTTATTTACCTCCACAGTAGAATTGATTTATTTCTGCTTTCGAACGCGCGGTGTTTGTTGGCGCTAGGAACCATGGAGCGAGCATCAGCGAAACAGTTGCATTCGTTAAATGTTCAAGTCAGCTGTTGTTAAAGTGTTTAAAGCATGGGCTGTCGGCCGGAAAACTGGGTCTGAACGTGCGACTTGTGGTCCATGATCGGACAGAACGGAGAGACATAATACTGATCCTAGATAATATCGGAACGACAACACTGCATCAAATTGCTCTATATCTTAATCAGCGATTCTCAAACACGATCTCTGAACGCACTTTTCGCCGTACACTGCATCGTATGTGCTACGGAAGCCCAATACCTGTTCGTCCACGTTCGCCGCCAGCCGTTAACAAGAGGAAACGTCTCCAATTCCTACAGGAAGACAAGGATTGATTATTTTGGTGTATTCCAGTGGCAGTATGTAGATTGCAGAGTGAGAATTTGGCGCAAATAGCCCGAATACAGTACAACCCTTAAAGATCGGGACATTTTCCTAAGATGATTTTGGACCTTAAATTAGGAATAACATCTGAGTAGAACAAATTACATAAGTATTGTTTAGCCTGCTGTGGTGTAATGGTCGTCATTGCCTCACATTACAGATGTCCCAGGTTCGTATTGATGGCATGGATGTAGTGTTTCCATTATCATTAGAGAACCTCTCACTGGAGAGTTTCCTGCCAACGTCGAATATAAGAGCATCACTGATCTTAAGCCTGCTCATTGACCCATAGAATACTAAATTATGATTGTCAATTAATAATATATATTTTTTAATACTATCCTAGAAAACATCTAAACTTTAATTCATCGTATCACCTCATAAGCCTATTGTCACAGTTATTAAAAGATATTTGAAAGATTACTGCTCAAGAGAGTGGGGACTGAAATCAACCTGGATGAGGTACTACGGAGACATCAATTTAATTTTCGCGAACGTCACTCCGGAATACATCAGTGTCAGAATTGTGAATGTAATAATAAGGAGCTTGAAAGAAATTGTTATTTCAGTTTTCTTAGATACTGCACATGCATTTGACCGTGTTTGGCTCGTCGGTTTATTATACAAATTGAATCTCAGCCTCCCCACAGATTATTACCTCATTTTAAAGTCCTATCATAGTGATAATTTCTTCCAAACTAAATACAATAATGATATTTTGCACAATTTATCCAATTGCCTGTGGAGTACTACAGGGCTGTGTCCTGGAACCAATCATATATCCTATATTTACGGCGGACATTCCTACTGATGATGACACAATTATTGCGACCTACGCGGACGATACTGCAATTTTATCTACTGATAAAGATCCTCGGTTTAGCTGCTACTATTTTACAAAACCACTTAGACAGTCTTGAAGACTGGCTCAGATCTTGATGTATAAAAGTAAATCCCAATAAATCAGTACTAGTAAACTTCACAACCAGGAGAACTGACTATCCAAATGTGTCCATTAATACGCCCTTACCTATCAACAATTCAGTTAAATCCAAGGACTTCTACTGGATTTTAAGCTTAATTGGAAACCACATCTAATATGCAAAGGGAATCACATAAAAAATAAACTTCGCCAGATTAATTTGTTACTTTTGTGAAATTCTAAACTAAACTAATAAAGCATGGTGTTCCTTTATAAATGTATTCTGAAACCAATATGGGGAAACGCGATTCAACTATGGAACTTCGAATTCCAAAATTATACAACGCCTTCAATCTAAGATGCTCCCTACGTCTGTAAACGCCACCATGGTTTGTGAGCAATGAAACAATCCATGACGACCTAGATATAACTACAGTCCAAGAAGAAATCCTCAGATTCAGCATTAATTATCGTTAAGTACATTGAAATTGAAGAGGAACCATTCAACAGACCTACAAACTTAATGACATTGTGCAATATATTTTATTAATATATAAAATACTTTTACTTCTCCCTTCAAGTTGAAACATCAAATTTACTGAATGTTCCAATACAACAGATTGGAAATTTCAAAATAAAATAATATTAAATCTTTAATGGTGTATCTCAATAGAGATTGCTCCTTCCAACAAGACATTGGGCCAAGCTACGGTGTTCATATTGTGTAACAGTGGTTCCAGGAGCATGAGGGAGACCTTGGGCCCTAATCACCAGATCTCAATACAATTGTCCATTGGGACATATTTGAAAAACAGCCCGGTAGTTGGATCCACAACCGTCAAATTCATAACTGACACAGCTATTCATCAGGCATGGTGTCAGATTCATCACCATCTGGTGTAGTCAAGTTATTAAGGCAAAAAGTGGCCCAACAAAGTAATGATCTGTCCAGTATCTTATACATGAAGATGAAAGAAAGCTCTCGTCTTGTATTTGGGTATTTCACTAAAAAAATAGCCCGACAATAATGATTATTAAAATGAAAAATTTACGTCTGATTGAAAATAATGAATAATAAACAGCCAATTCAGACGAAAAAGTGATAATATAAATGCCACAAACGTTTCTGTGATCCTTGTCGCTATCGTCAGGTGCGAAGAAGAGCAAATGCCTTGAGTTTTGTCAACTGACAAGTGCAGTTGTGTCGCTCTAGGCTCTTCTTCGCACCTGACTAAAGGGACAAGGATCCCAGAAACGTTGTGTGACATTTATATTATCACTTTTTTGTCTGAATTGGCTATCTTTATTATTCATTATTCAATAATGATTATTATATACCAAGATTTTTGCTCCAAAAGTTTAGCTCTAAATAAAGTATTGAATAATAGCTTTTTAACAGACTGAACATTTTGTTTTGCCGTTTGTGAACTGCTCAACTCGGGGAGCAGATATTCTTTCATCGTGGTATGGAATGGAATGCGTGCGTCAGTAAATATTTTCATTCGTTGTGTTTTAGTAATAAAAAAGGGAGGATCTTGAGGCAGAAAGTTCAAGTAGTGATTAGTCATACATTACAAATGCCATGACTACGTCTTGACAATACTCTGAACATGTAACTTTATAACCCTTTAATAAATAAATATAGAATCGGAGGTGGTGTACTGTTAATTTAAAACTACACTTCGGTACACAATTAGGTTCTAGTATTGTTTATGTTAAAAGATAAAGGCTTAAATTCGTTGCTTATTTACTATAAAAGTTATTGAAATCCATAATTCGTGGTTATTTGACATTATGTTCCTAGAGTATAAAGAAAAGAACAAAGAAACAAAATAAAACGTCGACATTTGGAGGTTTTGCAATATAAAAGTTATATTTTATTTGACTTATGATAATTCGCCAGCTTAAGTGCATCTCAAAAATGTCGTATATTTCCCTTCTTTTATTCATTTAGCAAGAGAGACAACTAATTTAGTAAACGGTGTGTTACACTTTGGGAAGATAGATACTAATGTTTGGATCTCAACTTGACTCCGTTTCTTAAGTCCCGTGTCAATAAATTGTACAAAAAGCATAAGACATTGTACCTATGAATAATATATTTATTTAAAATTGACCACTGTGAAAATTTTGATTAATAAATAGGCGAAGCTCTGAAAGATTAAATAGGAAATTAATTTGGAAGTCTAGCTGGAGTAATATACCCAATTAAAAAATAGAATTGTTTGATCCGATGCAACCGTTAATCAGTATTAAAAATATTTAAGTTATTCTGACTATTATAACGGAATAAATAAACAAAAAACGGCCAACTTGACGGAAAACGATGTATTATTTATGGATTAAAAAAATCTGACATTTATAATAATAAAAAGTGAAAAATTTACGTCTGAGAAAAGAGTCATAATATAAATACCACACAACGTTACTTGATATCTTGTTACTTTCCTCAGCTGCAGAGAAAACGCAAGAGCCCTTTGAGTTTTGTCAACAGATTAGTGCAGTTGTCTCTTCGTTTTTTCTGCAACTGAAGAATAGAACTAGGCTTCCAGAAACGTTATGTGGTATTTATATTATCATTTCTTGTGACTGTATTTGACTATCTTTCGTATTATTTGTAATAATATAAATAAATAAACAAACGGCCTTATGATAGAAAATTATTTATAAACAAAAAATTAAATATACCGACGTTTTGCCGTTTTTTAGAACCGCTTCAATTTATGTATAAATTATGTAAAAAATTTATGGCCAGGTTTTGCTGCTTTGCTTGTTTTTTGTTGCAACAAGCAAATAATAATAAAATGTTTAACGTCTTTGCTCTTTATGTTTAGAAAATGGTTTGTGATTACGGCATCGATTAAGTACAATTTGACATTGTGTGTTAATTTATTCTTAAAACCGTATCCTAATGATGGTCGGTGAGGCATTCGTTGCCCATGAAAGGAGAGTGCGTGACAATCGTCGTTGAGTGGCTCAATAGAACGACGTCTGTGATTGGACCTGAGGAACAGGCCACCAGACCAAATCTATTCAAGACTCCTCTCTCTTCCCCTGCCGCAAATCAACCTCGGCCTTGCGAACCTTAATCCATAAGATTCTACAGCTCGTAATCTGTGACCAATTTATCTCTGCCAATTTATGCGTACGTTGGGGTAATCAAACTGTACAACTGGCCAAAAATTATTTCTCGGTGAGGACGAGCGGACGATGATACAGTTTACGAATGATGGATCTTAAATTTCGTCGCCCATTCCCTGATATTTAGAAAAACTAGGATCAGTCTCCTTTAAACAAATAGCCTGAGTAACACTAGAATATGTTAAAAGAGCGTAAAGTATTATCATTCAAAAATGATTTAGGATTGCGGAAGAGGTATCTCAAACTGTTTGTAATGGGTGCAGGATTTCATGAAAATAAATTACTGGAAACTGTTGACATTCTGCGTGGATTGTTTGTGATCAAACACGTAAAGAATGGGAAATAATGACATTAGTGAAAGTATCCTGGCAAAACGAGACGACGTGGTTGATGTAATGTGGCATCGGTGGCTATAGAACATCGTTATTCGGGATATTTTGTAGGGTGGAATGAGCACAACATATAAATAAAAAAATGTTATAAACAGTACTGATATAGGAATAATTTTGTCCGCATGTGACTAGTCCGAAATCAGCATGAAATTAATAACTAGTCGTTTGCGATGTTATTACACATGAAGTAACGCTTGTTGTAAGCTAATTGATACGTGGTGAGATATTTTCCGAACATAGCGGAATGTTGAGTGCAGTTTATCCCACCTACTTTCCGCCTACCAGCCCTGTTCCGTTTATCCTGTAACCGTTGTTGATGTTGGCAACTCTTTCTATTCCCGAAGTACATTGAAGTGAGCCTCCTTAGCGGCCGCGTCCTAGACACAGAATCAGAATGGATGGACTCATTGTATTGAAACCTTACCCAACCAATCTGACCTCGACTAACCAAATAGCAGGAGCGGATGAGACGTTTTCATGTACCGTGGTCGGGACTGCAAAAGATATCGAGGAACGTAATAAATATTATGCTGCACTCCGCTGCCAAAACGCTGGAAAATTCTCGCCACGTGTGTCGAAGAGTCGACGTGCAAGATTTGTAATGAGATTCGTAGTTGCGACAGTTCCGCGACCTCGTGGTTATGTGCCTGTGTTGAAGAACAGATCTTCGGCGTAACTGACGAAATAGCGGACAGGCAAAATTTAGAACAATGTTTTGCAGATCACTTGAAAACTTTCGAAGTTTTGAATTGTGACAGAAATTTCCGATTTCGATGTACAATGTTGTAGCGTAGCAAAATGGCAACCAAAAATAGTCGGTTTTTATTTACTGACACTGGTGGACGTTATCACATAGAATGCCGAAAATATAGAATTCAGTGTACCCTTTACAACTTAGAATTGTAATATGAGGGAAAATTTCAACAATAATATATATTATTTCTCTGAGAAGGAGACGAATTTTTATTCCTTTTTAAAACACTCCACAGAACTAATCCCCTTGTAAAGCTGATATATATGAATAGATAATTTTACAGAATTCATGCCTCGGCTGATCTTTTTCTGTACAGTTTGCCTAAAATATTAAACTTGGGTTCTTCTTCTATGGTTCCACTGCCCGATATCGGACCTCGACCTCCAGTAGTAGCTTCCTCCAAACTTCTCTGTCTAAAGGTATTCTCCTCCAGTTCCTCAAATCCATCACCATTTTTATGTCCTTCTCGACTTCGTCTATCCATCTGTTCCTTGGTTTTACTGTCTTTCTTTTACCTCCCATATAATTGTATAATCCCTTGAAAGGCATCCTTTCCTTTCCCGTGCGTTGCACGTGTCCTATCCATTCCATTCTCTTTAATCTAATAGCTGTTTCTATGCTTGGTTCTTTTTTTTTTTTTTATTTTTTTAGGGCAATAGGCTACATGAGGGTAATCCACTTAGGGCAACTCCCCTTTAATAGCATAGGAAGGGATTTGAAAGGGGGGATGCGGAATGGTAGAGGAAGGTAGCCAAGGGTTAACTAGGGCCCCCGGGCTATATTTTAAGGATCCTACCCGGCATTCGCCTAAAGGAATGCAGGGAAAACCTTAGAAAAACCTGCATCGGGTAGGTCGGGCATTGGGTACTTGTCCCACGCCCTTCCGATAGCGGGAGAGGAGTTTGCTGTGGGGACGCAGCTTACCCCTCGCCATGCCTTGGCCTGTTTAGGAGGCAGCTGGCCGACTATTCCAATAGGAATAGCGGACAACTCTTGCCGTATGCCCAAGGTCTGCGACCCCGGAACATACACCTCTCAAAACAGACCGAGGTGCCTCGGCATGTGGGAACCTTAGTTCAAAAAAACCAGAGAGATGTGAGAGCATCCCCAAAGGTAGCCCCCGCCATAGCTCTCTGGGAAGGTTCACCTGCGAGAAATCCTCTCGCAGGCTTCCTTGCGATCTAACCAATCATGCTTGGTTCTTTATATAGGTCATATATTTCCTTATTATATCTGTAAAAGCCTGCGAGAGGATTCTCTCGCAGGTAACCTGCGCGGGATTTTCTCTCGCAAGCAGAACCTTTTAGGAGAGATACGAATGGGCTGCCTTTGGGTATGCCTTTTCCTCTCCGTTTTTGAACTAAGGTTCCCACAAGCCGAGGCACCTCGGCCTGTTTTGAGAGGTGTATGTTCCGGGGTCGCAGACCTTGGGCATACGGTAAGAGTTGTTCGCTATTCCCATTGGAATAGTCGGCCAGCTGCCTCCTAAACTGGTCGAGGCACGGAGAAGGGAATGCTGCGTCCCCACAGCAAACTCCTCTCCCGCTATCGGAAGGGCGTGGGACAAGTACCCAATGCCCGACGTACCCGATGCGGGTTTTTCTAAGGTTTTCCCTGCATTTCTATAGGCGAATGCCGGGTAGGAACCTTAAAATATAGCCCGGGGGCCCTAGTTAACTCTTGGCTACCTTCCTCTACCCTTCCGCATCCCCCCTTTCAAATCCCTTGCTATGCTATTAAAGGGGAGTTGCCCAATGTGGATTACCCTCATGTAGCCTGTTGCCCTAAAAAAAAAACCTTAATATATCTGTGTCTCCATATGCCATTTTCATTTTTTGGTCCCCAAATTCTTCTTAGGATCTTTCTTTCAAATATGTTAATCGCTATCTCCTCTTTCTTGTTTAGTGTCCAGCAATCACTGCCAGAATATATTATTGGCCTTATATATCCTCATTCTTGTTATTCGTGTTGTTCTTAGTTTGAAAGCTGGTAGTAGTGAGAAATACGATTTATTTTCTAAGTTCATTTTTCTCCTGATTTCATGTCGTTCATCTCCATATTTGTGGAAATTGGATCCTAGATATATAAAGTCATCGTTTATTTCTATCACATCTCCATCTATGTCCATCCATCCTTTTTTCCCAAATTGCCTGCGGCACTGAATCATCTTTTTTTTTTAAGTTTATTTCTAGAGTGGCATGTTTCTTTATTTCTTTTTATCTTCTGCTGCTTTAGTGGTTATTGATATTATTACCACGTCATCAGCAAATGCCATTATTTGTGATGACGTGTATGCTATAGTCTTGGTTGTATCTATTTTTGTTTGTCTAATAGCATACTCTAGAGCCAAATTAAATAATATCGGAGCCAGTCCATCCCATTGCTTTAATCCTCGGTGAGTCTTGAAATTTTCTGTTAGTTGGTTCTGAATTTTGACTTATTTTTAAACTTGGGTTAGCAGTAAGAAATTACAGAGCTAACATAATCCAACTTCGAAACGTCGAGATATGTGCATTCTATTATATACAATAATTTCATTCAGCAACACGGATCAGAGTGACTTTCGTATCATCTGTCTAGCCGGGGAAGTGACTAACGAACTTGGCCATTCATTTAAAAATATTTTTTTCAAATATACCGAGGTTATGGAGATGGCGAGTCTTTAGCGGTTTGTGATCGTACTTCAGTCACGTGATACACCGTCTCACATTTTTAGTCCAGTTTTCAGGTACAAAAAATTGATGGATTGCATATCGATTAATTCACTAATATTTCTTTATGGAAATTTTAAAATGTGCCATGACCTTTATAATTTTTGACGAACTCGATATTAACAATCGACGCATAGCAGACGTAGTAAATAATACGCACTACAGATCGTGTTAAATAATATTATTGTGTTAGTTTTAATTTATGAAACGCCATATGGAAGCTCGTATTGTGTTTCCAAATAAATTCTGTATTTATGATTATATTGACGATCGTAACAGTTTGTTTGTTTACATATTTCAAGAATAAATATGCTTGCAACGATGACGGTAATAGTCGTTATCGTTTAAATTGGACTGCTCGGAATGTTCAGCTTTTATCGCATTCGTAAACCAAAATACATTCACGAATTGAACTGCCGAGCAATTTAGGAGCCTATCATGTCATCAAACTTCAAGCTGTAACGAACTGAACTGCGGTGTAATGCCTAACAACGTTTCGCTTCATTTTTATTTTTTGTAATTTGTACCTCACATTTCTCATACCACTTAATGTAGGACAGTGTAGCAGACGTCTATTTTGGCCGTGCTCGTAAAATATGCCTCTTGAGCGACTATAGTACGGTAGAACGTTGGTTGAAGCGTGTGCATGTGAATTCTCTCATAACCCTTTATATGAAATTGAAAATTTCGAGTGCTTTCTTGTAGAAACCTAATTAATAAATTTCTCAATGAATGGGTGAAATGTTAGAATATATTAATCTCATAATAGATCGTTGCCCTGCCTCCTTCATAGAACTATTCTTCAATGTTTTTCTTACTTTTCATACATAGCTCGTTAATGTATTTATATTTTAAATAAAAAATAAGTTTTCCGAGTATCTGTCTTTGATTCCTGGAGACGGTTTTTTGTAAAGATTATTTTGACTTAATAATGCTCATCATAGCGTTTCCTCGGTGTTCTCTGGACAGGAACCTTGAACTTTTACATGTTGATGACGTAAATTAGAAAAAAATGGCCACTTTGTCGTGAAATACTACTATAAAGAAGTATCTTCGAAGTAGGATAATGGTTCTTAATTTTTTAGACGTCATTAAACTTTTGGTTCAAATATTAATATTTTTATCTTCACAATACCGACATTGATAATTTACGCGAAAAATCCTTTCTAAAAGAAAATTGTCGGCTATTAGTATTGTTAAATAATAAATCCTGACACCAAAATTCGACGTGAGCCTCTCATTTCCTTTTAGATTGCAATGTGGCATAAGAGATAATTTTAGAATTTTCATTCAAGTCACAGAACAAACGCCAGACATACCCAAAATCTTGTGTTTCCAGTTTACCACTCTTTGACCTGTGTCACGTAATTTTTCTGATACTGTGTTTTAATTGATCCAACGCTTAATAATTCTGTTTGTTTGGTTTAATTAGAGTTTGTAATGACGATAATAATTTGATAACTATTGTAATTAAAATACACTTTGGCGTGACCAAAGCAAATTAGGAAAATTCGAATCTTGTTTTTACCTCATTACATGTTTAATGTGCGTGTTAAGCGACGAAATTAATATGAATTGGTATCCATCATTTCCGAGAATTTTCGTGCATAATTCGGTAGCTAACTTCGCCATTACCTTCAAAGTAATAGTCTTTTGTTTATATATAATAAATTATAATGGTTTTACCACGATTGACACAATGCAAGAAGTCCTCCGTCTTCAATTCGCTCAGAAAGTGGCCATTTTTAACAGATTTTCCATTTGAAGGAAGAGTAAAATACCTGCGGTCATATCATAGTATAGAGTACCGGTGCTGTAAGAAGGTAGCCACATTTTTTATTTCTGTCAGGTAATGCCTTGCAATGGCTGAAGAATGAGCAGACTCGTTGTCGAGGCGCAGCAACCAGTCTCAGTTTTTTCACATGCCAACAAGTCAGACAATCCGATTACAAACATCACAAATCGCCTATTTTAGAAGATAAATGAAAGCACTCTAGTTTCTATTGTTCTTCATGTAGATGATTGTCGTCTTTCATAGGTTTGCAACTCTTAAACCATTCGATTGCTTTATGCCCTTTTATACATACAGTTAACTATGTAATTTTGTTACAGTTTTAAAACTTTCTGTAGTACGGAACTTTTTAATCATAATCATTTATATATAGTAACGTTATTTTGATAAAAAAAACCTTTTAAACAACATTTGAATGAAAATAACTAAAAGTAATATTTAATATTTTTATTCCTACGTACTCTGTGTCTAAGTATTCAATCGTCAATATTAATTTCTAGTACATTATTTTGTCATTATTTTTTCTAAACTAACCATTTTATATTAGATACACCTGCTTTATTTTAATTAAGACTATTTATATCCATTATTTATTGCTATATAATGTTAGTTTTCAATTTGAAGGTCGCTTACGTCCTATATTAATTATCTGTCATGATAAATATTTGTTAGTACGAATATCCACTTCATAGTACTACTACCGACCGCTCGAAATGTTATGCTGATATGTACTCGCTACCTATATTTTACGCAAAGTAATTTTTATTTAATCTTACACCAAATTGTTCTATTTATTTGTTCCGTAAACTAAGTATTTGAAAATAAGTACTGTCAGTTAAATAGCAGAAAATCTGAAACAAATATAAATTACCGGTTGGCAGACGAATTGACGAGACCTAGAATAACGTCGCTAGTTTTTATTACTGCTAGGACGTGCGGGAAATTCCCAATTTTTCATAGCGCCTGGAACGTATGCATTACATAACACACAGCGAAGCATTGTTTATGATGTGATATTTCGCCTTAAATGATCGTTTAATTTTCTCCCATCTTTTGCGATGAATGTGATAATTTAAAACTTATTTGACAACAATATCAGTGAAATGATTATAGTTTTCGTCTTTGTTGTATTTTACGATTAAATAATTTTCGCGCCATTGTTGGTAAACTTGAACCGTTAAAAGATATTCCTAAAAGTTTTAAACATATGCCAGTCGTAGTTTATTGTTGGTAACCTTCTGTAGTGTTAGATGTGTAGTCAGGCGGAGACGAAGGAAGAAAAAAAAAATTTCGCCCTGTCATTAAACATTTTTATTTGAAGGGTTGGACAGCTGCACAAATCGAAATCGAATTGGATGAAGTTCATGCGGACTCAGAACCAGCATTGAAGATCATTTACTTCTGGATTAATTACTTTAAACGAGGTTGCAGAAGCGCAGGAGATGAAACTCGCTCCAGCAGGTCACCACTCAGGAAAACATCAAAAACGTTATCAATGTCGTAATGGAAGATCGCAGACAAAAGGTGCGTGAGGTAGCTGATGTCGTAGGCTTCTAAACTGAACGGGTGCATTTTATACTCCATGAAAAATTTGCCATGAGAAAGCTTAGTGCGCGATGGGTACCGCGACTGTTGACATTAGACGAAAAACGAATTTGGAAAAAATTTCAACACAGAATCTAGCAATGTTTAGGCGTAACCCACAAAACTTTTGCGCAGATTTGTAACCGTCGATGAAACGAGGATCCATCACTACCCTCCAGAGACCAAAAAACAATCAAAACAATGGAGAAAATCTGGTGAAAGTGCACCAAAAAGGCGAAGACCGTTTTGTCAGCTGGAAAAGTGAAGGCTACTGTCTTTTGGGATTCTCCGGGTATAATATTCATATATTTATTGGAAAAGGGCACAACCATAACTTGGCTGTATTATGCTGCTCTGTTGGATCGTTGAAAATTTGGTTTGGTGGGAAGAAATTTTTATCAAATGAGGAAGTGATTGAGGCTGTGATGGAGTATTTTGCAGAGTTTGATAAAACCTATTCTTGTGATGGGTTGAAAAAATTGGTAATACGCTGGGTCACGTATGTAGACAAGGAAGGAGACGATGTTGAGAATTAAAGAAAGTTTTCACAAAACAAATTTCTTTTTTATGTTTTTGTTGACCACACAAACAACCCTCATAGATAACTTTTCTCTTCTGCCAGGGACTTTTAGGAGGACACGTTTTCTAATATTGTCCTTTTAATTGGTTTTTAAGTTAGGTGGTTTTTATGCAGATACATTTTTAATATATATTTCTCTACAAATATATAAATTGAATTGAAAGAAGCTCAGTAATAAATTTCAAGTTGACAAAAAGCTTTTACTGTGTATTTCTGATTTCTAGTCTCTCTTTAATGGTAACATTACCGCAGCCACAGTTCAAATTTTAGAATTCACGTTGAAACACGTTGCCGTTGGACCATTACTGCTCTTTTTATCTTCCGTGGACTATTGCCCTTCGGTTTATCTGTCAGAAAAGAAATACATCGATTCCTAATCTTCCGCATTCGTCAGTAGGCTAACCCTGACTGTTCCTGACTCGACCATATAAACATATTATTCAGCGTTTGTTAAGTACATAATAACTTGATCGTCTTGAAGGATCCTACCCCAAGAATGACGAGGTTAGACATTTGCCAGTGACTACACTTTTTTAAAAGATTCGTTTTTAAGTGCTTCATATTTTCTTAAACGCCTAAGTAAAATTATCGTGACTGGAATTTGTTTCCTATTATTATACGAAAACGATTGTACATATTCGTCTAGATATGAAGTTTTTAAGGTATGTGTTTCTTCTCAGTATTAATTTTGCAATTGATGAATGATTTATAATCTTAACTATTCATTACATAAAATGTAAATGAATGGCATTGATCAGAGTGACACATGCGATTGGCTGACTCTAGGCCATTTATTAATTTATGTTATTATAATAAATGCATATTTTGTAATCATTAAAACAAAATAAATTCCCTCAAATATGTAGTAGATCTCATATATTTTTGGAGCATTACAGCTGATGATACACATTGGACTATAAGGCTTTTTTTTGTGACCTGGGGTGGTCAGAAATGCTTTTTTTGGGGGGTTGGGGGGGACGTGAATTATATTGACACGAATAAATGTGGTGGAAACAGACTGGAAGAAACTACCTAAGTCATCAAAGATTGAAAGTATCATTAAGCGTCCAAGATTCCATAATTCATTGCTATTGCCCAATCTATTAGAAAAATATTTTTTGGTAGCCTATAATTTATTTTTCAGAATATGTTGACATGAAGACACTTCCGTTTTCTGAAATTTGTTATTTGGTAAACACGCATATTGATCTCATTATGTACTATGTTTGTAAACTATTTTAAGCAGAGTGCGTGATTGAGCACGTGATGACGCGAAACAGATGTTCTGCGACCTTAGACTTTCCCGATAACCCCTGCCGGGATTCCGCAGCACCACCTTTCCACCATCCGCATAAACAACTTTCTTGCTTTAAACATTTCATTTCACTTAATATGTCGTCTAATTGTTTAAACACCCATAAGAACTTAAATATGAATCATTTTATTTATTTATCTCCACATTTCCATAATAAACTATTTTCATTCTATAAAAATGTTTAGTAAAATCTCCTGAAAAACAAGTTGAGAAAGACAAAATAGGCAAGTGACCTATCCCAATGCACGTTAACGTTCTTCGGAACTAAAAGCATTTTAGTTAGAACTTTCACTTTGAAAATCATTTGTTTAAATAAAACTGTTTACACGCTACAAATCTAGCAAGATATTCATTTATGCTTTAATTGTTTTAGTTGGAATTCTTTATCCTGTTTTGAAGATGTAGAAATCAGTATCAACAATTAGTCTGTATTTATTTGTAAAAATGTTATATAATATTTTTAGTATATTATTGTCGTTTATCCTTGACCTATAATTAATTTTTGTTGCTTTATTATTACTGACGTCAAAAAAGCGTATTTCGACTAATTGAAGAAGAAAGGTGTGTGAGATAGTAACGAGGCGGAATGCTCCAAAAATATAACAAGTATTTTGAAAGAAGATTGTACGAACACTTTGCCCTCTGAAATTTCTGCTTTTAGTGGAACAGACTGAAATGGTTTCCAAGAACGAGTCAAGAGGAGGAAGTTTGCGCCCACCGTGCTATCAAATGTTGCGTAAATATTACACTCTTTTCAACAGGACCCTATTTTTATTCTTCTAAAATTAATATTAAAAAAATTGGTAAGAAATACAAGTAAATATTTTGATTATACCAATAATCGGTCGATATGGACAATGTATTTTCTCTTCTCCTGTATTCATTTTTAGTTGCCCTGTTACACTTCGAGATTATTTCAGACAATTTGGAAGAGTTCCTACAAATAATTCCATTTTATTAGACTAGTTAATGATTATTAACAATAATCGTGAATTATTTTTGTAAATTTTTATGATATAAAAACAATAAATTATATCGGACAAACAGTTTCAAACCTTAGTGTCTTCCTAGTAAAGAAATAAGTGGAGACGTGTATACAATGATGATATTTTTTCCTCCACCCAGAAAGCGACGACGACTGACATTTGGCGTATGAGTCGAGAGTTGTAGTTAGCGCCCGTCATAATATCAGTTGTTGTCGTTGGCAGAACGGCTTCAGAATCCATATTGCGAAACCCAAGTGGAAACCGTTCTTATTGAAGTCATTCGGCGACCATACCGTGTGGTACGCACCATTCAAACTTATGTGGCTTCCTACTCTCACATGTCTCTGACTGTTTTCTTCATCTTGAAAAAGCTGCTGGGTCACGGTTTTAAATAAAAGAAGTCGTTAAGCATAACGGGACTAACTAATAGAGCACCATTCCAAAATATGTGAGACTACAGTAAATGATTTTAAATCTCGAGTAGATGTATTTTCTCCGACCAAAAGTTCTGGTTTTTTTAAAACTATACTACGTATAATTCAATATCAAGTGTATACGTTCGTAAAATGGACCATAACATCACATCAATTTAGTGAACTCATTGTAATGACAATTCATTGTAGTCGGTCGATCATTTCTTGACAGAAATCAGATTGTGAAAGTCGCTCATTTAACGACAGGCATTGTTTTTAGTTTTCTAAACATTCTCTCCATTACAAATCCCATTAAAATCAAGTGTTTCTTTCTTTCTGGAGTGTTTTGTTGGTTGATAAAACTTGTTATAAATCAATGGAACGTCAATCTCAAATATATGTTTTTCATCTGCATTGCCTACTTATCAGTAATGAAGATACATACTGTTTTCTTCCTCTAAAAATGTCCTGAAATTCTTGTGAGTATCTAATATGACTATTTATTATATTATAAAGGAAAGTTTCATAAATCATTTACGCATTTCTGCTTTATGATAGGGGGAGCCTCGGATTTCATGCGCTGCTTCCTGGGTTCATTTGCAAACAAATCGATTATTATTAGAATACATTAGGGACTTGTGCCAAGAATCTTTCTAGAAATGGTCAACTACTAAAATCACCCTCCTAGGCCTCAGAGTACATGCATATATTCCCAAGTTGAAACTGATCATATAGTTATCATAGCTAAACATAATAAATTCCCATTGGAATAATCGGCAAGATGCCTCCTAAACGGGTCGAGGTACGGAAAGGGAATGCTGCGTCCCCACAGCAAACCCCTCTCCCGTCATCGGAAGGGCGTGGGACAAGTACCTATTGCCCGACCTAACTGATGCAGGTTTTCTAGGGTTTGTCATGCATTGCTTTTAGGCTAATGCCAGGTAGGATCCCAAGTTAACCCTTGGCTACCTTCCTCCGCATCCCCTCTTTCAAATTACTTCCTATGCTATTAAAGAGGAGTTGCCACCAAATGTGAAATATAGCCTGTTGCTCTAAAAAAAACTGAACTGAACCTTCTCGACGCGTTGAATAATTAGCTGTTTCCGGAATAATTTTTAACCCTCCCCCAACCCCCCATAAATATTGGTGCAAGGTAGATAAGTTCTAGCGCATCCGTCCGTCCGTCCGACTTTATTTTATTGCTTCTCCCTCCTCAAATATTGCAGAAATTATAAAAGGTTTAATGTGCGCCAACTTATTCGTTACATCTCATGAATTTATTGTTAATATGTATGTATTCGTTACTAATGGCTAATTTCTAATAGGCTTATGTTTAATTTTTTAAATCGTCATAGCCATAAATTCTGTTATTGCTAATAGTTTTACAATATTCAATCCTATATAATACTAATTAATTTATTATATATATAAAAATAAATTTATTGCTATATCGGCAGAATAAGTATTTACAGGTTTTCCTGTCAAATACATGTACCATATCTAAATTATTTTGATATAGCATAAATTTAATCACCGTTCATGGGCCGAATGTGTTAACATTGGCATGAAGTTTTACCTCAATCCTTATCCGTACTAATATTAGAGCAAAGCTACGATTTACACTCCCACTATTTTATACTTCCAACATGAGGGCGCTGCGAGCATGGCCTGACACGTGCCCACAAGATTGCATCAACACGTTATAACAATGTCATTGCGGACATCCGCCGATTGCAATCTAACTTTCCATTCACGCAGATGAGATTTGACACACATTTAAAGTGAGCGTTTCATGTTTAGTGAGATAATGTCACTCGAGGTATGTCACTACACAAGTCTATACGCATGTTGCATGCCGTAATATAATCGATTTGTACACGTTCAATAAATTAAATTTTCATTTTGCCCAAGTCTCGCCTTAGCCATTCAAAGTATATCAGATTGTCGTATTGCCCTTATTAATTGTTGTTATTACTTAGAGGAAAAATCAACACTTTTCTCTGTGTTTATAAAATTATACATTCTTTATCGTCTGCTAATCTATTTGTTATTAATCTGTTCATATCAACATAACGTCAGTACAAAGAGATTAATCCGGAAACGTTTATGCAATTTTATTGAAAGAGAAAGGCCAAAAAATTGCAGTAGACACCGGTGAAAATGTGTAAAACTTTTTAAACGTAACTCAATCGTACACCGCTCAGTTGGACAAGGTTTACCATCAATTAATTTTCTGTTTTCTATTTATCAGTAATTTGGATTACTCAATAGCTTTCTTACTTAGGGTCTTGCGGGATGTTTTATATTCACTGATGGTACATTATGCTTGAACCCGGCCTACAATTATTAAATTTATACTTATTATTATTATTATCACGCGAAAATGTTTTCAGTAAATTATGTTCTGTTCGGGGAAATTAAAAGAAACTGATATTGCTTTCGAAAAATTTCATATTTTCATTATAAATCGAGAGTTTTATGCTGTTTTTCTGCATTTTAATTAGCCTATTTTCCTTCTACAATTGTGATATAGTAATATATCGAGTGTATACAATTATTATAAAGACATCATCATTTTATTGCCTGAAAGAATACACAAAAGCTTTTCTTTTTCATTAACGTTGGTCTCCGTGATTTTTAGTATCATCAACTATTTCCGACATTCAGTAAAAAATAAACAAATTGATCAGTATCAAATTAAAATAAATTAAGCATGCCAATGAAATATCAAAAAAGTAAACTCGAGGAACTTCTAGTGATTATTAAGTAAAATTATAGCAAACAAAAGATTGCAAGTTAAGCCGCGATGAACCCTTTGATATTCTACACAGAACCCTGACGGAATAACAATGCATTCGATTCAAATCATTTCAATTTTTGTTCTAATTATTTAAACTTCATTTGTATTTAAAATCTGCCACAATTATTTTCCTTTACATCATTTTTCATTTTATAAACGTTTAACTAGAAAAGAAATTGCTGGAGTTTGTGACCGACTCTCTTATAAATAGAAATTCCTACCTATGCTATTAAAGGGAAGTTGCCACCCCGTGGATTAACCCCATGTAGGGGGGGGGGGGGCTGATACTCTAGAAACAAATATATTTGTAGCTCGTGTAATCTGAAGATATTTTACTTTTACGTGTCTTACTCGCTTTGTTATTTCCGAGTACGTTTACTTATTTTGGAGTGTAACATTAGAACTACGTGTTGAAATATATATGACTATTTAAAATTATTATTATTAATTTGTAGGTCGTATGCATTGATAGGCCATCAATCGGTGCCCGAGATGACAGCAAAATTGCCCATTTGAGGAAATACTGGCTAAACTGTAAATTCGTGTCAGTCTTACACTTTTTTTTTAAATGGACCTATTGTTCTATTAAGACTTAATCCTTGTTTTAATGAATTAGAGTAAGCATTGTACACCCATATCACCCTCCTACTTAGCGACAGGTACACGTAACCTGGCCAAGTTATACGTTCATAATCGTAAATCTCCGTTTTAAGCCATTTTCAATTCAGTTAATTCGTAATAGATTTTCTAGTGAAGGAAGAAATCGTCAACATAATAAGTTGTACATTTATCGCACTTTGTGTAAATTATTTCTAAATCTACAAGTATTCCAATGGCCACCATATCATTTGAGAAAAATGAGAATCAGGTTTGCAGTTCTTCCTCCAAAATACCAAAAGGAATCTCGGTCCCAAGTGTTACATCTCCTAGCAGAAATTATTTTAGCACTTCAACGTGTGCTATTTATAGGAATTTGCACAAAAATTTTGCATTTTAATAAATCGTTGTATGTCTGCCAAACGTTCTTGTATACATTAACGTATTTATGGTCGGTCGATAAATTGACTCCTCTGTAGCACCAGTGCGGTTTACTTTATGTTGTAAGTAAATTATAAAAATGTATCAATAACGGTAATTTAATCATAAAAGCAAGAGGTTTTTGGTTTTGTCGGTCTTCTCGTCAATTTTTTAATTGTTTTTGTTATGTGATTTGCCTATTATTCGTTGATAAGAAAGTAATATAACTCTGCTAATGTGTATTTTCGACGTATGAATTTGTTGACAGACGTCATTGAAAAGTCGGTCGCGTCGTGCCCCTTGACCTCTTGCAATACTTACTCACAGCTTGATATAATGAGGTATCTGAGGTCATTGATACGTTGCATTTTTTTTTTCATTATTCTCGAGAATTAAAGTTTTTAGAAGAATTATAATATTATATTAGTATTTAATTAAAATTAAGTTCGTTACTTCAGACGAGGTCATCATATAAAAGTTAATTTAATAAACGATTCTCCGTTTATGAACCGCGTCAATTAATATTATTTTATTTATAATTATAATAAATTATTAATATATTTCAATAAATTTTGAAGACGCCAAAGTATTTTATTTAATGAAGATGTTTTATTTTATACCGAAAAATTATTGGTAATTGTGTTATTTAGCGGTTAATTGTTCAAAAATCTTACATGTTTGTGTTGCGGGTTTACAAAATTTAGTTCCAGATCTTTCAGACTAAAAATTGTATCGCAGTAATTTGTGTGTGTGTTTAAATTCCTTAAAGAGAATGAGAAACAGCTTTTTCGTTCTGTAAATCAATAAGTAGGTTGTTTCTCGACTTATATCAAAGTCTACTCTTATTTCATCAGCGAAATTATGCTTTTCTAAGTACTATTTGGCAACGTATTATTACATCATCGAATACATCGTTTAGATAAAATATTAATTCCTATTTAGCGATAACCGTTATTTGGACCGCAATTATGGGTTTTCTAATGACACATGTCTAGTTAACACTCGTACCTTTCTAACAGTAATGCTAGGAAAATATTATGGTATTTCAAAATGTAATTTGGGAATAATCCAGATAAATATTTTTAATGATTTCCTTACCACAGGCTTCAGTTGATTCCTTTGAAACTTGGACCCACGTGTCTACATTGTTGTCTCCTCTCAAAACCTCGTTAATCTTATCAGTTTACCATGTCGTACTAACAAGCCGAAATTCCGGCAATACACTGCCCTTTATCATGATTACAACAAGATCTATATATTCAGAAGTGTGGGGGCAGTTGAATCACTTGATAGTTGCTAAGTATACTTCGAGCGACTTCAATAGAGTAGCCTCATGTGGGGTCAGAAAGCATTCTTAAAAAATTCTTATGTTGATAAAAATCGTAACTTAATCACAGTCATTGGTGATATCTACCGGAAGCGAAGATTTAATATTTTAACCACTACCCTCCGTCTAAAAATTTAAGTTGAAGAACGATTTTTTTTTTAAATTTACAAATTTTTATTTGGTCAGTGTATACAAACCATCATCAATTAAATTTATTTTTAAACTTTCTACCCATGTATCCTACGTAATACTTTACATTCTAGAAATTACCAAAGTAAATTCACAACAATATGAGAAAAAATTAATAAAATGGGAAGCTTCACTTCCCTTCTCTGCAACGAGTTTGTCTGTGTCTGCCATTCGGACGCAATTATCGAGGTTATTGTTAGTCAATATGCGTCTGTATTTGTTTCTTTTTAAGGAATTCATGTTTAAAAAAGCAGATTCGCACAGGTATCGACTGAGCTTCAATCTCAGTGCAACATGGAACAACGGTGAATATTTTTCTTTTGGTAGAAGTAGCCATATTTAGTCTTTTGGAATTGAATCATTTTATAGATCTATGAATTCAAGTTCAAGACTCGTATTCGTTAAAATTTTCAGTCTCGCAGGTAGAAAATTCTTTTACATTCACTTGCAGTAAATTGTGCGAGGTGTGAAAATTTTATTGTCTTTAAAGCGGAGATGAAATTGTTCTCTTAAATCGGATATAACTTCTATCGCCATTCTCGTCGAAAAGGATTGTGAACATTTGTTTTTCAAGATGCTTCTTCAATACAAAAAAAAAAAAATTGACGTCTCCACTTGTTAAGTTTGTCTCCAATTTAACGGAAAATGATTTTATGGCTGATATCTTTTCGACTAGCTCCATTCCCCCCCACCCCAGTAATTAGCCACTTAGTACGTTCATACTACTGTCTCATTGTCGCCAAATGTTATAATAAAAACTTTTATACAGCCAAAAATCATAATTAATAGCTATGACAACTGAACAATTATGGGATTCCTTATTCTCTCTTTTCTCTATTAACGTTTCCCGAACTACCACAAATACCCCACGAGCTACCGTTTGACAACCCCTGATCTAGAAAGTCCAAAGAAATGAGAATGAAACTAGAATGTTAGCAAAAAAAATAAGGGTCCTTTTTGAAAATATGATTGGAGATATTTAAAGCATACTTACAAGAAGCCGAATATTAATGAATATAATTCAATTCAGTATAGCATTAACTCCCTAGTGTTCGCGAAAAATTACAATATATTATTTTCATTCGTGAAATTAATGTCTGTCCTAGTGTGGCTTGTGTTTAGAACGTATCACGTTCGATACTTTCTATGAAGTATATATTATAATTAATGAGTAGTAATTAGAGATTGATAGTTATTCTTCTATTACCGAAATATATGTAATAATACTACGAAATTATGTCGTAAGAAAGCGTAAAAACTCGACGCGAGATCGCAGTAACATCTAGCGATCTGCCTCACTTACATTTGGCCTTTATAGTATGATATGCGCACAACTTCATGTCAATTACTGTACGGGAAGATTACCTCACTTTTCGTATTTTTATGTCTCCTCTGTTTATTTGTTAAGACCGTAAAATATAGATTTGTTCTTGAAGATCAAAATTAGTGTAAAATATAGATTTGTTCCTGAACATCAAAATTAGTTTATTACCACTGTATTTTGAGAAAGTGACCCTTATTAATTTTTTTTATTTTGGACAGGTGACAGAATTGCAAGACGATCGTTGCTTCAAATCACAAGTAGCGTGCTGAAATTCTGCTGATGACGTTACTGAGCGTGCAGACTTTTGGATCTATAAAGTAATCATGCAGAAAAAACAAATTCTAATATTCGGGAAGCATCTTAAATTATCGTGAATTATATCTCAATTCGGATATTTATTTGATTCGCGGATTTAGTTCAAAGAGGAAATGTGCTCATTACCCAGTTAAATAGTTCTGCTTTGTTGTCAGTCTAGCAAAATAACTTTCTCGTTAAAATTTTGAGTTTGCATTATGATTGATAAGATCATCGACGTTGTACTTGTAATTATACCACTTCAACTCCGTGAATGAGATTTGATTGAAAAATAAAATGTAATGGTTTCATCGTGTGTCTTTTGATGTTATCTGACCTGCTCCTATGTACTCTGCCAACTTTTGTATGTCTAACTAATGTATAATATCACGATATAATTTTTTCCCAATTTTACTGTATAAGTTCACTTTCAAAAAAATGTTGATTTTCTATATGCATTAAAACTGAAATCTCAGTATGGGAGAAAACAAAAGAAAAGGAATACAATTTTGTCGCCAAAAATGTAAATGGCAGAATATCTTCATGGGAGATGGTGACCTAAACAGGAACCTGGAAAAAGTGGCATTGAGGTTGGAGTTTGAAATAAAAGAGAGTACGAAAGGAGATTTGGATTTATTTTTAATTCCAAAAATCCTTGGTTCAAGTTCATTTAAACCTGTGTAATTAATTTATATGGGTCATTAATACTAATGTTAGTAATAGAAACTGTTCAGATTCAGTACTAAACAAGAACCTGAAACTATTAGTTAAATTGTGTGCAATTTCTGTTAATTGTAATTTTATATTTCAATAGTATAATGAAAAAAAAAACATTTTATTTTATCTCTTTCTCATTTAATTTTTACGCCAAGTACTTAACTACACTGATCAGCCAATATAATATGGCTACCTGCTTAATAGCTTGTGTGTCCACCTATAGAATACAGTACAGTAGCAATTCGACGTGGCTTGGATTCAACAATTCTCTTAAATTACGGACCGAAGGTTTGTAGCCGCGGAGCCAGCGTCCCTGATGTGTTACATCTGGTTGAGATCAGGAAAATTTTGTGACGAAGACTCAACGTGATTTTACTATCATGCTTCTCAACCCACTGTAAGACGATTCTGATCTTGTGACACATCCATTTATCTTGCTGGAAGATGCCACCGCCAGAGGGGATGATGGGATGTTCGACAAGGTGCGTTGAACGGTTTGCTACTAACCTTTTATGTCTGCACCAGCATTGAATTCCGCCACATATAGCAGCCTATCCTGCTTTACGGAGCCGGCAAATTTCAGATCCAGGTTATTTGATGAGGCGTGGACGTTCAACACGTGGTTTCACCGTCGTCAGCCACTTTCCATAGAAGCTCACGACAATAATTCGCGAGCAGCGACCAGCTTCGCAGTTTCGGATGCTCGTTCCCAGGCGTCGAGTCATAACAATCTGTCCTTTGGCAAAAGTCACTTATGCCAGCCTTTTCCCTGTTTTCGGTGCTTGAATAATTCCTCATTCGTATCTGCTCTCCTTATATACTTTCCTTACCGCGTCACATGACCGCAACGTCAACAGGCGGCATTCAGTCTGGCGGTGGGCAGTGGTCATAACGTTTTGGCTCGTCAGTGTATTACTGTATATCAACTAAAAACAGATCATGAGCGAAATACTGTAGTCGCTGTGAATGCTACTTTGCCCTTCACTTTATCATTTGGAATTCACGGTAAATGCAACGGCATCTATCATTTCTTGTGAAGGGTTTAAAACAAAAACTTATTGTTTATCGTAAATTAATTCTTTACTGAAACGAGACGTGTCTCAACAACAAAAAGATCCGAAATTAACCTAATTTTGCCAATTACAACTTCATTTATCGTTAATCAATGAGGTTTTTAAGTTGGCAGATGGTGGAGGATTTTAGAATACAAATCTTATCCCCTTTGAAAATATTAACTTATCATTTTTATTAGATCTCTGTAGACCTTCCCTGTATCACCAAATTTTCACTCTTCCTAAATGTCCATGTTTAACTTTAATTCATCACTGTGATTTCTGTTTATAACATTATTTAAAGTCTATTGGTCATTATAATTTAATATATTTTCCTTTCAGAGTTGTGGCATGAGGAAGTTCTATCCGAATTTGTAAATTTAATATTTTCTAGCAGGATTTATAAAGACATCCAAGTATTATGCTTAATCTTCTATCTGTGCGCAAGTGGAAATTATTTATTTTTAATCCCTGACCACTAATAATGGCTTTTTATGCGAAAATCATTCTTCAAACTTAATGAAATGTAGCCGTACCATAAACATAAAATACTAATTATGTAGCCAAAGGAAATGATTCTGTTTGTTTCCAATTGAACGCGAAATGGCATGGCAACAATCCCGTACACTTTGTACTCGAACACGTAATTTAGATATGTCTCAGATAAATATCGTACACTGACCTATCCAAGTTCAGTCGTCATAGACGAGATAAAATATGTCTGGAGCGTGATTAAGTCAGTCTGCCTAATGTACAGTTAATTGTCTGTTAGCCACTTGAAGTTTAAACCTCTGCCATAAGCTGGCTGCAGAATCCCATCTCGTCCTTGACTTTCTGCCTACCTCTTCTTTGCTGCTTTCTACAGGTGATCAATAATTGTCTGAAAGAATATATTTTTAAAATACGTTGTTACACAAAATAAGATTTTTGTGAGACTGTTCTGCCTGGCCGTGTTGAACCCAATTATATTTTGATCTATTCCCTTATCTCATATTTATATGTACTTCCTTCGATTATTGAGACCTGGCGTTGAGTTTTATGCACTTGAGTTGGGCTAATACTGCATTAAGTTAACATGTGGACTGTAGTCCTTTTGCCAAATTACGGTATCGATTAAGTTTTATTACAGAGCTTGCTGAGGAACAGAATAAAATATCGCTACGTCTAAATGAGGAGCTCGACAAATTACTCGTATTTTATGTTATTTGAGCATACTTCTTTTTTTTATCCAGTCTATACATATTCTCCGATCTTTCCTTTTAGAAAATTATTAAGTTTAATATCAACTCGCACACAGATGTTACTATTCGGGAATGAAAATGTTTTTTGACAATGGCATACAGTGCAACTTGTATTTCATTGTTCAGGTGGGCATTGTATTTGTTTTTTTATTGTTATGAACAGTTGCTATTTATTATTATTTAAACGCAGTAGAACATATTTTTTCGGAAATTGGAACTTGTGTCGACAATAGATTTACCTCAGTGAAGGCTACAATATCAGCTGGTTCGGTTACCACTTTCCTATTACTTTCTCTAAAGCATGTGGTTGATTAGTGAACCAATGCTTGATGCAGCCGGGAACTTTCCTGCACACAGTAGGTTTTTTATGAGCTCGCTAAATCATGCATAGTGCTTAAAGTGCCGTGACAATTTTTTTCTCATCTATAGGGTAAGTAGCGTTTTGTCCCGTAGTGAAGTTTTCAAACCACATTTCAGTTATTGTACTGAAAATAATGCTTTATTATTGTTAAGGAAAATGTGTATTGTGTTTGTATATATACGTATGAGTGATACTAAAAACATGGGACTGTTAAAGAGTTTAAATTAAGCGTCATAGTGCTTCGTTAAAGAAATTTATATAATGCAATTTATTAGTTATGAAACGTTATTTTGTATAAATTAAGTTTTAGCATGTAACTAAATATATAACAATTGTCAAACACACGACAACGCGTTACTTATCTATGTAACCTTCCATTTGTCCAGGCTACACACGATGGTTGACCTGATGTCCACGCGGTTACAGCAGTTATGTCTCCAGTGGCAGAAGCGACAACCCATCAGCGGCCACGAGCCTCAGCGTCTTACTTACGCCAGCCTTCGTCGTTATGGCTTCCATGAACGCCAACGGCAAAGGATGACAATGCGAGAGAACGTCAAGAAGGTGTTTTTACTTTTATACGTGCATGGAATAATGATGGAGGAATGTTTCATTATTTTCATTTAAAAAGTAACACAGGCATATACTACTCCAACTCAAGCAATGGACCATCCAATTAATGACTAAAAAATAATTAGGATGTCTTCCCTCCTTTAAATTAAATATTTTTACATGTGTTAACGATCCACGTTTGAATCCTCCACATGTTTCTTTTTCCTCTATTTGACACTAATTTGCAAAAAACGTAATAAGTTACTTATTGTTGAACTGATCTCTCATTTATTTTAACTTACCGTCGAGGAACAAGATTTTGTCATCTCTTTTTTTTCTTGTTTTTATTTAAATACATTTACTTCAAAAGAAAGTGTTGATCATTTCTGATTTAAAATTTCCCGTCTTTAACAGACAATCAAACGACAGCAGTTTCGAATGAAAGAACTTCCTTGGGATTTGGATCTGAACTTCAAAGCAAGACCTTTTATGGGGCTTTGCTGCAGCACTTGTACTCCAACTAGTAGGGTAAGTAGCTTGTTCCACAACTTGGCATGATATTAAGTACTTTGGTTAGATTTTTCTAAATGAGATAAAATAAACGTAGTCTTCTTATTTAACTTTTGGGCGCAATAACCAGCAGTTTAATCTTAAATCTTTGTTCCTGTCTTCACGGGTCTCTTAAAGTAGTGAATTCTCGTACTAATTTCAATCTTTTATCTACATTTCTGTTATACATATGTCATTTTTTATTGCTTATGCTTACATTACATGAAACCTTAAAATTTCAAGTTCCTTGATGTTATTGATGAATAATTATACATTAAATACATTCTTATATTATGTAATTCTCATGTAGACTAAACCTGTTACATGAACTATTGATAACTATACCATTCTAGTTAACCTGAATTAATTTACAAAACAATCTTATTTAAATAAATTTAATTAGCTAATTTTTGTTATTACGGATTTCCCAAATGTATTTGGACATACTTCATACAAACAACTTAAATAACCCCAAATACACAACTTTTGTGTTAGTAGTGATTTTTTATTATTTTTATATTTACTAATGTAGTTTTATTTATTATTGTTCCAAATAATGTTAATGAACATTTTTAATGGTTACAATAATTTAATTGAACTTCGATTATGCTTCAAACAGTTTCAGATTTCCTGATTGCTAACTAAAAAATAAATTTCACATAATTCAATTCCCTACTTCTTGGTGCATGTTTGCTATGTTCTTTTTAAATTGGTGATAGAATTATAAGTGGTGTATGCACTTGTACCTCTTATAAAAATACTGACTTTTTATATATTTGAGTAATGATAAAAATTGCCAGGAGAAAGTATATAAAAGTAATGAGGGCAAATGGGCTTCTAAATAATCTTTCAAAGAAAACAAAAATATATATATAAAAACCAATTTCATGCCATTGCCTCTATTAGAATTTTTTTATGTCACCTTTAATACACAGGTTGACGAACCAAAATTCTTTCTCAGCTGTAGTGCCATATAAAATAATATATTTTTTAAAGGAAAATCTGAACTTTTGGGTTTTCTGTCTAATTTGATTTGAAAATTTTCACTGTTGCTAATTGCAGTTAATGTAATTAGAAATTTTGTGAGTAATGGGAATAAACACTTCCAAGAAGATAAAACAGTGCTGATACTGTTAATGTAGTGGAGATAGAAGTGAGAAGTGAAGCAGAGCAATAAAGTAATATCCATGTCAACGGTGGCATGGATCGAGAACTGTTTGCAAGTAAAATATATGGTCAATTTGGAGTCTACATAGTATAATGAAATTACTGCTGCCTTATGTTAGTACCCATGCATCTGCTTTTAACTCTTTTTCACTATATTCATTTACTTGCACTTAAAAAAAAAATCGAATATGCTGATGTTTCCAATCATTGGTGTCTTGTTTCTGTTTTTATACTTTTGCTATAAATTTCATTATTAGAGCATTTCTCAACTTCTCATAATTTTATAGCACACCATTTTATTCTTTTTATATGGGCACGAATTGATCATCTAGTAAAAATGATTCTTTTATATCTGGTCATTGTTTAACAGTGTTTTAAAGATTTATTATTATTAAGTCATCCAAATTATTTTATTAAGTTCTTCTCCATTTTAAATTGTTTTTAGATAAATTTATTCTTTTTTTATAGAAAAAATATCAAAAACATTTTGTAATAATGTAATTCAAATATGTTAATTACTATTATATTAAATATTTTAGATCAATAATATTAAATATCAAATTTTGCATTTCAAAAATTCACTTAAAATAACCCTATTCAAGCTTTGGGTGATGTTTTTAGAACAGTTCATCTCTGTTCTAATTATGGAACACTTCCCACTTTATTTTTGGACCTTAACATTGTCATGTTTGTCATTCAGTGCATAGGTAATGGCTAGTCCATGGCGTGGTTTCTTTGATCCTGGCTGTATTGTTAGTATTTTCATAATTTGACAATAAATTGATGTAAATGTCTTACATTACTTAAAAGATTACAGTTTATGTAGTATAGACAATTTCTATTCAGTGAAGTTATGCATTCAATTAGAAATTATTGCAAGTAATTTTTAGAAGTACTTATTGGACTTAAGCAAATTTTCTTTAAAATTTAATTACATAATTTTATTGTTTTCAGGACAATTATTCCCAATCAGGCATCAATAATGTTCAAAATATATTATTGGTTAATACTAGGGACTTCAAAAACAGCCTATTAACAAGACAATTCTGTCATTTAGCTTCTGTTTACAGGCTCAAAAAATATGATTATCCTTATATCTATACAAGTGTAAGTAATATTTTGTCCTTGTAAATATAAAGTATCCAGTTTCATGTTGGTAAATATATGTTAATTAAATGTGACAAAAATTTAACCTATACATCATCTGTGTGTGTTTTCAGTTGTAATTTCAAGTCTCTGAATGTATACTCACATTTGGTAATGAACTATCTTTGTTTTCCTGTCGATTTTGATGTAACAAACTCATGGCAAAAAAAACAACAATCAAAATGTTTGAGATGTAATAGTTGTTTCATATTCTGTTATATAAATGCATTAAAAGAATTTGTGTATCTTTGGTTATATTCATGTTTCTTTTACTTTATTATTAAAACTGTTCTTGTTAAATAATTTAAATGTTACTATTCATTTCTTTAATTTAGGTGCTTAGAGATGAGAGACTTAGAGATGCTTGTGAAGTTGCAGCTGAACAAGATATGAATGACTTGGGAGAAAAAAATGAGGAGCTGTTCAGGTCATTTGTACACAAACATGAGCTTAGAGCTAGTCGAATATTGGATAATATGCGTTCTACTCTTTCAGATTTCTTATTAAGGTGACTATTTATTTACATTCGTACAACTTTTAGAGTGAATATAAAAACTGGTCAAACGCAATATTTATTTTAATCAATTACACATCTACTGTCTGGTAGCGTATTTTTCCTACCACTGTTTATGGCAGTGACCATAACATACATCTATAATGTACTCTTCTAAGTTTTATAGGATTCCTATAAAAGAATCATTATGTTTTTGAAATATGTGAGTGTTACGATAAATAAAAAAATTCTCACATTCTTTCTTGCTTCTCATGTATAATTAATATAACATTTCAATAGTGTGTGAAATGTGTTATACAAAGCCTGATGGTTCTTTTTCTGTAATCTTGTAACCTGATTCACAGTGAATTAATCATTTCCCCCATAATTTAAATGTCAATAATCTATATAGGTAACCCCATCATATTTATGTTTCATAATTTTCATTTATAAATTCACAACTATTTAATGTATGATAACATGTCTATAATCTACTCGGGATCATTTATATGATGGCTTCATAAAGGCATACTATTTTAAAATTTATTATTTGTGTATTTTTATATTATTTGTATGTTAGAATCCTACTAATCCTGTGGTGTTATAAGTCAAAAGGGAAACAAATCTAAGTCTCCATTAGAAATTGGTTCCAAGAAGAATTTGACTTGATTCTTGCCTTTCGTGGAACAAAAATTATTGCTCCATTGAAGCTGAACAATGTGCAGGATTATCTCAACTTAAACTAATCATTACTTCTTAGAATTAGAATAAAAATGTAGAAGTTAACATTTTTAATACTTAGCAAAGACATTGTTCGTGATTTCCATTGTCTGATAGGTAGAAGAGGAAAATTAAATCACAAAGAAATGCAAAGACAAAGCATGTCTTTGATAAATGGGAAACTTATATTAATTAACTTTAAGTTATGAATATGTTTCTAACCTTACACATCAGATTGAGAGCATAATAATTTATGTTGTTTTTGTATTTATTTTGATTGGTACCAGGCTCAAAATATATTCATTCCAAAAACAGCTGAATAGTATTAATAGGAGCTATATCAATTGAAAATAGAAGAGTTGTAAAAGCACCATCTTTGTAAAGAGTGAGAGGAAACAGATCATCTTCAAACATGACTAAACAGAATATACTATACAGCCTAACTGTATAAAAATACATCTAAACTTCATCAAAAACAACCAATTTTTTTGTTTAATCTGCAACACCATTATTTTTTGAATATATTATTTAAACAGAGTATTTAATGTGTCATTATAGTTTAAATATGTATGTGATATATAAATTCCCATTTTCCTATTGTATCATTTTGAACACATCTTTGGACTTTCTAATATTTTAATGTGTTAAATAATGAACATAAACAATAAAAATTTCAATTATTCAATTTTAAACATAATGAATATCAAACATGGCATTTCATCTCTGATTGGGATATTGTCAGGTGTGTAGATGTTACATTCAATTATGATTTATGATAAGAAAATTATGTTGACAAAATTTCCAACATGCGCTTTACCCACACATTGTGGTCAAATTTTTTTTTATTATTTAATTTAAATTTGAAGTCAGATAGAGTTTAATAATATCCCATTTGTATTAAATATATTCTTATTTTTAATACTTTGTATCAGGAACTTTCAAATAATAACAAATATTTCCTGTTCAGTAAAAAATTATTTTACTGTTTTTAAAACAACTGGAAAACTGAGGTAATATATAACTTAAAAAAATATATGGGATCTCTGTGTTCAAGTTTAAAAAGCATTAAAAAGATTGCTGATAGTCTGGGTGTTCAATTTCAATTCATAAATAATGTAATTCAGTTGGAACTTTCATGCTTTTATTTTGTAATTATCAAAGGAGAAAATCAATTAATAATCATGCATAATTTCTATTTCTTGAATTCATGCTTGCAGTAGAATCCAAGACTTTATAGAGGTGGGTATTAATTTTATTTGCTTGTGTATGAGTTTCTTTATTTATCAAATGGCACGTATAATGCCAAAATTTGTAGGGTATATCAGTTCATTAATTTAGTTGATCTATAGATTAATATTGTGCATGGAAACTATTTCTTTTGTATTTTGGTTTACCTCAATCCAAAGTTTGATGAATAATGACAACCCACATATCTTACACCATTAGTAATTATATCATTACAAATAAGAAAATGATGTTAAAATATTATTGAACACAAGTTAGTAATCAAAACTATAAATGGAATTCTGTGCGTCAAATTATTTATATTCTACTAAGTTCAGAAGTGAATCTATGCAATTATGAAATTAACATCTAAAGTTCTTCCTGTCCAAGGAAAATGTTTTCTCCCATTCCATTTAAAATATTTATGAAATTATAAGAAGCATTCAAAATAATGTTCCAGAATTTAATGAGCTGGAATACATAATAAAATGTAAACTAATTAAAAGTTGTGGGAAGCATTCAATATTTTTACTGCCTCCTAAATAATATATATTCATTATTCTTATTATTGTATTAACGTACTAAAGTTTATTTGTTCAAACTGAAGCATATTTATTATTCTCCACTATGTACTTATCAAATAATGTAAGACATGTATATGACGACATAGTGCTTGTGTTTTCATTATTGCCCTTGTCTTGCCTTTCAAACAGTTTTCATCTCTGCTGTATCACTGTGTTAGACATATTAACAGTAACAAAGAAAACTTGCTCCAGTTATTTATAAGTTTTAAAATATGAGTCTAAATCTTCTGTTGCAGGCTTACTTCTTGGGTTTTGTTAAAACTGCTCCCATGTTTCCTAACGAGTGTAGTAGCACATCCTGGACAGATTCACATGCTTCACACTGCAAGCCAGAGTGGCCTGCCACTCATATTTCTTCCATTACATCGAAGCCACCTGGATTATATACTTATTTCTTTTATTTTAATGAATAATAATATTCGGTCTCCTCTTGTGGCTGCAGGAGACAATCTTCGCATTCCTGTCTTTGGGTGAGTATTATAATGTTGATTGTTAACCAAAATATAAAGTAAGTTAAGTAAAAATAATTATTTTATTATGATGACACATGAGTAATAAATCTTTCAATTGAAATTATGAATTTAATGTTGACATTTCTTTGGAACAAATTATTAATGAACATATAGAAATAATGTCGAATAAAGTACAATCATACAACTATTGCACTTTTTCTAATATTGCAATATCCTATTTCTTAATGAGTATTTCAGACATATAATCAGAGTTTATGTTCCAACTGTGTGTGATTAATGTGGGCATATAGCTGGAATGGAAGTCAATTCATGCATTTTAAATTTTATTCAAAATAATTTTTATTATATATTTTTGGAACCTAGTAATTGAAGATCTTTGAACTTCATGCAATCATCTTAATACAAAAATTCAACATCATAGAAAAAAAATATCACTAAAATTATTTATTGTAATCTATTATTATATTCCCATGATATTATAGACTAAACATAATGTTTTCTGCTTGAATTGATTTTAATGCCATTGTAGCATATTAAACTTGCTCTGAATTAATGGCTATTACATTAATTTTTTTATAATATATCAGATAAAATATGAATTATCATTCTTTGCTTGCCTTTCAGATGGCTGTTAAGAGGCCTTGGAGCTTTTTTCATAAAGAGACGAATTGATCCTGTCGTAGGGAAGCGTGATATTGTGTACCGTTCTGTTCTTCATACTTACATGGTAGAATGCTTAAGAGCTGGTCACAACATGGAATTTTTTATTGAAGGTGGAAGGTCTAGAACTGGAAAGACATGTATTCCTAAAGGTCTGTATGCAAATTTAACACATTTTCACATGAGAGATAATAAGTTTATAGGTAAAACTGGACATAATGAGTAAGAAGAAAGCTGAATTGTTATTGTTTAAATCTTTGTGTGATTCATAATAAATTTAAATTAGATATGGATTTTATTCATCTGCATATATCATATTTATAGGTGGCCTCTTAAGTGTCATTGTTGATGCTTACATGGATGGCACCATAGAGGATGCACTTCTAATACCAGTCAGTGTCAACTATGAAAAACTAGTTGATGGTAACTTTGTTCGTGAATTGTTGGGTCAACCAAAGCAAATGGAAACATTCTGGAATGCAGTGCATGCTATCTGGACCGTTCTTAATTCAAATTACGGCACAATGAGAATTGACTTCAATCAACCATTTTCATTAAGGGTAAATTTTGTATATACTGTAATATAAGTATATTTTACAATATTTTAAAATTATTTTCATGTCAAACTCATTGCAAATTATTTTCTTATTCTAGGAATTGGTTCAATCATTTCACCTAAATAATAAGCAGAAACCAAAGTTACAAATGGAAAGTGTCAACCAGAATAGTTCCGAGTGTTTAAGCCAAAGTGATAGTAATAAAAATAGTCTGACACACAATTGTAATAAAAATCTTCATTCTACTCCTTCCAGTACTTCATTATATGGAACAGACATTGTAGATGAAGAGCATAGGTTACTGGTTGAAAATATAGCAAGACATGTCATATTTGGTAATTATAAGCTTCATTTTCATATGTGCATTTTAATTGTCAAAAACTACAGATCGATTGTATTAATAAGAGATGTGACTTTATGTACCTAAGAGAAATTTCTGTAAACAAGTTCAATTGTCCCAATTATTATCAGGGAATAGTTGGTAATATAATTAATATAAACGCTGCCTTTCATCCTCATAGTTGTGTACCACTCAGTTTAAAATTTCTCTGATTTATTCCAATTGAAAACTTTGCATATTTTATTTGCACAAATGAATTTTTAAGAAATAAGAATATATAAAATATAATAATTGGATAAATAGCCAAATACAGACAAAATTAAGTGTTGATATAAATACCACACAATGTTTCTGGGATCCTTGTCCCTTTTATCAGTTGATCCCAGAAACATTGTGTGGTATTTATATCAATTAAGTGTTGATATAAATACCACACAATGTTTCTGGGATCCTTGTCCCTTTTATCAGTTGATCCCAGAAACATTGTGTGGTATTTATATCAACACTTAATTTTTTCTGTATTTGGCTATTTCTCTAGTTATTAAATTGTAAGAACTTTATTCTGCTGACTACAAAGTGAGTTCACTTTGATTGAATCTAATAAATATTAATAGTCACTATAAAAATTTAAGTGAAAAGTTAATTCTTTCCCGTATTAATTGCCTTTTCTGTGGAATCTTAACATTAATTAATATAGCATCATGAAATTTCATATAGTAACTCACTAAATTAAGATTTTTATTAATATTATGTATGCAACTTTATATTACGTTACAAAGTTGATATAGAATAATTTTGATTCTTTTTTGTAGATGCTAGCAAGACAACTGCTATAATGTCGACCAATGCAATTGCATTCCTGTTACTGAGCAAGTTCCGAAATGGAGCCACATTAAGCCAGTTGGTTGATGAATTAGACAATCTTCGAGATTACCTTACTATACAAAATAGAGATGTAGGCTTTTCTGGCCATTCTATTGATATAATTTTCAATGCTGTGAGTAAAAAAGTTGTCCATGATGAGAATACTATAGAGAATTAGAAATAAACTGCATTAATTAATCAATATTCTATTATTAAAAGATTCTTCTGTCTTTGATAAAGTGCGTAATCTGTTGAAAATGTTTGAAGTGGAAGAAAATATTATCAATCAGTATTGTGAAATCAAATGTATTTGATTTTAAATTGTAAAAAAGTAATTTAAGTTATTTAGTCCAATTTAAACTATGAAAATGTTACAGAATTATTTGTTTGCTTGTTTCGTCATTATAAAGAAAAAAAATCCTCTATGAAATTGACATACAATTTTATTAGTGTGTTCAATGTCCTGATACATGTGTTTATTTTTGTTACAACCTGTGCTTAGAAAGGAAAATATTTATTTAAACCTTCAATATAGTATGCTTGTATTCAATTTCCTGTTTTGACTTACTGTTCACTAATTAGTTACTGTATCCTAAAAACTAATATTTCTTTTTTAATCTATTTATTTTACTTAATTAATATTTTTATTAAACTTTTCTAAAACTGTTGTCTGTAACATTTTTGAACTTTCTTTTGGCGTGTTGCATGTTACTCTCTCGGTCTTCTTGTGTTAAAACTTTATTGTTTTCATTTATTGAAGAACTTAATTTTTTCTCATATGATTAATTCATTTAGGTCATTATTTAATACAATCTACTCTTAACACTTGGAGTAATAAGTAAATTTTTAATTATTAATGCTGTTTGACATGAGTAGGGCACTGTCCAGTGGTGGGTCTCCTGGATTTATTCAATGCTGTCTTCTGGCCATAATCTCTTCAACTAAGGATTGTTGGAAGTAGAGGTCAGCGATATATTTGTTGTGGTGGTTTAGTGTGTTGCAGTGATTTGTGTGGACTCATTGTAGTTTACTTTGATGCCCCATTGGTTGAGCTAGTTTTCTAAGAGTTTCATATGTGACTGGAGATTTTCAGTTGCTTGGTCCGCATCCATATCTGTTGACATCTGTGACGGTGGTGATTAGAGTGTTGTCTGTGGTGGGGATGTCTGTTGTATATAGTAGATACAGGAAGGGACCATGAACACTTCCCTGTGGAATGCCTGATTTGATGTCATGACATGCTGAGTATCGTCCTTCAAATTGGACCTGGAAGAATCTTTGTGACTGGTATGATTTTATGAGTAGAAAAACGTGGTGTGGCAGCTGTTTTTTAATCTTATGTAGTAGGCCATTGTGCCATATCTTGTCAAAGGCCTTCTGGATATATAGGAATACTGCAACACAGTTTCTTCTCCTCAATGGCCTCCCTGATTTGGTCAACTATTCTATGGCATTGCTGGATGGTTGAATGTCCTTCACAGAAGCCAAACTGGTGAGGGGAAATTGTTTCCTGTGGGGATATTGCAGTTGCTTCTTTGATTCTGTGTAGTAGTATGCGTTCGAATATTTTTGATAGTAGTGGTAGAAGGCTTATCGGTCGGTAGGATGTGGCTTCATAATTATTATAGCGAACTTCCATTGAGTAGGGAAGTGTGAGATAGCAAGCATGTGGTTATATATTGTTGTTATAAGTACCACTGCTTTTTCAGGAAGGTGTTTTAGAATGTTTCCTACTATAATGTCATAACTTGGAGCTTTGGATGTGCTAGTTAATTTTATCGCTCTATATACGTCAGTAGGTGAAATTGTTTTCAGGGGTGGTGACATGTCTGTATTGAAATTAATAATATTGGATGGAAATGGGGTGAATACTTGTGCAGTAAATGCAGCTTTTTTTCAAGTCTTCTTCGTTGAAATATAAACATAATGACTTCCATGGTTTCCAGATGGCAAAATGTTTTATAAATAAATTGTTTCTTCTGCCATTTGTGATCCATCTTATTGGGAATCAAAAATCAGATATTACATAAACAACTCATCATTGCAGAATGATACAAAAAACAAATCCTGTAATATTGTTGAACATAGTTATATAATAATTAAATAAATATGTAAACTGTAATAGGATTTTTTTTTCATTTTTTGGGCTTAATAGGTTGAGATCCTTGGTCCAGGTCTTGTGAAAAAAGACAGAAGAATGATGACATCAGAAGGAGAAGTAGAAGCCGTACCAACCATTTTTATTGAACCAGTGATTATGCTTCCAAATGTGATAGAATTATCATATTACAGCAATACACTTCTTCCCATTTTTGTCTTGGAATCTGTTACAGGTATTTCTCTCCTATGGCTCACTCCATTTACCAGTTTTTGATAGACTTATATATTAACAAACACTATTTTCCCAGCAACATCAGTGTGCTCCCTTGTGCAGTGGGAGTCTCAAGATTCTTCAAAACAGAAGTATGTGAATGAGGAAGATATTATATCTAGGTCATATGATTTATGTGATATTCTTCAGTTCGAGTTCATATTTTCCAAACCATGCCAGAGTTTGGATAATTTACTCTCTGATAAAATTGACAGCTTAAAGTTCAAGGATGTATTGTCTCATGAAGAGGTAAGCTGTATAGTCTTCAATACTGTAAGCAAAAACTTAAAATGAGAATAAATGTGGGACAATCTATGATCTAAAAATTTTCAGTTGTAATTGTCTGAAAAACTGTCATTACTTGATATTCATTACAAATAATAACTTTGTTATGCCAATTTTAAAAAGAAAACAAAGTTTTTGTAGCACTTAGGAAGATTTTTTAATGAATGAACACTTTGTCAACCAATTTTTATTTTTAGATTTATTACAATGAAAATGAAGAAAGAAGCCGAAAAATGGCCAAATACTTGTTGAATGAAGATAGCTCAGATGAGGAATACAGCAATAAATCAGTTCAATATATAGTAAGTGCATAAATGTTAATAAATTTTCATTTTTTATTCAGTTCCCTATGACTGAATACTAATATTATGATGTGATCAATAATTGTTTTATTATCATCTTGATGCAAATAATGTTCTTATGGATATTAATTTATTTTATTTTTAATTGATTTATGGTCGCGTCAACCTGTTGGTTATTGGCGACCCTCTAAAAGTATTTTTGTTGTGTTGTTTATTTCAATTATTCTGAAACAAACCTTTTAATCATTAATGTAAAGCAAACCGTTTTTATGACCATGTGCTACCACAGAAATTCATTTTAAATGCTATAGGTAAATACTGACGATATTGCACTGAAACATTTAAAGTTTCTGGAAGGTCTTGTAAGGCCTTTACTCGACACATATGCTACTACTGCACAAGTGCTATCTAGACTAGTCAACAGGCAACTTTCTGAGAGAGATTTTGTTCAAGAAATTCTGTCAGAAATCAAGTCTCAAATCGATCTTGGCCATTTAACATATGGTAAGTTATATTTATCTTTGTATCTTTCTTACTGAATTAAGTCTATTATTTACATACAAATTTTTCTTACTTTGCTTACAGAAGAGAGCTTGTCAGTTGACCCAATCAAAAATTCTTTGAAGCTTTTCGAGCACTGGGGAGTTCTAGAGTGCTACACTCAAGACCGAATTAAGTTGTACTACCTGAAGGACACATTTGATTCTGAAGTCAGTGTTGAAAAAGTTTGTGAAAAATTCAACAAATTCAAATGGATGAGAAGATAATGTTGAACGTGGATGTTTAATATGTGAATCAGGTCTTAAAAACATTTGATACAAATGGGTATGGATTCTTATTGCAGCCCAAGTGTCATTTATTAACTATTAGTTGTTATATTGTTTTTTATAAAAACATCTAGTATTTTCTGAGTAATATGAGATACATTTCTGGTTCTTAAATCCAGAATGAAAATATTAAATTGTATATAAAATGTTTTGTAAGTGGAAAATAAGTTTAATATATACACATTTTTGTTGATCGTATGAAATTTGTTTTATTTTCTATTTCAAAACATATAAATGTATTAATATTTTTGAGAAGGGGAAATGAACATTTCTCAAAGTGAAAAATGTAATTTAAAGTGAGGGTCCAATAATGCAAACTGTTAAACCTACTTGGTTATCTCCAAAAACAATCGGTTCATATTTATAGTACTTCACATGCAAATTTATTTGCAAAATAAAAAACTAATTATTGTTGTAGAATTCTACTTAAAATGTGTTTGAAAATTGTGCATAAAATTTTAATGTATTGATAATTTACTCTTATTATAGAGTTAACAATCACTCTAGTAGGAACAATTGCCACTAATGTTTTAGAATTATACTTAAAATACCTGTATGTTTAATGGGAATTGTGTGCACTTGGCAAATTTGCATACCTAATTTGATGATTTATATTTATATTTGAGTTTGTCTCCTGGATTGTGGTGTGGCGTTCTTACAGCTCTTTTATTTCACCTATCAAAAGCAGCAAGGATTGCAGAAAAATTGTATGGTATTTATTTGATCAATTATGTATATTTATAGGCTACTTCATTATCTATTTGATTTTACTCAAATGAGGAAATAGGATTTCTCACAAATATACTATTAAAACATTATTTATTGAAATTAGAAATACTCAAACTAGAGAGAAAAATAATCTGTTTAATGTAAAAATTCTTTTACAGTGATTAACCAAATCTTTAATACACTTATACACTATAAACACGATATGTTGCTTCAATACATTTCCTTCATTATTTTGTTTTATGCAAGTTGCTAAAAAGATGTGTAGAAACATTCCCTTCCCCACTCTCTACAAGCTGCCCAATAAGTTTACTCAAGTTGAAATTCATAGCATATGTATTGTGCTTTTTGTTTAGTTTGGCATTGCCAATAAGAACAGAAATAGAAGAGTGGTACATAAGAAAATCAGAAAAATTGTGCTTAAAGTGTTCAGAAACTATTAAAATGAGAACCAACCATGTGTGAGCATGGTCCCATAACTTCAGCATTTAGTGTTGGATTAGGGACTGTACAAAGTATTACAACAAAATATTTTTATTTGTCCCAACAATTATTTGCTCAATTGCTGTGCAAACTTACATCACTTTTTGAACCGTGACCGACCATGGTTATCAGTTACCATCAAATTCACTCCACATAATATAATTTTAAGGGATGCATGATTGAGCTTGTAAATAAGATAAATTTAATTACATTATTCTGTATAGCCATGAATTTTTAGGAGTTTCTACAAACTACTAAATCATCTAGTAATTTTTGACAATCATTTAGAAAAGCAGGTTGTATACTGTTGATTGTATCTTCTTTCAAATGTTTAGTTTCTACCACTTGAATGTTACTGTCAAATGATGCCATAATCTGAAAGACAAAGGAAAAATCCAATATTAATAATAATTCTGTACCTGTGCCAATAACACTTAGTATACATTGAAGTTTTTCTTGATGAATTGTTTATATAAAAAGTTCTCACTGTCTGGGTATGCAGCCCAGGCTCAAACCATCAGCCAAATCCACAGTAGTGTAGTATGCATTGAAGCTCAGACACAAATCAGATTTAATAGTACAAAGATCTTAAATCAAATGCATATGTTCTGACAGCATATTATTAGAATGAATAGAAATTAAAACAAATAATGAATTGATAACAGGGATTCAGGCTTGATGTTGATTAGTGTGTGAAAACCCTGTCATAGCTTGATTACTTATAAGGAAAAGTTTGCAAAAAGGGAAGCCATGTGACCCATTACGTTTAATCACACCTAGTCACCTGACAAACAAGGTGGGGGAAAGAAACTACAGCCCCCTATAACTAGGAGGCTACATTCCCGGACAATCACTTTGCCAGAAGATTATGATGGAACAAGTTGAAATGTAACTCTACTTTAATTCTACTCTGTTAGTACAACTCTTAATCATATGTAGTTCTACAGGTGGATAATAATGTGTCTGAAGCCAACGATACGTACATATAAATCATTCTAGTGTGGAAACCTGGCCTGGAGTTTCAAAATGTAAAACTTTTAAAAAGTTGACAAATTAAATTGATGTATTTATATTCAGGATGCTGAATCATAACAAATCAATTCATTATACATAATTTTATTCATGGTTTTTATTTAAAATAAATATCACATTTAAGATAATTGTAGCTGAAATTATTTTGTGAGCATATGACATCAATTACGAACAGACAACTGTTTTCATTACCTTATCAAATGTTTTTACTTGGTGATGCAACAATTCAATTGTTTTGGAAAATGTAGGATCATTCATAATTGATTGTCCACTTTCATTATCTATTCCGTGAGAGTCATTATGAAATGACAAATCCTGCATATTATCCACAAACCTCTCTGTGTGCTTGGATAAAGGAATTAAATAGTTCAGAGCTTCATCTGCATCCGTGATCTAAAAATAATTTGATTAATGGTAAAATATTCTGCTATTTTTATTATCTACTAGCTGGGTGCCCGAGATGTCATTTATCCATAACCCCCGATTTGACTCCAATCTAGGTAGCTTTTGTGTTATTTTTATGTAACACAACTCATACCCTATCCCTAACTGTTTCCACCTCCCATTCCGAAGGGGGTTGAACACATTGACCCAGAAATACTTTCATTAAATGAATACATAGCTGATTGAACATGCCGAAGGGGTTGAAATTTTACAAACATCAGTAGATATATTATCAACGTCATTGACCCAGACAATTATTTATTCTGTGCTTATATCGACTGTTTAACATATTTGAAAAATTCCACCCCCTCTGCCCCCGGGAGTTAAATGTTAAATAGCCAATTGAATTTTATAATTACACTCAGAAACATCCAGAATCCTGGATTTGACTGTAATGTCAATTTTATTCACATTATTTGTTTGTTACACCCGCCCACCCCTAAGGGTGCTTGTTTCCATTGCTGTAAGGGGTTGAAATTATACTCTGATAACATTGGTAGAAACACTATCAATCTATTTGATCCCTAAAAATATTTATCTGCCTAAAATATAGGATGTTTTACCATTTTCAATATTTCCACCCCCACCCCTATGTGTGCTTATCTCTCAAGCCAAAAGGGGTTGAAATTTTACAAACAACATCTGTAGATATATTATAAATGTCATTGACCTCAACAATTATTTATTCCACACAAATATTGACCATTTAACCTGTTATAAAAATTCTACCCTCCCCCCCCCCCCATGTAGCACCACCCGTGGGGGTTAAATGGCCAATTGAATGCCATTATTAAACTCAACTACATCTATAAAACTGGACTTGACTCCAATCTTGATTGTATTAGCATTATTTTCTTGTAACACGCTTCCATCCCTAACCCTAAGGGTGCTCCGTTCCCATGACGTACAGGGTTGAAATGATAGTCAGATAACATAGGTAGAAACGCTATCAATCTCTTTGACCCCTAAAAATATTTATGACTCAAATATCAGCTGTTTTAACATGTTTGAATATTTCCACCCCTGCTCCTGGGGTGAAATTTGCTCCACCGGTGTAGATTTGTATAAGGAACATACACACAAATATACATACATACAAACACACACTTTTATTTATTGGATTAGTATTAGTTTGTAAGTAAGTTACCAAGTCTTTGATTTCCAATTCACGGTTGTTCAAGTCTTCCAAGTGATAATGCAAATCAGGTTTGTCACTATCTAATTCCACGCATCCTAGATTTGATTCACCAGAAGTCCTTTCAAGAATATCCTATAAAACAAAATAAAACTATATTTTTAAGAATTTAAAACTAAAAAGTTATTACTTATATAATTTGTCCTTATTTGTATCAGACTTGTTTAAAAAGCTAAGCTGCAGTTTAGAAATATTTTGCCACTATAAATTATCATTTCACTGAAAATAAATATATTAATATATTACCCATACAAGAAGAAATTTCACTTCATCTATTATATTGATATTAAACAGAACTCTTTTTTTAAAAAAAATAACTGTATACAATATCCATGTGAATTACTATTTAATACTCTGGAAGTTTTGACATTTGTCCCAAAATATTTTACAATCGTTTCAAGAATCGTAATAAAAATTAAAAAGTGTATGGTCTTTCAGAGTAATAAATAGTAATTCATCTTGTGACAGTATCCATTAATTATAATCTAGAATAATTTATTTGTTTTTCCTATGGACTGTTTCATACTCGTCAAAAGTTAATAATGAACATCTAAAACATTGATGTGACTATTCAAATCAATTGATAATAACTTCATTATATAACATGCACTATAGAAAGGAAACGTCACAGTAAGTCAGTCTACAAAAAAAAAGTAAATCCTATATCATTCACTTGATTTCTCTGCTCACACTTTTAAATGCTACTTCACAAGAATATTTGATCCACCATTGCAGTGAAGCAAGACACTTGCTGTTTTCAGTCCCTCTCCTTGTATGTCCATGTAACTTTTGTGTCTCTGCTATTACAGATGTTTGTACAATCACATTAAAATTAAGGTAAAAAGGACTTGATGTAGAGGTTGATGAGTAGAAAAAACCAAAAACAGTCTCCAAGTTTATAACATTATAAATGAAAATTATATGCAGTTGACCCACTGGTTAACAATTTCAGTAAACAAATTATCCCAGAATTAAAGGCTTGGGATGCAAAAGTATTGAACAATGAATCAAACCCATGACCTCCACTTGATTTATTAACTCCCCATCAGGCTTTTTCCCATCCATTGTATTGTACAATTTACTGAATCTCATTCTCCATGGCCTAAACTAGTGCTGAGCTTCGTTGAAAGTATTTCTCCTGTTCTTGAACAAAATTTTCCTCAAGTTATGAAAACAAACTTGACATATGAACACACTTTCATAACTATGTTCTTAAGGCCCTTTTTCTTCTTCCTCTTTTCATACATGAAGTATTTTAGGACTTATTTGGAACTCCAACCCGCTGATACACCACTACCAAATCTACTTTAACAATGCCCTTTGGAGAAAAAATTTGGTAAAATCAGCAAGCTTGCAGTAGTGAACAATTCCTATTACCCAAGCAAAGTTAAAGTAAATAGAGCAATTAACACTTTGAACAGCAATGACATGCCACACCTCAGAAAATTTTACAAAAATAACAGAATTATATTTATATTGTTTTTCTTTTCCAAAAGGAAGAAAAATCAATTAAAAAGAATAAAGAATGTAACATGATTCATAATATTTTATTGTTTATCATTTTATATTTATTAATTTATGTTTTTAACAAAATAAACACCAGACAACAAAGTACATTCTTTGTTTCGGATACTGCATTTAAGTGGGAAAAATAGATTCAGGTTAAAAACAATTCAAGATATGACCAGAGTACTGGAACAAAAAAGTTTGTAGCCAAAGGCAAAAAAAGCTTGACTTCAGTTAGTTTCTCTACATATAAAAGCAAAATAATGTTAAAATCACCCAGGAAGAAAAAAAATTAGTTACTTTAAAAGTGTGTGAAACATCAATCACAAGAATGCATACAAATATATTAAAAATTACTTTTCCAATGCTGGAAGAAAGTATGTCACTACCTGTGTAATTAGCATAAGCATAATTTTTATAAGGTTTTTGTTAATTAAGACTGATAATAATCAACTACATAAAAATAATATTGTTGGAAGGTTATACAAGAATGAGGTTAATTAAGGTTTGAATGTAACTGACATTATTGCTCGATAAGAGTTACTATAAGAACAAAAAATTCAGAATATATTTTTTACCTTGAATCATTATTTGATCCACTATTTCAAAATATAAATAAATTAGCACTAATTATGTAAAACTCTGTTCATAATTTCTCAAGACATTGAAATGTTTAGCATTAAATTGTAAATTGTTAAACAAATATAAGAGAAGAAGGGCAAATTATTTGGCCATTTATTAATGTCCAACTAAAAGTAAAATTTAAATAATGTGTCATACAAAAGTTTCCTCTAGTTTATAAGATGAATCATTTTCAGTTGAGATCGCAGTGATCAGAACATTTTCTTTTATTACTCCACCTCTACCCAAGTAATTGATACATTTGAAAATTCTGTTCCAAAATTTAACTTGATTTTGAAAACTACCAGTTTCCTGAAATAACAAAAAAATTAAATTAAATTACCAATAATATTCGAATAAAATCATGAACAGTAAAGGGTTAACTAAACAATAATATATTGATTTTTTCAGGATTTAGGTAGCTTGGGTGCACTTATTTATATACAAAACTGTAAATAAGAAATATTTCTATATGTATGTACCACTTTTAAAAAGTCTTCCGGTATACAAAATCCGTAATCGCCGGCTATGTTGAATAATTCTGAAAAAAATGATATTATTTTAGGCAAAAAATTAATATAACAAATTTGAGAGTAAAATAAAACACTAACCCTCATCAGTCTCATTTTCAATTGTATTATCACAAGTTATAAGTAATAACAATTTTCTTAAAAGTAAGTATTTGTAAGTTTTTGATTTGAATATATCAGACAAATCTTGAAACATATCACATAAACCTAATTGTTCGAGCTGTATTTTAAAACTTTCCAGAACAGTTTCATCGAAATCGTTCATTACTTATTGAATTATTGTTTCCTTTATTTACTAGAACGGTTCTAGGTTTTCTTTGTACGTCAATGCGTTACTTATTTAAATCGCCCACAATGAATTGAACTTTCAATTTTAAATTTTGTACACGACATACACAGCTGTCTTCAGCAGGACTGCCAATATAGGGTAAACAAAAAGTATAAATATATCGAATGCAAATTTGTAATAGTACTTCATTGGTACAGTTGGTAATGTACAGAATATATACGACAAATCATAATACTTAGAATTAGGTATACTTTCTCTCACACAAGCGCTATATAATATCTCAAATACATAACAGTTGATACAGATATAATCAGTTTTCATTATACTCAATTGTTCAGTCTTTCCATCCCAATGATCTCAATTATTTACACAATGTCATATCCTTACTCGTACATATATTATGAATGTGAGATAATTTAGATTTCTGGATTCCCAGATTTAACAATGTAGTTTGAATGGCACGTGTCAGTCAAATAAGGAAACGAAGCTGTCGTGTGGTGAAAGTCTATATTATAGAAGTCTCAGAAAAATAGCCAACCTTAATTGACATTGAGAATTAGATGAACAGTAAAAGATCAGTTGAAGGGCAGATGAGAGTCTGGAAGGATGAGTCAGAGTTTAGTGGCTGAGTTTGTCTGGAAGAATAATATAATCCTGCACTCGAGACACCATAATTGGGTGTGTGTCTTAATAGAGATTGTCAGACAATAGTTGGGGTGTCCCAATAAAATTCGTCGCTGAAATTTTGAAACTGGTGTCGCCCGGGAAGATGATTGCTGTCAAGCAGAATTTTGAACAATTGACGTTAACTGGTGTCCACGGAAAAAGAGTCAATAGGTAAAACATATTGGCGTCATTCGATATATTTATACTTTTTGTTGGCAGTGCTGCTGAAGACAGCTGTGTATATCTCGTACTAAATTTAAATTTGAAATGTCATTTCAAAAACTTTCATATTGTTATATTAAATTAGGAAATATTTTATAAATTTCAATATTTTTATAAATTTAATTTGCAATATTCTTTAAATTTCCATGTATTGTTGTGTTGAATTAGAAGTATAAAAAAGAAAAGCAAATTTCAATCCATTCTTATTTTGATATATATATATTGTAATAATTAAATATAATACTAAATATATCATTATAATAGATGGGCGCTTTTAAATGAACAACTATTAAGTTTAAATAACAAACAAAATTTATTATCAATTTTAAAAACAATTATAAAATACACAAAATATTTGGGATCTCAGGGTCTTGATCTGGGTTTGATAAATGGCAGAATTTAAATAATCAAAATTACATTTACCTTTTATAGAAATCAAAGCGTCTGAACATAGACGAAATTTGTTGCGGAAGAAATAATACTAAAATTGAATTTAACAATTTCAATTTTATCAAGAGTTAACGATCTCATTTTATCGATAATTAGAATTAAAGAACGATCTGACTTTTATCTTTTAAACACGGTTTACAAATTATTTTAAAGTTTTCTCTACTTACGGCCGCCCAGGTCTCATTTTTAGTTTTTCGTGCACAATTTTGGGGACATCACTGATTCTAAGTTCTCACAGACTCTAATTGGCGTTGTTTGTTAGTTGGTTTAACACAAATTGGTTGGTTCTCGATGCTTTACTGCAACCTGGATTTGTAGATCTCGTGGCTTTAGTTGACAATGGACTTCATTGGTTTGTCTGAATATTGCTTTACTTTTTAATAACTGAAAGCATGTTTGTGACTGGGCCACAATCTTTCGTTCTGACTGCCGACTGTAAAACTTTCAATGAGTTCTTTTCGTCCGTTCTATTCGCTGTCTGCTGACCGACTGTACTGTTCAAATTTTTATGCCTTGGAAATTTGGTCTTTTCTCCTCGCTGCTTACTGCCCGACTGTCCTCTTCGTCTCGTAGATTTTTAGCGCGTAGAACCTCAACAATGTTTTCTTTGCCTTGCCGGATTGTTGCGGCGTCCGCTCTATATCCACTAATAATGAGTCCTCTACAATCCAACTTTCCAATTAGAACAATGTCTTAATTACCAATTACTACAATATATATAAAAATTGAAAATACTATTTCTTTCCAGCCTGACTGGACCAACTGTCGATTTAAGGCAAGTCAGCTGCTCTCAGTCTCTGTTTCCTATCCAAATGAGTTAATTAATTAAGAGAGAAAGGTGGTGCCTTACTTGAAATTGAAGTTCAGCATCTCAATTTATGACAGACCCGTGATCTACATACACATGGGTTGTTTTTCTCTTGAAAAAATGGAATAACTTCCTCCTGTTCTGATTGGGGACACTGACCTTCAATTTCAAGTAAGCCACCCAGTTTCTCTCTTCCCTTTCCTTAACAATTATTTTAATTATTATAATGTCACTTTCTATTTTCTTTCATAATTTTAAATAAATGAACATTTATTAATTTTTAATTAATTTAGACATTTAGTAGGACACATGACCAAACAAGACATACAATTTTTTAAAACACAAATTACATTTAATGTATTTAGTAAGGATAATTTTGTAAATTATGAAGTTTCTTGGATTAGATTTTCCGTGAATTTCCTTGAAGATGCTGCTATAGGTTTGGAATATACCTTGGAACTCTCACTGTTATGAAATTTTAAAGCTTGAAGTCTTTGATACAATTCTGTTAACTGTGAAACAGAAAAACAAATAAATGTATTAATTCTCTACATACTTCTTTATTTACTAACTAATGCAATATATTATAATCAGAATGTAACAATGAAGAATTATTTGACATGAAATGGATAATTATTAACAGAGGTATGCAAATGTATAGCCATTAAAGCGATTAGTTTTACTACAAACCTGACTGATTTCTACTTTCAATGCTTTCTTTTCAGATCTGGGTGACACAGGGCCATCCTTTACATTTGATTTATAATTTTGAAGGTAACTCATAATATCAGCCATTTCTTGTACAACGGTTCTGAAAAATATAAAATTAAATTTAGTAATGTAATTTAAGAAAACATTCTCAAGAATCCACCCAGATAAAACAGTGATTTTCTGTTTGATCTGGGTGTAAACCGAAAACATTTTATTCAACAGATTCTCTGGGAAAAATAAATATACTCAAAGAAATTCAGTAAAACGATAATAAAATATCATTTTTTATAAATGCTCAATTGATAATTCTGATCAATTATTTTAAATAGAAGTCAGTTGAAGTTTTTCAATGTTGTAATATTAGATAGAGAGAAGAAGACCAACCTTCCCAAATTAACTTCATTGAATTCTTTCTTAATTTTCCTATCTGAAGTAACACTTTTTAAATCTGATCTTGAAAGCATTGACAGATAATCTTTATCAATGTCAAATGGAACTGTGAACTCTGTGGAAAAAAAAGAATGAATTACAAAACTATTTGAAGAGGATTAGACAGACTATTTTGCAGGTACAGACCATATGACTTTAATTTCTCCAGTGCATCCTTGTTCATTTGTTGTAGCTTCAATGCATCTTTCCTCCAAGATGATAATACATCAGAATCTCTGGAATAAGAAATATTGCTTGTTGTAATTTGGTTAGATTTAAATGGTATTTAAATTTTAGAATGATTAATATCTATACAGAAATATCTATATATGAAACTGTTTTTAATACCTTGTAAATTATTTTTAGCAAATTTAGTAAAGTGTTGTGATTTTTTTATTACATTATTATTGCATGGCAGAACTATATATAACAAAATCAGTAGTTCTGAAACAGTTTATAAAAAATTTCATATTCAAGTCAACTGACATAACACTTAAATCATTTTAAGTGTAGTGGTATGAACGTATCTTGGGAATTAGGTGAACTGATAAAATGAGAATATATTGAGTTAAACTTACAAGTTAAAAGTTTTTGAAGAAGCCCAACTAGAAGAATTGCATGCAGAATTCTAAAATAAAATTGTGTAAATGCAAAGGGAATGTAAAATAGTAAGTGTATTTAGAATTAAATTTCAAGATAAAAGGTGCAATATCAAGAAAAAGTAATTTCCTGATCAGGATCAATTATTTTATAAAAAACTAAACAGCAGCTTGATAAACATTATCTTTCACAATTTTTTCACAAAACAGTTTTTATCATGAGAAGACAGCTGCTCACTACATACCTAAACATTGACAGTAACAAAATGTTTCATCTAAAAACATGTTTAATTTTAATTGTTATAAACCATTGGAATTGTGAAAGAAAGTGTGCACTTGAATGTCAAAATTATTATCCTAGCTGAGTGCCCGGGTTGCTATATAACACTCGATTTGACTCCAATCTTGATAACCTTTGTGTTATTTATTTAACACACCTCAACACCTATCCCTAAATGTGCTGACTTCCCATGCCGAAGGGTTCGAACGCATTGACCCTGAGAAAGTTTCTTTCAACAAATATATCAGATGATTTAACATGTTCAAAAACTTCCCCCCCCCCATCCAGCACCTCTACTAAGGGGTAAACAAATAGTTGAATGCCATAGTTGAATTCAGTGACATTCATAATCCCGAATTTGACTTGAATCTAGCTTGTTTTTTATTATTTTTATGTAATGCCACCACGCCCTTAAGGGTGTTTTCCCCCCAAGCCCGAAAGCGGTTGAAATTATACACAGAAAACATGTAGAGAAATATGAATTTCATTACCCAGGAAAAATATTTATTCCACATAAATATCGGCCGATTAACGTGTTCGAAAGTTACCTCCCCTTCCCTAAGGGTTAAATTTCAAGTGGAATGTCATAATTAATCTCAGCAACATTCATATCCCCTTATTCAACTCAATCTAGATTGTTTATGCATTATTTTTATGTAATACCACTCCACCCCTACCCTTAAGGGTATTCTTCTCCCAATCCCAAAAGGGATTGAAATTATAAATGGAGAACATGTAGATAAATTTTATGAATCTCATTCATCCCAAAATATATTTATTCAATGCAAAAATTGACTGGTTAATATGTTTTAAAATTTCTCCCCACACCCACCTCTGCCCAACCCCTCGCCTCCCACCCCCACACATTGCCCAGATTGTCAGGGTTTCCAGCCAAAAAGCGTTATTAAACAAGACATTTTGTCAACTTGTATCATCAACATCGCAACCAAGAACATTTATACCACATTATGCTAGACATAGAATATTTTATTGCTGGAAACTTTAACAGCTTAAATATTTAGAAAGAGTGTATGATAGCCACATATGTAGCATATATTAATATCCATAGATTTAGTTTATTTGATTCATGATTGTATATATCTATGTTGTATTTATCAGTATAGAGAGCTTAAAATGATTATAGGTTCAGATTCTTACTTTTGCTTTTGAATGATTTCATTTTGTTTTTGTAAAATGTATTTAATTTTGGAAATCCACATATCTTTCAATAAGCTTTTATATATTGTACTTTGTGTGACTAACCTGAAACACATGGAAAAACTGTTAAAATGTCAAATAGAAATAATTACATTTCAATAATGATCAAATCCCATTCAAGATTCGAGATGTATTGTGAATGTTTCACCCACAATTAATGTTAGTTAATAAATCATATTATTAGTTTTTGGTTTATTTTAAAAACAAATCAGAAAATTCAAAATCAGTAATAAAATTAATCAGAAAAAATAATTTATTAAATAAACAAATTGAATTAAATTAATTATACTTTTATAGGAAATTGTGATACATAAAAAATTGTTAATAAAATTATGTGTTGTTAACAATTAAGAATTGGATAAATGCATTGGATAAAAATTACAAAATTTACAACAAAATTAATACATGTTTCATCTCTCATATTTTTAGGACCTCTTCAGATGATGTAAAACTTCTTTAATCTAAAAATAATTAAAACTGTATAAAGGAAAGGTTAAATATGAAAACAAATTACAAATTTAAGAATCACTGGAATAACTTACATAAAATGAGATCATTAAAAAATTTATTCTAAATTTCTTAATAAATAAGGAATTTAAGTGTGATGAGAAGAATTTATTCCAAGTTACATCACATAACTGAAATAAGAGCAAACAGTGTTAATATTTTCAGTCAGATGGATTTGTATTGTTGTACAAAATTTCCAACACTACCCAAGAAACATGAGGATATATTTATGAAAATAAAGTATGGAAACATGAATAATGTCATAATTTGTTTTGGAAAATATGATCATGTTATAAATCAATTTTAAATATTTCTGTAGGCAATCCTCAACTACTATATATATATATATATATATATATATATATATATATTGTAATACCAATTAATTAGGACATTAATTGTTTGAACATAAAATTTTAAACTGTTTGAGAAATCTATAATTGCGGCAGGAGCTTCCATAGCGACAATGTAGCCCAGCTCTGTTTCCTTTGTCAGAAAGTAAAAAATGGCGTATGCGCGCTAAAACTCAAGACGATAGTTCAGTTGGTGATCAGAATCTAACAGAGTGGTTGGTACCGGGACATTTCAGAGGACGGAACAAGTGATACTTGAGCAGAGACTAGCCATCGTTTATTGTATTATTATTAAACAAAGTTGTGAGTTGAGGACAAAGTAAAACGTTCACGAAAGCATTACATCGAAACTTGCTAAGTAAAAGCAGTTTTACGACCATAGCCAGCCAGAAATAGTAAAATTGCAGTTTAAGTCCAAAGCAGTAAAGACTAGCAAATCTACAAACCACAGAATTCACCTAAGGCAAGCAGTCAACAGATAGCTGACAAAAAAAGGGAGGATCATCCAAGTTCCTGACATCCTATAAATTTTGACTAGGATCAGTGTAAAATCTGTGAATCTTAGTATCAGTGTAAAAATCTCACAATAGTGTATTTCGAAAACGAAAGGAATGCTGGAACCAACTGGACAGATGTAACAAATTACAAAATAATGATTTATGTAAACGTAATTAAAAGATAGAAGTCAGATTTCATTCTAGTTTAAATTGTTAATCAGAGTTAATCTTATTACTTTTTAATTTCGTTCTATTTTAATTGTCAAGTTAATTTCTTTTCTTTTAGCCGACATATTGTTTAGGTAAATGTGATTTGTTGTTAATAAGATTTTAAATATAATTGATGTGTCCAGTGAAGACCCTGAGATTTAATATTTTAAATTTGTAATTGTTTTTAAATTATTGCCACAAAATAAATAAATATTGTTTGTAAATTTAATTAATTCTTTTATTTAATTAACGACCTCTAATTGATTATTACAATATATATATCTTTGAATAAGAAAGATAGCCAATACAGACAAAAAAGGGGTAATATAAAACCTTTTGTCAGGTGCTAAGAAGAGCTTAGAGAAACACAACTGCACTGGTGAGTTGACAACACTCAAAAGCTTCAACTGTGTTTCTCTAAGCTCTTCTTAGGACCTGACGAAAGGGACAATGATCCCAGAAATGTATTGTGGTATTTATATTACCATTTTTTTGTCTGTATTGGCTATCTTACTTATTCATTATTTTCAATCAGACCTAAATTTTTTCATTTTTTACTATATATATTTAATTTAATCATATCTATACTACATGTCACCAAGGAAGGCAGGTGGCACATTTGTGGGATGGGTGGTAACTAGGACGCCCAATAAACACACACATTACACAATCTAATGAGGCCAAACTCTAGGCACTTACTCAAGCTGATTGACTGTGCACAGGGAAGGTGTAGCACCTGCACAGAAAGATACTCAACTGAGCTGTCAATGTTCATGACTCCTGCCATGGTTCCACATTTTGTGATCCCTTTAAGGTATTTGACACTAACTTGATGTAGTATCCCACTCATAAATTTGTGTGCTTTATATGTATGAATGATCATATTTCACAATCATAAATCATAATAAATATATGTTCTGTATCCTTCTTTCTTAATCCCTAATCTTATATTTAGTGATATAATGACCATCACTATTTTTCTCTTTTATACAGGTTTTCACCCAACGTGGAGTGTATTAAAACCCACTCACTAAGCTTATAATAGGATTATTAAAAATTGGAAAATTAATCTGACTTATATTAATATAAATTTAATTAATGCATCATGACTAAGTCAGAATTTATTAAATAAAATTTACATTTATTACAATACCCAAAATGTTTCACCCTATACTCAGGGACCTCTTCAGTTCTATCTGAATATAAATATAATGAAAATGCTAAATTTGATTTCAAAACAAATAATTGAGAATAGAAATAAAGCTCATTTTGAATGTCACTTGTTTAAATCCAATATATTTGTTGATAGCTTTCGGCAACTAACATGCCATAATCACCAATTCAAGATTAATGTCTGTAAGAAGAAATTAACGGCTTGTATAACAGACAAATAGCAGAAATTAAGACTGGCATTACATACATATATTCTAGCGACAGTTGATTGAAATGTGTACATATTCTTAAATTATATTCTGTTTTTTGTCTGTTATACGGGTTATTTCCAACAACATCCAGGTCCAAAATGAGAGAAAACAATGCTATTAAAACAGAATTGAGTATTGTAATAAATAAAAATTTTAGGTAAAACATTATGACTTATGGCCATGTTCCATTAATTATATTTATCATTCTCCATGTGATGTATGTAGCACCGCCATTATTGCCGCAACAATATGACAAGTCGAGAATAAAAGTCTAGTATGTCTTCTTTCATCCCAGTACGATTCTCAAGATGAGGATAAACAAGGATTGAGTGATTGAAGTTTAAATTGAAGAATTCGCTTTGTTTTCAAATGTTTAGTTAGTGGTGGACTACTAAGACTAGCAACTAGAACAATATTTTACGGCAAATGCAGTTGAAGATGAAGGGAAAAAAAGTTATTATTTTATTAACATTTATTAAGGATTGGTTGTACAAGATGCTGCGTAATTTGGGTTCCCCGATTTACCTGAAACCAAGGATTTCAAGACGCTGAGTGTGTTGTGACATTTTACACCACATAGAACTATTTTTAAAGAGCTCATTAAATTTTACAACGCGCGAAAAACGCCAGGTGAATCAGTAAACGACTGGCATGAAAGAATTACGAGCTTGTCAATGACGTGCAAGTTCTACGAGAGACTGACAACAGTTATAATTAATAACTTTAATATCGGCGGAATTTGGACAGACTTTTGTGAGATGGGCGAGGATTTGACGCCGTGGTCATCAGAGAAATTATGGCCCGTTCTTCGGCGGCGCGGGAGATCATTCCCCAAGTGCTATGCTTCCAGCGAGTCTGACTACAATTTTAAGGTTTATGAATTCAAGAAGTATTAGTATAACAAATGTTCAAAATTGGTTACATTGCAAAAGCTTGTAAAAATGAATATAAACAGAACCCACTAGTAAAAAAAATGTGATTTCAGATACCACGGTATATATTTATAAAGTTTCTTCTGGTAAACTTAAGTCAATGTTGATTGAAATGAATGAAGACGAAAAAATAATTTCTTGGGAAGTAGACTGAGGATCTCATAGAAACGTAATTTCAAAAAAGTTTGTATGCAAACTATAGATGAATAAAAAAAATTTCAGTACATATTGTTGATGGAGAATTTGAGGTTAATGTTAAATCATGGAATGGGAAGTAATTTGTTACCTTTGTTGTTAAAAGTATTCCACCGTTAATAGGAAAAAACTGGATAAACAAATTTAGGTTGATCAAAATTAGAGAACAATTTAATGTTAATAAGCTGGGTATTGATGTTTCACAAATATTCTAAAAACTTTTTCAACCAGGAATTGGTACTGATAAGTTTGGTGAAATTAAATTGGAAGCTAAAGAAAGGGGGGAAAACCCCTATTTCTTGCAAACCATGACATGTCCCTTTAATGTATAAACCCTTGGTGGAACAGGAGTTAGAGTTATTAATTAAAGAATTAATTTCGGCTATTTATAACAGTGTGTAGTATGTTGTTTGTTACTCCATTACATGAAAATCTGCAATCAAACAAAACACTGAAAACATGTGCTACTTTACACAGTATATTTGCACACTATACAACATTCCTCCTCACTAGTCCTTAGTTAAGAAACGTCTGGGCATCTTACGTGACCTCTGTAGCTTGAAGATAGATAATTCCTTGTCAGAACCATCAGCCCAAGAGAGGAACACGGATATTCAATATCAGCCAGTTTATCTTGTAAGTTCAACATATCGGATGTGTATAAGGTTCCTTAAGGCGGCAACTTGGGAAAGTCAAAAAGACTTTCTCTGGTACTGCACTGGCAACACTAATCTAGCAACCAGGATCATGGACGTTTGAACGAACGCGGTAAATATGGCGCCTATTACCTTCGTCGGTAGTAGTCACGAAACGTATACCATCGGCTACAGTGACACCCAATAATCTTCCCTTTCGCCTACTTTTGGTTGGAAGGTTCTGTACGAAACAGCTGCTCCCACGACGAATCTGCGATTCGCAAAACTTTTCAGGTAATGGCTTAACACGATCCAATGCCGTTTAAGGTGTCTTGCCAAGAATCAGGTCACCTGGTGTCTTTCGTCCTAGCGCTTCCAACGGAGTGATGTGTTTGTGACAACAAGAAACGGGCATTGCCTATATTAATATCAACTGTTCTGCCCTCCGCGATTTTGTTTATTATGAACTTAACTGCTCGTTCTGCGGCGCAATTGGATGCAGGTTGACACGGAGGGACCAAAATCTGTTTCAGCACTAGAAAAATGCGGTTCTAATGTCTGATAGTATTTGATCAGTCAGTCAAAAAGTTGGCGAAACACTTATGTAATGTCTGGTTGCTGTGTCCAGGACCTGTTGAACTTCCGGACATTTTCTTGTAGAATCCGTGACTATTAAGAAAATCTGGCCAGTGTACGGCCCTGCATGGTCTACATGCAAGCTTGATCATAGCAACTTAGGTCTTATCCACGAGCCTTGGAAAATCTTGTGGTGGAGCTTTGGCACAAAATTGTCAAGCTCGTCCATTTTTGTCCACCATACAATAGCTTGGCGCAGGACGTCAAGTTCTAAATTCCAGGGTGAGTGTTGCCGAGGAGCTTAAGCATCATTTGGCATCTTTGACTTGGAATGACAGCTCTATGTCCCCACATGAGATATACACATACGACGTGTCTTAAAAGGCGCCAATTCGACTGACACGTTTTGCGGTGACCGTTGCTGAGAGAAGCAACTGCTTTCTTGATAAACTGAGAGTTATGCTTAACTGAGGCCAATAACAAAGAATGGCGTACCTCCGGAAAGCGTAGAAAACAATTATTTTGAGCGTGGCAACTGTTATGTATATGACTAGATTGATCTCAGAACGGTAGTCTACCGCATATTCGGACACCGCCGGCCTTTTTGATGACTACGACCAAAGGTGTGGCCATTCAGTGTTCAACATGGTCAAGTATTCACTTTCTTGCAATTTTAGCTTCGAATTTATTTTTCAGTAGAAGGCGTACCGCTCGTTTCTGAGAAAAAGTGGTAACACACCGTCTTTAAGCTCGATGTGTACCCGCGGTTCCTTGTAGTTAAGATGCCTGTCAAAAACGTCATTAAACTCGCTCTTGAGCTTTTCAATTTCGCTTCTTGGAAGTATTAAAATCTGCTCCAATAGTTCGACAAATTATTGAATCCAAGGGCGTCCAATGAAAGCTGTTCCATTTCCTTCGATAATAAGTAGTTCTAATTTGCTTTCCTTGGTGCCTACCGTTGATTTACCTGCAATTAGTAGTTTTGCCTGAGTAGGTGCGAAGGCTGATCGTTGTCGGATTTGTCTTCCGTTATAGCAGCATTTTCTTGCGCGTCATTTCACTAACGACCGTATGGCATGCACCAGAGTTGATGCTCATACGTTGACCACTGATGAAAATTATTGTTTCACAGGAAGGTTCACTTCACGGAGTTGCCAAAAAAATTGTACAGCTTTCCGCATTCAAAACTGTTTGTATAAGATTGAGGCTTCGATTTGCCCTCGGGTCGGTTCGGTTCGATAATTGCGACGACTTGCATACTTTATTGCACGAATAGCGGGTAGCGCTCTTGAATGGACAAGTGATTTTGTCTTGCGGACAACCGCAGCGATAACACAACTTTCCTGTTGTAGTTAGTGCTTCTGCCGTATTCAACGCGCAAATTACGCGTTTCGACATCTTTCTTGATTTTCTTTGTTCCGGAACGGATCTCCTCTATAGTGGATGCAATTTCTTCCAGAGTTGGGTGGCCTTCCGCAAGAATTTGGTGTCGAATAACGTCGTCAGTGATTCCGGAGTGAAACTGGTCTTGTATATCTGAAAATTCGCATACTCTGCCAGACTTTTCATCTTAGTAAGGTAGTTTTGACATGTTTCATCGGGCTTCCTATTTCTTCTCCTAAATGCGCACTTCTTAACCAATACAAAAATTGTTTCGGATGAAAGTGGTTAAATGCTTTCTTAACGATGTCCGCAATCAAAGTATCTTTGTGAGTGCACATAACATTCGAAACTGTTTCTATGCCTCCGCACATTCTTCCGGGCGTCGCCCGTGATGTGATTAGCAGCAAAAAAGAACTCGAGCTGTTGGAGGTAAAATTCACAGTTTCCTTCGCCATCAAAACTTGGTACCAGACCAAATGAGGCAATTGCCATAAGTGAGAAATTGTCCTTGTCGTAGCAGTATGTTGTTTCTTACTCCATTATATGGAAAACTGCAACTCACATGCGCTACTTCACATATTAATTTCTTTGTACACTATACAAAACAGTGATTGGGGAACACCATTGGTTCTTGTTACATTAAGGAATGGTGATTTGCGGTTATGTGCTGACTTAAATTAGCACTTGACATATATCAAATATCCATTGACCATATCCATATTTGTTAACAACTTAAAGGGGACGTAACATTCACGAAATTAGAATTGAGTCACAGTTACAATCAATCGTGTCTGGACGAAGATTCCAGTAAATTGCTGGCTTGCAGCACCCACATGATAATTTTTAAAGTATAAGAATTAAAACTGGAATTCAGCAAACCATGAAAAAAGACTTTCAAAGCTGTTAAGGAAATGTAGTTTTTATGGATGACATTGTTGTTATAGGTAAAATGCGTATATAAGATTTATAAAATTTACGATAAGTTTTGAAATAACTGAATATTGCAGATTTTTCGTTTAAATAAATAAAAGGGTGCGGTTTTGCGAATCTATTGAATATTCTGGACAAGAATTTGATGCAAAGGTATGCTGAATATTTAAAACAGGTTAATTAAGTTTCTTACCCTTTTTTACCAGTCTTCTTTTTCAGTGATGACTTTTGTCTGTTCACTTTGACAAATTTACTAGTGTTACTTGGTGAAATACAGTGTTTACTATTAAACACATTGTCAAAATCGTTACCATAAATCTGTGAAATAAATAAGTTAAATTCAGAGCACACATTTAATTTAACATATCCTATGGTAAGCCTAAACGTAAGGCCTTTTTACTTAATTTTAAAGCTTGAATATTTATCTATTTTTAAACATAAGCGCCAATTTTGGTTGATATATTTTTGTAGACGCTGTGGCAGGTTTGTGTGCCTATGAAATATCAGCTCGCCGCCATGTCGTTCAGAAACGTTTAACATCAACTTTTCCCTCACATGACCGTTGTTTCGTCTCAGGTGTTAAGCGGGAGGTCCAGGTTTCGCTATCCGTGACTAACGAATCCAAGTTGCATAGAAGCGAATAAATTAGCGGAGATAGCCAACTGGTTGCCGTTGGGTGCAGTGGCGGCTGGTGCATATGTGCTGCTGCACATAAATTAATTTAGGAAGAATTAATATTTAAGAATATTAATAACCTTTATCATAATTTATTTTGCAAGTGTGAATTTTTGCTTATATTTGGAAGCCTTTAAACCAGCTTTGTCCAATCTTATGACTACTAGGGGCATACCTGAACGGTAAGAAATGGTGCGCGGGCGCACAACCTCATCATAATACTTTTACTACTACTACTACTAACAGCAAAATCGGTACCGTGCAAATAAAGAAAGGTAATTCTTCATATGGAAATATCGAAAAAACCATTTAATGGCTAAAATATTAAAAATTGGTAAATTATATATATATATATAAGGCGCCAAGAAATGAGACGACGGGTGCCGCGTTTGACAACCTGTTTAAACTGTCTGCCTTGCGCGCACTCGCTTTAGCTAATGCAGCCAGTTGGCTATCTCTGAGTTACCCTCGGCTCAGCACAGTATATATTTCTGGAATGAGAATTCGCCTCTTAGCACTACCCGTTAAGCTCACAAACTGCCTCTTTTCGCTGTTGTCGGCCAACTTTCTTCGTCGTGGATTTTGGTTCGACCAGCTGCAAAGCACATACACACCTTGGAGACGTTTTTCACATCCATACACTTTGTCAATGACTGATGAATTAGCATTGATTTAAGGTCTTTTGAGTTCAAAACAATAATTTACGGGAAACACCAAATGAAGGCTTCAATATAAATGGCAGCCAAGACAAGACTGAGACATCCCCGCAATATGCGCGAATGCTTGTTTGGGAGTGGAGAAAGCACCTAACAGTGCTGCCAACAGCTAGTTCTATTGCGTCCCAGCCCTTTGGTAACCATACTTTGGGGTTACCCATGTATAATAACTGCGGAGTTTTGACCGCCGCACGGCTAGTAGCCTATAAACAATTAACACCCAACCAGGCCACTAACTTTCTCTCTCAAGAGAAGGTCGTGGAATACGAAAGGTAATACGATAGTAATCAATCATACAAAGCACTCTTATCATACATATATGCTTAAACATACATACATAAGCATGCTCACATGGTTTTGTGAAAGTGGATGTTGAGTCCAGGGCTTTGCCTGGACTGTAAGACATGTTGGAAAGAGAGTTCCCACAGATGGCATTCTGCCTCTGATGATAGCTTTAAGGATGGTGGCATTGATTGACCAATGCTTCACACTCAGAGAGCCTCCAAAATTTTGACAAACAACCTTCAGTTCCTTATGGCTACACCGCACTTCACTTTTAGGTAAGCCACAACCTATCTCTTTTTCCTTTCCTTACCAATATTGCAAATATTTTTGACAATGTCATATCCTTACTAATATAGTATATATATATATATATATATAAAATCTGAGGAGACACTGTCAATATAATTACAATAGATGGGAAAGAATTATTGGAGTTTGAACTCCACACTACATGGTCGGGCAGCCCAGAAGATGAAAAAGGCTAATCTGTTTGAGGAACCTTCTCCTGTCCTGCGAAGATGAACCTCTAATCGGGAAAGCCATTCAATCCCTTTTTCTCTTTCCCTTTCATACTAATTATTTGGATGATTTCCCATTCATACTTTTATATATAAATATAATACAAAAAAATAATTTTTAACAATTGAAATTTGGACAGACCTTTGCATTCCTCGAGTCTAAATGATGATCTGCATTACCATGTAGTGTATAGCAGCTTACTATTGATATAGGAGGTAAAGATGTCTTCAGTCTCCTATGGGTAATTGGATGTTTCTTTACTACGTTGCAAACAATAGCTGATTTTGATTGCAATTTTCTTTCTTTGGTATTGTGATCAGCTAAAAGAAATTGAAAATAGTAAAGAAAGCACACTGAAATACAAAAAGCCCTGAATGAGACTTGTATACTAACAATCAACATTTGGTTTTTTATAGAATGGTTCTTCTATAGGTCGAATGCTACATTGAGAATGAACATTCCATTCCTTCATCAAAAAGTTTAAAGTAAACTGAGTTCCTCTATTTATAACTTCAGGAGGTGGATATTCAATTGGATTTCCTAAAACCTGGAAACCTCTTAGATTGGGCACTAATCCTGTAAATACATCAGAATTATTTCACATACTAATAATAAATTGAAGTGAAACGTATTGATGTACAGTAAGTTATTAATTGCTAATGGTTTTATATCTTTGACTACAACATACAATATTCCATAAAAATTAATACTGCCTGTGTTGCTCTTAACAAAAATGAGACTAATGCCTCTGAAAATTTGGTGAACTTCTACTTGACCAGAATGATGATATCAAGCTTCAATTTCAGGTAATCCACTTTCTTTCTTTTCTTTGCAAATTGTTGTCTTACTGTCCAGAGTAAGAATGTTTAGGCCTTTGAAAATTAGACATGTTATTGCTTACCAGTCTTGTGATGCCAACTTAAATTTAAGGAAAGTCAGCTGCTGTCTATTATATTAAATTAAATTAAAAACAGAAGCATATAAAAGTAAAGTTAGAGTTATGTGAATTTGTCAAAATAATTGATATGGGCAGTAAAGAGTGTCAGAAAATAAGTGGCTATGTTGGACATTAAACAGTTAAAATGTTCTCAGATGCTAGCTAGCCTCCTTCTTTAAAAGGTAGAAGGATGGAACCTTGCACTTACTGACTTTACAGTGTATCAACACTAAAGCAAACCTAAATTGTGTCTCTACTTCTTGTGTAACTAAGACATAAGTTTGATAATTTTATTTGTCAATTACAAAAATTGCTAACTATATATTGAATAAATTATCATTATGCCAATTAATAAAATGTTTGTTTCAATGAATGGCATAAGAAAGGTTCTAAATTAACATAGTATAATCACACCAATATTAATTTGTCTTAAACATTCATGTAATGTAACTTTTACACTCTACTTTAAATAGGTCCTTATATCACCTGCTTACATATATATCTTAATGAAGGGGACAAAATACTCTATGACATTACAGAGAATATGGTGTAATATTTAATCATGTATTACTGACAAACAGATGAAAATCTGATTTACAGTTATTATAGAAAATCTTTTGATATCTATATTGGACTAGCATGCCTTAATGTAATGTGTTCACTTGAGTAAAATAATAAAATCCTAATTTCTCAGTAAGCAGACTTTGCCAAACAGTAATAAAATACCTAGAGAAGAAAGAAATAGTAACATTCAATAACCAAATGATTTAATATAGGACTAATAATAGGTGGGACATCTAGCCATCCATATTTGAATTTTCCTTTTTTTCATACAGGCAATTTCTGGGGTGATGCCCCAATAAAAGTATTGCCACCAACTTCATTTAAATTTTCCAAAAATATTTGAAGTAAATTGAGGAGATTCAGCACACTGGCAATACATCCTAGAATGTATTTTGTTAGAAGAGATAGATTGAATAAAGAGTGGATAGTACTAAAAAAACTTACTAAAACAAAGTTGTAAGAGAAATAGCTGCTTCGACTTTGCAAATTCAGCTTAGTAACAAAATTTGTTCCTAATTAGTAAATTGTTTAGTGACACAAAAATAATTTCATCACTTATGTTATGTTAAATTACTGTATAAACTTCATAGAAATAGTTGATCTTTATTTTTCATAAATGTTTCCCCCCTTTTTTAAGTCTTAGATGATTGTAGGAAACTGGATTGTACAATGAAGCTGTTAATTAAATGTGTAAGCAGTTTTTGATATCATGAACCTAATTTCAAAATGCTTCACAAATTATAAATGCTATAATATGTGCTGTTTTTATACATGAGTATTTTACTTAAATTATGACTTCTGGTCAATCAGAATTTAAATTTGGATCTGTATTTGGGTACAGTATTAGTTTCTAGGTAAAAATATACTGATTTAACATAATTTATGTTTTCTTACATTTTGGAAACAAATACTTATTAAAAATTACATGTAACTAATAGCATTATAACTAAAGAAATAATCAAATATCTACTTAAGAATAATGTTTAGCTCTCATACCATGATTTATACAACTGTGGAAATATCACCTGTAAACAGTATTTAGTGTTAATTTTCACCATATTTACCCAATTCAAGAGGCAATTTTTTAATTTGGTTCCCTTGCAACAATAATATTTCAAGACTCCTGTGGTTTGCCACAGTGTTTGGTAAGGTACTCAATAAGTTGTTCCTAACATCAAGCCACCTTAGATTTAATAAGATCAGAAAAAGACTGTCAGGCAGATATTTCAATGAGTTATTATTCAAGTATAAATTCTGCAAATAAATAGAAGTTTTTTTAAAAAAAATTATAAACAATATATATTGGATAGAATGGAATAATTATTAACTTTGACCTACTTGTAGCGATTTATATTGATCAACATAATTTGGCACTACTTTGATGTTGCTGTTACTAAGATCCAACTGTTTTACAACCAATTCATTGTAATATTCAGATTCATTTTCCATGATTAAAGGTGAAGAAAAAATAACCCTACATCAAATATGTTTATTGTTTCGCAAATGAATACATAAACGTATGCATGAAGACCAAACATCACACAGTGAACGTATAAAAATATTCTTTCTACGCAAAATTATCGATTCAATTATACAATTAAGATTGTCATGACAACAGGATTCTAATTTCCCGCTCAGTTTTCTATCAAGGTCAGAAACATACATAATCTTCATTAACTTACAAATAGCTTACATAAAATCATCTTATAAATAGTTTCAAAATTTTCGATACATGACTATATGCATTTAATCTTACATTAAGCGTGAATACACCAAGTCAATTAAGTTACAAATAAATAAATTAAAAACAAAAGAGTGCATAACTGCGCCTAAAGCTAAATAGCGATCCTAGCGGCCAACCGAAGTAATAATCTGTTTAATATGGCGAATGTCAGGGATAGTGATACATCGTTGTGGCTTCATAACAAGCTTGGTACATCGAATGACTCATGGACAGGTGGTTCAATTTGTTCACAGCTGAATGCTGAAGTTCTAAGGAATATTAAAGATTGTTTTTCGGACCTACAAACACAAGTGAAATTAAAATTACTGCTGTCATTTTTCCACATTCCGCGGAGGAACGTTGAAGAGGTATATTGTCACTTGCTTAAATATAATTTCTGAAAATATTTTCGTTATTCTCATCTCTTCTTTCCGCATGAATTGATACTGTTGAGGGGAATCGGGAATTTAAAATTTTCAACTATTTGTATTATTCTTTTAACTATTTAATTGTGTGAATGTAACGTATTTTTATTAAGTTTTCCATTTAATATTGGATTCAAGTAATTACCAAAATTGATTCGATTGAAATTGTCATATATCTTATTTGACAGTATTGTTAATTAGCTTATTTTTTTACTATCATAAGAGTAGTATGAATGGGATCAAGATTTCGGCCGTATTCAATGTTTTGACTTTTAGTTGGATCATCTTAATATAATGATTACCATTCATTCATTAAGTTTCTAAATAATATACTGTTATTATTTTTTTGTAATATGCTTCAATTTATAAATTTGTATTATGTTTTGAAACCATTATTATGAATATATTTTTTAACAATAATTATTTTGTCAGTGGAAACCTGAATTAGAAGAAATTCTGGAAGTTGCTTTAACAGACAGTGACCAGTGGGTATCAATGCTAGCTGAAATGATGAAAACTTTGCCGTCAACAGGCTCTTTAAATACTGAAGTTGGAGAAATTGATGAAAATAGGCGTATCTTTACAGAGTTGGTTAATGACCTACGTAAGTTAGGTAAGTTGGCCTCAAAGAGCATTTATCACTGTAAAGTAGTATATACTTGCAGTTTTTATATATCCTAGTTTTTTTGCCAGCATTTTCTTGATTGAGTTATTATTCCATCAACTATTATGACTTAGTTAAATTATTTTTTTAAATTAGCTATGCATGTTCATATTAAACTTTAAAATGGTAAGTAATTACTATAAGAAGTATTTAATGTTGTGTATATTTTCTCATTCCTTGTTGTACATTTGTTTTCAAATCCCACCCTTTCAATCCAAGCAATAATGTGATTATTGAAGTTGATGGTTAATGTGTATATCCATTGTTAATTATATTAATTATTTCTTCATTCTTATTCCTGTTTTGTAAATTGATAAACTTGTCTCTGATCTTATAATTTATATTATGTAAATATATTATTATTATTATGTGCTCTACCTACTGGCATGTCCTTGTACTTGGTCTGTAAGTTTCCTTCTCAACTTTGCCTTGGCCTGAGCTTCTTTCTTCATACCCCAATATCTCTTATTTCTCCCTTCAAGTCACCTAGCAGCTGCTAATCATCAGTATTTTTAATAAGGAATGTAGGTTTTCCCGGTGTAACAGCTGGATAAAGTTTTCTCGGAATTCCAACCGGGTAGCATCATTTAATTTCCACAATTTTTCTATGGCTTGCATCACCATCTTCTTCTGATGAAGTGAAAGACATTGCGGAAATTAAATGACTTCCCCCAGTTTGGAATCCCGAGAAAACTTTATCCACTATTTTCAATTGTAATTGACCGGAGGAAGTTTATTATAGTTGTAAATATTTGCATAATTTGTATTAGCTTCATTGCATAAATATTAAGACTAAAGTTTGTAATGTTATTGCAGAATTGAATTTTGTGGAAAAACATTAAATTTAATCATTACACATAAACTAAAGTATTTATTAGTATTTCAATTAAGTACAATATATTTGGTAGAATGGCTTTGATAGCTGTGAATGTTGGTATGTTAGATGTTGGTATGGAAGGGAAAGAGAGAAAGGTGGTGGCTTACATGAAATTGAAGTTTAGTATCACCAGTCAGGTCAGGAAGATGTTCTTTAAATTTTCTGAGGCATTGGTCTCCTTTTCCAGGAGAGAGATTGCTCATTTCATATGCTGGCCAATTTCAGTTTCAGGTAAGCCACAATCTTGTGCGTGTGTGTGAATAAGGATGTGACATTGTCAAAATAATTAAGATCATTGGTATGGAAAGGAAAGAGTATAGTTGGTAGATTACTTAAAATTGAAGCTTGGCGTTGCCACTAGAGACAGAATTTTGGAGGTTCTCAACTCCCTTCACCAGGAATGTAATATACATTTCATATGCCAGCTGGCTGCGGAGTGTGCTGGCTATAGTTTTTGTCACAGTATTGAGTACACACATGCTTAATAATCCATTGTAAATAATTACTTTCATCATTAAAATTTTTTGTAGTTTACATCTAATGATAATAACTAAGATAATCACATTCTTCAAATAGTCACTTACATAATTTTAATGTAATATTATTTACTGACATTTGCTTTTCCTGTTTTATAGTTAGGAAACATTTTGAGCTTGGAATGTTACCAATGGAATGCCATTATCTGAATAAATCTGCACTTGCTAGTGTTGTTGGGCAATTGGTAATTATATTAAATACGAATTTTTTTATATCTAATTGCAATTTTATTTAAACTAACATTTTCCCTATAATTTGCTAGGCCCCCCCTCCAAAACATTTCACATTGAAACGGAAACCCAAATCAGCTGCACTTCGAGCTGAGTTACTACAAAAATCACTAGACGCTGCTAGTAATATTAAGAAGAGTACGGCTCCTACTGTTCCTGTTCGGTCAAGAGTAATGCCACGTAAGATGACTGATACAAGTAGGTATTTAATTGGTAAAGTGTTTATTACATTAATGACGATATTCTACCACATATGTTTTGTCCATTCTGACTACTTATTACATGAATTATGTGTTAAATGGTATCATAATATGGTGATGGTGGAATATATATTTATATTTTGTTGATATAAATCATATACACTCTTTTACAATGACTCTTAGGTACACATAAATTTAGTTTCCTTGCTTACAAGTTATTGCTCTCCAATGTCGAGGAAGCAAGTTCTTCCGTCTATGACATTCGCTTTTAATATGTGAAATGACGAACACTCGTAGGTTCTTCAACTTTTAGGAATAAGTTTGGTTTGTATGGCTAATAAGGTAATACATCCAATTTGTTTCACAGATTTTTTGTTATAACATTCTCTATTTTTTGTGCCAATATTGAATAATGAGTGACTTAGTGTTGACCAGCAATGCTAATATAATGGCAATTGAAAAAGTAAATGCACTTCTGTTCAATTGTCTGTAAGCTTCTTCTGCAGCTTCTGTTCCTTTAAGACTATAGATGGCACCATTGGCTGGTTGGTTTTGATGTTATCACTTCAGTTTGTCCTGCACTGATGTGAAATAAACAGGGCTGCACCACTGAAGTACAGTATACTTTGTTTTTGGTGATCTGAAGGTGTATTATGAGCTGAAATCCAATGAAATTTTTTAGCAGAATAAGGTGACAGTATTTTAACCTAGTTTACTGATTATCAGTGGATAGAAAAGTTAAAAAGTGGCTAAATAAGCATGAAGACATTCAGACACAACATTGATCAATCCTACGTCCTGATTGTAAATAACTGAAGAATGACTATTGATGAAATGGCAAACCACACATTACTCATGCTTTTAGCATGCTTCATAAAAGGCATTAATTTGCTGTGCAACAGGTTTTTTTTTGTCAAATGTACTTTGTGATTTTTGTTCGTTTTAGTAGTTATTTCAAATTATGTTTATAGTTTTTCTTACACACATACTTATTCAATATTCTTGCTTTATTTTATCTGATACAAAAATACATTGGTATTTATGCAGGAGTACTATTTATCTACGAATTTCATACACAGTGACGCATTCTCTTCATGAGAGAGACAAAAGCAATCTTACAATATAATTTGTCTCAACTTTTAAAAAAGTTGTTCTGAATATATTCAACAGAACCTTCAATGTTGAGCTTTCTGCAAGAAAGGTTGAAATTTCTAAGAGTATCTGGCTTTTGTAGCAGTAAAATAGTGAGTGATTATTCTTGTGAAATGTTTCTCTTTCTATAACATGTGCTTCCCCTTAATTGACTAGTGTTTCTGAAAGGTAGTGCTATTAATTCAAAGACACTTCAGATACATATATTAAATAATATAACCATTTAGCTAATGTTGTACATTGAGAAATTCACAAACATTGAAATGTATTCTACTGTTTTTGAGTTTAATCTTATTTTCAAGTGAAAAATGGACTGGTTGGCATTTCTTTATTAAAATTTATTTATATACTAGATGGGTGCCTGGCATCCAAATTGTCATAATTAAACTCTGCGATATCCATAACCCTGGATTAGTCTCCAGAATTTGTTGTTCTTATGTTATTTTTGTATAAAGCCCATCCCATTCCCCTCCAGTACAGAAAAGGCAGAAATTAAACACAAATGACATCGGGATAAAAACCATCACTCTCATTAACTTTGTAAAATATTAATTGGACGCAAATATTGGCTGTTTTGTCATTTTTTAAATTTCTACTCCACCTGTGGTGGTAGTTGTGTTTTACCTCCACAGAGTTTGTTTCTGGTTGTAAATGAACACAGTGTACAAAATTTAGTCAAATTTCCTACACAGGTGTAGAATTGTATGCGAAACATACACACATTGTTTCCCCCTTCCACTCGTAGGGGTAGAAGAACAACATAATCGGCCAATTGAATGTTATAATTAAACTTGGTGATTGGATTGGACTCCTATCTTAGTTGTTTTTGGCTTTAATTTATTTTAACGCCCATCCACCTCGACCCGTAAGGGCGTTCCCCTCCTATGCCAAAAGTGGTTGATATTATGCACAATCAACATTAGGAGAAATACTATAAATCTCATTGACCCTGAAAAACATTTATTTGCCACAAATATTGGCCATTTAACATGTTTGAAAATTCCCATCCCCAGGAGGTTAAATGACATGTTTAATCTCATAATTAAACTTGGCTACATCCACAACCCCAGATTTGACTCCAATCTCACTTGTTTTGTTTTATTTTTATGTAACGCCCCTCCCCAACCTTTAAGGATGTTCCCCTCCCATGTAGAAAGGGGTTAAAATTATACAAAAATACATCGGTAGACACACTATTAAACTCGTTGACCTCGAAAAATATTTATCCCATGCAAATAATCGCTGTTTTAGTGTTTTTGAAAATTCCCAGCCTGGCCCTACGGATGGTAGACATGTCTTACCTATGCAGTGTTCCTGTTCAAAAGGAACACATGTACAAAATTTGGTCAAATTTGTTCCATTGGTGTAGATTTGTATACGGAAGATACACACAGTCTATTTTATTTAGTAGATACATATATAAATGCGAGTAAGGATGTAGCATTGTCAAAGTAATTAAAATAATTATATATTGCACTCTTAGAAAAGCATATGTTCTACGCAAGGAGATGTTAGGAAGAATAAGAAAAGACTGGTCAGGGCAGGACTTGAAACCACATATTCTGCTCAGTATACAGATGTAATTGTAGTAACTAATTCTCGATAACTGTACTAAGGCATCAGCTCCTGACTCAGAATTCGACTTTTGTATAATACGCTTTTTATTATCTCTGTGCCTCACACCTAGCAAGCACATGTTTTGAGAGCTACTGTCTAAGCAGTGACCTGTTCGATGAGGAGCTGTAATGCGGACTGATTTTACAAGCACAAACAATGCCTCGTGTGTGGCAGCCCGTTTCTGGGTGTTCTAGTCGCCAAAGGAGAACTTTACAATAAACAAAAATACCAAAATATGCATCTATCGATGGATACTCGTGTAGAATTAAAATTTGGATTACAGAGTTTTGTTATTTAACCATATAACATCAACTCAAAATGAACAATTTTTTACCTTAACCACACCTTAGAATAATTAAATGGATTAAGAATGTGAATGACCAATTTGTAAATAGACAGATAAAGTAGATCAGGTAGAATTATTGTGCAACAGTGAAGGTAATCTTGAATTCAAAAGGAATGATGAACGTAAATATATTTAAATCAAATAAAACACAATATGGATTGGTTAACTATAAAAATATTGTACATAAATAAATATCTCCAAGTAATACAATAATAGCAACACATTTTTCTTAAGTAATTCAGATGACATCCTCCTGGATTCCACTGAGTGCCAACCATAACTAGCCAACTTACAGTTTTGACGTTGATCAATAAATTTTTCTAATAATAATAATAATAATATACTATCCCTATCTACTCTTTTGTCATAGCACTTAATAAATTTACGTTCATCATTCCTTTTGAATTCAAGATTACCTACACTGTTGCACAATAATTCTACCTTATCTACTTTATCTGTCTATTTACAAATTGGTCATTCACATTCTTAATCCATTTTTCTATTAATATTCTGTCTTTAGCTATTTCTATTTTATTAAAATCAAGATTGTATACACTGTTACACAATAATTTTGCTTTATCTATTTATTTATTTTCACCCTCTGCTTTTTCCTCTACATTTTTATGAAAATTTTTACTCACATATTGTACATTTTCATTAATTTGATCATTAACCTATGACAATCTAGCATCATCCACCAGTACTTACGGTGCAGGCCTGTCACTACATTCTACACTAAATCTCTTATCCATTTCATCATATTTGTTACCCTGCAATTCTGTGTTATACTGATATATCTGAAAATTTATTGTTTAAATCAGACTTCAAACTGTACATCATTTCATTCAACTCAATCTTCTGATTATCTAACTCAACATTCAAATAATTTTTCATTTAATTAATACACTTAACAATTGCATAACCATACCTTTATCTATTTGAGATTTGGGTTCTACTTCTACCTCAAGCTCTACTTCCTTCCTGATTTTGCTCCATTTTTCAATCAAAGTACAAATTCCACACGTTAAAAAAATTATCAAAGTTAAAATTTTTTTTTGCTAACCTTAGTGTTCTCGTGCCTTCATGCACTGAACACTTGACAGAAAAATTTTTGTGTTAAAAAATACCACTTTACTCTGCCTTTTTAATACTACAATGATATTCTTCCTGCTCCCACGTGTTCTGCAGAACTTCTGCTGTTCCACGTACCTCATTTTGTCGAATCTTGAAGTACAAAAGCCCCAACGTTTATATGTATGTATATGTATATATATAATAACAATTAGACACGAAAGAGAGACCACGTAGTTAACTTGCCTGAAATCAACAGTTGGTCTACTCGGGCTGAGGAGTGAAAATATTTCAAATTTTTGAGGGCCTGAGTCTCCTTTGTCAGGAGAGAAGGTCTTGAATGTGTGCACGAATTGACAAATTAAAACTAAGGTGCACCAGCCAATATATAGCAACAATCATTACTACTGCCACAATTACCACTATAACAATATTAGAGGATCTTGAGTCCAGGAATTTGCCTAGACTGTAAGATGTGCTGGAAGGAGAGTTCCCAAAGATACAGTTCAGCATCCTATGAGTCAGTGATGGGTTGTTTGGTTTGGCCGAAATAGAAAACAGAACAGTAATGTTTTCTTTGATTTTGTAGGTGCTATAAGTGGAGGATTGTTAGTGGGCTGGAGGGTGGGGTAGACATGGCACCTTTTCTATCACAAGGTTGGCAGCCAGGTTTAAGTAGGGGAAATTTTACAATGGGCTCCTGAAGGTAACCTTTGGGCAGGTGGGGGGAGTATTTGGAAAGATGTTTCTGGGTTGGATAGCAGTACATTGTAGGTGAGGCAGAGAAGGAGTTGAGTTTTCTCAGGAGAGAAGATCTGAACTGCATGCTGGCCCTCACAAATTTATGTACTGTATTGGACGATTGCTATGACAGGCACTAAGTGGTTGTCTAATGTAGTATAGTGCCAACTCCACGTGTTAAAAATGAATTAAGAACTAATTTAGCGATTTCAGATTACAATAAATTTAACTTTGTTTGTGCACAGAATTATTACCATAGTAGATCCATGATACACAAGTTGAAATTAAGTGTATTTAGGAAATAAGTCAAATTATTTAATATAAAAAAGTCTGTATATGTTACATAGGTGAGCGGACATTATAAATACTTAGATGTCGCATGGCAAAAAAAAAATTGGGTATCACTGCCCTGAAGGATATCACCAACTGTCTGAAATAATGTGTTTATAATTATGTGTTCGATACCTCTAAAGTTTGGTTACTATTGATTATGTGTTCCATTGTCTTTTTAAGAATGTATAGGATGTGAAGAAAAGAGGAAAAAATTGAGCAAAGAACGATAGTGTAATGAAATATATTGGCGTTTTGAACAGTAAAAATCTCTGTGCGTCTTTAGGGAATAAGTATAATCAGTTCAGAGCATAAGCACATTTTTCAAACCAGACAATGAGACAACCAACCAATATCAACCAAATATTAAATCCTACATTCTCATCAAATTTCAAAACTACTAAAGTTATGAAACAAAATCACAGAGAACAAGTAATTATATCAAGAACAATTAGTGATCACACTAAGTATACTCACATCCACCTCATGAACAAGAGCCTCCCACCTTTTTGCGAAATATGTAACGTACAAATAATAGTGGAGCACATTATTCAGGATTGCAAAATGTATGAAAGGCATAGAAAAGAGATACTAGGAGAAGGGGAAATCAATGAAATAATAGATTCACTGACATACCAGGCAAACATGGTTAAATTCTTTAAAGAGAAAAATAGATATAACTAATTGATACAAAAAGGAAAATACATAATGGAATTGAAAAAGATGTATATATCATAATAGTTAAATGTAAATATTCCAAATGATGTAAAAAACAACATGTAAATCACATACTCTTGTAAACATATATTAATATATGTTAATGTAAAGTTGCTAAAGACCAAGTTGTTGATCCTCAAAATAAAAAATAATATTAAAATAAATCTTTTTTAATTCACGATTCTTATTCCTTCTTGATGTATTTTATGGTTTTTAAGGTGTGCTTGTGTTAATTAAGAAGTTTATAAAAATATTATGCATTTAATTAGTGTTACTTGGGCCATGTTTTATTTCAATGTGTTGAAATAACCCTTTGATTTCAGCCCCATTGAAAGGAATACCCAGCAGAGTGCCATCAGGTGGTTTTCGGTCACCTTCACTAAGCAGCCCCTTGATGTCGAGGCCTCCTTTACCTCGTACACCGGCAGGTCGTAAAGATGGTGGTATTAAACTTTTAGATATTAATGAACAACCATTGGGATTTGCTCAGGCAAAGAAGCGGAAACGTATGCAAGGTAAATTACTTGTTTTATATTTTAGAAAATCTTAATACATTTGTTAATTAATATTTTGAAAAGAGAGTGATTTTGCTTTGATATTTAGTAGTAGTATATATGTATTTATTTAATCTACAAATGGACAGTTGCTTGGTGGTAGATGCATGAAATTACAATTTAATTACAAATTTTATAAAGGAAGTTACAATACAGGAAAATAGAGTAAATTAATATTATTTCTTTAAAATATAAGCTAGGTTTAGGACATTATTTGAACAATAAATACATGTATATAACATTACATTAATTAATGGTTAATTTTGAAAAGGTTAAGGGAAGAATTAATATTGTACTGGCCTGAAAAGAAGAAAGGTGGAAAGAGATCTGAAAATAGAGATTAACTAACTATTTAACTATCTAAGGAGACGAGAAATGTTGTCAATTTTCTTTAGTTCACTTTACTGCAATACATTTAACTACACTATCCTATATTTACATATCATTATGGGTTGGTAAATGTTTGTTTAAATACATTATGCTATAACAGTAATATTATTAATGATAAAGTGTTCAACATTGTGGGAATTACATTCTCTTGTTCTTGATCAATAGTGTTCATTGTCCGGTTCCGTATTTTCATTACCAAATTATTTTCTCTTAATTCTCCTTGCACCGTGAACCTTAATTATGAATTACAGATTAATATTACATATTACGATTGTGAACTTTTCAGTCTATTTCTATTAAGTACAGCACTGTTTGTTCTATTCCTTAGGAAACCACTGTTTCCACTTTACCTTGAATCAGGGCAGCTTTGAAATGACCTGTTTTTTAGTTGCTCTGCTGTGACATATAAGTATTTGCTCCAGATCTGCTCCATGTGGTTGGTATGCTTTAAGGGACTTTGCATACTTTTCCAGATAATGATCCATGGCTTTGAATACATTACCTTTAAAACGCCCCACATCCTATATTGTATTGCAGTCTTCCTCAATATGTTTGTCTATTACGTTGTCACCTTTATTATGAATAGTGGTAATTTGAAGTCTATTTCCTATTCTATACAATACTTTTTCAATATCATCTTTGGAATCTATTATATTACAGGTTGGCTGTGAGGGTTAAACATTTGCTGGCTCTTAAGCCAAATAAATTAGTAGTTGCCGTTAATTCGCCAAGTTTATTTACAACACTTGTCATGTTTGCTGCATTTTAGTACCTAGTTTTCATCAATTTGAAGTTTGTCTTAGATTGACTCTTCTGTGCTTATTACTAAATGACGAACAACATCCTGCCTTGTCGATACACCAATCTTTTGAGCTATTTCTCTAGCATTCCTTTGTTATTTAATGTAATCAGTGAGTAGTGTCATACTCATACAAACCATCACAAGTCCCTCGGGGAAAGTATTACTATCCATAGTGATGTTAATCTTAGAAAATGAAGAATATAAAAAACAACAGGAGCAGTGGAGCAGTACAAATTTCTGTGTTCTACTCGTGCTCTGAGTAAAAATTTGTTGCTCTACCTGCTCCATGCTCCTGTTCCTGCTTTGCTCCAAAGCCCTACCTTGAATGGCCTTCACAAATATTGGATTGCCCTTTGTGTCCTGATTGACATTGGGCAAATATCATTCTTTCAATATTTCTTTTACCTTCAAGGAGACAAGTCTGTAGGGATTCTAAATTTGCACTGTGCTTTATTTCTTATGTTAATGAATCTTCTCCCTGAATTTTATGTTATGGTGTTTAACATTAAGGTGTCAGGTCTGTACCAATGGTATAATCTCGTCAATGACTATGTGATTTTTTATATTTTTTAATTTCCTCAATTGAGACACAATAGCAGTATTGCCACCTTATCCACTTCTATTGCTCAACACAGAATCTCCTATCCAATTTCCAAACTTTCAACAATATAAAACTTTATAATCTCTGTACATATTGATTAGACTGCTTCACTGTCCAAATTCAAGACACCCATGGTGCTCCATCCTTGTCTGTCCACACCTTATTGTGACTGACCTTTAACAATAATCTCTCCTATTACTTATACTTTCCACACAGCTTCCACGAGTTCACATATTTTGCTCATCCAGGGCTGTCTATCTTTGAGCCCAGGAAACATTAATTGAATTTGCAAGTTATAATGCTTTCACTCCTCTCCCCTGCTGTTCTTGATTCTCTACATCACCTGATCTGGTCTTGCCTTGACAAAATAAAAGGAAGGGACCACCCTGATAGATTATGAGGACATTGCTCATTTATAATACAAATATATTCACAGCTTGAAACATACTTGCTACAATTTGCTGGTATTGTTTATTTATTTACCATTGATGAATATTGTATCATGGTTATTACATGTTCCCTATATTTTCATGTTGTTGTCACTTTTTCCCTCTCTTATTATACATATTTTAAATTCTTACCACATTGGTATTTTTAAAATGTTTTTTTTTAGATATGGAAGAAGCAAAGAAGGCTTCTGAAGCAGCTGCAGCAGCAGCTCAACAACAATCTCAGCAGCAACAACAACAGTCACCTACTGGGAACAATACTCCTAGCACACCAGATTATGCTGTTGGTCTTACTGCCATGAACCCACCAACTCCTACACCTGCTCCAGCTACTCCATCTTACAGCCCTGCTACACCTCAGCACACAGTCACAACAATCATTGCCATCCAACGAGATCAAGGTATACATTAATCAAATACTTTTGATATTCCTAGGGATGTAAACCTAAATACATTTGGAAAAGTTAACTGTTAATTGCTAAAGGATAAAGGTTGACTAGTGTAATTTATGGATAGAATTCTCTGACATCCTTCTTTCTTTGTTAATATATCCAGAAATCACCAAATTAGTAGTCTGACAGAATTAACATCTGTTTCTTTCTGAAATAATTAAATATAAGAATATTGATAAAAGAAACTCAATTTAACAACACATTTTCAGTGATGTAGGATTAGTTTGAACCATTGTTACAATGTTCTCATAAACACTGAGTATTTTATTGTTCATCCTGTGATCACACTCGAGTTTCAATTGACCATTATCTATCTTTTCTAATTTGTGAACTACAAGATTGTTAATTATAGCAGTGTTACATAATATTTTTTGGCTGAAGTAGCCAGAACAGTTTTTAAATAATTCAAATGGTCATTATGTTCATTTTCCAATTATTAGTTTGCAGTACAACAGAGGTTTCAGTACTACATAATGACAGAATTTAAGTATTGGAATGATTTTGGAGTATGTTTGAATTGTGTTCACTTACATATGTTTTGAAGCTTTTATCAGTTTTCTTTTTCATTCATTTGGATTTCATTTACATGCAAAATGGAAGATTGGTATTAATTACTTATGCTGAATGTACCAAGGTACTCAACTCAATGACCTGTTTGCCAATACATCCACAGTTGTGTGGGCAAAACATTACAGTATTTTAAAATATAGAACATGTGTTAAAAGTATATTAATTATTTAAATGAAATGGCCAAATTATGGACAAAAGTAAGTGCTAAGTTAATTACCAAACAACATTTCTGCAATCATTGTTGTTGCTTTTGTCAAGTGTTTTAAAAAATGTGAGAACCATAAGAATTACACACTGCACACCTGGTTTGTGCAGTGTGTTGTTCTTATGGCTCTTGCCTTTTTTTAAATGTTCAATGAAAGCAACATGGATTGCAGAACATCTGTGCAGTATTAAATTTAGCACTATTTTTGTCAGTTATTTGGCTATTTATTTATCTAATTATTACAGTATTTTATACATATCACGTATAGCCATTTCAGATTATTCTAATGTATGATAAATTATTTATTGCATTTGGTCACTTTCCCACCAATTAGCATCATATGCATCAATCTTTGTTTTATTTAACTATTTTATTGCAGGCTTATGTCCCGCTATTGCAGAATGCCATTTAAGTAGTTTGTCTTAAGATACACGTGTTAACAGATTTTATTGTTTTGATAATATTTTATTTCAGTTTGTGTTATCAAACATTTAATGAATTTCTATATTTTTACTTATTTAAATAGTTGTTATAGATTTATCAGTCATGTGTGAAGGTTTTGTTTTATGCAGAGAAAGTATTGGTTTACTCAGTATTATTAGAATGATTAATCAACAAAATAGTTTTGGGGTATTTTTGTAAGAGTAATTACATGGTTTGATCCACTTCAAGGAGATTCTTTGTATTATATATCACAACATAATGTCAAAATTATAGTTTTTTTAAATTTGTGTCCCATTATTCTTATAAATTTCTAGCTCATACAGCTCACCCAAACCTCTGTCCATTTCTTGTATTAAATTGCCAATTTTACATTATTTGAAAAGTTGAAATCTTGGAGGGAGATCAGCATGAAATTACCAGAGTTGTCTTTTGACTTACATGAAGGTTTTAAAATTGAATAATAATTTTAGATTTTGATGTATGAAATATTAATTAATTTTTTACCTGTTTATAGTAACTCCTTCAACACCAACATCTGGACTTGTACCAGCATCTGACGTTGCCACTCCTAGTCAGCCTCTGTTGGTGACAAGTAGTCAAGGGCCAGCCACTCCTAGTTATGTACCTCAAGCATCTCCAACAACATTACAGGTAAGTGTGCAACTTCAGTGTAGGTTTAAATCGACTGGCCAGTAGCAGTTTCAAATACATAATTTATTACTAACCCTTATATTGTTATTAACAATGTGTACTAATCTTGTAATGAGTTTTTTTACCATATGTTACATTTTACTCAAAAGGGCATGTCAGAAAGCTTTGCTAGAATATGAAATGTGTGAAATGCTACTTCAATTGCTGAAAAAAGAAAGAAATTTTTATATATGTTTTGTGATCAGTTAGAGATCAATCTTTTCCATGTCTTCTAAACTCCATTTGGAAATATTTCTTGTTCCAAGAAATTACATGACTAGATCTGCACAACTTTTTTTTTTGTAACTTTTATGTCACATAAATCAGGTTTTATCATAAAACAGTAAATAGTTCGTTTTCTTTTAGAAGTGTCATACAAACTTCCTCTATGACTTTTCCCTACTTGAAGAGCTGAATATTTAACATAATAATGGAGATTCAAGAAAAAACAAATGGAGACAACAACTCCAAAAACTAGTTCAATAATTAATACCATATAATGTAATCCCACTGTACTGTTTTTAATTTGGTTAGACAATTCAGGCTTGGTGGTCAAGTCATCTTTTTCCTATCTACTTATTTCCAGAGAAAATATTCTGAAGATCATAATATTAATAGGCTATTGGGAAAATAAATATTTCAAAACTTGAAAACTATTTAAGAATAGAGAACAATTGTAACTTAAGTACTGTAGCAAGAAGTGTGATTTTAATTATTTTCAAATGTTACATATTACATAAATTTCATGATTGTTTCATTATGTTTGACAAGTTCCAAAGTGAACATTATATTTTGGCAAAACTTGATGCAAACAATGAGAAACAGAAATTAATTTTTTGTGTCATTAATTTTAACTTGTATTTAAAATTTGCTTCATTGATAAAGTAAAATCAATTTAAATAGAATGTCGTAAAAGACAATTATGTGGTCAAGACTTTATTAAGGAATTGATAAATTTGTGTTTAATTGTAAAGTTATTACATCAAATAAAAATGTTCATTATGAAACTAAATATTTATAGTTGCAGAATCCAGTAACTCCTCAGGGCTCGACGTTGACTCCACTTACTCCAGTCGCAATACCACAAACTGTTGTGAATCCACTCACGACTGCTCAGCCAACAACTGCCATAATAACTTCTCAACCTGTTCCCAAGCACGTAATCCAGATACGACCCGGTGCTCCAATGACTCAGATTCGTTTTCAACCTGTATCTACGCCTGGTGGAGCACAGCGCAAGGGTCTATCACTTACGGTCAGAAAATTTGACTTAATTTTTTTACTTTACAAATGCACCAAACTATATAGTTTTATTCAAGTTTTGTGCATGATTTGTACTATCTTTATGTTTAGTACTTGATGTGATAAAATTTGTTTGTTGAATATTTCATACAATGTAGACACATTTTATATAAACATAGCATGTTATATTGTCAATTTCAAAAAGCTTTATTGAATCTCGAGAATTATTGTAAATTATTAAAGAATGAACATGTTTATCAAATAATTTTTTATGTTAATATTTATAATAGTTATATTATATATGTTATTATAATAATTATATTCTTTTGAGAGGTATTTGGTTCGTATTTGAAACTATAGATTAATATATTTACATTCAGTGTCAGCTTGTGAGTTTTTGAAGTTATGTCCTACACAACCGTAAGCAGCCATTTTTTTATGAGGGTAACTATGTAAAATAATACTACAACAACAGCATTATTGTTATCAATACACTGACCCAACACGCAATATGCTACGTTTGTAATTCTGCCTACATAGTTTCCAATAATGCTTAATTTTTTAAAACCCAAGTAATTTAGCAGCAATTTAGCAACATAAGAGTATTTTTCCTGAGTCCATATTTTAAAAAGTTAATTTTTGGCAATTATTTGCAATATTATATTGCAGGATTATAAGGTGAATTATCACACTATGATTCCCATTAATTGTCTTTTTTCTTTTAAATAACCATTGATTGTGATTTTTAAAAAATACTACCCAAAATATAGCAATGTTTTTGTTTTGAAAATATAAACTACTTTATAATAAGACTTTTATATAAATATATTTTCTGACTATTGAGAAAACTAATAAATAAATAAACATCAGCCAATGTCAGAAAAAAATAATTTATTAATAAAAAATTAAACGTTTCATCCCCTATTTGGCAACCGTATCAGGTTCAAGTTTAAAAAAAGTTTTGACAAACAGGTAATCTCTGCTGACTGCCATTGCTGAAATGTACAATTTAAAATGACTCTTTTAAAAATGTACATTTCAGTACAGTCAGCCAGCACAGATTGACATGTCTATCAAGATTTTTTTTTTTACTTGAACCTAGTTAGGCCATATAAGCAACAAAACATTGTTTAATTTAACATTGGTTAATTCTTTTTTTTGGACTTAAAATTGGCTGATGTTGGTTTATTTAATAAGATTTTTAATTACCGAATGGCTCAAATTTGTTTTGGTTTTGTTGTTTATGCAGCCACCTCTCTGTTATTGCATGCCATGACATTGTTTCTATGTGCCATTTGCTCAGTAGCCATAAAAAGAAGCAGTTTGTTGAGCTTTAAGAGGTGCATAGGGGTGAAAATGAATATTGCGTATACACATTTGTCATTGTAGACAGAAATTGTGTACCACAGGTTTGATAGCACATGGTAGGCAGTTTCAAGTCTTTAATATTGAAGCAAAAATTTAAAATTAAGAAAATAAATTCTTCCTAAATTAATTTATGTTCTGTAGTACATGATCACATGTGTTTCAGCCGACACATTGCATTTTCAATTTTTTTTTAACCTGGGCGACCTGAAGTATGTGGCAACTATACAACATTATGTAACTATAGTCAGGTTTAAATTAGAAGTTTTCGGGCATGTCTATGGGGATGGGGCCAGTGATGTCACATGACTTATACAGCTCACTGAAATTAGTTGTATAACACTTCTATGGTTCAGCAACACTGCTTTATTTAAATTTTTGTGATTGGTTGTTTCAAGCTCACACCCCTTGCAAGAACTAACCATTGTTCAAAATTTAAAAGAGACTATAATGTGACATCCCCAACATCTTTGATTTCAATGGATTAAATAATCATCATATTTGAATTAAATGCTGATTAAGTCGTTGAAAAAATTATGGTGTTTTTAAGCCTGTTAAATTTATTTTAATGAAATAGATTAGAACTCTCGATCCTTCAATCTGTACTCTAGAATAATAATTGTATACTGCAGGAGCATGTATATGAATAACATAAATTATTTACTTGTGTAGGAAGTGGTGAAATGGTTGCAAGTTTTGTGAAGAAGAAATTGAATTTAAAGTATTTATCTAAGAGTTTCAAATATTTCTAAACCAAAATTCATTCATCTATTGAAATGTAACACCAGTTTCATTTAAGCATAATAATAGTATTAATTATTATTAGGTTTCACTAAATAGCAAATAGTTTTTAGATGTTGAGAAGATACTTTGACCAATTCAATTCTCTTCAATATTTTGGTATAATTCATCATTTAAGAAAATTAATGTCATAATATTTTCACTGTTACGCTGGAGGCAGTTTTTAGATACAGTTAATGAGGTGAACATGTTTTGTTTGAATTGGCTGATTTTTCAACATCAGCAATGTATCAAAGTAGCAAGTTAAACCGAGAGTAAAGTTTAATGCAATAGTAAGTTAATTTACATTTCGACAAAGGTTGATGAAGTCAAAATTAAATTGTTCAATATGTGGCGAGTGTGACAAGATTTTTCCAGTAGCTTGGTTGTAGAACATAAAAAAAAGCAACTGTGTCACCCAGACATATGACAATTAATGGTGTGCGCTGTATATATATATATATATATAAAGTGAGTAAGGATGTGACATTGTCAAAATAATGGGTATGGAAAAGAAAGAGTTTATATATACAATGACAGGAACTATATAATAAATGCAGTGGAGTTATATATACATATAATTGACATGAACAGGAAATAAAGGGTAGATGGCTTACATGAAATTGAGGGCCAGTGCCATACAGGAAAAATTCAAATTTTCAGAGGTGTTACTTCTGGAGATGGTTCTGTGTATTACTGTGAGAAGAGCATACATTGACTGTGCTATCTCCTCATGGAGGCCAGCAGCTCTGAAAATTTGAAATGTTTCTTGTCCCAGCATGGTGATACTGGCTCTTAATTCATGTTAGCCACCTATCCTCTCTTCTTCCTGAACATATAATTTATTTTGGCAATGTTGCATCTTCCTTAGTTGGTTATATATATTATAGGTTTCTTTCATGGTTTTTTATTTATAATATCTAAGTAAGTTGGTCATAATTCCTACACTTGTAATAACATAGTCTCGGAGTCACTTGTTTCCATAATCAGTATTCTCACATTTACAGAGAGAACAAATGTTGGAGGCTCAGGAAATGTTCCGTACCGCAAACAAAGTTACTCGGCCAGAGAAAGCTCTCATTTTGGGTTTCATGGCTGGGTCCAGGGGTGAGTGTTATTAAAATTTGATTTAATAACAGATTTTAAACCAATTAAATTAGTTGTAAGATGTCTCTACTGCCTTGAAAGAAAGTTTTCAGTAATATATAATATATATATATATATATATATATATATATATATAAATATAAATATAAACTCTTAAGGAAAATGTGACGAGGTCAAATTAAATAACCCATTTGTATAGTATATACCTGAAGTCAGTAGTTGTTCCAGTCTGGCTTAGACTTCAAATTTTCGAGGGCCTTGGCCCCCTTTGTCAGGAAGAAATGTATGTAAGTAAGTACTTGGGTTCAATTCTGGGTCCTGCTGAATATTTTGTCTTTCCTTCTTCTTTGTATCCTCAATACACCTTGGAACACATGCTTTCTTTGAGCATTTTGTTATGCCTAGAGCATATGCTTTCTTTGGAGTGTAATCCCAACCTTTGTCCTTTATTTCTATCTTTCCTCAGTATCCAATTATTAAATGTGACTTCATTACTTAATAAATAATATCCTTAACATATATATATATATATTTATTTATTTATTATATTAGTAACGATGTGACAGTGTCAAAAATAATTGCAATATTGGTATGGAGAGGACAGAGAGATAGGTTGTGGCTTACCTGAAAGTGAAGTGCGGTGTCGCCATAAGGAACTGAAGGTATCTCTCTGTCCTCTCCATACCAATATTGTGTGTGTGTATATTCAAGTCGCATTCGAACTTGGATAGTGAGGATGGATAGGATAGAAATAAATAGGAGAAATAGGAGGATTACGCTTTATGCGAATTCATATGCTCAGACAAAGAATCACGCTCATAGAAAAGCATATGTTCAAAGCAGGGGGAAGGAAGGAAGAAGGAAAGACTGAAAATATTTGACCCAGGCAGGATTTGAACCTGTGTGGTCTGCTCAGTACACAAATGTCTTTACCGTCTCGGCCTTCGGGTCAAGTTCCTGACCAGGCAAATATAGACAGTCTGATTATGGATAAATAGTTATATAGTGGAGGAATGGATAGAGTAGAGGGACTGAAGTATTATGAGCATCCATTAAGGAGTAAAAACAATATTAAGGAATTGCAACTAATTTGGTGACAAAGTCACATTCGAACTTGGATAGTGACGAAGGATAGAAACGAATAGGAGAAATATATATATATATTGGTATGGAAAGGAACACTCCTTCCTGAAGAAGGAGGCTGAGAGCCTCCGAAAATTTGAAGAACAACCTTCAGTTCCTCATGGCGACACCGCACTTCACTTTCAGGTAGGCCACAACCTATCTCTCTATCCTTTCCATACCAATATTTTTGACAATGTCACATTCTCACTATTACAATATATATATATATATATATATATATATATATATATATATATATATATATATATATATACAGCCAGTCGATGCAAGGAATGGTGTAATACTCCTTTCTGAAGGAGACTGAGAGCCTTCGAAAATTTGAAGAACTTCCTTAGGTTCCGTGTGGCTACACCATACTTTAATTTCAGGTAAGCCACAAACTAGCTCTCTTTCCTTTCCATACCAAGATCACAATTATTTTTGACAATGTCATAACTGTACTTTATATATATATGTCAATTTTTAAGGGCCTAAACCCTCTTCGTCTGGAAGGAAACTTCACAGGTGCAGTCTTTTCTTGAGTAAGGAGGCTTAGGCCCTTGAAAATTTGTCATGCTCCTTACAATGATGCATGGCGACTCTCAATTTAATTTAAGTCAGATTCATGTCCATATATAATAAATAAAATTTTCAAAGGCCTAAACCTTCCTCAAGACAAGACTACACCTGTGTAGTTTCTGTCCTGACGAAGAGGGCTTAGACTCTTGAAAATTTGACATTACTATGCCGCAAGGTGACACTCAATTTAAGGTAATTCTCTTTCCCCTCTATTAATTAATTAATTAATTTGACAATGTCACATCATCCTTGGTTGCTTATAGATTGGAGTTGAGGGTGTCATAGTGAAGTCTTAAAGGGTATACAATTTAAGCATGATTTGGATAAGGAAAGGGGACTGTTTGAGGAAAATTGGTTTGTGTAGGAATTTGCAGATCAACTCTCACTGCCTGTCTAACCAATTTGTATAACTTTCATAAGTGCTTAGGCCATATATATTTAAGAAATTATTTTGTTAATTCCTCTTTTACTTAGTACATCTTAGTTTTTATTATGTAAATATATTATGTATTGTGTAGTACTTATCTGTCTTCTTTTTGTGCAGATAATCCATGTCCTCATCTTGGAAATATAGTAACTATAAAGTTAAGTGAAAACCAAGAGAAAGTAAAGCAAGCTGATGACACACAGCTTATCATGACAGTAGAGACACACTTCCAAATGAATTACAATACTGGTGAGTGGAAACGTATCAAGAAGCTGAGGCGACTAGAGGACAGTAGCCTTGCAACTACAGTTGTGGCTACAACAGCTCCTGTAGCTCCTGCATCTGCTGCGGCTACGTGAAACTCAAGTTTACAATCCATTTTGGGGGTTGCTTATAAACTGCTTTTTGCTGGGTACCACAATTTGTGGGGGGCTTTAAGTGATTTGAGAGATACTTTGTGTAAACTACTTTCTCAGCCAGTTAGTCATTTAATTATGAAAAATGTTATGAAATTGACGCCTAGACATTATTTATTTCAATGTACTTTTGCTGTATGACAGACTTTTTGTTTAAGCTATCAAGATATTAAAAAAAAATTTCTTGATAGGAAGTACAATGTTAAATTTAAAAATATATATATGCATTTGGTTGTAATTTTTCTTTTGTTTCACAAATATTTGCCAAAAATGTGGAGTGCAAATGTGTGTAGATAAAAATATGGTTACATAAATAATGAATTTTTCTACATTCCAGTGGCCATTTATTTGTGACAGTGTCAGATTCCAATATTCATTATATCTTTAATGACAGTGTAACTTTACAACAGATTAAATATTTTTGTAGACAACATTTTTATTTCCTGATAGTATTCCTGATTTAAGAAAATATAAAATAATTTAAATTGGATCATTGAATTGTATTATAATGAGTGAGACACAAAGGAGTAGTATATTGTGATATTTTGTTCTATAGTTTACTAATTATAAATCAATTGTACTTTACAAATATGAATCAAGTAAAACATTTTTATTAGTAATTGATGTAAAAACAATGAACTCAGCAGTATTCAAAATTGGTAAGGAATTGAATCTCATTCTATTACAGCCTTCAAAAGTTACTTAGCACATCTAATATTCTGCCTATTTTGTATGAGAGCATTCATTTAATTTTTTCTCTGGTTTGTTAAATTTCTGCTCAAAAACTAAAGCCAATGTTAACAGCTTATGTTATAATGAAATAGCCAAAGAGCAGACAAAAAAGTCATAAATATCATGCCATGATTCTGCAACCTGTTTGCTTTGACAGGTTTTGATATTAAGTTTCAAGAACACCACACAGCACAACTCAGGTGACATAAACAAAAGTTTCGTCGCCGCTTAGGCTTTTATGTTGCCTGTGTTGTGCTATGTGGTGTTCATAAAACTTGAATTAATAACTACTGACGAAAGCTAAAAAAGTTTGCAGAAATGTTGCATGGATATTTATTTTTTGTTATAATTTTGTCTGTCCTTTTTGGCTACTTCATTATCTATTTGTTTCTTAAAACTAATACATTTTATATTTTGGGCTTGTTATAATTTGTATTGTCAACTTAAATCAAGTAATTGAAGCATTAATCTAATATTTGTGTAGTTTAAATTGGTTCTTGCTATGTAATAACAATAAGTGCAACATTTCCTATGAGAAATGCAAGATTTATTATGTATTGTGAAAATATTTAATTGTCCTTTATCTTAGTAATCACTTTTCATGAAAAATTTATTTTATTGTTGAATGATTGAATGTTTATCAGATAATGAAATGGTATAGGTGAAAAAGCCTTAGTCATGTGATATGTAAAATGTTTAAATAAATTTGAATCTGTCATGAAAATCATGAAAATATAGATAGCAACTAATACATTATCAGCAGACAAAAAAGCAACAATTTCTGTCCATAGGGTAATAAAAGCTAATATATTCAGTAATTTCCTTAATGTTTTTCATATTTCTTATCTGAAGAATTAAATTTATTTATATTTTATTAAAATACTTTACTTTTCACATTTTTTTAAAAAAGAAATAATTTTGCAGGTGGTGTCCAAATGTTTGGTATTTTTAGTGCAGCTGGCCAACATGACATTCAGTTCTATTTTACTGGCATGTCGTTGCTTTTCACCACAAGAGTCCTAAACCTCGTAACTCCTTACAATACCTTCACTTCACCAATTATCATGAAGACACCACCAAATGCCCCTTCCCATACAGCCTAGCCCTCAAATTTTCTCCTCTTGCCCACCTACACCAATCAGATACTAAAGTCTTTCATGAATAGAAAATATCCCACATACCACCTCAAAAAACAAATATCCCATGCCCTATCCACTGCTCAAACTACCCAAACCTTTCCTTGAGCAATATAAAAAATGTAGTTATAAATGTCATATTTTTTCATGATTATTACAAAAACTAAACTCCATTCTTCTGCTGGCCTATAATGTAACCCTCCCCACAATACTCTCACTTGCACAAGGGTTACCTTCAGGTGCCCTTCCAACCTCCACATAGTTTGTCCACACTACCTCACATTCCCACACTTACACCAAATTTCCAGCCTAGTGGTAGGAACACGTGCCATGTCTGCTCTATTCTTCAACCTACTTACTAAAATCCTCCAAAATACTTCTTAAATATCCACCTACTAAATGAAAGAAAATTTTACCTGCCTTTCCTCCCACATCATTTACCAGGTTAATAGCAGATTCTGCCCTGCTTCCTATATCAGCCAAACAAAATTACCTCTTCCTGAAAAATACATATCTCTACAGCACAGTCAAACTAAAACACAGTTCCCAATAGTTGTTCAAGCCTAGATCCAAAACAATTTTCAATCAAATGACACTAACCCTCTAGATTTGTCAGATGTTGAAATCCATCTTTTGGAACTTCCAAAAGTCTATATATATATATGGACTTTTGGATATATATAAATAGAGTGGTTGGCGACCTTGTTTACATTCAGTCGATTCAATAAACTTTCCACATCTCCAAAGTTTGTTCCGAGCATTAACAAACCACGAAGTTACGAGCATACGTTGAGGTGTGCTGGGTCACTGCTTTTGATGTTCCAAAGTATTTGTTTAGTTTTAGTTGAGGATAATCAATAAGTGTTATTTTGTATTGTAAAAAGTTATATAGTTTTGTTTTCATTTTGTAAATTCCTATATTTTGTTGGGAGGCCTGTAGGCAACCCTGAGATATATTACTCTTAATTAAAAGTTTACTACAATTTGGACCCCTATGTGGGGCTACATTATTTATGAATAAATTTTTTCTTACAAATTGGTGTGCAACAGTGGAGTTATAGTAAACTCACATTTATTTAGAATATTACTACAATTTGGCACTCCAATCTTACTATCATTATTAGAGTTATTAAAATGAATACTATATATATATATAATATTAGTAAGGATATGACATTGTCAAAAATAATTGCAATATTGGTATGGAAAGGAAGGAGATAGGTTGTGCGGTGTCACCATAAGAAACTTAAGGTTGGTCTTCAAATTTTCGGAGGCTCTCATCCTCCTCCTTCAGGAAGGAGTGTATAACCATTCCGTGCAGCAGCTGGCTGCGGACTCAGCTGAGTGAAATTGTAGCCGAAATGCTGTAATATTGTAATTATTTTTTTTGGTTTAGTTATGGATTGAAGTTTTTCAGATAAATTTACCATTTTTCTGTTTATTAATTGAAATTGTTCTTGTTGTGGGTCTAGGTGCGAACAGTTATCGAACTTTTTCACCCCATTTGGCAGTTCTGTAGTGTACATATTTTTACATACATATACAGCAATGTGTTTAGGAAGGGGTAATTTTCTTTGGCCAATGTAGAAAGCAGGGTAGCACCTGTAGTTTTATTTGGTATTTTACGTATATATCAATTGAATCGGAAAGAGGGAGGGATAGCTTACCTTAAATTGAAAGTTTGCATTGACAGATTCTATCCCTCTTTCCTATCAAATTGAATTAATTTGTCAATGTCACATTAGCTTTAGTTCCTTTATATTGTAACACGTGAGCCTTAATTTATGGTTTTATATTTTATTAGAGTAAATTTTATTTTAGCTTTAATGGGGAAATTTTGTAAAGGCTCTTAGGGGAATTAATTGTTTTTACTTCTGGCGACATGACAAAGTCGAACTGAAGACCACCTGGCGTTATTGTCCGGGAATTTTGGGAGAAACCCAAAATTCTTGGGTACATTGATACAGTGGCCTGCTGCCTCAGTCAATATCCCCTCCAGACAATAATTCTGGAAAAGTGTGGAAAAAGGAAGAGAAATGAAAAACAGAAGGGAGAAAAATGGGATTCGGTCAGAGGACAGTCTGGAGAGTGGTTGGAGAAATGAGAGAGAAAAAGGAACCTGGTAATCAACTACATGAGCAGCGGGTCACGAGGAATCCATTGGGCAGCCAGCAACAAAGTCATCGCCAGAAATACTGGGAAGGGATGACTGCTCTATGTGACATTGCAGGAATTAAGTAGGTAGATCATTCTCTGTTACACCATCAAACACAAAATACCACCCTGAGGTGGTAGATTACATTTTGCCATTGTCTCTTGTTCAGAGGCTGAGCATATTTAACTGTATAATGAGCGTTTTATTCAAATTCATTTATTAATAAAATAGTGGAAATGAACAAATTATTCACTGGCATCCATACCCCACTAATTATATAAATTGTCGTCTATTAAAATTAAATATGCATTACAAAATATATAATAAATAACTTACCTTAAATAGAGAGTTGGTGTCGCCACTTCATATAGTATGAAGCATGTCAAATTTTCAAGGGCCTATAAGCTCCCTTGATATAGACAGAAGTGCACCTAATGTATGTCAACCACACAGTGCAGAATTCAAACTCAGTTAGGCCATCTGTTAGATAGCAACAATTGACACCAAACTGAGCCAACAACTCTCCCAAGAAAAGGACACAACAATGGAAATGTGAGAAATAACAAAATTATGCAATGTACACAACCTTGAGGATATAGTAAAATAAATGTGTTATAGTTGGGGACTATGAGGCTAGAGAAAGACAGTTGCTAACATAATCAGCACTGTTAAAGTGTTGAGAAAACAATTCCAATAGCTGCTCATGCCCAGAGCCACAGCACCAACAAAATATGACCAGTGCTTCACTCTGATTCATTGGATGAATTCCAACACATCCTACAGACAGGCAAAGTCCTGTGCTCAAAGATCAAAATAATAGATAAAGATGTGTCTAGATAATTTGCATCCATATCGTATTCCGTAAGTATTTCTATGGTTTAATTTTCAAGCTCAATGGAGAATATTGCACCACATCATTTCTTAAACATTTTTCATACACTGGATGAACTTAGGGCTGCCAAATACAAATTATATTTGTTCCCTAATCATAGGATAAATTATAAAATTAATTTAATATTGCATTGTATTGTAATGCTAGACAAATAGAGCCCATTTTGTAGGTGAAGGCTAGGTTAAAATTATGTAACCACATTATTGAGTGGAATTTATTATGTGTAATTTCTTTTCCTTTCTTATAAACATAATTATTTTTGTCATATTGCTAGAAACACCAAGAAAATATTAAAGTGTGGTTCAATTAATTTGATTAATATTACATTATATTACATATCTCCAAATTATACAACTTTAATCGAGAGTACACGACTGTAGCAATGATTATGATAACTTCTAATTATTTGGAGCAATTTTTATAATACAAAAGACTTGAAAGACTGTGTGAAATAAATATATAAATGTACAAGTTTCCACTTCAAAGTATATTATTATTTTGTTTATTATAATGAACATTGATATCTAGAAATTGATTAAAGTGGCTCCAAATGTAGAAATACTATGAAAATAAAGATTTTAATTGGAATACATTGTCACAAATATATTTAGTGTTATACACAAATATCTGGATTCCATTTTCAAGTGCTGTGGATTTTTATTACTGAAAATAGGCTATTAGTACCAATTATTATTAATATTAGTATTTTTTTAGTTTTATATTTTCATATTAAATGTGTTCAGGTATCAAAATTCCAGAGGTTTATAGTCCATTCCATATCCTAGATTGTATATCAACAACGTTATAACACCAATTACAGAAAATGAAATACCAAATTACATCTGAATTGAACTGTCAGTTATACATTAATGAAGTCAAAAGGATTATTCCTTTACAAGTGTTACTTCAGAATTAATTAAAGATGCTACTTGTAAATTATGATTATGGGCTTGTACTATTGGTAGGCATCCATACAACAATTATTCTGCCAGAATGACAAAATTAATGGAATATTTGCTTAACATATGTACTATTTAGCATGAATGTATACAGGAATTGATATTTTCCTTTAATGTTAACAAGATGCAATATATTCCATCTTCCTTCTATTCTAGGTGAACTATTTATTATCTAACATTTTATATTCTTTTTCCAGCTTTGTTTTGTTTTCACTGTCCTATTTCTGTATTTCACCTTTCATTTCTTACTGTCAGAGACAGAGCTTTAAAACATCATACTTACTTTATTTTCTGTTAGAAACAAAGAACAAAACCATGAGCAAAAGACATAAGTAAAAAAGCAAAAAATTATAGTTACTTGAAAGCAAGAGATTGAAGAAAGACCTCAAAGAATTAAAGTCAATTCAATGCCAATAATATAAATAATAAAGGAAAGAAATGTTTTTATAACACAAAATATATTTACCACTTTTTGTTTAATATGCAAAGTTTAAATTGGTTTTAAACATTCACAGACGATCTAAAGAAACTACACTATTTTTAGGTTGATTGATTTTATTAATTATAAATACTGGAAAGAACATGCAAAAAATTTATTCATTTTATAAATAATTTACAATTTCTCAATTTTATTTACTTCTGTGGCATTTTTGAAAAATATATTTTATAAAATAATTATGGAAGCAAGAATATAAAGTCGTGAGTATATCCATTGAATACTAAACATGTGCAACTTTACAATGAAAGCTAATTTATATTTAATATTCATTTGGTATATAAACAAAGTTGAATTAATAACTAATACAGGGTTTAGACTGTTACCAGGTATATATCACAGAAATACAAGTCTTGAACAGCTTTTATAATTCAGTCTTAAAATCTTACAAATAGGCATTATGCATCATGTATGGAAACAAAAAATATATTTATTAATTTATGGTGATGGATATTAAAAGTTACAAACACTTTCATAATGCAGATCACTTCATAATTGATTAGCTTCTTCAAAACTGTTAAAAAAGATAAATCACAGAGCCAGTTTAGATCATATGAGTGATAATTTTATGTTACTACAAGATAAACTTCCAAAAACCACAATTTGTTATTAATAGTAACTCATTCCTTAAATGTGGAATTTCAAACAATTTCTTTCTTTCGTTCCAAACATTATATACCAAGGAAAGCTTACAAAAATGAAAAACTGTTCCAACAAAGTAAAAAAAAACAAGAAATATAGTTGAAAATAAAACAAAACTAACCGAGAAAAAGAGAGTATTTAGCCCTGAGCTTTCCATAGAGTGTAAAGCAGAAGAGTTCTTATTAATATGTAAAGAATAAGATGAGTTATGGATAAAGGCTTTTAGAATAGTTGGTGGGTAGCTATGCTTAAAGTTGTTGGAGCCATTACTGAGGGCATATCCAGCAATAGGTATGGCTTCATGTTCAATTAATAGTGCTTGGTGGTTGCAATACATTCTGGAAGGAAACTTTTAATAATGTAGTTGATTGAGGAGATAAAGATAATATTATCTTCAATTCTATTAAGAGTTTTCTGTAACAGGTTATAGAGGTTTAGGGATTATTAAAGGATTGTACCATAATAGAATTTCCTCTTAATGATAGAATACAACCAAGTTTTTGCAGAGAATATTGGGTCTAAGGGCTTTGACCAAAAACATTAATAGTTTTTTGAAGGCTAAACTAGGGGATTGTGGCTGGAATTATTGCAGGAAGGGAGACTATTTCTAGAAAAAATTTACATATTAAAAATGTGTATTTATATGTAAAAATATTTCTGAAAAAATGAAATAATTCTTTATCCTGATTCAAATATAAAATGGAATATTGTTTGATATAATTATATCAATTACATAAGACTAGTTTAAGTTCATGAAATTTACTGAGAGAATATGATTTTATTTAACTTACAAAATTATAATGATAATTTTATAGTGTGTGTTCTGGATTGAACACAAAGTCAACAAAGTTATGTATGTAAAACATCTTTATGCTTAAAAATATAACTAGAAATATCTATTAAATTGTCAATTACATCTTACGGTGGAATGCATAAATGGTAGATATATAAAACAACACCCATTTTTAACAAGCAGTAGTATGCACAAAATATTCTTTGGTTCATAATACAATAAAATGTATGATAAAGCACAACTACGAAAAACAATTCCTATCTATTCTCAGTTTTATTGAGAAATTTTCATATTGGTTTGCAGTTAGTGAATTAATTAGTAGCTGTTACATTAAATGCAATACAGATACAGAAATCTAAGCAATTCAGTAAACAAGATTTAAACAGAAAGAGAAATATTGCGTTACCAGTACTTTAAGGCAGGTCAAATGTGTCACTGGTACAGTTATTTATAATAATTACATACACGGATCTATAAAATGAATAAATTTAAATCATGAATAATTTCACATATATTTTTCACTGAATCAAATAATTAGTTTTCCTGAATTTATAAAATATGATTAAATTAAATATTTATTTTGAGATATATGGTTAAATATATATTATTATTGAGGATATGACATTGTCAAAAATAATTGTGATATTGGTATGGAAAGGAAAGAGAGGTAGCTTTTTTCTTTTCCATATATAATATATAATTGCAATATTGGTATGGAAATGAAAAAAAGCTTTGGTTTTCTATAGCTACACCGTACTTCATTTTCAGGTAAGCCACAAGGTATCCCATACCAATATTGCAATTATATATATATATAATATTTATAATAAGGGAATATTTATATATAATACATGGAAAGGAAAAAGAGCTTTGGTTGTCTATGGCTACACCGTACTTCACTTTCAGGAAAGCCACAAGCTATCTCTCTTTCCTTTTCATACCAATATCGCAATTATTTTTGACGATGTCATATCATTAGTAATATTATATATATGTATGTATATAAAGCATGTAAGAAAAATGTAACTAGATCAAATACTCAGTTCCTTGAAGATTTAGTTTATTCCACACAGCCTGATTGGATTAACTGTGATTTAATATACATATTATTTGATCCAATGTTAAAAATATATTTTATGTTATGTATATAAAATACTTCTATGTTACTAATTTAAGAACTGCCAGATAGTTCAGATTGGACAGTCTCTAATGATTTTCCTTTAATTTCTGGTACATAAAAAAATACAAATGCTGTACCTAAAGCAGTAAAAACAGAAAATATCCAAAATGTTGTAGCATTTCCAAATTCATCATTGAGATCAGAAAAAAATTTTGTGATAAAGAATACTAAAATCCAGTTAAACAAACATGTTATAGATGTACCTATTCCTTTAATTTGTGGGGGAAACAGAACACCCACCATTGCCCACGGAATGGGGCCAAATCCAAGGGAAAATACAATGATATAGATACACACACTTAAAACTGGCAGCCAACCGAAATTTGAAACATATTCATTTCCATTTCTTTCCTGTAGGTGGAAGAAAACCCCTAAAATATAGGTACAGATAGACATGACTGATCCTGACAAAATTAGCAATATTCGACAACCAAGTCTATCAACTACCAATGTTGACACAAATGTTGCAATAACTTGTACTGCTCCCACTATAATCGTTGCTAAACTTGGATCCAATGTACTTCCAGCTGCCTTGAATATCATAGAAGTATAAAATATTACAGCATTTATGCCACTCAACTGTTGAATAAACATTAATCCAAAAGCAACTATAAATGCTTTGATTATAGCTTTCTTAGGAACAGAAGCTAAATGCCTTTGACCATTACGTTCCACACCAGTCCTTAATTGGAAAAGTTCTTGTTCTATGTCACACTGTGATCCTCGCAACCATTGAAGAGATTCTTTAGCACACTGTTCCCGTCCCCGTTGCAAGAGATACAATGGAGATTCAGGCATAAAAACAAATGTAGCAAAGAAAACTATAGGAACTATGCCACACACTAAAGAAAGCCAAAATAGCTTCACCTCTCTTCCTAAAACATATACAAATAGCACACCCATTGTAACCATTAACTGCAAATACCCTCCTAATTTCCCCCGCACACGGTTCTCAGCAATTTCACCAATGTAAATAGGAACAATAACAGTAAATGCACCTCCAGCCATTCCTGTGATGAAACGTCCAATACAAAACATTTCTACTGATTTCGCCCAAATAATCAGACACCACCCAATTAGAAAAGGAAGGGTCAGAACAAGCATCACATTTTTACGACCAAACTTATCAGTAAGAAAACCTATCGGTATGACAACAGCGGCTGCACCTATGGCCATAAATGCACCTATCCATGACATTTGGGAGTTACTAAAATGAAAAAATGAAGATTTATCCATCAATTCATCACCTGCAGGAGAAGTCCAGCCAAGCAAAGTTCCCATAGCAAAAGTTCCAATTGTTACAGACAATGTTGCGGCATATTGTGGCCACAGTTTTGATCTTCGGTTAAGTAACAATTGAGATAAAGATCCAAATTGGTCAGGTGCAACATCATCTTCCTGTGTTTCTGCATTAATAGAGTATTGACTACTAGATACATTTTCTTGAATCGCGTCAGCAGATGAATTCATTTTATCGCGACGTATTTACACGCAAAAGTTAGAATATTTATTTAAAAATTCATCCAATTCAAATGTTTCCGTTTTGGCTAGAAGTAGTTCACCTTTCCCTTTTAAACAAGTACGATATAAAATTGTACTTTGACAGTTGATCTCAGATATAACCTACATCTGTCACGTTTGACAGTTTAATGCAGAGATCTTAAACATTCAGTCACAGATATAACGTTCTAACAAATCCCAAGAATAGAATTCATATATTGAAATGAAAAATTTACGTTTGATTGAACATTAATAATAAGAAAGATAACCAAAGACAGACAAAATAAGTGATAATATAAATACCACACAACGTTCTGGGATCCTTGTTCCTTTCTTCAGGTGCTACGAAGAAGAGCCTAGAGCGGTCATTTGACAAACTCAAAAAAACTCTTTTGAAAAGAAAGGTTGTGTGGTATTTATATTATCACTTATTATGCCTGTAAATGGCTACCTTTCTTATTAATAGCATTCATATAATACTCAATTCTCGCATGAAGAAATTTATTATCTCTGTGAATTCATAAAATTAATACAGAAAATTTTCCTGTTGACGAACACTTATAACATAATTTGAGTAATATCACCATATTTAGTCAATAAAATAAACGACAATTTAATATTTATATTTATACAACTTTAATATAATAATAAAGTATGCATTAGATTTCAGTAGACTGTTAAAAATAGATTATTAGGATTAAATTAGTACGTACAGTCTCAGATTATTGGTTGTTTAATCGTAAGAAGATTTCGAATAACTGTAATATCCGTAATACCTTTACACATATAGTGTTGTTATCTTCTGATAAATAAAACAATTTGTATGTATGTTCCGAATACAAACCTACACCCGTGGAGCGAATTTCACCAAATTTCGTACACGTGTTCCTTGCGACCTGAAAACAAACACGGTTGTGGTGAGACACGTCTACCACCCCATGGAGCTGGGGTGTACGGCCTTGGAAGTATTCAAACATGCTAAAACTGCCGAAATTTAAGTCGGATAAATATTTTTAGAGGTCAAAGAGACTGATAGTGTTTCTACTTATGTTATCAGTGTATAATTCAACCCCTTACAGCATGGGGTAGGGGTGGAGGGGCGTTACAAGAAAATAACGCGAATACAACCTAGATTAGAGTAAAATCCAGGATTACGGATATCGCTGAGTTTTATTATGGCATTTAACTTGACTTTAACCCCCAGGGTCGGGGATGGACGGGGGGTGGAAATCTTGAAACATGCAAATACGGCCGATTAGCGTTAAGTAAATATTTTTCAGGGAAAAAATAACGCAAAAACAACAGATTAGAGTCAAATCGGGGTTATGACACGGAAACGCGCGGGGGTGAGCTGGGGTGGGGGTGATAGGTGGTGGTGGGCGGGGGTAGAAATTTTCAAACATACTATCCCGCCAATATTTGCGTCGAATAAATATTTTTCGGAATCATAATATTTCTCTACGTGTTCTCTGTGTATAATTTCAATCCCTTTCTATATGGACGGGGAGCTTCCTTAACGGTTGTAGGGGATGTAAAGATTCGAACATGTTAAAAAGGCCGATATATTCCTCTAATGAATCTTTTTCGGTGTCAATAAGTTTAACCTCTTTTACCATGGCAGGTGAGCACATTTAATGTGTCAACACAGCCAAATCAGTCAAAAATAATTTATTTACAAAAAATATAATAACAAACGTTTCCCCCTCAACTAGGACTTTATCAGGTCTTGGATCTAGGGCCCATGGAGGTCCTTGGCCTACCAGACTATCATCTTTCGTAACACATTCCGGATATTTTTGGAGTTGCACGTGGTCAGCATAGCAATTCTCCAAGAGCCGGAACGACAGTTTTCGTGACCATGACGAGAACAAGCTATTCGAACCCTGGACCTTTGTGATTCGAGATATTGACGATGACCGCTACAGCACAGCAGATCGGCTATCAGGTGTACAATGTAATAAATAATTTCCATACATTGCCAAAATCTTCAATGAATATTAGACAAATAATGATGTTATATAAATCGAAAGCATTTCGGTTACAACGGGCATTACAGTGCATGCCTTAGAATTCTACTCAAAATTTATTTATATAACTATAATATTTGACTAATATTTATATTAATATTAGAAGCATTTATCCTAAAGCTCAGCAATGAAGTTTGACGGCAATTATTTCATAATTCACAATAGTCTTTAAATTTTTATTGGCGGATCTGAAGGAGTCTTTTTTCTGAATGATCAAATGAATGTTTGTACATTAAATTGATTTGGATACTCAATAACGTTGGTATAAAGGAAACAGAGAAGGCTGTTAGTATAGCCACTAATGCAAGAAATATAAAGCAATCTTAAGGTTTGTCAATAATGAACAAAACAAATAAAAAACAATATGTCAAATTAATTCTATCGCACAAAATTTCCAGTAAGGGTTAATTTTGAAAACTGTCTCTGTTATGAAAATCTCAGTTCTGGAAGTCAATTTTGACGCAAAATATGAGGCTAATACTTTTCACTTAAATTCAACATATTCCACAAAAATTTAGTGTATTCTCATTAATGCTACTGTAGCAATTAAAGTTTTGAAACTGCCCAAGAGATTAATGATTGTACCTGAATTAATCCTCCAGAAATAAAGCTGAGAAAGAATGGAAAGAGAAACACAATTAATATTTCAAATTAGCTACATTGACATTCTTAAATAAAATAAATAACAAAATTAAACTTTAAATTAAGTATTTCAAAATAATTCTCCAAATATCGAAAGAACATCACACTACTGTTTGTGGGAACAATGCCATTGTTACATTCATTCCAGTGACAAATGAAAATCCAAACGAATTATTATCCCGGTCGATAAATATGAACTTCAGTAGTATAGTTTCATGATGGCCCTATTATTTCAGCCCGACTGACAGGAGTGAATAAGACATCTCTATTTTAACACGCACTTGTACATATTAAAGATATAAAATATATTTCCTCCATAGTTATAATTTAAATGAATATGAACGCAAAAATGATTAATCAAAAAATTGTATGTTATATAAACTAGTTTATTTATTTGTAGGCACGACACAGACATTTGTCAATTAAGTAGATAATATGCATTTGTTGCAATGTTGATATACAATAAAAATGCTACATAATAACTCAATGTTTGATACAATATGAAATATGCAATTTAACGAGATATTAAGTTGGTAATATATTAAATTTTATTTAAGTATTATAATTAAATAAATAGCCAAATAACAGAAAAAATTAAGAGGGAGTATTATATTTACGTGTTCTTAATACCTAATTGAAATTCAGCAGGCTATAATGGCATATTAAGTCTGGTAGCGAAATATGCTATCTTATTAATCCAATTTCAGCTCCATTTGCAACATTTGTTATCAATGAGTACATTCCGAAATAAATTTCTCTGTCGTACATCTGTTTAAACAACGAAACACAGGAGATCTACGGGGCATGTTCAGAAACTAAGTGTACTGTGACCATAACGGGCTGTGATTTATAGATTTTTGAAGGTTGGAAACATTGAGTGGTAGAGGGGAGATCTCCTGACAGAGCGAGCATAACAGGAACACATGTAGTAGTGTCCAGTTGCATGAAAGGTGTCAGTAAGAAATCCCGCCACGCCTCCTCGCGGAAGTAATAACACGTGCCGAGTGTTTTTAAATAGAGATGAGTATATATATATTGTAATGCCAATTAATTAGGCCATTAATTGGTTTTTTAAAAAAATTAATTGTAGCGGCAGGAGTTTCCAAAGCGACAATGGAGCCGGGCTCTGTTACTTTGTCGGAAAGTAAAAAATGGCGTATGCGCGCTAAAACTCCAGACTACGATAGTTCAGTTAGTGACGGGACATTTCGGAGGACGGAACAAATGATTCTAGAGCAGAAACTAGCCGTTGTTTATGTATTATTAAACAAAGTTGTGAGTTTAAGACAAAGTAAAAACATTCACGGAAGCATTTAAATCGTAAATATTGCTAAGTAAAAGCAGTGTACGTCTGTAGCCAGCCAGAAATAGTAAAGTTGCAGTTTAAGTCCCAAGCGGTAAAAAGACTAGCAAATCTATGAATCACAGGATTCATATAAGGCAAGCGATCACCAGATAGCTGACAAAAAGGAGGATCATCCGAGTTCCTGGAAGCCTATCAAGGTTGACTTAAATAGTGTAAAATCTGTGAGCCAATATTAGAATCGGTGTAAAAAATTTGCAATAGTGTACTCCCATAAACAAAAAAAGAATGCTGGAACCATCTGGACAGATGTGAGTAACAAAATACAAAATAATGATTTATGTAAACGTAATTAAAGGATAGAAGTCAGATATCGTTCTATTTTAATTGTCAATCAGAGTTAATTTCTTTTCTTTTAATTTCTTCCTATCGACATTTTGTCTGGGTGAATTATAAACTGTGTATTAATTAGTTTTTTAAAAAACAACTTGTTGTGTCCATTATCAAACCCAGTAGAGACCCTGAGATCTAAAATTTTAAATTGTAATTGTCTTTGAGTTATTGCCACAAAATAAATAAATATTTTGTTTGTTAATTTCGATCTTTTCATTTAATAAAAGCCTTCCATTTTATTATTACGTAAATGATGCTTAACGTGAGGTAAACTCTTTAAAAATATTTAAAATAAAATAAAATAAATTAAGGCTTTATTTGAGTATTACAATATATATATTGTAATAATCAACAAGTAGGCTTTAATTAATTTAAAGAACTTGCCCAATGTTGTGGTGTCATTTAATGTAATAATCAATTAAATAGGGTTAATTAAATGAAAAAGGTAATCAATTTTTTAACAAAATAAAATAATTTATCATCAATTTGTAACTTCCAAAAATTACAAACAATTTCAATCAAAATTTAATATCTCTTATCTCAGGGCCTTCACTGGGTTTGATAATTAACAGAGTAAATGATTTAATGATCTGATTAACAATTCAGTTTAAAATTTACCTAAAAACAATAAGTTGATAAATGAAAGAAAGCTAAATGTAAAGTGAACGAAATCTGACTTTTCCCTTTTAGTTATCGTTCACAAATATTATTATCAAAGTTTTGTTACTCACATATTGTTCGACTGGTACCAGCATTCTTTTGTAGCTTCAAAAGTACACTATATTGCAAATTTTATTACACTGATTCTAAATTTCCTCACAGATTCTACACATATGAAGTCGAAATGCACGTACTCAGCTCCCAGGAAAATCGGATGATCCTATCCTAATTGGTCAGCTATCGGATGTTGTTTTCCCTCAACGCGAAATTGTTCAAGTTCTTTATAATGAAGCAACCCTTGCTTCACCGTTGGCTAGTTGTTAGAACATCTCTCTGTCAAACTATCTGCTTGCTTACAGGAACTCACGATTTGCAGATTTTAGTCTTTTACTGATTTATTTATCGATTTGGATTGAAACTGCTAAGTAGCTCGGTGAAGATTTGTTTTTTATGTCTTTCCTCTCGTGGCTGACCGTAGACTGACTAACTTTTACAATGTCTCTCCTCTCGTGGCTGATCGGTGACGTCGACTTTTCTCTTTCGCTCCTCGCCGTAGACTGCAAACTAACTATACTTTTGTGCGCGTAATCGCCATTCCGACTCCTCAACAAAAAAAAAACAGAGCCCGCCACATATTGTTGCTTTGCTCGTTCTCACCGCTACCATTCAATATTCGCTAACAATTTTAATTATTTAAAAACAATTAATGGCTTAAGTAATTGGCATTAAAATATATAAGAAATCATTTCAATCCAATGTATGGAATAGAATTAAAGGATCAAGATGGGAGAATGTCGACCGGACTGCGAATTGAACCCAGGACCTCTACTTGGTATGTGGAGCTCTTACCATCTGAGCTACCCTGGTTACCCCCTTCAGGTTCGAGCTTCTCTATCCATAGTATAGACCTGAGCACAGAATGACTTACAATTTACTAAATCACATTCTTCACGGTCAAATTTTAGGACTTCAGTGAAGAAGGATATTGTGTGAAAATTGATCATAGTTACAATGATTTAATTCATATACAGAAAAAATTCTTCCAATCGAAGTTTATATCCATTCTTCATCGAAGTCCTAAAATTTGATTATGAAGAATGTGATTAAATAAAATTGTAGGCGAGCTTGTGCTGAGGTCTATACAAAAGATGGAGTAAGCTCTGACCTGACGGGGAATCGCGCAGTGTAGCTCACACGGTAAGAGCACCACGTGCGAAGAAGAGTTCCTGGTATCGATTCCCGGTCCGGTCGAGATTTTTCCATCCTGATCCAGAGTGGATATATATTTCGTCCGCATGACAATTATTATAGCCCGATATGCAAATTCTCATTTCAAAAATACGAACCAATATTTTTGTTTTATATTATCCTGACAACAACCATCTTTTGCCGATACTAAATATAGTTGATGACCTAAGTTAAATGGCCCTTATTTATACAAAGCTTATATACCAGCAATTTTGTATTAGAGTAACAGGCCACATAAGTGTAATCCACGTGGCAGCAACTCCACTTTAATAGCATAGGAAGGATTTGAAAGGGGGGGGGGATGCGGAAGGGTAGAGGAAGGAAGCCATGGGTTAACTAGGGCCCCGGGCTATGGTTTAAGGATCCTATCGGAATTCGCATAAAAGTGATACAGGACAAACCCTCGAAAACCTGCATAAGGTAGGTCGTGAATTTGGAACTTGTCCCATGCCCTTTCGATGGCGGGAGGTGGGTTTGTTGAGGAATCGCAGCATTCCATTCTCCGTTGCTCCACCAGCGTAGAGGACAGCTGGCTGACTGTTACAATGGGAACAGAAAACAGCTCTTACCGTGTGCCCAAAGTCTTTGGCCCCGGAACATACACCTTTTCAATCAGGCCGAAGTGCCTCGACTTGTGGGAACCTTACTTCCTATTAATGGATCTGTGTATCAGCTATGAGAGGTAACTAACGTAGTATAAAATGGAAAAAAAATAAAATAATAATCTCGTATAGAACAAATTCCGTAAATATCTTAATAACCAAATTATATAATTTCGTTTTATTTGCATGTTACCGCCATACTCGTACATGTGTGCAAAGGGGTGTCTTTAAGTCCCCCTAAATTGATTTTTCTATTACGAAATCATGACAATGAAATTTCGCTATGCTTTATTTACTGCAGAATTTATTTCTATAGAGAAACAAGTAAGCTGTGAAGGTATTTTCATGGTCGACATAATGTTTGATAACGTTTACATAATTTATGATGCTCACTTAAAATGCAAATTTCCTCCATCAAGTTGTTTCCAGTTCTCGTGAGAGGTTTACGAAATGTGATGTCTTTCGAACAACGGGTGCGAGACCACGTTCCTCTCAGCTGCGCATTACTCGCTGTTAAAACGATGCGGTGAATATGTGCTTGCATTCGCTTATCTTCTCAGGCCTGGTCAACAGCCGGCACAACTAGACTGGAAAACTAATTAGCAGGATTTATTATTCGTCTCCCTCTTCGGAAAGTCCACTCTGAATAGCCAATTACAATGGATACAACTCTCCGTCGGCTCAGTTAATCTCAAATCGCTTTCAACGGAAGTGTCTCTTTGCTCCCTTCTTCATAGTAGGAAGAGCTTACTAATTTCGTAGGCTGAAGTCAATTCACCTCTGTCCGTCTGTCTGTCGTCTTTAATTTTAAACAACGACATTTTGACGCAATGGTTTATAGTCTCATCTACTCTGTAACGCGATCTGAAGAAGAAGAAGAAAGATATTTATAGGGTAATCCACATAGTGGCAACTCCCCTCTTATAGCATAGGAAAGGGGCTGAAAGGGGGGATGCGGAAAGGTGGAGCAAGGCAGCCGCAGTTTAACTAGGACCGCCGGGCTATAGTTTAAGGATCCTACCCAGCAATTCGCCTAAATGTGATACAGGGAAAACCCTACAAAAACCTGCATTAGGTAGGTCTGGCATTTGGTACTTGTCCCAAGCCCTTCCCACGGTGGAAGATAGGTTTTGCTATGGGGGCGCAGAATTCACTTCTCCGTGGCTTGACCAGTTTATGAGGCAGCTGGCCGACTATTCCAATAGGAATAGAGGACAACACTTACGGTATAACCAAGGTCTGCGACCCCGGAACATACACCTCTCAAATAAGGCCGAGGTGCCTCTGCATGTGGGAACCTTAGTTTTTTTTTTTTTAGTGTAGACAGGCTATGTATAGGATAATCCAAATAATGATAACTCCCTTCATATAGCATAGGAAAGGGATTTGAAAGGGGGGATGCGGAAGGGTGGAGGAAGGTAGCCAAGGGTTAACTAGGGCCCGGGCTATAGTTTAAGGATCCTACCCGGCATTCGCCTAAAAGTAATGCAGAACAAACCCTATAAAAACCTGCATCAGGTAGGTCGGGCATTAGGTACTTGTCCCACGCCCTTCCGATGGCGGGAGAGGGGTTTTCTGTGGGGTCGCAGCTTACCCCTCGCCATGCCTTGGTTAGTTTAGGAGGCAGCTGGCCGACTATTCCAATAGGAATAGAGGACAACTCTTACCGTATGCCCAAGGTCTGCGACCCCGGAACATACACCTCTCAAAACAGGCCGAGGTGCCTCGGCATATGGGAACCTTAGTTAAAAAAAAACAGAGAGATGTGAAGGCATCCCCAAAGGTAGCCTCCGCCAGAGCTCAGAAGGTTCACCTGCGAGAGAATCCTCTCGCAGACTTCGTAGATGACCTTAATTATTGTTTCATTTTATTTTTGTATTGTATATTTAACTGAGCTGACTGCGTGAGGTATTTTTATTACCATTCAAATGTGGTACGATTATTTTGTCACCCCCCCTTTGAAAAGGATACTCTTTTTAATTAATGATCAATTCGCTTAAACATCTGTCTTATGGGCTCGAAGGTGGAATCGGTATTAGACCTCCTTCAGGGATGCACCATCACTTTCTTCCAACGAAAAAATTTTGAATAATCCGTCCGCTTTGCGGAAAACTGGTTCTGACCTCTTTATTTCTGTTTCCAACTTCAGTTTTTAATATATCCATCGCCTTCATACCTATTGCTATCATAGCCTGAGAAAAATTCATCTCTAAAGAATTACGTACTGCAGATTTCAGAAGTTGAATGACAGTTTAAAAAATATATTTTATAATTTTCTTTTATACTATCACAGATTTACAATGTTTCTCCAGTTCACCGATATTAATTACCATCCTCAGATTATCATTTTCGCCTCATCTTATTCTCCACCAAAAACTCTGGATATCTCACGGCAGTGCGTTACAACAGGTTCACTACTGTCTTAACACACACTCAACTAGTCTTTAAAGTCTTTTTATTCACGGAGTTTGAGTTATCTATTTATTACATTCAATTACAGCTGCACCGTTAAAGAGTCTTTATCTTGCTTTTTTTTAAAAATCTCAGTATTAAGTATTCAGTCGATATCTATAGTGTATTACGAGTACGCTTATAGTTATCAGGAAATAACTGATTTAATTAATTTGAAATATATTTTCGATTGAGAGAAATATTTTGAATTATATATGTAGTTGACATTCATTCTTGTTATATTCCAAGACGATTCTCCTCTGAATGTTCGAGATCCATGCACCTTAATTTACATGAATAACATACGCATTTTTTTTGTATTATTCTGTGAGAAAAGTAAAATGATAACATTCACTCTTTTTTGTTCAGTGGATATTACATTTTCTAATTTTATGTAGATAATTATTTATTGGATGTCCGCAATTTTAATTGGTAGCTTTACATTAAATGTTAACATGTGCACAATTTTTATAGATTCTATGGAATCGCTTGACTACTTGATCTTCGAAACTTTTTTTTTCTAGTTGTTATTCAAGCCTAAAATCATTAGATCATAGGTTTTAATAAATGCCAACAACTTACTTTCATAAGAGAGCGTCGGCTTCCCGGTATAAATTTCCCAGTAAAATAATAAAAAATATTATTACAGTATTTGGCGTGCTCTGCCACCGTCGTCAGGTCACATCAACCAAAGACCTTACTTAACGCAGAACTGACCAATCAACTATAAGCCTGATTCATATTCATCAACGTGTATACGTACAGATCCTCGAGTATTTAAGGAATGTGTAACCGGAAATAATTATTAACTTTAAAACAAGTAGCTGCTATCCGTCTGACGACGATGCGCATGGGGGGAAAATATTTCCTGTTAAAAGTCACCACGAACACCAAAAAAGACCTGCTATGCATCTGAACGATCCCGAATCAACAACGAAACCCAACAACACTTCCCAACTCACTAAGCAATGAACTTTACCCCTCAAATCTGTGATATGGAGACTTAACTGAATAAACAAGTGACACTTGAACAACACGCCTCCTAGTGGCAGCAACGCACAAACTATGAAATAAGTTAAAAATGTAAATACAAAAAAAATGAAAGGAAGATGGAGACAATTAACAGCCGGAAAAATAAATGAAGATATCAAATACTTCCACTCCATAAAAACGAACAATAACATGAATCGTAGGGAACAAATAGTAATCACAAGAATCAGAACCCACCATATTTCGCTAGTCCAGATAAACATCATGAATGTCTGCAATTGAATTATGTAAACCTCAACTAACAATAATACACGCTAGCCAATATTTTAAAAAAAATACGAGCAGAGAAAAGTATTCCTGGGCATAAAAGAATAAGAAATCAGAGAATCAACAACGTACCAAACGAACATTATTAAATGTATTGTAACGCGTGTATTTTGGTTTAGTTTTGCTTTGTTTCGAAAGTGTTGTTTGCTGTGGTTTGGAGAATTCGAAATCGTGCACGTGCGTGGGGGAGGAGGAGATAAATATTTCCATCCAAGTAATTTTCGTGTCCTGTCTCGATTGTTGGCCTCAACATAACTGAATAGTTGGCCCTTGTTGATTACGGAACTGAACTGCGTGCTATGACTCTTGTAACAATGGAAGAATCAGTGAAACTGACATTTCGACGAAGTTTTCTAATAATGAAAAAAAGTAAAAGAATGGGAGGCTATAATGGAGGGAACGGTGATAAGCTTTTGAAACTGGACAGTTGTTCTGCGCTCACCGCAGCTGGTGGATGTGATTATGAGAGGCTCCGTATTACGTTACGTGTATACGTTTTAAGTGTCACCGAACTACAAATCTCATGATTTCTGCTGTAAACTTTTCCAAGTTGTCTCTGATATAGTCCGAGGCAGAATCGTCGTGAGAAAGGGGCCACAATTTGTTAGTGAAGAGTTCATCGAAGCCACACGATTTAGTACGACGGCTTTCCGGCAATCAATCCCGGAGGCCGACGCCTTAGCCAGTGGTCAACCCCTGAGTCGACGCCTTGCAGTGGTCCTGACTAAAGTCATCACTGCACTTAACCCGTTCTGCCGGCTGTGAGATACGGAGACGTTGGTACGAGAGCTACAGCAAGCAACACAACACAGAATAGCAGTACGTATTTGGTACGGGCAGCAGATCTCTTCTATGTAAAAACCACAGGTGTCTGAGATAAGAGTTTTTCATGCTTAACTGTAATAAATTTATATAAAAATTTCTTTAATGGTCAATAATTTTTGATTTAACATAAAAACCCAGCCCACAAAAATAATTCTTTACTGTATAAGAGGAATAAATACGTACGGGACCATTAAAAATTATTATAAATAGATACACAAGTAGAAACGAAATAATGAAACAACAAATATATATAAATACATAAACAGTACATCCAATATGTCACAAAAATGTATTAATTAGTTAAAAAAATCACAGTACAACGTTTCGTCCACATTTTTCGACTTCTTCGGGTAATATACCTAACTAAGTAAATTTGTAGAGTAAATTACAAAACTGTAACATTGTTACATAAATAATATAAATTTACAGATTTAATTTAATTTCGTTAAAATCTAAATTATGGAGTCTTACAGTTTTGAATGTATGCATATTATACAAATATATCCTAGTTTAAAAGAATTAATATGAATTTTGAGTCGTGTATTGCGTCCTATGACATATATATATATATATATATATAATTATTTATATAGAGATGATTATGACGGAACATTGTCGAAAGCTCCTGTTCATGACTTTGTGGTTTTAAAAAAAATATATTAAAAAATGATTGACACATAAATATTAGGTAAATGGACGTATTTAAATTTTATACATCTGTATAACACCTAAATAACTTAAATGTTATGAAAAAAAAGTATGTAAGTCATCCTAATGTAAATGTGATGTAGAGGCGTGAGCAAAAAATTAATTAACCATATTTTGATTATTTATTTAATACGCATACCCTGCTATATACATTAAAGTGAATTGAACCCTTGAAGTTAATAGTATAATAATAATTAAAGAGATTATTATAATAACACCTAAATAACTTATATTTTATGAAATTTTTTAAAAAAAGTACGTAAGTCATTCTAATGTAAAGGTGTATCATGGTGATGTAGACGTTAATGCGACTTAAAATAATATGCCTTAAAGTCAGGCAGTATATTTTTTACATATTGTAAGAAGTAAATTGCGAAAGATTTTTTACAGTTCACGCCTTTTATCGGTCTTGAGATGTAAAGTAAATAAAAAATGACTGAAAAAAATTATAACCACTTATTAAAATTACTTCGTTATCTGAAAAAACTAATAGGAACCAGAAAATTTTTTAATAAATTAGGAAAGTTACTCATTTTGTTGCAAATCTTCTGATGAATAAAATTGACTGTTTGTGCATTTTTGTTCCTCATAGAAATCTACATCCGTGAAGAAAATTTAACCAAATTTGGAACACGCGTCCCTTTCGAATAGGAAACAAACGCTGTGGGTGTGGACGGGGCTGGAAATTTTCGAACATCCTAAAAATTTTTTACGGAGTCAATGCGATTGATAGTGTTCCTCCCGACGTTGTTTATGTATAATTTCAACCCCTTTCGTTATAGGAGGGTGGCACTCTTAGTGGTGGATCTAGATCAAAATATGTTTGTCTGCCAAAGAAGTTCTAGAATCCAAAACAACGTGAAAAACTGACTACTCGTGCTTTAGAACTTGAAACAAGTGGTCTGTAACAATCAAGCTTATTATATCAATACGACTGTCTCACCTTGTAGATATGACAGAACTGAGGGTATAATATGAGCGTTCTTTCGATTTATATTATTAATATGTATTTTTTCGTTTAGACCCCAGGAACCAAAGTGGGACGAATTGAAATTCAGGTGAATATTTAGTCAACAAAGCAGAATTATATTTTACAATTCCCCTCTGCGTTAAGCCGTATTTTATCATTGGTATCAGTGTTACTCACAAAACTTCTTTCAACAAATTAATTAGCTGGTAATCTGTTCTCGTAATGGCGGGGACGCTAATGACTAGGTATTATGTTTCGGAGAGGGAGAGATGATGACTTCGACGTGCAGATTACCTAATAATGTTTATACCTCGTACACTGCAACCTGCCGATAATGAAACCGTTATCCGGTGGTTAGGGAGCTGTTAATTGCATCTATCAAGTCTAGCAGATTACATCTTAGTTACAATTACGTACGGTACAGTTACAAGAGACCTAAAATGGCGTTTCTCGATCCCCAATCGTGTAGTTGGGGAACGGTTTGCAGAAAACATTGAATTTCAAGTTTCCCAATTTTATGATACGTATTTGGTTAAGATTAGTTTCCAGAGAAACCTGATAATTACTACTATTATTCGGAACAATTTTTCTTTGTATTAAGGTGTTGAAACGCTTTTTTCGTTTCCTAGATAGTACTGACTGTTCAACACCTTTTATAGCCTTCAAATTTTGTGGTACTGGTATGGTACGTTCGTTTCGCATGACCAATGAAGGTACGTGGTCAGATAGTCCTAACATACGGCATACTCAATATTATTATCAATTGAACAGATGATCTGACAGGGTCACTATCGCAGTTGTCTGTGGTTCCGGTTAGAATCTTTACATTTCGTGAAGACTATCCGACTGAAATGTACACTCCGCCAACCTAATGTTCTGCTACCCGTTTGTTCCATCAAAAGCATGCAGACAAACGTGTCCTGCGTATAGCATTATGAATATATTGTAATGCCAATTAATTAGGACATTAATTGTTTGAACATAAAAAAATCTAAATTGTTTGAGAAACCCATTATAGCGGCAAGAGCCTTTGGAACAACAATAGAAAATTCAGCTCTGTTCCTTTGTAGGAAGGTTCGTCAAAATGGCGTATGTGCGCTAAATTGCGAGACGAGAGTACAGTTCGCAGGGAGATATGGTGAGATACAGTTCACGGAAAGACCTTGTCGAGGTATAACAGTTTTTGGAAGGAGAATTCAACAGGGTTGGCAATTAGCAGGACAAAGTAAAACATTATTAAAAGTATAACGTCGAAACCTGCTAAGAAAAAGCAGTTTTTGTGTCCATAGCCGGCCAGAAATAGCAAAATTTTCAGTTTAGGTCCGGAACAATAAAGACTACCCAATCGACAAATCGCAGAATTCATCTAAGGCGAGCGGTTAACCGATAGATGACGAAAGGAGGATCATCCGAGCTCCTGACATCATATAAAATTATGGCTTAAAAATTTGGTGTAGAATCTGTGAGTTTAGAAACAGTATAAAACCCGCAATAGTGTTTTCGAAATGGAAGGTATGCTGGAATGCTGGGCAGACGTGAGTAACAATTTAAAAAAACAATTAATTATGTAAACGTAATTGAAAGATAGCCGTCAGATTTCGTTCTCTTTTTGATTAAAATTGTTAATCAGAGTCAATCTTTTTAATTTTAATTTCGTTCACAATTAAATTTCGTTCTAGTTTAATTGACGAGTAAATTTCTTCTCTTTTAATTGTGATTTGATGATGATAAGATTATAAATATTATTCATTTGTCCATTATCAAACCCAGTGAAGACCATGAAACACTTCAATATTATAAATTTGTAATTGTTTAATTTATTGCCACTATAAAAATATTGTTTGTAAATGTGATTAATCTCTCATTTTAAAAGCCTAACATTTTGTGATTATTACAATATTTTGCTAAAAAAAATTGATTGCAATTCATTTTTCTAATAAAGCATTAAAACCGACATTTGTTTGTCAGGGATAAACGAGTTTTAAAAGGCTCACAACGGCAGATATTTAAGAGTCATGGATTTCATGAAGATGAGTGAAAATTTCTCTGTGATAATTAGTAGTGAGTGGAATGATAGATTCTCCGGAGAGAGGAGCTGGTGAGGAATGGTAGCCAGAATATGTGGAGTTACACTTGGTATATAATTATTCTCTGTGGCTTATTGTCCCAAAAGGTTTTGTTTATTGGAGAACTGTACTTTTTGCATAAATTCCAGTGGATCATAGTGGCCTGTTTGTTATTTCGTCCCAGGTAGTCGGTTTGTACGATCTTTTTTCGTCCACAAATAAGGTGATCAACAGTTTATCCAGCATCTTTGCATAAACTGCATTTTATATCCTTCTGGCTCTTGTCAATTCTACCCTTTATGGCATTTGTTCTTGAATTTCGAACAAGAGCACCTCCGTTTCTTTCCATAGTGTTCCTTTCTTCAACCATTGCCAAATTTCTTTATCAGCATTTTCTTGCAGGTATTCTTCAGGTATTTTCCTTGTAGTGCCTTATTTCTCCACATTTCTCTTCTATTTATAGCCATTTACTCATTGTAGTATTTACTTTTTTTATTACATTTTATGTTCCTGACATTTTATGCCTAAGATCGCTTTTACTCTTCTACAGATTCTTGTGTTTGCATCTTCTCTGCGTGGTAAATACAATGTATACATCACTGAATTATTGACGGTCATAATCGTTCATGTTTTTCGGTCCAGATTTTCATCTTGGGTCTATTTGACAATGGCAACAGTGTACTGCACGACAGGTATAGTCCAAGTATTAATGGTTTTTAGGCCATTCCCTACTATTAGTTTTGACTTCAAAATTTTCCGGACCCTTCTTTAGCTCCCTTGGTCTAGTCCTTTGCATGTTTGATGGAGAATATCTAGGTCCTTATAACATTATTCTTTTAATTTCATTAACCGTCATAATTTTTTCCGTTCATAAGCATCAACTTTCCTCGGTTTATTCTTAAAATTGCATATTTTTCCAGGCCGAATTCCATTGATGTATCTGTACTGTATATGCTAAGCGTAATTAACATCGATTCGATTTCAGTCTGTGACTTTCCGTACAGCTTCAAATCAGTCGTATAATTTTCTACCGACTTTGTGAGCTGGTATCCGTGGAATGCTTTGTTCAAAATATTGGACAATGGTATCAGTGCTATGATAAAGAGTAATGGACAGTATGAGTTTCCTTGAAAGATACCGGGAAGTTGACTTTACTCACATTTCCTCCAATTAATGTTAATTGCGAAGAAACAGTCGAACGTTTCACAAAGTTTCTAATATTGTTACAAATTCATATAATTTCACAACATTTGAGTTTAAAGATGAGTGGCAGGGAGTCAAAGGCTTTTTTATAGTCAATATTTATAATAATAAAAAAAGTATTATCACTTGCTAGATGCATTTTAAGACAACTTCTGTATGAAACAAATGTTGATTTTTGGCTATGAAATAGCCTCTTCGTCATCGGACAATATTTTTTGATTCATAAGGAATCTAATAGATTGAGATGTAAACGTCGATATGTCTATAAATTGCGGAACAACTGTGTCCGTTATAGCTAAAGAACGAATTAAAAAATGTACAGAAGTATATACAGGATTTATTATTCAGCTGATCGCAATATATTTAATTCATTAATAGTTTATTAAAAATGTTAATTAGCTTGATTGTCTAGTACAAATTAGTTTAGTAACACCACATTATTTGTTGGCTATTCGTTGTCTTCCTTTTGTAATTGCTAACGGATAATTAATGTAGTGACGGAATAACAATCGCAAACAATGATTGCATCGGGAACTTTGTTATTGGAACGAGTGTTGAGCCATTATACCCACGTTCAAATGCTGTCGTGTGAACATTAAGTGAAGCAGCCATACACGTTTTAATTTGCGTATTGACTCTGTTCTATAATTGGAGGTTTACAAATTATTTTATTCTAACTATACAGAATATAGAAAACATTATTACGTTTATATAATGCATGTAACTGTGAACTTATTCGGTGAATCCATCTCACCTTAGTAGAATCTCATAAATTTTTAAATAGAATGTAATTGGAAATACGTTGAAAAAATTCAAAATGAAAGAAAACTCAATGATATAGTTACAAATACAAAAAAAAACTTAATGAGAGGAATGTTACAATATTTTTAAATCTTAATGTGTCGAAACTCAATTATTGTCTGTTGTATTTCAGATTGGCAATTTTTACAATTCTGTCTATTGCTACTAATCTAATATTTGTTAAAAATATTCATAGATAAATTGGCAGTAAAACTTTTTTTTCCGGTTTGTCTAATATTTGAAGTGAAATCTCAATTTGTTTCTTTTTAAAAAAGATAGAAACAATCTAGGGAAAATTTATATTATTATTCAGAACAGTTTCGGAACAGTTAAATTAACAAAGTAGTAACAAAAGATAAATATAAAACATGCAGAAAGGATTGATATTAGTTTTAAATACATCCTTCACTGTCTGAATTGAAAACTAAAATCAATCCTTTCAATATATATATATATATATATATATATATATATATATTGTAATACCTAGTTAAGAAGACAAATTAAGAAGGCCATTATTTTGTTTAAATTTTATAATATTTGTTTCACGGCACTGACTACAGGTGGATGGCGGTTATTATTAAAATCTGTTTACTGACTCATACTGGAGATCTCGGGTGGCTCGAATAAAAAATGATGATTGACAGCGGATAAATGCTCACAAAAGGGAGAACTATAATTGGAGGTCTTTGGCTTTTTTTAGATAAATGTCTGACTGACGTCGGAACAAGACTCCAAAGGAACGATGGCCAGCAGTTTTGTTGACATTCAATTACAAGACCCTGGAATGTTTATCTAACAATATTTTGAGTAGCTCTCTTAGCGTGAGAAAGCCGGTTGTGATCCGAATGTGGGAAATTAAAACCGTGAGAAAAAAGGAATATTCTGGAGGGGGCGAAGCTGATAGGAAGGCGGATGAGCAGTTGGATGCCAGAGAGCAAGGGAGAAGGACATGGATGGGAGTTAGTTTGATGCCAGAGAGCAAGGGAGAAGGACATGGATGGGAGTTAGTTTGATGCCAGAGAGCAAGGGAGAAGGGACATGGATGGAAGTTAGAGGGAAGTCTAAGCTAGAGGAAGGCGGATGAGTCGAAGGAAGCATATGGACGGAGAGGAAAGATGTTGGCCTAAAGTGTGCGGTTTTGGCATTAAATATGGCCAAAGTAATGAAGAATTTAATAGAAGGGTTTTAAATATTTGAGATGTATGGTGAAGATGAGAAAGAGTTTAAAATTTCAGAGATTATATGTCTAATAGAACTGAACGCTGTTATTGTGGTTTCGTTGTGATATCTAGAACATTTGAATAGACCGAACATCTTGGTGGTTTCAATCATACTTGACAAATTGAATGGTGGCCGCGGGCGAAACATTTTAGTCCGTACGAGGAGTCAGGAGTCTTGAGTCTGGATACCGAAAGGATAAAGTGTATGTGTTTGTGAAGCGTGTGTGAGAAAGTCTTTGTAATTTTATGCCCATAAGGGCTGTTTTAGAGTGAAGTGTGTTCCCGAACTCCAAATATAAAATTGTAAGTAACGATTTAGTGATAAATTCTGTAAATGTTAAATAAAGGTAATTAGTCAGATTTCGTTTATTTTAACTTCATATTTCGTGTATTTGTTTAAATTGTAAATTTTATTGTATTTTGTTCTTATCAACCCAGTGAAGATCCTGAGATATAGAGTTTGATTTATTGAGAATGTAAAAGTGTGTTTTATTGAATGCCGCATAATTATAAATGTAAATTGTGTGTGAAAGTTGATCTTGATGTGGCAAAATAAAAGTAGGGATTTTTGAATTGTATTCTGAATGAATAAATTGTTTTGTTTAAAAATTTAATGACCTGTTTAATTTAAATTCCTGTAAAAATTCATCTATATTTAGTGCTCCAATGTGGGAAAATTAATTAGTTTTCAAGTTGTTATTAAAATTTGGGCAACAACTTGAACCAAGTTTATAATTTGTCGTTTATTTATATTTTTTGGTGCGACAAATTTCATTTAATTAAATTATTTATTTTTGGTTATTACAATATTTATTTTATTTAAAGCGGCTAAGTTTATTGTCTTTTCTTATTCCGTAGTAAATTAGTATGTCAGGATTCTACAATTTATATTTGCGAACTCCTGAAAGAATTAATTTAGTTTTTCCGTTCGACTTACAAATATACGCATGTAACGATTAAGCAATATTGAAATTTTTAAAGTTTATTTAACAGGATTACTTAAACAAAGCAACTACAACTTTTCACTAGGAAGTATTTTTCCTTTGGAGAAATTCTAGAGGAACCGGAGGAAAAGCTTTGAAAAGTCTCAAAGCTATTCACATTTCCATTTCTAATGTACGGCTCCCTCTTTTTACTGAGCTACATTATCAGACAAGAGGACCAAGATTCTTTCAGGAAACCTGAATACAATGCCCTTTAGTTTTTTAATTTGGAGAATAAAAACGTTATCAATAGTTTGGATTAGTTATGTGACATCTTTAAATAACAATAAGATTTGAACGAAATTAAAGGAAATATAAAATAATTTAAGATTATGTGGTTTAATTTTGTTGAAATATTTTAACACTTGCAGTTCCCATTTTACCATTTTTCAATTTTTATTGCAAATATTATTTCATTTATCAGGAAAACTTTTAGTTAGAATAGCCACATAGTTTACAATTCATTCGTCCCATATTTATTTTAATGTCTCTCAAAGGGAAATGTACAAATGTTTCTTCTAATAATTTATAATTTTTTATTTTGCCATAGAGCAAACTCAATAAATGTAATTTTTTCTATTTTTACAGAACATCTCGCAAGAACACGTTACTTATTTGCTAGTAATTCTTAAAAAAACACTTTTTTCTGCGGTCCTTAGCAAAGATCATAGAATATTCTTTATTAAACTTTGTTTATTTATTTAATATAATTGTTTTTTATGAAAAAAATATACGTTTAACACGTATACCTGTCAAATGTTAAAATTTTCAATATTTGTGAAGTTATTTAGGACATAAATTTTTAATGGTTACTAATAACGAACTGGATGGATTCTTAGCCAGATTTCCTGTACACTAACAGGAATTATAAAAATATCAGTATATTTTATTACTCAATTTTTAAATATTAAAGTGTTTATTATTAAAATTAATAAACGAAGAAATTATTTTAATTATATAACCTTTATTTGAATTCAAAGAATTATCAAAACGATTTCATGTACACAAATATGCATTTTTTAATGTGTTTAATAGCCGTACTGTTTCCACAAGTCTCAAACCAAGCCGAGTGTGAGGGCAACACGATCAGAGGCAGTGTCAGCCTTGGAAAACACCAGCTAATGAAGAATCAATGGGAGACTATTATTCTGTAGCGGTAGATTTCATTCGCGCAGGGGAAAGGCACGACTGGCGGGAAGGATCATAACGTGAAAATATTCATAACCATTTTCAGATAAAATTATCAAGAGATATTTTGAGATAAAGAATATGTAAAGAATTATTTTTGTGGGCTGGGTTTATACGTTAAATCAAAAATTATTTACCATTAAAGAAATTTTTATATAAGTTTATTACAGTTAAGCATGAAAAACTCTTATCTCAGGCACCTGTGGTTTTTACATAGAAGAGATCTGCTGCCCGTACCAAATACGTACTGCTATTCTGTGTTGTGTTGCTTGCTGTAGCTCTCGTACCGACGTCTCCGTATCTCACAGCCGGCAGAACGGGTTAAGTGTAGTGATGACTTTAGTCAGGACCGTTGCAAGGCGTCGGCCTCCGGGATTGATTGCTGGAAAGCCGTCGTACTAAATTGTGTGGCTTCGATGAGCTCTTCACTACCAATTTGTCACGACGATTCTGCTCGGACTATATCAGAGACAACTTGGAAAAGTTTACAGCAGAACTCACGAGATTTGTAGATCGGTGACACTTAAAACGTATACACGTAATGCAATACTGAGCATCTCATAATCACATCCACCAGCTGCGGTGAGCGCAGAACAACTGTCCAGTTTCAAAAGCTTATCTCCGTTTCGTCCATTATAGCCTCCCATTCTTTTACTTTTTTCATTATTAGAAAACTTCGTCGAAATGTCAGTTTCACTGATTCTTTCATTGTTACAAGAGTTATAGCACGCAGCTGCAGTTCCGTAGTCAACAATGGCCAACTATTCTGTCATGTTGAGGCCAACAATCGAGACAGGACACGAAAATTACTTGAATGGAAATATTTATCTCCTCCACCCCACGCACATTCACGATTTCGAATTCTCCTAACCACAGCAAACAACACTTCCGAGACAAAGCTAAACTAAACCAAAATACACGCGTTACAAATAATTTTGAGTCCGGTCCACCTTCCGTCATGCGTGAATGAGCGTGGGTTTCAACAGCCTGCGTAACCTACGTCACAATGACAGAAGAGGCAAGGAAGGGTTTATATTGTAGGAGACAATAAATATACAGAGTGGTCAGAACGATTCTTGATTAGTTTTTATTAATAGTTTTTAATTATTAATTTTCACGGAGACGAAAAGGAGTACGAGTCTTCAGAAGCTCAGTATTTCAGCAACCTTGAGCCAGTTTCCTGCAACCACCTCAGCCGATACCATAGCAAAAGCAATAAGATACACATTCCGTGGCAATCAGAGCCCAAATACAATTTTCATGTTCGAGTGTTAATACAAGAATAAAGTACCATTATTTATTTTGTTGACGCTCGTCATCAATCACCCGTGTGTGCGAGGAAGCAGTCTTCTATATGTACTTAAGATAGGAGTCAGCGGCGGTAATTTTGTTTAAAATAAGGCAATCTGCCATTACTGTCATCCAGCCGCCGCTAATGAAAATGAACAAAATTGTAATCACAGATTCGGAAGGCGACATTTTGGGTGTTGTGGTAGCGAATCGTGGACTTTATCGGCAAACCCAGATCAGAATTTTACCAAGAATGCTCATTGACGTTCGGCACTCAAAGCAAGTAGCCTAAGCCTTAGCTTTGTAGTCGATCCTGTGTTGAAGTACGGCAGACTAGCCTACATCCCCGTGTTTGAGTTTGAGCTGAGCTCCTTTCTTATAAGCATCCGTGTTCTCTAGCCCAAAGTAATCACAAGCTTAATGCGGTTGCTGCTGGCGTCTTGGAGACGCACAAACTTTGTAGCTCTGTTAACAGTTTTATTAGCTTCTACCAAGGTGCAAAAATTTTTAATGAATAAGAAAAACATTTTGTTTTTACTTAACAATTACGATTTGTCACCTAGATTGTGCGCTTGTATCGTATTCACGGCTCTTGCCTTTGTAATCACATGAAAAACGTAACAAGGATTCCGGAAACGTAGTGTGTTATTTATATTACCACTTCATTTTGTATATTATTTGGATATTTCATCTCAATAGTATATGTTTAACACAGACGTATTATATTTTAATTACAAAAGTAAACAACTTAATTCTTAAAAATGTATAGTGCAAACCAATAAGTTATGTTTTTTAATTCCGAACCTATAGGAAAACATTAAGAAAATAACAACTATATATATATATATATATATATAATAAAAAAGGATGTATATTTGTATGTTTGTATGAATTTACGTTAATCTTTATAAAAATTTAAACGTGTGGACAGATTTCAACAAAAATTGGCCCAGATATTATTAAAAACACGAGAAACGGTACTGTGGGGGTGAGAAACCTGTAATATAAAGGTGGAAAGAAATATAATTAAAAAATATGATAATTTTATATTAAATTACTGTGCGTCAAGAAAATTGCCGTCACAGCACACGAGAGAGAGACGTTACTACGTGACTATACTTCACAACAAAGTAGTTCCTTTTTTTGTAATAAAATAAAGAAGAAATATATTGATTCAATAAAAAGTATAATTTTATCCAGCAATACTCCATCGAATGACAATAAAAAAATACGAAAGATTATACGATCTTTCGAACTAATTTTCTTTTAAATAACTTGAGTTTTAAATGACTGACATGGCATAAACATGGAACGTACCATGATTTTGCACAATTTTGTATGTACTAGAGAAGACATAGAATGATGGTAAAATAAATACCTAACATTTGTTAATCATTATAATTTAATAGATTTTTAATGTGCTAAAACAAATGTATTATTTAAAGTGAGATTCTTGAAAAATTTGGTTATATGTGTACATCATTATAATTTCACATATTTGATTGTAAATGTGTAAAGAATGAATACGTGTGCAACGCTGGGCACCCAGCTAGTATAAAAATAATGCTGAAGATTTCTTCGGAAGTGTTTTACGTCTGCAGTTATGTATTAGAGGAAGTTCTTTCACCAATTGGTATATAATGTAGTGACGTGCAGAGAAAATTTGGGTACTGTTTGATTACGGGAAATTAAATAATTAAAACCTATAATCCCGATAAATCCACGATTCTGTTTCTTTCCAGAAACGTATATAAATCCTTCAGTGTGTTTCGAGAAACTCGAGCGTGTGCGTCGTTTTCTTCCCCAAGTTATATGCAGTTCTGAACGGTCAACCCACGTGATCACACAGAATCCGGGATAACCACGGGAGAGCAGTCATTATCTGAAGGGTTGTTCAAAAAGCACTATTTCTCTCGTGCGTTTTCAATGTACAGCAAAGGCTGTTGATTGTTTTTCCGGCAAATATTCAAAGGGGAAAAATTGAAAATCAATTTTTTGTCACATTAATGACAATTACGAACTAAACGATTGGTAAACTATTTTGAAGCATCTGTGTCAGAAGTTCAATTAAGTGATCTAAGCGTGTTAAAGAATTTAACTAAAGCAATATTAGATGATGCTTTTGCTTTCCTAATAATCCCAATTTTAGAAATTATTCGTATTTAAACTCATTATTATTAATATCAAATTCATCAAATATTAATTGTTATATTTATCTGACTTCAATACAATTATAAATGCATGAACACAGCCAAATATTTTTTCGGTTAAAAAAGAGCATGTCTATGAAATTTGACAGTAAATTTATTTATATATTACCATTGTTTGACAAATATTTATAGAAGAAATTGGAAATTTATGTAAATTATTTACTCCATTGTACATCTGATGAAGTTCTAGTTTGAGGACGCAACGTTGAGTTAATTTTTATATTTTTAATCATCAAATTATTTCTGTCGAATTTTGCTGTGTTCGTAGATTATCAGACATAGGAAAAAGATAGACTATAGTTCTGCTCAGGTTATGTTAGGTCACCCCACATGCCTTGAATAACTTAGTATATAATATAGAATTCAAGGCAAATAATTTGTTCACGATAATATTCTTTTAAAAATAACACTGTTACACAAAATTGTAGATATTTAAGTTACCTTTAAATTATTTTTTCTTTGATATTCGTTTGAAAATAGACGTTTGTTCATGTTTTTTAATATTTAGCATCCTTCCATGTGTCGATATTGAAGTAAAAACTATTTTGGAGATTATAAACAATTTTTTAATTGGCGATTTTATGAATTTTAGTCTCTGTATACTATGTAAAGCCAGAAACGTGATTCAATAATATCTTCGACTTATTTTACTCCATCTTAAAAATCATTAAATTATAATTTTCAAAGAGATATATATGATCATTAGCCTGGCTAATTATTTGACAATTTTGTAATGCGACAGGCGCACACTGAATACGTTTTAAAAACAAAAAATGGGGTTACGTTTACAGTCACCCGCTCGCAGAACAGAAATTGGAATTGGACACCCTACACTACATAGTTTGCAAAATATTTGATATTATACTTGAAGTAGATATGAGTTTAATTGCATATATGTAATAAATTAAATTAATACAAAAATGTTGCTTCACGTTCTTATTTAATATTTGTTTCACCTATTTACATGTAACTAGAATATTTATAACGTAAGCAAAGGTATCTAAATGTATAGTGTATTCAAGTTGGAGCACGATGGTCGTTGTAGTAATAAAATAGATTTCATAAAATGGGAAGTTTCTCCAAATGGAAAATGTATTTATTTTTAATTATGCACTAACTGTTTATATTGTTAAAAAAAAATTTTATGTCATTATTTAATATATAATGGGATATCGTGTATCTCTTAACAAACATATATTTTTATTAATATCACTACATCACGGAATTTAATAAATAGTTATATTTCAAAAATATTATGCAAATTCATATCAGGTTTCCTGATTGAAACAGTTTCGAGACAAATTATCAAAGAATGAATCCAAGATACATGTAAAACTTGAAAACTTTCATACCTTGTGCAATTTGTGTACCTGGAGAATGCGTCAGCTGTCGTTGGCGACGGTAACGAATAAATGTTCTCAGCTCCACACTTGTATATTGTATAACTGTTCTGAATACACACACATTTTAAATTTTTATTCTCTCCTTGCTCCACGTGGTAACTAAAATATTTTGTACTGGCAACAAACGCACTGAAACCGGATACCCCATTCTGACGGGTCTCAGCAAAGCTTCCAGTTGTTAGTAAACAAGCATTCATACATTCGTTTCTTGCCGTTTTTGGACGATTGCTAGTCATCCACTACTTGGGTAAATACAAGTTGTAGATTATAATTGTCAATCTCTTTAAACTCTTAGAAGAGTTTCCTGCACGCCTAGAATTAGGGAGCTGCTATATTTCTTACACAATTCCCGACGAAGATTTGCTGCTTATTATGTGGTTCTCTTAACGGTTCAAACCTCGTCTTTAAGAGAATACGTATTCCAACACATTATGCCGTGGACTGGTATAATTAAAACTTTTGTTTAGACTTGAATACCTTGGCTAATCAGTAAATTTATACGTAATTATACTGTACAAATGTAACTATGTTTTGCTTACGATGCTGTGTTCAACGGTCAGTACTTATGACATAAATATTGGATGTCTTTCAGTACTGAATAGTATTTTGGTAGGTTAGGGTAATAATGAGGTTCCGGGGATTTCATTTACGCGCCTCCATGCGCCAGCCTCGCCTCGCCCTCTCAATCTTGCCGCCGTGCCGCCCCCCGCCGCCCCGCGACCACCGGACTGACAGCGAGAGGGTGACTCTATTTGTGCTGCAGCGGAAAGCAATTGCGCCATCCCTTGGGTGTGATTGAACTTAATAAACTCCCCAGATATTTCCACACAAAGTTGGTCTTCTCTTCATCTGATAGGAATCGTGGACGCACTTCGGGGAGTTCCACTAACACTAGTTTAGGAAAATTATTTGTTACAATTTCCAGAATTACTCAGATAAATTGGAAGTTTGTTGATAGTAGTCAGTCAATATGGAATCTTTAGCATCATCTTGTTACTTCGAATTTGATGTAAAGATCGTTTGTACTAAATATAAAATATAGAAATTTTCTCTCTCCCTCATCCAACGCATTTTTCTTTTCAGTTTCTGAATTATTTTTTTCCATTAATATATAGATTTTCATATATAATGGCGTTATTCATTTAATTTAAATATTCAATATTTTTATTCGAATTCTTATTGATATATTTGCTTAATTACATATTTTTAATGTAATGATTTATTTATCTCTGTTGATTTCTGGAAGTAATAACTAAACGGCATTTGTCATTATCTCATAGAAATTAGGAGATTCTACACGTATTTCAGTCTCATTTGAAAAAAATCTGCACTATTTATTCTTGATGGACTTTATACTCTCAAGTCTTCTCGAAATTATTTCTATACATACAAAAACGAATGTATGCGCTCCTAAACGTTTCATACGATTGCGATGAAACTTTGGAGAGATGTTCTGCGAATGTTTCTGTCGGGTTTTCGAAGCGTTGGGGAACTCCCAAGCCACGAACGGAGGTGAAATTTGAAAACGTGCTAAAACAACCGATATTAGAATTGATTAATTACTGTTCAAGTGGATATGATTAATAGATTTTATCCAGATGTTTTTAGTTTATAATTTCAACCCCTTAAAGCACTAATAAGTGACTATGCCAGTTAAGTCGTAGTTCAGCCTGTAGGCGTGGGGGTGGAAGAGGAATTTTAAAACGACCGTTTTTAGCGTCAAATAGTTCATTTTCGGCGATGAGATTAATAGTTTCTTCTTCAGATGTTTCAGTGTATAATTTCAACCTCTTATTACACGGTAAGACAGCACCAAGGATGGGGTGGAGGGGCGTTAAATAAAAATAACGCGAACAACCGAGATAGGTGTCAAATTCATGATTATAGATGTCAATTAGTTTAATTCTGACATTTACTATGCCAGTTAAGTTGTATTTCAGCCCCTAGGAGTGGGGTTGGGAGATGATGTGAACAAATTTCACTATACAATCTTAAATGCGTAGACAAATTTCTACCAAACTTTATACACATGTTACTTACGATAAAGGAACAAACACTGAGGGAATAAGAAACACCTACCGCCTCTAGGGGTGAGGGTGTAATTTAAAATTGTTCCTAAACGGCCATTATTAGCGACGAATATAACGTTTTCGGGGTTGCTTAACTTTATAGTGTCATACTAGAATTATTAATTGTCTAATTTCAATTTCAGAAGCTAAGGGAGGGAAGCACTATTACGGTAAGGTTTACATAAAAATTAATGCAAAAAAAGACCGAGATTAATGTCGATTCCGGGGTTATGGGAGTCGCTGAGTGGTAAATAAATACGCAGTCAACTCCGGGCACTCAGCTAGTTATAAATAACTATCAAGTGATTTTAACTGTACGCAATACATGTTACATTTGGTATTTTCTTTATTGCACAAAATCTTTTCATGATGTGTTTTTATGTTTTTTCGAGTTCTCTGTTACCCTGTCGTTTAACCACAAAAAATTCTAAAATATAGTCGAAAATATGTGTTCAACTCTAGTATTATCCAGCTATTTATGATCCATATCCTTAAAATAAGCAAGTAACTATTCACACTCGGCAATTGTGCAACAATAAAATTGCTCGTTAGGAATATTTCAATGGGGGGAAATATTTTCTTTTATACTCCATAACAGTCGTATATATACATCGCCCCAAATGTGTATTGCTTACTGTATTCTCCAAGGAGTGAAAATTTTTCTGACGACGTCGTTTTATCAATTGTTAATTTTTTACTGAATTATTAATGGAGTTCTGTGTTATTTCGTTGTACTGTGTTGCCGTTTTTAATTCGTGTCTGTATTAGTGTCCATTTAATCTTTTAATCAGCAAATATTTCGATTTAAACATAACTGATGTAGGCATTTCCCCATATTTTTATTCCTTTACGTTATTTTGCATCTTAGAATAGCTTAGGAAATATGGAATAGCATAATCATATATATTCTTCTATTTCGGGTATTTTATGAATATGCAAAAAAGTATAATTTTCTCGTGTTTGCCGAGATTATAATTATTGATTAGTAAGATTATAAAATGAGTATTAATATATACAATAAAGAATTTTCATGAAATTGGGAGCTATAATATCCTAAAGTTAGGCCAGCAGCAAATTGAAAAAAAATTGTTATATTTTGGTTCAAAAAATTCTACCAAACACTAGTTAGGTGCACGTATGTATAAATTTTCAATGATTCTAGAGCATAAAAACTACGGTTATTCATGGCATCTGTAATGAGCATGTTTCGTGTAATTTATCTGTGTTTCTATGAACTTCTGTGTATATTAAGTGACTAAACTTAGTAGTCGTTGAATGTTAGTTTAATTAGACGCACTCCGAAAATATGAAAAAGGTATCAAGTGCTCACCTTTTTCAACATAGAAGACTACCATGTAATATTTACTGTATTTATTAACTAATAAAATATGTGTTTTCAACTGAGACGATTGCCTAGTAATTCCACGTGGAAAATAATTAGGAGCGGCGGATAAGAATCATCGAGGATAGGTTAGATTAATTGTCGCATTAAACAAAATAGATGAGATCATAAACATTCATTCATATTTAAATTATAGCTTTAATAATGTGCGATGTATGGAAACATAATTTATGGTTTATTGTAACTTCTTTTTAACAGATTAATATAGACAAATAATACTATATGTTGAGAACAAAAAGGACCCGAAAATATGAAATATTCACGAAATAAATTTAAATTCCGATACTAAACAAATAGAATATATATAAATTAGTTACAAATTCAAAACGCAACAAGTATTTCTTAAGAATACAGTAGGCCTCGATACAATATATATTGTCGTAAATACTCAATGAAATATAATTCCTCTTGTAGAAGCGTATATAATATATATGGGTAAATAATTAACTTATCAAAATCTCAGCACTCGCGTACAATAAATTAATTTCCGGAGAAGTTTATTAAGCGCTTTCTTGCGGAAAAATTTCACAGGAATTGGTAAATTTGTTACGTTAGATTTTTATATACCTGCAATAATCTACAGTTCTGTTCTTGTGCAATGGATGGTATTATCGTTAATATTTAATATAATTTAATATAATATAATATAATTTAATATAATAAAAAGAAATTTTTCATCACATGCTTCTCGGTAAGTCGCTAAAAATATCTGTATTAGCCATACCAATTAAAAATATTTCACTATAAGTACGCAAGTATCCATGATTCGTAAAAATAAATTTACAGTGTGAACAAACACGCGTTTCAGTAGTCAGAGAACAGAAAATCTAGTAGCAAATTACGGATAGTATTTTAATTCTTTTCAAACTTTACGGGTATATTATCACGTCAGACACGTTGTTACATGATTACTGTGTGAAAACAGTCGGAGACGTATTTATATAATTGTCGCACGATCACGGATTCCGTTTATTAACTATCGTAGTTATTGGTCGGCCTAGTTAGTTTTGACCTTCAGCAGTAAGGTTTTGATGACATTCTTTCGTTGTTTAGTAAGGGGGCCTGAGAATTATGGTATGAATAAAAATTATATTGATAAAAATTCCACAGGGAAAAGTCCCGACTACAAACTTCTAAGTTGCACATACTGTAATAATAATTTACAGTTTGATTTACAATGATATATATATATTAATAAAATTAAATTTACCTAATTTAATATATTAATAAATTTAACTCAACTTCTGTCAATACTGAAACGCAACGTTATGATATATAAAGAAATTTCTTTGAAGAGAGACACGAAGGGGCTACCTTTGGGGATGCCTTTTCCTCTCCGTTTTTGTACTAAGGTTCCCACAAGCCGAGGTACCTCGGCCTGTTCTGAGAGGTGTATGTTCCGGGGTCACAGACCTTGGGCATACGGTAAGAGTTGTCCGCTATTCCCAATGGAATAGTCGACCAGCTGCCTCCTAAACTGGTCGAGGCTCGGAGAAGGGACTGCTGCGTCCCCACAGCAAACTCCTCTCCGCCATCGGAAGGGCGTGGGGAAGGACCCAATGCCTGACCTACCTGATGCAGGTTTTTCTAGGGTTTGTCCTGCATTTCTTTAGGCGAATGCCGGGTAGGATACTTAAATTATAGGCCGGGGGCCCTAGTTAACCCTTGCCTACCTTCCTACACCCTACCGCATCCCCCCTTTCAAATCCCTTTCCTATGCTATAAGAGGGGAGTTGCCACTATGTGGATTACCCTATACATAGCCTGTCTACAACCAAAAAAAATATATTGCATCAATAAAATTACTTGAAACCAAACTACATCGATAAAAATTCAGAAGTATCAACCACTGCAACCCTTCTTATACATTTTGAATCATGTACAGCGTTGAAAGCAATGAATTAAGCGTTCTAGCCGTATAAGACAAACCCAATCGACGTCCTCTTGACGGCTGAATCAGGACTGTGGCGTTAGTTATTTGTTTTCTACCTCGCTAGTTATCTGTTTACTAAGTGATAACTTATCCCTGAATACTCTACTTTATTTCATATTCACTTGATAATTGCCACTTGGATCCCACTATAATTTTTTTTCTTGTCGACTCTGGCGGTTAAATCCTGTCAATTCCTTGGATTCAACCATTAACTCCATACTTTAGTTTAAATAGATTGCCTGAATTATAAAATACCTGATGCTCTCTGCAAACCTGAGACTTTCTATGATCTTGGTTCTATCAGCTAATTTTTGGCAATTTTCGTATTTCACTTTAACGTGCACATCAAGCCTGTAAGAGCTGTTCTCTCGCATGCAGAACCGTTTTGGAGAGCTGGAGAGTGCTACCTTTGGGGATGCCTTTCCCCATCTCCGGTTTTTAAGACAATTAGTGTGTATTTATAATATGAAAGATTGACAAAAGAAGTGACAATATAAATAACAGGAAAAGTTTCTGGAAGCTTTGTTCTTTTCTTCAGGTGCAGAAATAAAGGCTTCCAGAAACGTTGTGTACTTTTTATATTATCGCTTCTTTTGTCTGTATCTGGCTATCTTTCTTATGATGAATTTTCAATCAGACATACTTTTTCATTTATTAATTGACTTCTATAACTGCTAAATGGCAAGAAATTATGCACGAAGCTTATCTCATTTTGGCACAAAAGCCAGAACATACCTGAGTAATTTTACTCGAAATTTATAAAATGTTAATTATTGGCACATATTAATAAAATAACTTCGGGTTGTATACAAATTATTTATAACTACAAGTTCTAAAGTACTCCAATGCACACCTGATAAAGTCCTAAATAAAGGACGAAATGTTTTGAAATTATCTTGTTTTCTGATTTTTAACTAAGGTTTCCACAAGCAGAGGCAACTCGGCCTGTTTTGTGAGGTGTATGATCCGGGGTCGAAGACCTTGGTCAAACCGTAAGAGTTGTCCGATATTCCCATTGGAACAGTCGGCCAGCTGCCTCCTAAACTGGTCAAGACACAGAGAGGGGAATTCTGCGTCCGCAAAACAAACACATCTCCCGCCATCGGAAGGGGTCAAGTACCAAACACCCGACCTAACTGATGCAGGGTTTTCTAGGGTTTCCCCTGCATCACTTTTACGCGAATGTTGTGTAGAATCCTTCCGCATAATCCCTTTTGAATCCCTTCCTATGCTATTAGAGGGGAGAGGCCACCACGTGGATGAGCCTCATGCACCCTGTAATTATAATAAAACTTGCAAACTCTCGCGTATCTTGTGATTTTCTCTTTTCCATTTTCACCTCAGGCCTCCCGCATCTAAACTATATGCATCGCAAGCTCAAATGTGATAAAAATGTTGAATTTACTATGATTAATTCGAGATATGCCACATTATAAACTACAATACCGACATTAATGAATTAAAACATTAACAACACTCATTAATATAAATTTATTATAATAAAATGCACAGTTCGTTATAAAATAGTATTTAACTTAAATGAGTTTTTTTTCTTGATTACAGCTAATATCGAATTTTCGTTTTATTCTTATTCGTATTGTAATATATAAATTATCATATAGGAGACAACTATGAAAGCATTAAATAAATGTTTAATTGAAAACATGGTCACTATTACCGTGAGAACGACAAATAAAGTTTTCTAATATCAGCCATGCAATGTTCAAGGAGAAGTAACTTAAAACTGACTATTATAAATATTCTTGAGAGGTGCAAATGTATTAAAGTTCTGTAAGTGAATAATACGGCTATGACTATGGTAAGAACACAGCAGCTGTCGGATTCGGACGACGGTGATAAATGTAGCGGCAAATTAGAAAGGCGGCATCAGAAAATTTCTGGGTGAACTGCGATATATCTTCTAGTTTTTAATGAACTGGGCGAAAAAATGCCTTGCGCTGAGAAAGTATTATTCAAATGACGGCCGTATTTCACGAAGCATAAGAAAAATGGAGGAAAAAACAAGAAAGCACTGAAATTTATAATATATAAAACTCGAAACGTACTCGGCCAGAAAAAATATTAATGGTACAAAAAATTATTAGCAAAGAATTACTGTAATACTTTTGTAAACATTACAATTTAGACTTTCACCTTGCTAGGAATATAACTTAAATAGATAATCATATATATTTTTACAGTAGTAAATGGCAATATGATTATATTGCAGTTAACCATACTGTGTTAACTGAATGAGAAAAATGTATCGGAAAATGTAGGAGTGGGGGTAACATGTAATTGTTGGCGAATCTCCTTTACTATTTGGCACTGTGTTTATGTTAATAGTTTGGGTAAAACAAGTGTTTACAGCTGGCCGTTTCTTTGATTTATTAATTTATACTAGCTAGGTGCCCGGCGTTGCTCGTGTACTTATTTATATAAACTCGAAACAGTATTTAATTGAATACTTAAATATATTCCTTGAGTATTTCAGGATATAATCGTCACTCAGTCTTCATACATTACGAAATATTACATTGATGAAATTGTTAGCTAGACTCACAACTAATACAGCGCGAAAATTAACTTACATTTTCCCCAAGGATGGTAAAGTAATTCGTATTCTTCTTTATTTTCATTCGATGGAATATTTCTGTATAAAATTATACTTTTTATTTAAAAAAAATATTTCTGCTTTATTTCATTCCTAATAAAGGAGATATTTCCTTTGTTCGTTGCGTAGTAACGTCTTTCTCTCGCGTGACGTCATTGTCTCTTGGCGCGCAGTAATTTAATATTTAATGATCACGGTTTTTAATTATAATTCTTTCCACATGTATGCTAGGCGTTTCTCACCCTCACAGTACCGTTTCTCGTGTTTTGAAGAATTTGTGTACCAATTTTTGTTGCAATCTATCCACGCTTTTAAATTTGTATAGAAATTAACGTAAATACATACATACATACATACATACAAATATACATCCTTTTTTATTATATAGATAGGAAAAATATTTTAGAGACCTCGTTTTCGATGGGTCAGAAAATCTCAATTTTAATTGAGAACCCTATTACCTATTAATTATAAACGGTCATTGCTTACATACATAGGAGCGTTATTTAATTACATTTTTACATTAATTTTAGAATTTTTTACTTGTTTTGACGAACGTGGTTTTTAATTGCTGCTATATTGCGAGTTCGCAAAAACTTCCTATCAATTTCTCTTTTAATTGTCTGATTTTAAATAAATGCAATTAGTCAATGGCTTTTCAGTTTCTTTATACCGCAAGTACGAAACGATTTCTCAAATTCCTCAAAATAGGAGCTTATCTTAGCTAAGACTGGCTTCATTCGAAGGAAATCTTGGTCCAGCGAGCCATTTCTGGAACAGGAAATAATCGCTTGGAGCTAAATCTGGCGAATGAGGTGCAATTCGATGCCCTAGTTCGTGGAGTTTAGCAGAAACAACTGCAGACGAGGAGCGGGTACATTGTAGTAGTAAAAAAAAATTATTTTTTTTTTCGTGGGAAATTGTGGATGTTTGATGTAAAAGGCTTGCTTAAACTGCTCCAACAATGTTGCGTAATATTCTCCAATGTTTGTCAATGAGGATCTCAAAAAACAAAACACCGATGGCAGTTTTCGTCACCTTCGGGGAATTTCCACGCGCTTTGACTCGTCGTTCGGACAAAGGGTAGTACTGAATCCACTTTTTATTCAACACTAAGATGACGTTTAAAAAAATTACCGAAATACGTTCAAACAGATCCGAACATTACGGAAAAATATTCATTCGAGTTCGTTTCTGGTCAACATTTAAAATACGGCAGCCGTCCCATTCACAGTTTTTTCATTCACAAATATGCCTGTAAAATGCTACGGATGCGGCCTGCCAATATCTTTTCAATCTCAGCAAGTTCGCGTATCTTCAATCGGAGACTTTCAATACTGAACTGTTTTTATTTTTTTGTCGTAGCAGTGGAAGGTTAGGCCGCGTATGTTCTCCACTTTTTACCGTTGAAAATACTCGTGAATGTTCGTTTGATTGCGAATCTAACTCCTCTTTTTTTTAGCTGTCGGGGTGGAAACTTTTATACAGAAGAAATTCATAACTGTTGTTATGTCTATTTTATTATTAGCTACGCAGGAATATTCTAGAGTGAATTGAATATCGGCATTTCACTGAAAAACGCCTGCAGTTTAAAGGTTGAACGTATAGTTCCAATTTTCTGTCGGCTGAAGTTTTAACTTAGATGAGTATAAATTACGCGTATAGCGTCATTAGAAGTAGGTGAGGTTCGTTCACAAATCGTGATAACCTGTATGAAAAGTGTTTTAATATTGTTAAACATGTATAATAACTGAAATGAAAAATTTACGTCTTATTGAAAATTAATAATAATAAGAACGTCGTGTGGTATTTATATTATCACTTCTTTTGTCTGTATTTCACTATATTTCTTATTATTACTTTTTTATAATTCTTGATATTTTTTAGTTTGCAAACTGCACATGATGTATTTATTTTTAGAAACTTACCCCATGAGATTATTTTTTCCCCTCATACCGTTTCTGGATTCATTGTTTTTCTTTTGTGCAATTTTGTAAAGAAAATATTAAGGTTATAAAAGTGTGTACACGATCAAACCAAAATTTGTAGAATATATTGTAATGGCTATTAATTAAGACATTAATTTGTGAATTTGAAAATGTAAATTGTTTGAGAAATCTATTCTTGACGGCGGTACAGAACAGAACAACAATAGGCAAGAAGAGCATTGTATCTTTGTCGGAAGAAGTAATGCGCGCTCAAAATTGCGAGACGGGAGTTAGTTTAGCAGGAAAGCTTGGTCAGAGGCAGATCGCAGGATGATATTGAGAAGTTTGAGTTGGCAGTCAGACACGACAGAAATTGGTCGTGTTGAAATAGACAAGACAATTTCAAATATTTAAAGTACATTTGCAGTGAAATATCGAGAATTACCAATCAACAGAGTTGATTGGTCCCTGAACATTTTGCTCAAGACGAAATATTCACGCGAGCAGAACTACGAAACCTGCTAAGCACAAACAGTCTTGAGAACATAGCCGGGCAGAATTAGCAGAAGTCAACCGAGAGAGAGAGAGACGAAAGCAGTTTCATCCTGGTTCCTGAGTTTTGATCTAAAAATATTAATTTAGAATCTGTGCGTTTTAGAGGAAGTGCAAAAACCCGTCATAGTGCTTCGACAATTAAAGGTATCCTGGAATGCTGGGCAGCCGTGAGTAAAAAATATAAAAACAACTAAATTATGTAAACCTGATTAAAAGATAGCCGTCAGATTGTTTTCTTCTTTTGATTAAAATTTGTTAACTAGAATCCATCTTTTTAGTTTAACTTCGCTGACAAGTAAATTTCGTCCTAGTTAATTGACGAGTAAATCTTTTCTCTTTTAAATTGGAATTTGTGTTTGAGTTGAGAAATAAAATGATTCGCCATTATCAAACCCAGTAGAGACCCTGAGATATATTTTTAAATTGTGTAATTGTTTTAAAGTTTTAAAAATAAATCTATTGTTTGTTAAAGTTTATAATCTTTCATTAATTTAAAAGTCCATCTTTTTTTGTTTATTACAATATTATGGTTGACGTTGACAACGCCAAAAGGTTAATAATAATCAAACCGAAATTCGTAAAATAAAATGTCGCAATGCCGTAGTCACGGCCACGGCCAGTCGGATCTTATCTAAATCAATGTGATCATGTTGTCGATCGAAGTAATTAGTTATATTTAGCTGGACATTATTATCTGTACGGAATATAACACACGTACTCTCAGACGTGCAGCGTTTGTCGAAAGTGACCCAGGTTTTCTTCTGTAGTCTACTAATTTCTTATATTTATCCCAAGTTTATTGTTTGAAGTGAAAAATTATCCATTCGTTGACTCTACATTTATGTGAGTATGATCTACCTGCTTAAAGGTAAACACCACTAAGATAAATAATGTATTCGATTATGGTAAAATATATCGGTGTCGTGGTAAGGTGAAAAGTGCGAGAGTGGGAATCCACTAGGTTATTTCACCGGTAACAGAAACACTACATTGCTGATTTTTTAATGACACTTATTATTGGTATCCAGTAAGTAGACCATGTATAAAGGAAAAATATAAACGGCAGAATTGAAACGTTAAATTTAAACTGTACCTTTTTGCATCCCTCTTTTGAGATAACTTCCTATGCTATTAAAGGTGAGTTGCCACTATGTGGATTACCCTCATGTAGCCTGTTTCTCTCAAAAAATTGAAATAGCGTCAGTACCAAACATTTCTATACCCAGAAAAAATAATAAAAAATCTGTCGACCCATTGTTAACGTCTGATCGCGGACAATATCGTTAGAGAAACGTTTCTGTCGTCACCGATTTGGTGGTAGATGTCCGATCCATCAAGACGGTGAAGCGTAGAGGGACTGTGACTTCGTGACCAGAATGCGCGCCGCAATGATTGATTGCAGAAACTAAATACCGCTCAGATATGATGGACGACCGAGTAGCTCAACGCCAGAATCGGGGTTATATGTAATGGATTCCTTTGTGTCTGTTTCAAGGTCCATCGAAATCTGGCGCATATCGTACTTTACTCAACTACGATTTATGATAGATGATTACGTAAACGTTAACAATTTGTGTAAAGATTCGAATCTGTCGATGCAAATGTTGACAATTCCATTAAACATATTGTAATACATCTAAATAAATTAAAGTGCATTTGGATACATTCGATAATATCAAGCCCAACGGTGTAGCGACAAATAAATATAAATAAGTTAACGTTCGCCGTCAGCTGTTTCGCAAACGTCACAAAATTCACGTGCGCGCAGATTCATAAACATTCACAAGCCTCTATCAGCTTTATCGGGATTTGTAGGACATCAAAATTAAGATTTTTAACACACAAATATTCCAAAAAATATTTGCGTGAATAGATCCAGTTTCAATCTAGGACTTTGCGATTTATTTTAGAATATTTCATTGGGCCTTCCGAATTTATATCGATTAGTAAAATTATTAAACATGTTTTCATAGCTATATCTAGCGTTGAACGTAAACTACGTCCGCCACCGACGAACGTGACTTTGTTCGCTCAAATACCCTTCGCCGAATGAATTTCGTCGTTCTGGTTTCGTGCGGGTTCTGAGATTTTGAGAACTTCACCAATCGGAATTTTTATTTCGGCATTAAAAAATTGTCTAGTAAGAAAGTCTGTTTCACCCAATGTAAAAATGTAGCCATGGCTTGGTATTGTAATAACTAACAAGATGACGTTAATTAATTTAATGAATTAACCTCTCGTTGAACGCCAAAATGTAATGATTAAATGGATGGCTTTTATTAAATGAAAAGATCGAAATTAACAAACAAAATATTTATTTTATTTTGTGGCAATACAATTTAAAATATTAATTTCTCAGGGTCTTCACTGGGTTTGATAATGGACACAACAATTTGATTTAAAAATCTTATTAACAAACAAATCACATTTACCTAAACAATACTTTGATAGAAATAAACTAAAAAGAAAAGAAATTAACTTGACAATTAAAATTGAACGAAATCTCACTTCTATCTTTTAATTACGTTTACATAAATCATTATTTTGTAATTTGTTACTCACATCTGTCCAGCTGGTTCCAGCATCCCTTTTGTTTTCGGAAGTACACTATTGCAAAATTTTATTTACACTGATTCTAGTATCGGCTCACAGATTTTACACTGGTTATAGTCAAAATTGGTAGGATGACAGGAACTCGGATGATCCTCCTTTTTGTCAGCTATCTGTTGACTGCTTGCCTTATATGACTTCTGCTTGCCTTATATGAATTCTGTGGTTTGTAGATTTGCTAGTCTTTTACCGCTTTGGACTTAAACTGCAACTTTACTATTTCTGACTGGCTATGGATGTAAACTGCTGACTTCCTTTCCTGGCTGACTACAAACGTAAAACTGCTTTTACTTAACAAGTTTCGATGTAATGCTTCCGTGAATGTTTTACTTTGTCCTCATCTCACAACTTTGACTAATAATAATACATTAAACAACGGCTAGTCTCTGCTCTAGACTCATTTGTCCCGTCCTCCGAAATGTCCCGTCACCAACTGAACTATCGTCTCGAGTTTTAGCGCGTATACGCCATTTTCTACTTTTCGACAAAGGCGGCTAGCTTTATTGTTGCTTTGGAAGCTCCTGCCGCTATAATAGATTTCTCAAACAATTCAAATTTTTATGTCCAAACAATTAATGTCCTAATTAATTGGAATTACAGTATACTGTCAGTATTAACCTCTGTCTATGTTGCCCAAACAACGCAAAATTGATGATGCTTATAATTTTAATAAAATTAACAATTTCATCCGAAATTAATTTAAAATAAATCATATCGGATATATCTGTTCCTTACAATGTATTGAAATTTTTCGTTACTTTTAACATTTCCAAGTACTTACAAAACATATTATTTATTGAATAGATTCTAGTTACTCTTTCCTTTAAAGAGAATAATTTGCCGTATGTAATATACGATTAATAATTTAAGCGAGACATCAACGCAGAAAATTTGACTTCGAGAAAGCACGCAGACAACCAGTGATGGTATCTGAGGAGCAGCTCCAGCCAAGCATATGGATAGCTAATAATTCTAAAAAGGCTGAAAAGTGAAGTCATGTATAGCCGATTCCAAAAGATTTATACATATTAAAAATAATATAGAGAAGATACCGCTAAGAGAAAAAAATCAAATATTGACACACGAGGCGGATTCAATTATTATACGACACGAACTAATAAAAGCAAACTGACAGGAACCCATCCATTACGGGGAATTTATACCATAAAAATCTTCCTCAAGATATGGGAAAACCAAAAGGAAATCAGTGTAAAAGTAAATTAAAGGAATATTTATGTAAGAAAACTAGTAATTTTTTAAACAAATAACAATTTTTTTATTAATGAATAAGAAATTTTATAAACAAATTCGTTTTAAAGATTAATAAAGCGGTACTCTTTATGTGTGCCTTTAATCATACAAATATATGCTGAAATTAAATAATGTTATTCGTTAAGTTTTATTAACCTGTAAATAGTTATTTAGTAGTAATATTTATGTGAGACTTTATTATATTATAATTAATTATATAAGGACAATTAGATATATTATTATTTTAATATAAAATATAAATAAAATAGTGTGTTAATTTGTGTGTATATTTCGCATACAAATCTACACCTGTGGAGCAAATTTGGCCAAATTTAGTACACGTGTTCCTTTCGAACCGCAAACACACACATGCTCAAACGACCAATATTTGCGTCGGATTGATCTTTTTTTGGGGTCAGTGAAATTGATAGTGTTTCTCTAAAGGTTTTTTTTTGTGTATGATTCCAACCCCTTTTGACATGGGAGGGGAGAACCTTTAGGAATGGGGGTGGAGGAGCGTTACAAATAAATAAAGCGAAAACAACCAAGATTGAAGTCGAATCCGGTGTTATGGATGTCGCTGAGATTAATTGACAATCAACTTTCCGTTTAAAGCCCACGGGCGGCTGTTATGCTTTATATAAAATTCATTAAAAATTATTTTATATTATTATATTAAGTAAATGCAATTAAGTTGATCACAATATTCAAGCTTTTTGAATGAATTTTAGATGTTATTATTTCTTCATTGAGGTCACATCTTTCCATTCTTCACATGATGATGTCCCAAATTAGGGACGAAACGGCGTTATATAGGTCTTGTTCTAATTGTATTAATTACATTGTTGACTAATAAACATTTTCTGAGTTTCTATTATATTTATTAATTCATTGTGTTTTTATTGTAAGATAAGTAATAATATTAACTGCTTTAGAGTCATCTTCCGTTAAGACAATAAAATAATATTTTCAGTTGTATTTTCTTAAATTGATCAGTTGCATAAGTTGCAAACACGTTTCGATTTGTACTAAGTTAATTAACTGATTGTCGTAATGGTGATCGCCTTTCAAAATAAATTAACATTTTAGTATTCGTATAGGTGTTTTAGACGGTGCCACAAAATCTGCAATATCCGGAGTTTTCCAAAGAGAGTTGGTCCCAGGCTGTTTTTCTTCTGCCCTTTCGTTTATGACACTGTAAAATCCTCGAATGTGTCGGTGTTTGGAGTCGGCGCCCCTTGCGACCCTAATTGAATTTCACGAGGAACCGGGCTTTTCCAGAGAAGCAAAGCAATTGCTTTACCCGTGTCTCGTTACGGCTCTCGCAGAAACAGCCAGATTGCGCTGAATAACATTGACAAATAATAATGAAAAGTATTCGGATTGAGTCACTTTTGGTTGAGTAATTAAATTATTATAATTTTAGAATAGTGAAGTAAAATTGACGACGTCTATTTTTAAGAAATGTTGGACCATGTTCTAACGTGAGACACGATAGAATAGATGTATATCTGGACCATAAGTGTGTAGTCAATTATTCCTCCAGGATTATCCGAGGAAAAGGCACGTATCCAGTTGGAACCGATACACGAAGAGGAAATCTATGTATTCCACGCTGAGAGGTACAGAATTTTTGACAAATTGAAAATGTATTATTATAAATGTATTATAAAAATAGGCAGTCATTTTAATAAATTCTGGGATCTCTTCATATATAAATTTTATTGAAATGATAAATATTTAATATAAAAATTCCAAGAAAAAATAATTACAAACATAATAATTTATCAATTATATAAAAAATTATAGAACATTAGTTACATAATTATATTTATCTGACTTCTTTCAATAAATGGAAAAACATCAGTCTATTAGAAATTTCTGACCAATTCGCTGATGTTTTTTAATTTAAGTAAAGAAGTCAGAAATATATTTTATAATTGAAAATCATGGATCAGTTTTTTCAAACATATTCACACATTTAATTGATTAATATTTCTCCAATTTTCTAACTTTAGTCTGCTTTCATGCAAAAATTCCCTGCCGTCATGACGGTATCAAATGGCCGTTCTCTTCGTTGATATCTAATTCACTCTGATACGTATGACAATTATACAAATACACAAGGCAAAATATTATCATATAGTAAAATATATGCTTACGGACGAGTAAATTTCTTTCGATTGCACTTCATCCGAAATCGATAGTTTTATTCATCTCTGGTATTAATGTTCGTATTATATCCAATACGAATCCATTACGATTTGCAGTTATCCTTCGCAAAAGCATACCTGTCACAGATATACCATAATATTTAAACTAATGGGATGCTTTCTACTGATTAATACATTTGTTATACATATTCGTTGAACCTTTCATTTGCTTTGTCATAGTTATCATTTCAGGCAGCCAATTTACACGCAGTACTCAATTTCTATATAAATTTATCTCATACCTTCCACCGAAAATGGCTGAACGCTTCTGTGGTGATGTAAATATTGTTCATTCATATAAAATAAAATGTAGTTTATGACCAATAACAGTCACTTTATTTTTTTTATTTTTTTTAGGTGTAGACAGGCTATGTATAGGGTAATCCACATAGTGGAAACTCCCCTCTTATAGCATAGGAAAGGGATTTGAAAGGGGGGATCCGGAAGGGTAGAGGAAGGTAGCCAAGGGTTAACTAGGGCCCCCGGGCTACGCTTTAAGGATCCTACTCGACAATTCGCCTATAAGTGATGCAGGAAAACCCTAGAAAAACCTGCATCAGGTATTTGCATTTGGTATTTGTCCCACGCCCTTCCGATGGCGGGAGAGGGGTTTGCTGTGGGGTCGCAGCTTTCCCCTCGCCGTGCCTTGACCAATTTAGGAGGCAGCTGGCCGACTGTTCCAATAGGAATAGCGGACAACTCTTACCGTATGCCCAAGGTCTGCGACCCCGGAACATACACCTCTCAAAACAGGCCGAGGTGCCTCGGCATGTGGGAACTTTAGTTCAAAAAACCAGAGAGATGTGAAGGTATCCCCAATGGTAACCTCCGCCAGAGCTCTCTGGGAAGGTTCACCGGCGAGAGAATTCCCTCGCAGGCTTCATTGAGTCACTTTATTCAAAACATTCTGTTTAATATCGTTTCAGTACGTATATGTACCTTCTTCAGGTCGTGTCTTAACTGAGAAGTTATGAAGTAATTTTTTTTAAATTTTTAAATTGTAAACGTACAATCAGTAAGGCTATAAATAAAATGGATTTAACTCGTATAATTTCAAATTTCACTACATAACTTTTCAGTCAGCTCAGATCATGAAGAAGGTACTAGTTGATACCGAAACGTTTAATTTTTTTACTGTCTGTTATTGGCCATAAACTACATTTTATTTTATATAATTAATATTTAGTAACAGATTTAAAATTAAAAATATTAATTCTATATTAATTTTGTGCCTATCATTCATAGAGGTTATTTTTTTAAACTAAGATTTATCTGTAATGTGTTTTTTAACGCGTTACTTGTTCTCACTATCAAGCTTTGTTTATTTAACATTTTTTTGTTGTTATGGATTTATATACAACACCCCTAGCAAAGATTTTGTTTTCCTAGCAATTCTCAAAAGTAGAGTAAATTGTGCAGACCGAATTTTAAGTTTTAACATTTTTAACTGGTTTTTGAGAATCAAGTTACTTTAGCACTGCACATAAAATTTCTATCAAAATCGCCGCCAAAGAAGTTAAAATCGGATTTTAGAACGTTCGCCACATTTTGAGAATACGACGGATGGAACTTTGATATTGCCAAAAACCTTCTCAAGACTGTTCATAACAACGGTATAAAGTTTCATCCGAAACAATTCTACAGTTCTAGCGTAAAAAGCGAACGAAATGACGGGATGAATTTCATTGACAGCATTTCTCAAAGTTAGGAACATAAAATCGTTTTAAAAAAATCAAGTTACAGACATATTTTACTCTCACTTTGATCTCATATTCAATTATTATTATTATTATGTTTTTATGTACTTTGATTTGATATTAAAAATACAGTTCCTTAGTTTTTATTCGGAAATTAATATTTTAGCTGAATATTGTTGTGGTCAATTAGATTCAGGAAATATAGTTTCCAATTAACGTGTAATACTTCGTAGTCCGCATTTAATGTCGTGCTAATTTAATGTGATGTTTCTATTCCTAGTTGTCGTGCTGTTGCAATACTGCACAGTGTCAATGCATTATTCATTATTTCCCTTTGAGCGAGGCGCGCTATCATGTTCAATAACTGATCTCTCGCTTAACTCGAGCACTCACATAAAACTCTTGCTTTCCGGACACTCAAAGGCTGAATTTATTACTCTTATCTTATGCAGCCATCGAAAAAGTTTAGTTTTAATTTTCGGGTGGATTTTCTCTAATTCTACGGCAAGTTACTGAATGTTTCTTAATAATAAATAATAAATAAGTAAACAATTATTTACAGTAACAAATACATTCATCGTTGGCCGGACGCTGGAAGAATAATCAGATTCCACCGAAATTACTTGACGTTAAATTCTTCTAATTTACTATTACTCACATAATCTTGATTTTTTTTATTAGAACATAGTAACAATGTTACTTAATAATTCACTGCTCAATGTTTATACCGCTGCTTTACAAATATTTCAGATATTTCAGTAACATTTCCAGAAATTTTATATGAATAGTTGAACATATTTGAATAGCTGCAGACATTAAGTTAAAAAATGCAATATTCATATTTTTAGAGCGAGTATCCGTTTAACTTTTATTTCCAAACTTTCTTGAGTCCTATTTCTTCATCTTTACTACTTTTCTTTTGCCATGAACAATTATCTAAAAACGATACTATTTTAATCGATATATTATGTCCTACTGATTTATAAAGGTGTTGTAATTATGGTCATGTAACACGTAACAATCTATCTATATAATAAAAAAGGATGTATATTTGTATGTATGTATGTATTTACGTTGTTCTTTGTACAAATTTTATCGCGTGGACAGAATGAAACAAAAATTGGTACACATATTCTTCAAAATACGAGAAACGGTACTGCGGGGGTGAGAAACCCCTAGAATAAACGTGGAAATAATTATCATTGAAATTAGTTACGAATTAGTGTTAAATTACTGCGCGAGACGATAACGTCATAAGTTTTCAAGACATTGACGCATCCTAAATATAGTTCTGTATTTCGTAATGAAATAAAGCAGAAATATTTTGATTGAATAAAAAGTAAAATTTTTTCCAGTATTACTCCATCGAATAGTAATAAAAAACAATACGAAACACTTTACCATCCTTGCGCAAAGTTAATTTGGAATAGTTAATTATCCCGCTATCTTTGATAAAGCCAATATGGCGCCTTATAATACATTCAAATGTGTGTCGGTCGAGATTTATAAAATTTCATAATATAACGTACTATTGTATCCTGTATAATATTTCAGAAGATAATAAGATTTGTCTTTGGTACGACTGCTGAATTATATGTTTGTAACTATAAAAGTATTGAAAATGACGTACGGAACTCCGAAAGTTTTTATGGTCGTTATTCAATTAATGCACTATCAGTCAAAGGTATGTACAGAAATAGGAACATTTAAATTGAATTAAAAGTACAATTAATTATACTTTACGCAACGTATTTCTATAAATTTGTATAAATGTAAACAAATTATTGCGTGCAATTTGTGTCGTGAAACAAAAATTTGAGGTTAGGATAGCAATATTTGTTTTCCATTTTTGGGAACAACGTTATAGATGTTCAATTTCTGAGAAATGAAGCTGAGCAAAAATATTTTGATTGAATAATAAGTATAATTAAATCTACCAATACCACATCGAGTGATAAATATAATTTATTATGAAAGGTTATACAATCCATGGCATTAATTTTCTTTTAAATAACTTGACTTTTGACGTGGAATATTTAACGGGATCAGGGACCAATTTGTTTCCCAATTATATCTTGCAATACGCACTGGAAGATACATAGAATTATGATAAAAACAATACATAAATGTTCAAAATGGATATTTTTTTATTGAAGACAGCGTATTTCGTAATGTTTTGCATCAATTTTATACAATGCTACCAACTGCAGATTGCTAAAACCACCAAATAGTTTAATTTCAGATGGAAAAATTATATGTCTACAAATATAATTTTAAGTCAGTGACTTAAACACCTTCAGCATGGGAGGTGAGCACATTTAGGGATAGGGTTCGAGGAGCGTTACACAAAAATAGCGCAAAAGCAATTGAAATTGGAGTGTATCGGGACATCTCGGGCATCGCCGGGCACCCAGCTAGTTTATAAAATATTATACAACATACACAGTTCCTTCCGACATTGCGGACCTCGTCAGATGTACTAAACTTATAAACTAACGCATTCAAAAGTTTGAAAGGAAGTCATAAAAATAAAATAGTGACGTAGATTCAACTCAAACAGCGTGCATCTTTGTTCAACTTTATAAATAAATATTTTATCTTTAATATTTCCATGTTAAATTGTTCACCATTAAAACCTTTCATTGTGTTAGTTTAAAAGTTTAGTTCTTCTGATACGGTCCGCAGTGTCGGTAGAAACGTTGTGCGTTATATAATATTTTATTTGTTACTTAAACCATATGGTTTTTGTTTACTTTGGTATTGATTATTAAGAAACATTTACTAACTTGCCGTAGAATTTTCTAAAATAAACCGAAAATGACATGAATTATAAATCTGTTTCATTTAATAGCCCCAAGTTGTGAGCCAAATTGTAACGTACACTATTTTTTGAATAATTTATAAATAATGTTTTATTTATGTTATTATTAAATGTGGGGTTGAATTAGCCGCTTCAAATGAATGTTCATTCAACATCTGAACAAATCATCAAAATACACATCAAGTAATCAGCTGATATTTACAAAAACAATACAAATGAATTTACGGCTTAGTAAAGAACATGAGACTTTTTGAGAGTCTCTTGTGGGCCACTAGTAAAAAGAGCTTTTAGATTAGTGCAAGAAAACTTAAATTTTAAATTGCCTAAGTGAACATAATTTCTGGACGTAATAGTGAAAATGATGCAAATTTTTACAAAAATTAAAAAGTCTACTCTAATAAACAGTTAGTTGACTGTCTGCTGCAATTTCAGGAACTAACGTCCTGACATGATGACCGGATCGGTGTCACAAACCAAGATACCGTAGGGGACAGCATGATAAGACCAAAGACAATCCACTTAATCACTTGCTGCACAGGGTTAATCCTACCTAAACGCTCACTAACTTCCTTATGTGCCCTGTTACACACTCACAACTATAAATCTAGTTAAAATGAAAAAAAAATTACGTCTGATTGAAATTTATGAATAAGAAAGATAGCCAATTCAGGCAAAAAGGTGCTCTTCTAAGCAACTGACGAATGAACAAGGATCCCGGAAACGTTGTGTGGTTTTTATATTACCCTTTTTGCCTGAATTGGCTATCTTTCTTATTCATTATGAATCTAGTTAATTTTCGCGCAATACAATTTCTCTCCGGGGTGCCACAGGGCAGCATCCTTGGCCCCCTATTATACGTCTTATACACTACCGACTTGCCAACCTCAATGGACGTAAGCACAAGTACCTTTGCTGATGATACAGCAATACTGTCAACACACACAGACCCTGATTCCGCATCACAGAAACTTCAAGAACATCTGCAAAAAATAGAGACCTGGCTAAAAAGATGGAAAATAAAAGTAAATGCATCGAAATCATCCCATATAACATTTACCCTTAAAAAGGAACATTGTCCTATAGTAAAGCTTAATCAGGAAGAAATTCCAAAAGCAGAATCAGTCAAATATCTTGGTCTTCACTTAGACACCAAGCTGAAATGGAGGGATCACATCAATAAAAAGAAAAAGCAAATAGAAATAAAAACTAAATTATTAAACTGGCTGATTGGACGAAAATCAAAATTATCAGTAGAAAACAAATTACTTATTTACAAAACAGTGATAAAACCTATATGGACGTACGGAATAGAGCTCTGGGGATGTGCAGCCAAGTCTCACATCGCTATCATGCAACGAGTACAATCAAAAATCCTCCGCACTATTACAAATCCTCCCTGGTATGTATCCAACTTCAGTTTACATACTGACCTCAATACACCATATGTAGCAGACGTCTTCAAAGATAAAAATAGTAAACACCATACTGTACTTCAAACCCATCCCAATCGACTACTAGACCCGTTACTACAACCAACTGACAACCGAAGACTGAAGAGATGCTGGCCAATAGACTGAAATAGAAACTGAGGTGGCGTTGTTGGACCCTCACCTCTCCACGTCATCAGTACAAGACCCTATTACTAAATTGTACATGTTATCAAATTAGCTTAAAGATCATATGTAATCTGATTGCTAATAAAAATCTATTAAAAATAAACTATTATGTTTCGTACCCCGTGACTTCTGGAACTAGAACATTCTCGCGAGCTCACTCCGAGTCACGGCAACAATAGTGTCCCCTGCCTTTGTGCGCTCACAATTACACCGCCAGTATTTCGCTGCATGACACATTATTCGCTAATCAAATATTAATTTGATGGAATGCATGAATTTGTAAAACGTTCAGATTTGAATATTTGTCGCACTTTTATTTTATAAAAAAGGATAGCGGTTATCTTCATGCGCATACTGAAATACATTTCAGTGTCTATGTCCATCCTTGTTTTCTGCAGGGGCTCAGTCCAAAGTTGACATTCGGAGACACAAGAATTCTATGTTTTTAGAGTGCTCTTACGTTTTGGGCCAGAGATAATATTGACTCGGATTGATCCGGCTTCGCACGAGTAGGCGGACCCGCTTTGATCGGAGCAACAGTGTTCGACACGAGCAACGCGGCTTGCTTCAAGGGGAGGAGACAATGACATTGTGTTGAACGAGCTCGTAATGCGGCGCACAATGAAGTGAACCCTCACTCCTCCTCTGCATGCAAATCTCTGAGGTGATTAACGCACCTAGAAACACCCTGCACTTCAAAGCACGGCGCAGGTGACGGAGGCTCCGGAATATAAATAAGAAATTTACCCTAAGTGAAATGGCTTTCTTTCTCAACTGTGCGATCCCTGACGCAGAATAATCGCCTTGGTATTTCGTCATATTTTCTCACGTGGCTTCCGAATGTAATCGGCGCAATTCAGTCTTGTGTAGACCTTGATAAATTCTACAAAAATTTCGAATGAAGTTTCGCTAAAATAATATATTTACCCACCATGCCGATAAAAATGATAACTAATAATTAACATTGTTCTAACTGACAATTAAAACGAATAACTCAGAAATTAGTGATATATCATATATAAAAATTGGTCTCCTTGCACATACAACACTACATAAAATAAATCTGCAATTAAAGTGAGAGTAATATGAATTTAATACCATTAAATTACATATGAAAATATGATGTGTTTTGTAATCCATATATATATTTTATAAATATAGTAACTGATGTGGTCCCAAAGATGGGTCAACAAGTATATTGTAATAAACAAAATTGGATGGCGTTATTTAAATGAAAAGATCAATAAAATTTACAAACAAAATTTTATTTGTGGCAATAACTCAAACAATTACAAATTTATAATATTGAATTTCTCAGGGTCTTCACTGGGTTTGATAATGGACGAATCAATAATATTTATAATTTTATCAACAACAAATTACAATTAAAAGAAAAAGAAATTTACTCGTCAATTAAACTAGAACGAAATTTAGTTGTGAACGAAATTAAAAGTAAAAAGATTGACTCTGATTAACAATTTTAATAAAAAAAAAGAACGAAATCTGACGACTATCTTTCAATTACGTTTACATAATAAATAGTTTTTTTAAAATCGTTACTCACGTCTGCCCAGCATTCCAGCATACCTTTCATTTTCGAAAACACTATTGCGGGGTTTTACACTGCTTCTAAACTCACAGATTCTACACCAAATTTTTATGCCAAATTTTTATATGTCGTCAGGAACTCGGATGATCCTCCTTTCGTCATCTATCGGTTGACCGCTCGCCTTAGGTGAATTCTGCGATTTGTCGATTGGGTAGTCTTTATTGTTCCGGACTTAAACCGAAACTTTTGCTATTTCTGGCCGGCTACGGACACAAAAACTGCTTTTCGACGTTATACTTTTATGAATGTTTTACTTTGTCCTGCTAATTGCCAACCCTGTTGAATTCTCCTTCCAAAAACTGTTATACCTCGATGAGGTCTTTCCGTGAACTCTCTCTCACCAAATATCCCTGCGAACTGTCTTCTCGCCTCGCAATTTGATCGCGTATCGCCATTTTGACGGACCTTCCGACAAAGGAACAGAGCCGGGTTTTCTATTGGCGTTCCAAAGCTCCTGCCGCTAGAAAGGATTTCTTAAACAATTTAGATTTTCAATTTCACAATTAATGTCTTAATTAATTGGCATTACAATATATTTTTTGTATTTTCGTGAGAAGTAATTATTTTATTTAATTATATTAATTTAAAAATATTCTGACTTTATTGGCTGATTTGTTTATTACATTATAATTAATGTCGTATAAATATCAATTTTCAATTCTTACACTAATTTTCTTCAACAATCGGTGGACTTAATGAAGTGTACAAAAACTTGAAACTATAATAGTTACAGAAGGTTTTGAACACCTGATGTGGTCCAGAAATTGTGGAGGAAATGTAGTGTATGAACAAGTATTTGTTTATATAATTTATATAATTAATTTTTAACTGACTTCTTGTTGATTAATGACAATTAATAGAGGATCTATTTTGAAAAGTAGTAGACTGAACCCTAGATTCATGATAATAATAACAATGACTTCGAAGAAAAGATTAATAATGTGTGGGACAATTTTCTGATAGATGTACCGCTTTATTTGGAAGTCTTTTTTGATGTCTTCGAATGAATTACATTTATTATTTCAAGAATACGTGAAGCATCAGGCCTAAGGCCATGTTAAGTTATTTATTTTAATCATGAGTAAATCGTACCCACTAAGCTATTCTTCTCGACTCCGGATCCGGTGCGAAATTTCTCCATATTTATCAATTCGGCTCACCTACATTTATTATTGCACGAGGAAATAAAAATTCAATTTTAAACTGGCTGTGGAAAAGAATATATTCTTATGAATCATATTTGAGGTGCAAAGAGAAGGGAGAATGGGACCAAAGTCATGGTTTCATTTTTTACATGTTTACGATATGAACCTTAAACTGATACAACCAAATAAAATTACTGTTTAGAAATTATTTTATTTTATTATTGGTTACTATTAAATCATGTACACTGCTATTCAGAAAAGTTCAACGCTTCTTTTTGACTAAAAATGGCACTAGAGCCTTGATACAAAGAGTATATAAAAATTATTGACTGTGATAGAGAATAGCTTCTTGGATTACAAGTCGTCTGCCAGTTTCTAAATTAGAATATTCACTTAAATAATTCTTGTATTTTATAATCGAATACTACATGCCGGAACGCGATAATTTAGTTCATAATCTAATTAATTATATATTTCATACCCGAACTTTATTAATTACTTCAACAATTTAATTAATTATTAAAACAATTGCTCATGTTGTTACATAGGCCAGACCAAACGATCTTTAGTAACTATTATTACGGAACATAATACAAATGTAAAATTTCCACCTTATAAACATTCTCGTATTACACAATAATTTGGATCTTAATCAAGATTTCAATTTTGATACTATTATTCTAGATAAGGAAACTAGTTTTAATAAAAGGTTAATCTAAAAAGTGCTACACCTTAAGATCAATAAATTTTCTTTAATGTTAAACAGAGCGTTTCTAATTTTAGCTGATTTTATGATGACTTATTAAATAATCGTTTTTAATTATTATATTGCATTCATATTCTTCGTAAAGTGTAACTTTAGCTATACCTCTTCAGTTTGGCGTTAGTATTGATCGAAACGTTTACAAATTTCTAATTGTGTTGTTAAAAATTAATTTCTGTTTTTTGTCTGTTATACGAGTCATTAAACTCTGGTGCTAATATAATTAATGGCCCATTACACTTTGACGTATATCTTGTTTGACGATGTTTATCTTTATAGTTCAAATAATTTGTTTTAAAAATATGATTATTCAAACCTCTTCTGTCGGTTTAAATTTCAATAGAAGCAATTTTTATATTTGATAACGATCCTAATTTAAAAAATAATTACACTAATTTATTGTTCTCTGTTAATATTACATCATTCTTCTTGGAGGCAATACTTCGGAAAGAAAAGCTTTCCGCGGTAAGAATTGATCCTGCATCCTGCGAATCTTGTTGTCTCAAAAATTTTCTATGGGACAAATCGGTTTGTTGAAATTTAAATTAGTAACGCTTTATTGTCCGCTTAGAGACTCTCAAATTACTGGTTTTTTATAGAATACATTTTATTTATTTATGAAAAAATTTAAAATAGGAACAAGAGAGACAGAACTGGGAAGTTGTTCAATAAATGCAAAACTTGTTAGACACAATGATTTTCTTTCATAGATTGTCAAATAAGCTCTTTGTACCAAAAGTGTAATGTTTGTAGCTTTCAGTTAGGGTGCTCAGTTTATCTTTTACTCACTGGACGCTATGAGTGAAAAGTGTTAATACATTTCAAGTTTATAACCACAAGGATAGAACGTTTGATTTATATTTACTAAATTGTAATGCCAATTAATTAGGACATTAATTGTTTCAACATAAAAATATAAATTGTTTGAGAAATACTTTGTAGCAGCAGGAGCCGTGGAACAACAATAGAAAAATCCCGGCTCTGTTCCTTTGTCGGAAGGTCCGTCAAAATGGCGTATGCGCGCTCAAATTGCGAGTCGAGTACAGTTCGCAGGGAGATGTGGTGATATAGAGTTCACGGAAAGACCTCGTCGAGGTATAACAGTTTTTGGAAGGAGAATTCAACATGGTTGGCAATTAGCAGGACAAAGTAAAACATTCATAAAAGTATAGTGTCGAAACCTGCTAAGAAAAAGCAGTTTTTGTGTCCATAGCCGGCCAGAAATAGCAAAAGTTTCGGTTTAAGTCCGGAACAATAAAGACTACCCAATCGACAAATCGCAGAATTCATCTAAGGCGACCGGTCAACCGATAGATGACGAAAGGAGGATCATCCGAGTTCCTGACGACATATAAAATTTTGGCTTAAAAATTTGGTGTAGAATCTGTGAGTTTAAAGTAGTATAAAACCCCGCTATAGTGTTTTCGAAAATTAAAGGTATGCTGGAATGCTGGGCAGACGTGAGTAACAATTAAAAAACAATTAATTATGTAAACGTAATTGAAAGATAGACGTCAGATTTCGTTCTATTTTTGGTTAAAATTGTTAATCAGAGTCAATCTTTTTTTCTTTTAATTTCGTTCACAACTAAATTTCGTTCTAGTTTAATTGACGAGTATACTTCTTCTCTTTTAATTGTGTTTTGTTGATGATAAGATTATAAATATTATTGATTTGTCCATTATCAAACCCAGTGAAGACCCTGAGAAATTCAATACTATAAATTTGTAATTGTTTGAGTTATTCCCACAATAAAAATATTGTTTGTAAAGTTAATTAATCTTTCATTTTAAAAGCCTATCATTAGTGTTTATTACAATATATATATAATTCACACAGGCCTCTTTGTTTAAAAGGGAAATATTATAAGTTTGTTGCCCTTATTTCTTTACTTTTAGTATTGAAACCCCGTAAATCGACGCTTTATTGGTCCGCTGCTAGATTTCAATAATTTGATCTGACATTTGGGAAGGAACTGAAAGCATTTAATTTAAAATGAAATACTGGGAATTTCACTTGGCTTTCGGTGCACAGAAGTCCCCAGAGGAAGTGTCACGGATTGCCGAAACACGGAAATAGCATTCGAACAGCGGAGTAGGAATCAATGTTTCATGTTTTAAGCTTCTTAGTTCGAACTGCACACGAGGCAAGCCGGTAGTCGGAATATATGAATCTTGAAATGAACGCATCAGTTCCTGAAACAGTCAAGAAAATATTGTTGTAGGATATTTTGAAGTTTCCCGAAAGAAAAACAGAAGTATGAATATTTGAGTACTTTAAAATCTATCATACAAAGTTCATCAGTGTGTCATTCAATCACAAACAAATACAAAATTTCTTTAATGTTCCGACTGTTTTACAAATAATTTTGTAAGTGTTTAATATTTTTCGGCGACCCGCGCTTGAACCTTAATGCCCAAAATTTTTTGCAATGTTTTTATGTTTTATGTAAAACCGCTTTGGACAAGCCCGGTGATAGTGTAAACAAATATAAAAAATTTTCCTTAATACAGAGTGGCCCAAAAAAATGTATCCACTGGTTAACCGTCCATAACTTGCAAACTAATTGACTGAGTTGTCTCATTTTTGGTGAAAGTGTAGCTCTTCAAGTCCAACTTAAAGATATCACTGTAGGTGTTCGAAATGGTCACCATTAACATCCACACACAAACGATGTCGCCGAACTGCAGCACGAACTACTGACTGCAACGTGTTCAGTTAGATATTTGCACATTAAAGTACGATGGATTCTCCAAGTTCATCCAATGTGCGTGGTTTTTGTCGATAAACGACGTCCTTTAGTGTTCCCCACAGGTAAAAGTCCAGAGGGAACGTGGTGGATACCCTACAGCACCTCTACGGCCTATCCATCTTCCTGGTAGATTTTCGTCGAGATAAGCCCTAACACGATTGTGGTAATGGGCTGGGGCACCATCTTGTTGAAAGTAAAATCTTTCGTCTCCATACAAGTCTTGGATGGCAGGTAAAAGAGATGTTTGAAGCTTCTGAAGGTACAACTCAACCGGTAAGAATGGCCCCGGTAAGACAACCCACACCACACATTTACTCCTGGCTTTGTCTACATGGACGTTTGGATTTTCGGCTGCCCAGTAGATGCAATTGTGTCGATTTACTGTACCATTGAGTTTGAACTGTGCCTCATCAGACCACACTATCATCTCCGCAAGCTCTTCATCGTTGCGCACCATGTTATTAAACCACTCGCTGTACTCCATCTGAATCGTCCTCGTTCATTGCGTGTACCAATCTTGGGATGTGGCACTTCCACTTTGCTGAAAACTTGAGCGACTCACTCCAGTTTCACGGACACACAGACTTCTGTGGTGAGCGGGTGAATTGTAACACAAGATGGGACTTGTTACTGTTACGTGGCGTCCAGATCGCTGTTTGTGTACATCTTTAACACAGCATTTGGCTTCAAATTTGTCTCGAATGCGACGAATCGTTAAACGTGTCGGTGGCTCTGTTTGATACACATTTCGCCATTGCCGTTGAACCTCATTAATGTTTTCGTACTTAAAATACCACTTTAAAGCAGACTTCCTTTCATCAAATGTAAGCCTTACGCCAGCCATGTTTACTCGAGTAACAGGTACAACTAACAATAAAACACTAACTACCTGGCGACTGTACTCTGACAAAAAAAAAACGCAATGCAACGTTTGTGTGGCGATTGGCGGAACTACAAACTATTACACAACCAAAAATAAGACAACTTCGTCAATAAGTTTGCAAGTTATGGACTGTTAACCAGTGAATACATTTTTTTGGGCCCCTCTGTATACAGGTGGGCGTCACTTATGTTTATTTATAAAGATCTCAACACCTGAGGATAAAATTTCCAGAAATGCTGCATCAAAACTTTTTATACATACAGATTTCTATTTGCAAATGATAATTTGACCACATCTGTCTTTTGCCCTTATGTAGGAATTTTCCTGCAGTCTCCAAGGAGGTGGGCCAAGTAACCTCGCGCTTATTTCTTCCCAGACCGAATCCCCTCTGAAAGCATTGGAAATGACGCGTAGTATCGCCTGTTTCTCCGAAACTTTTATGGCCCACATTTTGCCCCCATCCGTTCACAGTTTCCATTTTTACGAATTTTGCAGCTAAATTTTGTACCGTTTCAAGAGAATTTATTTGTCGAAAACGATATGGACCTTAACAAACAGAATAGAATTCCAAACTTGGTCGAACAAAGGAAGTCAAAACCAATTACTGTCAGCTTTCTTCAGTATTCTCATCTGAAAAGGTAATTTTTTGCACAATTTTGATATAAATCAGAAGAGGTTTTACGTCTGGGTGCTCGGGAAAAATAAATCCAGTGGTACCTCGTCACCATCTTATCTCTCTGTATTAGTATTTTTTTTAAGAACTAATTTCAGTTATCCATGCACAATAAGGTTAAATTTATAAGCAGTTTCTATTTTAATTGTAACACTATCTTTATTTAGTTACTATTTCACAAATATTATATAATATTCAACGTTAATATCAAATTGAATTGCCAACACAACTTCTTACATCAATCCTGTAAATACATTAAACCACGTCCAAAACTGCAACGTCTAGCTTCAGGTACGTGGGATTTGTAGTCATATTTCTTTGGCAAGTACACACGTAAAATGTTCAAATATTGAAATTGAAACTGGACAGGCCGTGTGATACAGGTCCTGGTGAGTTGTAGTCCCGTTCTGGACTCAGCAGGGTAGGTTTAGAAGTTGGAGAGTGATGACGTCATCGGCTGTTCCGTGTTAACGTCAGCACTATTTGTAAGGACTCAACGTGCGATGACGTCGTTGCACACAATCAGGATTCCCAATATACTTTCCAAACATAAACAAAAAAAAAATAGATTCATTACACAAGAATAATAAAATAACACAACATAAATCAATGACCTAAATAAATTCAAATATATGAATATAATGAAATATTCCCCATTTTTGGATACTATTATGTTATTCTAACAATTATGATATTTAATTATGATGTTATCTATGATACCGACATTTTCTTTCAGATTAATATATATTCTAAATCTCCTTTGATCTGGATACGTTATTGTCGTATCTTATGCGTGGCTAACAAAAATCAATAAAACCTAAGATTAAACAGACATTCAACGTAGCCACCGAGATTAATGTGCGCTAAGAACTTAATATGAAATTTTATTTTATATTATATTACTAGACGAGTGACCACCGTTGCATTGGTATTTATTTAAACTATCCCGGAGAAGGATCGACACTAACTTCTTGGTAAACATTTTATTTAACCAGCTTCAATTACCCACTTACGTTCCTCTTCCCGACCAAACCCCTCGGCATCTAACTTCAAATAAACCAGGATGATGACTGACGGTTATTAACAATTATGGATTTCTCCTACTACATGAAATAAGAGTTTCTAAAATGATACCGAATTAAAAAAGTGAAACATTCTCTCTAATTTAATAAAGACTAAATACTATTGGTACCTAAATACAGTAAAAAAATACAAACTTTAAGAAAATAGATACCCTAACAAAGTCAAAAGTACACGCGTTACCTTAAAAGGGTCAAAACTACTCCGGGTAACTTTTTGTCAACCACGTCAACCTTCACGTCGAGGAGCATAAAATTTCCTTAACCGTCATTGTTAATACGAGAATTAAACTTAGCGAATCCTAAAACCCCGACATCGTCATAAATATAGGTCTTTTTTGCATTATATTTTATGTAAACACCTTCCACTACCACCCATATGAATTCTTCCCACCCTTGGACTTGACATTGGACACTTAAAACGTTTTGGATAACACTATCAACTTCAGCGACGCGGAAAAAGTTGTATCCGATGCTAGTAACGGCCGTTTACGAATGTTTTTAAAATTACACCCCATCCACCCCCACCTCTAGAGGTGATAGGTGGGTCTTCACCCCTCAGCGTTTGTTCATTGGTCGTAAGTCACATAGGTATAAAGTTTGATAGAAATTGCTCTACGCGTTTAAGATTCTACGCCTACATTTGTTTCACCCCCTTCCACCTCCTCTCATAGGATTTGAAACATCTTACCAGTATGGTAAATGTCCGAATTAAACTCAGTCACTTCCATAACACCAGATTCAACTTCAACGTCGATTTAGTGCGCGGATATTTGTTTCACCCTTTCCACCACCACATCTAGTGGCTTAAGTACAACTTAACCTGAAGATTAATGTCTAAATTAAATTCAGTGACTTCTATAACCCTGGATTTGACACACCCTTAGTTGTTTCGCGTTATTTTTATGCAACAAACCTCCACCCCTTTCCTTAGTGGTGCTGTAAGGGGTTGAAATTATACACTGAAAAGAACGGGAGGGAAACTATGGACCCCGAAAACTAATTATTCGACCCCATAAGTGTTTTAAAATTTCATCCCCGTTCAACCCTTGACAGTTGACTAACACTTTGTAAGCCCGGGGGCAAGCGCACATCAAATAACTAAATTGCATCGCAATCGGATGAATGGTTTAGGAGCGCTTAGGGGATATATATATATATATATATATATACACAAATATATTGTCATGCCAATTAATGAGGACATTAATTGTTTCAACAAAAAAATATAAATTGGTTTTAGAAATCCTTTGTAGCGGCAGGAGCCTTTGGAACAACAATAGAAAACCCGGCTCTGTTCCTTTGTCGGAAGGTCCGTCAAAATGGCGCATGCGCGCTCAAATTGCGAGACGAGAGTACAATTTGCAATGAGGTATGGTGAGATACAGTTCACGGAAAGATATCGTCGAGGTATAACAGTTTATGGAAGGAGAATTCAACGGGGTTGGCAATTAGCATAACAAAGTAAAACATTCATAAAAGTATAACGTCGAAACCTGCTAAGAAAAAGCAGTTTTTGTGTCCATAGCCGGCCAGTTTCGGTTTAAGTTCGGAACAATAAAGACTACCCATTCGACAAATCGCAGAATTCACCTAAGGTGAGCGGTCAACCTATAGATGACGAAAGAAGGTTAATCCGAGTTCCTGACATCATATAAAATTTTGGCTTAAAAATTTAGTGTAGAATCTGTGAGTTTAGAAGCAGTGTAAAACCCGCAATACTGTTTTCGAAAATTAAAGGTATGCTGGAATGCTGGGCAGACGTGAGTAACAATTTACAAAAACAATTAATTATGTAAACGTAATTGAAAGATAGCCGTAAGATTTCGTTCTCTTTTTGATTAAAATTGTTAATGAGACTCAATCTTTTTACTTTTAATTTCGTTCACAATTAAATTTCGTTCTAGTTTAATTGACGAGTAAATTTCTTCTCTTTTAATTTGATTTTTTGATGTTAAGATTATAAATATTATTGATTTGTCCATTATCAAACCCAGTGAAAACACTGAGAAATTTAATACTATAAATTTGTAATTGTTTGAGTTATTCCCACAATAAAAATATTGTTTGTAAACTTTATTAATCTTTTATTTAAAAGCCTATCTTTCGGGTATATTACAATATATATATATATATATATATTGTAATGCATTGAGGGAATGCATTGTAATGTAATGCATTGAGGGAATGCATTGGTTCAAAACAGCGCACATTTCGTAAAGAGAATGCGAGTGAAAAGTAATTGCGGGTCCTGTCACGATGTGACAAGACGGAGCGGCAAGACATTTATCTCTGATTAGTGCTTTTGGCCGGCAGAGGAAGTCGTAATTTGTAAGGACGGTGTGACAGAGCGACGAGACATTTGTTTGGGATGACGGGTTTGGGAGCAGAACAGGAAGATGCAATTCGTTCTAGAGAGCGCTGGTCAAAAGGACGGATGAGATGACAGGTCCAAAGTAATTGCGGGTCCGGTCACTTGTTGATTTAGGATCTGGAGAAGCTAGAATCGCGCACATGTGAGAGGAGGGTGCAAAGACAACTTAGACCTGTCGCGATTGTCGGTTTTCGGACAAGACAGAGCAGCTGGCGAATGGACTACAGCTGCAAGGAAGTTAAATCTCTGAGTAATGGAGAGATGTCAAGTGGCGTATTTACTTGGGATATTGAGGGTGAAAAGTAATTGCGGGTCCTGTCTCGATGTGACATGACGAAGGGGCTAGCAGCTGGCTAAGGAAACTGCAGCGGCAGAAAGTAAATCTGAGTAATGGAGAAGCTGTCAGTAAAATCCGACGTGGCCATGGGACAGAGCGGAAAACAAGGATGCTAGTAGGATATATAAGGGTGAAACAACCTATTTTGAGGACAGTCAGCGAGAGTCAGCGTAAGAGAGAGATGCTGTGGGCATCAAACTTGGAAGTTAGTTACAGTCAGAGTGGAGCCAGCGTGCTGTGTGCATCGTGAGTTGAGTTTGAGTCAGAGTTGGTCAGCGTTAGTCAGCATCAGTCAGCAAAATTATTCAACTATAAACATTTTACATACAGAAGTTCTATCTGTATGAGTATGAGAATTTGACCTGTCTTCGATGGTAGGAGATCAAGATACAGCAACCGGCGTCGAGTAGTGTCACGACGAGCAACTGGGATATCTTAGCTGGGTATGGAGAACCAGCTATCGTCGAACCAGTAATAAGTGTTAGATCCAGTGTGTGTAAACGTCCAAGCTATAAAGTGCGTGTTTAATGAACGAGCCGAAGGTTCCTGAGAAACCGTGAGTTGAAATTTTAACATGTGTAAACGTAATTAAAGGATAACAGTCAGATATCGTGCTCTTCTTTTGATAGTAAAATAAACTCTTGTAAATTTAGAAGCAATCTGTAGAATAAGTTCGGTAATAAGTTTTGTCGATACTTCTGTTTAATTTAAAGGTAAATGTTGGGTTCATTTAATATTTGAATTCTGTCCGTTATCAAACCCAGTAGAGACCCATTAGAGAAAGAGATCTTTTTAAATTATTAAATTGTATAATGTTTCAAGAATTGGTAAATAAATGTTGTTTGATTTAAAGTCTTTAATTTTTCATTTAAAAGCCCATCAAATTAAATTGCAATTATGTGGTTATTACAATATATATTAATGAATGTCTTCAAAGAGGTCCGTCACAGTTGTACCCAATTTAACTGTTCGATGATGATATTATCTACGTATTTTAAAAAAAATTCCTGATAATGTACGACACGGAACCCTTATGAGGGAAGCTAAAATAGATAAATTTTGGTAATTTTTTATTTACAACTAAAGCAGTACCTAAAAGAATATAAACGAATAGTAAAAGAAATTGCAACATATTTATATGGTATCTAACGGAAACTTAATTACAGATTATTTGCAAATTCAATAGCAGAAATGTATCCTTTCACGTAGACAATAAGAGCAATCAGTGAAGATCATTGATATAAATTGGCAAATGCTGAGTAAATTCGTCTTTATTGGCACACAGCACGAAGACGAGTGCGGAGCAGAACTACCCGCAACTCTAAAGCGATACAGGATTTACGCAACTTCTGAGGTTTATGCGGGTGAGGTACGAAAACACGGCGGATTGGATACAATTATTAGACAACAGCAGTACAACTCGACGGTAAGCTCGAACTGTGATAACTGAGCGTTTACAACAGTCTCGCGCACACGAAAAACGTAACAGCTGGCAGCAGATGTTGCTACAGACCGGCCAATCCAAACTCTCAGAAAATATCCGGAACACAAAATGTCAGGACATTCGGATTTCCTCTGACGCAACTAACGAATATTCTAGAATTGTTAATATGGAAAGAGAATGAAATTACCGTTTTCTGCAATCTTATATATACAATCAATTTGAATGAAAATTAAAACTAGAAGAGAAGATATGGCCACACCGTTTGTTCCAATATCATAAGAAATATGTTTACGTATCTTATGTGTACTTGCTTCACTCATTTAACAGTTTACTAAACATACATACGTACATGAATCCATTTTTATTAGACATATTATTTCGGGTTATCGGTATTTAATTATAGTTTATTGGTTCAATTAATTTTTATAAATTAATTTTCATTATGTGTTCCTGCATTTTGGAGTGAGTATAACACCCAAATAACAAAATTGTAACAGCTTAGAATTTCATAGTTAAAGGTAAAAAGGGGTCAATTGATTAGATGAAATTCGCCGCAAAGAATGCTAACTATTGTCTTTATTAATAGTTAAGAAGATTGAGCTGAGGGTAAGCACCATTAACTGAAAAACCGAACTTAAATTGCCTGTAGTTACGGGCATTAAGCGCGGAAATGAAAAGTATTGGACTGGGTGGCAATACGAAGAAATATTTTTTTTAGAGTAACAGGCTACATGAGGGTAATCCACATGATGGCAACTCTCCTTTAATAGCATAGGAAGGGATTTGGAAGGGGGATTGGGGAAGGGTAAATGAAGGTAGCCATGGGTTAACTAGGGCCCCCGGGCTGAAGTAGTATAAGGATCCTACCTGGAATTTGCCTAAAAGTGATACAGGACAAACACTAGAAAATATGCATCAGGTAGGCCGGCCTTTGGTACTTTTCCCACGCTCTCCCAATGGCGATAGAGGGATTTTCTGTGGGGTCGCAGCTTTCCCTTTCCATTCCTTGGTCAGTTTAGGAGGCAGCTGGCCGACTATACCAATGGGAATAGCGGACAACCTTATGCCCGAGGTCCGCGAACCGGGAACGTACACTTCTCAAAACAATCCGAGGTGCCTCGGCTTGTGGGAACCTTAGTTCATAAAACCAGAGAAAGGAGAAGACATCTCCAAAGGTGCCTCTTCTAGAGTTCTCTGGGAAGAGAACAGCCCTAGTAGGCTTCTTTGGTACGAATGAATCCTTTTTCCAGTAACGTATAAACGCCGAAAATATGAACGCATCTGAAAGAGAAAAGTACAGAGAGTACAGAAACTGTTATTCAGGAGAAAAGTAGTTAGCCCAGCAAATACTGATTCATTCGACAAACGTGTGATACCGAATCAACCAACAGGATGAAGCAGGCTAAACTCTGATCGAAGAGGTACCTGGAGACAGAAATCAAAGTGATAGACCCTCATCTAGAATGATGTCTGCTCTCTAAATCCATTATGTTTAATACTATATACACGGTTGCATAACCAACTTACCGATTTTTCCAATTTATCGGTTTAGATTTGTTTCAAATCACTTAATCTGTATACAATAATTATTCGATTCTGTTTAGATTCAGTACCCGCGATAAACCTTCAAGAGTGAAATGAGTTTATAGTTTGCATTAGTAAAATAGTGCTAAAATTTTCTTTAAATAATAAATTAAATTTCAATACCGTTAAAGTGATTATATATTGTATTTCCAATTAATTAGGACATTATTTGTTTGAACATAATAATTTAAATTGTTTAAGAAATGCTTTGTAGCGGCTGTCCAGAACATAGCGACAATGTAGCCCAGCTCTGCTCCTTTGTCGGAAGGTCAGAAAAATGGCGTATTGCGCGATAAAATGCGAGACGAGAGGGCAGTTCGCGGAAAGACATCGTCAAGGTATAACTGTTAGTTGGAGGAGAATTCAACAGAGTCGGCGATTAGGATTTAACAGAGGTGGTTGGTGCCTGGACATTTCTGAGGACAAAGTAAATCATTCACCAAAGCATAACGTCGAAACTTGCTAAGTAAAAACAGTTTTGTGTCGATAACCGGCCAGAAATAGTAAAATTTCAGTTTGAGTCCAATGCAGTAAAGACTGGCAAATCTACAGACCACGGAATTCGCTTAAGGCAAGCAGTCAACAGATAGCTGACAACAAAAGGGGAGGATCATCCGAGTTCCTGACATCATATAAAATTGTGGCTTAGAATCAGTGTAAAATCTGTGAGTTTAGAATCAGTGTAAAATCCCGCAATAGTGTATTTCGAAAATGAAAGGTATGCTTGAATGCTGGGTAGATGTGAGTAACAATTTACAAAATAATTAATTATGTAAACGTAATTGAAAGGTAGAAGTCAGATTTCGTGCTCTAATCTTTTTACTTCTTAATTTAGTTCTCATTTTAAATTTCGTCAAGTAATTTTTTTTATTTAGATGTGATTTGGTTGTTAATAAGATTTAAATATAATTGATGTGTCCATTATCAAACCCAGTTAAGACCCTGAGAAATTTAATATTTTAAATTTGTAATTTTTTAAATGATTGCCACAAAATAAATCTTTTGTTTATAAATTTTATAAATTTTTTATTTAGTTAACGACTTCTAATTGAATATTACAAAATGGCACCACAACGTGGGGCTCGAATTCTTCAAATTCATTATATTAATTAACGTATTTCATTTTTGAATATTACAATATATATAATCGCGGATAAAGGCAAATAGCTGTTTCACTAACGGAATATTCCTAAAGCAAGGCGACGCCGCAGCAGATTTTCTAAGTAAAACACGTGATTTGAGGAACAAGTAGAAGGAATGTTGTAGACCAGGTGGGTTCAGGGTAATACAGTAACACTGGAGAAAGAAAGATTTTTTTTTATAAAACAGATTATTTATGGACGATTTATATTGTTTGTTTCCGGTTCGAATAGAAAATGTCCAAAATTTGGTCGTAGTTGCTCCACGCGTGTACACACACGAACATTTTTATATTAGGTAGTTTAGATGAGGAAGCAAAAAGGGAGGCTATAGTATAAATATAGATAATCTGAAGATTTAGTGAGATTTGAGTCTTTTCATCTGAGAACGGGATGTATCGAGTAGGGAATGTGGGAAAGCAGACAGACAAACTGATATCCCTTATGTTTCCACGTTTTTTGATTCGTCTGACATTTTATTAAATTAAATTTATAGTCAGGGGGAACTTTGTCAACAGCCTAAGATGTCAGTGGTATCATTAATTTGTGATTTTAATAACTCATTTGTGAAGAGAAAATAACAGACTTGTATATAAAAGAATATTGGGTTCATAGCAGACTTTTTTTTTAGGATAACAGGCTACATGAGGGTAATCCACATGGTGACAACTCCCCTTTAATAGCAATGGTAGGGATTTGAAAGGGGAGATGCGGAAGGGTTGAGGAAGGTAGCCAAGGGTTAACTAGAGTCCCCGGGGCTGTGGTTTAAATATCCTACCCGACATTCGCCTAAAAGTAATGCAGGACAAACCCTAGAAAAACCTGCATCAGGTAGGTCGGGCATCAGGTACTTGTCCCACGCCCTTCTGATAGCGGGAGAGAAAAATTGGCTGTGGGGACGCAGCATTCCCTTCTGCGTGCCTCGATCCGTTTAGGAGGCAGTTGGCTGACTATTGCAATGGGAACAGAGAACAGCTCTTACCGCTTGCCAATGGTTTGTGACCCTGGAACATACACCTCTCAAAAACAGGCCGAGGTGCCTCGGCTTGTGGGAACCTTAGTTCAAACCCGGAGAGAGGAAAAGGTTCTACCTGCGAGAGAATAGTCCTCGAAGACCCTTTTATGAGCAGATTATATGTATTTCCTACTTATGAAGTCTCTTCACAATTGCGAATGTAGAGTTCGAGTGTGGCATTTTGGAGAGAAAAATTTTTGATTTATGCCACAAAAAAAGGGAAAATAAATCTGTCACTTGATGATTCTGTAGTGCGGAAGAAGCAGGGATAAGAAATTCCATAAGGCATACTAATATAAACCATAAACATTGTGCCACTATTACCTGATAAATTGCTGTTTTTGTAATTAAATTAATTTACAATCATTCGAACCTTTCATACTATTAGACTTTTTAAAAAATGTATAAAATACTCAGTTATTTCATTTAAGATATGAATATAGAGAAATTCAGATATAAATTTTTGAATATCTTGATATAATATCACGATATTAAATGTACATATTGAAACACGCCTCCTATGAATAATATGATAAAGATTCTTGTGAGATACATGCTTAGATAACTCAATACCTTACATTTCTGTGTTACACTAAGGAACCTATAATTTTTGGATACTTTTCTTCCAAGATTTCATGCAGACCGTTGGCTTCATGACCTGAAATGAAACTTCAAGTATAGTGCACTAGAATGTCTACAGCCTTGCATCCTGTTAACCTTTCGTTGGGTTCACGTAAGACTTTGTGAATTATGTCGAGTGGGTATTTTCAGAATTTACTACGAATAAACAAGCTTACTCCCCCGACTGTGCAGCCGAGCCGAGTACACCCACACCGAATACGTGGGTGGTAAGCCAGACAGCCAGGTCGCTCGGCGCGGCGTTTCCACAGCGACGGAGCTGCGGAACACGCCGAGCTTATTCCTGAAAAACTAAATACGCCCTGGAATATGTTTGATGGATAACACCTGTTGGACGGAACTAGTCCTTTCAGAGAACGTCGCTTTGGAAATTCATTTGATCCAGTTGCAAAGAACTTATTTACTACGAAACGACGAGGCAGTTTACTGTTTGCTGCTGCAACAGTGAAATATAAGTGGACTATAAACGAAAACTTAGGGACCGTGTCCCAACAGCTCGGCGAGTATAAACGAAAAATGTCTTTTCAATTAGAAAATGTGAAGAAACGATCTAGAAAGACCTTCTAGAGTCTCAAGAGAAATAAAACGAAAACAGTGGTCTTGTGGACTTCTAGAGTAATTGTTTAAAATGAATGATATGTAATTTCTTATGGACAGACTGTTTTCCCAAGTAATATTATTAAATAAATCAAAACCTTAAAATTTCGTCAACTTTTTATCTATGAAAGAACTTTCAGTGTGGGATAAATGTTTTAATATTAATAAAAGTAATAATGTTAATAAACAAAAATCATTGTATAAGATAAAATAACTGATAATCCAAGCAGATGGAAAAGATAGAGAGTGTTGGTTTATATAAATATTTCAATAAAATAAGTATTTCAATAAAATAATAAGTGTAAAAGATAATAGTGTATAAGTATTGAATGATGTCCATAGCGATAATAGCGAAAACAAACGTACGTAGGAATGACGTATATCAAAGTTTTGAGTGAATTTAATTAAGAGACTTTTACGTGACAATGGTTTTTGTGAAACTGATATCGTTATGAAACCGGATAACAAAATAGCGAAATATATAAATAGTATGAATGATCCTATAGATAAGTTCAAATGTAGTGGTGTAATTTATCAAATAAATTGTTTAGATTGAAATAAAATATATGTTGGTCATACAGGAATGTCTCTTGAAAAGAGAATTTACTTCCATAATAATTTTAAGTCTACTTCTAAAACTAGTACCAGTTTATTGACACATGTAAATAATTTAGGACACACAATTGATTGGAAAGAAATTATGATTTTACATAAGGACATCAATATCTACAAAAGGAAGAATTGGGAAGGTATATCTTGTAATGATTTAAAATTTTATTGTCAAAATGTAATGATCAAAATGATATTTATCAAACAAATTATTTAAACAAAAGCTTATTTCAATGTATTTAAATTCAATAGTTGGTTTATAAATCAATTATATTTATTTTATTTGAAGAGAAGGATTTCAAAATAATTACGACATTCTTTAAAACTTTACAAGACAAATTACTTTTATTCAGGTAAAATTTCAACATTTTTAAATGAGATTATTTACATTTAAAGTTTTTCAATTTTATAGATGTTTACAACTCTTTTCTCAGGGTCATTTATCTGGGCCTTCTAAGTAAAGAAACAACCTTTATATTTACGTTAAACAATCAAATACCTTTACAACCTAAGAAGTTAAACAATCAAACAAACGTTAAATCAAAATCTGACCACTTATCGTTTACAAAACTTGATCAAATTTCTTTGTACTTACAAACACCTGCTGGTACCAGGCTTAAACTGTCTTGGGCTCGAGCTCACCTCACAATTCACATTAAAAGGCCATGAAATCACTGAATTTACATTTGATTATACAAAAACACGGTCGTAACTTTCGGGTCTCTCCTCTGGAAACTGGAAACTGCTACTCCTTTTGGATTAATGGTTGGACGGATTGTTACAATTATGTCTCTGTGGAATTGGTGACGGTTACTGTACTTATAGATTTTATTGCGGCGTGATTTATTACGTTACTGCTTGTAATGGATTTTACTGTCCAAAACTTTTTAACCAATTTAAAAACTTGCAACCTTTCCGGATGAATCTGTGCCTGCCACTCTGTTCGTCGTCGAAAGAATGCGTCTGCGAGGGATTTCTCTCGCAGGCAGAACCTTGTAGGAGAGATACGAAGGGGTTACCTTTGGGGATGTCTTTTCCTCTCCGTTTTTGAACTAAGGTTCCCACAAGCCGAGACACCTCGGCCTGTTCTGAGAGGTGTATGTTCCGGGGTCACAGACCTTGGGTATACGGTAAGAGTTGTCCGCTATTCCCATTGGAATAGTCGGCCAGCTGCCTCCTAAACTGGTCGAGGCACGGAGAAGGGAATGCTGCGTCCCCACAGCAAACTCCTCTCCTGCTATCGGAAGGGCGTGGGACAAGTACCCAATGCTCGGCCTACCTGATGCAGGTTTTTCTAGGGTTTTCCCTGCATTTCTTTAGGCGAATGCCGGGTAGGATCCTTAAAATATATCCCGGGGGCTCTAGTAACCCTTGGCTACCTTCCTTTACCCTTCCGCATCCCTCCTTTCAAATCCCTTCCTATGCTATTAAAGTGGAGTTGCCCAACGTGGATCACCCTCTTGTAGCCTGTTGCCCTAAAAAAAAACTGTTCGTCGTCCGACTTCCAACACCCGACTGTCCAAAAACCCCGCGGTTTAGCACGACAAAAGCCCGCCTGTATTGTTGCCTTCAAATTGGTGCCGCTAATCCACCATAAATATCCAATTATCAAAATCATTGATGGCCTCTAATTAGTATTACAATATATTCACCAAAACGATGAAAATGTTTTGAATGAGAAAATGGAAGTAGGTATAGTGGGAGCAGTATACTTTGATATATTGAATAGTATTAAATGAAATATAAACTTATATTTTGTAAATAATTTTATTTAATAAAAAAAATTGTAATATAATGAATTGTGCCATTAAATTGCAAGTGTAGAGACGCTACTGTAAGTGGAAAATTCGAGTCACGCAAGTTCGTGTTGACTCAGTGCTGTTGTTGAGGTTGAGCGGGACTGCGTGTTTTTTAATGTACATAACTCAGATGATTATGCTCGAATGAACGAAACCTCCTGAGGTTTTATATATATATATATATATACATATATATATATATATATATATTATTACCAGTGAAAGTTCTTTCATAAATAAAACGTTGACGAAATTTTAAGATTCAATAACTGTTTTTCTCGTCTGACATACAACATAATTGTCAAGTAATACTATTTTGCATTTGCACCATTTAAACAAAGAATTTGGTTTGGAAATTTATACTATTTTTTTCCAAATACGTATTGTTAGTAGCGTGATTAAAATTAAGGGACCCGCTTTCTGTGTAGGTGCCATTGCACCTGAACGATTGGACTCCATATACAGCTCACTGAAAACAGTACAATACACTGCGATTATTTGACAACGCTGCGTGTTCCGCCCTTCATTTTAAGGGTTTTTAATTGCGGTTTCAAGGTCACAACCTTCCCGTGCCATCTGGATATATTTTTGTGTGGTATTTATAATGGCATTATCAAAAGAATTACTAGATAAATGAGTAGGCAAAAGACATGAAAAAGAGGTGCCATATAAATACCACACAACGTTTCTGCAATTGTTGTTACATTCGTCAGATGATTGAAGTAACGGGAGAGTTGTAAGAACGATACAGGTGACGAACCTAGATTGTTGTTTTTCTAGAGTAACAGGCTTCAACACGGCAATCCACGAGGTGGCAACTCTCCTTTAATAGAACACGAAGAGATTTGAAAGGGGGGGGGGGATGCGGAAGGGTAGAGGAAGATACGTAGGGCCCCGGGCTGTAGTTTACGGATCCGACCCGGCATTCGCCTAAATGCAGAACAATCCCTAGAAAGCCTGCGTCAAGTAGGTCGGGAATTTGGTACTTGTCTCACGTCCTTCCGATGGCTGGAGAGCGGTTTTCTGTGGGGTCGCAGCATTCCCTTCTCCGTGCCTCGACCAGTTTAGGAGGCAGCTGGCCGACTATTCCGATAGGAATAGCGGACAACTCTTACCGTATGCCCAAGGTTTCCGACCCCGGAACATACACCTCTCAAGACAGGCTGAGATACCTCCGCATGTGGGAAGCTTACTTCAAAACGGAGTGAGAAGAAGGCATCCTTTAATTTAATCAACAAGGATTGCAGAAAGGTTGTGTGCTATTTATTTAGAACTAATTTTTTGTCTGTTATTGGGGTATTTATTTATCTAATTATTGTATATATATCGCAGACGTTATATATTTTTTATTATTATTATCGATTATCAAAAGCATCTGTCTTCAGTAATTTATTTATATTACTACTGGTTAAATGTGCTATAGTATATCGAAAGTTCTTTATTAAAATAAAGGTTAAATTATAATCTTAAATGTCTAGTGGAATATTATTTTTAAAGAACTAACGAGTGAATTACATAGTGGTAAATAAAACATAACCTGCTCCATAAAATGATAATTCGATTTTAAAGGGCGTCGTATGACTTCACTGGAAACATCAAAGTGTAATTGCATCACCTTTAGAACATGCTGAAGGCCGAAGACTTCAGAACGAGGAAAAAATGATGGAATGGTGTAATTCTCAGCGCGAATGATTTGAAGATAATGGTGAAATTTAGTTATTCATCAGTTAGAAGTTCAAAAATATTTTAAATTTTCAAATAAATACGTCTAAAAGTACTGAAAATGAGAAAACTTGTTATGAAATCAGAATGCTGATACGAATAAAACTTTTCGAAATCTTTTTCTGTATCGGGTTTTAAATTGGGCAATTTTTTAAAAAATATATTCGTATGATGTAGTTAAAAAGTTCAGAATCTTCGTTTAAATTGTAATTTTGATTAAAATATAAGTACATTTTTACGAGAAAATTCTCGTAATCTCATCTTATTATTTAGCCGTATGTGTCGAGGCTGTATAGACTCCTCGCAAACCGCTGTTACCATAGCAACCGCCCTACGTATTTGTTTTTGAAATTGAAGCACGTTTCTAATATTATTTCGCAGGCTTCCCTTGAAGTTGTGATGTATCTCTAAATTTTGTTTTTATGCAAAACAAAGTATTTTAATATCATATTTAACTCATATTTTTATTCACTTTATTTAACATATATTATGTTACAGACATTAAATTCGAAATTCTGAATCAATCATGAAATATTCAGTTATTCGATGTGATACGAAGTTTGAGAACTTTTTATGCTAAAGCTAATTAATAAATTAGAAAGATTCATGAGAATAATTCTTTATAAATATGCATAAATTTTCACATTCGAGAGTTTGACAAGGAAGCGAGGATATGCATACAACGACAAATATTTTTGTGTATATTTCTAAATACGATCCACTGCATACCACTTAATTTTAATACTAAATTTCGACTACGATCATTTTCATAATTATCCGGAAAAGAAAAGGGTAAAGAACATTTTCTTGATCAAGGCTATTACAACACAGTACAAAGATGTAGTCGTTGTTATATTATTTTTAATATTCTACCTTGAATATTTCACAGAGCTCATCTTCTAATAAATACAACAGTGTGTTTGTTTATTTGTATGTATCGCATAAAAATCTACATCCGTGGAGAAAATTTCACCATATTTTGTACAAGACTTTCTTGCGACCGGGAAAAAACACTGTGAGGTAAAACACGTGTACCACTCCCTGGGCCGGGGGTAGAAATTTTCAATCGTGCTTAAACGACCGATAAATATTTTTCGGGGTCAAAGAGATTGATAGAATTTCTTCCGATGCTTTCTGTGTATAATTTCAACCTCTTTCGTCATACAAAGGGAGCACGCTTAGATATGGGGGTGGAAAGGCCATACATAAAAATAACCCAAAAAACAACCGAGATTGGACTCGAATCTGGGGTTATCTATGTCGCTGAGTTTAATTATAACATTCAACTTATCGGTTAAGTTGTTCTTCTATCCTTATCAGTGAGGGTGTATGTTCCGCATACAAATCTACTCCCATGGAACAATTATTTTACGAGGACAATGAGATTCATAGAGTTTCTCATCAGTTATTTTTTATATTATTTCTATCGTTTTCTATATTGGAGGGAAGCACCCTTACAGAAAGGGACGGAGGGGCGTAACACAAAAATAACGCGAAAACAAGCGAGATTGGAGTCGATTCCGGGGTTATGGATGTTGCTGAGTTTAATTATTACAACCCAGAAAATGCCGGGCAACCAATTAGTTCACAATAAAATAAACTCAATATTTATAAAGTCCAATTTTTATTATTAAATTGCTTTGAACTTTAACGAAAGAAGAAGATCTAAATCATTGCAGGACTCAAAATGTTTGGTGAAAATGTGTATTCATAGTTAAGTTTCGAATGCAAGTAAATCCGATTTTCCTACATTTTTCTGAGATACTTACATGGTTGTTCTCCACGCTCATCATTGTCCCAACAACTATGTTATGCCTCGTAGTTAAGCAAATTGTTTGTGAATGTGTACCTGAACGGGCACTTAACAGCGTACGCTTATGCTATTAATTGATTTCGCACCCCGTCACGAGGAACACTCAAGGGAAAATTAGATATTCGGTAGGATGTATAAGTTGCTCAAAATCTGATTCACTTTGGTGTGAATAAAATTCCACTTTAAATAGAGCAGTTTACATAATATATAAATATGAATGCAAGATCCAACATACGAGATGCATTTCGACCCGTGTGTGTTTATGCGATCGATTGCGATTCGCTATGACAGAAAATAGGAGGAGACTTGTGAAAGCAAGGATGGTAAACGTCCGACGGCAACATGCATTCGCCAATCATTCAAATTACAGGACTGCGAAACAACTCCTGCATCTCGGATAATATTACGAATCTATCCTATCCTCGTGAATCAGACACATCGCGGAATAAATTAAATTTTAAAGTCAGTTTTCTTTTCTTGTTGTGCGCATTGAGACATTCAATTATGTTTATCAATATTTTTTCCATAACTTAAGTAAGAAAATTAAATTGACCTTTGAGAATACGACGTTTCATCATTAGCTTGGGATAGTAACTATATCTATATATATAAACAGATTAGATGTTTAAAATAATTCAATGGTTGATTAAATTTTATTGTAAGATGTATAATAATGGTAATAATAGTAATTAAGTATTGTTGGGCGTCAGAAAAACGGTTGATAACGATAATTTTGGTAGTGTTGGACTACATAAGCCTCATCCGTGTCTGGCATCTTTATTGTATTACTTTTTATGCCTCGGCAAAAGGAGATTTTGTAATTGTTTGAATCTTCAGAAGAGTGGAGACGGCCGAGTGAAGCGCTCATTAACATATAGGCACTATTTAGTTATTTCTAATTGCAAACTCTCTAGCTTCTCGAACCTACTCCAAAATTTAACATGTAACTCTTCAGCTGTTTTTGCTGTTTTTCTTTTTCGCCTGACTAGTTCCGCAATGTTTAGGAAAAACGTCCTTATACAATTGTATCCTTTCGCAACATCATTCCGTTGCTCATTTCTGTTTCTTTCGCCTTTGGGTGTAAATACCCACCCGAAGACCGAAGATCTATCTCCTCATGCGCCTGTCGAAGAAACCGTTGGTACTCTTAGAGGATCGCAAGATTCTCGTTGGTAGAAATAGGAGTCATCCTGTGAAGTTGAGGTTGAAATTCCTTGAATACTAGTATCTATTTTATATTCTACCGGTTAGAATTCTTTGACAATATAGGAGCTAGAGATAGTGTTAAATGTAAAGTAGCTACAAATAGTCTTACTTCCGTGCATTTTTCGTATGTTCTAAATGACACATCAATATGTCAAAGATGTGGGAAAATTAAGTATTTTTAACAGGAATCAGTTTCGTAGTAAATGATCCAAACAACATTCGGTATTCTTTTATTGGCACCAGACGCTATTGCATTGCACGGGACGCGGCAGATCCTGGGTTCAGAATTAAATTCACTTTCACGGCGGTTAGGTTCTAGTCCCCAACAGACTGCAAAAAACCAATTACTCAAGCTGCTGGAGGCGAAATATAATGACGTTGCAGGACGACCTGATTACACCGGGAGGAGTGTTAGTACGGTGGAGTGAGGATACTAATGATCTTTCCAATGAGTAGTTGAACTTCCAGATTTCTCTTGCACATCGAAAATATCTTATTGTATTATCAGTATTATAAATAATAAAAATATTTTACTTTTCTTCATTTCTGAAAATTAATAAATATATACTGAAACACGTTTTAGATTATTACTATGCGAACGGCTTCAGTCACTATCCTCGACCATTCCAATACAGAAGAGAAACTGAATATATTGTGGTATTTAAGAATATGTAATTATTTAAAAAGCAAAATTTTATGATTTTCATTATCGGCGGCGTTAATATGAGGCCATTTAATTATAGATTGTCTACAAGAATATGGAGCCTATACTAGCTTACTTGCTAGAGTTTCATTGTTGCCTCAGGCAGTACCGAGACGTACGGAACTTGAGAATTGCTTGGACCAGGATGGCCGAAGGTGTGTTTTGAGGAGTCCGTTTTCAGTGTTTCTCGTGCCACGATTTAACAAGTGTGATTAGGCAGCAGAGAAATGTTATATTAAAAGCCCCCGGGGTTTGGAATTACAAGTAGCCAATTTGGAATATTTCGTCTATTGCCAGGTTCTCTAATTATCCAAGTTTTAGAGAACAAAGCTATCAACTGTGATTCTTCAAACCAAGTTATCAACAGTTAGGAGCAGAAAGTGATTTGTGTTTGAAAACTAAAACATCTTTGAATTCAGTGAAATATGACCTTTTTGGGATGTGTTTTTTAAAAAAAACAAGTGATGTCGAGCCTAGATGAACAAATAAGGGTAAAGGAGACAAAAATGAATTTTATTATTCGTAAACCTTATAGTGTAAATATAATTATCGTCAGATTTCAAATATCAATCATTTCATTTTAAGTAATAATAATTTAAGTCAGGAATATTTTTGCCTTGTACGATTCAATTGTCATTTTTGTAACTATCTTTATTGGAGGCCCGATAGGCGATCCTGAAAATTAAGCCGTGGAACAACAATATAAACTTGTAAAATTACAACTGAGAGAAATTTTTTTATTAAATTAGTTTTGTTATATTTTAAATTCTTGTTTTCATTTAAAAACTTTAATTTTTAATTTTTAATTTGTTTACAACAAATTTGTGCTCAAACGTGGGTTTGTCTTCATCTACATTTAAATATAATAATTAAATAAATTTTATTATTACAATATATATATATATATATATATTACATTTGAATTGGATACGCTCGATAATTTCGAGCCCAACGTTGGCGCGGAAATTATGAAAAATTTGAAGTAACGGTTCGACGTCAGCTGTTTCGCTGACAACAAAATTTACAAATTTATAGACCAAAATTTTTATGAACACAAAATAACTGAATTAAAAATATAAAGTGAGTATTATTTTAAATTATTTTGTGTCAGCAGATTGACTGCAAATTTTAGTAGTTTTACCATCGATGTTATGAAAAGAATTTACACAAAATTTGACCGACTTTAAATTTACTACGAAATTAATAAGAACTCAGTCTCAACATCGTATTGTTGGTCTAAATTTGTGTATCCAAATTCAGATCATTTGCATTTTTCCGCATATAATTTCGGTGGATTAAAATATTTGACCAGAGAAATTATAAATTTTATAGCTTGCAGTTCGTTGAATTATCCTCAAAACTGTGAATGTTTCACCGCGGTTTCCACGCGGCAAATTTCACGTACATGGATCAGGAATGGAAATTCAGTGAAATATGGCCTTTCTGGGATTTTTTTAAAACAAAAATGGAGAGAGATCGAGCCCAGACGAACAGCTAAGGGTAAAGTAAACAACAAAAAAGAAATTTATTAATTGTAAACCTAATGTGTAATTATAAATTATCGTCATATTTCGTATTTAAATAATTATTTAAGTTAAGAATTTTTTGCATTATAAGTTTCTTAATTGTTATTTTGTAACATTCTTTATTGGAGGCCCGATATGCGGCCCTGAAATTAAGCTGTGACACATCACCAACTTGTGTTGAGATAAGAATTTGCTTTTATTAAATTAACTTTGTTTTATATTTTGAATTCTTGTTTTTCAATTAAAATCCTATCATTTCAACTTTTAATTTGGAAATTTAAAATCTAAATTAATAATTTGTCTGTTACATTTAGGTTCTCCAACGTGGGGCAAAACATTTAAAAATTAATTAATTATATGTATTTATTACATTGTGTGCTCCAACGTGAGGTTTATTTTAATTTAAAATCAATTTTTTTTATCATAACATTTTGGCGCCTTAACGTGGGCTTACGTAAATTAAATAATTAATCAAATATCGTGATAATTATAATATATATATATATATATATATATATATATATATATATATATATATATATATATATATTTCTCAGAGAACCTAGTTCTGAAGCTTTTAAAATGAAATGGAATGGATTAATTTTTTTAAAAGAAAATAATATTCCAATAGTTCATAAATTGTAAAGTGCTATTAAATTTTTCATATTTTAGTGCGTGAGATAAATTTTACTAGCCACCGGAAACGTTCCCTCTCTTCGAAAATGAAGGATGTATTCCCACATTAATACTAGTATCCGGCAGTGGTTTACGTATTGACTGTTGCAGAGCTCCTCGAGCGGTACTACTGCTACTAAGGTTGTTTTAGCTTAATTACTCTTCCGGCAGACCGTGGGCAGAGTTCATGACATTACGTGTTATATTAACTCGTGGTCTGGTCGGAAGGAAATAAATTCGTAGCGTCTCCTAAGCCCTGTAGTACTTAATCTTCGAGAAAGGAATAGCGTGGTTGTTGAGTAACTTAACAGTTTTGTTTTTATTCCGCCTCGTTAGAAACGACTCGAAGCAATTATAGAACATATTTTCAACTATCAGATAAGTGGAGAATATTTCTGTTTAAGTACATTTTTGTTTCTAAACACCACTATAAATAATTATGTATGCACAATTCTTTGCTCCCATCAGTCGGCATAGGAGATACATCTTGGCATCTTATCACTTACAGAAATTACAACAAAATTATTTGCTAATGGCAAAGAAAAAATTTTGAGATTATGGGCAGCGGTATTATTATAAAATTCCAATAATGTTTGGTCAATAGATAATTCTAGTTATTAGAAAAAAATAATTATAAAATAAATAAGTGTAAGAATAATTAGAATTTAATAAAATTAAATAACAGAATTACATTAAAGTACGGTAAAAGGAGTACAACGTTTCAAACCACTTTTGGGAACTTATCAGTTACTATATTACTATAAATAGTAAAATGGATACCTAATTTTATTAAATGAAATACAACCGAAACTCTTCATGACCGTGTTGAAACCAAATATAAACAGAATTAATTCCATTAAATAAAATTATCTATTGATCGTAATTTCAATACTGAAGAATGGTAAAATAAACTCATTTATATAAATCATTGTGACTTATTTTAACTTTTAAATTTTTATTTTACATTACCTACTGACAGTTCTTCTGGGTAGTGGTCCGAATATCACCGCCACGCCTCCGTCCCAGTAAAAAATTAAGATTGCATCACTTGCTAATTAAAATTAAAATGTTAAAGAACTGTAACATGGCACAAATTTTTTTATTATTATTATTTTGAAGCTTTAAACAAAGACACTTTTCTCATTAAAAAAAACTACATCATTGTAAATTCTCTGTTATATTCATGTATGAAAAATACGTTACATCATTTAAAGTTGAATCAAAATCGAAACGCATCAGATATGCCCCTATTTTATTTTTTGTACCTTAAAGTCATTGTTCAACAGTTTAGACATATAAATTTTTTCTTCAGCATATTTCGTTCTTCTTCTGTGTTATCCTGTTTATTTTATGTGTTTTTCTCAATTAAATCATATCTTTCAAACACTTCACCCACTTTTATTTAGTCTATAACTTCTATTTGCATGATGTTTATCAGTTTCATTTTCAGATATTATGATTTTGTTTTAATTATCTCAAATGCTTTCCTTGCATCCTATCTGAATTTTCGTCGTCTGAGCTGTATATTACTACTCTGCAGTTTACTGAAAGGTTTCAGAGGTACGCAAATACGAGGGTAGTGTCAGAAGTACTCGGTTGTGTCTCACATGGGGTAAAAATAGCAGGTAGTGTGTGTCAACCTGGATCACAGATTAATGAAAGATCGTATTCACGCCTCGTTATTCAGTCGTTGTCAGTGGACATCTGCGTATCAAACTTCGATTTATTTTGTCACTTTATTTTAAAATATTTAGTATGTATAAATTCTACGCAAAATTACAAGAAAAAACAATCAATGACTAGCACTAAGCGAACTTATTGCATGTCTGAGTGAAGGAATCAATAAAAAGAAAGTGTTGTTTCATCACGACACTGCACCAGTTCACACATCTATTATCGCGATGGTTGAAATAAATGAGTAAAAGTTAAAATTGCTTCCTCACGGAACTTATTCTGCAGATTTAACTCACTGGGATTATTTTTAACTTGAAAAAAAAATGGCTTGGTGGTAAAAGATTTGCCAACAATAGAGCGTTGGCTATTTTGGCTCGATGATTCACTTTAAATAGGGTATTGAAGCTATTGAACATTGCCGGGAAAAGTGTATCAAGCTAAAAGGAGTCTACGTTGAGAAAGAAATATTTTTCTCAATTTTTTTGTTTTCTCTGTTAGGTCGGGTGCATCTGGAACTACCCACGTACTAAATGTGGTTGTAACAGGTTTTCGCTTCATATCCGAAAAACATTTGTCCTTTCATAAACAGTACAGTTTTGGGAAAGATTTCTAAACAGGGTTCGTAACCAACTTTATTTTTTTAAATAAAAATAATTACGTCTGATTGAAAATTAATAATAGGGAAGATATACTTTTAAGTTTTGTCAACTGACGAGTGCAGTTGTGTCCCTCTAGGTTCTTCTTACCACCTGAAGAAAGGGGACAAGTATCCCGGAAACGTTGTGTGGTATTTATATTATCACTTATTTTTCTGTATTTAGCTATTTTTCTTATTATTTTTAATATTTTTAAGTATTAAATCTACTGAGAAGAATTTAACGGTCATTTGGTTGGACGCGACACTTTACATCTAGCGTCATACTATGGTCAGCTTCATAATTCTGCGTCGATTGTTACCCTTGGCAAAGTGAGTGTGAGGCAGGCCGCTTTGTCCGTCGTCCAGATGTTTTTATTTCCGTTTCCTCCGTTGCTCCTGATTGCAACGGTTAAGGAGCAGGCTTTTTCTGCTAAATTATTCTCTACAATAAGGTGGTTTCGTTGAGATACATAAAATTCCGACGGCTTCGTGTATCAATAAATCTATTAATATTTACTGGCTTATTACAACATGTAGACGGCTAGATACTTACTTCATATACGTCTTTACCTTCTCTGCGTCGCTTACGTTACCGAAACGTTACGTACGTTCTTACTCGTTTACCCTATGTAGATATATTCCTGTTTTCCTCAATTCATGACTACAAAATTACCCACTTGATTTTCACTTCTAGCCAACTGCCTAATGGATTCAAACCTGTCTAATACCCCACGTAAGAAGAAATAAAATTAGGTAATGTAGACACTTCGGAAGGTAGGTTTGTACCATTGAAGGTAGTAAGGAAAGTAGACGGCAGTTACGTATACGGTTTTTTCTACTAGTTTTTGAATACATACGAAGTCTCTATCAACGAACTATTATTGTCTGCGATAAATGGTAAAATTGGTAATAATAGGCCAGTGTTTCTTGATAAATTTTTTAATTCTTTAAAAGTAACGAAACGAGGCTCGAAAAGTTTTTATAAAAAAGCTTATATTCACGGGAACTATATAATACTTATAAGTCTTAACAAAAACAAAATTAGTTAACGGCTGAGATGCGACTTCTGGAAACAGCCAACTCGGAAGTTCAGAGAGATAACTGAAAAGGCCATTGTAAAAATTTAAAAATTTAAATCTTCAATATAATTTTTTGTTTGCTAATGTCAATTTTGATAAAACAATAGTTTTATATTATCTTAACACTCAATGGAGATATGCAACGATTTACTTATAAGTAGTTTTTGTTAAACTATGCATCTCGGTCTGTTCTGAGAGGTGTATGTTCCGGGGTCACAGACCTTGGGCATACGGTAAGAGTTGTTCGCTATTCCCATTGGAATAGTCGGCCAGCTGGCTCCTAAACTGGTCGAGGCTCGGAGAAGGGATTTCTGCGTCCCCACAGCAAACTCCTCTCCCGCTATCGGAAGGGCCTACCTGATGCAGGTTTTTCTGGGGTTTTCCCTGCATTACTTTTAGGCGAATGCCGGCTAGGATCCTTAAACTATAGCCCGGGGGCCCTAGTTTACCCTTGGCTACCTTCCTCTACCATTCCACATCCCACCTTTCAAATCCCTTCCTATGCTACTAAAGGGGAGTTGCCACCATGTGGATTACCCTCATGTAGCCTGTTACCTAAAACATAAAAAATCTTAACTATAATAGAGGAACAAAAACTGTATCTCGAAAAAGCATGTGCATATTGTAAATAAATCTGTTATGGGTAGAAACAAATAAACCGAGTGAACTTAATTTTGTTAATTGACTTTTTAAAGAAATACACGAACATGATTTTTGTTCTTTAAAATTTTAATGAATACCTGTTTCTATATATTATTTAAGAATACTAATATAACACCACTCAATGGTAATATCAACATTTTGTTACTGTAAACAAGTATTTTAGATGTCTATTGATACTAAACTTTTTTATTTTTAGTTTCGTCATGACATGATAAAATTAATTTCTGTTTAAAATTACATATTGTAATTTCTACTAATTTTAACATTCATAATTATTTATCACTAATTTATTTAAGACTAAAATTATTTTTTCCATTTACGTTTTTTCATCCAGTTTACCTCTATTGATAATTTACGCCATTTGCACAGTTTCACGATTAATCTAAATAAAATTTTATTTTGTTCATGAATTTTATATAAATTATTTAATTAATATAGATATGTTTATTAAATTTTTATTATCATTAAATGATGTAGATCAGATGTATTTTCCTTCAAAAGAATATTAAAAATCCAGTACGCATTCAGGATAATTTAAATTTTCCCTTGATTGTGCATGAGGTAGGATTTCTAGAGTAAAAGGAATGATTTGTTTTACCGATATGGAAGTGTGTTACCATCAACGAATAACCGCATAGCACTGGGCCTGCCCAGCCAGGGTTAGAGAGCTCCATTACAACTAGGTTCCTTGATTGCGGAATAAATCGAATTCCAACAACCGCTTTTAATTCCACAAGTTTCGCAGCACAGAATGAACCGAGAAATCATTAACTACAATTCCACGGGGAGGCTTCTCCCCTGGGAATGCTCTCGTCGCTGGACACTCACTAACAATTTTCATCAACTGAATTATGTACGAGAATTAATTTACCCAACTGAAGAAAAAAACTCGAAATATTTCGAATGATTTCGTAAAAACTTAGCCCCTAAATATAACTTCACCAACAACTGTTACTACATGTAAAACAAAAGGTACGTTTTTGTCTTCTACGATTAATTTTGTTCACGATCCTGTATTGTACCTAATCAAAATATTTGTCAACTTATCTGATAAATAATTGAATACTATACAAGTGATAACAATTTAGTATTTTTATTTTGTAAGGAACGTAAAAATTTTAATATAATAATAATATTAAAATATGGCTATTTTTGAAGGAGTAGAGAAAATTTTCTATTATATATGTTAAAATCTTACAACTTTCACAGTATATTGCGATAATTATTAGAACATTTAGTCATCTTGAATCTAATATCCCATTATGTCATTTGTAGAAGATCCACGAATGTCTTTGACTAGTGTGGCCATTATGAAGTAAGACCTTTAAACTTTAAATAGAAATAAATTTAGTTTGAGGAGCAGCAGATAAAGTATAGCATATTCCATACTCGAGGAAGTATTTAGGTAAGTTAAATAATAAACGTCATCCAGTACGAATATATATATGTAATGCCAATTAATTAAGCAATTAATTGTTTTTAAATAATTGAATTGTTAGCGAACAGTTTGTATTATAGCGAGAGCGAGCAGAGCGACAATGAGTGGCGAGCTCTGTTCGTATTATTGAGAGCGCGGAATGGCTTTTACGCGCGAAAAAGCAGAGTTAGTTGGCAGTCAGCAGCGAGGAGCACAAATCAAAAGTCTAATTCGAGGAGCGAAAGAGTAAAGTCTACAGAGAGGAGCGGAATAGAGAAGTCGATGTCTAAGAGCAGCCACGAAAGGATAGACATTTTAAAATAAATGTTTACTGAGCTATTTTGCAGTTTCAATCCAAACCGATCAGTAAATCGGTAAAAGACTATATAAAAAATCTGCAACTCGTATGTTTCCTGTAAGCAAGCAGTCATCAGATTTGGAGAGGATCATCTGAGTTCCTGGGAGCGTAGAAATTCCATAAGTGTAGAATCTGTGAGAAAAACTTAGAATCTGTGTAAAGATTTTGCAATATAGTGTACTTTTTGAAGCGCTAAAAGAATGCTGGTACCAGCCGAACAATGCGTAAGTAACAACAATCTTAATAATAATCTGTAAACGTTAACTACAAGGTTAAAGTCAGATTTCGTTCGTTTTTCTTTCATTTATCAGCACATTATTTTCGAGTAAATTTTCATTTGTATTGTTCATTCAATAATATTCACTGTAAATCATCAAACCCAGTAAAGGCCCTGAGAGAACAGATCTCAAATTTTGTTTGTAATTGTCTTTTACCATTGAAAGCCACTAAAGGAAAATAAATTATTTTGTTTGTTAAGTTTTGATCTTTTTCATTTAAATAAAGCCTATCCTTTTTATTATTAAATAAATTTTAAATTGTTGAATATTACATATTGGCTACCACAACGTGGGGTAAATTATATTAAATTAAAGTTAATTGTTGGTTATTACAATATATAAGAAGTAATTAAATTCTATGTAATTACGAATTTGCTTAATTCATGGTTTTGGACAGAAAACAAAGAGTCTTGCTGCAAAATTCAAAATTTTATTCATAATATACAAGTGTTTGATACCCCAACGGTCCATTTTAGGACCACTGATTTTCTTAATTTATATAAATGATCTGTTGCAGTTAATGATTTTTTCCGTAATGCTTTTTGCACGTTTTAAAGAATATTACTTAAAATCAACAAATGCAATCTTGAACAAACTCAATTCTACTATAAATTAGTTTTCTACAAATGGACAAACAAACAAAATATGATTTCATACTCCCAATTACACGTTGAAGCACGTTTATATAGAAAAATATATGACTGAGGAAGTAGAAATAAAAATTTTCTGGCCTATTAGTAGATACAAAATTTAATTAGAAGAAAAGAAACATTAATAATCAGATAAAGAAAGATAACACAACAGTCTATGCTGCCATAACAATTAGAGTACTAGTAAGTGAGATATTTTCATTCAATAAAATCTTATGGAATAATTTTTTGGGGGTAATTCTACACTGAATTTTTTTTCATTTTACTCCCAGAATATGTCATCAGAATAATAATGTTACAAACCGACATTAAGTTAGAAGATTATTTTAAGAATCATACACTCTGGCTCTCTAATTTCAATTTATGTATTCATTTATATAATTTGTTGTTAAACTTGTAGAAATTAAGTGCCAGCTCTGACATACATAAACTAAATAGAAGGAAATATATTGTAATAATCAACAAGTAGTCGTTAATTAATTTAAAGGAATTAACAAAGTGAGGTTATTTAAATGAAAAGATAAAAAATTAATAAACAAAATAATTTATTTTCCTTTAGTGGCTTTCAAAGAATAAAAGACAATTACAAACAAAATTTAAGATCTGTTCTCTCAGGGCCTTCACTGAGTTTGATAATTATGACACGGTAATTTGACTATTAACAATTAATATTATTTGCTTAAAATTAAAACAATAAGTCGGTCAATGAAAGAAAACTAGAAGAAAGCGAACGAACGAACGAAATCTGACTCTATCCTTTACTTAGCGTTTACAATATTATAATTAAAATTTGGTTACTCACACATTGTCCGTCTGGTACCAGCATTCTTTGTTTCCCCTACTCAACACGATAAATGCGTTATTTACACAGATTCTAGTTCTCACAGAATTTACACTATTTGAATCGAAATGGAACTCGGATGATCCTCCTAATTACCAGTTATCTGATGTCGTCTTCCCCTCAGTGTAAAATTGTTCGAATTTGCCTTATTACTGGAACTGATGATTTGCAGATTCTTTGTAGACTTATACTGTTATTTTTATTGATTTGAAATAGACTGCAAGGTATCTCGGTGAAAAATTTGTTATAATGTGCCTTCTTTCTTGGCTGGCTGTAGACGTAAAACTCACTTAGAATTTTCTTGTGCGCAAACGCCATTTCGACTTTTCGACAAAGCAGCCGAGCTCGCTTCTCCGTTGTTGCTTTGTTCGATCAGACCGCTATAATGGCTTTATTAAACAATTCAAATTTTATGTCCAAACAATTAATGGCCTAATTAATTGGCATTACAATATATATATATATATATATATATATATATATATATATATATATACATATATATATATATATATAGCGATTTTTAGCAGTACAAAAATGAGCGGTGCAGGTAGACTTTTTTAAGACATTAAATCGTAATCAAATAATTAATTTAAATTATAATTAAAACTCACTAATTTATTATTACAAACTTTTATACTCTGTACAAAAATTTATATATACTGTATTGTACATTGCATTAAATATTAGTTATTTAAATTATTATCTTAGTTGTTGAAAATTACCAAATTGCCCTTATCCTGTTTTTATTATAAAACACTCGTATATTTAAAAATGGATTAGGAGATTTCAGCTACTGCCATTTTAAACTGGAAACATACACTATATTCACAGCACAGTAACACAATTTAAAAATATATTTTTAATTTTTTTATAAAAAAAATTAAATCACGTATAAAATCAATGCCGAACAGTTGTTTTACCTTATTTTCCGGACGTGCTATTGTCAATACAGTTCTGAGTTTTTTTACCGAGCGTCAATTAAAATTCGTTTGTTACTTTTATGGGAGAAATTAGCATGTGTTTGTCACTAAAATTAGCCAACGTGAAATTAATTTTAATTGACGCTGGGTGAAAAATTCCGCAGCTTTATTTACGTCCGAAAAATAAGTGTGACTGACATTAATTTCACTTTATAAAAATAGTTTTCAAATAAATTGTTTTTAAATTGTGTTCTTGTGGTTTAAATATATTGAATGTTACCTGTTGGAACTGGCAGTAGCCGAAAGCTCCTAACTTATGTTTTATATTTAAAGCAGGATAAGTAGAATTTGGTATTTTTAATTACTATAATTTATTGATGTTTATCATATGATATTAACAAATATGTAATTCCTCACTATTACCTATTGCTTACTATAAAATAAAAGTATTTAATTGTAGTATAATTAAACTTCACTTTATTACTAATACAACACTAGTTAAAAAGACAGCACATGACTTGGCATTTTCGTAGAGATTTGAATCTTTGATGCTCCCAAGGATCTCCAGACAACGTAATCTGATTTTGAAATTAAGGGATATTATTTTTAAGAGAATTCAGTTATTATTTTATTTGTTATAATCAAATTCTAATCAAATTGAAATCATTGGTACGTTTTTTAATTTTCGATATCCCATTGGATTGAGAATCGATTACACCTGCAGTGCTGAGAACCTCATATAATCACGATTATTTTTTTTAAAAAATCGAAGACGATAAAGAAAGGTGTGGACAGTTGTTTGTAGTGCAGTGAACGTGCTTCTGAATTTCTATTCGGTATCCTACATCTGGTCTCTGTATCTGCAGGAACAGCCGGTTACACTGTTATCAGATGGAGCGGCATTGTGTTTCCATATCTGACCGCCCTACAGCTACGTAATTGTACTGCCTACCACAGACTTCAAGAGGATATACTTCCATAGACTTCCACAAAGATTGTTTCGCTAAGAAAAATATTCCATTACGTTATAATCACAGTCCGAATTAAATTTAGATATATAAATCTGTTCGTCAATACTGACATTTCAAATATATTTTAAATAACACAGAAAGGGTTGTAAAAGAGAGATGAGCGAATTTTTTTTACAAATACTATGAACATTAAATCACGAATATGCTCCGTTTCCTATGAATTAAGTATGCGCTTCGGTAGGGTTAAAATGAATGAATCTGCACAACGCTTATCAAAACTCACGATTTTCTCATTAAAATTCTTTCAACATGATCCGATATACGGAACACAGCAATGTGCGGCTTCTATCGGTGACAAACTTGTGCCAGATATTTAGGTAGCGTCGAGTTTCGGAAGCGACCATGTACCAGCACTTAACTTATTGACATTCTCGACATATTACCAGCTTCTCAACTCAAACTTCTTGGAACTTTGGTACTACGTCATTCGATAGGTGCAGTACACCTTGACGTCTTCAATCTGCGAGGGAAAACTCACTGGTAATATTATACACTAAATAACAGTTACAAAATTAAGAAATAAACGATGAAACTTTTCAAAATACAATTATTAATGCTGAATCATAATTTTTATGCACTCAATGATTCTTTACAAACAGAATAAATTACCTATCAACGAGTCACACAATGTTTATTTTAGTGTGACAGGCTATATGAGGGTAATACACGTGCTGGCAACTCCCTTTAATAGCATATAAATGGATTTGAAAGGCGGGACGCAGATGGTAGAACAGGCTATAGTTTAAGGACCAAAATCGACATTCGTCTAAAAGTGATGCAGGACAAAATCTATAAAGGCCTCAGGTAGGTCGGACGCTTAGTACTTGTCCCACGCCCTTCCAACGACTGGAGTGGACTTACTGATGTGGGGACGCAGCCTCCATGTATCGACCAGTTTAAGAGGCAGCTGGCTGATTGTTATAATGGGATCAGCAGACAACTCTTACCGTATATTCAAGGTATACGATCCCGGAGCATATACTTCTCAAACCAGACCGACGTACCTCGGCTTGTGGGAACCATCATTCAAAACCTGAGAGATAAGAAGGAATCTCCGAATGATAGTCCCTCCGAATCTCACTTTTTTACCCCTCAATAACGGAATGAAATTATGTAAGAATATAAAAATCTGTATTATGACTATGACAGTAATTGGTTTATTTACTACCAATAGTTTTACAAGGTGTTGTTTCAGTATCAACCTATAATGAAAGTAGAGCCATTACTAAACAAATTTATTTTATAAAATAATATTTTTCTTTCTAATATTATCGCAATATTTCATATTTTATTTTGTATTGGAAGTATTTTGCGAAATAACTACATATATTTAAAATTTAACTAATTCATAATAATTTATTAACAAATAACAAAACATTGATTTAATCGTTGGTGTCTGAGTAAAACAAAAAATAACCTAGTAAAATATTTCAAGAAAATAAATAATTAAATACGATGAATTTAAATCTGGCTTAGCTCAATCACAAAATCAATAATGTGTTTAAGCAGAGGACGGTGGGGACATTAAACGAATTTCAGTGGTGTACTTTAAATATGAAGTGTAATTATTTGCTTAATTATCGTAAGTTTTGAGATTATGCTTTCTAATCGGTGTGAGTCAGAGTTCTTTTAATATGCAGGTAACTATCCTGTGTCGTCCACTCTGCACCTCAACGCTATGACATCAAGTTGTTCATCACCTCAAGTAGGTCGAGGCGAGGACTCCCGTTTCCTGAGAAGTACCTTTTCTCGAACTATTACACACACTCTCTTTAAAATTATTTATGATTCCTATCTCTCTCTGGTTTTCTTGTTTGGTATTGCACAAAACTTTGACTTCGGTGGTTTTCCGCGAGCTAAAACACGTGACTCGTATTTGAGCCGCGTAGTCACCAGAGGGCTGGTATAAATTAACCGGCAACGAACAGTTCAGCCTGTTTTTCTTGTAGCTTTGCTTTACTAATCTGCTGTTTACTGTGTTTCGTGTCTCAGCATGGTGCAGTATACGCTGTTGTGCTTGTTTAATTCATATCGTATTTGTTGCATCGCTTCAAGGATGTGTTGTGTTTCGAACTGTCCACCTAATGCCAGTTAGACGCTTTGACTAGATACGTCGATGGTTTCGGTCGCTTGTGTTCATCTGAAAGTATAGACGTACGATCGATCGATCGTAAGCAATTGTGTTCTTCGCCTTTACCTTCCAATTGGGTGCAGCGATTTCGACCAGTAGTTAGGGTAAACAAGCCAATGGCTGGTATTAGGCCTCAGGATTCTTTGTGGTCGAGACTGAGAAAAGCCATCTATCAAGAATATTTCTGCCAGCAAATCCTATCTCCATACCTCCCGGTGGCTTTGGGCAATGCAGCTTGCTGCAGCAAAGTTGGAGAAAGGTGCTTAGTATAACAGTTAAGGGTGATCGGTATTCCATAAACTTGGCAGCAAGTTTATTGCATATACGAACGCAAGCGGTTCTCCTCGAACCAGCGCTTGCGCAGTGTCCCCGACATTTTCTGTTCTTCCGGATCGGATAATTGGATTTATCTGGATTACATTCATTCAGAAGATTTATTCGGACTTTTTTTCTGGATTTATTGAATCAAATTCCATACCTACGAATTACTTTGAATTGTGATTCATTGTTCTGGTCCTAACTGTTGTCGAATTGAGACGCGTTACGAATTGTGTTGCATTTCGCGTTACTCAACTGGTGTTGTAAATTATTAAATTAAGTTCAACAGGTGTTGAATTACGACGTGTGATCGGGATTGATCGCAATTAACAGTTTTTTGTATAAAATTTAAGACCGTATTTAAGTTCGTCAGTGGGGGGGGGGTCTGTTTTTTGTGTTTAGACGATTTTTACCTTTCAAAGGATTGCCACCTTGTAAAGAATTATTTTTGTGGGCTGAGTTTTTACGTTAAATCAAAAAAATATTCACCATTAAATAAATTTTTATATAAGTTTATTACAGTTAAGCATGAAAAACTCTTATCTCAGGCATTTCTGGTTTTTTACATAAAAGAGATCTGCTGCCCGTACAAAATACGTACTGCTATTCTGTGTTGTGTTGCTTGCTGTAGCTCTCGTACCGACGTCTCCGTATCTCACAGCCGGCAGAAAGGGTTAAGTGCAGTGATGAATTTAGTCAGAACCATTGCAAGGCGTCGACTCAAGGGTTGACCACTGGCTAAGGCGTCGGCCTCCGGGATTGATTGCTGGAAAGCCGTCGTACTAAATTGTGTGGCTTCAATGAACTCTTCACTAACAAATTGTGGGCCCTTTCTCACGACGATTCTGCTTCGGACTATATCAGAGACAACAATTTTAAGGAGCCTCTCACAATCACATCCACCAGCTACGGTGAGCCCAGAACAACTGTCCAGTTTCAAAAGCTTATCTCCGTTCCCTCCATTATAGCCTCCCATTCTTTTAATTTTTCATTATTACAAAACTTTGTCGAAATGCCAGTTGACTGATTCTTCCATTGTTACAAGAGTTATAGCACGCAGCTGCAGTTCCGTAGTCAACAATGGCCAACTATTCTGTCATGTTGAGGCCAACAATCGAGACAGGACACGAAAATTCCTTGAATGGAAATATTTATCTCCTCCACCCCCACGCACGTGCACGATTTCGAATTCTCCAAACCACAGCAAACAACACTTCAGAGACAAAGCAAAACTAAAGCAAAATACATGCGTTACAACCTCAAGATGGAATAGTAAGCACAACATTCTGTTATGTTCTGGCAAAAGTATAACTGATTTAGTCTCATAGAAGACTAAAGCAGAGACAGACAGTCCCAGCAAAACCGATCAGATTGTTTCTTGTTCAAGCTATGACGAATCCCTAACCTTTTTTTGTGCATAGTACTAGTTAGGGTGGAGACAGAGTTTGTTGAGTTTAATATAGCGTGGCGTGAGATAGATAATGGTAGCATATCCATATTTTGCAATAATTGGTTCGTTAAAAATTGCGTTTAGCCTCAAGTATTGTAGAGAATACTTGTGTTTGTATAGGTGTAACGCAGTTGAAAACTATTGACAAAATGGTAACTATTTTCATATCTCCTGTCGGGGACTAATACAGAATTTACTAGCGATGTCATTATAACGTAAACAGTAAAGTCTGTTTTTATTTACCTAGCATGGTCAGTTTGCAGACTTAGACTTGAGCGATAAGTTATTTGACAAATCAGCTCGCTTCGACTTACTAATAGTTGCGTAGTATAACGCCCGCTGTACACACTTGGCGAAGCGTGGCGAGCACGAGTATATATAATGTATACATGGTTTCCGCGGTCTGCTTCGCCCAACGTCCTAGGCCTCAACAGTGTTGTGTGACGTCACAACACGAAGACTTTACATGACTACCTCAGACATGGCGTTTTACCTTACTTCAAAGTACAGATGACGTTGCCTGTACCTCGCCTCACAAAAGCTCAGGTCGGAAGCGTTTTTTTGGGAACGAGTCAAAGCGACACGAGGAAATAGGCGAAGCCCCAAGGTTGTTCCTCGTACATAATCTGCTTTGCCTGGTTGGTTTGTGTAATTCTGTGTTTATGAACGTAATTATATTTGTGAAATTATAGCTTCTGAAATTCAGTGTGGCTGGATAAAATTTTCATAATTGAGTGGAGCAATGAATTTTCTATTTGATGTTTGAAAGAATGAATCCTTCCTAACATATTTATAATGCGCATATGCACAAAAGGCCGCTATAGCGGTAGCATTGTTTTCATCCATTCTCGTTGACGTAAAGGTCTTGCCGAGCATGTACAAGACCACCTTTCATTGGAACTTCGGAGAAAGTCTCACCGAGGGCCTCTTCGAGAGCATACAGAGGGCAAAACGGTTGAGTGTGATCAGTCTTCAATAAACTTGGCAGCAAGTTTATTGTTCATAATAACGTCAGATGGGTGCTTCTTCTGGATACCAGCACTTGCACAGTCTCTCCCAGTGGGACTCGACACTTCCTTTCAGTGTAAACCTTTCAGCATAAATATTTCAGAAACAATTTTTAACCTTACTGCTAATTTAATGTCTATTACAATGAACCTGAACCTGGAGGAAGTTTTATCGTCTATTAACAATTAATACAATTTTTTTATAATAGAATCATTGTCTAAAACCAGTCTGTAAAGTTTAAACATTAATTTTCATATTAAAATCTTAAACTATATACTTATCGACTATTGTCTATCGAATGTTGTCTTCCAGATATTTCTTGTTCTGAGTACTCTTCACTCGCGTACTGTGATCTACTTTTATACGCTTGCACACGGCACAAGATGAGCTGCTTTTCTGGTTCGGTGTTGGGTTTACAGAAGTAGTAGGAAAGATAGATAGATTTATTCTCCATTAGCCCTCTAATGAGGAAATAGGATTTTTCGCAAATGTACAATAGATAAATTACATATAAAATGAATTAATATTAGTAGTAATAATTAATAAGTTACACAAATATTCATATGTTCACATTTGTCCAGTCACCACATTCATACATTTTATTTAAGAAACACGCACACAGCAGTAGGTCACTTCCTAGTACTCATCTCCTCTCGCTAGGTACGGAGGGATGTCGTCATGAATATTTACTAAAGCAGAAAGCAGAGGCAGGAAAACAGAACCGAAAGGGGGAAACTGGACACACTATTTACATATTTGTAGCATAGTCGGCAATTTTGTAGGCAAGGCACTTCGGCGAATGTGAGACAGATTAAAAAATTCGTGTACGGAGTAATAAGTTCCATTTACAAGAAAAGTTTTACACTCCTTGACGAATGAGTTGTAGTTGTTGATGTTCAGGAAGGCTGTTAAATAGTGCGATACCGGAATAATGAACGCTAGACTCGTAGAGACTGAGGCTGTGCTTGTCAGACCTGAGAACTGAACGATTCCTCCATGATTGTCCCCGTTACTTGCAAAAAGGTTCATGTTGCGTTTAAAGAATTTTAGTACTTCTAATATGTAAGCGCTAGGTATTCAGAATATGAAGTATTTTGAACAGAGGTCTGTAGCTTTCTCTAGCATCTGAACCTGATATAATTATAATGGCTCGCTTTTGCAATTTGAAAACTTCCACACTACGAGAACAATTGCCCTAGTCGCAAGGTCTGAGAACTTATCCGTTACGATGTTGTTGGTTTCTGTTGTAAAACGAACTAACTTAGTTTGTGATTTGAAAGTGAAGCCTAGTTTCATGCTTCCCAGCATACCTTTTTATTACTTCCTTAATCATTGGAATCGGACATACCAGAGGGCAATCGCGATGTATCGGAACTCTTTACTCTGAAAGACATTAATACAAATAAATGTAATATGATATAAGATATGTTAAAAACATTATATGTAAATGGTATTGAATGTTAAAATGTTTCTAAATATTGCTTACCTCCAATTCTCGGAATTATTGAACGTTGGGTAGGAAGGTTATGCAACATCTAAGTCAACGGTGTAGAGTCCGTTCTAATAGCAGCCTTTATATCACCGCCCAAACATAACTTAGCGAAAACTCGCTAATATTTCTAATAGGGTATAATTTTCACAATCTCTGAATTTTTTTTGTCCCTTACTTTCCATATGACTCAACTTAACTCTGTGCGACTCCTCAGAAGCTGATAGAAGAATGTATTTGCGAAATCTCGGACCGACTGATCCACAATAACCTAACTATTTGGGAACTAATTTTGAATCACTTTTACTTTAGACGTCTTTGTGGTTTTAATCTGGTTCAGAAGCGTCTATTGCTCAATATAGATCATTAAATGTCATACTTTCTATTAGAAAAATTATTTCATGTCCATTTCTGCCATATATAACCACAGTTGCTGTTTTACGTCAAAGATGACAGACTCTTGAGATTGGAAGGATTCAGATTATAGTTGATTCTTCTTCTTTTATTAGCACTATAACCCAATGTGAGTTTTGGCCTTATTATCAATTTTCTTCCATTCCGCCCTCTCCTGTGTCAGTCTCCGTCATCCTCATATGCAGTGTTCGTCTTAGAGTTGGCAGTCAGGCTTCAATTGTTAATTTATTCACCACAATAGCTTTTTTTCCGTGGTGGGGTTGTCAGCCCCACCCACAACCCCCAACGTGGAGGACCAGGTGTCTAGTGTCTCCCCTCCGACCTCGACAACACACGCAAAACCCCGCACCACGATAAGGTGGGAACACCATTGCAGGGGTTATAGTTGATTCTATTTTCCATTTATTGTCGCTCATCAATATAATTTTCCTTGTTACCGTTAGTTCCAAATCACAGTCGCAAATACAAACGTTTATTTCGATTTATAAAACATCCCTACAATGCCTCTACTAAATACTGGTCAGGCAGCGAATTATTTTTCTACTAATCTCGACGCTAGATTCAATTCCGTCATTTTGTAATTGTCAAGACATTTTTGTCAGTGATTAATTTCGTCTTGAATAATTTGTGTCAACATGTAATAGATTATTAATACCTCTTTCCTTACACACACACACACACAGCACTTTGTCATTTCATTTGATTGTAGATGATGAAGTTTACTAACACTTAAATTTATTCACTAGGACATTGATATCAACATCTTTCAGTCTTCCCCTGTAAACTATGAGTTTACTGTTTGATCCCATATTGGAAAATGCTAGGTGATTTGCTTATTCACTAAGTTATATCTTTATCAAACCATTAGAGCTCGAAATAAAGTATATATATTTTTTTCACTTTATGGTTTGCAATATGTTTGGTATGACAAACCCTTCAAAGAAAATTAAGGCCAGGGATGTATATGCAATAATTACCGAACTAGGCTTGAGTTTTCCCTTTTACACCTACACTGAACATCATGCCAACGCACACGAGAAAATCCCGGCAAGGCATCCCACGATTCGGGGCAGGAAAGCTTCCAAAGTACACCGCTTAGTTCCCGGATTATCCTTTCTCCAGGACAGGGCCGTCCCTTTACACCATCCGGAGAGTGATTCATAATGAAAGAGGGAAAGTGTCGTGAAAGAAAATGCGTGAATAAGCAGCTCAGTGAAAGTGAAAAGCGTCACATCAACATTGTAAACCGATTTCTATTATGTGTCATCGTCATTTTCAGTATTAATTTATTTCCAATTAATTTATATCCATTATTCCCATTACCGAGTTGATTCAATTCTGTATAAAATCTTATGTTTCGTTTAAATACCAAGTATTGTAATAATTAACATTTATTGAACCAACCCGCACATTTTCCAATAACATTGTTATAATTATCGACTTTTTAAAGTTTTAAATATTTAACTTTAAAGGTTCATATATATTTAATTTTAATGAAACAAACTGTTTGGCGCCGAATTGAATAATATTTTGATTTAAATAAAAATTGTATTATGTGATAAGATATTGCTTTGGACATATTGTCTTTTATATTTACACGTACATAACATAATATTTCGAAATAGAAACTATATGATTTACGTCATTACAATTTTAAATACACGTAGCATTAAAGTCTTAAGATCGCAATCCTAGTTTATCCATGGGCATTTGGGGGAAAAATTAATTTCTTCCGACGCCGTAAGCAGTAACTGTACAAATAAAGTGTGGAATTTTAAAGGAAAACCTGTTCTGTGGTGAATTTAGATGTGGAAGTTCTGACGGGTGGTGGTGGTGGTGGTTCTTACATGGAGTGGCGATTGACTCCTAGTCGATTATTTCGGATGTGATTTCTTTTGATTGAAATGTATTCAATGTCTCATAATTTTTTTATGTTTAACGACCATGTTTGATATTTAAGTTTTTGACGCGTCCTTCCAGAGTCCATAGACTTCAGTTGCCTTCTAACTCTTTCTCCACCTCACATCCAACGGCGACAATCGCTTTTATTGGATCATAATCAACTTTACTTCCTTTAGTGTTATCTGAATCTCTCATTCTGCATATCACATACCGAAGCGAAAGCCACATCTACCTCTCTGGATGTTTCTGTTTAATCGTTGGTTTACTTTTCGCCCTCGAAATTAGAATTTATCTACCGTGGTGATCACAGGAACTAATTCCACGACTTTGTACCATCACGTGCAAGTCCAGATAATTTTGGAAGTAGATGGAATAATAAAAATTCTCTCCAGGACAGCTGCATCAAATACGAATTAACTGATTTCTGGATACATATAAATCTATTCCGTTTAGATTTTATCCTTATTACAGGATATACTGTTCTGATTTTTTTTAGGTGTAGAAAGGCTATGTATAGGATAATCCACATAGTGGCAACTCCCCTCTTATAGTATAGGAAAGGGATTTGAAACGGGGGATGCGGAAGGGTAGAGGAAGATAGCCAACGGTTAACTAGGGTCCCCGGGCTAAAGTTTAAGGATCCTACCCGGCATTCGCCTAAAAGTAATGCAGGACAAACCCTATAAAGGTAGTTCGGGCATTTGGTAATGTCCCACGCCCTTCCGATGGCGGGAGAGGGGTTTGCTGTGGGGTCGCAGCTTACCGCTCGCCATGCCTTGGCTAGTTTAGGAGGAAGCTGGTAGACTATTCCAATAGGAATAGCGGACAACTCTTACCGTATGCCCAAGGTCTGCGACCCCGGAACATACAGAGGTGCCTCGGCACATGGGAACCTATTATTTATTCTGTCAAAAGCTATTTCATACACGTTCCACCTAGTATTTCTGTATCTTTCGCTGTGTTTATCTTCATACGATCCCGCCCCTCCAAAAAATCCGGATTACTACATGAATTTCTGCTTAATCTATGCCCACTTTTTAAAAAACATTTCTCTAAACTTTTAGTGATTATTTAAATTATACTTCAACCATGCACTATTCCGTATACCTATTACCCGAGTATTGGACTAAGTTTTAAAGTGGGATGCCATGTAATAGACAATACATTATTTAGTTGAATATAATTTTTATTTGATAGTTGTGGGGGAGCCTGGGCGAAGCCGGAATACAGGTGCGTGAAGCTACACCGAAATGCTCTCGAGCCAATCGATTCACGTGTTCTGCACTTGACTGTCCGTCCATCTCGACGACAGAGTGGGAGTCTCAGCAGGGGATTACTTGGGGGCCTGGACTTAACTCTACTTATCTCTGACCTGCGAGTATCACCAAGACAGAGCTGTAGGGTGTGAGCCGACACAACACCAGCTGCCATCCCTAAATATATACACGATAAGAAAAAAAATACGTCTGCCTTAAAATAAATAAGAAAGATAGCCAAATACACACAAAAAAGTGATATATTTTTATTTTGTCTGTTTGGTTATCTTTTTTACATATAATTTAAATAAAATATTAAAGGTTATTTATATCCGTTTACTTACTGTGTTTGTCGTCGTTGTGTTTCGGAAATGATTCATCCTTTATAATTCTGTACTCTCGTAAATCGAATGCATGTTGTCAGATATTGCGACTCGCACATTTTTTACACCCTTTATTGTACAGCACTACAATGAAATGTTAGGTCGTCCTTGTGTGAAATACATATAGCGGGGCTCAATTAAAGGTCTGTATAGGTATTGATTGCACTGCTGTATAGGTGTGTCCAATTCAGCTGAAGTCCTATATTAATAAAATTGGTTATACTTTTCAGTGCACTTCTACAGCGCGTTGTTCATCCTAATTTTCATGCTCTCTAAAGCTATAGTTGTTTCAATTTATGATGAATACATAATTATTGCGGATATTATATAGAAATAATTTAAACTAAACTTATAAGAAATTTTACAATTTCAAAATTTACTTCATATGTCCAAGGAATTTTTCGCGTTGTCCGTAAATACTTCGTATTACCCCACAAATCTTTCGTCATGACTGTATTTATTTTAAACAGACTCCCTGATATACACCAAAGAAAAAAAATTAATAAATCAGTTCAAACACGAGTAGATAATATTCTTCGTTTACTGCTCTTTTACTAGGCCTATAAAGAATATATACAATGTCTCATAAATTTTAATGTTAATATTGACGGATTATTTTTACAGAATAATTCAATTTTATTTAAAAGTCTATAACTTATGTTGTTATTTCAAACGTGTCTACTTTACTTTGTGGGAGGTCGAGTCTCAACTATAGAAGTAGAAAAGTGCCATGAGAATGGGACAGCGTGAATTAATTTTGTAATGCTTGAAACAAAAATTAAAATGACAACGCTTATGTAAAGGTCATATGAGGGAATAATTAGCTCATCGACTAGACGTGTGTAGGATAACAAACAGAAGCAGTATTCAATTGCAACTGAAATTGCTTTCTGAACAAGCATTTATTTAAAAAAGCGTAGTTTTGTAAATTATGTCTATTAAATGTTTAAATCCATATCATAACTTTACGGGCACACAGTATTCATAAAATAGCGTAACTTCATTTCTTTCGTACATTCTATTAATAAATATGCATATAATGAAATTAATGTCTACATCGAGGAACAAGTCCATAAAATATCAATTATTTTTTAAGTGTTACGATACATGGAGAGTGAATGTTTTTGAACAGTTCCCGCTTAATTGTTCTGAAGTATCAAAATCTCTACTATTTATCCAGATATCGTGAGCTTAAGGCTTGTCGGAATTTTCACGTTTAAAATCGGGCCTCTTTAAGGTTCGTGGAAGGTATGTTTGAAATAATATAAGTTATTGACTTCTTATAACGGTGCCTCATTTGAATAATTAAATTGGAATTATTCTATAAAACTAATCATTTGGTATTGGCCTGTAAAATTTGAGGCATTGAATATTCTTGATACTAGTAGGGCGCTTAACTACGAATAATGGCCACTCTTGTTTGAACTGGTCGATTAGATTTTTTGTTTGGTGTACATCAGAGAATTTGTTTAAAAATAATATTTCGGATTAAACCAGAATTCTTTGCTTACTACGGATAAATGTAAGAAATTTTGTAATTATAAAATTTCTTATAGATTTAGTTTTTAATTCCAGTTTAAATTATTTTCATATAATAATATTCGCCAGAATTCTCTTCGGAAATACACTCACGTAACTACGGGCGACTGTATTACTGTAAAATGTATAAATAGTGATTTTTCTCAGAGAAAAGTATTTAATACAGAAAAGAGCCGGCTAGAAAAATTTTCTACTTAAATTTTTTGTTTTCATGAGTGCTGTTTTATATCTAAGAGCAGCATCTAGCATGTAGATGACCGCCACCTTGATGAGCAGAAACCCCCGGAACTACGTGTCGCTCTGGTGACACCTGCTACCGTTCCATTAGCATTCCACCCACACCGTTTCTCCGTGCTGCAAGACTCTGGCCGGGACTTCCCCTTGCAGGGTGAGGAGAGTGGAGTAGTAATTTTTCATTGCTCTCCCTGCAGGAGGGAACTCAATCAATCCTCCGCTCCGACTCTCAAGGGGTGACTATTTCGCTGCAAAACAAGTAATTACTTATTACAGCTATGGCGTCTAAGAAATACAAGAGGTCTTATTAAAGGATTATTGGGCCGACGATCGCGAGCTAAGCTACCAATATCTGCAATTGTGCTTGTACCTTAGCGCGAAACTATTAACACCTCATTTATTTCCATTGATGCGTGACGAATCTAATTATTTTCTTGTCTTCCGTTGACAATTGATTTATTTTTTCCCCTTGTTTAAGTATTTGATATCAATTTTAACCAGTTGTCCATTTCTTTAAACAGTCCACGCTAGAATTTTTCTTTTCAGATTTAAAGCAACTTAACATTTCATTTTTAATCTAAAATTTTTCTGTTGCGATTTTTTCCACAGTTAACTCAAAAAATTATAACAATTTATTATTTATTGAACATTTTTTCAAATTTATTCATTTGAATTATTTTTTTTGCGCAAAGTTTAAGCCGAAAGATTTAAAACAATATTTCAATTCATTGATCGTTATTCTAAATTTTCTAAAGGAAATTGACCAAATAAATTGACTCGTTTAAAATCATTATATCTGACATTTCAATGATTGAAAAATAAATAGGCTAGTAAGTCGAAAACAATTATTTATTTTCATACTTGAAAGCAAACGCCATCAGGCGAATAAACTTAGTGTAATATAGATTATTCTACCAGGCTGACTTCCTGAGAAGACTTTGTACATCAATTTAAGATCTGTTTGTAGTTTTAGATTGTTTCACGTGAAAAACCCCAAAGTATGAAAATAAAAAAAATATATATAAGAAATTAATTTACTTGTTCTTGGATTAAAACTCTTTACCTGCAATAATATTAATATTTCGTTTAATGTAATTGATTTAAATAAAGTATTATTGTGAGTGCTTATGATGTTAAATTTGGCTGGCTAATTAACTCTAAATTTCGCGAAAACCATGTACTATTCCATATAAACTTAGTCTGCAGAACGAGTCCACCTACAATCGGAGGGAAACTAGCTTGAATATTAATAGTATTTAATAATTCATATAATCTGATAATTATCATTTAATAAATACAGCCAATTTCAGACAATATGTATTTATTAATTAAAACAAACATTTCAATACAACGCTTCGACCACACTGCGTCCAATGACAATTATAAGCGAAATGTGTTCTTAAGTAGGGAACAAACTATAGTAAGCTGCATTTATACTGTAGACAGTTATAGTGATAAATGTAAAATTGTGGGTCTAATTTAAATAAAAAAATGTAACACATTAATTAATTCCATTATACCAACAAGGTATTGTAAATGTTGTTCAAGTTATTGTGTTTCACAAGAGTGAGGAGTGAAATACTACACATTCGCTCTAACCTTAGTGTATTAAATTTTAAAAATTACATTAATAATTTGAACAAAATTTAACACACCTTATTAAATAAAAGAATTATTCGATATATCATTTTATTATTTTTTATTTATTTCAATTCGACTCATTATTGTACATTTTTAACTTTACCGGGCCTCAATATAAATTCCGCTTACCATTGTTCGTTCCCTACTTAAGAAACATTCAGGTTACAACTGACAATGGACGCAGTGTGGACGAAGCGTAGTATTGAAATGATTTTTTTTGCTTTAATTAATACATTTTTCTGACATTAGCTGTATTGTTTATTTCTTAACAGAATTTTTGTCTAAATTGATGAGTCCGACGTTTTCCTCAGTAGAAAACTCTGATCGTCTTCAAGGAAGAATAGGAATACGAACGGGGCACACGAATCCGATCACTCCTTTTAGGAATAAACCTAATAATTTCATTTTTTTCCAGTTAAAATTTAAAAGATTTGCTTGAATATAGCGTGCGTGAGTACGAATTTGTGAAGATACGCTGTAATTCATATATTCATAAACAATGAACACAAAAGAATTTTTTTAATTGTCTCAACTAATTTTTCTCACATTAGCCAACACGTTATTTAAGATATAATACGTCTGTGTTAAAAAATATACTAATTACATAAAATAGCTAAATAAAAGGCAAAATGAAGTGATAATGTAAATACCACAAACGTTTCAGGAATCCTTGTTCATTTTGTCAGGTGATAAAAACACAATCCAATTTACGAACTCAAAAACCTACCGAATGGAACAAGGAACTACTTATAAAAAAAACAATGGTATAATTTTGATCAGGACAGAATGGCATAAAAGAAGAATGACTTGACACAGTTACTAAAACCATTATCGCAAACATTGCCTAGCCACTTTGGAGCATTGCGGTCAAAACGTCTTCTCTTTTAAGGGGAAGCCAGTTGAGCTTAATTCAATCGCGCCTGAAGTGGTTATTCTGTGACCTCACGTACTTCACGAGCAGGAGGCACATCCGAGGCCAAATTGGGCGAGACCAACTTCTGACGACATAACTAGACAATCGATAACACGCTTCCCTGCTCACACTTAAGTTCACATGATTTTTGGATTTGTGCATTCAATAATGCATCGCAACCTCAGGCACAGTTCATTCTTCGACGAATTTCCCCGTAGTCTACTTTCCGTCGTACAAATCTTACCAGATAATCTAAATATAAAAAAATAAAAGAACACACTAGCTATATTTAAATTCCTTTACCACTCTAATGAGGAATCCTACAATGTGGGTTTCGTGTGTATTTGTGTATTCGAGTGTCGATAGAGAAATGGCGCCATAGACCACTGACGGACTAATGCAGAGCAGTCGCCTGTATTCTGGCCACTTTGGTTCATAGGTAAACTACGGACATGAAATACTTCAGCGTGGGAAAAGGAATACGAATTACAAATTTAAATCTGGATAAGGGATAAATTTCTTCTTCCTCTTCTATTGTTCCAGAGCTCGATATCGAGCCTCGACCTCCAGTAATAGCTTCCTCCAAACTTCTCTGTCTAAAGCTGTTCTCCTCCAGTTTCTCAATTTCTTCATCCTTTTTATGTCTTTCTCTACTGCGTCTATCCATCTGTTCCTTGGTTTTCCTGCCTTTCTTTTACCAAAATATAATTGTATAATGTCTTGGAAGGCATCCATTTCTTTCCCATGCGTTGCACGTGTCCTATCCATTCCATTCTCTTTAATCTAATAGCTGTTGCGATGCTTGGTTCTTTATATAGGTCATATATTTCATTATTAAATCTGTGTCTCCATATGCCATTTTCATTTTTTGGGCCCCAAATTCTTCTTAGGATCTTTCTTTCAAAGATGTTAATCGCTATCTCCTCTTTCTTGTTTAGTGTCCAGCCCTCACTTCCATAATATAGCATTGGCCTAATCATGGTTTTATATATCCAAATTTTTGTTATTCTATGAGTTGTTTTTAGTTTGAAAGCTGGTAGTAGTGAGAAATACGATTTATTTGCTAAGTTCATTCTTCTCCTGACTTCATGCCGTTAATCTCCATCTTTGTGGAATTTGGATCCCAGATTAGCTCTTGAAAAGTTTTAGGCACACATTGTCCATTGGGCGATGCAACTTTAGGGAAATGGCAGCTGTGCTTCTATAATTATGAAAAGGTGAAAATTTGAGGCGTGATGAACATCTTTCATGAATTCCAAGTCATTCATTCTCAGAAAGACATCAAAAATTCGTTCGTCAACATCAGCCATTCAGATAAAGAGCATAGTTTTCAAGCAGATTCCAGTTGGAGCCTACGATTCGAAGGTCTGCTCTTGAAGTGACAGGAATTCTGTAATTGAGAAGTAGCATAGCAGATCCCAACTGAAACTCTGATTAGCGAGCATCATAATCGGATATCGGTGTACGACTATCAACGCGTTCCCGTTCCGTTCTCGGGATACGAGAAACCTGAAACAATAGCGACTGTTTCCTAAATCCTAGGGTGCTGCAGCTTAACGAGAGAATACATTACCGTAAATAAATTATGTAACTCGTCGTAATACATCCCGCTGCTTAATTCATTCTTTTAATGTAACAAAGTTAAATTTGTAAACTCCTCTGTCTTAATAATAAGAAAAGATAAAATAGCCAAATACAGACAAAAGAAGTGATGATATAAATACCACACCGCGTTTGTGGAAAGCTTGTTCTTATCTTCAGGAGTCAAAAAATCATAAGAGCGAAGAGCGACACAATCGTTCAATACAGTTGACAAACTCAAGAGTGAAGCAAAACGCAACGACAATGGGAAACCAGTAGGGTTAGCGTAACACTAAGGGATCGTACCTTTATGATAATTGAAAATAATGAATACGAAAGGTAGCCAATTTCAGACAAAAAAGTGACAAGCTTTTGAGTTTTGTCAACTGGCAAGTGTAGTTGTGTCGCTCTAGGCTCTTCTTCGCACCTGACGAAAGTGACATGGATCCCAGAAACGTTGGGTGGTATTTATATTATCACTTTTTTGTCTGAATTGGCTATCTCTCTTATTCATGATCATAGCTTTAGTTGAGTTTCATAGTATCTGTATGTTAATTGCTGTGATGTTGCATTTAATATGAAGTATTTCTGATATAATTCTTGAATTATTCCTGCTGCCAACGTCTAAAATCGTAGTATTTTGTCAATGAAATGAATGTTTAGAATTTGTGATATGTTTGGAGATTATTTATCGTTGGACAGTTTGATATTAGAGATATGTTCTTTGATACGGTTATTACAATTAGAACATGATTTATTATATTTTATTAACGATTTATTGTCGCATTAACCTATCAATCATTAACGACTTACATATGTTGTATTTACAGTCGTATTGTAAGGTCAATATATTGTCTCTAAAATCATAAAGAGATCAAATTGTTTTTACCCACCATATGCTATTTCCTATTTAGTTTCTTATTGTGGAATGTGATTTTTTCTTTAAAGGTCATAAATGTTAATTTAGATCGAATATTTAAATGTAATAATTGTGCTAATTCCGGGTCTGCACTATGATAAAGTTTATAATTATCCATTATGATGAATTACAGCACTATATCCGGGCTTTTATGCTGCAATATACACTTATTTAAATTTTTAAAACTCTGACTATTTTTTTATTAGCCCCACGTTGTGTAGAGCCAACATAAAACGCGCGCTCTTTATTTGGATAAGTTTTTTATTTATATATTTTTTATTTTATTATTGAATGTGGGGTTAAATTGATTAGTGCCTAAACGCACATTCAATCAACACGTATTAACAAAATCATCAAAGTACAATGGTTATACCTCTGATATTTACATAAAAAAAGAATACAAATGAATTTACGGTTTAGCATAAAACATGACTTTATCAGGGTATATTGTGAGAAAACAATAAACGAAAATTTACAATGTTGCAAGAAAATAAACAATTTTATCTGACTAAAAGAACTCGTGACGGTGAAAATGATACAATTTGTTTAACTAATAAAAAAATTAACGCAATATTCAACAAACAGTTTGGTAACTTGACTGCTACGATGTACAGAACCATCAACCAGACTGACCACTTGTTGACCAGATCCTATGTGGGCAGGGCAGAACACAAGATAGCCTCATACTTGCTATAAATCTTGGCTCCATTAACCATTCATACTACTATTACTATCGACGAAACATAATAAATTACACTCCTCACACCCCATAAAAAACGCTGAAACCAATAACTAAGAATGCGTCCTGCCCCTGATCTGCTCAGTTACATTCTCCAAACAACTCTTAACTAACTATCGTGCAAAATTTTACGTCTATTTCTCTGATTCGTTACACGTGGTTGCTTGATCTAGAACATTCTCGCGGATTCACTTCCTGCGTCGGACTTTGTGCCTTTAAAATGACACCATTAATACTTTCGGTTAATAACAATTCAGAGTAGAAAAGTTAATAATTAAATCTCTCATTACTCATTAATTACACTATGTCAAACTTGAATGTTTGTTAATGATAATATTATTTTTTACAATATATCAAACTTGAATGTTTGTTAATGATAAATAGCTACTTTTAAGTTAAAATGCAGAGCTGTTCAGCGGGATAAGACTAATGGTTACAAAGTTAAGACGGATAAAATCGTACTAGATCCCAGAATGCACTTACCGCCTTCAGAATCTTTGTCATCGTTCGTTTGCAGGCGTATTAAGTTTATAACTTTCCGCTAAAGTCGTTTTTTTTAGGGCAACATTGGGCAACTCCCCTTTAATAGCATACGAAGGGATTTGAAAGGGGGGATGCGCAAGGGTAGATGAAGGTAGCCAAGGGTTACTAGGGCCCCCGGGCTATGGTTTAAGGATCCTACCCGGCATTCGCCTAAAGAAATGCAGGGAAACCCTAGAAAAACCTGCATCAGGTAGGTCGGTCAATGGGTACTTGTCCCACGCCCTTCCGATAGCGGGAGAGGAGTTTGCTGTGGGGACGCAGCATTCCCTTCTCCGTGCCTCGACCAGTTTAGGAGGCAGCTGGCGGAATTTGCTATGTCAATAAACAAATCATTTTAATATGACAACCTCGAGCGAGTATTTTGTGAATGGCATCTTTGAAGTCGTAGCCTGCGGTAGCTGTTGCACCCGTACAATAAATTTTATACTAATTTTTCCAGAAGATAAGTACATGTAAAATATTTTTGATCGGATATTTAATTTTTTAACAGCTAATCAGCGTCTCTGAAATTAATTCAGGTACAATGGTAGCGTAACACGAAAAATACTTTTCCATTGAATCACATTTCAGAATTACTACGCGTTACACGCAAAAAACGATTAAGTAATTATTTTTTATTTACAAATATACCTCAAAACATGGATTTATTCTTAATCAAAATAGTTAAAATATTAAAAACAACGACACTATAGACCCAGCTATTTATTTTTCTATTTTCGGGTTGGAGTGTTTCACTTTACAGAGTCATATTAATCTATATAAAGCATTAATATATTTTCCCTATAAAACTTAAAATAATTTTGAAAAAATATATGTTCACAATTATATTAATTTTCATTCCCTAAAGTTTTAGTAATTTTTTTTACTGTTTTTCTATAGGTAAATGTGACTTTGTAAAGTTGAAAGCTGCTACTCGAAAATAGAGAAATAAAGAACTGAGATTACAGTATCGGTTTTTAACTTATTATATTATACCTTATTATTCAACCTGATCTACAAATTAGTAATTAATCGACATAATTTTAGACACACACAGAATGTATAAACAAGAGAAACTACTTAATCGGTTTTCTGTGGCGAACTTTAGAAAGTTGATATTCTATTTCCCTTAATACGATATTCAAATCTTAACACCTATACTCGTTAAATTAATCACAAAGCTCCGTCCGTAGTTGCATAAACCACTCATAGAGGTACTAATCCGGTTTTACCTACCTGATTTTATTCGAATATTTCCGAATGCACAGCATCTGTATTTCTCACGTACGTATCACTTACGTCTGCAGAGTCACATTAGGAGATCCCGAATCCCAACACCTTCATACCGTGTCCATATAATTCCACGTATAGCCCATACAAACCTGAACACTGCAAACGCGAGACTAACAGTAGCACTCAGGAAGATTGAAAGCTGGGCTTGAAAGTGTAGGATTAAAATCAGCGCAACCAAGAAACAGGCTATCTTGATCACTGGGGACGGCAAGTCAAAGACAGTCCTTAAGCTTTTCGGCCAGACGGTATTGTGGACCACGAGGTTAAAGTATCTCGAGGTATATGTGGCCCAAGATCTAACGAGGATGTCTTCAGGTGGTGACATACTCACTACATTAATTCAACGTTGACAGTAATCCGTCACCCGCAACGCGATTGCGCTAAAAATGGAAGAGGACGTCACAAGTCACATTTACAGGAGTAATAAGAAATAAAATTAAAAGGTTTATTTTCAAATTTTAAATTCAAGAAATTAATGTCATCGTGCGGCGTAGCTTCTATTTTTATGTAGGATTTTTGTTCGGCATTACTGATACTATCATCTCCATACGTATTGATATTTCGGCCCGGGACACCGTGTTTAATTAGTTTGAAATTAAATATTAATATATCCTTAAGCAACATGAATTTTAATCTTGGTAATAAAACTTCGTGTAATGTAAACATGAATCATACCACGGTTAATGATAAAATAATAAAAACAATAGGTTGTTTCAGTCTCCTAGTTTGTTAATTAATTTTAGGTTCTATTTTAATCTATCTTGGATTTTATCACAAAGTTTTTAACAAAAGGCGTCTGTGCAACTGAATGAAAATCCGTGAGTATTATTCTGATACACATTTCAGACTCCATATGAGAAATAAAATTACAGACGTAGTTCCATCATGGGACAATTCCAAGATTACTGAATTATATATCACAAGCAAAGTCAAAATTAAGATATTTCCTTTAGTTTCGGGAAAACAGAGTTGTTTAATATTGGTAAAAAATACAGCGGATAGTTTGATGACATATAATCTAAATATTGTTACTTAAATGAAAATTCAATGCCGGGTACATAACATATATATATATATATATATATATATATATATATATATATCGGTTTTCATATGATTCTGCGAATCATACCACTGTGATCAAAAAGTAAGGTGAAATTGTCATTTAAAACTCCCGGGTATTAGGAAGGCAGGTAAATTTTTTCCCCTAGGTTGGTAGGACTATCTATAATATTTACCAAGCGTCTTTTTGTTAAAAGTTTTAATGATCTCCGAATTACATGTGTTTTGTAAACAACCAAAAGTGAATTTTTCGATTTTTGCAATGGGTGATTTTGTTGGGCAAAGAACTTGCATCAAATTTTGTTTGCGGAACGAATATTCTTGTGCGGACACGTTGAAAATGTTGCGGAAGGCCTTTGGTGATCAAACTATGGCACAAAAAAAAACGTTTATAAGTGGTACAACGAGTTCAATGGGGGCCGAGAACGCGTTGAAGACGAACCGCGCTCTGGACGACCATCAACGTCTACCGACGAGGGCCACGTCCAAAAAATCAAGGATTTGGTGCTTGAAAATCGTCGATGGACAATTAGAGACCTCGCTGGATAGTGTTGGAATATCATTTGGCTCAGCACAAACCATTTTGAAGAATGTTTTGTGTCTCAAACACGTCAAGTCTCAATTGGTGCCAAAACCGCTCAATTTTTTGGAAAAAAAGCGTCGCGTTGATGTGTGTGAAACTTTGTTGTCTATCAGGAACACTTGAAATGCATCATTACTGGAGACGAGACTTGGATTTACGCATACGACCCTGAAACCACCGACCAATCCAGCGAATATCGTGCAAAAGGTGAAGCAAGACCGAAAAGACCACGTCAAAGTCGATCGAAAATCAAGGTCATGTTGACAGTTTTCTTTGATTATCGTGGTGTGGTGCACTATGAATTCCTTCCGCCGGGCCAAACTGTCAACAAAGAATATTATTTGAGCGTTATGCGTCGTTTGCGTGAAGCTATTCGTCTGAAACGGCCGGAATTATGAACGAAGATCTCTTGGTTCCTTCATCACGATAATGCACCATGTCATACTGCATTGGTTCTTCGCGACTTTTTTGCAAAAAACTCGTCTTATATCGTTCCGCAACCACCGTATTCGCCTGATTTGGCTCCGTGCGACTTCTGGCTATTCAGTAAACTCAAAAGGCCAATGCGGGGACGCCGTTTTGACACGATTGAGGAGATAAAAACCGAATCGAAGAAGGTCTTGAAGGCTATACCGGAAAAAGAATATTCCGACTCTTTCGAGGACTGGAAAAAGCGTCGGAAAAAGTGCGTTTTATCGGACGGGGATTACTTTGAAGGGGATGAAATTGATTTGGAAGAATAAATAAAGAATTTATATTTTATAAATAAATTCAACTTACGTTTTGTTCACAGTGGTTATATGTATATAAACTGAAATTCCTTGATGTTTTATTGTTTAAATAAACTTAGAAACTTGAAAGTCTACACGCAGCTAATTTTTAAAACTCTTACTTCAATTTAATGAACGGAAGGTCCATTGTACTAATCCCAATCTTTAATACCAATTTTTTAAATGCCGAATAAAAGATAATTTACTACGAGATTTCAATGTGTTAAATTTAAAAACTTAATTCCTGTTGGTTCTGAAGCACTTACTTGCTTGTAAAACCTCTCATCTAATAATTAATTAACAGCTAAAGTAGACTTTTTATAAATAAATAATAAAATAAAAATATTTTCAGTATCTTGGTTCTAGAAAAGATGTTTGGCACTGTAAAGATAAAAGATTAATTTTAAATTCAGGTATCGTCACGTTGTAATATTTAAATATTTGAAAGTTCTTCATATTTGGGAAGCCGAATTAATATGTTTAAAAAGGGTGATTGGGAAAAAATGATGACTAAATTGAAATATTCTGAAAATTTTTATACATTATTTCTTTTATGAATGAATGTTATCACAAATAAAACGCAACTAATATAATCAGGATGTAAACACAAGCCAATAATAAATACAAAATAAGGTCTTGGTTATCTGGGAGTCATGTATCTTGGCCTTACAAAAAGGCAGAAGAAGGTGAAATTTTAATTTGGAACAATTATTTGGCAGGGAAGATTAATTTACCAATTACGTCATTATTATAAATTGCTGCTCTTGTTACATAAAAATATCCAAATAACATTCAAAATGAGGTGATAATATAAATACCACACAACGTCTCTGCAATCCTTGTTGCTTTCGTCAGGTGCTTAACAAACGTTAGAGTCGTGAGAACGACACAACCCCACACTGCAAGTGACTAACTCAAATTCTTGTTTGTTCTGTTGTATTATTCTCACTGCTTTTCCTTTTTTTAATAACCTGAGGAAAGCATCTATCTTCTTCTTTGACTGTATTAATGGTTATACGTCCAACATTACAGTTTATTTGAGTCAAGTCCAAACCGTAGCAACTACCGCACCTAAAATGGAATACGAATTATACATGTCGCATCTTATTACGAGTTTTTAGGATAACATCAACATGATGACACTTTAAAAGTAACTCTTGTTTAGACTTTGCATTTTTGAGACACGGCGCTTTCTTAAGCACTTGCACTATTAAATACTCGTCCTGACCCGTGTATTCATGAAGAATAATTACTATTTTTCTGCTCATCAATCTGACAATAATTATATAAACAAATACACGGCCTTGAGTCAGAAAATTATGTTTATTAACTAAATATTAAATAAATGACATTTCGTCCTTTTTTGTGAGGTTTAATACTTTTGTATAATGCAAAAAATTTACAGGGAAAGTTTTGCTCCCTTGCCTATTGTACCCGAAATCTATTATTGTTGATTTAATGTTTTGTTAATTAACATAATTTTCTGACTCAACGCCGTCTATTTGTAGATATATATTATTGTGAATGACAGATATTTTTTTCATCATTATGACAACAATAATTAAATTATTTTGACCTCAATTGAGTAAAACTTTGCAAACTCTATAATTAACTCTAATGTTTTGCTTTTAGTATAAATATAATTTACTGTATCAATAATATTTATTAACTAAACAGCCACAACAAGCTAGGTAGTGACATGAATTTCACAATACGTAAATGGAAACAGTTTGAATAGATACAGACAAAACTGTCACCCTTGTTTTATTAATTAATATCACTCAAGCGGATAGGTTGCTAAATTTTGTTTTAGTTTGGGGCTTCTGACCTGCATTATTCAATGACGTAAATCTGTTTGTCTGCGGTATTGGCCGACATTTGGGCGGAATGACACCGAATACGTGAAACACCAACATAATAGATCTAACAATGTAGTATGGCGATAAACGTCATAATTCCATTAAATTGTTTCACTTTAAAATATTCACAAACATTATCATTAGTTATAAATAATATTATTAGTGTTCCCGACGAAGTGTTCCTTGTTTTAATTGTAATTGGACATAAATTGTTTGAAATTAAAATATAAACGTCTGAGTTGAAAGTATAATAATTAGATACATTACAGCTAAATAACAGATAAAAATTTAACATTAAGTTTTGTCTGTTATTTGGCTAATTATTTATTTACATTGTTTGGATATGAATGAATATAAAATTACCATGTTATCTTTCATTTTGACATATTAATTCGACATCATAATTTGAGTTCTTCGTCGGCGAGTCTCGTTCTTTATTTCTCTTGCACTAAGAATGTGATTCTGTGAGGCTCGGATGAGAGCAGATCTTTTTCCGTTCAGGTCCAAGCAAAAGCCAAATAATTTAATGAGGTATTTTGGTGCGACCATGACGTCGGATCAATACGAAAGCTGGTACTGGAGAGCCTGTCTGCTGTAGATTGTCCTGGACTTATTTTAAGTTACACCAACTACTGTTATTAAAAAAATTATTTATTTACTTGTTTATATTACTCAATCTTACGATTCTATTTTATTCATGTACGGTTGAATGTTATGTGTGCTTATTAAATGGTTTGGGTAAATAATTTAAATCGTTTTAGGAAATAAAGTAACTCTCATGTTCGGACAAAACATTTTATTCCATGAAACTCACAGATTTGTATTATACGGAACTAATGCTTTACAGAAATTTCTGCACCTCATGAACTAAGACTTCTCATGAAACTAAAATAAATGCTCGTTTTATCTTTTAATATCGTCATTGAAGTGAATTAATTACACAATGTGTTTCCAATTATGAAAATTGTTCTAAAATATTGGTTAATTTACTTTCATTGTACCGTTAAATAGTAGCTGTTACATTTATGAACATGATATTATGTATAACAGTGTTTACCAACCTTTTTCTTACTGTTCCCCACCTAAATCTTTCTAATGACCCCCTATGTAATACATACATATATTTTTATGTTCATAAATTGAATTATTCCCTAAAAAATCCCAATTAAAGCTTACATGTAACGGTTAAACTATAATAATAATAATTCAAAACTTACCAAATGCTTCCTTAAAATTAAGATGTCAACAATTTTTCCTTTTGTACAAGTTAAATCATAGTTGGTAATTTTTAAACTCTAGTAGAGCTCAATTTCTAAAGGCCCTTCTGATCAATCAAATTGCTTCCATTTAGGGCGAGGGACCCAAGTTGGGGAAAACTGGTCAATATTAAAAATAATTTATTTTCATAAGAGTATTAAGTTATATTTTATTTTATTAATTTGGAATTTTATTTTTTATAACGTCACTTTTTAGCCAGTCTCAATAAATATAATTTTTAATTTATCAAAACAAAGCTTTAAGTCATCTACTTCTAGGGATATTTTAAAAATTATCATTTTTAAGTCAGGATATAAAACGAGAAGTAAAATTTATATTTGAATTATTTTTTTCACAAATTTTAAGAATTTAATTTAATTTTTATAAATTATTTATTATTCTGCTATAAAAACAAACACTTCTTAAGATTAAATTGTCTTACAGTCTTGAAACTGTGATATTATTATAATATTCTCTATTGAGACTGAAATTATACTTAGTGTGTTTATTAATTAAAAAAATATCTGAATTAATTCTCAGTTGTTTATTGTCATTTTGTATGAAAGTATTAAAAATTGTATAGTGTAGAATTTTACGTAACCTGATTTATTAAGCCAAATTTATTTAAGGAAAAGCGCACATATAAATAAGTTTAATGTTTTGTATCCGTGGAAATCAAACGAGTTTTCTTCGTAACCAGACTGAAGTGGTGTTTGAAATTTCAAGTTTCTATAAGGTTGATTTATAGTCGCATCTACTGCTGAACTTCGCGTTTTCTCTTGACTACCGGGGCCGAAATACACAATTTAATACGAAAGCGACCATATTTACGATAATATTTATTAAGTTCCATGAATTATATATACATATAACTTTTTTAATTACCTTTAAAGGTTAACTATTAAAGAATTGAGTAAATTATAAAATCAACAATACTTAGATATATTATTACAAATTCAGATGCGTTTTTTTTCTCACAATCCAGTGTTAATAATGTATTGGCTATGCGTGCCATTATGTGTACTACTACTCAGTTACGAGTCGAGTCTGCGATATTGGGTGTTAAGCACTTGAAATCCACTCGTGTGAAATCAGCTTTAATAGACATTCCTTTAGTAAGGTATCACTCACTCTGAAACACATCTTCAGATCTTTAATAGGAACACTTACTCAGATGTTACTTGGCATAGCAGAAGCACCAACGCTAAGCTGAGAATAAGTAATCCTGTAAACTAAGTTTTATAATTCTGAGGTTATTAAGATACGATTCCTTAGTTTATAGGAAGTTTTGTTTTAAGTTTAACGTGGAATTGGTCTCGAGTTTCTGTTCTTTGTGGGGAGTAACACATGTCCCGTACGCAACCTTGGATAGCAAACGAAGCAGCAATAAAACTGAGGGAAGACAGGCCGACGGCGACAGTGCTATCAGGATCAGTTTTGGCTGTCGGCCAGTCTGGCCCCGCCACGAGCTGCGTTGTTGCAGTACAGGTACAGTGAACAATGTTGCATGTTTGCAAGTAATCCTGTAATTACTAAAAATCATTCCATTTTAATCATTTACCTTTAATTTGGATTTCTAATAATTCATTAATCACAGTAACGAATTTAAAATATAATAAATTATTCTACGTTTATCGACAGGTTTAATTTTTATAACACCTTTTCGTAATTATAAACAAATTTGTAGAAAGGTAGACTGTACCTGACGACGGCGATTATGATAATTATGGAAGCGTCCTGCATGACAATTCAGCTATACCCAACATCAATTACTTAGACCTAGAGCTGAAGAAAATGTCAAAAGAGTTTTTCTACTACAACAATAAATAACATAGGTATGCACATAATGTAATCTAATGATGTACTTAATAATTTTACATATGAATATCGTTCAAGTATCTGAAAGCTTCTGAGGTACAATTCAAAATCCCGACATTTTAATGTAAATTACATAAAAATAAATTTTATATGCGACGGTGACTAAATAGTTTTATCACTGATAATATGAATAGTAAAATATAAGTCTTTTATCGGTTTAATTGACACTTAAAAATATATTGTAGAATCTTCCCCCGTGTTTCATATTTTAATCACGTTTCAGTGATATACTCCACTTCAAACTTCCGGTGATGACGAGAAATGTCGCCTAAACTCCTAAGTTAAAATAAGCAACCCTGATGAATACTTGAAAAAAACTTTTTCTCACTGAGAGAATCGCGAAATTCAATAAAAACATTTAAAATAAAATTATTTACCATTTAAAACCTATTTCTGATGCTCAAGCGATATATAAATTTAGGAGAAACAAATATTCATGGCAGATGAGTTGGTGGTTAAAATACTCAACCCTTATGGAAACCAGAGAAAAGCAACACTGATGGAAACTCGAGCAAAGTTTCGCTATCCGGGAATAATTTCAAACTTTAATAAAAGCTTTTTTCAACGTATGATATACAATTACTTCTGCTGAAGAGTTAATTTCATAATAACATATATTCTTGACGATTGAAAGCTCAATTTATGTTGGGGGGGGGGGGGTTGGCCCTTAAACTATTTATTGTTTTTATTTAGCAATTAGAGCACATGCTAAAGTTAAAATAATTAAATGAAATCACTCTTCATTATTTTAACGTCTATAATATATCATAAATTTACGTCAAACGTCGTACATAATCACATTGTATATGTAGACTATTAGTTAAACTGAATTTGGAATCATATCATAGGATAAATACCTACAAACATATAAATACTTCAAAATTTCGGAACATTGAAAAATTGATGGGTAAAAATTTAATTTGCAGACTTGACGAAACTACTTAATACAAAATTCCATTTGTAACTATGCCCTTCCATAAATAAGACTAGGATGTTCGTAATCAATTCATTCAGGATTTCCGTTTGATCTTGGAATGCGTCGGATAGCAAATATTCTGGTATATTAAGACTGATTTGTTTAGTTGCCAATAGAACACAATTATAAAATTTAATTTTCATATAAACAAATTTTATATTTAAACGTACATAAGTATGGGTTTTACCGGAACCACCTAGAATTTCTTAATTTAAATACTTGTGGAGGATTTATTAATTTTCGACTAATAAACATGGGGTGAAAGAATTATAATAATATATATTATGTTTTATTGCACAAGATACCATGATTAGTCTCATAGTCTATGCTAAGCCGTACATTTAAACTCACTGGTGTTATTTTATAAAATCAGCCGACCTTCGAGGTATAAAATATTGTATTTCATTTTGGTGATTTTTTCAATAAATACTGATTTTATATTCATTTAAAGATATTTAATTAATTGAATTCTATGTTTAATAAAAGTCAATAAAATTCAAATGTAAACAATTTGTTTGCTGAAAACGTGAAACTTTTAAATGAAGTAGTACTAATAAGTTTGCAATTTATAAATCGTGTGTTTACAATTTGGCTAATAATCGTGGAGCTAAGAATAACAATTCAGATGTTTCCACATTATTATTAACTGTTTTAAATTCTAATTATTTACATATTTATATTCTTCATTCATCACTGAAATATATACCGAACAAAAAATTGATGCAATAACGTTCTTCAAGCTGGAGAATATAGCCCTTAGGGAGTAATGCTTTCTAATACTAGTTAATGAACTTGAACTGTCACATTTATAGCACGGCTCTGGCGCTCTATTACAAAGTTTGCTCGAACAATTTGAAAACTAATTGGAAATGTAGATTTGGGTTTCACACTTCACTTAACTGCTTCACGATTATCACTTTGCCATGTAGCACTGTACGATCAGGTTTCTAGTCAATGGAAACAGTATCTTTAATATTATTTTGTGAGTACTTTCCACTACACTACTGCAACTATATAAAAGTACCACGTTAACGATCTTGGCGTTATTGGTATAATAAAATCCACGCTTTTAATCGTCATCCTTGATCTACGATACCTGGAAGTTTTCCATTGAAAAGAGCTGACTGTATATTGGAATATGCTCCGGGCTGCTCGGTCGATGTGGGAGTTGAACAAGTGCAGGCCCATTGTTGAAAGTCAGTCGTTGTGAGGACACTGGAGAGAACTCACGGTCGAGAGCAATCACATATCTGAGCAACGGCCCGTGAGGATTACAACTCACTTTACACGTTGTCTGCAATTGCACTCAAGATGAGTGCAACGAGGTCTCTAGTGAACGCGAGCAATTTGATTGTGCCCGTGAAATAAGATCGAATGAGGAACTACTTCCTGTTTCGGGAAATTATTAACCGAAATCTAAGCAGAAAGATACCACGAATAATATAGAATCCGTTTTCCTTGTTGTTATACCAAACACGAATTGGATAGTAATTTGATTGAAACGTAAAAATACTGTGATTTACGACAAAGAGAAATAACACAAACACAAGGAAAGAACTAAAATTATATGTGTTTTTTTAACGTGGCTACTTTCACGTATTTTTCATTTTCATTTAGGAGGAAACATAATGTAATGAAAGCAACTGCCAGAATGCTTTTTAATTGATGCTAACTGAAACTACTGGACCACCATTGTAATCATTTAGCGAAAACGAGATTAACTAAATGTTATTTCAATAAATATTCCATGTTTTTATTGTTAATTGAATTGCTTCGTATTTTTATGTCAGCCGCAGGAAATAAAAAGTTACAATTTTTCAAAACATTTATTTTGTCGAAGAAGCTTACGGGCGTCATCTTACAAAACAGTGTTGTAAAATTTATAAATGTCTGTTCGATATGTTACTATTACTTTTCGGATTGCATAAATTTAAATGTATCCGGATCTGCCAAATATGCCAATATTATACCCTCAGAGTATCCTGATGAGTTAATTTATGTATTTTACATTATCATAAATATACTTGTATCATACTTCAATGTCATTATAACGTAAAGGAAATATCGAATACACTTAAATTGAACGTTTTAAGAAAAATTATTGGAACGGATCAAATTGACTTTAAGGAATTTTACAGTAATTGTTTTGGAAATTGAAGTTGATGAAAGCAATGCCGAAAGCTTCTTCGACAGTATAAATGGTTTGAAAAATTATAACTTTAATGTTATGGATTGACGACTGAATATAATTTGACGTATATTAATAATATTATTGTACTGCAGCGAAATGTATTTATTTTCACATTTGTACATCTGGTTCTTTCGATATATAATAGCCAGCCAGATCTTATACACAAGGAATTCTACGACGTTTGATATAACCATAATTAATATGATTTTATATATATATATATATATATATATATATATATGCATATATATATATATATATATTGTAATACCCAGTTAAGAAGGACATAAATTTTGTTCATATTTCATAAGATTTGTTTACTATCCCAGACTGGGGATTCTTGGGTGGCTTGCAAAATAAATAATAATAAATTCATGATTGACAGCGGAAAAACGCACAAACGGGACGTTAGAGCTAATGGTTTGACAGACATCGGAACAAAACCCTAAAGGAATAATGACAAAAGTTTTTGTGTACATCCAGTTATATGAAAAGGTAATGTTTATTTTAACAATATTGAGTAGCTCTCTGAGCGTGAGAAAGCCAGATGAGGTCCGTGGGTACTCAAAAACTGTGGGAAAAGAAAAAAAAGAGGATATTCTGGAGAGGGGGAAGCGGATAGAAAAGTTAGTTGCACTGTAGATCTCAAAGGAGAAGGAGGTGAAGACTGGAGCAGTGGAAAATATAAAATAGATGTTGAAGTATAACTAAATGTTGGTTTACTGACTTTGTGTAAGGATTTAATCAATGATCGTCTGACAGAAAAGAAGAAAGCTTGGAGATAAACATTATTGGGCATTTCGAAATATTTCAAACAAACTGAACATTTGGCGCTGGTGATAAATATTCGGTCAAATTGAATGGTGGCCGTGACTAAAAAAAACATTTTAGTCCATGCAAGCAGTCAGGAGTCTAGATATCTGTCTGTGTCTGTGAAGCGTGTGTGTGAAAGTCTGTGCACAGAAGGGCATTGTAGAGTGAAGTGCGTTCCTGAAAACCAAAATAAAGTAGTAGACATTTAGTGATAAATTCTGTAAATTGTTAAATAAGGGTAATGAGTCAGATTTCGTTTTCATTTTATTTTAACTGCATTGTTTAAATTGTAAATTTTAGTGTTACGTTTCCTTATCAACCCAGTGAAGACCCTGGGGTATAGAGTTTGATTTATAAAATGTAACTGGATTATTAGTGTAATTTAATTGTTGATGTAAAAGAATATAAAAAAATATACAGAGATTTCTTGAGTTGTAGTCTAGATTAATAAAATTGTTTGTTTATAAAATTTAATAACTTGTTTAATTTAAATTCCTACAATCATAATTTATCTATAGTTTGGGTATTCAATGGGAGCAAATTAATTAATTTTCAAGTTGTTAATAAAAAACAAATTTTGGGTAATAACTTGAAACAAAAAATTTAAAGAATTGTCGATTATTATATTTTGGAGCGACAAAGTTTCAAAAAATAAATTTAAAATTAATTATCAAGAGGTGTATTACAATATATATATATATATATATATATATATATATATATATATATATATATATTAAAGATTTCTAATCTTAAAATAACAATCAATATATACGAATTTAAATTGACCATAGGTCAAAAGCTCTATTCTGTGCAAGAGGGAAGTTAATTACATTCAATGACAGTATGTGCCTGGATGAGATTTTATTGTTAAAAAATGAAAGTTATCGATTAAGGGTATTTATTAACAATTATTGATTTGAATTACGAAAAATATTTACATTGATTCATAAAAATTATTTTGGCAAAAACAATGGGATCTCGTAATCTCATGTTTTGACTATTGACGCTGGCGCGTCAAGGATTAAGAAACTTAGCAGATACCATTCGTGTATCTGACACATCGCTGCATCCGTTGACCAGCCACACTCGCCGTCGTCTGTGCTCGAGGAATAACGTCTGAATCTGACGACGAAGAAACATGGTCTACACTGATCAAAGACTTTATCTAAAAGTTTAGAACTTATCGGGCTTTTCGGCCGATCTTTCTGCACCGCGAAATATCGTTGTCTCAGGAAATCACGTGTCCTATTACATTTTAAATTTCTGGAGACGCCTCGTCCGCCGTTCGCATGGACGGATCCTCACCTCGGTTAAAACCAGATGTCATTCTGTTACGTGCTTCTGCTCAGACTCCTGACAATCTGGCGCAATGCCCAAGCAACTTCTAACTTGTCAACTTCTCAGCTCTTGCAAGTATCTGTAATAAAGTTAAATGGAATAAAATAATGTTAACTAATTAATAAACTTTCGCTCTATATCTGTAAAACGTTATTCTCAATTTACGAGAAATTATGAGTGTTTATTTCCTGTCTGAAATAAAAGTATGGGGTAATTAAATTAATAATGTATATATATATATATATATTGTAATGCATTAAGGGGATGCATTGTAATGTAATGCGTAATATAATGCATTGGTTTAAAAACAGCGCACATGTCGTAAAGAGAATGCGAGGGAAAAGTATTGCGGGTCCTGTCACGAGGTGACAAGACGGAGCGGTAAGACATTTATCTAGGATGAGTGCTGGTGGGCGGCGGAGAGGAAGCCGTAATTTGTAGGGGCGGTGTGACAGTGCGGCAATTAGGTCTAAAGAGTAATTGCGGGTCCAGTAACTTATTGATTTGGGGAGCGGCGTGGTGAATTCGTAACGCAGAACGTGGGCGGGCAGCTGGTCCCAAAGTGGTTATGTTAGAGCAGGTTATTGTCTCTGATGAATGACCTGACAAGTGGCGTATTTGCTTGGGACTTGCAAGAAAGGATCTTGTGCGAGTCGGGTGAGGCCGACGAGTCCTGAGTAATTGCGGGGGCGAAATAACTGCAGCTGCAAGGAGAGTCAGTGGGTGTAAGGGTCCAGGCACTTGTTGACTTAGGATCTGGAGAAATTAGTATCGCGCACTTGTGAGGGGAGAGGTCCAAAGACAAATTGGACCTGTCGCGATTGTCGGGTTTCGGACAAAATATAGCAGCCGGCGAAAGGACTCCAGCGGCAAGGACGTAAATTTCGGTAATGGGATTCTGTCACCGCGCCGTTGCGACGTAATTTTGCATCAAGAGAAAAACAAGGAGGCTAGTGGTATATATAGGGGAAATAACCTATTGTATGGGCAGTCAGCGACAGTCAGCATAGGAGAGGGGTTCTGTGAACATCGACAGTTTAGCGTGGGAGAAGCAGTCAGGGCAGTCGGAGTGGAGCCAGCGTGCTGAATGCATCGTGGTTGGAGTTTGAGACAGAAATAGTCAGCATCAGTCAGCAAAACTATAACAACTATAAACATTTTTAACATACAGAAGCTCTATCTGTATGAGTAGGAGAATTTGACCTGTCTTCGATGGTAGGCGACCTGGATGCAGCAAACGACGTCAAGTAGTGTCACGACGAGCACCTGGGATATTTTCACTGGATATGGAGAACCAGATATCGGCGAACCAGTGATATTGTGTTAGAGTCAGTGAGTGAATGTCCAAGCTGTAAAGTGCGTGTCTAAAGAACGAGTCGAAGTAAACCTGAGAAACCGTAAGTTGGAATGTATAATATTAACAGATGTAAACGTTATTAAAGGATAACAGTCAGATGTCGTTCTCTTCTTTTGATAATAAAGTTAGAAGCAATCTATAGGTTAAGTTCATTAATAAATTTAGTAGATACTTTTGTTTAATTTAAAACATAAATGTTGGGTCTTTTTAATAGTTCGATTCTGTCCGTTGTCAAACCCAGTAGAGACCCATGAGAGCAAGAGTTCTTATTATAATAGTAAAATATTAAATTCAATTGTAATTGCTGATGAAGTTTAATAAATTTGTTTGTTAAAATCAAATATATATATTTTTTTATGTATACCCTATGTGGTTATTACAATATATCAGTCTTAATAAATCGATAGTAATCCTTAAAATTCTAACATTAATGTTTTTAATGAATAAATATGTGAGAGAATTAAAATATAACAACGTTACTATGAAGTTTAATGTATTCTGAAACATAAATTGGTGTCGTAGTTTTAGCTTTTTTTAAAATAAAACTTGAAATGTTGACATGAAGTAATGACAATCCCGTTACAGATATGCTCTGCGAAACGTGCAACTTGCTCGTATTCAAAGGAGGGATGTAGGCGTTTCTTATTAGATTCTGCGTCTACTCGGCCCGAATTGTGGCTTATAACTTTAGAAGCCAAGTTGAGTCTATATAGTGATTCGTACAAGTTTGCCGCACTCAAGCGCCATGCTGCTGACATCGTAATGATGTTAAAGGTTAATTAAATTGCATAGAGCGAGCGGACATGTTAGAATTAACTGTTCAAGTTAAACAGTATGCCTGTGATCCCATCTTCATCTACATCCTATTTCACTGTGTGCATTATGCGTTCTATTCAAGCTATCAAACGGTTTATCATCTCTAGGAAATATGATCATTAATTCTATATATTTACACCATGTAAATGATCATGGGGACACCAGCTCTTACTCAAATATATAGAGGAGTTATATATGTAATTATCAGGGAGCAATTGTATTTTCTTAGTCTATTGGACTAATATTATTTAAGATTAAATTGGATTTTTCTCTGAAATTTAATTATAATTAAATAAATAACATAGGCAATACGTAAAATAAATTAAGTATAACCTATATTACGAACAGAAAGCAGAACGTTTTATGCTGTATTTGTGGCTTTATCAGGCGATTAATTAAAGAAATTATATATTTTATTGATGTTAAATTTCGTATTATTTTTTTTGTAATATGAGCAATTTTTTATTGAATCAAAATATTCTTACAAAATTTCCAAGTAGAGCACATTGCTTTTATTATAATACAAGTAAGCCGAATTTGAAATCAATACTCTATAAGAATAACTAAATTACCATTTTACACACATTTTAGTAACATAATACTGACACTAAATTAATAATATTCACGACAAAGAATATACATATGCTTAAATTACATTTTGAATCTTTATTACGAATATATAAGATTATGTCAAAAACTTCAGAATTAAATAAAAGTAAGTAATAACGACTAATCATTATTGATTGTTATTTAACTGGGAATAATCGTATAATTTGTTTCATATGCTATAAAATCACAAAATTATTTTTGTCTACATTTTTCACTAGATTCTTTAAAAATTCAGACCGATTCGTATCATTCCATATAATTAATTAATTGAGAAACATCAAGTCATTATCGTCAAAAAGTCATGGTTAAACGATAATTGGCAGGATGGAAGTTAACTCTCGAGAATTATGTTAAGAAATGATAAACTATATTTTATATGGAAACAATTATTCTGAAGAGTTTTTTGTTTAACCGTTTCTAAAAATATTATGTTATATATGCAGAAAAACTGAGCTTCGTGTTTTATGAAATAAGTATAAAAATATTACTCCCTATCGTTGAGTGAAGGAGGTCAAAAATTTAATTTTTGACCAGCCTCAATATTAATTAGATATTTTTTTTGATAATTTACTTTAAAATAATGGCATTTAAATCATTCTTCTAAATAGGTTGGAAAATCGGTTTTTGAAGTGAACAACATTGCGAGAGAAAGGGATAAATTTTGCTATTTTCCAATAGGTTGACAACGTTGTGGCTTTCCAGCTTTAATAGCATAGGAAGGGTTAGAAAGAAGGATACACAAGGGCGAGAAAAGCAGCCAGGGGTTAACTAGGGCTTCCTGAGGATCGCATTCGTCTTAATGTGATGCTACCTGAATCAGGTAGGTCGGCTTCTCGAAACTTATCACACGCACTTCCGATTATTTGAGATAAAGTTTGATGTAGGGACGCTATGCCTCGACCAGATTTAGAGGCTGATTGCTCCAATTGGAACACTGGACAACTCTTACTATTTGCCGAGCGTCCGTGAACCCGCAGCATATACGTCCGAAAGGTGACCTAGATGTTTGGGCTTATTGTAAGTTCAATTTCGAACCTGAGATAGAGAAGAAATACATTGCCGTGTGTAGCTTTATTCGTTTCCAATTTTACGCTAGTCAGTATACGTGAAATGATTTGATTTAAAATAGGGTCTTCTACCTAGGAAGCTGATCGGGACTTGACAATATATATATTGTAATGTTCGAAATGAAAAGGTTAATTCAATTAAAAGATTATAAAAAAATTAACAAACAAAATAATTTATTATCAGTTTGTGGCTTCCAAAAATTAAAAAAAATTACAATCAAAATTTAATATCTCTTCTTTCAGGGCCTTCACTGGGTTTGATAATTAACAGAGAAAATGATTTAATGATCTGATTAACAATTCAGTTTAAAATTTACCTAAAAACAATATGTCGATAAATGAAAGAAAGCTAAATGAAAAGTGAACGAAGTCTGACTTTTCCCTTTTAGTTACCGTTTACAAATATTATTATCAAAGTTTTGGTTACTCACATAATGTCCGACTGGTACCAGCATTCTTTTGTAGCTTCAAAAGTACACACTATAATGCAAATTTTGTTACACTGATTCTAAATTTCCTCGCAGATTCTACACATATAAAGTCGAAATGCAATTACTCAGCTCCCAGGAAACTCGGATGGTCCTCTCCTGATTGGTCAGCTATCGGACGTCGTTTTCCCTCTACGCGAAATTGTTCAATTTTTTTATAATAAAGCAACCCTAGCTAGTTGTTAGAACATCTCTCTGTCCAACTATCTGCTTGCTTACAGGAACTCACGATTTGCAGATTTTAGACTTTTACTGATTCAATTATCGATTTGGATTGAACTGCTACGTATCTCGGTGAAGATTTACCTATGCCAGGTTCGTTTACAGGATTACGCAAGCTCAACTAGTCGGTAAAGGGGTATTAAGGACGTGGAATTGGGTATACGACTAGCAAATTTTCTCACCTTCAATGTGGACTTTCATAATAATTACAATATGACTCGTAAAAGACTGAGTATAGCGCCAGCAATCCTTTCGTCAAAGTGAAGCCTTCTTAAAGAACTACAAATTTTGAATTGACAGCAACATATCATACCTAGTGGTTCTGTATTGTATTGTGACCGAAGTACGAGAGAGGACACATAAAAATCACAACATTAAATGACAGATCACTAAGTATACACAGAACCATAATTAAACAAGATAATAATATTACATAAATAACACATTTAATCATAAACTAATTGGTCGACACAACTGAACTCAAGACTCGTATTTACTGTAGGTACGAAATTATTCAAATTCAATATTAGAACCATTAATTCAAATTGTGTTCATTACACAATTTTCGAAAGGTCTAAATAATTGCAGTAAGTAACGAGAGAAGAAGAGAGTTTATATACAGGGTAATCCACATAGTGGCCACTCACGTCTTATAGCATAGAAAACGGACTGAAAAGGAGAGGTAGAGAAAGGTAGCCAACAGTTAACTAGGGTTTTTATTTTATTTTAGTTTTTTAGGTAACACTCTACATGAGGCTAATACGCATGGTGGAAACTCCCCTTTAATAGCATAGGAAATGATTTGAAAGGGTGGATGCGGAAGGGTAGAGGAAGGCAGCCAAGGGTTAACTAGGGCCCCCGGGCTATTGCATAATTTTTTTTTAGGGCAACAGGCTACATGAGGGTAATCCACTTTGGGCAACTCCCCTTTAATAGCATAGGAAGGGATTTGAAAGGGGGGATGCGGAAGGGTTGAGGAAGGTAGCCAAGGGTTACTAGGGCCCCCGGGCTATATTTTAAGGATCCTACCCGGCATTCGCCTAAATAAATGCAGGGAAAACCTTATAAAAACCTGCATCGGGTAGGTCGGGCATTGGGTACTTGTCCCACGCCCTTCCGATAGCGGGAGAGGAGTTTGCTGTGGAGACGCAGCATTCCCTTCTCCGTGCCTCGACCAGTTTAGGAGGCAGCTGGCCGACTATTCCAATGGGAATAGCGATCAACTCTTACCGTATGCCCAAGGTCTGTGACCCCGGAACCATACACCTCTCAAAACAGGCCGAGGAGCCTCGGCTTGTGGGAACCTTAGTTCAAAACGGAGAGGAAAAGGCATACCCAATGGTAGCCCCTTCGTATCTCTCCTAAAAGGTTCTGCCTGCGAGAGAAAATCCCTCGCAGGTTACCTGCGAGAGAATCTTCTCGCAGGCCTGTGTGTTTCTATATGCATTATCCCCGGGCTGTAGTTTTAAGGATCCTAACTGGCAATTCTCCTGAAAGTGATTTAGTGAAAACCCTAGAAAAGCCTGCATAAGGTAAGTCGGGCATTTGGTACTTGTCCCACGCCGTTCCGAGGGCGGGAGATGGGGGCGCTGCGGGGGCGCAGCAACCAAATAGTATAAATTTTAAGCCTAGGAAATTTTTTTAACTTTCTCAAATTATTACAACTTAGATATTTAACCTTTTAACTACGAGGCAAACACAATTATTATTCACACACAAAAATTACACTAGCTTATGTAAAGTATGAGTTATTAAACCACAAAGTAAAGCTCACTGGCAGTGTTACCTTTATTTACGTGCAACACAATTTATTAAAACACAAGCAAAGTTGTATAAGTTTTAAGTAAACACAGTTCAAATGGAGATGAACACACAATTAAAATTGACATACGAAGTTACGCTGCTTTACGTAAAACAGAATTGCGGCAAGACTGTTTTCAACCAGGGTTTGCAAATTACGGATGCTATGAATAATAAAATGGCAACTTCGTCACTTGATTAATTATCAGCAGCCTGGTGTGTTCGCCGTCGGATGTCCGCGGTGAAGGCGTAATCTCGAAAGGATAGCAGTTTGAAGCCGGCGGAGGATATTCAATACGACCAGCTGATCCCGGCGTCGTAGCTTCGGCGTGTTCACAGGATCGAACAGGAAGCTGTGGTGGGATTCACTGGCGACCACAAGGCTGGACGGGTAACTGTTATTGGGCTAGGATGCATCGCTCCGGTGATAAATCGGCGCTCAAACTGGTGGCGTCACAAGGTTCGTGCGTGAGTCCCACGAGAGAGAACAGCTCATTCTAAGTCCCAACTTGGCTGCGATTAGAACATTTTCTAAGTTCCGAATACAATTTAGAGACAGCCGGACAGAGGTTCGACTTCCTGAACTCTCAGACGTAGAGTGTATTATTATTAGTAAAAAGTGAGCTCCTGGTGACTTCTCGTGATAGGCTAAAAAGGCTGCGAGAGGATTCTCTCGTAGGTGACCTGCGAGGATGTTCTCTCGCAGGCAAAACCTTATAGGAGAGATACGAAGAGGCTACCTTTGGGGATGCCTTTTCCTCTCCGTTTATGAACTAAGGTTCCCACAAGCCAAGTTCTGAGAGGTGTATGTTCTGGGGTCACAGACCTTGGGCATACGGTAAGAGTTGTCCGCTATTCCCATTGGAATAGTCGGCCAGCTGCCTCCTAAACTAGTCGAGGAACGGAGAAAGGAATGCTGCGTCCCCACAGCAAACACCTCTCTCGCTATAGGAAGGGCGTGGGACAAGTACCCAATGCCCGACCTACCTGATGCAGTTTTTTCTAGGGTTTTCCCTGCATTTCTTTAGGCGAACTCCGGGTAGGATCCTTAAAATATAGCCCGGACCCCTACTTAACCCTTGGCTACCTTCCTCTACCCTTCCGCATCCCCCGTTTCAAATCCCTTCCTATGCTATTAAAGGGGAGTTGCCCAAAGGTGGATTACCCTCATGTAGCCTGTTGCACTAAAAAAATAATAACTAAGGTTCATCAAGGAAGCCAGCGAGAAAATTCTCTCGCAGGTGAATATTCCCAGATAGCTCTGGCGGAGGCTACCTTTGGGGATGCCTTTTCCTCTCCGTTTATGAACTAAGGTTCCCACAAGCCAAGTTCTGAGAGGTGTATGTTCTGGGGTCACAGACCTTGGGCATACGGTAAGAGTTGTCCGCTATTCCCATTGGAATAGTCGGCCAGCTGCCTCCTAAACTAGTCGAGGAACGGAGAAAGGAATGCTGCGTCCCCACAGCAAACTCCTCTCCCGCCATCGGTAGGGCGTGGGACGAGTACCAAATGCCCGATCTACCTGATGCAGGTTTTTATAGGGTTTGTCCTGCATTACTTTTAGGCGAATTGCCGGGTAGGTTCCTTAAACCATAGCCCGGGAGCCCTAGTTAACCCTTGACTCGTGGTGGGGGAATAGATTAATACAGGGTTGACACATAACTATAAAATTGAAGCCGAGGAAATGATGAACTTCTAAACGTGATTTATGTGCTCAGGAGAGCGATAAAAACTTGGGGTTAGCACGGGAGAAAAAAGAAGAATTTTCCTTATCAATCAACAGCAAAAATTACGAAACAATGAAAGAAAATTCTGTATTGCGGTATAAATGTACAGTACGACATAATTAAATTGTCGAGAAGGCAAATGCCGCGCAATAAATTAAATTAAAATAAAATAAAGAAAAGAGTTGCTAAAGCAACTATATATATATATATATATATATATATATATATATATATGTAATGATAATATTTTCTAAATTATTGTATTGTCAGTGTAATATTGTGGCCCGGGTATTGTAGGCAACAGTCAGCATTTCTTAAGAATGTGGAGTTTTGGAGAGTATTATTGTCGGCACTGTGTACTATTGAAAGCTTTGAAAAAATGTAGTCTCCGATGCGAGAAGGGAAGGGATGATGACCGAGTTAGGTTAGCTTCAGTCTCTGTGCGTCGGAGTCAGTCAGTGGGGATTGATTATTATGATTGCTTGTAGACCCTGCTAATGAGTCTGCATGTAAAAGTCGACGAGTAAACGATAGATTATGAAGTTTGCTGGTCTTCAAGGGATAGTTAAACCCTTTATACATATTGAAGGAGATACAAATATAAGTTTTATAGGAAAAGTTGTACTGGCTGTCGTCGGACTGATTTCAATGGAACGATTTACTGAGAATTAAATCGAACCAATATTTGGAAAGTGTAATTATATTTTCCTTGATGTAGGTATTATCACTATTCGCCGAAGCATTGGAAATCAACTGATGATAGTCTGTGGTGTGGTAGGGATGTAATCGCGAATGCTGAAAATGTTGTAGAAAGTATAATACTATGGCCTGTTTAATTAAAGTGAGTTAAATAATTTGTGATCTAAACTCAAAAGTTAAAATAATTTGTGAAGTTGAAGAGATTTAGCGTGATAAGAGACCTGCTCCGAAGTCTGGTATGTACAAAAATCCATTGTAAACCTTGTATAATATTCCTTACCATCATAATGCTTATGTCATTTTCCTAATGTAATATTCAAGTAAATTAATTTCAATATTTTGTAAAATTTTATAAATTTTGTTGTTTCATTGCGGGTACCTATTAATGTTAGAGGCTCGATATGCGACTCTGAAGGTTTCGAAATATCATGAAAGCCGTGGTATTCATGTATAAAAATGTGAGTAAAAACTAATTAAATTTAAATTGTAATAAATTTTATGTATTTAAAATATGATTTATCAAATCCGACAATATATACTAGTTCCCTTTTAATTAATTGTTAAATAACTTCGATTGGTTATTACATTAATAGACGCTGCATCGTGGGGTTTTGATTTTATTATACTTTGTTTATTACAATATATATTGTAATGCCAATTAATTAGGACATTAATTGTTTCAACATAAAAATCTAAATTGTTTGAGAAACCCATTATAGCGGCAAGAGCTTTGGAACAACAATAGAAAACCCGGCTCTGTTCCTTTGTCGGAAGGTCCGTCAAAATGGTGTATGCGCGCTAAATTGCGAGACGAGAGTTCAATTGGCAGGAAGGTTTGGTGAAGTACAGTTCGCAGGGAGATATGTTGAGATACAGTTCACGGAAAGACCTCGTCGAGGTATAACAGTTTTTGGAAGGAGAATTCAACATGGTTGGCAATTAGCAGGACAAAGTGAAACATTCATAAAAGTATAACGTCGAAACCTGCTAAGAAAAAGCAGTTTTTGTGTCCACAGCCGGCCAGAAATAGCTAAAGTTTCGGTTTAAGTCCGGAACAATAAAGACTACCCAATCGACAAATCGCAGAATTCATCTAAGGCGAGCGGTCAACCGATAGATGACGAAAGGAGGGTCATCCGAGTTCCTGACATCATATAAAATTTTGGCTTAAAAATTTGGTGTAGAATCTGTGCGTTTAGAAGCAGTGTAAAACCCGCAATAGTGTTTTCGAAAATTAAAGGTATGCTGGAATGCTGGGCAGACGTGAGTAACAATTTTAAAAAACAATTAATTATGTAAACGTAATTGAATGATAGACGTCAGATTTCGTTCTCTTTTTGATTAAAATTGTTAATCAGAGTCAATATTTTTACTTTTAATTTCGTTATAGTTTAATTGACGAGTAAATTTATTGTATTTTAATTGTGATTTGTTGTTGATAAGATTATAAATATTTTTGATTTGTCCATTATCAAACCCAGTGAAGACCCTGAGAAATTCAATATTATAAATTTGTAATTGTTTTAGTTATTGCCACAATAAATATTTTGTTTGTAAATGTTATTCATTATTTTCATTTATTAAACGACCCTTATGTGAATATTACATAATGGCTACCACAACGTGAGGCAAATTAAAGGCTTATATTTTAAATATTACCATATGTATCGGTGTGTCCGCTATGTATTGGAAGACATTATATAATAGGAATTGTGTTTGAAAAGCGATAGCTGAAAAACGTAACGTCATGTATGGATAATACTATCAGTCTCTGATTTAATGAATCGCGGTTGTCTACGCAATCCTTGAGGAAGTAAAGCCGCAAGACTAAAATCCGCAGTCCGGATACAAACGGAATTTTTGATATCTTTGCATCCGCAGAGGGAAGACGCAGAATCCTGGAGGCACTGTGTGCGTAGGCGGGGACTTTCTGCGGAGTGTTGACCCATCGGCGCTTGTATCTCAAGTTTAAGTGCTTGCATACGTTAACTTAATGAAGGTTGGGGTAGGGAAGGGTGATAATGTGGCCACTTACAGCGCTGCTATGACAACCATTAGCTGCAGTTTGTCGCTTCACAATCTCATGTTCCTCTCACAGGAATTTCCTTCCCAATTACGCTCAATGAGTGGGCTGTTAAAACTTCCTCCGCTCTACCACATGCTGAGGAATAAACTTTCTGTCACCAAAATTTTCACTAGTCGTTTGTGGCCAAATAAAATAATGAATTAAAATATTATTGATTTTTTAAAGTCCTTCTTTATTGTAGATTTAGTTATTAAATAGAGTATTTTAATCTGGACGTTCCAGATGAACAATGTTGGAGAATCACCCTCTAACCTTCCTATGCAGTTAAAGGAAAGACGCAACAACGTGGATCACGCTCAATAGCCTGATTCTAGGATAAAACAAGAAGTGATATTTCATGTAATCCCTATTTATTAGCATAGGAAGGGAATTGAAAGGGTAGAGAAATGAAGCCAAGGGTTAACTAGGGCCATTGGGCTGTAGTTTAAGGATCCTACCCAGTAATTAACCTTAAAAGTGATGCAGGGAAATCCAAAAATACCTGGATCAGGTAGGTCGGTCATTTCGTACTTGTCCCAGGCCCATCTGATAGCGGGAAAGGGGTTTGGTTTGGGAACGCAGCATTCCCCTCTCCGTGCCTTGACCAGTTTAGGAGGCAGCTGGCCGACTGTTCCAACTCTTACCATATGCCCAAGATCTGCGATTCCAGACCTCTCAAAACAGGCCGAAGTGCCTCGGTTTGTGGGAACCTTAGTTCAAAAACTGAGAGAGGAAAAGGCATCCCCAAAGGTTCTGCCTGCGAGATCACAGCTCTCACAGGCGCTATTTGTTACTATTTCAAATTTCACTTGAGAAATAAGCAAAACTTTCCTTTACTCACGTTGTAATTACGAGAAAACAATTTATGTAGTTCGACATAAAACTCCTAGTAGCACAAAAATAAACACTGGTTGGAAGGAAAAAATAAAAAAACGACGAGCGTAATTATTTCTTTACGCTAGGAGAGTTTAAAGCAACATTGAAGAGTTATGACACCTAAATGTATATTTATATAGTATCAGTTTTATTCTTATAAACATTGAACTCGAAGTCAAAAAACAGATCTGTAATTGTTTTCGTATTTTGTCTAAAGAGATTACATGTTCCTGCTGGCTTAAATTATTCATGAAGACTGTCGAAATCAACAAGTAAAGAAATACTGATGTTACAACAGATAAATACATCCAGAAGAAGCTTTTTGATTGATCGTTAAATAGTGCACCAATGACTTCATAATTATATACATTTTAGTGATTTAGTGGCCTTTTGAGTTTGCTGAATAGCCAGAAGTCGCACGGAACTAAATCAGGTGAATACGGTGGGTTGCGGAACGATATGAGTCGAGTTTTTGTGCAAAAAAGTCGCGAAGAACCAATGCAGTATGACATGGTGCATTATCGTGATGAAGGAACCGAGTTTCCGGCCGTTTCAGACGAATAGCTTCACGCACACGACGCATAACGCTCAAATAATATTCTTTGTTGACAGTTTGGCCCGGCGGAAGGAATTCATAGTGCACCACACCACGATAATCAAAGAAAACTGTCAACATGACCTTGGTTTTCAATCGACTTTGCCGTGGTCTTTTCGGTCTTGCTTCACCTTTTGCATGATATTCGCTGGATTGGTCGGTGGTTTCAGGGTCGTATGCGTAAATCCAAGTCTCGTCTCCAGTAGTGATGCATTTCAACTGGTCCTGATAGACAGCAAAGTTTCACACACATCAACGCGACGCTTTTTTTTCCAAAAAATTGAGTGATTTTGGCACCAATCGAGACTTGACGCGTTTGAGACACAAAACATTCTTCAAAATGGTTTGGGCTGAGCTAAATGATATTCCAACACTATCAGGGAGATCTCTAATTGTCCATCGACGATTTTCAAGCACCAAAACTTTGATTTTTTGGACGTGGCCCTCGACGGTAGACGTTGATGGTCGTCCAGAGCGCGGTTCGTCTTCAACGCGTTCTCGGCCATCTTTGAACTCGTTATCCCACTTATAAACGTTTTTTTGTGCCATAGTTTGATCCCCAAAGGCCTTCCGCAACATTTTCAACGTGTCCGCACAAGAATATTCGTTCCGCAAACAAAATTTTATGCAAGTTCTTTGCTCAACAAAATCACCCATTTGAAAAATCGAAAAATTCACTTTTGGTTGTTTACAAAAACACGTGTAACTCGAAGATAATTAAACCTTTTAACAAACAGACGCTTAGCAAATATTATAGACAGTGTTACCAACCTAGGAAAAAAAATACCTGCCTTCCTAATACCCGGGAGTTTTAAATGACAATTCCACCTTACTTTTTGATCACAGTGGTATTTGCGTGATTTATTGAGCGAACGTTACAATACTTTCGATGGTGGTTCGGAAAGTTCTCAACCTGATTAAAAACATTTAAATATCGTTTTTTACGACGTAGTCTCCTTTCAAATCAATACACGAAGGGAATTGTTTTTTCAGCTGATGAGTACTTCAATATAAATCAAGTTCTCTGTAACGTAGACGTTTTCTTAAACATAACGTCTTCATTTAAAGGAATTCTTCATCAAACAGGTCGTGGAAGATTCAACAATGCTGCGTAATATTCTCCGGTTATTGTTTTACCCTTCACCAAAGAGTCTATGAAAGCTATACCATGAGAAACCCACAACTCAGTGGGCATGAATTTTTCCGCTGAAGGAACAGTTCTTCCGAACACTTCCAAATACTATTACCCATTGTTTGGGCCGTTGCTTTGACTCAGTGATGTAAGGATTCACGTTTCATCAACAGTATTGAAATGTCACAAAAACTCTGTTGAATTGCGTTTAGAAATATCAAAGGACTGTACATTTTCTAGTGCGTTCCTGGTCAACGCTTAAAACGCGGCAGACATCACGCAGACAGCTTCCTCTTACGAAAATGATCTCTTAAAATGTCGTGGAAATCATTTACCGACATATTTACAATCGCAGTGGATCTTCAACGGTGAGCTTTTAAATACTGAATTCTGGATTACTACAATTATTTTCTCGTTTCGGCTTCCTGAACTCTCATGACCACGTTTTATTTCAACTAACCCACTTTGTTTGGTACCAATAATTTTGTATCATAGTATTTTATAAATATACAATTCTCGCTACTACTCTCTATTGCAACAATTGAAGAACCATGTTTGAGTTTTTATTACTATGAGTTATAAACTATGAGTCACTATTTATAACTGTTAAGACCGTGCATAAATATCTAATTCATTTTACGTGATAAATTAATTGCACGTTTGTAAGCAGAAACAGTATTAAATTTTCTTTAAAAAATAACAAGGAGAAATTTATTTTGCCTTACATAAATGTGGTTACGTAAACAGTCTAGTATTAACAAACTGAATTGTACTATTGAAAGGAAATGAAGTTTTAAATATGTTGATTTGCAACGTATAAAGTTGTTAATGAACTGTAGTGAACAGAATGCAAAGTTCTGTAATGAGTGTTTACAAGTCTGAATGTGCAGTTCACGAAATTTGACTCTCGTCTGAATAAAGTATTGACGATACAAACTTTGACAACAATTGCCACGTTTACAAGTTTTCTCACTGGAAATTGGAGATTTTGAATTCTAAGAACGCAGCGAGTGGATTTATTCCTCCTTCTCTTCACTACAGCTTAGATGAAAAAGCAATAATAAGACTAGTAGCATATCATCTCTCTGGCTCCAGGATCGGCACCGTGTCTTGCATTGTAGCATTTGTCGCATATTTGTGCCGACTAGCGCCATCTCTGTTTTAGGCAGAGAACTTTCCGATGCAATGTCTAGTGTGGAAGAATATTTTTATGCATATTTCCATTATCTTTTTAATTAGTAATTTTAATTGTCATACAAGCTTCTTTCTTGTTAATAATTTACTATAACTAATGGTCTTCTTTCATTTGCAGAGTCCAATCGCAATCAGCGATTTAGCTAGATGAAAACACTGGAATCAGTGTTGACTGCAATGAAAATATATTAGGTCTGTTTTTAATAATAATAATAATTAGATTAAATTGCCAAAGGGCAGACAACATGGAGTGATAATATAAATGCCACACACTGTTTCTGGAAAATTTGTTTCTTTCGTCAGGTTATTAAAAACACAACAGCCGTGAGTGTGACAACCGCGTTTTAGCTTCGCTTTTGAGCTCGTCAACTGGATTGTACGGTTGTGTCACTCACGGTTCTTGTGTTTTTAATAACCTGACGAAAGAAACAAAGTTTCCAGAAACATTGCGTGGTATTTATATCATAACTTCATTTTGTCTGTGATTTGCCTATTTTATCTAATAAGTATTGTGTTGTAACGCGTGTATTTTGGTTTAGTTTTGCTTTGTCTCAGAAGTGTTGTTTGCTATGGTTTGGAAAATTCGAAATCGGGCACGTTAGGGGGGGGGTGGAGGAGGTAAATATTTCCATCCAAGTAATTTTCGTGTCCTGTCTCGATTGTTGGCCTCAACATGACAATAGTTGACCATTGTTGACTACGGAACTGCAGCTGCGTGCTATAACTCTTGTAACAATGGAATCAGTGAAACTGACATTTCGACGAAGTTTTCTAATAATGAAAAAAAGTAAAAGAATGGGAGGCTATAATGGAGGGAACGGAGATAATCTTTTGAAACTGGACAGTTGTTCTGCGCTCACCGCAGCTGGTGGATGTGATTATGAGATCTACAAATATAATGATTTCTGCTGTAAACTTTTCCAAGTTGTTGTCTCTGATATTGTCCGAGGCAGAATCGTCGTGAGAAAGGGGCCACAATTTGTTAGTGAAGAGTTCATCGAAGCCACACAATCAATCCCGGAGGCCGACGCCTTAGCCAGTGGTCAACCCCTGAGTCGACGCCTTGCAATGGTCCTGACTAAAGTCATCACTGCACTTAACCCGTTCTGCCGGCTGTGAGATACGGAGACGTCGGTACGAGAGCTACAGCAGGCAACACAACACAGAATAGCAGTACGTATTTGGTACGGGCAGCAGATCTCTTCTATGTAAAAACCACAGGTTACTGAGATAAGAGTTTTTCATGCTTAACTGTAATAAACTTATATAAAAATTTCTTTAATGTTCAATAATTTTTGATTTAACGTAAAAACCCAGCCCACAAAAATAATTATTTACAGTGTGCATTACTCACAGTGTCACGCAGTTATGGTAGTAATTGGTTTATAAATTCTACTTGAACAGTTTAAATGTCAATGATATTCTTTTTTTTTTGTGTTATGCTGATCAGTAGCATCTCAGTTAATGACTTTCTTCACACACTGGAGATAAAGTCACCTTCTTTCGAAGTTTAAGAGAGAAAATGGCGTCATTCCGAGAAGTGTATCGTTAAATTGTTCTGACCGATTTATTTCCAGAGCTCTTGGAACTCATGCATTAATGATACGGAGATGTCAAAACGAACATAATTGCGGTGACATACAAGTTGCAACAGAATTTAATTGGACACACTACGGCAACAATGCAGGAACGTAACATAGCACCAATAATACAAATTGCAGCGCCGAAAGGCTCGAAGCTGCCGTAAAACGATGTTACCGCTGCCATAGGCGAGTGGATATTGTCAATATTTCCAGCACTAATCAGCAGAACCGGCGGCTTAGTTGTCTATGTTTGGCTGCATGCTAATTGCTTTAACTGCACTTGTCACCATCACAAAAATATTTGCCCACGCGCCAGTAAGCTAAGAACAACGGACGTTAATAAGCTTTCGCTGGCTCTCAATGTTACATTATTAATGGAAATGTAACGTATATAAATATATTTATTTTTTAAAAACCTAGAATATACAAGTATACGGTGAAATAAATTATATTTGTTAAAATGAAAAATTTAAGAACCATGTGTGGTATTTATATTATTACTTCTTTTGCATGTATTTTCCTAATTTCTTATTATTATAAATTATATTTGTATTTTATCAATGAAAGGTGTTTTCATTGCAAATTATGAACAATTTTGATGTGAATGCAAAATCAGTGTTTGTCTTTACTTCTTTCAGCGAAGCCATATGGCAGTGCTCATTATAATTTTGGAAAGTACATTTACATCTATCCGTCAGCTTTCAAGTTGTGTTACTTTTCGCCATTCTTTTATCTAACCCAACTGATTCCTCAAAATCTGAAGATTCTCAGAATTTTCTCCGCTTTCATTTTTTCTCCACCAATCTCGCCGATTTAAGGAATTTCAATTGGTTTATACTGAGTTTAACCCTAACATTTGTTCAACTTGTCATACTATGCATATCGTGCTCTATTTTATTTCCTTTTTGGTGTCACATTAATAATATGGACTAACGACCAAACTGCGAACCTCTTTGTGATGTATCATATGGCCCACATTTTTCAGTTTCCTCTCCAATTTTAGGAATGTATTAAATTTATGTGTCTTGCCCAACAAAAGCTTTTGTTTGTCAATAATGCACATACATACCAGAATTATCCGAACGTACGAACGAAAAGATTGGGCTAAAACTTATTGCAAAATATACAGGACGGTTTAATTATTAGTTCTGAAAATTACTTTTACTCTGGCAAATAAATATAATATGTTGTACAATTGACGTAATTGTAATTTTAAGCAACATTACCAATTACGAATGACAAAAGTGTGGGTATGATATATAATTCAATCTATACCTGCATAAATAAAGTATGGAAACCGCCTAAAACCAACGCTGGTTGTCGAGACTTTTATCATACCAATCAATTTTAGGCAGTGAAACTTCTTTACGCGCGCCGTAAACTTGGCGAGTAGGTTGGTGATCGTTTTACGAAATTTGTTGTCACGACGCTGTACGCACACTCCATTTCTTAGTCCATCTGAAATGTGGCATTTTTAATTTTTCCGTAATTAATAATAAAATATTGGCAGTTAGCGTCAATAAAGCTTGAGCGAAACAAATGTATCTACAGTCTAACTCACACAGAGCTGCGAAGATTGCTTGATAATCCATAATATTAAAGTGCGAAAACTAATTAGTAGAAAATAGTGCGATATTCACAAATTATATAATTTTGATTTTGTGTCAGTTTTTAATGATATAAAATAAGTTTCAATAATTTTAATACATAATTTTTAAATTAATTCATGACCCTGGAGGATAATTATATATTATTATTTCCAGTCAAACCTGGGAAATTAGAGTACCTGCTGAAACAAGATAGAGTGTAGACCCTGTTTTTACATACACATTTGAAATGTTCATAATCGGGAAAAGAGAACAACTTATAATCTATAAAATTTAAATATAATTCATTTCACTGCATAACTATGGATTGATTTATTAATTAATATATATATATATATATATATATATATATATAATATCTTCCAACCTTTCATACTATTAATTTTTGATATTTCTAATCTTTTATTATCTTTTTAAAATTAAATTTATAGCATAAATCTCATTATTGTTAACCAGAAGGGGTCCACATTCTGTTTGAAACACGCAATTGAATTATTTTAAATTATAAATTGTTAACTGTCTGTTTTAGTCTGATCTATAATTTTGATTATAGGTTTACATTTCACTACAACATATAATTATTTCAATAGTTCATAGAAACTATATTTGATCCCTGTTTTAACAAATGAAACCTCTCATTTCGTTAAATATATTGTAGAGATTACACATGTGTAATGAAAGTTTTATTTAATATTATTATCGGCTTAACTTTGCGTCCAGAGAATTGTAAAGAACAGTCAGTGTTGTGCAAGAATGCAGAGACTGGAAATGTCGGAAAATCGTAAAAAATGCAGAGAAATTTGGCGGAAACAGGCTGTGTGTTTTGGGAGCCTGACCACTGTGGTCATGGCGAGGCAGTGTGTTTGGGAGCGTGAACAGTTCTGTTTGGAGAGCACAAACGATAATGTTCGTATTGAACTCTGTCTTGGGACTTTAACCAATGATAAAGTGAATCTAGTTTTGGAGACCAGCCGAGGATTGTCGTGACTAAATAATTACGCATTATGCTGAATAAAGTCTATTCTGAATAAATGCTGAAAATATCACATTTGGCATTAACGTATTTCTACTGTGTGACAACAAGTAGGACAACGTAAAGTTCGTGAACAGTTGTTAGAGAGGTGCCGGAATTTAGTGATGTGAAACAATATAGTAATGAGTGTTATGGCCTGTTGATTAAATATTTTCTTTAAAAGTAAATAACTGTGAAATGCACAATTCATACCGTACCAACCAGAGCAGCTCTAAATAAATTGGTATTTGGAAACTTTATATTGTAAACTTTTATATAAATATAAATTACCGTCAGATTTCTCTAGATTTGTTAGATTTTTTTAATATATGACATTGTAGATATATTTAGTATTTTTTATGTAGCTATTTTGGGGCTAATTGCAAATTACTATAATTCATTAGAGGCACCGTAAGCTTGAGTCTCATTCAAAAATGTAGCAATTTTTTAAAAATATTAATTAAAAAATTAAAGTAAATAAATCTTTGAAATAAATTTTTTTTTTATTATATCTTTAAAAATTTGTTTAATTCAAGGATAAATCATATAAACTATCTTTTCCTTTTGAAAATTCGAAAACTGCATAATTTGGTCCCAACGTGTTGGCTGTAACTTTAATTAATTTGTATACCATATATATATATATATATTTTAATACCTCAAATATAAAACTACCAATTTAAACAAACAATTATTATTTATTAAGACACAATTTACAATTACACAAATAATCTATGGAAATTTTATAAAATTAAAAAAAAACAGTTTTATTTATCTTGAATACATTTGATAAATTAGACTCAGTACCCCAGGGTCTTTACTGGGTTGATAAGGAAACGGAACACAAAATTTACAATTAAACAAATACAGTTAAAATAAATGAAAAACGAAAAGAAATGATTGAAACGAAATCTGACTTTTTACCTTTATTTAATAATTTACAATTATGAATACAGAAAAAAATAAACTTACAATCTCTCTGGTCCATGCAATTTGGATCTTTCGCTTACCAGCACAACTCTTTATATAGGCATAAAAGGCACCAGGTTGCGCTCGCACTCTGCTTTCACAGCCACCTCTTCTTGATAACGTTACCCTCATGACGAATTCAACCTACTCTGCTGGCAGACTGATTTCAACGACAAAACTCCTACCGACTTTTGATGACTGATGTCCAACTGATTACTCTCGGCCACCTAGTTTGGCCTACCATCCGATGATCTTCCTGAATGCAAACTCCCAACTGTTCATAACATTGTTTCGTCCACTTTAACTTGGCCCTGCGTCCGTCCTGCGGACCTGCACCAACGCTCTTTCCCAGCGGTCTCCTGCTCCTGACTACCTCCTCATAACAATCCTCCCTGACTAACTGATTCTTTTATCTGCTCTCTTATTTATATCCCGGCTCCAGAATATTCCCTTGTTTTCACAGTTGTTTTCAATTTCCATGTTCGCCCAACAACACAAGCTGTTGGCTTTCTCCCGCTCCGAGAACCACTCAATCAATTAAAATAAACATCTCCTTTTAATATAATTGCATCGTCCACCAAGCTACTGTTATTATGCCTTTCAGGGTTCCGTCGTCAAGATGTCAGTCACAACCATTAGCCCTAAGAGCCGGAAAATGCCCAATTATAGTCCTCCCCTTCTCTAAGAGCCACTTATCCGTCATTTTATCATTATCTTTTATATGTACAAACCACTCAAGGATCCCCAGTCTGAGTTGGTAAACAAATCTGATAAACATAAGAACAGAATTCATGTCCTTCTTATCTGGGTATTACAATATATATCAGATCAGCGAAGAAAGCGTGTAAATTGAATATAAATAAATAATCATAAGGTCTTGATTTAGAAAAAATTCTTATAAACAAAAATAATTTTACGTTTCATCGTCGTTTAGAACCTGTTCAGATTGGACAGTTTATAAATTTTGTATATAATTCCTAGATAAAATTTAAACGCAAGAAACGTTGTGAAATTAATTTTTGTTTATAAAGATAATTTGCTGGCTCAAGGCCGTATATTTATTTAAAATATTATAAATGTCAGATATTTGCATGACTTATAAATTGACTATATCAACAAAATTGAACGTAAACAGATAAGTGTCTCATTTTATACAAGTTTAGTGTTCTATCGGATTTTGCATGCTTTTCGTCTCACATTCCTTCCTATTTCTCTATCGCATTCCTATAATTTACTTTCTTGTAAGCATTATAATGACTAATTAAAAAACATTGTAAATAGGAAAATTAAAATTTAATTATGTTGGAATTGAATAATAATAATAAAGATCAATATAGTAAAATAATGTAAGAAAACGTTATATTTCTTTTAGTTGTTAGATGTTGAAAATGATTGGCGAAATTGCGATTGAGAATAAAAATAGCCATGTAGAGCTGGATTATTAAATCCGCGACTCAGAAAATATTTAAAATACTAGATAAGTTAGTGGACCAAGGTTTATGTAATTCATGTATTTTTTTAAAAATATATTTTTAGAATAATTATCTTGATTACAGACTACAATTACCGAAAATATCTTTACAGTTTCTACCTTTATCAAACACAAGGACTAATCGCATTTTTGAGATTAATAAAGACACTTAATCTTCAAAATAATTTCAGTAATTCTAGGCTGTGATAAAGTGCATAAATTCTTTTAAAATGAACATATAGATTATAATCTAATTTTAAGAACAGATGAAAATCTTTAAACCGAAGTTAGCCTTTAAGGTCAAGAAACTGAATTAAGAGTTCAGGATGGAAAAATCTCGACCCGACCGGGAATAAAATCCGAGGCCTTCAATTTGTACGTGGAGGCTATATAAATTAATAATCATTGACGTGTTTCACTTTGGATATGTGGTTCACCAAGCACGCTCGACTTAATTTGACAAGGAAACAGAAAGGTATGCTTGACTCGTAATTGCATGAAGAGCGCAATAAAAGTCAAAGAGTGACCATCCGGTGACATGTTTCATCTTTTGCACTGCCAACCTCAGTTCCTATGTACATCATCGAATGCAGAAGAGAAATTTACGGAAATAAAAGACTCAGTTTCACGACGGGATTGCATACAATTTGATGACAGGACACGAGGACGTGAAATTTCAATTATTAACGAGAACCTCAACCATATTAGCGACTGCAAAGGGAAGTTGGCAACTATGGACAACGTCGGTGTTTCGCCGTTCCACCTGCAGAGGAAAGGGCAAAGGGTTCAAAGGACTGGCCGTGGCCATGTCAAGGCAACTTTCGAACTTGTACATTAAAACCCCTTTATTGCGAAGGCAACGAATATGAAAAGCCTTCACAGCCCCCCCACACTCCTATTATTCGGAACATTTCCACGGAGATGCATTTACATGCATTACTTTTGTATACAGATGGATGCGTTCGAGGAGAGTTCATTTACATTCATCCGCTTGAAACTTCGGCCTCAAATAAACTTCTCAGTCTGCCTGCATTTTCAGCTAATATTGAAACTGCTCTTCAAAGAAACGGGGAGAACGCATTTTGTTTATAGAGCATGTAATGCAGCATTTTGCCTGGTAAAATGGCTGTGTTTCGAAAATACTCTTTAATTAATTTCAGCCAGAGAAACTTAAATTATAGTGAAAATCACTTTCCAAAAATTACTCAGTTTTTGTCGCTCAGTGGTATTCAATTTTTGTAATCGAGAACGAACTGTAATTCTGAGGAAACTCTGTTTAAATGAAAAGATGGCCGTCTTTGAAAGGTTATTTTACCAAATAAGGGAAAACAGTAAATCTCACTCCTGTCTATTGCTCAAATGATTTAATTTATCAGTGAAGTTCGTAATGATTTATAATTTTATGTACTTTCATTCAATAAAAAATACATGATTTTGTTTATTTCATTGCTTAAGTTGGACAAAGGAAACTTAAACTAATTTTGCAGTATGAAAATTGTTATAATATAATTTATACGGTTCCCTTCGAAAAAATCCTTCCAGGATGAGTAATTATTCATTTCGATGATATGTTTATTACTTCTTTTTTTTATTAGAAAATTAACAATCAGAACTATATAATACATGTTCCATGAGTTACTGTGATGACACAATAATACAATAACGTGAGCGGATGCCCATCCAATGACGTTATCCGGATTGTGAACTTATACTGCTTTTAGGTCATTCGGCCATTTCTTGTTCTGGAGTCTTCTGTAGGGAGGGTCATGTTGCAGGGTGGACGCTAGTTCGTTTGGGTGAAGTTGGAGACGCAGGAAGTGGTTGGTGCATTCTTCTTGAACGGTTGGCATTCCGAGGTCCGTATGTAATGTTCGATTGCTGACGTACCAAGGTGCATTTACAAGCATTCTGAGTGTTTTAGATTGAAATCATTGGATGATGTTGACGTTGTATTTGCAAGAGCAGCCCCATAGCTCAATGCCATATGTCCAAATTGGTTTTATTATAGCTTTGTAGAGTAAGATTTTGTTTCCAAGCGATAAATACGATTTTCTCCCCAGTACCCAGTACATTTTTCTCAGTCGCAGGTCGGATTCGTTCCTTTTTTTAATATATGTTTTTTTCACGTTAGTTTTTTGTCCAAATGTAGACCCAGATAGCGAACATCGTTTGATTGTGGGATTTCTATATTGTTTAGGGACACTGATGGACATACTGGGAAAACATTTGTATAGTCTATGTTAAAGGTGTACAGCTTCTTATGTTTGTAAAGATGTTCGTTTGTCTGTGTAATTATAATAATATCTGTGTCTTTCTAATGTTTTTTATGATGAGTCTAAAGGGAAGAGTTAGTTTTGGAGTGGGGTAAAAACTTACTGATACAACTGTATATTCTTGTCTATAAATTAGTGGCTGTATGTCGTATGCATCCCAACGGACAATATTTGCAATTTATGCTATACACAATGTCTTTTGTTTTAACTGTATCCGGTATCCTGACCTTTGCATTGGTTAAATTATGTTTTATTTTATCTTTGCTCTGAATTAAGCAGAAATAATATTAATATTATTATTTATATGAATACATCAGTGAATCATTTAACAAATACTATACAGAATATAAATATTGATTTATTGTTATGAAAACTGAGGCTAAGTATTTTCATTTGCTAAATTTGGACACAGACGGCACTATTCTCCATTATTCTGCCTTCCTAAAATATTATTAATAAGTTTTTTTCAGTTTCTTATGTGGTTGAGATATTGTATTCCATAGAACAATCTTTTAATGAGTCTGGCTCTCCTAGAAGATCAATTCCTTGATCTGAATAAATTGTGATGTTTCATATTTTGGTATTTATTACATGTCATGGCTTTATCTCAATTTTCCTGATTTAGATTAATATTTAAAATTCCTATAGAACTGAGTAATCATTTTTTTGGCCAGAAATAGACCCTGAGACCTTTGCGTGATAAACGTAAGTCCCCACCCGAGCTCTGCGAAAGAATTCCATTAATAGTGAGTAATTGCAAGTAGATGGTCTTAATAGTTAAGCATTTGTATACTACGTCGAACAAAAATGAGAAGTTTGAGAATGAGCAGGTCACTGCCAAACCCCACCACCCCTTCCCGCCACCACACCCCTCGACGGCGACAAGCTCCTGATGAAATATGAGCGAAGTTAAGCCTCGCCATGGCAAAGCTGATTTACATTTCCGCCTTCCTTTTGTTTCCGGAGGTAAAACTTTACTTAATGTTCACTCTCCCCCGCTGGCGCTCGATGTCAGCAGTTCTGCAAGATTACATTTCAAAAACAGCAACTGTGTCTCGGACACTGGAAGCTTCGACTAAGCAGTCGAAACTTAATGTCACTTCCGAAAATACAGACTGAACTCCAAATTATATCAAATTGCATTTTAATTAGTGTGTGCGGTGCCAACTGTTATATACTAATGCAAAAATTAAGTATAATTCGAAAAAAAGGAGCAAACGGTGAGCAATCTCTATAAAACTCAGTGTGTCGTACTTGTACTCCGGGGGTTACCCCCAACCTCCGGCTTCATCCCACAAACATCGTGGAAAAACGTCCAGTTGGTGGTGGCGTACTCGTGTGGCTGGCAAAATGTTCAATGGACGTACAGATCTGCACATCTTCGCAGCTGGTACTATGAATGAATACCCAGAGGTACAGAGACGAGGTATTGTAACATGTCCAAATTTTCAGAGGTGCAGTTGTTCCTCACTTCATCTTTATGGTCGACAATGCACGTCCGCATAGAGCAAACCTGATGGACGAATATCTTCAGGGGGAATATATCCAGTGATGCCACCGGATTTTAACCATATAGAGCAAGTCTGGGATGCATTAGGTAGACGAGTTGCAACCCGCCAGCCTCCACCGAGGAGAATTTCAGCCCTTCGCAATGTTCTTCGTCAGGAGTGGGAACAGCTGCCTGCAGAGCTCTTGAACCACCTTATACAGGGCATGCGACGCCTGTGTAGCCATGAGGGGGTCGCCGTATTTTGAGTGGCCGTGCCATGAGCGGACAACCTCCCTCTCGTCCCCCGGCCCATTCCACAACCCTGACCGCTGAGCGAGCAGGTATAAAATTTCAGAACAGAAACTTTATTACTTAAAGAATCAGTCTTGGTTTTACCATTAAGTGATTGTAATACAAGTTTAATGTATAACATTCCTGAAATTTATCTGGATTTATAATTTCTATCTCTTATCTATGATATGCAAACTGTTCCAATTGGTTATTATTCGTTTAATAAATATTCTTAGAAATGATCGATTAAGATCTTTTAACAGTTATATTTATCTCACGTCCTTAAAAAAACTGAAAACGTCAACCTGTTTAATTATAAATTTATTATTAATATAAATTTTTAAACATTATAATAAAAAAAACATTCTCAAAGTTGCATCCCTTATTTTAGATGCCCAAGGATTACATCACAGTTATACATTAATAGCTGAGATGTTTACAGCTGTTAATGTAATGTAGCTGTACAGACACTATTAAACTCAATAATTGCTCTGATCCATTGTTATTATGCTAAACCTTCTGTTTTCCTATTGTCGTTGCTCCATTATTGTTACGCTAACCCTTCGGCTCTCCCATTGTCGTTGCGTTTTCGTCGCTTTTGAGTTTTGTCAAGTGACAAGTTCAGTTCTGCCGCATAAGACTCTTCTTGGCACCTGACGAAAGGACAAGGATCGCAGAAACGTTGTGTGGTATTTATAAAATCACTTTTTTTGTCTGAATTGGCTACCTTTTTAATTCATTATTTACAATCAGACGTAAATTTTTTCATTACAACTAATTACATGAAATGTAGTGGAGATAAATTTTTTTAGATGCGATTTGCCTACACATTGCAGGCGAAAATTCTGTTATGTTTACAGGTACTGAGAGTATTGTTAAGTTTAAAGAAACAATGGAAATGAAATTATTTTAAATACATTAAATGGATTAGAACAATTGGGAATCACAAATTATTTTTAAATTATAAGTATAATTTGTTTACGTTAATTGCCGAATAATTGGAACGAACATTACATAATTGTTGAGAAAGTGTTAATCTGCCACAATAAAACAACATGTGCCGGTATTTGTTACTCTGTTGCACTATCCTGGTGTGATTCGTTTGTACAACCATTCTGATTGGATAAGAACAAAATTTTGAATTATGCTTACCTTTTGGACACTAGTGTATTTTTCATGTAAAATGAATTATAAGCCTATAACATGAAAGTATTTTCCACTTCTCCTTCGGAATATACGTAAATGGACATCTGTGACGGAAGGATTTCCCGGAGAAAGTGACTAATATAAAATTACCCAGCAGAAACCCGAGGACTGATTATTCAATACATGTATCGCTTTGCACGATTCTTCATATAATTATTTTTTACTATTCTGTAGACTTTTGTTACCATTGATGTTATAATATAATTTCGATAGTCCTTTACAGTGATTTTGGGACTTTTACTTTATACAATCTCGTTGTCTAACTGACGGAATATTAAAAAATTTATAAACTATAAGTGACTTTCGTGAATAATTCAAGAGTCATTCAAGGCATTAAAACACGATGGTTTCCAGAAAAACTTCCTGGATGTTAATAAGACGTAGCGCGAAGTTTAATAGTGTCAGACACAGCTCATATTATTAGTTGTAATTAAATTTACCCTCTGCCCATCTCAGGAAAGCAAACAGGAGTATAACTCTTGATAAGTAGCAAGTAATATGAGAAGGGAGAAGATGGAGGAGAGTACTGTCGTCAGGGTGGAACTTCCTTCAAATGGGAAGTACATAATCATTACGAACTTGTTATAAAGACAGCGCCTAGGTCAATTTACCACACTCTGTAATTAACTTTAACGGATACGTTTCTTGACGTTCAACATATCCTGAACTGTATGCAATATTATCGAACGGAGGATTTCCCGGTGTACGTGATTAACATGGACTTGTCTGAATTCCAACTGAGTGAAAACATTGTAGTTCCGCGACGTTTTGACGGCGTTCATTCGAAGATGATGGCAGTGACCGCAGTCGAAACGTCGTGGAACTACAACGTTTTCACCATGTTGGAATCCGAGGACTTCTTAATGTAGACACAATATATTTCCTTGTGTCAATGTTCTCAGAATAGAATTCACAATACCCAGTTGTCGTAGCAAAGGTTCGTGTTAAAGTGAGCTCCGGTCTACTCCCACTTCAACTGCAGGCCAGTGGACGATTGCGCTTTGTATATTGAGGTGACTAGCGATTTATCTGTGGTTATACTAGCCTTTATATGTGGTGTTTTAATTATGATAAATTTTGCACACTGTTAGAATTGAATTTCATAAGTTTGTCTCCTTGAGAGTAGAATAAGAATCTAGTTACAACTGTAAAAAAATAATCTAACTTCAAAGTATTCTGTAATTTAAATGAGCTGGAAAACCTTACTGACGTAAATTTCCAGCTATAGAATTGTATATATTAGTTAATAGAATTTATAAATAACAATTCTTTTTTGTTTTATATTATTTAAATTAATCTTACGTATTATAGCATTTTCTTTTAGGAATGTACAGAAATGAAACAGCAGATTTTTTTTTCACACCACTTGTGGGTCCAAAGTAGTTTTACAATCATTCAATTTAATCTAGTGTAAATTAAAGAATCCCATCTACTGAAGAAGTTGATTTTATAATGGTTTTAAATGGGAGCTGTTCTGGCTTTCAGTGAATGAGGGCAGAGAAATAGACAAACGTTGCCACATCGTCTCAGATCCCCAGGCTTGTCAAAACTGTCACTCGCCCACTTACTGCAGCGCAGGTGCGTGGACAATAATATGTGACGACAGCACATAAATTTTATTGGACGACACAAGGAAGAGCTTCAATGTCAAAGCGGCCCCAATTTAAAAGTACTTTAAATGTATATATATATATATATATATATATTGTAGTAATTAGTAATTAATCCATTGTTATAATTGCAAAGTAAAGAACTCATTATTAGACTATATAAAGCAGACACCGCGACACAGGGCGGCGAGACAAAAGAACCATTGTTGAGACGTACGCAGTCAAAAAATTCTACGAGACGAACAAACAGTCAGCGAGGAGGAGCGAAACGAAAAGGTTCCAAGTTAAAATTGAACAAAAAGTTTTTCAGTCTGTAATTCATCGAATAAGGTTACAGGAAAGTTTCTAAATAAGTAAAGCCACAAGCAGTAACCTAATAATTTCCTGCCGCAGTAAAAATTTCACAAGTAAAGACTGTTGCAAATGTCATCGAGAGGAAGTTGTTAACAATCCATCTAATCATTAATCCGGAAGGAGTTGCAGTTTCCAGAAGAGAGACCCAAAAGTTTCGACAAGTGTTTTGTAACCAACTTAAATTCAGTGATATCCCCAAAAACGTGTGCACAGAAAACCCCAAAATTGAGACCTGGTCGGCCGTAAGTAAAAGAACTCTAAATTTATTTGTAAACCATTTCATTAAGATACGTCAGATCGTTCTTCAATTATTTTCTTTTCTTCAATTATTTTCTTTTCTTTAATTATTCATTTCTTGTTTTGTTAGATAATTTAAATTCAATTCACCCATTTATCAAACCCAGTAAAGACCCTGAGATTTTAAATATTATTGTGTAATTTTATAATGTAATTAAAACTTTAATAAAATTTGATTAATTCTTCAACTAAATATTTTTATTTAGCCACATTCTTTTTAATTATTTAGAAGCATTTTTAAGCTGTTTATTACAAATTGGCGCATCAACGTGTGGCACGATTTTTTGATAAATAGGGTAGAATAATTAAAGAACGAAATCTGACAAACCTCGGTATTGGTGCAAGAAAGTATTTTAATTTGGATAGGATGTGCATGAAATTTTTGGAAATGAATTTTACGCGTGTGAAAGTTAGAGGGTTATTGAAAAGAAAGAAAAATGATTAAATGTGCATTTAAAGTTAAAGATAATAGCTTAAGTTTAGTTTTTTTTTAAGTTAGATTAAAATATAGAGAAAATGGGCTCTAGAGTTAATAATTCACAGAGAAAAATGGAAGGAGATAGTGGATATATGATGATATTAGAATTATTAAAGAAAAATATGGAAGAAGATGATAAAAATTGGGCAGAGGTGAGGAAAAACATGGCAGATTTGGGTAAGAGCATGGATAAAAATTTAGCAGATTTGAGTGCAAAAGGGGATAGAAATTTAGCAGAAATAAATAAAAATTTAGCAGAAATGGGTATCAAAAATGATCAGAAATTGGAACAATTAGCAGATATGAATAAAGAAATAAAGAAAGATGTAGCAGATTTGGGTGCAAAATGGGAAAAATTGGATAAAAATATTGCAGGTTTGGGTAAGAACATGCAGAAGAATATGGCAGAATTAAAGACAGATGTAAGAGAATGGAGAAAGGAAAATAATGAGAGTTTTGATAAAGTTATTGAGAGTATTAGAGAGGACAGGAAAGAGATAAAATTTGGTGGTGTAGAAAAAGTAAACAAAGATGTAAACATTGAAATTGAAACATGTGAAGTAGCAAATAAAGTGGGATTATTGGAGGTTAAATATGATGAAAATGTTAATGAAATAGAAGTGATAGTTAGTGGAAAGGTGGAAGAAAATAAAGTGAGGTTAAAGGAGGTTAAATGGAATGAAAATGTAGATGAAATAGAAGTGGTAGTTAAGGAAGATGCTGAAAAGAATTTAATTTTGTTGGAGCATATGTCTGATGATGTTAAAGGAGAGATTAAAGGGTTGAATATTGAAGGTATTGATGTGCAGGGAGATGAATTAGTGGGAGAAATAGGTGAGATAGTGGAAAATGTAAATGAAATAGAATATTATGAAAGGATAGAAGAATTACAGGGAGGTGTTGTGAATCAAAATATGATAGAAATGTTTGTTTACGAAGATGAAGTGGGAACAGCTGATGGGAGCATTGCTATGAAAACATTGAGAAATATGGAAATAAAATTGATGATGATAAAACAGATGGGATTTAAGAATTTAAAACAAGTGGTGGGATATATTGAATGTTATTTGAACATAGAATTTGGAAATAAGATTTTAACATTGGTGAATTTAGGAAAGGAGAAGGACGAAAATAAAGTACAGCTGATCAAATGTAAACATAGAACAGCTGGAGAATTCTGGCAGAATGCAGGTCAAGGCATATTTGAGTTTAGAGATACAGGATAGATTAAAGATGGTGATGTTGGAGAAGAAGGGGAGTGGCATGTTTAAGAAGTTTAGTGTAAATAGAGGAGAAGGTGTAGAAATAAGATGAAATAGTTTAAGATAATTTTAAGAGATAAATTAAATGTTGGAAGAGAGAAAAAGGGGCGTGGCATGTTAAGCTGTCACATGAGTGAATTTAATTTAAGTATTGAAGCAGATGTAGTGATGATGATTGAACATAAGCTAATATCCAGAGAAAAAGGGGGCGTGGCATGTTAAAGCTGTCACGTGGTTGATTTTAATTTTGTTGATGTAGAATATGTGATGTCTTACGCAATATTTGTTGTGTAAAGAAAAGGGGGCGTGGCACCGTGCTGTTGTCACGTGAGACAGTTGAAAATTGGAGGGGGTAGATGTGAACAAAAGAACAGCTGACATCTGGAGAAAGTAGGTCAAAGCTTACTTCAGATTAAGGGACAGCATTGATGTTTAAGATGAATAAAAAAAAATTAAATGAATTTAAATTAAGTTAATTAAAGATTATTAAAAAAAGAAAAAAAATTAATTTTTTTTAAAAAAAAAAAAATTTTATTTTATGGCATTAGTTTTAAGGAATGCACAATTAATTTCAAACCGTAATAAATTGTAGGATCTAGACCATTTGGATAATCAAACAAATAATAAGTTGCACCAATATTTGATGGGAATGTGTAAATCTTTTAAAGGAATGGTAATTAGGTATAAGTTTCCAAGCGATCTGACAAATTAGGGCAAAATTGTAGAAGAGAGAAAAGAATAAAATTCAGTTTTCGAAGAGTAAAGTCCAGACATTTCCTTTCTCAAACGGAATTTGGGGCGTAATGTAGTAATTAGTAATTAATCCATTGTTATAATTGCAAAGTAAAGAACTCATTATTAGACTATATAAAGCAGACACCGCGACACAGGGCGGCGAGACAAAAGAACCATTGTTGAGACGTACGCAGTCAAAAAATTCTACGAGACGAACAAACAGTCAGCGAGGAGGAGCGAAACGAAAAGGTTCCAAGTTAAAATTGAACAAAAAGTTTTTCAGTCTGTAATTCATCGAATAAGGTTACAGGAAAGTTTCTAAATAAGTAAAGCCACAAGCAGTAACCTAATAATTTCCTGCCGCAGTAAAAATTTCACAAGTAAAGACTGTTGCAAATGTCATCGAGAGGAAGTTGTTAACAATCCATCTAATCATTAATCCGGAAGGAGTTGCAGTTTCCAGAAGAGAGACCCAAAAGTTTCGACAAGTGTTTTGTAACCAACTTAAATTCAGTGATATCCCCAAAAACGTGTGCACAGAAAACCCCAAAATTGAGACCTGGTCGGCCGTAAGTAAAAGAACTCTAAATTTATTTGTAAACCATTTCATTAAGATACGTCAGATCGTTCTTCAATTATTTTCTTTTCTTCAATTATTTTCTTTTCTTTAATTATTCATTTCTTGTTTTGTTAGATAATTTAAATTCAATTCACCCATTTATCAAACCCAGTAAAGACCCTGAGATTTTAAATATTATTGTGTAATTTTATAATGTAATTAAAACTTTAATAAAATTTGATTAATTCTTCAACTAAATATTTTTATTTAGCCACATTCTTTTTAATTATTTAGAAGCCTTTTTAATCAGTTTATTACAATATATATATATATATATATAGATTGCAATGATTAGACTAATATTAATTAAATGAATTGTGCAAGCTCAATGTAATATTTAAACTGATATTAATTAAACAAAATTTTATTATTATTTGAACAATTAATTTGCAGTTTTATCAAATTGATAGTTCGTTATTAAACAATTTATTTTATTTAAAAAATGAAGGATCGAGAAATAATTACTACTTTAAACTTTACAATACCATTTATTTTATTCAATAGAAATTTATAACATTTTCTATGAAGTTAAATACATTTAAAGTTTCCAATGTTTAGAGATTTGATAACTCTTCTTTCAGGGTCGTTTACCTGGGCTTGATAAGTGAAGAAAAACCTTTGTATTTATGTTACACAATCATAGAATTTGTAAATTAAGGAATTAACAATCAAAACCAAAACGAAAAGAACGAAATCTGACGATTGCCTTTAACTATCGTTTACAAAAACAAACTTAATTAAATTGGTTTCTACTTACAAAAATGTTTGGCTGGTACCAGACTTAGATTCCTGGGCTCGAGCTCACAATTTACTCAAATATGCCATAAGATCAATGACTCTACACTTGATTGTCCAAACCACGGTCGTAGTCATCGAATTTTCCTCCGGGAACTGGAACTGCTGCACCTCCGGATCATTGGTCAGACATATTGTTACACATTGTCTTTATGAGGAAACTGATGATGGTCTCAGTACACGTAGGAATCTTAATGTGGCGCTTATTATTTGATTACTCTTTGCAGTTTTACTAAGTCTCTCGCTGTCCAAAATTTGTACTTAAATTTTAAAAAGACTTGTAACTTCCTCGGTTCGATTTATACTCGGGCCACGCTGTTCGTTCTCCGCTTCCAACTTTTGATTCCCTCACGCGACCACAAAAACTAGACTAACTGCTCCAGAGAGCCCCGCGGCTCATAACAAAGCTAGCCTACACATTGTCGTCTTTTGAAGAATTGGTACCGCTAACAGTCCAATTGTTCAAATCATTACTGGCCTCTAATTAGTATTACTATATATATATATTGTAATAATTTAAAATATATAATAATGGCTGAATTTAACAAATGAAAAGAAACACAAAATTACATTTACTTTATATTGATATCAATGCGCCTGAACATAGACGAAATTTGTTGCGGAAGAAATAATACTAAAGATTGAATTTAAACAATTTTAAATTTTATCAAGAATTAACGATCTCATTTTATCGATAATTAAATAATTATAGAACGATCTGACTTTTATCTTTTAAACACGGTTTACAAGTGATTTTAAAGTTTTTCTCTACTTACGGTCGCCCAGGTCTCTTTTTAGCTTTTCGTGCACAATTTCGGGGACATCACTGATTCTAAGTTCTCACAGACTCTAATGTTCACAGGCTCTAATTGGCGTTGTTTGTTAGTTGGTTTAACACAAATTGGTTGGTTCTCGATGCTTTACTGCAACCTGGATTTGTGGATCTCGTGACTTTAGTTGACAATGGACTTCATTGGTTTGTCTATGGCCAGCATGATGAATCTACGCTCGACCACCGAATACACACTAGTTGCTCTGTCTCCTTCCCGACTGAATATTGATTTACTTTTTAATATTTGAAAGTATGTTTGTGACTGGACCACATTCTTTCGTTCTGACTGCCGACTGTAAAACTTTTCGTCTAATCTATTCGCTGTCTGCTGCCCGACTGATATCTGTTCAAATTTTCATGACTTGGAATTTTGGTCTTTTCTCCTCGCTGCCTACTGCCCGACTGTAAAGCTTCGTCTCATAAATTTTGAGCGCGTAGAACCTTCTCGACTGATCAACAATGTTTTCTTTGCGTTGCCGGTTTGTTGCGGCGTCCGCTCTAGATCCACCAATAATGAGTCCTCTACAATTCAACTTTTCAATTAGAACAATGCCTTAATTACCAATTACTACAATATATATATATATATATATATATATATATATATATATATATATTGACTCTTGAGAAAACTAATAAATGAATAAACAACAGCCAATTTTAAGTCACAAAAAATAATTTATTAATGTAAAATTAAACAACGTTACGTCGTTTATTTTGCGACATCATCAGGTTCAAGTTTTAAAAAAATGTATAGACTGCCGTGTCCGAAAAATAATTCTAACAACAATTTTTTAGAAACTTGAACCTGATGATGTCGCAAAATAAGCGACGAAACGTTGTTTAATTTTACATTAATAAATTCTCTTTTGTGACTTACAATTGGCTGATGTTTATTTATTTATAAATGAATATGTTTCTGAAAAAATTAAAGTTATTCGTTGTATTTGTTTATTACTAGCTAATGTTCGTATTTTTCAATGATAGTTTTGGTCGTTGTTCAATTATTCTTTAATTATTTTTGTGTGTTTCACAATGAAATATTAAATTTCTACTTTAAAGCTCAAAACACTTCAAACATAATGAAATTGAATATTTGAAATATCCTCAACATGGCAATATATACACTGCTTTTGCTGTTGGTCTAAATTCGTAAAACGGTCAACATGAATGCATAATTTTCGAATATTATTTCATTTCTCTTAGATTTACCACAGTTCGTCTTCTTACTTAATTTCGTGAATGGATGCTTAAAAGACAACGTTTCTCCTTTGTGAACGTTTGTGTTATTCATAGGGGCTCTTTAATTTAAGTCCACTCCCTGAGTCGTATTAAAAGGGCGGCGGTGGGGCAGAGGGTTCTGAAAACCTGAAGACTACACAATTACGTTAACGTCGTGAAACAAACGAGATTAAAGTAGCATGCATTTCACTTAATTGCCGGCCGCACTGTGCTACATTTATACGAAAAAACGTCGAGCTGGTGACTTTAAAATGTGTGCTGCAGCAAACTGCTAAAAGCCAGTAATGCCAGCGCATAATTGTCGTCTTAGTAATACTTAAAATTACTGCAAGTAAGCGTGTTTTACCTGTTATTTTAAAGCGCGGTTCACAATTATGATTAATACTCAGCGTTGCCCCTTTATAAATAAATCCATGACCAATTTGCCTAATAAAAATACAATATATTTCATTACTCAGCAATTTCGATGGTTTCCATTTAAATTCCGGAGAGATAAATTAGAACTTTCTGTAAATTTGAGCATTAATGGATAATAAGTCTAAAATATTACTTACTTCAGAAACAATAAATGCTTCAAAATGAAGCTCAGCACTATGAAAATGAATTGAAGGATCATGATGAAACATTCATTCTTCATTAAAATCCTAAAACGCAGGACGTGAGAATGTGATTTAGTGAATTTTAGGCGGGCCTGTGTACGGAGTAGCTCAGATGTATCGAGTACCACGTTCCAAGCTGATGTCTGTTCAACTACCGGACGGTCCGATCGAGACTTTTATATCCTCATCCTTTAATCTTTACTTACTTTTCCGACATATATAGTGTGCACAGATTAGCCACAAAAATCAGAAAAAGATGTAGCTAAAAACAAGGCAGAAAATATTACTTGATAAATCAAATTCCATTCTACGTTTCTGAAATCCTATTTGTTTTCGTTTGGTAGTTCCTCACCTGGTGTGTAGTTTTTGCGATATTGAAACACTTAATTTTATCTTGTAATTGTCTCCTTTTTTCATAATTAGAATATATATATATATATATATATATATATATATATATATATATAACAGACGTTTAAATGTTCAAAACTATAACCTGTTAATAACATAATACATTGCTTAGTATTTAATTGCTTAATGAATAAGAAAGATAGCCAATACAGACAAAAAAGGGTAATATAAATACCACAGAACGTTTCTGGAATCCTTGTGCCTTTCGTCAGGTGCTAAGAAGAGCCTAGAGCGACACAACTGCACTGGTCAGTTGACAACACTCAAAATCGACGAAAACGCAACGACAATGGGAGAGCCGAAGGGTTAGCGTTAACAATAAGGGAGCAACGACAATAGGAAAACAGAAGGTATAGCGTAGTAATAAGCGATCATAGCAATTATTGAGAATTCATGGGGTCTGTTTGTACATTAATAGCTGTGATGTTAGATTTAATGTGAAGCATCTCTGAAATGAGTCTGGAATTGTACCTGGTGTCAATGTCTAAAATCTTAGTATTCTGCCAATCAAATGTTTGTTTAGAACTGTTTATATGTTTGGATACTACAGATTGTTTATCAATGGGAAGTTTGATATTATATATGTTCTTTGATACGTGTATTAAGGGAACGTTTTGTTTGCCCTATGTAGCAGGCATTACAATCAATAGATTTTGTAAACAACACAATGTTTGTTGTAGGTGTCAAGTGGGTCCTTGTGGTTTTTAATCAAGTATGAAAGGGTATTAGTGGAAATGTAAATGATGGATATTTGATATTCCTTGAATATTTGGACAAATTTGTGAAGTAGAAATTTGTAATAAGGGAGTACGGGAAGAAAAAATTGCCTTGAGGTGTTTGGGGACTATTGATATTAGGATGTTTTGTTCAGTCTGCTGTTTATGTGTTTAATAATAAAATTTAAAGGATACTCATTGGAAACTAAAATTTAAATTGTGTTGATGGAACTTGGAGTTATAAAGTAATATAGTTCTGTCTACAAGGTTGCATACCATAGCTCTCTTTTGGTTTCGAGGATGATCAGAAAGATTATTGAGAACACGTCCAGAGTATGTAGGTTTTCTGAACCAATTGGTGAAAATTAAATTTTTTCATTGAATTACTTAGATTAACTTTCCGTTTCATAAATTAGGAGATGCGAAACTGATGTCATCTAGATTCCTCTCTGTATGTCGCGCTTACTTCGCTCGCTTTTCGCAAGACCGATTTCATTGAAACTACATATGGTTGATATATGGAGGCGTGATAATGTTCTTAACTGTATTAAACTGTCATATCCAATCTACATGTAATATGGCCGACTTTGCAACCTTGACTTTGTTCGATTTTATCCAGAAAACTATGTGGCCGATTACAGTGAAACATTTTTAGCTTCTGTATAAAACAGTGGTACAGTTGTTAGTAGTATTTAAACTGTCATTCAATATATTGAAACAATATGGCGGACGTTCTAAAAACTGATTTTAACTGCTTGGGTACGTATGGTCTATTTTCAGAAAAACAGCTGCAAAGGTTTTCTGTAAAGTGGTAAATCGCTTTGAGGCCTCCTTAAACTGATATCGTCTACTTAAAAAAGCTAAACCCTAAAATTCACAGTGTCAAATTAATTTTTATTTTTTACACGGCTTTTGATGACAATAAATCTTTGTTTTCAAAACTAAGCGAAAAGAAAGTCGCACAGTATTCTTATATGTAGAGTCGATAAGTAACAAAGAGTATAAATCCAATAAAAAATAATATGCACCTAAAAAAACCTTTGACCTAAATCCTTACCCAGAAGTTAATAATCATGCTCAATTTAATCCTTTGCATCAGAAGGACGGGCACTAAGCTAATATATTGTAACAAATAAACTATTACATATTTTTTCTTGCCTTAATAATTTCAGCTGGCTCGCGCTTACGTAACGGACACTAATTTTGCTAATACTACGTAACTAGGGTCTCTGATTGAACTGAAAATGACTCATGAATTAACATATTGACATATAATTTCTTTCTCACCATAAATAACAGATAAAATTCAGTTTAGGCGCCACTAAGCCTCTGTTACAAAGTTTAAATTATTCATCGAATAATGTCAAGATGACAGTTTTATACCGTTCAGGACATTATCACGACTCCATACATCAAGCATACGTACTTTAATTGAAATCGGTCTTGCGAAAATCGAGTGACGTAAGCGCGACAGACAGAGAGGAATGTAGATGACATCGGTTTCGCATCTCCTAATTTATGAAACGTAAACTAAGTTATTAAATACTAAGCAATGAATTATATTATTAACAGGCTATAGTTTTGAAAATTTAAAACGTCCGACATATGTTCTACCAAAACAATTAGGTCTGTATTACTCAAAGTGTAGTGGGTCTGAGGATCTTATCAAGGTCAGAGATTTCGGATGTCATTGTGCAAACAAATTAGTGTAAGATTTTTTCAACGAAAAATAAATAAATGGATATTTCCCAGAGAGAATATTGCGACGAACGTATATTTTTCTCGAGTCTACGTAAACAAGAAAAAGACCCGCACAGGGATGGCGACGAAGGTTCGATTACCTTGATACATCGACTCCACCCACACCAGAAACCATAATAGAGGAAGATTCGCAGAAGCTCGCGCCTCCAGGGAACTCGATTTCTCCCAAATTGGCGACACGAAAATCCACGACAACTCGTAACCGGTGACTTATAAAACCAATTGTAGTAATTGTTTTCTTTGGAGCTTAACAACATCCTGGATGTATTTCAGCCGAATTAAATCGTTTACAAATCGTATGAGTTCAGCCGGTCACCAGAGGTCACAGATCCGACCTCGTTCACGTCCCCCACCCGACTGATACAGTGTGGCTGGTCTCCGCTCCGCTGAACAAACGACCAATCATCCTCTTTAATTGCTCGGAGATAGACATTCGAGCTAATCAAAAATAATGTCTCCGAGAGTACAGAGATAAGCCCCGTCGTTTTTCGAAACAATAGGAATCTCTTTACGTCAACCGTACTTAATTTCAATTATTATTTTATATAATTAAAAAACAAATAAATAATCAATGGGTCCTTATTGAAAAACACGTTCATTACCATTTCTATAAATAAGTTAAGAACTTATTTTCGTGAAATAGGACACATTTAAAAATTTGTAGCAATAATGGAAACAAATATAAAACTTTTCGAGCATCCTGATTTTATAATACTCTTATTCAGAACAATTTTCGTATTTTAAATATAATGAATGTAAAAATAGTTTTGAGTTTTCGTAAATTCCAGTTTTATATAATTTCATACACCTTATATGTAAAATCTGTTGCTGTCGACAAATTTGGATTCTTTGCATTAGTAGGACAATATCCATATATACTAATTAAATTTTCAACATTCAATAGTTTTATAATAGGCCTATGTCATCAATTTTTATAATTTTTTTATTTAATGTACCTCAGTTTAAATAACAAAACCTTCGTTCCATTGTTCTCATGATTATTCGGGTAATAGGAAATCGTTTTACCTGGTCCGTTTGCTGATGTCGGCTCCTTGTGACTCAGTGACCATTAATTCCACATTCAGTCACGCAGTTGAGTGTAAATTTTTTAACAGTTCTTTGCTTGATTGCACCAATTAATTGCGTAAGCTGTCTACGAGGGCTATTCTGTTGCAGGCAGAACCTTGTAGGAGAGACGGAAGGGGGGAACCTTTGGGGATGCATTTTCCTCTCTCCGTTTTTGAACTAAGGTTCCCACAAGTCGAGGCACCTCGGCCTGTTTTGAGAGGTGTATGTTCCGGGGTCACAGACCTTGGGCATACGGTAAGAGTTGTTCGCTGTTCCCATTGGAACAGTCGGTCAGCTGCCTCCTAAACTGGAGGAGGCACGAAGAAGGGAATGCTGCGTCCCCACAGAAAACCCCTCTCCCGCTATCGGAAGGGCGTGGGACAAGTACCCGACAATGCCCGACCTACCTGATGCAGGTTATTCTGGGGTTTGTCCTGCATTACTTTTAGGCGAATGCCGGGTAGGATCCTTATACTACAGCCCGAGGGCCCTAGTTAACCTTTGGCTACCTTCCTCTTCCATTCCGCATCCCCGCCCTTTCAAATCCCTGCCTAAGCTGTTAAAGGGGAGTTGCCACTATGTGGATTACCCTCATGTAGCCTGTTACCGTAAAAAAAAAATTGCGTAAGGATCGGTGTAAATTGAGACCTATTAAACTTTAGTGGAGTTGTAAAGTACAAATTCAATAGCAGGTACACGATTTAAGTATATTTTTAAGATAATGGTGCCGAAACAAGGGTAGACTTTTTCTTATTATTCTCGGATGTAATCTTCGTTGCTTTTTCGTTTGACTGTTCAGTAACGAAGTAATAACCTATACAAATATTGACGATCGTCATCTCTTTGATTCTATATCTCTGTATATATTGGATGTAACAGAAGAAACTTAAAGGAGGGATAAATGGGGTCAATGTAAAGATTTTTGTCAGAGATATTTGCTTAATGCGCAGTTTGAGAAAATAGAAATCGAAAAGCATGAAGCCTGAACCAGTGCGAAAATGTTGTTGTTGAACATTGATATCTGGCGAAGGAACCGAAGCTAGGAGAAAATACGGTTGTCGTTATCCAGATAGGCAATTGCCCAACGTAAGAACGTTTGCTGATTGTTTCTTCGGGTCAGAGAAACTGGCCATGTTGAGCCCGTACGTGAGGAAGAGGTCCGGCGGAACGTCCGCACATGTTTATGGTATAGTTCGTTTTACAACAGAAACCAACAACATCGGAACGGATAAGTTCTCAGATCACGCGACTTTCCTCGGCTTGCAGGTCGACAGTAAATTAAAATGGAACTTGCACATTGATCGCCTCGAGCGCAAACTTAGTTCTGTTTGTTACTCATCGAGACTATTGATGCAACAAGTTGATACCAAAACTGCTTCACTAGTCTATTTTGCCTACTTTCATTCACATATGTGTTACGGTATTGCCAATTGTGGCAATTGTTCTCGTAGTGTGGATGTTTTCAAACTGCAAAAACGAGCCATTAGAATTATATCAGGTTCAGATGCTAGAGAAAGCTGCAGACCGCTGTTCAAAAGACTTCATATTCTGACTCTACCTAGCGCTTACATATTAGAAGTACTAAAATTTGTTAAACGCAACATGAACCTTTTTGCAAGTAACGGGGACAATCATGGAGGAACCATTCAGTTCTCAGGTCTGACAAGCACAGCCTCAGTCTCTACGAGTTTAGCGTTCATTATTCCGGTATCGCACTATTTAGCAGCCTTCCTGAACATGTAAAGAACATCAACAACTACAACGCATTCGTCAAGGAGTGTAAAACTTTTATTGTAAATGGAACTTATTACTCCGTACACGAATTTTTGAATCAGTGTCACATTCATTTAACTGCCTTGCCTAAAAAATTGCCGAATATGCATACATATGTAAATAGTTTGTCCAGTTTTCCCCTTTTGGTTCTGTTTTCCTGCCTCTGTTTTCTGTTTTAGTAATTATCCATGACGACATCCCTCCGTACCTAGCGACAGGAGATGAATACCAGGAAGTGATTCGTGTCGTGTGCGTGTTTCCTAGATAGTGTGTATGATTGTAGTAACTAGACAAATGTGAACAGATATGATTTTTGTGTGTGTGTAACCTGTTAATATTAATTCTGTATTGCAGTAATTGGTAATTAAGGCATTGTTCTAATTGAAAAGTTGAATTGTTGAGGACTCATTATTAGTGAATATAGAGCGGACGCCGCAACAAACCGGCAAGGCAAAAAAAACATTGTTGATCGGTTGGGAAGGTTTTACGCGCTCAAAATTTACGAGACGAAGAATTCAGTCGGGCAGCGGACAGCAAGCAGTTTGAAAGCTTTACAGTCGGGCAGCAGACAGCGAATAGATCAGACGAAAAGTTTTACAGTCGGCAGTCAGAACGAAAGAATGTGGTTCAGTCACAAACATGCTTTAAATATTAAAAAGTAAAGCAATATTCAGTCGGGAAGGAGACAGAGCAACTAGTGTGTATTCGGTGGTCGAGCGTAGATTCATCATGCTGGCCATAGACAAACCAATGAAGTCCATTTCCAACTAAAGTCACAAGATCTACAAATCCAGGTTGCAGAAAAGCATCGAGAACCAACCAATTTGTGTTAAACCAACTAACAAACAACGCCAATTAGAGCCTGTGAACATTTAGAGTATGTGAGTACTTAGAATCAGTGATGTCCCCAAAATTGAGCACGAAAAGCTAAAAAGAAACCTGGGCGGCCGTAAGTAGAGAAAAACTTTAAAATCATTTGTAAACCGTGTTTAAAAGATAAAAGTCAGATCGTTTTTTTAATTATTTAATTATCGATAAAATGAGATCCTTAATTCTTGATAAAATTAAAATGGTTTAAATTCAATCTTTAGTATTATTTCTTCTGCAACAAATTTCGTCTATGTTCAGACGCTTTGATTTCCATAGAAAAGTAAATGTAATTTTGATTATATAAATTCTGCCATTTATCAAACCCAGTTCAAGACCCTGAGATCCCAAATATTTTGTGTAATTTATACTTGTTTTAAAATGGTTAATAAATCTTGTTTAATAGTTTTCACTTAAGTTCTTTCATTTAGAAGCGCCACATTCATATTATATATTTAATTATTACAGTATATATGTAATTTATCTACTGAACATTTGTGACGAATCCTATTTCCTCTTAAGAGAGCTAATGGTGAATAAATCTATCTATCTATCCTTCGTTGTGAACTTTGGGTAGAGGTCGATTTGAGCGATTGCTTTAATAAATCCAAATACACGTGTATTTTTTATTTTAATTTTTAAAGTACATTATGGCAGCGGAAAGGCGCGCTTTTCCAATTCAATTTCTCATTTTCCTTTTCTCAAATTGCACAGTAACGAAATGTACCCGAGAAAAATGTTTGTATTGACACCCTTTATCCTCCCTTTAAGTATGTTCACTTCTGATACAAACGTCTCGGCAACCGTTTTCGTCACTCCTTTTCAGAATTTCTAACAACCGTTCTTTGACAAGCAGCTATTATCGGAGATTAGTAATAAATGCTAAAAAAAAATCCTTTAGTCATCTTTTTCCATTCTCAGGTCTAGATAATAGGCGAATAGAACATACAAGTGTATTCCGCGCGGCAACACTAGTCAGGCTGTACCCTTGTGTGTAAAGTTTCTGCTGCGCTGTAGGGAATGCAATTTGCTGGTGCAAGTAGCTAAAGGACGAGCGGTGTTTTGTCAACCAGTTTTCCTCTGCCAGCCTTGTCGTTCGCAACAAAAGAGACGCACATTCGCTTCCTTGTTAAGGCTAATTGGCCAGACAAGTGCTTCCTGTATACGACCTGATTGCTCATACCTAGAATTTCCGGCATGCAATTATTTTCTGTTAGAATAGGCACAGATTTACCTAATAATTATTGCATATCCACAACGTGTCTATCATATGATTTTATATAATTATTTATTAAATAGGAGCACAATTACTCATTTATAATTATCATACTCTTAATTGAGTTTCAATCGGTTATCAAGGTGTAAACACTTGTTACTTGCCTTTTCTCAACATGTTTTTATCATATTTCGTCACTAAATCACATTGCTACCATTTTGGAATAGCTCCAACTCATTTGGACCCTCGCTTTTTAACATGCGTGTTCGAGTTCTGAAGTTTTTTTTTCCTCGCATAAATTCTCTTCTTCAAATGTGTTCACACCAATTTTCCACAGACATTCCTTAACAATATTAACTGATTGTATACGCTTTTGCGATTCATGCATTATTTTGAAATTTGTTGTCCAAGTTTGTAATCAATACTATAAGTTTTCAAATTCCCGTCTGCATAAATTAGACTAGAATATTACAATCATATCCATTTCCTGAAAATGAGTAAAATCCGAGATTTCATGAAGAAAGACTAACCTAAAAGTATCTAACTATGAATTACATAGAGCGAAAGAATGAAACATTACTCATTATTAATGCAACAATAATGCTGTAGAGAGACGATTAAATGTGTTTTTCTATTCCCTTAAACCCTGAGCTGAGTTTCGGTAAATAATGTAACATATTTTAAGCGCGAAAAGAGTAGAAATAATAATACAAAAATTTATTGAAATATATTTAACCGTTTGACCCAGTACTTACGATCAACACATTAGCGCTTTATTTCCTAAATCGTATAATATTATATTTAATTTCAGGCATAGTGAGTGTTTTGTTTTTCACCTTAGAGTTCGTTTAATACTGTTAAATGTAGCTTAGGATAGCATTGAATAATAAGATTACGTGGGGGTTTTTGATTGGAGCCTGTTCAACGAGCAGTGACGTCTCTGCTGTGAACGTACGATTTGACTTTCGTTCAAACTCTTTTACTTGGAAATAAAATCAGTAAAAATTAACGCTTATATAGCTTATACTTTGAAAAAGTAAAAAATTCAATTGTGAAAAATCATTGAAATTTGATCAGGCGTTTTTATTACGTTCACTGGGTCAGAATTTTATTTTTAGAGATTAATGAAGAAGAAGAAGGTGTAGACAGGCTATGTATATGGAAATCCACGTAGTGGCTTCTAGGGGGGATGCGGAAAAGTAGAGCAAGGTAGTCAAGGGTTAACTAGGGCCCCCGGGCTATGGTTTAAGGATCCTAGCCGGCAATTCACCTAAAAGTTATGCAGGGAAAACCCTAGAAAAACCTGCATCAGGTAGGTCGGGCATTTGTTCCCACGCCCTTCCGATGTTGGGAGTGGGGTCGCAGCATTCTCCTTTCTGTGCCTTTACCAGTTTAGGAGGCAGCTGGCAGACTATTCTAATAGGAATAGCAGACAACTCTTACCATATACCCAAGGTCTGCGACCCGGGAACATACACCTGACAAAACAGGCCCAAGTGCTTTGGCTTTTTTGTGTGTGTGTGGTTTAAAAGACAAAATTTTTAATTTTTTGACAGCGATTGATAAATAATTTTGCTTTACGTATTAAGTAAACAAAATATATTGCTTTGTCCAGGTTATTACTTATACTCGCCTACTTGCATATGATAATGGCATTTGAATATTCAAATGAGGAGATCACCAGTAAAAAGTTTTTTTGTGCTATCTGTAATAAGAAATACGTGAATAAAACGCAAACTCTGTATTATGCCTCCTTGAAAATAAAATGCAAATGTAAAGGCTTGGAGTGTAAAATATATTTGAATATTAAAATTACAAGGGGATTTACTGATTTGCATACTTCAGTTCTCTAGCGTTTTGTGAGAACGTAGAAAATAGACGCAAAAGTAACTGTTGCGGTAGCCATCTGTAATTAAAATGTTAGCGTAATATTTTATCAACGTATTCTAATTAATCACAAAAATGTTGACGACACTTTCAAATCTAATGTTGACTGAAAACATATTTTGAACTGAATAGTGTTGAGTTACGTAACGCACATACGATGTATTTTTATTTTAAATGCCAGAGCCACTCTGAAGAACCAGAATCCTCCGCCTTCTCTAACGTATGCGATAGGTAGGTAATCTTGTACAAACTGAAAGCTTTCTCTTACACTGAGGGAGTAGTCGTTTTAATTAAAATTTTCTTGAAGGCGAAACTTTAAATAAAAACAAAGGCTCACGCTTAATCCGACGTGATTACCGTCCCGAAAGGGAAATTAATTTGATGTTAGAGTGTGAATATTGCATGTTCTTTTTAAAAATCATCGTCCACATTAAATGTTCGTATGGGACATAAAATTTAAACTGAATGTCTTATTAACGTAAATATATTTCTATTAGTTATCTAGAATCAAGAATAAACAGTTAACAAATTTTAATAGTGAATTGTTTCCTACAAAATTAATATTTTGAAAATAACTAATATTTTACTTCACAGATTCGCATGCATGCATTTTTAAATAATTTTATTTGGTCATTTGTGTATATTACTGGGAACATAACTGAAATTTTTCATTTATATAAATAAATGAATATATTGAAATGAGTAAAGGGATTTGTTTGGTTAATAACTCATTTCTGACATAGTATAATAATTTTTAACTTAGGATAATATATATTTCAACAATGCCGAGGCACCTCTGTCTGTTTTGAGAGGGCATACGGTCCGCTATTCCTATTGGAATAGTCGACCAGCTGCCTCCTAAACTGGCCAAGGCATGGCGAGGAGTAAGCTGCGACCCCACAGCAAACCCCTCTCCCACCATCGGAAGGGCGTGGGACAAGTGCCAAATGCCCGACCTACCTGATGCAGGTTTTTATACGTTTTTTCCTGCATTACTGCATTCCTAGTTAACTCTTGGCTTTCTTCCTCCACCCTTTCGCATCCTCCCTTTCAAATCCCTTTCCTATGCTATAAGATGAGAGTTGCCACTATGTGGATTACCCTATACATAGCCTGTCTACACCAAAAAAAAATATATAACGATTGTATATAGTTTACACTACAAAAGGGCAGTTATCAGTGGCAAGTTTATAAGAATCACAGTTTAACCAGAATATATAGAATTCACATTGGTAAAACACAGGTGATTGCACTCTAATATTATATTACTATATAAAAAAATATTTAATTATCATTAAATGAGTTTTATAATTAATTTTTTTCTTGTTTAACTCAAAATGTTAATTTAACACAAAAAACCGTTTCTGTAGATATTTGAACGTTCTCCAGCCTGATTATAAAATACAGAAACTTTGTTGTGCTGACAAATTAATATTTTTAGAATAATTCTTTCTAATTATAAAAATAGTCGTTAAATATTGTAGTAATTGGTAATTAAGACATTGTTCTAATTGAAAAGTTGAATTGTAGAGGACTCATTATTAGTGGATATAGAGCGGACGCCACAACAAACCGGCAAGGAAAAGAAAACATTGTTGATGAGTCGAGAAGGTTCTACGCGCTCAAAACTTGCGAGACGAACGAATAGTCAGGAAATGTTCAGTCGGGCAGCAGACAGCGAATAGAACGGACGAAAAGAACTCATTGAAAGTTTTACAGTCGGGCAGTAAGCAGCAAGGAGAAAAGACCAAAATTCCAAGTCATGAAAATTTGAACAGTACAGTCGGGCAGCAGACAGCGAATAGACCAGACGAAAAGTTTTACAGTCGGCAGTCAGAACGAAAGAATGTGGTCCAGTCACAAACATGCTTTCAAATATTAAAAAGTAAAGCAATATTCAGTCGGGAAGGAGACAGAGCAACTAGTTGCAGTAAAGCATCGAGAACCAACCAATTTGTGTTAAACCAACTAACAAACTACACCAATTAGAGCCTGTGAGAACTTAGAATCAGTGATGTCCCCAAAATTGTGCACGAAAAACTAAAAATGTGACATGGGCGGCCGTAAGTAGAGAAAAACTTTAAAATTATTTGTAAACCGTGTTTAAAAGATAAAAGTCAGATCGTTCTTTAATTATTTAATTATCGATAAAATGAGATTCTTAATTCTTGATAAAATTGAAATTGTTAAATTCAATCTTTAGTATTATTTCTTCCGCAACAAATTTCGTCTATGTTCAGACGCATTGATTTTCATAAAAGGTAAATGTAATTTTGATTATATAAATTCTGCCATTTATCAAACCCAGTTCAAGACCCTGAGATCCCAAATATTTTGTGTATTTTATACTTGTTTTAAAATTGATAATAAATTTTGTTTGTTATTTAAACTTAATAGTTGTTCATTTAAAAGCCCCCCATCCATTATTATTATATTTAATTATTACAATATATATTTTTATCATAAATACGCGATAAATAATATATTATTACCAAAAACGTTTTTTATTCTTAAGATTAGTGTAGTTTGGATATTTCCCACCATAAATTTTCTGACCCCGTTTATTTATTTTCTACGTGTGGTAATTTTTGGAAAAAAAATTGATTTAATCGACACACTTTTTATGCCTCTCCAGGCCGCTTGGCTTTCATAAACGGTACAGAGTGCACAAAAATTAGCCTCCCCATTTAGGAGAGAAATCGCCCAAAATTCAAGATCCAGACCCGACGTTTTCTTTATTTTATTTAATGTCATGGTAAATTCTACTCTAATACGAGGAACGAGTGACTTTGCCTACGTTGTACTTTTCTTATGTTTATATACTACTGTTTAATTTCAATGGTCTGATACAAATTATAATAGGTATAACGATTAAAAAAAATGAAGTATTTCTAACCTGTCAGTTTCAAAAAATTGTCACAGATCAATCATCCGACCGTTAATACACAATACGGGAGCTTTCCTGTTTATACAGACATATTCATCTGGGAAAAATGTGAGTGATCCAATAAACGATTCGCAATCCTGGAGGAGCAAACAATAACAAAGCAACTTTTTCAGAACATATGCATTTCTAAATTATATAGTTGACAAAACGTTATTTTATTCCATTTTAACGCACCAAATGTCCATAAAATATTTACATACCGGACTTTACCTGAACCTTTATTTATGTAGAACACCTCCATTATAGCTACATATTAAAATCATATGAGTACAAATTTTGATTCCTATTTTAATAATTTGTTATTGGCATGATACAACAATTAAACGATAACTTTACATTGTTAGAGAGCCGTAACGTTTCATGTGATTTGTGACATAACACATAAGCCACGCGCTACGAATAAAAACCTACAGTGAAATATGAAAGTTAATTAATATAAAAATCCTTAAGATTTATATAGATAATGTTATTACTTTTTGTCATGAATACGGTTGAAGACACTTTCCATAGTCCTTACTAACCGAAGTGTTTCTTGTTGTTGTCTACACTCGTATCAGATTTCTGAAGAAATGAGGTTTAAGGAAATTTCTATTATTAATGATATTTAGCTTACGGTGTTTGAGGAATTACGGGAGGTTGCTAAATGTTTGAATTGACTTCAGCCTTTAAGCGTATCACATCAGTAATTCTAATGAGCTTGCGAATGTTTTCCTTGCTCGAAGATCAAATAACGGCGAGGATAATCCCACTGCCTTACGGAACTCTGAAGGTGAGGAGATATCTCGTTCCTCTCGATCGCCAATTAGCAGATATTCAATACGCACTCCCTCCGACCTACAAGTGACAATTGATTCATATGTATCCCTAAATACAGATTTAGCGTTCCGTGATCGAGGTATTGTGTTTTCAGTACTTCTATTTGATCTAACGTTTTAAAAGTGAATTGTCTGTTTTGGACGAACGTGGTTGCTCGGGTTATCTTTCTTGGACATGTGGGTTTATAAAGTGATGACCTTTTTGAAAATTATTTTTGTGCATTATAATGATTAAATGAAACAATGATTTTACAGGTCGTTCGTCCATTCGAAATACGTATGTGTAGAAACTGCATTCATTTGCCTAGTTTCATTTAATTTAGTTTCTTTAAATATCCCAACTGGATACTAAATAGTGTTATATATGTTACCGGCAATGCATGAAAAGCCGGCATTCTATAGAATGCCTAGGCATGGTATATAATACCCGGAGTTTTTAGGTAATGTATGAAATATGAGAATTATTACATACTTTCCCTAGGCATTGTATATGATACCAATGCATTCAATAGAATGACAACTGCTATTTAGGAAAAGTATGAAAAGAGATCCTGATAAGGCTATCATATAAATGACGAGCGTTCCTCAAAAATACAAATATTATTATGAAAAAATAATGAGAGTGTCATTAAAAAATTATTCAAAATACTTAAAGAAAAATTAAATTTGTACTAAACAAAATTTATGCCTTTCTTATTACAGGTGCCGGTCTCTCATTTGGAATTCTATTAATTGCTTAGGAAGTGTGTGAGGTATGAATCGTTTAGTACATTTCCGGCTGGTTTTTAGGCATTATATACAATGCCTAGGCATTCTATTGAATGCCGAATTTAAAAATGTGCCTGTAACAGATATGTTCCACTGGATAAGATGAATTGAGATTTGTTAATACCGTACGTGCAGGTCGTATGAAAAATACCGTATCAACACTAATACCAATAAGACATCCCATTTTTATGAATATTTAATTCTTTATCTTGTACTTGACAAGGTTTTTAATTAAGAATTACACTATTTAAAGATTTGCATAATTAATACGAAAATTTCGAAAGCTATTAAACTCTAGAAATAAATATTACCGAAGACTGCGATAATACTAACTACTTAATAAACAATTCGACACTATGATTAAATTGATTTTCAATTGTATCGCTCTAGGCTCTTCTTCGCACCTGAGGAAAGGCACAAGGATCCCAGAAACGTTGTGTGGTATTTATATTATCAGTTTTTTGTCTGAATTGGCTATTTTTCTTATTCATTATTTTCAATCGGAAATAAATTTTTCCATTTTAATTTTTTTTTTCGTATATAAAATCAATTGTAGATCATTTTTCTACTTTTCCTATTCCTTTGAGATAGTAGTGAATATTTGGATATTGAGAAGACAAACTATAATCAATTCCACCTCTACATATGAAGCTAGATCTCACATAAATCTCGGATATTAACGACTTTGAACCAAACACGCTCGTTTCTTGTATGTAATGCATATCCCATAAGTCACTTCTATTTACAATAGGAAAACGGAAACAGGATTTTGAATGGCCTGAAAATTAAACACGTTATAAATTGCCGGTGTTTATAGCAGTATTAATGCATGATATGTTCTCCTAATGTATTCTATTGAAATTGGGATTTAGGTAATCAATTCGACATTCTCAAGCTTGTGTGCCATAGCCCATTCTCTGGCCAACTTCAAACCTTTCCTATTCTCTTAGCACACTGATAATGTAAATGATGGGCTAACTTTTCACCCAGAGAGAAAATAATGGTCCATGGCATCTGCGAATGGTGTAAACATGAAATGTTATGCGGGTTTGTCTATGTAGTAGTTTTACAGAAGAATATTCTATGAATTTCAAACTATATTTATAATTCGATTACCGTTACAGTTAATGATTAACGAATATATCGTTTATCTCAGCTCAAAAGCGTAACGTTTTTTTTATTCAGAACGAAACCCTCATGGTGTAACTCAGTAATTAAAGTAGATAGTTTTTAAATTAAAGTAATTTTAATGTATTTTTATACAAGAATAATACTAAAATTTATAATACTGTGCCAAATTGTTCGATTGTCGGTGGTTTCTCCTAATTTCTTTTTCCAACTAAAAGCAGCAATAAAACGAACCATTTTTAAAATAAACGACAAAAATAGAACAGTGTTATAAATAAAATTCGCTCTTATGACCCTTTACTGGATTACATAAAAAATAATAAACTTTTTCGTCTTGGAAAACAAAAGTCTGTGTCTATGAAATGTTGTTTGATATATAAACTAAATTTAATCTGAAGGATGGAAACTTACTTCCAACCAGAAATTGGACAATCATATCAAGTTCCTGTTAGACACAAATCTATGGAACCTAATTTAATTTTTTGTAAGCACCCATGTGACCTAGTTAACACAATTGTAGGTCGCTAATGACTATTATGTCAAAGCGACTATAAATAGTAATAAAAAATTATAAACAAACGTTAAGCAAATTTTGTTTCAATAAAATAGGACGTCGTACGGACTTTATGTTATTCGGTTGCCTAGAAACGGTTATCCATATTTTCAAATGTCATTTATTTATTAATAGATTAATATTCAGACCAGGAAATATGCCTGTGTTATATTATGTACGTGAATAATAAAATAAGTAATTGAAATTTATTGTCTGCGCGTAGTTACTATTATTATTTCAAAAAGGGCAACGGACTATTTTTATGGCTGGGAAAATAACTTTACCAGTACTATTTTATATGTAAATATTAGTTTTCAATCGATAATTTAGCAATGTGGATGGAGGCTCACGATAGGAATAGATGGAAGGCTACCGTTAAGAAAGCTAAGGATCACAAAGGGCTGGAAAACCGGTTAAGAAAGAAGAAGATCTACACAGTGGTTTTTTAACCAGACTGGAAAAAAAATATTATAATCTATTGGATGTAGATTTATATGGTTTTTAAACAATATTTATGATTTGCTGCCAATTTCCGTTATGGTTAATATATTTAGCCAAATCCAGACATTGTATGTTGTCATTTTTAATATATTCTAATAATAAAATTAATAGGGCTTTAAATGAAACTATAATTAACTTTACAAAATATTTATTGGCAATAATTTAAAACATTTACAAATTTAAATATATCTCAGTCTCTCAGGGTCATAACTGGATTTGATAATGGCGAATCATTATATTTATAATCGTATCAACCAATTACAATTAAAGGAAAAGAAAAGTACTCGTCAAATAAATCAGAATGAAATTTAATTGTGAACGAAGTTAACCTAAAAGATTGACTCTAATTAACAATTTTTTATCAAAAGAAGAGAACGAAATCTGACCGCTATCTTTTAATCAGGTTTACATACTTAGTTGTTTGTAAATTGTACTCACGTCTGCCCAGCATTCCAGGATGCCTTTAATTGTCGAAACACTATGGCGGGTTTTACACTGCTTCTACTCACAGATTCTGCACTGATTCTAACTCAATATTTTATACGTAGTCAGGAACCCGGATGGTCCTCCTTTCGTCCTCTTGGTAGACCGCTTGCATTGGGTGACTTCTGCTAACTCTACTCGGCTATGTGCACAAAAACTGTTTTGTGCTTAGCAGGTTTCGTCGGTATGCTCTAGTGAATGTTTTGTCTTGAGCAAAATGTTCAGGGACCAATCAACTCTGTTGAATGCTAATTCTCAATATTTCTCTGCAAACTGTTTTTCACCGTATCATAATGCGACCTGCTCTATCGTTCTCCAATTAACAGTTATATTCGACGACGTCCCACCGCAAACTTTATCTCGTCAAACCTTGCGACCTGAACTTCTCAATATCTTATCTGCATCTGACCAAACCTTCCAGCCAACTGAACTATCGTCTCGAAATTTGAGCGCGCATACGCCTTCCGACAAAGGAACAGTGCTTGGCTTTTCTATTGTTGTTATGTTCTGTACCGCCGTAAGAATATATTTCTCAAACAATTCAGATTTTCAATTTCACAATTAATGTCTTAATTAATTGGCATTACAATATACTTTATAGTGATATAAAAATGTATTGATAATTCTTGAAGGAAAATAAAAAAAACTTAATTGTACTTTTGCTTTTCCTGTAGAAAGATTATTAAAAATATCCAATTATTCGATATATAATTGAAATTAATTTATTTTATTTACTGTGTTCACAGATTAAGAAATAAATTAATGAAACAAGTACGGTAAAGATATATTCAGACAAGCGTTTCGTAATTCATAGTAATGTAAGTAAACAAATGATTAGTAATAGTTTTAGATTACTTATATAAGCATTATAAGCAGGACTATTAAAAGTAATAATTTCATTTAATTAAATATAAATACACGAAATGAATTAATAAGTTCCACCAATACAAAGAATAGTTTTAAAATATATGTAGTTGAAAAACGTCAACTAAAATATTTCGATTAATCCATCGTTTAGTAGAGTAGATATAAGAAATAATGTTAGGACACATTTGAATAAATGTGGAGGTTTGTATTTCTATAAGTAAGTATAATATTATTAAACAACGTTCGAAAAGATGGAATCGATTAATTTATAAAGTAGGCCCTTAATAGTCTAGCTGTTAATTGGACCAAAGTCATGATCCTGTTTGGCTTTTTTCTTGGTTTATACAATAACTAATACGTATATTTAAAAATTTTTGTTGTAATATTTTAATTGTAAGGTGACAGATATTATGCTCGCAACTATTGTAATTAAGACTATATATATATATATATATTGGAGGACATTACATGCATTAATCCAAAATTTACATTTTACGCATTTAATTTGTATAGAAGCCATTTCTTTCTATTCTGCTCAGTACAGGTACTAATGCTTCCTACTTATTCTTTATTCTCGTATCGTATTTATTCTTCAACCGAGTCACAAACACCCTGTCGTGTAAACTAGAATATAAAATTAAGTAAGTCATGCAGCCAGAAGAATTTGAAAACGTGAAAACTGAAAACCATTTTCATCCATTCTTTTTCTCCATTGGATAGCCTCCAAAAAACTATTTCCACCGTTGCCAGAGGGTGTCATCGATTTGACTGATGACGTGTGACATTGATTGATCGCTGATGTGCACCCCACACGAGTCCCGACATCAACGTCGGAAACACTGGTCTGCTTCCCTAAGGACTTTTCTCGACAACTATCGTTGATTACTTGGGAAAATTTATTAATAAATTCCAGAGTTCGGCGTTCAATTTCTTATCTATCCCAAAACGCTTAATTAAGAGGCTTGTACAATCAGCATAGAAATATATCGAGATTTTATTTGTTATTATAAAATGGCCGACCATGTGACAATTTCATCACGTTTTTTAAAGAAAAATATAGGTTCATCTGGTTAGTCTTTTTTATTATTAGTTCTCAACACAGCTGCAACGATCAATTTATTGGTGTTTTCTTTTCAGACGGGAAAATAATTGATATCTTTTCTAATCTGAATGGAATGTGTTCATTGAATGCTAAATGGAAAGTGTTCATTGAATACTAAATGGTTTGTAAATGACGTTACCACTGTAGTGTATTCTGTTTGCAGGCACGTCTTCAGAAACGTCTGCGAACTGTATTTGGATTTAATATTACAAACGGAAAGTTTATAATTCGTAATTTTATTCCAGACGGGCTAAATATGGGTATTTATGCGTCTACGTGAAATGGTGTGTATTCTGGGATCCTATTAAATGTGGAAATTAAATGTTTCTGAACATGATTGATACAAAGGTCGTCATAGCCGACAGTGAGGAATAAATTGAATGCAGTACGTTTACTTCTGTTCGGTTGTCCATCTGTGATTTTAACCCGTTTTCCTTGATGACGAATATATTTTTAGTGTTCGAAACTACCTTTTCCTCCTTCAACTATCTTCATTAATTGTATTAACAAAAGCTTCTCGGGTTTCCACCGGAGTGAGGTTGTAAAAAAGCGACGTTTCGAAGGCTATCACTGCCATCGTTTTCTAGGCTGAAGTGTCGCTTTTTTACAACCTCACCCGCGTGGTAATACAACTCACCTGGAAAGTATTCGATCTTCATTAATTGCGTTACTCTCCTTCACTTCATCTCTCTACATTACTCTTCTCCAAACCATATGCAACGGAATACCCGTAAAAATGCATCAACAAGCTCCACATATAGAGTTTAGAAATTTCTTACACAATCCAAATTATATGCAGGGTGTTTCTCCTCTAGGAAAGAGGCGCCATCTTTGTGACACCTACGACGTCTATGCTACGCAAATGAGAAAAATACGCCTTTACCGTATCCAAACCAATTTCTAATCAAGTAAGTTCAGCATTTTAATGCCCTTGACTGTCATATACTGTGAAATTAATTTTAAGCCAATGTTTGAGGCTGTTAGTTTTCTGTAGCATATTTTATTAATTTCAGCTTTTCTCTGACCTGCGCCAATGAAATCTGATTCGTCATCGCAATAATTAAATTTCCATTTTTGTAGTAAATCATTGTGCTTCTCAATGTTTATTTAAACGTATATCTATAATATATTTGAAAACTCATTTACTTATTAAAAACATAAACGAAGCCTCTCGAAGGTGAACCTTCCCAGTGAGCTCTTGAGGAGGCTGCTTTGGGGATGTCTTCTCATTCTCTCTGTTTTTTTGAAATAAGGGTCGGATCCTTAAACCAGAGCCCGGGGGCTCTAGTTAACCCTTTGGAACTTTCCTCTACCCTTCCGAATCCCACCTTTCAAATACCTTCCGATACTATTGAAGGGAAGTTGCCACCACGTGGATTACCCAAATATAGCCTGTTACGATAAAAAAAACTTTTATTTATTAACAAAATTTTGCAATAACAGATTTTGTTCACATATTTTCCATTCAGTAAAATATTTTAATTCTCATAGAGTGTTCATGTATCTTTGCAATCAAATCCAAATTTCTCATAGACGAATATTTTTTATTACTATAACGGATTACCAAATTTTTTCCAATATGTGGTTTTTCTTAATGCTTTCTTCTATCATTAAACACTACGCCTGCACATATGTCACACTTGCTTCCCTTAAATTGAAAATAGTCTTCTTACAGAACTAAAACAACTTTAATTTAATTATTATGTATTCCTTTCATTAAATTTTTCAATTTAAATCAAATGTATTAACGACCATTTTAACATACATTTTAAAATATTTTATTCAGTACAACGAAGTTTCGTACAATATTTTACTTTTATCAGGTTGTTATGTTTCAGCGATACGAAATTTTTTGTCATAATTGGGAAAATAACTCACAGTATATCAAATCATAAAATTACTACGTTTATATCTTATTATTCGTCAGTCTCAAATTATAAAATAATATAATATTTCAAATAAAATCATACATTTTCAACACTCTTGCAATTTAATAATGAATTTTTACCTATCATAAAGTATTTAATATTTAATTAAGCTTATAATTACTTTATTAAATGAATTCATCTCTGGATTATTTTATATATTTTTATTTACCAAATTTAATTTCAGTAATATGAATCAACTAGTATAATAATCACTCAAAATCATTCGTTATTATGTCAATCACTATATTTGTAAATAATAAAAACAATTCTGATAATTTTGTTTGCTTACTTTTCATGAAACGTAAGTAAAAATTGACAGGGGTTTTATGGTGTGTAAAATTTCGTCTACCCTTGAACAAAGTAACAAAAATGGAAAGAATTTATTCTGGAACTTATTTTTTTACACATCATCGTACCTGTTTTTGCAAATTATATTAATTGTTAATTTAATGACTTCACCTTTTTAATTCGTAGTTCAAGTACCATGAAAATCTTTGTTGGGTGTTATTTTAAAATTTAATTCGTATATGTGATTTAATATTAATGAAAAGAAAACTGAATATGTGATGGTCACCAAGGAAGAATCTTGTACAAATAATATTAAATTAAATGATTATACCTTTGAACGAGTACAGAATTTTCACATATTTAGGCTCAAAACTTAGCAGTGAAAATAATGTGGGAAGTGAAATAAAGCAACGTATCATCAATGGTAACAGAACTTACTACGTGTATGGCAAATTAATGAAATCCAAGATGTTAAATAGAGAATTGTAGTTAAAAATATACAAAACACTTATAAGACCTGTAGTCGTATACGACTGTGAAACGTGGACCCTGTATAATAATGATAAGCACTTACTCAGAATATTTGAACGCAAGATACTGAGAAGGATATACGGACCTGTATGTACGAATGGAGAATTAGAACAAACAGAGAACTAGAGCAGCTCATGAATAACGAGGATATTGTTAGGTTTATCAAGAGCAGAAGGTTGGCCTGGATGGGACACGTACTTAGGATGGATGAAAGCAAAACACCTAGACGGATTATGGACTGGAAGCCAGTCGGGCGGAGGAAAAGGGGGAGACCCCGGACAAGATTGGTAGATGAGAAGGATATTCCAACCATGAAAGTAAGAGGATGGCGGTGACTGACACAGGAGAGGGCGGAATGGGAGAAAATTGTTAATAAGGCGTTGGGTTATAGTGCCAATAAAAGAAGATGTGGTTGAATATGTCTATTTTCAGAATTGTATATAATAACCGACAGTTTTCACAGGGAACATCTCCAAGTATCTTATTCTCAAACACTAGTTGTTCTATTTTAGTAATTTTTTTCATATTTTTCATAATAGTTCTTCTATCGTATTAACTTCTTCTTACATACATGGTCCACTAAGGGCTGGATAATGCTGTGACTATAGTAAACCTTAAACCTCTTTAAAAACCTTTTATCAAATTTGAAATCTGGACGAGATAAACGGTGGCAACAGCAGATGAATCATCGTAAATTATTCCTGGTTTCGTTTTAGAATAAGTTTTGTGATTCATGTTATTTCGACTTAATAATTTGTTCTAAGACACCCCCTACGGTTTCCATTTTTATTAGAAATTATTATGACTCGTGCACGATTCGACGATCGTATTCGATAATTTATTATTTGCTATGAAGTCGAATATATAGCAATATTGAACCGAACATGTGCTGCCGTAGATGTCAGTTATTGCAAAGTATTGTCCATTATGTTTTATGAAATCGTTAGTTTAAACATTTACTCACCTAGTGTACTATGTAATCAAGTTTCAAGCCCTGAAAACAATAGACATTTTAGGATAATGCGGGTACTGAGAAAAATCTGTCTGATCTATGGCGGAGAGAAAAGAGGAAGGAAGGAAAACATTCTTTACTCAACGATACTCCCGCCAGGAATAATTTATTATGATTCATCTGCTCTTGCCGCCGTTTATCTCACCCAGATTTCAAATTTGATAAATGGTCTAACATTTTATTCCTGGGTCCCCAGCTGGAGCAACTCGCTTTCGATTTTCGGAATGTTTACAGCCCTCTCGGGTTGCAGTTCATGGTAACTCACTGTATTTAATCCTAAAGCGCGTTCTTCGCGTCAGTAATTCCCCCCCGTTCTGCCGATAAAAGGTTTCGTTAAATAAATACCAGTGGATATATACAATTACGATTATAATTGAATGTTAACTTCCGAAGTTACAATAAAAAATTTGATGTTAATACTTGTTTTAGATATTTAGACTAAAGTTAATAGCAAAAAAGTCATCTTATCGGTGAAATAATTCTGGGATTCCTTTAGGTTTTAATATGGTTTATACACAGGATATTAAGTTTGAATACTTTTCATTCCGATTTACTGCTTAACTAAATAATACATAATTAACTTTGCTTAGAGTGAGTTTCTAGCATTTTCCTCGTAAAAGAGATTTTTTTGTTTATTGGCTAGGAATATGTAAACCTTCCTATCCCTACAGTTACATATATATCGAATATTTATTTGTCTCCTTGTTCTGATGTAATAGATATGCATCATAAATAGTATGAAACGGCTACAGTTAACTTAAGAAATAATTCAGGCGAAACAAGTGAAAAAATAATGAAAACGTTATAATCCTTCAAATGCGAGTACGTTGAAAAATTAACTGACAGTATAAATTTGTTTATGTAATGTTCAAAAGGCTTATATTAAAACTAAAACCAATTAAATTGGATTTTTCATAATCTATATCAATATGAAAATATAAATTATACTAATTAGATAAAATAATCAAATAACCAAAGGGAAGTGATAATATAAATACCACACAACGTTTCTGGAATCATTATTCACTTCGTCAGGTGATTAAAAACGCAAGAGCCGTCACTTCGATTGTGTAGTTGTGTCCTACTCACGGCTCTTGCGTTTTTAATCACCTGACGAAAGGAACAAGGATTCCAGAAACGTTGTGTGGTATTTATATTATCCCTTAATTTTGTTGGATATTTTATCTAATTAGTATACTTTTAAAACAGACGTATTATATTTTATTTTCAAAACATAAATATTTTTTGTTAAGTGATAATCGCCAAACACAGAGTAGCATTTGATCCTTGATAACAGAGTAACAACAAAGTGTTTTCTGGATGAATCTAGACTGTAATAAAAATTGTAATTCATTTAACAATATTATTAATACGTATAGCCAAATTCAGACAAAGAAGTGATAGTATAAGGCTTGTATTTTGAGTTTTTTCAACTGACTCGTGCAGTTGTGTCTCTCTCTATGCTCTTGCGTTTTTCTGCCCCTGAAGAAAGGAACAAGGCTTTGAGAAATTTATATTATCACTTCTTTTGTCTGAATTTGGGCTATTTTTCTTATTATTAATATTTATACGTTGAACCAAGCAAGAGACTCTGTAGGAAATGTACATGATATTTGTTTTTAAGTAATTTAGATCGTCCTCTTCGCACCACTACCTACGTGACTAGCTCTTATGACAAGACGATCATTAGCAGCGGAAAGTCCGGGGATTGTCTCTGCAAGCAGGCCTGGACGTTGCACATCTGCTAGATCTCTGATCTTCCAACAGCTACACATCAACTAGGTTTACACAGCAACTTCCTTCTTCACAAAAAGTGTCCATTCCTCAATTTCTCTCTCCAAATTAACCTCTCTCCACAAACCTGTCCTCTCCGTCTACGCTACAGTGGCCTTTTCCAAAAAAAACTACATCTCACCAAATCTGATAAAAGTATACATCACTCTCCTCCCTGGTTCTCTGCGTACCTTCTTAAAACTTCAGCCCTTTTCATGAAATCCCTCAAATTTCTATTTCCCCTTCTATCCCCTCCTCCAGTCACAATTTTCCTTCTGGCCTATCTCTCAGATTGATATTTAGTCCTTAATCACATTCTCAGTGGATTCCTCAACTAGTATTATATTAAAGTATTACTATTTAAGGAAGTAGTACCAGAATTAAATATAATAAGAAAACTGAAGTCAATCTAGTTGAGAATTTTGTATAATTGGCCATTTTTGTTTTTATTTCATTGCATTTCGGCTCTGAAACCCACAAACGTAATATCATCTGGCTCAATGACAAATTAGTAAATTTTATAAATAGTTGTTTTGCAGCGAAAGTATCGTTTAATCATAATTATACTTTTTAGGGTTTTTTATCGTAAATCGGTATGAAGGATCATATTTGAACTAAATACAAAAAGAAAGTTTCAATATCATGTAAAAGTCATTAATTATAAATTAATTTACAATTCAGAATGTAACGAAGTTAAGATTTAGTTTCATGTATGTGGTAAATATTTAATTTTAATTTTAATTATTCTAATGTACCTGCGAGATGAAATTTATGATTTTTAACGTTTAAATATTTAATTTAATAAAAATACATCTTCCTAATTGTTCATATCACGTCAGCCATAAAGTAAGAACAGCGTCGAGGCGAAAGAAACGTCATTTGCGTAAAAGAAATACATTCACAGCTGTGAATAAGAGTGTTTTAGATATTTATCTCTGTATTAAACATTTGAACACTTCATTCTTGTGTATCATCATATTTTAATTAATTACAATTTACTAAGGCCGTTCGATGTTCATGTCTGTTAACGTTGTTCTCGATCCGTCCGCAATCAGAAATACGAATACTGTAGATTCTTTTAGTTTATTTGAATACTTGCATGTTCCACCTTTCCAACTCTACCAGTTAAATTGCTGTCAGCAGTTTCAGAACTGTTTGAATTGAATGTTGGAGTTTTGAAACAAATCTCAGAGGTACCGCGCAATTTCAGCACAGCTGCTCCCTGAGCCGCTGGCCGCAAACGAGTTGTTGCTTTTCGTACAAAGGTTACATATTCTGTCAGGCCAGAACGTTGACAACCTTTCTTTCATGTAATTTGGAATACGTCGTAGATAGTAAATTTGGTTGTATACTCAAATATTTATTTTATATCTATTAAGTATCCTTTCTACCAGTGTTAAAATACAATAATATGTTCTCTGACCTGTTTTATTTTAATCGTAGCACTTGTTGACAAATAATAATAGTGTACACAAATAATTTACATGCTACGATCGATGTCATGAACTCTGATTTGTTTTAGTTTATTGACCTACGATTTTGAATTAAAATTTTTTCAATATATATAAAGGTTCAATGTTATTATGGTATATTAAGTAGGCAGCAAGACTCAATACCATCGATTGCAGTATTCTACAACATCGGATGTATATATACATCAACCTTTTGGAGATAAGTGCCTTATGTGAGGCGTAAGTATGTTAAATACATACTCTACTCCGTGTCGGCAGGGAACAGAGCTTGGGACCGAAGGTGAAAGGCATCAGTGAAGGCGCCAACTCAACGGCAGTAAGCTAAAGTATATTAAATAAACCACTTAATACTATTACAGAATTATATCTATCTGTTTAATTACACTTAAGGATTACCGAAATTTTCCCCTCAGTTTAAACCACGTTTTAATTTCAGTAATTAAAATTGGTTTTTCCTCTCTCTGTTTTTGAACTAAGGTTCCTAAAATCCGGGGAACCTCGGCCTGTTTTGAGAGGTGTATGTTCCGGGTCCACAAACCTTGGCCATTGCGGTAAGAGTTGTCCTCTGTTACCCGTCCACCCCCGCTTCTGGGGGTGGTAGACGCGTCTCACCCAGACAGTGTTTGTTTCCTGGTCGGAAAGAACACGTGTAGGAAATTTGGTGAAATTTGCTCCTTCGGTGTAGATTTGTATTCTCCACCCCAAACCCTAAGGGTGCCCTTTTCCCAGAGTGTAGGGGATGATAGACCCCTCTGCCGCCACCGGAGGGACGTGCTCGACTTACCTGGTCACTTTTAGTCGAATACCGGTTAGGATTTTTAATCAACAGCCCGGGGGCCGTAGTTAATGGATAACCTTCATGTAGCGAGTTAGTCTGAAAAAATAATAATTTTTTTTTTTGAATTTTGGATGTTGGACCACGTTTTTTATCGTCAAGTTCACCAAAAAAAAGTTTCACTCGCGAACACCCACATATTTCAAGAACGGTTCAAGACTGTCAAAACACATCCGTTTATATGGGCAGTTGAGCATCCACAGTAAATTTAAGTCCAGGCGGTTCCTTGGTTCACAAATTTTCTTGATTTCCCCTGATTAAAGGTAACTTCCGGGGCCGTAGGTCGTATCCTGGAATATCCATTGAATTTAAGTGGCTTCTTTTGTATTCCGGTGTGGCCTCGGGAATTTTTTTTTTCCCAGAAAAAATTTTCTCTGATAAGTACCTCTGTGTTTTCCAGGTCAACTTGTAATCGTGCCTTTTAATTCTGATTCTTACACTTTCATCAATATCTAATTTTCCACACTCTCCCTGTATTCATTTTACCAGTATTAAGTCTGGAAATTTTCCGTACTTTTCCTCCTAAGCGTTTCGTTACTCCTTCGGACTACGGTAGAAAAACCTCCATGTGGGCAAGCACTTCAGATTTGCGACGTTTTGCGAGTTGCTATATACATTCTGTAAGCCAGTCCGTCTCCGTTTTTTCTTCCGCTTTCCTCGACACATTTTTTTCCCCGTTTTACAAATTAGCATTTTTATTAGTGCTCGTTTTTGCGCTTCATTGTGATGTGACGCGGTAGTTAAATACCTATGTGAGTGGGTTCTTGGCATCACTGTCGCGCACAATTTTTTGTTTATTATCATCAGCATTGACATGTTATATTCTTCATTTCAGGTTTCCATAGAAGTGTATAATCTTCTAATAGCAGTCGGTAACACACGCTTTTCCCCGATTATCTCCATCCGTTCTGCGTGCGCATACATGGAAAATTAATTAACATGCCTAGGACAGTGTTCATCAATAACAGCAGGATATTGTCAGGAAGCCAATAGAGTTCATTTAAGCATCACATCTTTTATTATTACACACAAACTGACCATAAAATTTGGTGTTAGAAAATTCCTATTCTCTTGTAGTCAAACGAAGGCAGAAATTTCCACATAATGTGTAATTAATACCGTCGGTTAAATTTTTACCTATATCTTCCTCAAATTATTGATGTGAAACTTCAACATATTTATGAGTCATTAGAAAATAATATTAGATGGTCATAATCAAAAAATTGGTTTCTGTCAACCTCTCATTTGATGCATTTAATTTTTTAAAATGCGAAATGTACAGCCATGATATAAATTAAGTTTGCAGTTGAGTTTTTATAAATATTCTTATATATCCGGGATACATGAACTAATTACTACACCGAAGGAAGCCAGCGAGAGGATTCTCTCGCACGTAAATCATCCCCAGAGAGCTCTGGCGAGGGCTACCTTTGGGGATGCCTTCACATCTCTCTGGTTTTTTTGAACTAAGGTTCCCACATGCCGAGGCACCTCGGTCTGTTTTGAGAGGTATGTGTTTCTGGGGTCGCAGACCTTGGGCATCAGGAAAGAGTTGTCCGCTATTCTTATTGGAATAGTCGGCCAGATGCCTCCTAAACTGGCCAAGGCATGGCGAGGGGTAAGCTGCGACCCCACAGCAAACCCCTCTCCCGCCGTCGGAAGGGCGTGGGACAAGTACCAAATGACCGACCTACCTGATGCAGGTTTTTCTAGGGTTTTCCCTGTATCACTTTTAGGCGAATTGCCGGGTAGGATCCTTAAACAATATCCCGGGGGCCCTAGTTAACCCTAGGCTATCTTTCTCTACCTTTCTGCATCCCCCCTTTAACTTATTTTCCTATGCTATAAGAGGGGAGTTGCCACTATGTGGATTACCCTATACATAGTCTGTCTACACCTACGAAAAAGAATACTCATTACTAGATATTAAACTTTTTTCACGGTTTAAGCATCGCTTTTAAAGAATTGTCTAAGGAAAAGAGCATTATTAAATGAAGAATAATAGTAACACAATTACTGTTGATTGATTTCTATGGTACGTCTTTTCTTTTATTTGTCTCTAGAAATCCCACAAACTATACAAGTCATTTTGTATGTGTGTTGTATAACAAAGGACGCAATTATGTTTTAAATTAATTATTAAATAATAGGGGAAGATTTGAGAGAAGGTTTACCAGACGACCTAAATCTCTAAATTAAAACGTTTGAAGTGTTCATGTCCATAACATGATACGTGTTTAAAAAAAAATGAGGTTCAATTTGATAACATAATCTCTTGTTGGATTCGTTTATCTGCCGGTAATCTCTTGAATGTGAGCAAATCCTGGAAATAAACAAATTGAAACAACAGTTTCCAATAATAGCTTACCGCAGATTAATTACAGCACTTTCCACTCTGAATGTATTAAAATTAACGAAACAGGTTAATTTTTAAAAACCTTAGTTTGAAAACTGTAACGTAGCTTGAATATTTGACACGAAATCATATCTGAAAGATGCTCGTTGCATTTTATGTCCTTGTGTCACATCGAGTCAGAAAAGTTAAACTATTCCTGGTTGTAATTAGAAATTATGAATTTTGTGTGTTGTCTTCGTATATTCTAGGAAATTTTAAACACGAAATGAAACTCTCGAATATGGTTTTGGGTTCATACTTTATAAATAATGAAAATGAAGACACATTGTTGTGACCCATTCTTAATTGTATTTGATTGTAAGATATTCTTCCAACATTATTTACTGTTACTCATATAGTCATGATAGTCGCACTATTTTAATAGATCAATTAAATAAGTTTAGATAATCCCGTAATCGGTTCCCGAATATTATTCGAGAGAACTTCAAAAATATAATTAGTATATTATTAAGAAGATACTCTGTTGAAACGTTCATTATTTTTATGAAAATGCTTCATTTATTTAATTTTAATGATATATATTGAGTTTCAGGAACCAATATTATAATTCATAGACAATGCATATTTCAAGACAGTAAGAAACGTTTTCTTTTGAGTTTTGTCAGCTCACAAGAACAGTTGTGTTGCTCTAGGCGCTTCTTCGCTCTTGACGAAAGGGACAAGAATTCCAGAAACTTTGTGTGGTATTTACATTATCACTCTTTTGACTGAATTGGCTAACTTTCTTATTAAAAACATTTTCTTTTAACGACTTGAGAAATTCCCTTTTTAAACTGTACTGCGGTTTAATACTAGTACAGAGGGTTTAAAGTTGACTAAATACGGGAATTTTTTTAAAATGTATTTTATGAAACTATTCATAATAAAACGGTTGATGACCTTACACAGACACCTTTTATTTTTTAATTAAATTATGACGACGTTTCTATACCTTTTTGTATCTTCTTCAGGTATGTTCACAAGACTGTTTGTGCTTAGCAGGTTTCGTAGTTCTGCTCGAGTGAATATTTCGTCTTGAGCAAAATGTTCAGGGACGAATCAACTCTGTTGATTGGTAATTCTCGATATTTCTCTCCATATTTACTTTAAAGATTTGAAATTGTCTTGTCTATTTCAACACGACCAATTTCTGTCGTGTCTGACTGCCAACTCAAACTTCTAAATATCTTCCTGCGACCTGCATCTGACCAAGCTTTCCTGATAACTAACCCCCGTCTGGCAAATTTTGAGCGCGCATTACTTCTCCCGACAAAGTAACGATGCTCTTCTTGTCTATTGTTGTTCTGTTCTGTACCGCCGTCAAGAATAAATTTCTCAAACAATTTTGATTTTAAACTTCACAATTAATGTCTTAATTAATAGCATTACAATATATTTATGTGTGTGTGTTTGTGTATAATGTAAAGCACGAGATAATTTTATAAATAAAAAAGAGTGTATGTATGTTTGTATGTTTGTTTGTATGTTTGTTTGTTTGTATGTTCGTTATACAAATCTACACCGGTGGAGCAAATTTCACCAAATTTCGTACACGTGTTCTTTACGACCAGGAAACAAACACTGTCGGGGTGAGACGCGTCTACCACCCCCAGAAGCGGGGGTGCACGGGGGTTGAAATATTTAAACATGCTAAAAAAGCCGATATTTTAGTCGGATAATAATTTTTAGGGGTCGAAGATATTTATGGTGTTACTACCGATGTTTTCAGAATATAATTTTCATCCCCTACACCCTGGGAAAAGGGCACCCTTAAGGTTTGCGGTGGAGAATACAAATCTATACCGGTGGATCAAATTTCACCAAATTTCGTACACGTGTTTTTTGCAACCAGGAAAACAACACTGTTGGGATGAGACGCGCTTACCACCCCCTGAAGCGGGGATGGACGGGGGTGGAAATATTTGAACATGCTAAAACAGTCGATATTTCAGTCGGATAAATATTTTTAGGGGTCAAAGATATTTATAGTCTTTCCACTGATGATATCTGAATATAATTTTCAACCTCTACACCCTGGGGAAAGAGCACCCCTAGCGTTTGGGGTGGAGGGTACAAATCTACACCGCTGGAGCAAATTTCACCAAATTTCGTACACTGGTTCTTTGCGACCAGGAAAACAACACTGTCGGGGTGAGACGCGACTACCAACCCCAGAAGCGGGGGTGGACGGGGGTGGAAATATTTGAACATGCTAAAACAGTCGATTTTCAGTCGGATAAATATTTTTAGGGGTCAAAGATATTTATAGTCTTTCCACTGATGATATCTGAATATAATTTTCAACCTCTACACCCTGGGGAAAGAGCACCCCTAGCGTTTGGGGTGGAGAATACAAATCTACACCGCTGGAGCAAATTTCACCAAATTTCGTACACGGGTTCTTTGCGACCAGGAAAACAACACTGTCGGGGTGAGACGCGTCTACCAACCCTAGAAGCGGGGGTGGACGGGGGTTGAAATACTTAAACGTGTTAAAACAGCAAGTATTAGATTTGGATAAATATTTTCGTGGTCATAGATATTGATTGTGTTTCTACCGATGTTATCTGAATATAATATTCATATCCTACGCCCTGGGAAAAGGGCACCCTTAGTGTTTTGGGTGGAGTTGCTTTACAGAAAAATAACGCGAATACAACCGAGTTTGGAGTCAAATCGAATGTTATGGATGTCAGTGAGTTTACTTCGGATAAATATTTTTAATTGCCCATTTAACCCGAAAGGATGGGGGTTGGAAGGGAAGATAAATAGTCAGTTCTTGCGCGTTCTTGGAGGAGAATTACGTGAATACTATTTCAACGGATGTTGTTGAAAATATAAATCCCTTTAGACATTTGTGGTGAGCTTGCTTAGGGCTGGGGGTGAGAATTGTCTATTATTCTAAAACTGCCAAAATGTTATGTGTTTATGGGTAAACTAGATTGATAGTGTTTCTACCGATGTGATATGAGTAAAAATTCAACCCTTTCCACCACGGGAAAGTAGCAGATTTAGGGGTGGTGTTGTTCATACTATTTTAACCGATGTTGTTTCCATTAATAACGACGTTTAATCAAAAATAAAAGTGTTTCAAAACCATTGCTTTTTATACTCTTTTAAAAAGTTTTTATATTATAAATTGTTATAAACATAATTTTACATTTATTCCGTAATTGAAGTTGTATTATTGAGAAGAAATAAAGCAACAAATAATCACGGACAAATACATGTAACAAAAACTCTACATGCTAACGTAGTTTATAATTTAATTTACTACAACTTCAATGAAAATATTATCCACGTAATCTACATTATTAGAACAATTGTTCTCAAAATCCTAAACCATATAAATGAATCCATTAATAATCACTTTTCTACCAGAACGAAAGGGCTTAATATAACTAATTATTACACTTAATCTTATAAATAAAAATGAGTGTATGTATGTATGTATGTATGTATGTTTGTATGTTTGTATATTTGTATGTTTATATATTTGTATGTTTGTATATTTGTATGTTCGTTATACAAATCTACACCGCTGGAGAAAATTTCACCAAATTTCGTACACGTGTTCTTTGCGACCAGAAAACAAACACTGTCGTGGTGAGACGCGTCTACCACCCCCAGAAGCAGGGGTGGACGGGCGTTGTTATATTTAAACATGCTAAAACAGTCTATATTTCAGTCGGATAAATATTTTTAGGGGTCACAGATATTAACAGTGTTTCTACTGACTGTTGGGGTGAGACGCGTCTACCACCCCCAGAAGCGGGTCGGGATTATCAGTCGAGCACTTTTAGGTGTTGGGTGGAGGAACGCTGCAATAAAATAACGCGAATACAACCGAGATTGGAGTCAAATCCAAGGTTATGGATGTCATCCAGTTCAATTATAGCATCAAATTGGCCATTTAGCCCCAAGGGACGGGAGTGGATGGGATGGAAATTTTCTAACATGTTAAATCATCGATATTAGCGTGGAATAAATAAATGCCGGGACCATTGACGTTGATAGTATTTCTACCGATGTTGTTTGTAGGCATGATAGGGGTGGGGCTGGAGGGGATTTCCTTGAAAATAACGGGAAAACAACTGAGATTCGAGTCAAATCGAAGGTCATGGATGTCCCTGAATTTATTTATGACAATCTAGACAACGCGCGGGTATCGGTTGGGTTGGGATGAGTTACTGGCTGTTTTTTGCGTCGATTAAATATATTTCGGGATGAATTAGATTAATAAAATTTCCCTACATGTTCTCTGTGAATAATTTCAACCCCTTTCGGACTCATAAGGGTGCACCCTTAAGGGTGGGCGTGAAGTAGCATTACATAAAATGAAACCAGAAACTATCGGGATTGTCACTGAGTTTAATTAATTACCTTGAAAATAACGGGAAAACAACCGAGATTCGAGTCAAATCGAAGGTAATGGATGTTGCTGAATTTATTTATGACAAATTGGACAACGCGCGGATATCGGCTGGGTTGGGATGAGTTGACCGGCTGTTTTTTGCGTCGATTAAATATATTTCGGGATGAATTAGATTAATAAAATTTCCCTACATGTTCTCTGTGTATAATTTTAACCCCTTTCGGACTCGGAAGGGTGCACCCTTAAGGGTTGGCGTGGAAGTAGCATTAGATAAAAATAAACCAGAAACTATCAGGATTGTCACTGAGTTTAATTATGACATTAAACTTGACCGTTTAAGTCCCCGAAGCGGGAGTGGTCGGGGGCGAAAAATTTCAAACATGTTAAATGGTCGATATTTGCGATAATTATTTCCTGGGGTTAATTACTTTGAAAGTATTTATACCGATGTTGTTTGTGTATAATTTAACCCCTGTGAGGGGAGCAAGCTTAGGGGTGGCGTGGAGGTACGTTAAATATAATCCCGCAAAAACAACCGAGATTCGAATCAATTCCGAAACTATGAATGTCGCTGAATCTAATTGTGACAACCTGGGTAACGCGATGGGTTTGGGAGGTGTTGGGCGGGGGAATAAATTTTCTGACAATGTAATCGGCCGATTTAGGCGTGGAATTCATTCTTTTTCATTATCGCATATTTGTGGGGGTTGTCAACTTCTAACATGTAAAAACGGCCGATATATTTAGTCAATGACTTCATCCCCCTTCGGCATGGGAGGTGAGCACATTTAGGGATAGGGTTCGAGGATCTTTACATAAAAATAGCGCAAAAGTAACCAAAATTGGAGTCTTATGGATGGTTATAGATAAATGACATCTCGGGCAACGCCGGGCACCCAGCTAGTTTTATAAATAAAAATGAGTGTATGTATGTATGTATGTTTGTATGTTTGTATATTTGTATGTTTGTATATTTGTATGTTCGTTATACAAATCTACACCGCTGGAGAAAATTTCACCAAATTTCGTACACGTGTTCTTTGCGACCAGAAAACAAACACTGTCGTGGTGAGACGCGTCTACCACCCCCAGAAGCAGGGGTGGACGGGCGTTGTTATATTTAAACATGCTAAAACAGTCTATATTTCAGTCGGATAAATATTTTTAGGGGTCACAGATATTAACAGTGTTTCTACTGACTGTTGGGGTGAGACGCGTCTACCACCCCCAGAAGCGGGTCGGGATTATCAGTCGAGCACTTTTAGGTGTTGGGTGGAGGAACGCTGCAATAAAATAACGCGAATACAACCGAGATTGGAGTCAAATCCAAGGTTATGGATGTCATCCAGTTCAATTATAGCATCAAATTGGCCATTTAGCCCCAAGGGACGGGAGTGGATGGGATGGAAATTTTCTAACATGTTAAATCATCGATATTAGCGTGGAATAAATAAATGCCGGGACCATTGACGTTGATAGTATTTCTACCGATGTTGTTTGTAGGCATGATAGGGGTGGGGCTGGAGGGGATTTCCTTGAAAATAACGGGAAAACAACTGAGATTCGAGTCAAATCGAAGGTCATGGATGTCCCTGAATTTATTTATGACAATCTAGACAACGCGCGGGTATCGGTTGGGTTGGGATGAGTTACTGGCTGTTTTTTGCGTCGATTAAATATATTTCGGGATGAATTAGATTAATAAAATTTCCCTACATGTTCTCTGTGAATAATTTCAACCCCTTTCGGACTCATAAGGGTGCACCCTTAAGGGTGGGCGTGAAGTAGCATTACATAAAATGAAACCAGAAACTATCGGGATTGTCACTGAGTTTAATTAATTACCTTGAAAATAACGGGAAAACAACCGAGATTCGAGTCAAATCGAAGGTAATGGATGTTGCTGAATTTATTTATGACAATCTGGACAACGCGTGGGTATCGGCTGGGTTGGGATGAGTTGACCGGCTGTTTTTTGCGTCAATTAAATATATTTCGGGATGAATTAGATTAATAAAATTTCCCTACATGTTCTCTTTGTATAATTTCAACCCCTTTCGGACTCATAAGGGTGCACCCTTAAGGGTTGGCGTGAAGTAGCATTACATAAAAAGAAACCAGAAACTATCGGGCTTGTCATTGAGTTTAATTAATTTCCTTGAAAATAACGGGAAAACAACCGAGATTCGAGTCAAATCGAAGGTCATGGATGTCCCTGAATTTATTTATGACAATCTGGACAACGCTTGGGTATCGGCTGGGTTGGGATGAGTTACCGGCTGTTTTTTGCGTCGATTAAATATATTTCGGGATGAATTAGATTAATAAAATTTCCCTACATGTTCTCTGTGTATAATTTCAACCCCTTTCGGACTCGGAAGGGTGCACCCTTAAGGGTTGGCGTGGAAGTATCATTAGATAAAAATAAGCCAGAAACTATCAGGATTGTCACTGAGTTTAATTATGACATTAAACTTGACCGTTTAAGTCCCCGAAGCGGGAGTGGTCGGGGGTGAAAAATTTCAAACATGTTAAACGGTCGATATTTGCGATAATTATTTCCTGAGGTTAATTACTTTGAAAGTATTTATACCCATGTTGTTTGTGTATAATTTAACCCCTGTGAAGGGAGCAAGCTTAGGGGTGGCGTGGAGGTACGTTAAATAAAATCCCGCAAAAACATCCGAGATTCGAATCAATTCCGAGACTATGAATGTCGCTGAATCTAATTGTGACAACCTGGGTAACGCAACGGGTTTGGGAGGTGTTGGACGGGGGAATAAATTTTCAGACAATGTAATCGGCCGATTTTTGCGTGGAATACATTCTTTTTCATTATCGCATATTTGTGGGGGTGGTCATCTTCTGACATGTAAAAACGGCCTATATATTTAGTCAATGACTTCATCCCCCTTCGGCATGGGAGGTGAGCACATTTAGGGATAGGGTTCGAGGAGCTTTACATAAAAATAGCGCAAAAGTAACCAAAATTGGAGTCTTATGGATGGTTATAGATAAATGACATCTCGGGCAACGCTGAGCACCCAGCTAGTAAAATATATAAAAACAGTAAAGTTTCAGACATGACTAAAAATAACGTTTTTCTCCAACTTTTTGATGTCTTTTATATTGATAGCGGTGAAGAAAGTTTTTTCATATGCTTATAAAGCTTATAAAAGTGCGATGTATACCAAAAATTCTTGTGTTACCAAAACTCCCATATGTGCGGAGCATATTGAAACGACGTTTTGGTGAATGTAAACACAAATTACTATACTAAAACTGAGACAGTTTTTAAAAAATAAAACAGTATAATAAAATTTTATTGATGATGTGGAAATTTTTTACCCACGGTAAAATAAAGTGTATTAAGAGCGAAAATAACTAAAACCGTTTCCAATTACACGCATTGACTATATTATATTTTTACAGTCAGTTTAAGATGTGTTCATAAAACGTTTTGAAATCATGCGGTAATCTATGTTGCTAATATGTGATTTTAAAAACTTATTTTGATACACTGAAGTGAATTCATTCGATCATATTATTAATGTAATGTTGTATTACTTATTGATTATTAACTCGTAAACAATAAAATACATCCCACTATACATAAACGATATTAAAGTGTTACATTCAACTGGCGGTAAAACTGCAAACTCCTAGGTGGGGACTGGCTGTGGAAAGGTGAAAAGTCAAGTGTAATGATTCCGAGTTGCTGGCAGCGCCATTCTAAACAGACACAAGATGCAGGGTGAATGAACGTTCGCCCACGTCGGAGCAATTGCGCAACTGCTGTACAAAATCTTGCACCTGTAAAATACAGGTCAGCAATTTCATCAGGCGTTTACTGTAATAAATGAAAGAATTTACTAGTTCAGTAGAATATATATGTGTATATATTAATATATATATATGTATATACATAAATACATATACATATATATATATATATACATAAATATATATATGTATATATACATATATATATATACATATATATATATATATATATATACATAAATATATATATGTATATATATATATACATATATATATATATATATATACATATATATTGTAATATACAAATATATCAATAATTGAAAAGATTTTGCCTTACGTTGAAGTCGTAATTAAATGTAATATACAATGAAATAATTAAGTAAATTGAACTAATCATTGAAATTATTGAATGAAATGAGCATGAAAAAGAATTACATTTATTAAATTTACTTAAATAATTGATTTATTATGTTCAACTATTTACCTTATAAACTAATTATTTGTTGAACTTTACATCAATTTTTATACAAAATGTCCTTTTCTCTTACCTCAGGGTCTTTATTGGACCTCTTAAATAAAGAACAATTAAAATTTTTACTATTCACTCCTAAAAAAAATTTTTTTTAACTCTCGAAATTTAATCAAAATAAAACGAAATAAAACTAAATAAAATCGAACTCGAAATATGACGATATTCTATCTTTTATTAACGCTTACAATATGAATTTTTAAATGTCTCTTTTTACCACTGTTGTAAGGTACCCAGGGCAATTGTAGAGATTTTACAACACACTTTTCACCCCGAACACTTTAACAGGCCATATATCACTGAATTTACTTTGGTTCACTTTGCCAAACTCCGGCCGATTGACCACTGGACACAATTATTCCGAAACCTTCGTTCCACCTATATCCGTCGACCTTACTTTGAACTCCTCGATATCGCAGGCCAAATGTGGATTGACGCTCTCGTCTCTGATCTCCGACCGAATTAATTTTTGTTCTGTCCTCTACTGATATTCTGCCAAACTCAATTACTCTGTATTCCACAATATCCTGTGGCTGACCAACAAAATTTAAACTCCTTCCGCATTCAGAAAGGTTTCGTGGCTGACTGCCGCTCCGTCGACTTTACGCTTACTAAAAACCAACAATGTCCTGACTTTTCAGTATTATCGACCATTGTTGTATCTCCGTGTGTTCGACGGTAACAATTTACTTCAATAATCTCTAATTATTAATTCTTTTAATTAATTTTAATTTAATTAATTTTATTTTAATTTAATCATTACAATATATATATATATATATATATATATATATATATATATTGTAATATACAAATGGAAAGGATTTTATTAAATTAAATATTAATAAAATTTACAAACCAAAGATGCTTTTTGTGGCAATCATTTAAAAATTACAAAGTTAAAATATTCAATTTCTCAGGGTCCTCAAGATATTTATTATCTTATTAACAAAAAAATCACAATTAAAAGAAAATACATTTACTTGACCATTAAACTAGTACGAAATTTAAAATGAGAACGAAATTAAGAAGTAAAAATAATTAGAACGAATTAACAATTTAACCGGAGAACGAAATTAAGAAGTAAAAAGATGAGAACGAATTAACAATTTACACGGAGAACGAAATCTGACATCTATCTTTCAATTACGTTTACACAATTAATCATTTTGTAAATTGTTACTCACATCTGCCCAGCATTCCAGCATACCTTTCATTTTCGAAATACACTATTGCAGGATTTTACACTGACTCTAAACTCACAGATTTTACACTGATTCTAAACCAAAGTTTTATATGATGTCAGGAACTCGGCTGATCCTCCCCTTTTGTTGTCAGCTATCTGTTGACTACTTGCCTTTAGGCGAATTCCTTGATTTGCCAGTCTTTACTGCATTGGACTCAAACTGAAATTTTACTATTTCTGATCGGCTATGGACACAAAATTGCTTTCACTTAGCAAGTTTCAACGTTATGCTCTCGTGAATGTTTACTTTGTCCTCAGAAATGTCCAGGCACCAACAAACTCTTTTAAATCCTAATTGCCGATCGTGTTGAATTCTCCTCCTGTTATACCTTGACGATGTCTTTCCGTGAACTCTACTCTTCAATGTTTTTCCGCGAACTCACTCTCTCAGTATATTAATGCGAACTGCCTCTCACACTAATTTCCTGCGAACTCTATCTCACAATATCTTCCTGCGAACTGAACTCCTCAATGTTTCCTGCAAACTGCCCCGTAGTCTCGCATTTTAGCGCGCAATATTGGGACCTTCCGACAAAGAAACAGAGCTGGGCTCCATTGTTGCTATGTTCTGGACCGCTGTTACAAAGGATTTCTCAAACAATTTTAATTTTTATGTTCAAACAATTAATGTCCTAATTAATTGGCGTTACAATATATATATATATATTCTAGAGATAACCAATGTGTCATGAATGTTTTTAAAATAATTTTCTTTAATATTTGCATTGTCGGCGTAATATTGAGGCCAGATCATTGTAAGTAACAGTCAGTGTGGCGCAAGATTGGAATGGTTTCCAGTCTCTATTATTGTCGGCATCGTGTGTAATACGCAGAACTTTGGCGAAACAAGAAGTTTGGGAGCTCGACCGAAGATGGTCACAGTTAGTCTGTTTTGGGACTCTGACCGATGATGATCAGAGTAAGTGTGGTTTGGGAACCTGACCGATGATAGTCATGGCGCGTCCGGTCTTGGATAATTATAGCAAAATCTGTTTTCGCGAGTAACCACGTAGCGACCGATGATAATCATAGGAAAGGCTGTTCTCGCGAGTAAACAAGTAGCGGAATTTAGCAAAGTAAATGCTGAATAACGGCTGATAATATCGTATTCAGCCTACGGTGTTAAACAACTTTTAAAGTAAAGCCGGCAGATATAAGTAGGTCGAAAGAAAGTTCTTGAACAATTATTGGAGAAGTTACCGTCGGTAAGTGGGTCGAAATTTAGCGAAGTGAACCAAAGTTGTGCACAGTGTAATGGCCTGCTCAAATAATTTTTCTTTAAAAGAAAAATAGTGAAGTGCATAATTAATAGGGTACAAGATCAACTCTAATAAAGTAGTATGTAAAAGTATTCTATTGTAAACTTTATATAAAATTGAGAACCGTCAGATTTGTTTAGATTTCTTTAAATTCCTGTAAAGTTCACTGGATTTCAGATATATTTAGATTTTTTATATTAATTGGTATTGTAAATTTAATTATTATTCTTTTGTAATTGTTTGTTATTTAATTTTTTAATGTAATTGTTTGTTTACTATCACTGTTTGAAGCAATTTTTTTAAAAATATTACATATACATATATATATATATATGGGTGTTTCTGTTTCTACGGACGAACCAGAAGAAAAGAGGAAAGATGGATTTGAAAAGAATAAAATTTAAACGTTTTTGTTTATGAAAAAAGGCCACAAACAATCTCATATAGTGTTAAAAAAATTTAATAGGCGGATGCTCGAAAGCCTGAATATAAATATGTGAACAGTCTTGATCAAACAAATGTTTAAACACTATCTTTACTGCCAGCTGTTGGAGTTATAGAAAAACAATATTTGTTTTTTTAAAAAATTATATAAATAAGATTTTCGTGAAGATATTCTTCAGATGGCACGTATTTCTCAAATTAATAATACATTTTATTTTGTGTAATGTGAGTCGAAAACTATTTCATGTTCGATAAATACTAACGAAGGATCATGGTATTAAGGGTGTGAAATTTGTTCAGTTTATTTACTTTCACATATAAAAATTAGGATAGAACAAGGTTTGATGTTGTGTGAAATGACTGCAGAATTTTTAAGGAAAGAAAGTATATGTTCAACGAAAATCTAACATACTTTGCAATAGATGTTTTGCCTGTCCCAAAAGCCCGTTAAATACGCGTTTTTCGTAGAATATTTTTTTCCAATCACACATTATTATTTAACATTATTCTAAATAAATGTTTACATTCATTGAAATAAATATTAATTACCAAGTGAATGAGGGCTTTAAAAATGTAGTGGGCGCATTCAGTTGAAATATCAGTTAAATTTTCCATATTTCCATATTCTATGATTCTAATGAGTTGCGTATTTCCACGTTTATTTTCTAGGTGATTGCTTTATTTCTATATGTGGAAACACTTATTAAAAAATTTGTAAATATTAAACTGTCCTCGGTAATGTTTATGAGATTTAGTGAGTTCCATCGCAGTTACTTATTTCGTTATATTTTTATTAATACTGTTAATTAATTATAAAATATTATACTGTAATCTTAATTATATTGTAGCATGAAACTTATATGTTCTAGTAACTATTTGTACTATGGAACGGCGTTTCCTATATCCTGGAATGAAACCTATGTATTATACTTCGGTCATTCGCAACGAAATAATAATTTCACATGAGTTCTAAATTACTGTAACTGATAGTCAAATATTTTCTGAAACCGACTTACAGACATCGCACGTTGGTCTGCAGTTACAGCACTAAGAATTAATTTATATAAAACTTTCTAAAGACGAAGGGCATTAATCACAGTCATACAATTTATTCCTCTTGCATAACGTATCAATATAAGGGCCATTAAACAGTTTACGAGCAATAAAATACTGAAACACACGGCTCCGTAGAGTATTACGTGAAACTTACAACTGACTGTAATATTACATTACTGTTTTATTCTTACACCATTACCCTATTGCCACCGATATTCGCAATTTAATCGAGCAATGGGACGATGAAAGGCGGCTGAAACCACTTCAGAACAACAATACGACTTTTTCAGTATTTTTTAAATTACAGTTTAATGTCGCATTAACCTTTTGGTCATTAGCGACTTACATACGTTAAGTTCTACATTTGTATAACAATTAAATTACTTTATACAACTCAGTTTTAATCGTAAAGTCTATGAGGTTGTTTATTGCCGCCGATGAGTTGCAAATCTTCATCATTGAATGGGCGGCTATGGTTGATCTTCTCATCTCGCTATATTTGGAGCAGTCAAAGCGGACATGAGGAATTGTTGTGGACTCCTTGCATGAGCTGCCTACCGGCTGTGGAGATCTGGAAATCAAGAATGAGTGAGTGAAACTGGAGTGCAATGTTCTTATTCTGGCTACAACAACCTGTTGCCTTCTAGATAGTTCTTTCGGGTGTGATATTTCTCTGATGCTGCTGACATTTCTGAGGATGACTCCGCATTCCTCTGGTTTCACAGATCTACTCCACCTTTCCTCCAGTTCCTTGTAGAGCCCTACTCTGCAGTCCCTGCTGGTGCAAACTGGCAAGTTTGTAGGATCTTCCTCGATGATCAGCTTCCATCTTCGCTAGATCTGCCTTGTCGTGTCCTACTATGTCCTTATGCGCCGGTAGCCAGGCTATAGTGATCCGGTTTCCGTTTTCTTATATTTTCAATATATTCTCTCTAATTCGATTTATGCAACCATTTCTGTGCACTGGACTGGTTATTCTGTGTATATCTTAACGTCCTTGGCGTCTGTTAAGATGATATTGTCGGCCTCCGTTTTTCCAGACACAGTTCCGTGGCCATGAAGATGGCGTATAATTCTGCTGAAATTATCGATGCATTATGGTTTATAGCGATAAATTTTTCTTTGCCTGTCGTAACTATTGCGCACCCAACTCCATTTGAATTTTTGGACCCATCGGTATAAATGACTCTGGAAGAATTATATATTTGTAGTAACTGATAGACTTCAGCGTTACAGTTTGTGTTATGTGGATTGTTTACTTTAAGTTTATGTAGCGATGTATCGATTGGAAGTTCGTTAAGCTTCCATGGTGGTATGCTTCCTTTCGTAATATATTCTTTAGTGTATTGTAGTACGGGGTTAGGTTTCTAGGTGGTTCTTTCTCTGCATATCGAGGAGTGATGGTTTGTTCTCTTATTATTGGGTTCGATGCTCACTTGCCTTGATCGCGTATCCAATTGCAATTGCTTTCCTTCTGCGTCTAAGCGGGATTTCGTTTGCCTCAAGTGTGAGTCTCAGTATTGGGGTGGTTTTATAACATCCAGTTATTACTCTCATTGCCTCGTTTTGGACAACGTTTAGTCTTCTTTGCTCCCCAGTTCTTGGCAGCTAGTAGCTTGAGGATTAATAGACTTTTTTTGCTTTCTATGATTAGTTGCTCGATGTGAGTCTTGAACGAGAGTTTTGAGTCCCAGAAAATTCCCATAATCTTGTATTGTTTTACATATTCAATATTTTTATCATATATTTTTATAGGTATCTTTATTTGCTTGTATTTCCTTGAGAAGCACATTGCTTTGTTTTTCAGTATTGCTCTGATATACAAACGTTTGATTAAAAATTGAACAACTAAATAAAGTAGATGAATATGCATCGTACATCATCGTTGTAACAGAAATAGATTTGCTGAAAACAAAAATACTATCGGGAGGTACTGAATTAAAATTTAGTAATAATTTTGGGTGCCGTAAAATTTTCTATCGCTGGTTTTGGCAGTAGACTTGTCGTTTGGATACATTGGGGATACTATAATAGACTACTGAAAACACTTGTCCATAGACGAGAATTTTTTTCGTATTTTCGAATTTATTTTGGTGTAATGCTATATAGCTTCACTTTATTTATTAATTTAGTTACCACAAACCTGAAAGAAATTTATTTCAACTCGGGATAGGGAGGATTTGTGGGATTCTTATGGCGCAGACAGTTGGAGGTTTCGGGTTACGATGCTGCCTCGGTCAAAACTCCGTTTGAACCGGTTTTGGAAAGGCGCCTGAACAGGTCACGTGGTCTATCCTGAAGCTTTGATTCGTTTTCTGTGTTCTGCAAGTTTGTTTTTCTATTGGGAGGAGGTTTTTCTCTCCAACTTCGGAGTCTCTCTTAGTCTTCAGTCTTGCTACAACCATCTTGGTGTGAGGGATGTTCTGGGTACTATACTCAGTCTAATTCTTTTTATATTAAACTTTATATTTAACTTCATAGCGCGTTCTGTTTTATGTACACATATACCAAGAAACTCTCGTTATCGATTTTCTTATTTTGCTATCCTAGAAGTCTTCCTTTCGACACTGTAGAAGATACGGCGCTGGATTTTCGTCCGACCTGATTCTCCTCAGCCTGTTCATTTCCACGACTTAGCTAGAACTAAAATTCATTTACATCCTTCTTATTTTGATTTCTAAGTTTTATCAGGTACGCTATATTACAGTATATAGAAAGGTTAACTTTTAAAACGTGCAAATTAACAGATGATATGGCGTCGTAAACTGCTACTAGCTTCTACCTGAGGCGAAACCCAACCTCACAGTCAAACCAGGCTTCAAGAAAGTTCCGAGGATTATTGGTAAACAGATATCTTACGCCATCGAAGCCACCACGCTCGTCCGAGTAACAAAAGAAAAGACTGGTAATTGTTTAAAATTAAGACCCAAACCATTTCCTGGGACAAAGTGTCTACTATTTGAAAGTTTGACATAATAAAAGCTTAATTATTATAATTTTATTGTCATTTAAAAATGATAATTATTGAATAATTAAATATTAAAATACAATTGTATTAAATTCGAATTAATTACTCAGTTACTCATTACAGTACCTTCTACTGACGCACGTGACGCATTACGACTAAGTCGCGGCGACAATTGTATTAAAATAATTTATAATTTATTTTGGAGGCAATAAGTTGGTTACGGTAGATTTTATATCCCCGCACTTACAGTGTAGTTGAAGTTTAATGCAGCGGCTCTTACGGGTTTTATTGTCTATTTGAAATGGCTTTTTTTTTTATCAAGAATAATCTAATTTTGCGTTAAAAAAATTAGAAGCAAAAATAGATTATAGGAAAAAGGGCGAGGAGTAATATCAAGTAATATTGGGAATCCGATATTAATATACAGCTCTCTGGTTTAATATCATACAAACACGGAAGGCACCTGTGGGGCATACAAAACAGAATCGTTCCAGTATTTCCTTAACGGGAGAATGAACATTAATATCTACAATTACATTGTTTGTTTGAGATTGTAGACGCTTTTCTCTTCAGACAAATTTAATATACTTTGGCTTTTTAGCTGTTTGCTGTACACGAAATTAGACAACTGAATTAGCTCTGGAGGCAACGTATACTCGGCTATCATGAAATAAATATTACATAAACAAACAAGCTGTTTCTTTACCTATTTGAACATAATTTGTTAAGCGTATAATTAGTGTGATTTCTGAAAACATTTTATTATTTTGATCAATAACTCAACTTTTGAGCTCTGGAATTTGTCGACGAAACAGAAGAGTGACGATAATTTATTAAAAGTGTTAGTTTTATCTTACTAAGAAATGATTCCGGCTGAGTTACGTTGGTATGCGGACGTCTACAAATATTAAGATCTCGTTTGCGAGATTTATTATCAGACAAACTATAAGAAACACAATAGAAACGGGTTAAAAAAGAAGCATTTAGCCATGGATGAGTAAATATTACTATCCAGCCGGTAACGTCTATTGGTTTTTAATTTTTAGTTTTCCTATGAGAGAAAATATCTTTAAAATGATCCAGTAAATTAGTTAATGCATCATACATCCCAATCCTTTTAAGAGAATATCATATATTCATATGAAGCTGAAATATTTTATAATGCAAATATATTGTAATGCCAATTAATTAACCCATTAATTATTTTTAAATAATTTGAATTGTTAGCGAACAGTTTGAATTATAGCGATGAGCGAGCAAAGCAACAATGAGCGGCGAGCTCTGTTCCTATTATTGAGGGTTCGGAATGGCGATTACGCGCGCAAAAGTATGGGCAGTCTTCAGTCTATCACGAGAGGAGAGACATTGTAAAAGTTAGTCTAAGTCTACGGCGAGGAGCGAAAGAGTACAGTCGACGTCTACGGTCAGACACGAAAGGAGAGAAGACATTGTAAAAGCAAATCTTCACCGAGCTACTTAGAAGTTTTCAATCCAAACCGATAAATAATGCGGTAAAAGGCTAAAATATGCAACTCATAAGATTCCTGTAAGCAATGCAGTTAGTTGGACCGAGTAGATGTGCTAACAATTAGCCAACGGAAGCAAGGGTTTGCTTCATTATAAAGAACTCGAACAATTTCGTGCTGAGGGAAAAACGACTTCAGATAGGTGACCATTTAAGAGGATCATCCGAGTTACTGGGAGCCTAGTAATCGTATTTCAACTTCATAAGTGTAAATCTGTGAGAATTTTAGAATCTGTATAAAAATTTCGCAATATAGTGTACTTTTGAAGCGCTAAAAGAATTCTGGTACCAGCCGAACAATACGTAAGTAACCAAAACCTTAATAAAATCTGTAAACGCTAACTAAAAGGGTAAAGTCAGATTTCGTTCGCTTTTCTTGTAGCTTTTCTTTCATTTATCAGCACATTATTTTGAAGTAAATTTTAAACTGTATTGTTAATAAGATCATTGAATAATTTTTACTGTAAATCATCAAACCCAGTAAAGACCCTGAGAGATTAAGAGATTTTCATTTTGTTGTAATTGTTAGTAAATTTTAGAAGCCACAAATTAATAAATAAATTTTGTTTGTTAAAAATTGATTATCTTTTTCATTTAAATAAAGCCTATCATTTTGATGATAACATTTAGTAGTACAACAAAGTGGGCAAAAATTAAATAAAGTTTTATTGTTGATTATTCCAATATATTTTAAGCGTTATTAAATGTTTCTAAGAAGCTAATGTCCGAATCCGTTACAGGCACTGTTCATCGTAGTTCAACACATCCACAGACATACGCATTTCTATGCTTTCAGCGTCTCAGTAATGACAGATAAAGATGGTTCCAGGTTTACGAGTATATAAAAACAGCGGAAAAGGTAAAAATCTGGATATAGATAATTTCCCCTGTAATTTTCCGTACAATTACCAACATATATGATCTCTGAATACACCATGTTAAGAAATATATATTCCCGACTTATTGTGGTGTAGGGGTCAGTGAGACTGCCTCACGCGACAGAGGTCCCGGGTTCGAATCTCAGCGAGGGCATGGATGTTTGAATGAATTTGGAGCTAACCACCTATCCGGGTGTGCTCCTCAAGCGGTTCATAGTCAAAGATAGTGTAAATCACGCGTTGACCAATAGATTACCGTTGTTAATTACTTTTTCGGGCCAATATAAATAAATACCCGGGCAACGCCGCCCACCCTGCTAGTATTTCAAATTTTGAAACTTGTATACCGATTATGTCATGGTTAATATAGGTTACATAGTTTACATAATGTTAAGACGAGGAAAGCACCAATCAAAAACCGCCACGTAAATGTTTTATCCAATTATATGCGTTACTTTTCTTCCACTGAACACGCATATTACGGTTAGTTATTAATAAATAAGCACTGGAAATTTCAATGTCTACTGAAATTTTCATAAAAATAAAGTTGACTTGGATCTATAATTGTCGCACATGATGAATATACACTGTTATATATATATATTGACTTTACTTTGTACGAAGAAAATGAAAAATATTTTTTTGATGAGTCACAACTTATAATTCTGTGAAAACAGCTTGTTTGAAGGACTTAACTTTTCATATAATTGTATAGTAAATTAATGAAAAAATTCCGATTTAAGTGACAAAAAACCCTGATCATTAAACATTATTTTAGTAAACACCAGTAGAAGCTGTTGAAAAACATTGGGTTTTATATTTTAAAGTGAAGAATAATTGTACCGGACACGATCTCCCAATTGTTTTTAGTCTTACAAACTAGTTGTTAGTAGTACTTGTGAATTTAAAGATAATTATTGGGATGAGTGATTTGAGTGTTAGACTGACGAATAAATAATTTCTCTACGTCAATTGCACCTGCTAAACAACGGAAGACTAAAAATTTTAAAAACCAATCTGGGAACACATCATTAACTCTATTTTTTCAGACGTAGAACGGTCGAATATGATAAAGTGTCACCAATTTTGTAGAATTATCAGAGTCCGAATTTTTTTTAACAGCGTTAGTTAATTGGAGTCAAGGATTTCAGTTCATTTCTTTGAAATCGCATCGCCAATTTTTATTCCCGTTTTACAATAGTATTTAAGTTTACTTTTTTTAAATTCTATTACTTTTTCCAATAACCGGGAACCCTTGTTTCTCATCCTGGAACAAAACCTGCATTTTAGCTCTATTTCGAACGCGTAGTACAAATGGCATGGAAACGTGTAGTGCGGGGGCCTTAGTTATCTCTCAACTGCCTTACCTGCCGAACTCCCGCGCACCCTACCCCTTTTCAAAATCCCTTCCTACGATATTAAAGGGGAGCTGCCACCACGTGAGTAAAATTCAGCATGTCACTCACAAAAAAACTTTAGTAATATATCATTGTTTAGCTTATTTCATTTAATGTAAATGTTTATTATTACATCAGTGGAATTAGTCGTAATGAAAAAGCAAATTGATACTTTCCATGCATTAAATATTGAAGTAGACAAAAATCGAAAGATATTTTAAGTAAAATAAATCACGCAAGTCAATACTATTTTCATTAATGGATGTTAATTTACTGCAGACATTTGGGATTAATAAAAATTTGAATGTATTATTATTGCTATGGTGTGCATCTAAGCTAGATTAAATAAATCAGACGAAATCTACTTTTAAAATTATAATTTAATTAATATAGCTACATCTTTCGGTTATAATGTAGAACCTCATCAGGAATGCGAAAAGAAATTATATGAATTTTAGATATTAATAACATTCACTTTTCATACTCCAAAACTGTTTTTGTGCCAACTGATGAAACAAAATACCTTCTGGTTGATACCTTCTTGTTAAAAAATATAATTTCTCACTATTCTTCGAAAATACTTCGCTATCGGATGACTCTTGTTCGCCCTTTTCTCTTCCAAAATATTAACACAGTCAAAAACGTCAAATAAAGTAAGAGAATACAAAACTCCTCCTTTTTATTTCAATCATATCAGTATGAAAATATATCTGCTTATATGACTGGCACTATGCAAGTTATTCGCGTTATCAGATAAACCATTCTTGACGAGGTACAATTAGAAATTGATGTTGTTGAATTCTAGTAATGCATACACAAAATTTCCAGTTCGACCATTCAAACATAATTCAGTGTGTAAAGTAGCGAGATGCACGCTTGTAAAATTCCTTAACGAGCAAAGGTATGTACACGATTCGTCCCATAACCAAATAATAGGTAACGAAATTCGATATGAACACGTAATGAGTCTGCGTCGTTATGTATCTGATAATGAATGGTAATACACGAGGCAAGTGCACGGTCCTGGTAACGAGAGGCGGACTAACGACGCTAGTTATGCGACCCGCAGCACAGAGGACATGCTCGTATTATCTGCGTGTGCTTCAAGCCCGAAAATGTCACAGGGAATCTACTAACCCAAAGGAATTGCTTGTTGGAGAAACCTCTTTCACAGCTAGATCACCCGGAGATCAATGTACCAACAGATAAAGAGTCTATAAAAATGGCGCAAACTTTGATTTCCTACGTTTGGTTAAGTAAAGCTCGTCATCAGTTACGAAATAATCGTAATTAATTTACGATAACTATGAAAAAAGAAAAAAATTCCTTAAAAAGGAATTTAAGGGATAAATTTCCACAATTTCGAGGTATGTGAGTTGGAAATGCAGCGTCTTTACAGGAAACCCCCATTCGCAATCATAGGAAGAACGTGGGACAAGTTCATAGTGCCAGACCTACCTGATGCAAGTTTCTCTAGTGTTTTACCTGCATTACGTTTAGGTAAAAACTGGGTATAATACTTAAACTATAACCAGGGAGCCCTAGCACTCCTTTACCATTTCGTTTTAAGGGGAGAGGCCGCAACGATTACCTTCTGGGTAGCCTGTTTATATGAAATGACTAAAAGTAATATTAAATGAGCAGTATATGAACTATTGCCTTTATTTAAATTAATCTTTGAACTCTATAAATATAAATATTTCATTTCCGAAATTTAATATAGAGAACTTTTTATTTTATTTACTAGCTGAGTGCCCGGCGTTGCCCGTGTCTTATTTATATAAACCCGAAAAAGAATTTAATTCTATATTAATCTTTAGTCAGGAAGACACAACCTAAATCTAACTATTCCTAGTTCCGTACACAATTTCGACCAATAGTGCTTTAATTGAACAGCTATAAAATATATAGAGTTTTATTGCATCAATCTCAACAAACATACCTCCGAATTTCTTTACCAATACATAAATATACTGCATTAATTTAATAGCTATAAGATACATCGCATTTAATTGCATAATAGCAACAAACATACCATCGTTATTCTTTAGAAATATAATTCTCCGCGAACAAATAATTGTCAGTAAGTCTTCAGACAGTACTTCTTGAGTATTGCAGGATATAATTGTCCATCAGTATTCGCACGTGACGAAGGATTGAAGTGATCAAATTGATAGCTACATTCCAAATGTAAAGAAATGGTGGCCACATTGCACTCACTAAATTAACTAACATTTTCCGCAACAATTGTAAAGTATTTTGTATTGTTTTTTATTATCACTCGATGGAGTATTACTGGATAGAATTATACTTTCTGCTTCATTTCATTACGGAAAAATCTAACTATTTCCTTTGTTCGTCGCGTAGTAACGTCTCTCTCTGTCGCGTGATGTCATGATATATTGGCGCGCAGTAATTTATCACTTAATGATCACTTTTTAAAATTATAATTATTTTCACATTTATGCTAGTGGTTTTTCACCCCCACAGTACCGGTTCTCGATTTAGGCAGAATACATATACCAATTTTTGTTGCATTCTGTCCACGCGATAAAATTTGTATAAAGAACAACGTAAATACATACATACATACATACAAATATACGTCCTTTTTTTATTATATAGATTATATTTATCAACATAAAAGTCATTGACGACTTACCATATCTACTACATGAATTTATTACAATTAGTTCATATTAACTATATATTTTATTCTTAGTCTTAGATTCATTGTCTATTTATAGTAGATCTTGAATGCATATTTCCTTACTTTAGTAGGTTATTTATTGCCGATGAACATGTCTCCCTTCTCGTGTATTTGTGAATTGTTACTCTTCTAGCTCTGTCGTGCTTTGGGCAGTCGTAGAGTATATGCTGGATCGTCCGGGCAGCCTTGCATACGTCACATGTAGGTTTCAGTGACCTAAGGAATAGATATGAGTGCGTGAGGAGATATTGTTATATTTAAAATGTTTACTTCACTGCAACAATTTTTATGGTTAACTTTAGTGTGCAAAATATATTAACTACAGGTTTTGAAATACATACAACAGCCGACACTCACTCAAACCGTGTTATTAAAATATTTAAAATGGTGAACTTTTCCGTTTGAATGTAATATGAAACTGAATCGTGTAAACAATTATAATAACTTACCAGCAGCCATTACAAAGAGGATCGACTGTTATTAAAAAAATAAGCTATTTAATTTACTATATTTTTGTTTTAAGCCTTTGCGCTTTACCATTAAACAAGCGAAGATAATCTACCATCCATAAGCCCATTTCGCAAGAGTCTAATGCATCTCTCAGCTTGTGTAATTGGCGTCATACGCCTCGTGCTTTGCTATTCACTTCACAGCAAAGGTTGGCAATTTAATTATGTTAATGGCAAAATGTATTCTGGGATTACCAAGGAATATTTCCCTATGGTCTGGATTGTCTATGCGTGGCTGATTTTCAGAATTAGAGTAGTAGCTTTATGTGCTAACGTATATAAACGGTCCACATTACAACATATATTTTATCAAGGTTAATATAATTCGTATTTCATCATATTCCGATGAAAGGGCAACACTTATTCAATGCTACTCAATATAAATTTTTCAAAAATGATTAGTTCTGTATAATTGACAACCAGACGGTCTTTATAACTAATTTTGAAATTTATAATTCGCTTTTTGACATTGTGATTTTATTTTTTTCTGTTAAACTAAAATAATATTACTTACTTTATCTATATATTAAATTATATAAATTACGTCTGATTGAAAATAATGAATAAGAAAGCTAGCCAATACAGGCGAATAAGGGTAATATAGGCCTAGAGAAACGCAACTGCACTGGTCAGTTGTGTTACTCTAGGCTCTTCTTAGCACCTGACGAAAGGTACAAGGATCCCAGAAACGTTGTGTGGTATTTATATTACCCTTTTTTTGTCTGTATTGTCCATCTTTATTATTCTTTATCTAAATTTAACCTAAATTAAGTTTATTGTATAAGTCTCTCTACAAAATCCACTGTATGTAAATGATTTTATCGGTATTTTTAAGAAATAGATTCTGTAAATATATAAATTTCATTTCTATATTTTAATTTAAAACTATTGTGTCATCTACTTTAATAATTTTTTTTTGAGAGGCGGGATTACAGCGTCTATACCGCATGGGGATGGCTGAACACACGATTCGCAGAAGACTAGTGTAGCAAGTAAAGGATCAATTTTTTAAATTTAGTATTAACAATCTGCTGCTCATGAAAAATAAGTTACAGATTTAATTTCTAAACTAAACTAAAAGCATGTTGAAAGCTCTTATACATGTAAAAATATCAAACAGTTTGTTTAATAACATTTATGTTTACATTACAGCGTTAATATTTTCTTATAAGAAAGAATCTAATCGAACCTAGGCCTACTACAGAATTATGAAGGTTTGAAGCGTTTCAGGTTTCTATTTTCGTTATCCATCAGGTATATGGCTAGATTATTTGCATTTTTCTTAGGGAAACAGGCTACATGAGGGTAATCCACGTTGGGCAACTCCCCTTTAACAGCATAGGAAGGGATTTGAAAGGGGGGATTCGGAAGGGTAGAGGAAGGTAGCCAAGGGTTACCTAGGGCCCCTGGGCTAGCCTTCGAGAGGATTCTCCTTGTAGGAGAGATACGAAGGGGCTACCGTTGGGGATGCCTTTTCCTCTCCGTTTTTGAACTAAGGTTCCCACTAACCGAGGCACCTCGGTCAGTTTTGAGAGGTGTGTGTTTCCGGGATCGGAGACATTGGGCATACGGTAAGAGTTGTTCGCTATTCCTATTGGAATAGTCGGCCAGCTGCCTCCTAAACTGGCCAAGGCATGGCGAGGGGTAAGCTGCGTCCCCACAGCAAACTCCTCTCCCGCCATCGGAAGAGCGTGGGACAAGTACCCAATGCCCGACCTACCTGATGCAGGTTTTTCTAGGGTTTTCCCTGCATTTCTTTAGGCGAATGCCGGGTAAGATCCTTAAAATATAGCCCGGGGGCCCTAGTTAACCCTTGGCTACCTTCCTCTACACTTCCGCATCACCCCTTTCAAATCCCCTCCTATGCTATTAAATGGGAATTGCCCAACGTGGATTACCCTCATTTAGCATGTTGCCCTAAAAAAATGTATTTCACCCAACAATTTTTAATTTCATCTCGTTGTGAGGCTATATGTAAATAATTATGAATAATGCGATTGGTTATCACATTGGTGAATTGTCAATACTTCTCAGTACTTTATCCTGAAATCTTTGTAGAATTGCAATATTGACACTATCACATTGTTGTAATACATGTGTCCATGTTGGTTTAATCACGGAATGAATTACAGTTATTAACTGGGATGACGATTAAAGAAAAAACTACGAGAGGATAAACCACAAAATATTCGATAATATCTCTAAATAGTGGTTTATGTACTAAATTATTGTATTAGAGATAATGCAATGAAATGAAATGATTGAATAATTTTATAATATAACTTGTACTTCAACAATCGCAGTTTTTAAAATGAAAAAATTTACGTCTGATTGAAAATATATTGAAAATATCAGTTTTCAACAACAATCTGAGGTAGGTATATTAATTGTGTTCATTACATTTTTGTAATTAATTTCTGAGATAAAGAAGGTAGTTTGTTCAAAGATTCAGATGGTCGCCGCACACCTAAATTGCCTGCTTGTGGTGCGACCTGCACAGCAAGGTAAAGGCTTCATGAATAGTAAAAGACAGGATCGCGACTGTCTTTAATCAAACGGCGAGCGCCAGAAGACACCTAATCTGGGACAGAAAAGATAAATGAAATTGATATGCAAATGGCCTCCGACCTCCTCGGGAAAGAAAAGGTAAACGCTTCCTTTCTTTTCCGAACTGTTCCTTTCACCCTACGGTAGCAGAAAATTGTGCTAGTGACTTTAAAATTTTTACTGTATGTGACAGATAATTCTCGGTGAACACACAAAGATAGGTCAATACTTTTCCGTTTAATTAAAGGTGTGCAGGACACTAAAGAAAAATAGGGCATACACTGTATTTCTTAAGAAGAATCTAAAGCGCAATATTTGGCAATACACTGTAAACTTCGGCCAGATTACGACACCGCCCCCACTACTTTTCTCAGTCTTTCATGTTTGAAAATATCAGCAATGTATTGTTTTGCATTGGATTGATTGAAATCGTGATGGGTAGATTGATTCAAATGTTTTTATTATTAGACAACATAACTTTTAATTTCTTCACGGAGTTTACATCTTTTTGTTTTTCATATCTCTTACTTAAATATCAGCACTCATCGTATATAATTATACGTTTGGAAAAATAATTAAATTCTCTAATGCTAAATATTTTAATATTTAAAAAGAAGTGTTTCATTACAGTCAAGAAAAGTGGGGTTAGGTGAAGTGTTAAGGTGCTTTAAAGAACACACCTGATTTTAATTTTGAAATTATTGCATTTAAATATATTTAATTACAATATTTAAATTGTGATTTTCTTCTTGAAACCAACGATGAAATAATATATGCATCACAGACACTGAAGTTTAAATTATTTCAGTAGTAAAATCATGATAAAAATAAAAGAATTTGGTTTTGAAGTTACAAAAATATTCCCAGCATGCTATTTATTTCCAGGATAACATTTTCCAACATTATCTGTCTTATTTTTACCAATTGTTATTTTTTAAATATAAGAGAAATATTAGCGATTTTCTTCACATAGGCACTGCCCTGTGCAGAACTTTTACGACCCTATTTGTCCTGATTCTTACGATTTTACGGCCTGAACCGAGTCTGATACATGCCTTGATAATGAAGTTGGAATTTTTGAATGGGTAGCATGCGTATGTGAAGAGAGAGAACCACGGACGACGTCGTTGGAACTCCTAAGGAGAAAAAAAATTGGATTTGTGTATCCAAAATTTTTACCTCATGATAATCAAGAGATTTCTTTGAGAGATGGAGTCTGCGCATCCGTGTTTTTAAAAACATTTACAAGAGCTACGGAGGCGCAGAGAAAGTAAAGGAGCAGTTTAAAAAAATGTTAAATTGTATACGGAGTAGCAGGAAAATATTAGGATGAATAATTTATAGTTAAAACTTAAATGATACTAAGAATGATGCGAAGGGAGGATATATAGAGTTACAGTAAAAATTATACTACAGAAAAAAGTAAGGTGGGAGAGAGACTCATTGGGACAGAAAGTTGTAGGTAAAATAATGCGGTAGAAGTGATAAAATTAATAGATATAGATATGGCAATACAAGTTCGTCACCAACTGCCGGATGAAAATTTCGCATACTGAACCCTTCGCTGTCGCATCGAAAGACACCTAGTTTCGCCATTGAAGAGTTGTATGATTAAAAAAAACGCAGTTTATTTATCCTGTGGCTCAAAATTGACACCATATTTTCAAGATATGTTTCGCCGACAACTATTCAAAACTAATTATTCCTTACTCCCCACTGAGAGCGTACCTCTGGAGTACAAATTATTTTTATTTTTTTTTTTTAGGGCAACAGGCTACATGAGGGTGATCCACTTTGGGCAACTCCCCTTTAATAGCATAGGAAGGGATTAGAAAGGGGGGATGCGGAAGGGTGGAGGAAGGTAGCCAAGGGTTAACTAGGGCCCCCGGGCTATAGTTTAAGGATCCTACCCGGCATTCGCCTAAAGAAATGCAGGGAAAACCCTAGGAAAACCTGCATCGGGTAGGTCGGGCATTTGGTCCTTGTCCCACGCCCTTCCGATGACGGGAGAGGAGTTTGCTGTGGGGACGCAGCTTACCCCTCGCCATGCCTTGGCCTGTTTAGGAGGCAGCTGGCCGACTATTCCAATAGGAATAGCGGACAACTCTTGCCGTATGCCCAAGGTCTGCGACCCCGGAACATACACCTCTCAAAACAGACCGAGGTGCCTCGGCATGTGGGAACCTTAGTTCAAAAAAAACCAGAGAGATGTTAGAGCATCCCCAAAGGTAGCCCCCGCCAGAGCTCTCTGGGAAGGTTCACCTGCGAGAAATCCTCTCGCAGGCTTACTTTCATAGTACAAATTATTTTTCGTCAGTGATATAACATGGGTGCCTAAACTTTTAATATCTGCGAGATACTCAGTTTTTCATTCACAAAATTTTACAAATTTGTAAAATCTGCTTTTTATAGCAGTCTCCTGGAAATAACCTGGTGTTATGATAGAATTTTTCAGCCATGTTACGTGCTTTCCGATCGTGTCCGGAGATTAGTACGCCGGTGTCTTGGCGTCGCATAATACACGCTTGCTTGCCCAGCTCCCAACTCTTTATTAGAATAAAATATATTGTAGTAATTAGTAATTAAGACATTGTTATAATTGGAAAGTTAGATTGTAGAGGACTCATTATTAGTGGATAAAGCGGACGCCGCAACAAGGCGGCAATGCAAAGAATGTATTGTTGAGCAGCTAAGAGAGTTTACGCGCTCAAAATCTACGAGACGAAGTAAGACAGTCAGGCAATGAACGGCGAGGCATAAGGACCAGCAAAGTTTTTATACAAAAGTAATGCAGTCAGGCAATGAACGGCGAGGCATAAGGACCAGCAAAGTTTTTGTACAAAACTAATACAGTCAGGCAATGAACGGCGAGGCATAAGGACCAGCAAAGTTTTTGTACAAAAGTAATAGAGTCGGGCAGCGGACAGCGAAGAGTTTGAAAGCTGTGCAGTTGGGCAGCAGACGGCAAATAGAACAGTCGAAAAAGTTTTATAGTCTCAGAACGAAAGAACATGCTTTAAAGAACTAAAAAGTAAAGCAATCGTCAGTAGGGAAGGAGAGAGTGAAATTAACGTCGTAATCGGTGGCCGAGCGTAAATTCAACCCGGAAAACCATAAACAAACCCAAATGAAGTACATTTCCAACTAAAGCTACGAGAACCTACTAATGTTTGTTAGAACAACTAACAAACTACTCCAATTAAAATTCGTTGACATTTAAAGCCTGTGAGTATTAGAATCAGTGATATCCCCAAATCTTGTGCACGAAAAACCTAAAATGAGACCTGGGCGGCCGTAAGTAGAAAACTTTAAAATCATATTGTAAACCACTATTAAAAGATAAAAGTCAGATCGTTCTTTAATTTTAATTATTTCATTATTACATTTAAATTCAATCTGTAGTGTTATTTTCTTCCACAACAAAGTTCGTCTATTTTTCAGACGCCTTAACTTCCATAAAAGCTAAATGTAATTTGATTGTATAAATTCATCCATTTATCAAACCCAGTTTAAGACCCTGAGATCCCAAATATTATTGTGTATTTAAAATTGTTAATAAATTTTGTTTAATTGTTTTCCCTTAATAATCTTTTCATTTTATTTAGACGCCTTTTTATTACAATATCATCCAAGTCTAATCTCAAGGAATTTTCTACCTATCACACATGCAAATTTGAGTCTCTTAATCTGTGTAAATATGATCACTGTTTGTCTATCTCGCTTTATTTTCATACTTTTTTAGGAATATAGTAAGAGAAGTATTCCTTTGATTGGAAGGTCACAGGTGAGGGAGAATGCATTGACAGTCTTCAAACATTGAGAACTGTAACAAAAGCCCCTGAGATATTTTTCTTGCAGTTACGTTAATAATTAAAGATGAACTAATTGCGGAAAAGAAAATCCAAAATATAATTAAACGTATTGCATGAAACAAATATTAAAAGCGTTACAAAATTCATTATGGCTCTTGAGTGACACTCATTATCAAGCCATGAAATACTGACAGTGTTGAAATGTCTCCATTTCTTATTTATGTATGGATTCAGTAATTTGTGGTCCTTAGTATTTAATTGGAGCATTCCTGCCGACGGGAATGCGTCCCTGTTTCCGACACGCAGTTTGCGACGACTCCACGTATAGATTTGCAAATGTCGGAGTTCAGGCATAATGAGGTGTTCTGCGGAGCCTGCGCTTTACAAAACGCTCAGACAGCTTTCGCAATCAACGTTAAAATATCCCGCTCTCTTCCTCTGTGGCTAAACACACAACGCAATTTATTTTCACATTCGTATCGCTTAAAAACCACCGAATCTGTGCGTCCTTGTTTTATGTTATACGTTGGCATTATCATTCATGTAGAACAGACTTTAATAATTTTAGTGTTATTATATTACTAAAAATACTAGTGAAACTTTTTAGTAATGTAATGTACAACAATATAATATACATAGACTTCTCATTAAGTATTTTGAAGCCCTTTTCTTAGACACAACATTACACTAAAAATATGTTATAATGTATCACTCTTGTCGAATGCCTTGCGAAACAAAGGAAGTTACAAAAATCGTAGATAATATTTCAATACAACAGGTAAAAATAATGGAAATATCCTTTTAAAGATTAGGAATAAATAAAAGATTCAGGCATAAAATATTCTCAGGAGACGAAACGATATTATTTCAACTGACTGATGACAATAGATTTATCTACGTCTAAATGAGACGAAAGTGATTTAAAAAAAATGGAAATCTGCAATTCATTAAATTGTTATGTATTTTTAAAGCATGAAAACTCTAAAGAAAATATACACACAATCCAGAAAGGAAAGGAGATATAAGAATTGGAGTCAACGATTTATAAAGCTGTTTCACAGGAATAAGAGGTATTTTATATTTCAGACGCTAATAAGCAAAATTAACATTAATTGTATATCACTTAGTATTGTATTTATAAACTTCTGGAAGAAATTCTGCAGCATTCAGACATAAACACGCAAGTACCTTTGGTTTGGAGTGTTTATTCGTCTCTGATTACAATATGTCTAACGAGTAATCCAATTTGCGCAGTTTCCAAATTATTATATTTAATTACCATCCGTTGTTCTTATTTTAGAGAGATATTCATCATAAATATCCGTAATATGTTAAATTTATTTTCCAAAGGTATGCAGCCTGCTACACAACAGCGATTTGGAGGACTGTAGCTAGAGAATTTATAAAATCATATTAAATTTAACAGGAGCACTGTCGACAGTCGTAAAAATAGCTCCTTCAATTACGAGGTGTCTAATAATTTTATAAATTTGAATATTCAGTTGCCTTTCTCGTTCAGAGACTTGTTTCCGGTCGTTCCCAGCTAAGAAGAGTAATTATATAGATTCCTTGATCTAGCTTCTGCAAAAAGGACTGGAGCGCTTCGATGGCTTCGTACATATTTTAATTCAGTGTAGTTCGATGCAAAACTAGTATATAAAAGAGAGAATAAGCATGTTTCCTAAAGTCATTTAAAATTATGCAACCGAAAGCATCAAAATATAGCCATGTGTTTTTTAATGCTTCACATGTTTTGTGGTAATACTGTAATTATACATCCAGAGGCATGTGCACCAACTATTAAAGGCAGAAGATTCCTTGAAGTTTCAACAATTATATACCTTGAAAATGTTACTCTGAAGATAAATCATGTATTTTCTATCACTCGCATTATGAACGCATCAACTGCTTCTTACATATTAATGCACTCTTTTGCTTTTACGTGAAAGACTGCCGCCTTATTATTCCATTTAGCAACTGGAATATGATCGTTACACTTCATTGTCTCAGTGTACTTTGCAAAGCTAATTACATCTGTCTTTTTCAACATTTCAGTACATATCTTTGATACAGCTGTGAGTCGGCCAATTGACCTAAAATTTATAATGTAGTTATGAGACTCGTTTTGAAGCTCGGCTCAAACACTTTTTGTCTTTTATTACATATGGGTGTGTATATATCACGCGTCAGCATCGATGGCGCGTGGCGCAGATTGAGGGAGCGAAGGCGAGTTAGCACGGAATAAACGCATACACCAGTACTATCTAACGCGGAGAAAGGGTAGCACCTGCGCAGAAACACACTAAACTAGGCCGCAAAGACGCGTACCCTAGTTCACTTGAAAATAAAGCATTAAACGAAGGTTTATAATAGTAAATCAAGTTTTCTGACAGGGATTCATAATGAAATCAGCGCGAGCACATGAAAGCGTTGTCGTGTTGCGTCTTCCATAATTTAAGGAAGGTGATTGTCTTTGCTTTCGCATCTCTGCGAGGAAGAATGCGATTTTTTAAAAAAATAATTTATAGATCTTGTCTGGATGGCGGCTGTTTTCGGGGATAATAAATGGGCCTGGTAAGAATGTTTGGCGAAAGGCTTTTTATGTGTCAGTGAGGATTATTCCATATATCTCGTACGGTAACACTAAGTAATAAAGGCCTCCTGGAGTTTCACGTGTTTATTCCTCTAATTCTTTCGTTGGTGCCTATTGTTTCGTTTATATTTATTGATATTAAATACGTCCATGTTTTGAAAACTGGAAATAAATCGAATAAACTAATTTGGAATAATTTTTGAAGTATAATAATGTTAAATTTCTTTTTAACATTTGTGCGGCCATTGAAAAAATATTTTAATATTAAATTCATTTGAAGCTGCAAATATTTTGGTTTTTTGGATATATAATTGAATTCGGTTGTATTGAGACTTTTTCCTGGCGTGATTTTATGAGTTGATTCTTACGATAATTTATTATTGTGTTTCGTCGATCACTCATAGATCAGATATGATACTGATAAATTCAAATCTTTAGAAGAATATTGTAATGAAAACTACTTTATTAAAAAATAATATAATTATATAGAAGGACAGATAAAAAAACGATTTTATTTTGATATCAAACTAGAAATATGTACAAATAATGTCTGAGGTCATTTTGGAGCATATCGGTGAAAAATTATGAAGGACTATGTACAAGCAATATCACGGCAGTTATTTTCATCGCCTCTAATTTTCCGAAACGTAAAATCGCCTGGGCTCGCAACGTGGCCTCAGAGATGGAGCGTAGAAATGGTAGACAACTATCACAAAACTTAAGCTGATCAAAGTCCTGGCCAATCGGTCAATTTTTCGTTCCATGGTCGCTGACCTAGTGTATACTGTAACTGTTGTTCCTATTAGAACAGTCGGACAGCTGCCTCCAAAACTAGTGAAGGTATGGAGAAGGGAATGTTGCGTTCCCACAAAAAAAACACTCTCGCTATCGGAAGGACGTGGGACAAGTAGCTAGGAGCCCTGCCTACCCATTGCCGGTTTTCTAGGGTTCACTTTTAGGTGAATGCCGGGTAGGATACTTGAACTATAGCTCGGGGTCCCTAGTTAACCATTGGCTAAATTTCTGCAACATTTCCGCATCCCCCCTTTTGAATACCTTCTTATGCCATTAAAGGGGAGTTGCCACCACGTGGATGACTCTCATTTAGTCTGTCCCTCTAATAATAATAATAAGATAATGTTTCGCGCTCGCTCTCTAAACAAAAATTGCACGCATTAAAGTGAATACACGACTTCCTCAGTCAGTTCTAAGGTTCCCACATGCCGAGGCACCTCGGTCTTTTTTGAGAGGTGTATGTTCTGGGGTCGCAGACCTTGGGCATGCGGTAAGAGTTGTCCGCTATTCCCATTGGAATACTCGGCCAGCTGCCTCCTAAACTGGTCGAGGCACAGAGAAGGAAATGCTGCGTCCACACAGCAAACTCCTTTCCCGCTATCGGAAGGGCGTGGGACAAGTACCCAATGCCCGACCTACCTGATGCAGGTATTTCTAGGGTTTTCCTTGCATTTCTTTAGGCGAATGCCGGGTAGGATCCTTAAACTATAGCCCGGGGCCCCAGTTAACCCTTGGCTACCTTCCTCTACCCTTCCGCATCCCCCCTTTCAAATCCCTTTCCTATGCTACAAGTATGAGAGGGGAGTTGACACTATGTGGATTACCCTATACATAGCCTGTTAACACCCCCCCCCCCCTCGTCAGTTCATGTTACTTCGTTGCTCACCAAATTAATTCAGGAAAATATATGAACGTCTCTGTCAGTGAAATGATGTTGCTTCATTGGTTCTAAGACAACAATGCCTCGCCTCGGAAAAATAATCTCTGTGAAAGAGGAATCTGTGGTACAAACTAAATACAAATAAAATTAAAACCTTCCTGCAATGTAAATAATTACAGAATTCTGGTAAAATACAGATTTATTTCTCGAACAATGGTTACTACGTCTGCTTGTGTATAAATTTAGATATTATCCAATGTTATAATCTTTATTGAGTTCGCCGGTGAATTATTTCAAACAGTAAGTCTTGAGAGCAAACGTTAAATTTGACAGCACAATTTTTTTTTGTGAGTAGAAGTTTTGACACGTGATGTGATGTTAACAGGTAATATGATTTGTACGTTACGATAATGGAAAGTTCGCCTCATGTAATCACTGTGTCTGTCTTCAAGGGGTACATTATAAATAATATTTAAGTTTAGATGCTTAATAATTTATTGACAGGTGTAGTATCATTACTGTAAGCGTTAATAGATTCTAATTTTCAGATGGCCTACATCTACGCACTCCCGTACACTATCTCTGAATGTACTTTTCCCTGAAGACGAACTCACTTTACCGTGCTAGTCGAAACGTTGAATATAAACTACTTTCCTTTATATTGTCCGTTTGCTTACTTATCTTCTCTTTCGCTCAAAAAATTTGGTTTATTTCTTTTGTTATTGTCTTTCTTGTTTCAACAACATTAACTGCGTTACTCGTGGGGTCGCATTTCCTTTCAATGCCGCGACTAGGGCTATATTGACTTTCATCTGTATATCTTTGTTTACCTTCATTGTTATCCTTACTCACACAATGTAATACCCGATTATCACTTCCAATAATAACAATATTTGTCTGTGATGTCAAAGACGAACAATTCATTTTAGAAAGCACACAGTTAAATTATTTGAGCATGTGAGAGAATAATGGTGAATGTCCCTAAGCAACGTAAATGATATTCCGTTTATCATGAAACTGGCACAGCGGCGCATTATCAGTCTTAATTAAATCATATGGAATTATATTATTTTCTAATACATATTTCGTGACGTGTATTATGAAGAAAGGGAATCTTTAACATACGACACTTTTTCTCGTGATACCTTAAGGAAAGATTTTCGTGATAATTAAATGTATGTATAGGGAAAAATTAAGAAAATAGAGCTTTTCATAAACTGCGTAGAAGTAAACGTCACTTACTTAACTGCATAAGAGTTTTTAAATTTAAAGTTGACGCCAAAACTCAGTAAGGTTCTATTTCAAGCGACACAGAAAATTATCAAAGCATTCACGCGAAAACGCTTTTACGCCTCGTTTATTTTGAACAAAAAACCAGATTCTCACTGAGAAACCCCAGATGGGACATATTCTCTAAGTTATTAGATTAAGAATTTACCGCTTTTACTAACTGTTTTTTTTTATACAAGTTGGAAGTCTTCGCGTCTGTCCCCTTGAGAGTCCCTCAAACTCTTCGTCGCGTGGCTGCTTCGGTTTCAAATGAGGAAAGTCTAATTGAATATAGCCCTCGTCGCGGCATTGAAAGGAAATGCGACCCCACGAGTAACGCAGTTTATGCTCAGTGCTTCGGTACATCCTGCCTGCCTCTGAAAAGCACCGTCAAAGGACATTCTTCCGCCATGATGCTGGTACGAAATAACAATGCCACAAAGCGATTTCGCTCTAACAAGACGGACTCGCAATCTCGGCGAAATCATTAAAACACGATCGATTACTGATATTAAAAAATAAACAATAGAACTGATTAACTTTTATATAAACGACTCAATATTGGGATTTATGTAGCAAGTATAAAATAATATCCCGAAATTCGACACAGAATAATCTGCATATAGTGATGATGAGATTTTTAATTATTCTATTTTCATGTTAAGATATTGTTGTTAATATGTATTTAGAATCTGAATATAATTGGATAAAACATAATTTTTAATATGATACGTAAGTAGTGTAACGCGTGTATTTTGGTTTTAATTTGCTTTGCCTTCGAAAGTGTTGTCTGCTGTAGTTTGGAGAATTCGAAATCGTACATTGGCGGACGGATGCCAGGAGTTGTTTTCTGTGAAATGTTGGACGAGGTGTGCGTGGGGGTGGAGGAAATAAATATTTCCATCCAAATAATTTTCGTGTACTGTCTGGATTGTTGGCCTCAACATGTCTGAATTGTAGGCCATTGTTGACAACAGAACTGCAGCTTCGTATTATAACTCTTGTAACAATGGAAGAATCAGTGAAACAATGACATTTTCGACCAAGTTTTCTAATAATGAAAAAAGTGAAAAGAATGGGAGGCTATAATGGAGGAAACTTAAAAATGAAAACTAAATGAGTTGAAGTGTATTCACGATGTTTATGAGCAAGATATGGGAAGCTTCTTAAAGTACGACGGCAGAGATTGACAATATGGCGCACGTTTGAATTTAACGGACCTGCACCGCTCGTAAATAAATGAAGCAGTCTGGTCGATGCGCTACTGAGGGACAGTTGTTGGTGATGAGCTCCGCTCATGGTGCAGTTGCATAATGCAAAAAGGTCACGAAGCACAAAAGCTGTGAGGAGCGAGAATTAAGTGCCACGTCTTCCAGTACACAAGTGGGCAGCACGAGTACGTCGCAATAAAATCCCGGAGGCCGACGCCTTAGCCAGTGGTCAGCCTCTGAGTCGACGCCATGCAGTGATTCTGACTGCAGTTAACCCGTTCTGCCAACTGCGAGATTCGGAGGCGTCAGTACGTTGGTTACGAGAGCTACAGCAGACGAACAGAACACAGAAATAGCAGTACGTATTTGATAACGGGCAGCTCTTCTACCTAATCCACAGGTGCCTGAGATAAGAGTTTTTCATGCCTAACTGTAATAAACTTATAAAAATTTCTTAAATGGTCAATAATATTTTTTGATTCAACGTAAAAACCCAGCCTAACAAAAAATACTTTACAGTAGCTATACTTAATTTTCTTAGAGATTCGAATTTTTAAAATTCTCTCTTTCTGAGAACGATGACCAAGATTTTTCGAAACAACTAATATACATTTACGTAGTTAAAGGTGATCTTTTTGGCATAAGCTCTAATCGTTGGTTGTTTAAGTGATCGGTCTGTGAATATTTTTCTAATATCGTCTATCTCATAAAATATACATCTCTGAAAATAAACAGAAAATTTCGAGACTAACCGAGGATTAAAGCAAGGGGATGGACTGGCTTCAATATTATGTAATGTGGCTCTTGAGTATGCCATTAGACAAACAAAAATAGATACAACCAAAACTATAGCATACAAGTCATCAAAAATAATGGTATATGCTGATGACGTGGTAATAATATCAAGAACAACTAAAGCAGCGGAAAATGCATATAAAGAAATAAAGAAACATGCCAAATCGTTTTTTTTAGTTTATTTCTAGACCAACCAACTGATGATTCAGTCACGCAGGAAATTTGGGAAAAAAGGATGGATGGATGGACATAGATGGAGATGTGATAGACATAAGCGATGACTTAATATATCTGGAGTCCACATTCCACAAAGATGGAGATGAACGGCATGAAATCAGGAGAAGAATGAACTTAGCAAACAAATCGTATTTCTTACTACTACCAGCTTTCAAACTAAGAACAACACATAGAATAACAAAAATGAGGATATATAAAACCATGATTAGGCCAATACTACATTATGGAAATGAGAGGTGGACACTAAACAAGAAAGAGAAGATAGCCATTAACATCTTTGAAAGAAAGATCCTAAGAAGAATTTGGGGACCAAAAAATGAAAATGGCATATGGAGACACAGATATAATAAGGAAATAAATGACCTATATAAAGAACCAAGCATCGCAACAGCTATTAGATTGAAGAGAATGGAATGGATAGGACACGTGCAACGCATGGGAAAGGAAAGGATGCGTTTCAAGGCATTATACAATGATACGGGAGGTAAACAGGAAAACCAAGGAACAGATGGATAGACGAAGTAGAGAAGGACATAAAAAGGGTGATGGATTTGAGGAACTGGAGGAGAATAGCTTTAGACAGAGAAGTTTGGAGGAAGCTACTACTGGAGGTCGAGGCCCGATATCGGGCTGTGGAACCAAGGAAGAAGAAACTTTTACGGCACAAATTTTTGGCTTTATAGGTATTTATAAACATTGATTCATCCCCCTCTGAACCATAATTAACCTGAATTCTAGGAATCCATTTATTAAGTAATTCATTAGTTCTTATTGAATACTTATTTTGTTGACAAAAGCAGATCAAAAAATATGTCGTGTAATTTGGTTTCTTTGCTCGTGACAGATCTTGTTCAAAATATTTTAAAACAGTTTGTCTTTAATTAAAATACTAAGTTAGAATTTAATTTATGTGACTATTGAAGAAATGGGCAGGGAAAAAAACAGGGAAATATTTAAATAAATTTTAATTATAAATACTTCATGTTATGTTCATGACGTAAGAAGTTAATAGTATTAATTTACAAATATATGAAGATTTTAAATTTCATCATAGATTGTAGTAACTTATATTTATACTAATTATTACAAAAATAAACCATTCAGACAAAAAGACATACAGACGAATTTTTTAAAATTAGAGGTGCATGAATCCTTGATTATCCAATTCTTCCATTTATAGTACAAATACGTAAGTGATTATTTTTAAACAACGTATATTTATTTATGAAACACCATAAATTGTAGTCGGTCTAGCAAATAAAAAGATTGTATAAGAAAACGTTAAATTAAATGACACTAAAGCTCGAAATGCTTTTAAAAAGAACCAAGTTCCACAAAAGCGGACACTGTTATTTTACTTGTCTTCGCCAAAGAGGCTGAACGCAAAGACAGAGTAATAAAAATGTTATTCGTGTGTGTAGTGTAAAAAGAACTTCGATCCCTTTCCTTCACATTCTATTTTCTGCAGGTAAAATATTTCAGTTCTTTTTCTTATCAAAGAAATGTTGAGGAATTCGTTTTACTTCTTTTGCGTCCAACAACAAACAGAAATCGCTCTCAAAAACTCAAATTTATGAAATAGATATCCGTTGAACAGGAATTTTAACACAGGTTATCAAAGAAAGATAAACGACTTAGCTCACTGCATCTAACTGAATGGACAACAATTTTTAATTTCAAAATTAATTCGCTTCTAAAATACATATATTTAGGTTTTATTTTTCCTTTATATTATTATATATATCGGTTTAAATGATTCTCGTGTGTGTTTGGGCGTACAAATCTCGAAGACACACCTGGTATTTATGACGTCCGTGAAATGGAACCAACGATGCACTTGCAATTCTAAAGGTTTAGGAAAGCAATGCCTATAAAGCAGTGAAAACGCCGATATAGAGGGACCCCACCTTTGGATATTGCATTTTAGGTCGCGAGGCACGTTCAAATTGCCAGTTGAAAAGAGCCGCCTTGGCTTCACACTGCGTGCTATTTCCTTTGAAGTGTTAGCCACCGACGCACTGCTCCGCAGCTGAGATTTTGTGGCTTCAGAATTCAAACATGAAAATGTACACAGAACTTGAGGATGCGTAGAGGGAGTACATATCAAAATGTCAGAAAAAAATATTTTCCGAAATAAACGGTTTATGATTATGTAATGAACCCGGCCATAATCTGTAGACGAGTCGCATCGCAAGAAGAGAGACGTTCGGGAAATATCGGGAGGCGTCTGCCTGATAGTTTTTTTTCCTATGTAAACCTTAAAGATTTCGAAGCAAAATTAAAAATTAGTCCGTGCAAAATATCCTCCTGTTCTTAGGATAGTTCTGGTTGATAATCAGTAATTAAGAGATCAAAAGTATGGCTTGTATTCTGTACTGAGGCACGTGGCAGCGTCTGATCAAAAATAATTATTTTTTTTAAAATTGATTTATGGTCGCGTCAACCTTTTGGCTATTGGCGACCCTCTAAAAGTATTTACATAATTAAGTAACAGCAGGTTAGAAAGTTTCCAATTGTGAACAACGTTTCAAATAGCGGAAGTCAGTTTTGCGTCGGAGACGAACTCCAGGAGACGCTCTTGATCGCCGTGGTGGGTATGCAGAAGTCTTCTCCAGAGAATTCGGCTGAAGTCCTCCTACGTATATCCTCATACTTTGTGCACTCAAATACAATATGCTGGATGGTAAGGGATTGATCACATACATTAGAGGTGGGATGATCTGTTCTGGAAAAAAGATATTCGTGAGTGAGTTGGGTGTGCAAACATCTAATTCTGGAGATTATTATTTTTTGTTTTCTTGAGATGTTGTTGAGGTGGCACAGATCTGCTGATGTTTGCAGGTTCTGTTGGAAGAAGCCGTTATTTCCTCCTCCTCTCGTGTCCTGCCAGCTACCCTCCACTTTTCCTGTACATTCATTTAGAATGACCCAGAGTGTACAGGTTGGGGCTTCGTACACGGGTAGATCTTCTTCTGCAATGGCCGCCAGTGCGTCCACCTCCTCGTTCCCTGCGATGCCCGCATGAGCCAGGATCCAGACAAGCTGCACGGATTTCCCTCGCGAACTGCAGAGATGTAGGTTAGCTCTGATGGCGTTGATGGTGCAGTTCCCTTTTTTAGGGTCTCGTAAGTGCTTTAGTGATTGCAAAGAGTCTGTTAGGATCATAATTCTGTTGATTGAAGATTCCAGGCAGTGTTCAACTGCCATTGCTATGGCGAAGGTTTCAGCGGTGGTGCTAGACGCAGAATTATGCATGGCTATTTTCCTGTTGAAGTTGGGAAGAATCACCGCACAGGTAGTGCCTGCTTCCGTTTTTGAGGCATCTTTGTAAACCAATGTAGGGTTTCCATGCTTCTTTATAAGCGCATCGAGGTGAGCTGTAGCACTTGCCCTAAGGATCTTCTTCGGGATCAAGGTCAATGAGGTATCTATTTGTAGGTCGATAAACATCCATGGAGGGAGATTGGAGGTAGTATTGTGGTCTATGTTGGGGATGGTGAACTGGAGATTGCGAAATAGTTTGGCTGATGCATTATGAAAAGGAAGGGGACGTTTGAGGTTGTACACGTAATTCAGGTTGGGTCGACTAGATTGTGCTCTCACATTCATGAAATTTACCTGCAGTAATTTTATTGTGTACTTAATTGTGCTTATTCTTCTCCGGAATATAAGAGGAATGTCTTTTCCTTCGTTAAGGAGTCTAACTTCCGTGGTTGAATCTCATACACCCTGTAATTACTCTCAAGGCTTCATTCTGAATCAAAGCATAAGTATGGCTTGTATTCTATACTGAATCACTTGGCAGCGTCTGATCCAAAATCCCAAAAACCAATAATTAAAATATATTTGAAAAGAAGATTCAAGATATGTAAAATGCAAGGCACACAAAGTAAACTATAGATAAACCCCTAATAAAGTGCAGCACGATAATTACTAATAATCCATTAGCAACACAACCCAACCTTTACACATTCCTAGGATTGAATAGATGAGGTGCAGAAGTTTCGCAGACAGGCCTCAAACTGGTCATGAGCTTAAAGTCGCTCACCATCGTCTTTTCTGAGTAGCATCACTGCCAAGAGTGCCGTAATGTTATAAAGTACAATTATTTTCAATGATTTCCACGCATTACTTACATTATTAATCCATCTTTTTCTCGCAGACCAAACAATTCACCCGGATATTCCGTACTCTCTCGCAGATATTACCATACTCTCATATATTGTTGTACGCTCTCCAGCCATCAGCAAACTCCTCTTTCGCTATCGGAAGGGCGTGGGACAAGTACCCAATGCCCGACCTACCTGATGCAGGTTTTTCTAGGGTTCCCTGCATTTCTTTAGGCGAATTCCGGGTAGGATCCTTAAAGTATAGCCGGGAACCCTAGTTAACCCTTGGCTACCTTCCTCTAGCCTTCCGCATCCCCCCTTTAAAACCCCTTCCTATGCTATTAAAGGGGAGTTGCCCAACGTGGATTACCCTCATGTAGCCTGTTGCCCTAAACAAAATCGGACGAGGGATTTTCTCTCGCAGGCAGAACCTAGTAGGAGAGATACGAAGGGGCTACCTTTGGGGATGTCTTTTCCTCTCCGTTTTTGTACTAAGGTTTCCACAAGCCGAGGCAGCTCGGCCTGTTCTGAGAGGTGTATGTTCCCGTGTCACAGACCTTGGGCATACGGTAAGAGTTGTCCGCTATTCCCATTGGAATAGTCGACCAGCTGACTACTATATTGGTCGAGGCACGGAGAAGGGAATGCTGCGACCTCACAGAAAACTTTTCTCCCGCTATAGGAACGGCGGGGGACAACTACCCAATGCCCGACCTACCTGATGCAGGTTTTTCTAGGGTTTTCCCTGCATTGCTTTTAGGCGAATGTTGGGTAGGACCCTTAAACTATAGCCCGGGGGCTCTAGTTATCCGTTCGCTACCTTCCTATACCCTTCCGCATCCCCTCCTAATCCCCTCCAATGCTATTAAAGGGGAGTTGCCACCGAGTGGATTAACCTCATGTAGCCAAGAAAAAAACAGATGCTTAGAGAATGGGAGAACATAATCTAATGAAGGAAACCACGGGGGAGAAGGTGTACACTAGACAATTCAGAACCAGAATTTTATAGATAATAGCCAGAAACGGGAACGACGCGCTTGTTGCCCCAGAATTTTTGGGTGGGTAGCTAAATATGAAAAGGCAGAAACCGGTAATACAAATAAATTACAATACAGATAGCAAAGAGGGTGGAGAGTTATTGAGATCTACATAATCTGTGAATTGAGCAAAATTTATACGTTCTTCCATACGGAAATTAGTGACGTACTTAAGGCACAAGAATGAACCCCAAATGCTACGCTGGTGTACTCAGATTAAAATTGTACAGGAACGTGAAACAACTTTGTAATATTTGTACACTGGCTGATATTATTGTCTCAGGTAATGTATAGATTGGGTTGCTTTAATACAGTCTCAGCCACTTTCGTTATTTGACTGCCGCATCCATCAAATCGCTGACGTCTTGTTCACATGTAATTTCATTAGTTCCAATTTCATTTCCCATTGTTAATCTTCTGTCGTTGCTATGTTGCTATCTCCAGCAATGTCATGTTTTATAAACGTTCCATTACGTACGTAAGTGCTGTCCTAGTTTAAAGAATCTATTAGTTAATAGGTATACTGTAGTTTTACCATTCCTCTTTGTGATACATTCCGCTTGAAATTGTGCAATTATCAGACTTGACTGATCAGTAAGTCATTACCTGGAGTACACATTGACTAAATCGTTAATGTCTTCATTCATTTCTTATATAGAATTGAACGTCTTGCAAATGTAATCCTGCCGAGAATAATACCTCTGTCATTGTGTTTGTTATGTTGATTCAGTAACATAGATACACGTTTTGGTATGATATCTTGAATGTGATAAGGTCAATTAATATGTTACTTCCGTATTCATTTGTCTTTTCCGACAAGCTGCGTCGCATCACAGGTCTTGGGTTCGAATCCTAATACGGGAATGAATTAATGTGCATTTCATTGCGAATGAAAACTGAAGAGGATCGGCGAAATAGTCATGTGTACTCGTAATCGATAGACGATAGTCTTGGTAAGACAAAGCTATGTAAGGTCCTTGACATTTATCTTTATCGACCAAACTTAATTTCATCTGTGGTGTGATCGAGTACCTCGTATATAATTTCGCCGACGAAAGGTACAAAGTAGACTTAAAGTTAATGAAAAGTGCCCATCATCGTAAATCCTCCAGACGTTTCAAAATAATAGTTGGCTCTTATTTTGAAAGACTGTGACGAGCTGTCGGTTAACCCAGAGTTGGGGATTTATGGGTGAGCTGGTCAAAACAACTTTAATATCTAGACCACGTGAATATAGAGGAGGACGTTTATTCTAGATGAGGGATAAATGTATAAAAGTTTGTGTGTCCCATAGGTCTGAGAAAAAGAGGCAGCAACAAGGAAAACTACGAGACGCGTACAAGGTTATGTAAGCAACGCCACGCAGTATATTCCATCATTACATTTCCTAGATAATAGAATTCAATTCACTTTTCTTTTTTTTAATAGCATAGGAAGGGATTTAAAAGGGGGTTTGTGGAAGGGTAGAGGAAGGTAGCCAAGGGTCACTAAGTTCCCCCGGGCTATATTTTAAGGATCCTAACCGGCATTCGCCTAAAGAAATGCAGGGAAAACCCTAGAAAAACCTGCATCAGGTAGGTCGGGCATTGGGTACTTGTCCCACGCCGTTCCGATAGCGGGAGAAAAGTTTGCTGTGAGGTCGCAGCATTCCGTTCTCCTTGTCTCGACCAGTTTAGGAGGCAGCTGGCCGACTATTCCAATGGGAATAGCGGACAAATCTTACCGTATGCCCAAGGTCTGTGACCCCGGAACCATACACCTCTCAGAATAGGCCGAAGTGCCTCGGCTTGTGGGAACCTTAGTTCATAAACGGAGAGGAAAAGGCATCCTCAAAGATAGCCCCTTCGTATCTCTCCTGCAAGGTTCTACCTCCGAGAGAACATCCCTCGCAGGTACTGCCTGCGAGAGAATAGCCCTCGCAGGCATTACGGATTTTAATTTTTTTTTTTTTTTAGGGCAACAGGCTACATGAGGGTGATCCACATTGGGCAACTCCCCTTTAATAGCATAGGAAGGGATTAGAAAGGGGGGATGCGGAAGGGTAGAGGAAGGTAGCCAAGGGTTAACTAGGGCCCCCGGGCTATGGTTTAAGGATCCTACCCGGCATTCGCCTAAAGAAATGCAGGGAAAACCCTAGAAAAACCTGCATCGGGTAGGTCGGGCATTGGGTACTTGTCCCACGCCCTTCCGATAGCGGGAGAGGAGTTTGCTGTGGGGACGCAGCATTCCCTTCTCCGTGCCTCGACCAGTTTAGGAGGCAGCTGGCCGACTATTCCAATAGGAATAGCGGACAACTCTTGCCGTATGCCCAAGGTCTGCGACCCCGGAACATACACCTCTCAAAACAGACCGAGGTGCCTCGGCATGTGGGAACCTTAGTTCAAAAAAACCAGAGAGATAAGTTGTAAATAAATAAATTTTTCAAACATTTTATCGTCTGTGAGAGAATGTGTATTAGAACTGTCCTCATCCTCTTTTTATTATAAAAACTCATGTATTTAAACATTTTTTAAAATGTGTAACTGTGGTGTAAATATATTGTATGTCACCAGTTGAAAATTACTAGCCATTGCTCCTAATTCATGTTTAAACACATGAGTATTTTATAATAAAAACATGATAAGGACAATTTGTTGTTTTTCAAGAATAATTTTTATTTGCAAAATAACACGAATTTTATAACAATACTACCACACATATTAACCACACTAATATACAAACAACGCAGACTAATAAAACCTTCCAGTGATATACTAAATAATATCTGAGCTAACTATCCTTTTGTATATACTACCGGCAGAGGTGGGGGTATAAAAAAATTGTAAAAGACAAAATCACGCATCCTATAATTAAAACGACTGGAATAATTTTATCGGTCTGTCGCAGCAGCAATATATTCGAAAGTCAAAAGGAAAAACCAGATGAATATGTGAAATGAAAATAAATTTAAAATAACACTCCAAATAAAGGATAAAGTCATGGTTTCATATTATTATTCTTATTAACAGGATATTAACATAAGTGTTTCTCGCCCGATGCACGTGAGTCGTGGCCTGATCCAAGAATTTGCTGATGTACTGCGGTTCGATGTTCTCGGGCTGCAAGCTAAGAATTGGACTTCGCTCAGAGTGGGGATGACTGAGGAACGCCACCATCTGATCCTTTTCAATCTTAGAGCAACAGGCTACATGAGGGTGATCCACGTTGGGCAACTCCCCCTTTAATAGCATACGAAGGGATTTGAAAGGGGGGATGCGGAAGGGTAGAGGAAGGTAGTCAAGGGTTAACTAGGGCCCCCGGGCTATATTTTAAGGATCCTACCGGGCATTCGCCTAAAGAAGTGCAGGGAAAACCCTAGAAAAACCTGCATCAGGTAGGTCGGGCATTGGGTACTTGTCCCACGCCCTTCCGATAGCGGGGGAGGAGTTTGCTGCGGGGACGCAGCATTCCCTTCCCAAACGTAGCCCCTTCGTATCTCTCCTTCAAGGTTCTGCCTGCGAGAGAACATCCCTCGCAGGTATTGCCTCGCATTTGTTTTTTCTTGGACGTGGTCGAGATTTTGGATGGGAGAGGGACGATTCACGCTCTCTGCCAAGCTCGTTTTCAATTTAGTCTCATTGAGGACTCGCCGAGGAATGATCAACCTGGCTCTCTATTTATTGTATCCTGAACTCCTATAATAAATCTTCCTTTCTAAAAATCCTGTGTCTGCAGGAATGAACCCGATTCAGCGTTCCACCTGTTCTGGGAGCGTCATGCTATCTTGACGTCAAACCTGCCTTTACTAAACTTTCCTATAAATTCTTACATTTTCCCCCTATTTATGGTACTAGCTTGTGCTAATACGAACTGGTGACATCGGTCACGACGAGCAAATATTACAATGGAATAATTATGTCAATATATTACAGTAATCATAATAACACAGCTCTCGGTTTTTCTATTAACGTTTTACTAATTCGTTTCAGTATCTGATGCAATTTATGCCACTCAACAAGATAAACTGTAGTTGTCAGAGTAACCATAAAATATTTCAGTAAATGACGAATATGCTTACTCAATAACTTATTTTCATTATTACTGGAGATAAAATGTTTTATTAATACGATCGTGGATATCTGTTACTTTTAAAACGTTTATCATTTAATATGTGCAATATAAATTACTTTATTTGCGAAATCCAATTATACGAATATTACCAGCTACGCCAAAAAGTTTTATCCTTTCGCAACTTTGCTCATTACTGCATTTCTTGACGAAATATTTATCTTTTCCGCTGCTTAATATCGGAACTCTAAGGCCAAGTCAACATTTCTGTTCATTTCTTTCTACTCATTGCATCTGTCGACGGAGAGAGCCAGCTCTCGTTGTTTGGATTAACTTCATTTCAGACAGGAAGCTCTTACAGTTTCCCTCACAAGCGCGTCCCCCTCGCAGACTCAAAAACTGTATATCCAAGTATCGAAATTAAAGCCGCTTTCAGTTGGACTCGTTCTCAAAAGACCGATCAATGAGCGGAAAGATACAAACTCCTCGCAGTACAAATTCACAACGGTTAATTCGTATTACTTACTACGTGTTTACACAAATGTATTTGTCTTAGTGTACTTAATACTATTATATATACATATATATATATATATATATTGTAATAACCAACTTTAAAATATTTAATGAAAGGAAATTTAGATTAAACAAAAATTTAAATTTAACAAAACAAAACAAATTCATTCACACAAAATACAATTTAAATCTTCTTTATTTCGCCACATTTAGATCAAATTTTACAAACAATTAATTTTACCTTTTGTGGCGTTTAAGAAATTTATACCTTTATTTTTTTTTTTACAAAGATTGAAACTCAAAATCTCAGGGTCTTCACAAGGCCTGTTAGAAAGAACAAAAATCCAATTACACTTGAAAGAATTTTACAGAATATAGAAATTCAATTTATTGAAGTTACTAGAAACAAAATCTGACCTTTCACCTTTAATTTACGGTTTACAAAAAATTTTATTAATCACTACTTACAAGTTTTATGATTTTGGGTTCGGGAACACACTTCATTATTAAAATGGCCACTCTGTGCATAAAATTTACACAGACATTTTATTGACACACGTTTCACAACACAACACTATCCTTTCAGTATCCAAACACCAGACTGCAGACTTCCGACTACTCGTATGGATGTTTCGCCCGCGGCCACCAAATCAATTTGTCTAGTATGATTGACAATTTCAATGCGTTTTGTCTTATTTAATTTTTTTTGGATCTCTCAACCTTCACCAAGACAGAGTTCAAATCTGGTGTTCAACCTAACACTCCTTTCTCCTTCCAGCTATGACATCAACTTCTATGTCTTTCTCCTCTAAAATCTCTTACACATACATTATTCAATTCTAACACCAACTTCTAAATTCTTTATTACTTTGGCTTTATTTACTGCCAAAACCGCCCACTTTATGCCTACATCTCTTATCGATGACCAAAACTCTGCTCTCTGCAACCACGTCTACCTTGTTCGCTCTCTGGCTTCCAACTAACTTTCCTATCAGCTTCCCCCTCTCCAGAATATTCCTTTTTCCCACGTTCGGACCTCATCCGGCTTTCTCGCGCTAAGAGAGCTACTCAATATTGTTAGATAAACATGCCCTTATCTTATAATTGGATGTCAACAAAAAAATGTTGTCATCGTTCCTTTGGGGTCTTGTTCCGATGTCCGTCAGACATCTAAGAGCCACTAAAGATTATAGTTCTCCCTTTTGTGAGCCTTTATCCGCTGTCAATCATCATTTTTTATACGAGCCACCCAAGATCTCCAGTCTGAGTTAGTAAACAGATTTTAAATAATGGCCGTCCACCTCCAGTCTGTGCCGTGAAACAAATATTATGAAATTTAAACATACTAATGGCCTTCTTAACTAGGTATTACTATATATATATATATATATATATATATATATATATATATATATTATACATATATATACTAATTTTACTTTATATTATTTTAGGAATATATTTTGAGGTATTTAGTAATAACTTAGATAAACTCACTCGCATCTAACACATTCCATTATTGCAAATATAAGTAGTTTTATTTGAGTAATAGAAAAATGTCCTCGTTGCTAAAACGCAATTTTTCTTCTACTACATTAAAAGCATTGCGTTCACGTACAAAAACCGCTGTAAAATTTTCAATTATAAGAGAGGACGAACAAGGTTGCTCTAGCCCGACATACAAGGGGGCTATGAAGGAGAAAATTGTCAATTACTCGAATAAAAGGTTTAGTGAAAGACTTGAAGATAGAGCCCGTATGACAATAAAAAAACGTTTTTATGGCTCGGGGCAAAGCGATTCTATGTTCTTAATTAAGTGTGAATGGAATCTGTTAAATAGTAGGAGGGTGAACATAATCTCAGTGTTTTACAGATCAAATTCTGCATAATGCTCGTTGTACCTATTTTGAGAAACAATTTTATTTGTTTACGTTTCAATATTTCGTTAAGGTATTATTTAAGACGAATTTTCGAGTCAAGAGTGACCTGGCGTGAAAGAGATGAGGCCAAGTATTGATTTTACTCATCTCCCGGAAAGCAATTAGTTTTCAATGAGATCTTCACGGAAACGAGTGGAAGGGAAGAGAGACAAACACAAAAAATGAATCGTAGTGTATAAATAAAATACGTGCAGGCGTGAACGCTAATATCTAAGGAATTTTACTGAAAGAATGTAGGGAAAATCCATGCACAACATTAATGCATACATAATTACTTTGCTGTGAAAAAAAAAACTCCAATTTAAATTAAACACGGAGTGAAAAAACCATACATAAATATATTGTAATAAATAGCTAATAGCCTTAATTAAATTTAAAGGAATGATTAAATGAAATTATTAATATTTAAAGTTTTTATTTCTTAAAACTTCACATTATTAGCCCTATCTTTGGACGCCGGTCTTTGATCAAAATTTACAAAACTTTACTTTAATTATTTCCAACTGAATTTGTACTAGTGAATACACATCAATATTTATAATCCAATATGTTGAAAAACTCTTAATCTCAGGGTCATCACTGGGTTTACATTAGGACACGATAAAAGAAGAATTTGGCTAATTAACAGTTCAAAATATTATTTCCTTAAAATTAAAACAATAAGTCGATCAATGAAAGAGAACTAGAAGAAAGCGAACGAACGAACGAAATCTGACTCTATCCTTTAATTAATGTTTACAGTAATTATAATTTTGGTTTTGTTACTTACATACTGTTCGTCTGGTTCCAGCATTCTTTGTTTCCCCTACTCAACACGATAAATGCAAATCGTTATTTACACAGATTCTAGTTCTCACTGAATTTACACGCTCACCGGCGAATAGAACGCAGACGAATTTCCGGAGCCTTGGATGAACCTCTCCTTGGTCAGCAATCGGATTTCGTCTTCCCCTCAGTGTAAAATTGTTCGAATTTACCTTATTACTGCAACTGATGATTTGCAGATTCTTTGTAAACTTATACTGTTATTTTTATTGATTTGAAATAGACTGCAAGGTATCTCGGTGAAAAATTTGTTATAATGGGCCACCTTTCCTGGCTGGCTGTAGACGTAAACTGCTTAGACTTTCGTGCGCGCAAACGCCATTTCGACTTTTTGACAAAGCAGCCGAGTTCGCTTCTCCATTGTTGCTTTGTTCGATCAGGCCGCTATAATGGATTTATCAAGCAATTCAAATTTTATGTGCAAACAATTAATGGCCTACGTAATTGGCATTACAATATAAATTATCTATTTTTTTTAAAAAAAAAAACATTTGTAATAATTTATGCACGCCCTATTCGAATACATACGCTTACAAAGAACGTTGCTATGTTAGGGAAAGTAATTTATAATGTCCACCTCAATTCTTACCATTATACTGGGTCTGAAACTGTGAGAACTGTTCTAAGCTTGCGCAGGCAGAACCTTTTAGGAGAGACGGAGAGGGCTACCTTTGGGGATGCCTTCTTCTCTCTTTGCTTTTGAACTAAGGTTTCCACAAGCCGAGCCACCTCGGCCTGTTTTGAGAGGTGTATAGTTCCGGGGGTCGCATACGGTAAGAGATGTGCGCTATTCCCATTGGAATACTCGGTCAGATGCTTCCTAAACTGGTCAAGGTACGGAGAAGGAAATACTGCGACCACACAGCAAACCCCCTCTCCCGCCATCGGAAGATCGTGGGAGGAGTATCTACCTGTTTCAGATTTTCAGGGGTTTGTTCTGGGTCACATTTAGGCGAATGCCGGGTAGGATCCTTAAACCATAGGTCGGGGGCTCTAGTTAACCCTTGGCTACATTCCTCTATCCTTCTACATCCCCCCCCCCTTTCAAATCCCTTCCTACGTTATTGAAGGGCATTTCTCACCAGGTGGATTACCCTCATGTAGCCTGTTACTCTAAAAAATAATTTCATTATTCCGTATATAAGGTGTAGTAAGAAAGACTCTATCTATTATGACACAGACTCAATTTTGATATATTACGTTTTAATACGTTACTATCTGAATACCTGCAGTTCTCTAAGTTTTTTAATAGAATCATAGCCGTACTCAACGTCACTTAGTTTCGTTCGCACTCTGCTTAATTATCGCTTTCACCAAATCTTCGTAAAGCTCCACAGAATGATATATTATATTACATATGATTACTTTAAAAGGTACTTTTACATAACATTATGTTATGTTTATACATTGATTTTATAAGTTCCTGTAAAAAGTAAAACTTAATGCATACTTCTAGAATATTTTCGGTATCAATATTCGACTGTAAAACGTTTAGACTGAAAGGGTTTAAATATAGTATATATTGACATTTTAAGTATACGAATTAATTTAGATGAATTAGATTACTTCATAAGTTATTTTGTGACTATTTGCTGTGGTTTATTCAACATTCACTATTTTCAACTCGAGCTGAATGCAAATTGTTCTAATATCAACAGATTATCAATTATATTTTTATCTGACATGTTTTAGTGAATGTAATAACATCAGCCAATTAATCAGAGATTTGTTAAGTGTAATTTAAAACATTATAAAAGCACTACGCTTCGTCCCTAAATTCTGAGTCCTCTTCAGGGGTAAAAATTTAATTAAAAGCTAAATTTGTAATTTAAAAAATAAAATAAAATAAAATTTTACAAATATGAATATTTATACTTCAATTATTTACAACAGAAATTTGTATAACATCACTTGAAATTAATTACATGAGACTTGGTGAACATGAATTTCATATATAATTGTATTGTAAATTATAATATTTGTAAAATTTAGTTTTCCTTGATTTTTTAGATAAAAAATTAGTTTTAAATTATAATTTTACGCATGAACTGGCCCCAAAATTTGGGGACGAAACTTAGTGTTCTATTAATGTTTAAAATTGCTCTTAATAAATCGGTGAGTAATTGGACGATCCTATTTCATTCATTAACAGATTATATGGCATGATCGTAATTCTATCATAATTTCCTAGTTGATTCCTCGCTTGAAATTCTGTACGATAATTATTTATTTTGAAAAACTGAATGCGCCGATTCAAGTTTCCAATAGATATTTATATTTTGTCGGGCTTGTGTTTAGATAGAAACTATGTAGAAATATTTTCAATTCACATAGACATCACCAAGAAGGTATCAAATTGCGTTCGGAATTAAAATGTCGTGAAAGAGAATGTCTTAAGGTTGCACGTTTGGGTGATGATGTTGACGACCCAAGTAACTTTTTTCTATCCACGGGCCTAGGTCGGCCAATGTTATTCGAAGATAACGGAAGCTATGTTCTGTGGTCTGCCTTTTAGTTACCTTTATCCAAAGTATATAATAGTAGGTTAAGAGAAAAGAGATTGCCGAAGCTGAAACACTGAAAAATCATGTATGTACACGTACCACATTTATGGGGTTAGTTCTGCTGGGTGCATAAAAAGGGATGAAATCTTGTTTCGGCCTTAGAGAATTAATGTATGTGATGACCGATGTATAAACTTGAGGGGGGAAAAGACTTTTTTATTCTGCCTATAACATGTCATTTTAACGTGTAAATCAATTAGAGACATGTTACAGAGATCCAACTCCATGTTAGAACCACAAAACTTCAACTTTCATGGAAATTAAAACTACCGTCGTGCATTTTATTTGAAACGCTTTAAATTACAGTAATACATTTAGACAGTCAGAACCTTTTAGGAGAGATACGAAGGGGCCACCTTTTGGAATGCCTTTTCCTCTCCGTTTTTGAACTAAGGTTCCCACAAGCCGAGGCACCTCGGCCTGTTCTGTTCCGGGGTCACAGACCTTCGGTATACAGATATTCCGTACTCTCCCGGAGATATTAGAATACTCTCATATATTGTTGTACACTCTCCCGCCATCGGAAGAGTTGTTTGTTGTACCCATTGGAACAGTCGACCAGCTGCCTCCTAAACTGGTCGACGCACGGAGAAGGAAATGCTTCGTCCCCACAGTAAACCCCTCTCCCGCTATCGGAAGAGCGTGGGACAAGTACCCAATGCCCGACCTACCTGATGCAAGTTTTTCTAGGGTTTTCCCTGCATTTCTTTAGACGAATGCCGGGTAGGATCCCTAAAATATAGCCCGGGGACCCTAGTTAACACTTGGCTACCTTCCTCTACCCTTCCGCATCCCCCCTTTCAAATCCCTTCCTATGCTATTAAAGGGGAGTTGCCGAACGTGGATTACCCTCATGTAGCCTGTTGTCCTAAAAAAAACAGTAATACATTTGATGAATGGATATAACATTTGTTAAGGGAACATCAATACCTTAAAATAATTAAATGTCAGTAATGTAAATTTTGAATGGTTTTACATTATTTCTTATTTTCCTGTTCAACATTTGTTCACTTACTGTACACGTTTATGTACATAAAAAGTATATGATGTTGTTTATACTCTAAACGTGCATACGATCTTAACTAGGTCCCATATAAAAGCCACCTGGATGGTACATACATTTTTTATTTCCAGGTTAATTTCACAGTAATTTAATTGAATATAAACACGTCCAAAATCGTTTAATTTAAGATAAGGGAGCAATAATCCGCATACTGTACGATAATTCCCGAATTTCATAGTAATTTAATTGAATATAAATACATCCATAATCTTATAATTTAAGATAAGAGAGCAATAATCCGCATGCTGTACGATAATTACCGAACGACTAAATCATTGTTCTATTAGAACAGGAATCAAAATATTACACGAGCGTCTTTAATGTCAAAGACTTTTTCATTATATATGTTTTCACGGAGATGTTCGTCGCAGGTTATCCTTCTCTGGGAAGTAGTGCTACCGACAAAAATCCTGAGGAAAGGTAAAGAGAATTTCGTGCAAAGCACTTTAGAAGTTTGAAGTTAAGTTTCATTCTAAACAAGCACAGGGAAGTATCCGAGGCGGGATTTTCCACAATATGAAGCCGAAATTTTGCAGGAGCTGCTCGTCTTTAATTCCCATTTCATTATGGAAAGTGAACGCCCTCTACAGAATATGACTAAGAGAAATAATACTGCGGCGCTAGTTTCAGGAAAATTAAGTGGATGCAGTGGTCACGATGTTACTACTTTCAGAATCAAATTAGTCTCATATAAACAAATGAAGTTATCTGAGAGTGGAGTTTTGTCAACTAAGCAACTGAATATCAGCTTTTGAACGACTACATTTCTTAATATCAAAGTATTAATGTAGACAATTTTCGAAAGCAATAAGTTTGATTCCACTCATGACGGCAATAATTTTTTAGAGCGAGGATTTTTTTTAAAATTTATTTTATTTTAAGTCGCATCAACTTCGAGGCCAATAGCGACTACTTAATACACTTATTTATTTTACATTAATTATTATAGGTTCTTTATATTTCACAGTAAAGATTAATAATTTTCAGGTATTTAATTATTAGTCTTTGGTATTTTGTTGAGTGAAGCACTTCACTGATGTTTTTACTGTCCAGTAGCTGTTTTCTTTCTTGATCGTATTTTTAACATTTACTTATTATATGTTTAATAACTATTGGGGACTTGCATAAGGTGGATGGCTATTGTTGATTATGTGGAGGAGTCATCTTTGAATGTTCAGTTCTGATACTTGATATTACTACCTGGTCTCTTCGGGTGGCTGTGGGGTCGATTTTTATTGCTTTAAATTCTTTGATTTTTTGGTGGGTATTGCTAGCTTTAATTTCTCTCCATTTGTTGTTCCACTGGTGTTGGAGTTTACTTTGGTCACTTTGCCACACATCTTTATAGGTGTTTGTTGGTCTTTGGGGTGGCTTTGAGCGTGGATGTGTGGCAAGCTTGGCCTTCAGGTCTGCAATATTGTTCCCATAGATACCTTGATGAGCTGGAATCCATACTACAATGACTGTTTTGCCATTTTTATGAATTTTGTGGTACATGTATTAGATTAACATTGGTAATTCAGATGATGTATATTTTTTAGTGATTTCTTGAATAGCAGTCAGTGAATCGGTAAGAATTATATGATCAAAGATTGAAACCTTTCCCGGTGCAGTTATTCAATATATTGTTCTCGGAGTTGTAGGTCATGAATTCAATTGAGCAAGACTTGGGACCCAGCTATAACATTGTTAAGACGAGGGGTCCGGAGCTCTATTGTGGCTCCTCTCCCGCTATCGGAAGGGCGTGGGACAAGTACCCAATGCCCGACCTACCCGATGCAGGTTTTTCTAAGGTTTTCCCTGCATTCCTTTAGGCGAATGCCGGGTAGGATCCTTAAAATATAGCCCGGGGGCCCTAGTTAACCCTTGGCTACCTTCCTCTACCCTTCCGCATCCCCCCTTTCAAATCCCTTCCTATGCTATTAAAGGGGAGTTGCCCTAAATGGATTACCCTCATGTAGCCTGTTGTTCTAAAATAAAAAAAAAAGGCAAATGCCAAGGAACCTGCGAGAGGATTCTCTCGCAGGTGAACCTTCCCAGAGAGCTCTGGCGGGGGCTACCTTTGGAGATGCCTTCACATCTCTCTGGTTTTTTTGAACTCTGGTTCCTACAAGCCGAGGCACCTCGGTCTGTTTTGAGAGGTGTATATTCCGGGGTCGCAGACCTTGGGCATACGGTAAGAGTTGTCCGCTATTCCCATTGGAATAGTCGGCCAGCTGCCTCCTAAACTGGTCGAGGCACGGAGAAGGGAATGCTGCGTCCCCACAGCAAACTCCTCTCCCACTATCGGAAGGGCGTGGCACAAGTACCCAATGCCCGACAAACCTGATGCAGGTTTTTCTAGGGTTTTCCCTGCATTTCTTTAGGCGAATGCCGGGTAGGATCCTTAAATCATAACCCGGGGGCTACCCTTGGCTACCTTCCTCCACCATTCCTCATCCCCCCTTTCAAATCCCTTTCCTATGCTATAAGAGGGGAGTTGCCACTATGTGGATTACCCTATACATCGCCTGTCTACACCCCCCCCCCCCCCAAAGGTTCCGACACTTCGCCTAGAAGACGACGACAGAGCTTTTAGTCGTCGAAACGTTGCGTTCTACTATAATTATGCAAAACCCTGTTGAACTCCGAGAAAAATATATTGAAGAATTATATGTTTTTTGTTGTTGGATGAATCAATATGTTCCATGGCCATAAGTGATTTCAGCCGTGTTAATGGAGGATATCGAGTTGAGTGAGTGTTGTAATGGATGTTGAGTCGGATGAATAGAATGCATTTCCAGTGCCAATGTCGTTTTTTGATCCGTCAGTAAATATTTGGTTATGTCCAGGGTATTGGTCACATAATGTGGTAAATTTATTTTTCCAATCTTCGGGTACTAACTGTCTTCTTTTGCATTGAATCAGGTTTGTGTCTGCTATAATAGGGAATAATGTCCATGGAGGAATTCTGCAGTAACGGAGCGTTACCATCTCAGGTATTTGGAAGTTTAAGGTCTGATTTTTGGATATATTGGGTTGTATTTAGGGGAATCATCTTTTCGGTTTGAAAATTGTGGCACTACATCTTATTTAATGATAGTGTTGAAGGAAGTTTGTGCTTAAATCGCATATTTAAGGGTCAGGGAATCTCTCCTATGGTGCAGATTCGGTTCTTGTGCTTCAATGAGAATGCTTCCTATTGAGCTAGTATGGAAACAACCTGTAGCAATCTTAAGAGCTGAGTTACGGATTGTGTCCAGTTTCTTTAGCATTGTTTTGGTGGACGATTGGTATAGAATACAGGCATAGTCTATTTTGGGTCTTATTAGGGTTGTATATGTTAGAAGTATTATCTTCTTGTCGGTTCCCCAATTTTAGTAGGCAAGTGTTTTTAGTATGTTCATTCGTTTCTTGCATTCTTGGATTGTATAATTGATGTGCTTCTCGTATGTTAATTTTTCATCAAATATTGTACCCAAAATTTTAATTGAGTTGACAGTTGGTAATAACTCTTCTCCTAATTTTAATGAGATGTGTTCTGTTTTCCTTTTCCTTGAAAATATTATGGAGTTAGTTTCTTGTACCAAGATTGTAGTTCGTTAAGTGCTAATTGAGTTAAGTTTCACGAGCAACTCAATCTTAAATGTGAAGTAGGAGTTTAATCGTAGTCCTCAGGTTCGGACCTATTGGATACCAACTCAATAAAATAAAAGACAATTTATAACCAAGATTCATTGTGCAGCATCAATACCAAAGTTTTACATAGAGTGAACTGACATGTATCAGGCACATGGTCTTTTTATATCGTCGTTGAAGGGAAGAAGGTTACAACGTTCAAATCCGGGACGGTCATGTTATGTTAGGATATCAACCATTTGTTTAGGTCTCGTCATGTGTGGATTGGGTCACGGCAGTGGCCTGACTCTCAGAAAACTAGATTATTACAGGATTTGTCAAAGTTTTTTTTATTACATCATTTAGCAAAAGTTTAGAATTTATAGGTGGGACTTGGAGAATTGTGTGAGGATTCGCCCCTGGTGTCTCAGGAGAGGAACGTAACTATTGTATGTTGCGTTGCGTGTCTTCGATGTCATTGCCTTTGCATGGTAATGTTTTATCATCGGCGAACATCCGCACTGTGACTGGGGGGAGGAATTGTTGTCTTTGGTTTACGTAGTCAGCTGGTGCCAAGAATTTGAAAAGCAATGAATGAAGCACGATTTGCCTGATGGAGTCATGTTTGTTGAATTTTTTGCGAATTTGAAGAGCAAGGAAGTAACACGTTATTAACTGAGGTAGTCGCATATGCACCTTAATGAACATGATTCGTCGTTTTCCAGCATTTGCGACACATATTTTAACCGAGGGAGTATTTTAGTTCGAAGTAGTTTGAATAATACTTTGGCTGGTTTGTTGCCTAACTCACATGAAAATTGGATATACCTGTTGTTTGGAAATATTAAGCAAGCTAATTTGCAGCCAGGTGAATAAGCTTGAGCTTGCCATTTCTGCGCGCCACCGGCGACCGGAGACCAAGCGCAGTCATTTACGTTATTGAGAAAAATCGGTGATACAGAAAATACGTCTTTCTTGCTTATTTAATTTTCTCTGAAAGACCTAGCAATGCCACCCTGTGATTAAATTTGTGTTTATTTCAAGGGTTATCAAAATAAAACCGATTTCCTCTCCCCATTTAATTAATTTATATTTAGTAAAAACCATTTTAAAACCTTCATTACCTAGCAAATGCCATCCTGTGATTAAATTTGTGTTTATTTCAAGGGTTATGAAAATAAAACCGATTTCCTCTGTCCATTTAATTAATTTATATTTAGTAAAAACCATTTTAAAACCTTCATTACTGGAGTACCATATTTGAAGCAGTGCAAAAATTCATAAACTGTTGATTAAAACAACTTTATTTCACAGTAACCTATAACGGATCCCTAATTCGTGTATGTTCCACATCCTTGCTCGTTCCTGTCAAGTGATACTGACAAACAAACAAAAAAACCAAAAAAAATAGATATAAATAACATGATTCATAATGATATCATTAAGATAAATTGATATTGTACCTGAAATACAATCACATCAAGTCCATCACATATATTTTTTATGAAAAACTCAAGTATTAATTTACGTATGGAAATTTACGAATACTTGGCGACAATTAATTTGTAAATTTAATAATAATGGCAACACACCTCACATTTATGCGTGAATGGCGAAAGAAATAGAATTTTCTTCCGTGAAAATACTCTGGCAATAATAATATTTTATTTCTACAATAAAAATACATCTGTAATATTTAAGTATAGTATTGTTACATGTGTTATTCGTAATTGCCGAATTCCGACATTGCACGAAATTTTGAGCCACTCCGCGAATTGCGAATCTTGTTTTACGCAATTCGTGAAGTGAACATTTATTTCGGGCTATGGGAAAAATAAAATACCCACTCCGCGGATTGCGTATTTCCATTTCCGCAATACCCGAAGCAAACTTTAAATTCAGCCATTGCGTACGTCAAAATAACCAGGCCCCGAAGAGAGCATTTCATTTTACTCGCTCCGTAAATTGATATTCTGCTTTTAATTCAATAGTCGGAGTTACGGTTGAGCGAAAAATACAAATACACACCTACACACTCACACAAAATAAGAGAACAATAACTGAATTTATTTTTTTAGTCGTTTTTAGGGTTTTAACCTTAATTCTATATTCTCAAAGACTTTAACATCAGACAAAAAATAACGAACCTAATTAACCGAATCGTTAAGACTAAGTAAGAAAGTTTTAATATTAATAATAGATTCTCATTAGTGTTGCAGGCAGGACCAAAACGATATATTTATGTATTTCTTTTCTGAACTTAACGGTGAAATCCTAGTTTGGAACCTGACATCATTGCTTACGTTTACCATTTGCAATGCGTTTTTGTCTTTAAAAGTTTAGCGGTGCTGCTTGAAACAAGTACCTGGTAAAAGCCTTGTCCAGTGCCCCATGTTTTATTCCCAGAACTGCCATTACGACAGCGAAAACGTTTCGTGGAGCCAGGTGGCCAGAGTGACCAAGATATTGTCACCAAACTGAAACACGTTGCAACTTTTTACGTTGGATGTAATTTTTTCGCTTGTTTCTCGACTCAAGTTCGTAGCTTTCGCGTTCTGCTTCCACAGTGAACACAGAGGGATTTCTGAAAAACGTACATTTATACATTCGGAGTGGAAATATTTCAAGTACCCTCAAAAAATTTTATCTTATGTTGCTGTCAATGATGCAGATCTGACTAAAAGACAGAATACGCAATTCGTGGAATGCGTAAACATTTCATGTAATTCTGTTATAAATTGTAATAATCAAATGAAAGGCGTTAATTTAATTTAAAGAATTTGCCCCACATTGTGGTGACATTAAATGTAATAATTAAATTGATAGGCTTTATTTAAATGAAAAAGATAAATCAAATTTTAACAAACAAAATTTATTTATTAATTTGTGGCTTCTAAACTTTACAAATAATTACAATAAAATGACAATCTCTCAGGGTCTTTACTGGGTTTGATGATTTACAGTGAAAATTATTGAATGATCTTATTAACAATACAGTTTAAAAAATTTACTTCAAAATAATGTGCTGATAAATGAAAGAAAAACTACAAGAAAAACGAACGAAATCTGACTTTACCATTTAGTTAGCGTTTACAGATGTTATTAACATTTTGGTTACTTACGTATTGTTCGGCTGGTACCAGCATTCTTTTAGCGCTTCAAAAGGACACTGTATTGCGAAATTTTTACACAGATTCTAAATTTTTCTCACAGATTCTATACTTATTATATTTCTAGGCTCCCAGGAACTCGGATGATCCTCTCTAAATTGTTCAGCTATCTGATGACTGCTTGCTTACAGAAATCTTACGAGTTGCAGATTTTTTTATAGTCTTTTACCGATTTACTTATCAATTTGGATTGAAACTGCAAAGTAGCTCAGTAAAGATTTATTTTTAAATGTCTATCCTTTCGTGGCTGACCGTAGACGTAGACTGTCGACTGAAAACTAACTTTTGCACTGTCTCTCCTCTCGTGTCTGATCTTAGAAATCGACTTCTCTATTTCGCTCCTCGCTGCTGACTGCCAACTTACTATGCTTTTGCGCGCGTAAACACCATTCCGAACCCTCAATAATAGGAACAGGGCTCGCCACTCATTGTTGCTTTGCTCGCTCATCGCTATAATTCAAACTGTTCGCTTTCAATTCAAATTATTTAAAAACAATTAATGGCTTAATTAATTGGCATTACAATATATTTTGAATATTCAAATTAAAACCTTACAGCGGACATATAATCTGATAAATTAATTGTGAAAGATGGAAAATTTAATTTCACTTACAGAGGTCAGGTTTATTTAAAATTATTATTCTAATTTTTTTCATGCTAAATAACTCTTAAGAAGATCAGAAACCATATTAATTAATTATTTATTATTTTATGTTGTCTGTTTTTTTCAAATATCATATATATTTAACGAACATTTAAATTTATATAATTAAAAAAAAATTAAAAAAATTAGCAGCCTTGAGTCAGAGAAATAATTATAATGTATATTAACAAAAAATATTAATAACACTACGTTTCGTCTTCTTTTGGGAGCTCATCAGGTTGAAAAATTTTAATCTACAATTTAGAAATTAATAACATAAAGGTTTAACATAAAGGTTTAATTACAATTGAGAGGTTATGCACATTTCTTCTTAGAATGGAGAAATATGAGTTAAAGTCAATCTCTACTGGTTTTACTTAGAATAAAGAAAATAATATTTACTCACATTAATTTTTCACTGACTTTTTCAATTTTTTAAACGGAATTTAGTAATCAGCGTTTAAAAATTTGAAAAATAACAGATTGCGTTAATGTCTAAAACTTATGTGTCGCGTAGGGTTACACCACTGATCCAAATTATTTTTATTAATTAAATATTTCTTTTATTTATTAATATTATTATAAATAGTTATTCCGTGTAAAAAATCTTGGTAGCATTCTTTGCCATTACAATTTTAGTTTGTATATCTCTTTAACATGTTCCTACATTTGTAATTATTGGCCCCAAGTATTTAAAAAATACACATTTATTTTTATTTTTCCTGTTTCGAGTGTTATGTGTTCTACATATTTTCCTAAAACACATGTCTTATGTCTTATGTAAATTTATGTTCAGTCCCCATTCTTTATATTCATCCATGAGCTTATTTATCACGTATGTTATGTCCTCTTCATCTCCTGCAAATATTACCTGACCGTCGGCGAACAACAATGAATGTAGTATCCTATCTCCTATAGGAATGCCCGTTCCAGAACAATTTTATACCATAAATTAAGTATAAATATTAAAAAGTGATAGACTGCATCCCTGCTTAAGGCCTTTATTCACTTTGAATTCTTCTGTTAGTTTATTCTGTATTTTAACTTTGGCTTTTGTATTATTATAGATTCTCCTATCAATATTAATTCACTTATCATGGATATTCATATTTCTCATTGCCGACCATAATAGATGTCGAGGGATATTATCATAAGCCTTTTCTAAATCGCTAAAAGCCATATGTAGTTCTTGATGTATAATTAGCATCTTCTCTTGTATTTGTCTAATACAGAATATGTTATCAGTGCACGATCTTCCCCTCCGGAAACCACATTGTTCCTCTCTTATTTGACCTATTGTCACCTTAATTTTAGAATTTATAATTTTACTGAAAGTTCTCGCTGTCGAAGCTAAAACCTCACCGTGGCTGCCTTCTACTACCTTACCGCATCCCCCCTTTCAAGTCCCTTCCTATGCTATTAAAGGGGAGTTGCCAGAACTTGGATTACCCTCATGTAGCCTATTACCCAAAAAACAAAAAAAAAAAAAAAAAAAAAGCCCGACCTACCCGATGCAGGCTTTTCTAGGGTTTTCCCTGTATTTCTTTAGGCGAATACCGGGTAGGATCCTTAAACCATAGCCCGGGGGCCCTAGTAACCCTTGGCTACCTTCCTCTACCCTTCCGCATCCCCCCTTTCTAATCCCTTCCTATGCTATTAAAGGGGAGTTGCCCAATGTAGATCACCCTCATCTAGCCTGTTGCCCTTAAAAAAAAAGCCGAGGCACCTCGGCCTGTTTTGAGAGGTGTATGTTCCGGGGTCGCAGACCTTGGGCATACGGTAAGAGTTGTTCTCTATTCCAATTGGAATAGTCGGCCAGCTGCCTCCTAAACTGGTCGAGGCACGGAGAAGGGAATGCTGCGTCCCCACAGAAAACTTCTCTCCCGCTATCGGAAGGACGTGGGACAAGTACCCAATGCCCGACCTCCCTGATGCAGGTTTTTCTAGGGTTTTCTCTGCATTTCTTTAGGCGAATGCCGGGATGATCCTTAAAATATAACCCGGGGGCCCCTAGTTAACCCTTGGATACCTTCCTCTACTCTTCCGCATCCCTCCTTTCAAATCCCTTACTATGCTATTAAAGGGGAGTTTCTTAACGTGGATTACCCTCATGTAGCCTGTTGCCCTAAAAATTTTTTATCACCTTCTTTTAGAAAATGGGGCTGGTATATGATATATTTTAATCATCTGGAATATCGTATCCAGTTTTAATTTTATTAAAAAATTTCGTTAAAAGGGTTACTAACATTTCTCCTGCAAATTTCAAAAGTTCTGCTTCATGATCCTGATGCTGTTCCATTTTTTCCCTTGGCAGAATTACAAAAGAACAAAATTAGAACAGTAGAATTCTATTATCTGAGGAGAAGTCTTCAAAAAACAAGACAGGATGAAATTAGAAATAAGCTCCTTTGGAAAGAAATTAACGTAACCACGTCTGTCGTTAAAAGGATTGAAAATCAAACCCTTAAATGGTATGGTCACGTACAAAGAATGGAAAATGGAAGATTGCCTTCTGGAAAAAATAAACGAGGCAGACCCGGATTAAAGTGGAAAACCCATGTGGAAACCATAATAGAGGATATGAATTTGGAAGAGGGAGATTGGAACGACAGACAGAAATGGAAATTGAAGACGGCAAACCTATAAAAGGGGGAAATGCCGAAGGAGAAGAAGATAAATAGTTAGATATATTTTTGTCATCATCAAAAAATTATTAATGCAATAAATCTTTTATTTCATAGTCAGAGTAAGTGTTATAACATCAAACCAAAACATTTCTTTCCGTGAGGTAGCCTGAAGAGTGTTGAAATACGTACAGAAATCATGTTTTGTTAATTAAATATTTTACGATCAATAATTTTTTAAATTATAAATTATGTTGAAGAAAAAGTTCTCGGGTTTCCACCTGAGAACTTTTTCTTCAACAAATACACCGGGAAAGCCTTCGTTCTTTGATAAAATATGTTACTGCAGTGTTAAATATATCTGATTTATTTAATGATGGTTCCTGCCTGTATATTGCCATAAAAGTTCAGTAAAATGATAAATTATTTTCGTATATATTTTGAACGCCAGTAAGTGACCTTAATGTGCTCTGAAACTTAAGTTTGCAGTTCCGGGTATAGCCAGCAACCCTTCGTCCTAGTAGTCGACGCGTTAAACATTTGTCGTTGGAGGAGTCACCTCTGAGGACGAACATCTATTAAGTTGAAGGTTGCCCCAGAGATTCGCCAGACTGTCACAGTTTCCAACTTCTACGTGAGAAAGGTGAGATAGTCCCCTGGGGATATAATAGGTTTACGGTTGTGGGTTCAACAACAGGGTTGACCCTCAAGTACTAGAGTTAGACGAAAATGTTGGTACGTCCGTACATTTTCGATGCATAAGCAATAAGTACTGTTGTAATTTACATACAACAACCTGCAGTTAGAAAGAAAATTCAAGTAAAAATCAGTCGTTAAATCAAGAAGTTTTATAACGAAATATTTAAATTCAAGTTAATCACGTATTAGGTAACCACAATTTAATGTGCAAATCGATATTAATTATTTTATTAAAAAAAATAATGAATCACTCGTAGACATTGTCGCAGATTGACTTCAAAATATGTATATCTGGATTTTAAATGGTCTACATACTTTTGTTATAAATATTACGTAGTATTTTAAGAAATAATTTATTAAACTAAGAGGTGTTTGTAGACTGACATGGATACAATCTTCGTTCAATGCAGAAATTGACATGAATATGTTTTATTGAAGTGTCAATTCGAATAAATCGTTGCTGTGGTCGGCGATGCGTCTCCATAGTACATTTACATAAATTTCCGTGATAAGAGGCCGTCCTACTGATACAACGGGCTGTTGGTCTACGACAACAAACAATCACAATTTCTGAATATTAAACTACACGTCAGCGTTGACGAAAAATATACTCAGTGTCAACATGCTCTGCTCAGTTTTAATCGAAGTCAAACCCTCCTTCCCCGAAAAATATATTGTAATGCCAATTAATTAGGACATTAATTGTTTCAACATAAAAATCTAAATTGTTTGATAAACCCATTATAGCGGCAGGAGCTTTTGGATCAACAATAGAAAATCCGGCTCTGTTCCTTTGTCGGAAGGTCTGCAAAACGGCGTATTTCGCGGTAAAATGCGAGACTACAGTTTCAGTTTGCATTAAGATATTGAGGAGTTCAGTTCGCAGGAAACATTGAGGAGGTCAGTTCGCAGGGAGATTTGGTGAGATACAGTTCACGGAAAGACCTCGTCGAGGTATAACAGTTTTTGGAAGGAGAATTCAACAGGGTTGGCAATTAGCAGGACAAAGTAAAACATTCATAAACGTATAACGTCGAAACCTGCTAAGAAAAAGCAGTTTTTGTGTCCATAGCCGGCCAGAAATAGCAAAAGTTTCGGTTTAAGTCCGTAACAATAAAGACTACCCAATCGTCAAATCGCAGAATTCACCTACGGCGAGCGGTCAACCGATAGATGACGAAAGGAGGATCATCCGAGTTCCTGACATTATATAAAATTTTGGCTTAAAAATTTGGTGTAGAATCTGTGAGTTTAGAAGCAGTGTAAAACCCGCAACAGTGTTTCGAAAATGGAAGGTATGCTGGAATGCTGGACAGACGTGAGTAACAACAAAAAAAATTAATTATGTAAACGTAATTGAAAGATAGCCGTCAGATTTCGTTCTCTTTTTGATTAAAATTCTCAATCAGAGTCAATCTTTTTACTTTTAATTTCGTTCACAATTTAATTTCGTTCTAGTTTAATTGTAAATTTCTTCTCTTTAAATTGTGTTTTGTTATTGATAAGATTGTAAATATTATTGATTTGTCCATTATCAAACCCAGTGAAGACCCTGAGAAATTCAATATTATAAATTTGTAATTGTTTGAGTTATTGCCACAATAAAAATATTGTTTGTAAATTTTATTAATCTTTTATTTAAAAAAGCCCATCATTTAGTGATTATTACTATATATTCATTTTTCAAAAAACTTTGTGTGTTTCTTTCGTTTCCCACGTCAATGTCGAATCAAGAAAAGTCGGTAATTATCTTGAAAGAAAATATGGCGAAGGAAAGTTTACTTCGTTTTGGTATTTTTCAATAATCCTTGCGATACTATGTTCTCAGATTCCAAACTTAGATGCCTTCCTCTATAAGTAGAGTCATTTTAGAATTTTTAAGTTAAATTACGTTAAAATAGAAAATATAAACTGTAAATCATCAACTTCTTTAAGGTGTGAATATATAATTAAAGAAAGAGTTTTGTAAATGAATTGAATGTAGTATACTATTCGTGTGGGAATTAAAAAAAAATGTACAGACAGAAATTAATGTCTGACCTTTAACACATATATATTTGTTGTGATACAGTTTTGCCCTGTAGATTTAATCTGTATTTTCTAATTAATTTAGATGTTTCCCTTGTAATATTTATTATAATTAGTTTCAATTGATTTTATTGCCACAAATTATTTTTCTAAGATGAATAATTAAAGATAAAAAAAGGTTTTAAATAAATTAAATGTAGTATACTATCCGCTGGTTTTAAATAACGGTAAGCTGTGTTTGTAATCTTCGGAACAATAAAGAGACGCTATTTAATTTATTTTGACACTACGAAAAATATGCTGAATAAATATAAAAATTTGATCGAATTCCGTTGCGATTGTAACAATAGCTTTTTTTTGTAAATTCTTATGTTGATTCGCAAAGGATCATCTGCTGACTCGGAATAATCAATATTTTCAGAATATTATAAAATATAACGTAACAGTATCTGTAATAAATTCAGTTTCCTTCTAAATTATTTTTTTATAGATCTATTTTTAACATAATTTCAATGGTAAATATAATCTTGAAAATTTTCAGCTGTTCACCTGAGGAAGACGGCGGTGTCAGACATTGAAACGTTGTGTTTAAATCACGTTACCCGACCGGAATACCGAGAACTGTTTATACAGAATATACGTTGGGAAAACTTACGCTCTTTACAATGACATCTCTGCTGTAAGTGAAATATTTAGTTTAGTATTACAAATTCCGAGGATCATTCTAATAATTATTGAATTCTACAAAAATTATTTTTCACAAAGGTATTTTATTCTTCAGGATATTTTCTTTCATATTAGTCTTTACATTGTTCCTCTTAGTTGACTGTTTATACGGACACTAGTCAATTAACAATCACCCTGTATCTGGGCCATGTAAATGGAAGAATAACATGTTTTATTTGTTCCGGACGAGAGCTCCCAACTAATTGTAAGCAATTACGTCCATTTGCCGGACTCAAGGGACCAAAGCAATTCGTTTCATTGTAAATAAATAGCGAATTCTATATCACGCCCACCCCGCAATAGCAACAAGTTGTATCCTCTGTGCTACTTCACATTCAAATAATTTCAGCTGAATGTTGAATTGTCGTCAATATGATGTAATGCGTGCAGAATAATTATGTAGTGTAATTAATGTAGAGCGCTATAATATTATACGATAAAGTTAAATAGATCAATAAATTAGTCAAATCCAGTTTAAGCAAACGTATTGACACTGTATTGGTCATCGTTCCCACATATTAACTGTGTGTCAAGAACGTGTACATAAATTAGCTGATAAAAATTTTCTTATTTCCTTTACCTGGCTGTTGACCTAAAGTATAACAACTTAAAAATTTCAAATATTTACTTGAGATATTTATTTCATTCTGTGTTGTAAATGTAAAGATTCTCATATTTCAGAGAATCTCTCCTTAGGTAATGTTTGAACCTTTTTTTCTGAAATGATCCATTGACAGTAAAAAAACATCAAAATCATTTTCTACGTTTCCAATATCCTTAAACACATCAAGCAATCATTTCACAAGTAATCCCTCGCAAAATCCACATAGTTATTTAAAAAACCTACCCCAATATACCTAAAATGAATAGCTACTATGTGTCTGAGTTGAATCACAACCCACTCCGTGTAGTGCAACTACTGGTTTATATATAGACCACATTAATATTCAGTCATTGAGAGTTTCTTAAATCAAGTGCATAGGTAACAGAACTATTTTAAGCATAGCACTGAACTTTTAATAGTACACCTATAGTTTAATGTATCAAAATTTAACAAACCAATGAAATCCTATACTTAAAGTTACGTGTCATTATCTGAAACTGAAAAAATAAATACAATATTTTCACAATGTTTTCATTCCATGTCGTGGTAAATAAACTTTGTAAACTGCTTATTTCTTTGTTTATTTTGGAATGGATACTGTATCACAATGATTCTTACGTAAATGAGCACTCTTTGTAAATTATCTATGGATCGCCAGTGACCACGATGTCGACACGACCAGTATAAACCTTAACAATGATAACAATAATAATAAAAAATCCCCGAGTACGACTTTTCAACTATTACATCGATTTTTAATGTGTTGGTGACGAAACAGAAGGTTTTATTTTTGTATGCTCTATGTTTATTTCGACTGAATTTTCGTCCCGTTCGTACGATGACTAGCCTTTTACGAATTATACGGAACAGTTGTCCCTAGGTGGAACAACTGTGAACGCTGATGACAACGATAACGCGTGAGTCATATCTGAAATATATTAAAAATCCAAGTAAATGGCAGATAACTACCAGATGGCTCATTCATAAAGAAATTAATATATTCCAGGAAAATGCAATTGATGTTGTTTTTGTCATATACATTAAGCGATACAGGACGGAGCTGGAACTCGTTTGATGCCAACAAAAGTAAGAAAGTGGGGGTAAATAACCAATGGGTGAACGAAAATAATTACGAGTGAAAAAAGTGGAAATGAAGAGAGCAGAGATCGTAGATCGATCAGTAAGACTGGACTATTCGTAATATCAGGTAGTTCTTCGGAGAGTAGATGTAGAAAGTAGATAGCAGTGAAAGCACTAAGTGCAAATGAGGAATAAGGATGCTGTAGTTGTAAGAGTAAGGCCAACCAGATAAAAGAGCGACGGAAGTCTAAAATATTGCGGTTTCGAGATCGTCCATTAACCAAATCATCAGTCCTATTTGAGACGGAAAATTATTCCCAAATATGTTGTGTTAAACTTTTAGTAAGAACACGTTGTATTGTAACGAGGTAAAATTTTGAATGCCTCAAATGATGTTCGAGATAAAACAAAGCTTCAGAATTAGGGACGGGACGGGACGATACGAGAAGAACACTAAATTGCAGGAGCTGGTTGACAGCGGATGGACTTTTTTTGAGAGGGTACAGCTGTGAAAATGTATGAAATCACACATCTGTTAGCAAGACCAGGCGATTGAGGACAGGATCTTCTGAGTGTCGGTATAAAGCGGACGTATACTAAAAATTTAAAGTTGTTTTCAGGGCTCCAAGGGACAAGGTTATGTATTTAAAATGTTAAAAGTCCTCAAACAGATTAAGAGTTAAGTGGTGTGAATTAAAAAGCAGAGTATTGTGAAAGAAATGTGTAAACAGTAGAAAATTGGTGTGTTTTTCAGAAAATAATTCGAGACACCGAGACGGCTTGAAGAAACGCGGACGTACACCAGCGCTAGTAATATTGCCACTATTATATTGCCATTATCTCCACACGCAAATTAACCCTAACTAAAAAAATGTTGTTGATACATGTTTTAAACAGTTTTTAGAAATTTGTAAAATTTTTGTACTGCCATTTAATTGCTTTGATATTAATTAAAATATTTTATATTAATCCAACACTTTAATTATTTGAAATAAATAAATACCATGAAGAAATATTCATTACAATATAAACAGACATATATATCACGCTCAGTGTCTCAATAATACATCCCCGGGAGAAAGATTGAATGATTAAATAATTAAATATTTTAATCATGAAATTAAATATTTATTTTATTTTGAAATTTTTTATTAATTGAATTATATATTATAATAAGGTCTAAAAACAAACTATTTGTCATTATTAAAACACATAAGAATGTAGTTAAGAATTAAAGGCACTTAAATACGAGAAAAATGTGTACAAATACTCGTAAAGAAACCGACAGAAATTTCTGTTGAATTTAATTATGAAACTTTGCGGTTTTTTTAACGAAGCAGAATAATGTTCTATTCAACGTGATTTAATGTTCTAAATGCAGAAATAAAGCAAATAAAAGTCTCCATAAAAAAACTGGTTTCAAATGAGAAAATACTTCAAAACTTAAATTAGTAAAGATTGTTTGGTGCGTCACACAATAATTTTTATTCGGTAATATGTTGCCTGGACCACATGATTTCACGTTCTAAACGTAAATAGACTATTTATAACACAAATTCCTTTAAATATATTTTAAATCTGTCCCATATTAAGGAAAGTATCTCCCATTTAAATCGCATTATTGATCTCCAAACATTTCTCCTGTTTAGACACGCCACTAATGTCTAAGACAACGATTCCCTATTGTTATGTCAAAGTTAATGTTAATCGAGTCATTCGCTTGCTAATAAATAGAGATTGTTTGAACGAGTGATATAACAGACACTCTTGATGCTCTACTTAATAAACGAAGACACGCAGGGCTATCTTAGTACTTATTTTTTATTTTACTGTCATTGTAATTTATCACATAAACATATATTACATATTAATTTTAAACACGCTCTTACTATTTCCCACTAATCTTCTATTTGAATTCTTATACCAGGCAATGTGAATTTTCAATGACATAAACCTTCTAATCTAAGTGGTGGCAAACCGTACCACGACTTTTCAAGCATTTCCACCGTTACGTTAATACTCGTTAATTATAATACATATATCGTATTCATTGCGTTCTAAACAATATTCTTATTATATGTATGCGCTTTAAATGTACCATGCTTGCTGACGTCAGTGGTCGTCTGGATCACGTTTCCATGGGAACAGAAGTTGCTATTTGACGTTATGACTGACCTAAGTACAGGGAGTTACCCCAATGACAATATTGATATGTTACTAAGTTTTTGTAGTTATTTTTAATAGCTTTAGAAGTTATCATTTTATTGTTTACTCACAATTTAGCAAGCCTTAGTCAATCTGTTCTTAAATACTATTTTACTACAACGGCACAATTAAATTAATAAAAAAGTCTAATAAAATCATCAGTGTAAATTCTGAATACAACGTCGTCTTTTATACAGCTACAAACAGCTTTTCCTTTAAGCCTTTGCTTCCCATATGAAATTAATCCAAAGTATACAAGAAACCGTCTCAGCTTTCCTTTCGATCTAATTTACTGTATTCTAACCACAGTTTTACTTATTTTCAAATTACATCTCAATTGTGCACTCATCTTGCAAAAAAATAAGTTGTAAATTAAAAATTTTCTAAATAACCAATAGTTTAAAATTAAAATATAATACGTCTGTTTTAAAAATATATTATTTTGATAAAATAGTTAAAAACTGAAGAGATAATATAAATATATCGTGCGGTTTTGTCGTACTCTTGCGACTTTAATCAACTGACGAAAGGATTTCAGAACGTTGTGTTGTATTTACATATTCACACAATTTTTTATGTTATTTGGCTATTTTATCTAATTAATTAATGGTTAACTTACGTTTTCTATTAATTTTCGACACACGGCATTAGATGACTTGCCCTGTGATTCATTTTCAACAAAATATGAATGCATCGAAAGCCACCAAAAAGTTATGTCACGAGAAAACTCGATGTAGCATAATCTGTTATTCTCAATGAGCTAAAGTTAAGTTGCAAACATTTTAGACATTTATAACTTATTTTGTAACTTATAAATGTATTGATATTGTGGACCTGAACTGCGGATGGAAGTAAAAGCCTCGTTATCGGATTTTTTAAAAAGTAAAATTATTGCAATACAGGATGCTGTGGAAATTTTACGTTTCAAATATCGGCGGGAAATGCGTGAAAAGGATTAGCAAAGAATTCTGTCTCGGTAAGTGTTTTGGTTAGGGCCCTCAAACGTATTCATCTGATCGCCTGCTTCGAAACGAAACCTAAATAAATGTTCTGCGACAAACGAGGTTATGGCATCGTAGGAAGACTTAGACGCAAAATCATAAAGTTCACCCAAAGTATCAAATATGTCCAGATAACCTATCTTACTGTGGATCGGATAATTTCGGCAAGTTAATTGGTACAGATACTTTTAGAGAAAGCAACTGCATATAGGAATTTGTTGTAGAAAGATTTTATATACACACATACCATTTCCCAAATGCCCTTCAAAAGGCTCGAGGAGTAATCTGCTGTTTTCATGCCTCGACCAGGTTTGGCGGATTGTTTCAATGGGAGTAAGGAACAACTTAAGGTTCCTCTTGCGAAATATAGTGAGACACCAAAAGGTGAAACATTCTATTCTTGAAGAATTTTTTTTTGAGTAACAGGCTACATGAGGGTAATCCACGTAGTGGTAACTCCCCTTTAATAGCATAGAAAGGGATTTGAAAGGAGGGATGCGATAGGGTTGAGGAAGGTATCGAAAGGTTAAGTAGGACCCCTGGACTACAGTTTAAGGATCCTACCAGCCTTTGCCTAAAAGTGATGTAGGACAAATCCTAGAAGTCCTCCATCAGTTAGGTCGGACAGTAGGTACTTCTCCCACGCCCATCCGATGGCGAGAGAGGTGTTTTCTGTGAGGACGCAGTATTAACTTCTCCGTGCCTCGACAAGTTTAGGAGGCAGTTGGCCGACTATTCGATTTTTGCAATGGGTGATTTTGTTGAGCAAAGAACTTGCATCAAATTTTGTTTGCGGAACGAATATTCTTGTGCGGACTCGTTGAAAATGTTGCGGAAGGCCTTTGGTGATCAAACTATGGCACAAAAAAACGTTTATAAGTGGTACAACGAGTTCAAAGAGGGCCTAGAACGCGTTGAAGACGAACCGCGCTCTGGACGACCATCAACGTCTACCGACGAGGGCCACGTCCAAAAAATCAAAGATTTGGTGCTTGAAAATCGTCGATGGACAATTAGAGATCTCGCTAATAGTGTTGGAATATCATTTGGCTCAGCCCAAACCATTTTGAAGAATGTTTTGTGTCTCAAACGCGTCAAGTCTCGATTGGTGCCAAAATCGCACTATTTTTTGGAAAAAAAGCGTCTCGTTGATGTGTGTGAAACTTTGCTGTCTGACTACCAGGACCACTTGAAATGCATCATTACTGGAGACGAGACTTGGATTTACGCGTACGACCCTGAAACCACCGACCAATCCAGCGAATATCGTGCAAAAGGTGAAGAAAGATCGAAAATCAAGGTAATGTTGGCAGTTTTCTTTGATTATCGTGGTGTGGAGCACTATGAATTCCTTCCGCCGGGCCAAACTGTCAACAAAGAATATTATTTGAGCGTTATGCGTCGTTTTCGTGAAGCTATTCGTCTGAAACGGCCAGAATTATGGGCGAACAACTCTTGGTTCCTTCATCACGATAATGCACCATGTCATACTGCATTGGTTATTCGCGACTTTTTTGCCAAAAACTCGACTCATATCGTTCCGCTGCCACCGTATTTGCCTGATTTGGCTCTGTGCGTCTTCTGGCTATTCAGCAAACTCAAAAGGCCAATGCGGGGACGCCGTTTTGACACGATTGAGGAGATAAAAACCGAATTGAAGAAGGTCTTGAAAGCTATACCGGAAAAAGATTATTCCGACTGTTTCGAGGACTGGAAAAAGCGTTGGAAAAAGTGCGTTTTATCGGACGCGGATTACTTCGAACGGGATGAAATTGATTTGGATGAATAAATAAAGAATTTATATTTTATAAATAAATTCACCTTACTTTTTGTTCACAGCGGTATACCACTCAAAACAGGCCGAGGTGCCTTGGCTTCTTGGAACCTTAGTTCCAGAGGAAAATGCATCTCCAACCGTAACTCTCTCCGCCACTCGAGAAAGGTTCAACCTGCGAGAGAACAGCTGTTATTTCCTTGAAGAGTGTTGAATAATTTATATATCAAATGCATATTCCAGCAGAGAAAGAGAAAAGAGTGAAATTTAGGAGTGGTAATAGTTAAAGTTAAATTGAGACTTAAAAGCCACAGACTCAAGACGGAGCTAGAGTTAAAATCAAAATATTAATTTCGAAGATCTTAATTCAAAAGTATATTTTCAAAGTCAGCCAGCCATTTTGTATGAAGAAGAGATTTCAGTCATATGTGCTGGAAAAACTGAGGCGCTTCAAGGAAGGCCGAAACCACGGCTCGTATCACTAATGAAGCGACTTTCGGAGTAAGTCCATTGAGGCACGGTTACTTTTTAATGGTGTACCATTAGTTTGTACTGTAAATATCTCGAAAATCGATTTGTCAATGACTTTCAGACCTAAAATAAAGACCATCCATGGATTAATAATTGTACTGATCTAGTTCTTATAGAACAAAAATATATATAAAATGAAAAAAATTACGTTTGATTGGAAATATTGAATAAGAAAGATAGCCAATGCAGACAAAAAAGTGATAATATAAATACCACACAACGTTACTGAGATGCACTGAAAAGAGTTGAGTTCTGTCAACTGACTGGTGCAGTTGTGTCGCTCTAGGCTCTTATTCGCACCTGAGGAGAGGGACAAAAGATCCCAGAAACGTTGTGTGGTATTTATATTATTACTTTTTTGTCTGAATTGACTATCTTTTTTATTCAAAATGATATATACCTGAGATTAATTATATTTTTTATATTTGCGCTATACTAATTTATTTACTGATGTAAATTTCAAAAAATATTATTAAATCAAAAAGTTTTGCTGCTTCTGATTGAAATTTACGTTTTTAATCCAATAAACTCCCAATCACACTTCAGTGAATGACACCTAAGCTATTAAAAATATTTGATTTCAGAAAACACAGAGTCTGGAAAACATTGCATGACGAGACAACGTCATAAAATTTGAAAAACGTACCAAAATACGCAAAAAATGGGATACAGGAGCCAAATTTACACCAAACATTTTTTTATGGTAGATTCGACAGTTGCTTGTGATTTAGATTCCCAAAACTTAATAATTTTAAAATTGAAAGTATTAAATAATTCCCTTGATTTAAATTGTTAAAAGGCAACGGAAACAATTAACACATGATAATTTTTTGGGGTAAATGTTGTTTTATAAGTAAATTTAATGGTCAATAAGTTAAAACAATTTTAATGTTAAATATTCGCTTCAATTGCTACACTGACATTGAAATCAGTACAAACAGAAATACTAAACGATTCGTTCCTAATTTTGGTTTTTGTCAGGTGAATATAATATTACTTGACAAAAGATTAGATCATACAAATTAATTTTTGTGATAACATACTTTAGTATATGATGTTGAATTTCCGTATTAATAGGATTATATAAACTACCAAGGTGGCATAGAAGCCAGACCCTGCATTTTAAATGTTATTAAAAATTCTTTTACATGATATTACACAAAAAATAGAATATAATTTAATGATTACTGTTTTTATAGTCAAATAAAAACTAATACCAAACTGTGTTTTATGTTTTAGCATGAATTATTCGTACGTTACATGTAAATTATAATAGCCCTTGAAAAAATAAGATTAAATTCATGTTCAATGGCATTTATCAAATAAAAATATTGGTAACTATATAATTACTGATCATATTTATTTACTTAAAAATTATCTATCTAACAACATATATGTTCTACACTATTATAATGATATTGTTAATATATTTATATTTATTAGTTTTCTTATCTATGCTTTTATCATACAAATGTAAAGATATATGCAAAGAGAGTTTATCCATTTGCGTAATTTAATCAAATTTAAACATGGGAATTATATATTGTTTACTAAGCAGAAACGTAGATAAGACGTTATATTTTTTTCCATTCTGAAGAGGAGTCCCAAAGTACTTTTCAAGACTCTCGAATTTAATGGCTGTCAACAATAATATGTTTCCTGTTGCATTTCAGATTACTAACACAAAATATGGAGTATCTCATAATCGTGTGTCTGACTTACGTCTTTTCCTAAAGCTACGGACAACTTTCTATATACCCAGATTACTCGAATTTATAATAGTTTAGATATAGGTCCACCGTCAGTACGTAAGTTTAGGAAGGATCGTTTGTCTTTCCTCGTATACTACCTTAGCTCATAAAAGTCAGCCCTGGTTTAAGAGATTTGCCAAGGAGGTCATGATGGGCCATTTGCAGAAGTGTCCCTCGGGGAGGGGGCATCGTAAATCTAATCCTGCAGCAAGGTCCAGCAGGCAGCCGTCCAATCATCATTTTGGTTGTTCTCGCTCAGTGTTTGTTTATCATCGGTACACCCAAATTTTGATATTTGATGGCACCGTGGCATTGAAATTAGTTGAAAATTCTGTTGCAACACATCAGGTGTTCCATTCTCAATGGCAGAAAAATTATGAGAGTGGAAGAAATAAATAATTCTACGTTTCTAACGGTATAAAACTCTGTTCGTCTTCTGGTTAAAAAGGACTTAGAATCATAGCTGGGCACACGCACGAGTCGGAAAACTCCTTAATGAAATAAACCTACTAGATTCAGCTTTCGACTTTTCGAAGTCTTCGAGTATTTCGCGTGTGTTTAAGAGAAACAACCAGATTCTTTTTCTCAATAAAAAATAGCGAAATCAAGTTGACCTACAAAACAAAAAGAACTCCTGTATGGTACAGTGCACAAAATACGAAATGAAAAAATTATATAGAAATATAAAAAGTTAATGGATCTTCCTTACAGTATTTTCAATAAGGGGTCTAGTACAAAATCCTGACAAACGTTTGCCCGAAGCACGTTTTTCCGACAACAATATCACGATTGACGTTTGTCACAGATCTAGGGGTGTGGTTAAAGAGGGTGATAAAAATTGCGGTAACGACCAAGATCCGGTGGTATGGTAGTCGCTGGATTCAGTTATGGCATTGCAGCCAAGTTAAGTTAAAGTCGCGTCCCTAGGGGTGGGTGGAAGGGGCGATAATAATAATTCGATATCGCGCGTAATTGTGTCGATTCGACACGAATCGCAGTCTGTATCGAATTATTATTTTCACCTCCTACCACCCCACCCCTAGAGGTTAAACTTTAATTTAATCCTGCTGGAATGCTGAAACTACGAGTAAAGTCAGCGGCTAACGTTACATCGGATTTGACACGAATCTCGGATGATATGGCCGTATTTTTAACTCTCCCTTTCACCCCGCCCTTATGCCGTTAGAGAATGAAAACATTCAGAGTGACATTATCGATCCGAACGACCCCGTAAACTATTTATTAATCGCCAATATATGCCGTTATGGCATATGTTGAAATGCCATCCCCTTCCACACCCACCCATAGGTACCAAATTTGGTTTAAATTATTCCACGCATTAATGAGTAACTTACGGCCTGCTGTGCTGTAGTGGCCAGAGTCATTGCCTCGTTTCGGGTTCGAATCCCGGGAAGTACATGGATGTTTGTCACGAAAACTGGGGTTAAGGCGGCGGGAGAATCGACACTCTGACCAGGTGTCATTCATAAATCCAGAATGTGTCACGTAAGATGACATTCTGGCAGCCGTCTCAGCAGGCCAAGGACCTTAATGCACTGTCGAACCAAGGAATAAGTAATTAGTTACTTAATTTACAATTATAGCCATGTATAATAACATAACTAACATAGTAATTGTTCTACAATATTAATATTATTATTTATATTTCGTAAAAACGCATTTTTTGGGAAAATGACCGATCGGGAAAATGACCTGTCGGGAAAACGTCAATCAGGATTGCGTGCTGTCGGCCAAACGTCAATCGGGATATTGTCGTCGGAAAAACGTTCTTCGGGCAAGTGTGTGTCGGGCAAACGTCCGAATTCCTCCCTTAAATCGTCCTTGGTTGCACAGTTCCCATCTGAAGAAAACGAAATCAGGGAAGATCCTACAGTTTATAGTAGATTTCTATTGTCCATCATCGCCGCCTCTCACAACATTAAGACTCGAACCGGGAACAAAATTGCAGCGTCTCAGCTCCATCCACAGGACCAGGAAGGACAACACAGGGCCACCCGTCTTACAACTCAATTTTATCGGCCTGCAACTCCCACAAAACATAAACACGAAAATTGAGCCACAATAATCAGAAACTTCTAAGAATATTGCCGTCATAATGAGATTAAAGCGTTACCGCTTCCACTTACTAACTTTTAATAGAAATTTCCGCTGCTTAATATTTGTGGAGTCGACTACGAAACGCCCTGAACTCGTTAAGATCCAGCAGCCGAGTGTCCTCGTCAGTTCAAGTCTACCGCCCACTTCTGCGTCACTGAAGTGACAACCAATCAAATTCTATTTTTTTTTTGCCGCGGCATAGCCAATAAAAGGCTCTGCAAATAATTCGTCGAGGACCGTATTTTTCCATACCCAGCAAATGAGCTGTCATTGTGAAATGGCGCCAAAAATACTTAACTATTTACTCTTACAATTTCAGCAGATTCTTCTATAATAAAACAAATAATGAAATTATCTCTAATGCTATATAAATTCGTCACAATAAGTTTAAAACTTTTTCCAGACATTGTATGTAGTCATAATCTTAAAAAACTGTATTTACAACGCAAATATTTGTGAATTTTCGAACAATACTACGTGATTTACACAAGGCAATTAGGCTTATTTTCAGTTTGTAGCCTGTACTGATTGCTGGTTGTTGTTTTAGTTTAAAGCTGATATATCGATGTTCGAGTTTTTCGTATATTCCATTATATCAAAAAAGTTTGGGGATTTCTCCGAATTATTTTTTAATATTTAGTGTTTGGTTTCATTTACGTAAATCCATTCTAATTTATTTATTGTGCAACAGTTTTCCAATGTATGCAGTTTTATAAATTTATTCAACTATATCATAATATTTTGTATGGAAAGGTCAAAAGTTCCTACAGGAAATTCGGTAGTAAAAATACGGAAATTTAACTTCCCCGTTTGGAAACTACGACAAAATTCAGTTATACGGTTATCAAAGTTTACTGAATTACACGACAGGAAGCGAACGCTAAAATAATAAGTAATTTTATTGTAAACAAAAAGTTTAAGAATTTTTGTTTACTCGGAAATAGATTCGTATGCCTTACGTATACTTCAAATAGCCCAATTTTAAATATATCTGAAAACTGAATGCGAATTGCTGTTAGATGATTATGGAAATGTTCATAATAATTAATGTTATTGAAAAACATTTTTGAAAATTTACTAATATTGATTATGAGTAAATAAAATCTCCTTCCAGTACCACATATTTGTAATACAACAATCCATTCTCGCATATTAATTCTTTATTACATGAAACAGTCTTATGTTGAAAAGGGGCTTTATACAGTGTCTGTCAAATTTATCCTGTTAGGAGAGAAACACAGTTTAAATATGTACATTTTTTTATATTATATCTTACTGTGAACGGTTACAATTATAATATAACATATCTTTTAGTTTCTTGATGTAATAAACACACGTGAGTATATATGCATAATTTTAAAATACATTTCGTACAGTTACTTTTCCAAATATTATCCAAGCATCCCATCACCGAAAATTTCGGTATGGTATTGATCGATTTATAAATACCACGTATATAATTATAATTAAATAAACAAATGCAAAAGTAAATATATTTCTTGTTATATATTACAATAAAAATGTAATTAAATAATTTGAAAAACTTTTTTAATTAATTACATTCTGTGTTTCAACATATTTAATGACTATATTGTAATATACAACTGGAAAGTCGTTTATTAAATGAAAGAATTAATTATCCGCAAACAATAGATTTATTTTGTAGCAATCATTTAAAAATTACAAAGTTAAAATATTCAATCTCTCAGGGTCATAAAAGGGTTGGATAATGGACAAATCAAATAATATTTATAAACTTATCAACAACAAATAACAATTAAAAGAAAAAGAAATTTACTCGTCAATTAAACTAGAATGAAATTTAATTGTGAACGAAATTAAAAGTAAAAATATTGACTCTGATTAACAATTTTAATCAAAAAGAGAACGAAATCTGACAGCTATCTTTCAATTACGTTTACATAATTAATTATTTTTTTGTAAATTGTTACTCACGTCTGCCCAGCATTCCAGCACACCTTTAATTTTCGAAACACTATTGCGGGTTTTACACTGCTTCTAAACTCACAGATTCTACACCAAATTTTTAATCCAAAATTTTGTATGATGTCCAAAACTCGGATGATCCTCCTTTCGTCATCTATCGGTTGACCGCTCGCCTTAGGTGAATTCTTCGGTTTGTCGATTATTGTTCAGGACTTAAACCGAAACTTTTGCTATTTTTGGCCGGATATGGACACAAAAACTTCTTTTTCTTAGCAGGTTTCGACTTTATACGTTTATAAATGTTTTACTTTGTCCTGCTAATTGCCAACCATGTTGAATTCTCCTTCCAAAAACTGTTATACCTCGACGAGGTCTTTCCGTGAACTGTATCTCACCATATCTTCCTGTCAACTGTACTTTAGTCTCGCAATTTGAGCGCGCATACGCCATTTTGACGGACCTTCCGACAAAGGAACAGAGCCGGCTTTTCTATTGTTGATCCAAAAGCTCCTGCCGCTATAATGAGTTTCTCAAACAATTTATATTTTTTATGTTGAAACAATTAATGTCCTAATTAATTGGCATTACAATATAATATAACTCAGTATTACGGTATATTGGTAGGCTCTTGCTCAATTATAATTTGGCTCTATGAGTGCGATACTCCCCTTGTTATCACGTTATCCTTATTCCATTGGTCAGTTTGCTTGTTTCTAGTAAATATTAATGTTTGATTCTGGTAGAACCACAGATTACGTCTTCCCTGGTAATTCGGTAGACCGTTTCGTCTTTGTCGTATATTTTTATGATGGATACGTCCTGATAAATAGCCCCACGTTAATCTAAGCATATATTCTTTTATTTGGTCAACGGTTCTTGGTTACAGCTAGTCATAAGTGATTTCCTCGGTAAAGGAGCCTGTAGCTTGAACGGGGTGAAACACTATACATTGTTTTCCTTTTGTAGTTTTGAGATCATAAGAACTGCACATTTTTATTCGTAAGTTCTTGTCTTCGTTGGTTTATATTACGCAATACTAAAATAATTATTTATTTGTCGAAAGAAATCATCTTTCCACCACACATTATGGACAATATTCAAGGTAAATAGTACACAATTTTCCATATATTGACAATTATAGGGTCTCTGCTACTAATTTCAAAATATTAATAGTTTTCCATCAGATATTATTTATAAATGAAATTATTTATCAGTCTTGAAAAATAGCAAATATAACTAGCGCTAGTCTCTATATTATTTGAAAATATCATTTTTTATTTTTGTTAGTTTAAGGTTTGAAGTTTCAAAGAATTAATATTTTGTTGTATCATTCGGAATAATTAAAATTTTTTTCACTAGCGATTAAAGTCCTAGGGTTTAATTCCTATAAACCAACCAGAATTTGTCTATTACAAGAAGCTGCTGTAGTTGACCTTTTATAGTAATTAAGTGGCAGACTTAAGAAGAAATTATCTCTGAATGCTTCATACATTCTGGAAATATTTGTATATTGTAAATCCCTGTAATATTTTATTTATTGATTACGGTTAATAATACTTAAAGCACCACAATTGAAGCGAATTTAGAATGAATAATATAAGTTTTATAATAATTTTTTTAATATATTTAAGTTTTAAGTTACAATTACTAAATTTTTGTGTGTCAATTTAGAGATAATGAAATTATGGTGATTTTAGTGACCATGTAAAGATACAGTAATGTTATTCTTAAACACAATGTATTGCTGGCTATATTTAAGCAGTGGCAACATAGTCAAATCTGTTTCGACGCCAAAACCAGTTGCTGTTGCAAATTTAAGCGGCAAGTTACTAAAAACCTGCATTATGGAGGGCTTTGGGTGTTACGGGCTTGAAAGCTCCTGGTTCCAGCCGTTACTTTCTGCCTCCAGTCTGCCCAATCACCCCCAACAAATCTCCACAATTCCAGACTAATGGTAATCATCCAATAAAATAATTACAGTTACTGACAAAATTTCTTGCTCTGCACCCCACTTTAAAATAACGTAACTTTCCATCGCCTCATTGATAATTCCTAAGGATTTCCACCAATTGGAGTTTTTGCCTTTTCTCCCTCTCTCTAAAGCGACTTTTATCGTCACGGGATTTTCTCACAGGCTGAATTTCACCCATCCCAGGTTTTCTACCTGGTGACGACGACGCTTTATTGTCACCCGAACTGACTGGCGCCAAGTGACTAGGTGTTTACTGCCTTCGATAAATACGGTCATGAAAACTTCCAGGACATGTGTCCGCGATGTGACCAAAATTATGGTCTGAATATTCTATGCCATCACTTTTATTTTTAATTCGATTCATTAAACGAACATTATAGACGGCATTTTAAAATATTTTTATTATGATTTATTTAGTGTCGCATCAACTATATTTAAGAACGTTTCCGTACATTTTTGTACTTTCGTCAGGTTATTTCTATGGTAACAAAACATTACAAACTTTTAATTCATAAAACTCACTGGTATGAGTTATGTTACTTTTATTATATATAACAAGATTATTTAGCAAAATAAATAATTACTATACAGGTAACCATAAACACTGTAAATATTTCAATATATGAAAGGATAATACACAATTTCGAGTCACAAATTTTTACAAAAAGAATTTTAAAGTAAAATATATCTACAAGAAAAACAACAATATTCTTGGATAAACAGTTCTTGGGTTGCCACCCGGGTTGAAGTAAGCTTAAGCCACGACGTTTCGATGGCGTCCTCTGCCATATCTCTCAAACATCGTCGCTCAAGCTTTCTTTAACCCGCGTGGAAACCCCAGAACTATTTATCCAGAATATCTTCGATCTTTGATAACAATATTATTTTTATCAGTGTTTAAAGTACTATACAATATTTAAAATAAAATAAAATAAATTAATTAAAATTGATAATCAATTATTTTTTAACTTCTGATACAATTTAAAATTGTTTGGTATCTATTTCTAAATGTAATTTTAAGTTAAGAAGAAAATTAGATTCAAAATAATTATATAATTGGTAACATTACAATTAAATTGAAAGAATGTTGATTATAATTAATTAATTATTACTTAAAACAATTAAGATAGAGGATTTCTTTTAATAAAAGAAAAAAATGTTATTTGAAATGTTATATTATTTGTTTTTAACATCACTTATGAAAAAAAGTATTGTTGTTTTTCTTTTGGATATATTTTGCTTTAAATTTTTTATATGAATTAGTAATTCGAAATGGTGTATCCACGTCTGGGAATTTTTATGTTGTTTTTGGTTACCTGATTTATTATTGTTTATTAAGCTAAATAATCTGATTATTTATATGAATAAAAATATTTTTAAGTATTTACGTTAATCTATAAAAATTTAAACGCAAGAACAGATTGCAACAAAACTTAGTACAGATATTCTTAGAAACACAAGAAACGGTACTGTGGGGGTGAGAAACACCTAGCATAAATGTGGAAAGAATTATAATTGAAAAACGTGATAAATTTGTGTTGAATCACTGCGCGCCAAGATACCATGACGTCATGCGCAAGAGAGAGACGTTACTACACGACGAACAAAAATAGTTCATTTTTCCGTAATTAAATAAAGCAGAAATTCATTGTATTTTACAGCTGTTAAATTCATGCACTATCGGTCGTAAGTATGTACGGGACTAGGAACAGTTAGATTTCGGTTAAATCACTTCTTGACTAAATATTAATATAGAATTAAATACTTTTTTGGTTTATATTGTAATAATTAAAATAGATGGACTTTGAAATGAATGAACAATAGATTTATTTTCAATACTTTAAAACAATTACACAATTTAAAAATATATCTCAGGGTCTCTACTGGGTTTGGTAATGGCGAATCATTTTATTTCTCAACTTAAATACAAATTCCAATTTAAAAGAGAAAAGATTTACTCGTCAATTAACTAGAACGAAATTTACTTGTCAGCGAAGTTAAGCTAAAAAGATGGATTCTAATTAACAAATTTTAATCAAAAGAAGAAAACTAAATCTGACGGCTATCTTTTAATCAGGTTTACATAATTTAGTTGTTTTTATATTTTTTACTCACGGCTGCCCAGCATTCCACGATACCTTTAATTGTCGAAGCACTATGATGGGTTTTTGCACTTCCTCTAAAACGCACAGATTCTAAATTAATATTTTTAGATCAAAACTCAGGAACCAGGATAAACCTCTTTCGTCTCTCTCTCGGTTGACTTCTGCTAATTCTGCCCGGCTATGTTCACAAGACTGTTTGTGCTTAGCAGGTTGCGTAGTTCTGCTCGAGTGAATATTTCGTCTTGAGCAAAATGTTCAGGGATTCTCGATATTTCTCTGCAAATTTACTTTAAATATTTGAAATTGTCTTGTCTATTTCAACACGACCAATTTCTGTCGTGTCTGACTGCCAACTCAAACTTCTCAATATCTTCCTGCGACCTGCATCTGACCAAGCTTTCCTGCTATCTAATTCCCGTCCCGCAATTTTGAGCGCGCATTACTTCTCCCGACAAAGAAACAATGCTCTTCTTGTCTATTGTTGTTCTGTTCTGTACCGCCGTCAAGAATAGATTTCTCAAACAATTTAGATTTTTAAATTCACAATTAATGTCTTAATTAATTGGCATTACAATATAAATAAGTACACGGTCAACACCGGGCACCCAGCTGGTTTATAATAAGTAAAACAACTCATATCAAGAGTTTCATTAATGAAATTTTTTTAATATTCTGTTACCGTAGAAACGTAACACCTGTTGAAAGTACAAAAATCTAAAAAGGAACGTCGTTGAATAATTTTTTAGTGTATCTTATAACGGTCGTTTAATTTTTCTTATTAATAAAACATGCGAAAACTAAAATATTAGTTTTATATTTACTGCCCAATTTTTCACTTCATTTGTATAATTTAAAAATCTATCCTTTTCCGGTTCGGAATCAATTCTTTCATTTATAAGAGGCAGCCGATTCGCTGTATTAAACTGAATCATTAACTACTTCTCCTTCCCAGTAATATTATCATATTTCTTGCCTCGCGTAATCGCGTCTTCACAACTTCGTGGTACTAAATTTTTGAATAAAGAATGCGCCCCTCTACTTTCCCCCCCATATTCATTCGTCTCGTTCTTGGCACCACGAAGGAAGTAATATTGGAGTGCAGATCACAGGCTTCTCCGTGCCGCATCTCATTTCCGCGGAGTATCACTTTCGTATAAGCGTAGAATACGAGGTTCTTTAAGGATTTACGAGGAAATATTTAATCAGTAATGTCGTCGAGAATCTTGCCAGAGCACACACACCGAAAGATTTTCTGATACTTATAATTGCATGAAGACTTCCGAACAATTATAATGGAAAGCATAAAGTAATGCATTTAAATGACACGAATAAAATTGTTTCATTATATTTCATCAAAATGATACTTAAATAATAATAATAACAATAGTATTTTTGACGGCTTAAACCTTAATCGATTCTCCTCCGTAATATATAATCAATATGTAATTTAATATTTAATTTTAACGTCTGTTTTTAATAATAATTCGTATTTAACGCCCCAATGACATAATTTTTTTGTAATTCAGAATTAATTATTGATCATAAAAATTTTTATCTAACAGCGCTAGATTTTGGTAATTATTCGTACCTTTTCAGACTGTGGTACGACTGAAAGATTTTTCTATTGTTACCAATCTTTCCTGTTCGGCGATGAAATTACATGTTATGTTTCTAAGGTAACGAAACTTCAAACTTATTAATGTGTGCCTTTACTTATCACAAACAATTTAATTTTACTTCGCTTAATAAATCAAGTAACGAAATGTAAAATTTCAATTGGTGTAGTCAACAGTAATACAACTGTGATCAAAAAGTAAGGTGAAATTGTCACTTAAAACTCCCGGGTATTAGTAAGGCAGGTAATATTTTTTTCTAGGTTGGTATGACTGTCAATAATATTTGCCAAGCGTCTCTTTGTTAAAAGGTTTAATTATCTCAGAGTTACACGTGTTTTTGTAAACAACCAAAAGTGAATTTTTTGCTTTTTGCAATGGGTGATTTTGTTGAGCAAAGAACTTGCATCAAATTTTGTTTACGGAACGAATATTCTTGTGCATACACGTTGAAAATGTGGCGGAAGGCCTTTGGTGATGAAACTATGGACACAAAAAAACGTTTATAAGTGGTACAACGAGTTCAAAGAGGGCCAAGTACTCATTGAAGACGAACTGCGCTCTGGACGACCGACAACGTCTACCGACGAGGGCCACGTCCAAACGATCAAAGATTTGGTGCTTGAAAATCGTCGATGGACAATTATAGATCTCGCTGATAGTGTTGGAATATCATTTGGCTCAGCTCAAACCATTTTGAAGAATGTTTTGTGTCTCAAACGCGTCAAGTCTCGATTGATGCCAAAATCGCTCCATATTTTCGAATAAAAGCGTCGCGTTGATGTGTGTGAAACTTTTCAGTCTGACTATCAGGACCACTTGAAATGCATCATTACTGGAGACGAGACTTGGATTTACGCATACGACCATGAAACCACCGACCAAACCAGCGAATATCGTGCAAAAGGTGAAGCAAGACCGAAAATACCACGGCAAAGTCGATCGAAAATCAAGATGATGTTGACAGTTTTATTTGATTATCGTGGTGTGGTGCACTATGAATTCTTCCGCCGGGCCAAACTGTCAACAAAGAATATTATTTGAGCGTTATGCGTCGTTTGCGTGAAGCTATTCGTCTGAAACGGCCGGAATTATGGGCGAACAACTCTTGGTTCCTTCATCACGATAATGCACCATGTCATACTGCATTGGTTCTTCGCGACGTTTTTACCAAAAACTCGACCATATCGTTCCGCAACCACCGTATTCGCCTGCTTTGGCTCCGTGCGACTTTGGGTATTCAGCAAACTCAAAAGGACAATGCGGGGACGCCGTTTTGACACGATTGAGGAGATAAAAACCGAATCGAAGAAGGTCTTGAAGGCTATACCGGAAAAAGACTATTCCGACTGTTTCGAGGACTGGAAAAAGCGTTGGAAAAAGTGCGTATTATCGGACGGGGATTACTTTGAAGGGGATGAAATTGATTTGGAAGAAAAACATCAGTTATTTTTTCTCAAGTGGCGAAAAGAATTAACAACATAAAATTTCAAAACACAATTTCATAAAAAAAAAAAAATTACATTATATACGTTTTGAATAAATTTGTGTTTTATTTGTTTTTGGAAAACTTATATATTATTCATAATTAATTTGATGTGATTTTAAATAGTTTTTTTTTGATAATTCATTGTTTATTCCTTCAAACAATCAGGGCATACAAACAAATTCTGTTGTATTTTTGATATTATATTGTTTGTTCCTTCAAATATTCAGGACATACAAACAGTGTTGTACTTTAGAAAATTTTGTTTGCATATAAAGTACGTAGTAATATTATATATTCATATTAGTAACACTTTGATTGAAACAAATTTTAATAATGAATAACCAAGTACGATTTCTTTTTCTGATATTACGACCTTATAGAGACAAACTTAACAAATGGGAAACAAAATAGGTAAATTTGAAGTTCAAATTGCCGTACTTTTCGTTACGGATTGGTGTCTTTTTCTAACTGAGAATACTGGAAATTGAACAAGGAATTATATTTGATTTTAGTTCCTTATTCAATTTCCTGTCTTAAGGTATTCGCCGTTAGAAAAATACCCTAATTCCTATCGAAATTTCTGGTATTTAAATTCAAATTTACTTATATTAAGTTTCTCTTTTTTAATTTTTTCTGTGTTATAAGGTGGTTTTTAGCATTATTATTTTCAACAGACGCTTATTGATTTGTGGAATTTTTCTGTCTATAGACGGCTAGGTGAACTATGTTGGAAACAATTGTTTATGATAAGTGAAGGCATACATCAATAAGTTTGAAGTTTCGTTACCTTAGATAGATACATAGATAGATTTATTCAGCATTAGTCCTCTAACGACGAAATAGGATTCGTCACAAATGTACAGTAGATAAATTACATATAAACAAAATTAATATTAATAGGTTACACACACAAATAAAAAAAATTCATATCTTTTCACATTTTTCTAGTCACCACAATCATACACTCAATCTTTAAGAAACACGCACACAACTCGTATCACTTCCTGGTATTCATCTCCTGTCGCCAGAAACGGAGGGATGTCTCATGGATATTTACTAAAACAGAAAGCAGAGGCAGGGAAACAGAACCGAAAGGGGAAAAATATATATTTGAAGCATATTCGGCAATTTGTAGGCAAGGCAGTTCAACGAATGTGAGATCGATTCAAAAATTCGTGTATGGAGTAATAAGCTCCATTTACACTCCTTGACGAATGCGTTGTAGTTGTTGATGTTCTTTACATGTTCAGGAAGGTTGTTAAATAGTGCGATACCGGAATAATGAACGCTAGAGTCGTAGAGACTGAGGCTGTGCTTGTCAGACCCGAGGACTGAATGGTTCCTCCATGATTGTCCCCGTTACTTGCAAAAAGATTCGTGTTGCATTTAACAAATTTTAGTATTTCTAATATGTAAGCGCTAGGTAGAGTCAGAATATGAAGTATTTTGAACAGCGGTCTGCAGCTTTCTCTAGCATCTGAACCTGATATAATTCTAATGGCCCGTTTTTGCAGTTTGAAAACATCCACACTACGAGAACAATTGCCCCAGTTGGCAATAACGTAACACATATGTGAATTAAAGTCGGAAAAATAGACTGGTCAAGTACTTTTGGTATCAACTTGTTGCATCTACAGTCTAGATGAGTAACAAACAGAACTAAGTTTGCGCACGAGGCGATCAATGTGCAAGTTCCATTTTAATTTACTGTCGACCTGCAAGCTGAGGAAAGTCGCATGATCTGAGAACTTATCCGTTACGATGTTGTTGGTTTCTGTTGTTACTTATTAATTTAACATGTAATTTCATAGACGAACAGGAAAGATTTGTAACAATAAGAAAAATCTTTCAGTCGTACCACAGTAAAGCATCTGATTATAATTACACATTATTAATAATTAATACAGAAACGGATACGAATAAGTACCAAAACCTAGCGCTGTTAGATAAAAAAATTATGATTCATAATTGTTCAACTTTGATAACGTTTCATTCTTATATTTAATTGACAAGACTAGAAGCATTTTGTCCACAATATTGGTGAGAATAAATCAAACGTTAAATATTTTTTTTTGTTGGGACTGAGCTTTGCTATATAATGTAATTGCTGTCGGGATAACCTGAATGCTTTGGTTGAACGTGTGTATTGGTCGCAATATGCTTATGAATAGACAATCTTAATTACCATTCCCGTGCAGTGTTCCTCCGTAGCTGCCCTTCGCAAACTCTGGAAAGTAAGTTAAGAATACCGACAACCCTTCTTTGTTTTAAATCAGAGTTACAGGAGTTGACAGATTAATTGAACTAAAGTTTTCGTTATTTTCATTATAGGAATAGCTACATTTAACATTCGTTTTAATTTGTATATTACTAATTATATTAAATACTGCTGTAAATAACATTGTGCAAGTCAATATTTTACCAAAATAATTAACACATTTTTACCAACAAGACAGCGGTCAACATCAATAATGTTCAAAATGCGGAAAGAGAAATTCTAATTACTGTATTACGACTGCCCGCATGTAATCGTCGCTTTTTTTTTAGCGCGATTGCATTACAAGCCGCTCGAGATATTTCACACTGAATGGAAAATATATTTCATTTATGTATACTGATTAAAATATTCTGGGCAATTTATATGGAGCTACACTTGATAAAACCGCGGCTTTTATAAACAACTTTTCATGCAAATATGAAATTTATGCAGAATGTATAACATATGATAATTTTGAATGGGTTTCCTGTTCAACCGTATTTTTATTATTATACTGGCTATCACATCTGTCCAAATCGACTTTATTTATTATTTAACGCATTTATTGTCATATTCTTGCTTCATTGTAGTTCATATTTTCTCTTCTTTTTCCACAGTCACATACACATTATATAAATCCATAATTCGATTATTATGAACAATAAATTTATACTACACCAACCTATTAGTCAGAAAAGTTTATTATTTAAAACAATATTCGATAGAAACAACATTCCATTCCTGATTGGAACCTCATCAAGTGTATAATTACAATTCAATTCAGCTACCTTAAAATATAATCTACAATTTTTTTATATAATTATTGTAATAATTAAAAGAAAGCATTTAATTAAATTTAAAGAATTAACCTCTCGTTGAAGCGTCAAAATGTAATGATTAAATGGAAAGCGTTATTTAAGTGAAATAATCAACAAGAATTTAAAACATATAATTATTTATTTTCACTTTGTGGCTTCTAACTCAAAAACAACTACAATTTAAAATATTATATATCAGGGTCTTCACTGGGTTTGATAATGGACACAACAATTTGATTAAAATATCTTATTAACAAACAAATCACATTTACCTAAACAATACGTCGATAGAAATAAATTAAAAAGAAAAGAAATTAACTTGACAATTAAAATAGAACGAAATCTGACTTCTATCTTTTAATTACGTTTACATAAATCATAAGTTTGTAATATTTTACTCACATCTGTCCAGCTGGTTCCAGCATTCCTTTTGTTTTCGGGAGTACACTATTGCAAAAAAATTTACACTGATTCTAATATTGGCTCACAGATTTTACACTCTTGAAGTCCACCTTGATAGGCTCCCAGGAACTCGGATGATCCTCCTTTTTGTCAGCTATCTGGTGACTTCTTGCCTTATATGAATCCTGTAATTCATAGATTTGTTAGTCTTTTTACTGCTTGGGACTTAAACTGCAACTTTACTATTACCGGCTGGCTACAGACATAAAAACTACAAACCTTTCCTTGCTGCTGATACGCGTAAAAATTGCTAGCTTAGCGATATTTACGATGTAATGCTTCCGTGAATGTTTTACTTTGTCTTAAACTCACAACTTTGTTTAATAATACATTAAACAACGGCTAGTCTCTGCTCTATACTCATTTGTTCCGTCCTCCGAAATGTCCCGTCACTAACTGAACTTTCGTAGTCTCGAGTTTTAGCGCGCATACGCCATTTTTAGTTTCCGACAAAGTAACAAAGCTCGGCTCTATTGTTGTTTTGGAAGCTCCTGCCGCTATAATGGATTTCTCGAACAATTTAAATTTTATGTCCAAACAATTAATGTCCTAATTAATTGTCATTACATAACATATAAATATAATTTATAGTGTGTTACTTACAATTTATTATAAGAAAATTTAGATTAACCAATTTCTAATGTACGGTTTGCCCACATGTTGCGACCGAAATGACTTATTGACTAATCTTAGCCGAGTATTATTAAATTTTAAGATAACAATGCAAATAACAATTGATATAATACAACAGATAGAGAAAAATAATAGAGAAACATAAATTTTATTTAAATTATTTGTAGCATTAATGGCCGAAACATTAGATATAATATGCAACATTTCGGTCATCAATCTGAAATAATACATTCATCTAAAATATTTACATTGTGCCAATCGAAATTGTTTTTAAAAATACATATGTTTCGACACAATTGAATAATTTTGAACGATAAATATAAAATTATTTGTGTTAATTGATACTAGTTTTTAGACATCGTGTCCTTCGTCCGATTTAGCAATTAATTTTGTAAATAACATTAGGTTTTTTATAAATACTTAATTTTGTCCTTTATATTTATAAACTAGCTGAGTGCCCGGCGTTGCCCGTGTCTTATTTATATAAACCCGAAAAAGAATTTAATTCTATATTAATCTTTAGTCAAGAAGACACAACCTAAATCTAACTATTCCTAGTTCCGTACACAATTTCGACCAATAGTGCTTTAATTGAACAGCTATAAAATACATTGAATTTTATTGCATCAATCTCAACAAACATACCTCCGAATTTCTTTACCAATACATAAATATACTGCATTAATTTAATAGCTATAAGATACATAGAATTTAATTGCATAATAGCAACAAACATACCATCGTTATTCTTTAGAAATATAATTCTCCGCGAACAAATAATTGTCAGTAAGTCTTCAGACAGTACTTCTTGAGTATTGCAGGATATAATTGTCCATCAGTATTCGCACATTACGAAGGATTGAAGTGATCAAATTGATAGCTACATTCCAAATGTTAAGAAATGGTGGCCATATTGCACTCACTAAATTAACTAACATTTTCCGCAACGATTGTAAAGTATTTTGTATTGTTTTTTATTATCACTCGATGGAGTATTACTGGATAGAATTATACTTTTATTCAATGAAAATATTTCTGCTTCATTTCATTACGGAAAAATCGAACTATTTCCTTTGTTCGTCGCGTAGTAACGTCTCTCTCTGTCGCGTGATGTCATGATATATTGGCGCGCAGTAATTTATCACTTAATGATCACTTTTTAAAATTATAATTCTTTTCACATTTATGCTAGTGGTTTGTCACCCCCACAGTACCGGTTCTCGATTTTGGCAGAATACGTATACCAATTTTTGTTGCATTCTGTCCACGCGATAAAATTTGTATAAAGAACAACGTAAATGCATACATACATACATACATACATACAAATATACATCCTTTTTTATTATATAGAAGATAAATTTTAATTATTGGGTTTTACTGGAAATTTTAAACAAGGAACACATCATCAAAGGTTGAAGTCTTTCCCGGTGAAGCTGTTCAATAAATAGTTCTCGAAATTCACACGGGCTTTGCATATTTATATTAAGGCGCAACGTTTCGACGACTGAAAGCAGTGTCGTTATCTTCTAGGCTATTTATTGAAAGAACACATCGTTAACAAGTAATGATAATGTTTTTAATTTGCAATTTAATTTATCATTTTCTTTTGTCTGCTCTGAAGTTCTTTGCCAGAATGATATTTTATTGTAACGCTGTTTCTTAGATTGATTTTTAATGAGGTAGTTCTTCAGATATAATTCGTCAATAATTGGCAATATTTGTAGATGCTTTCGTTATGATAACAGCCAATTTTCTATAAGCCACATTTAAGAAACTGCTTTTGCAGAGTTTGTGCTTAATAATCTACTGTAGAGTCCCATATTTCGTAAGTATTCGATGTCTGCTGTTATAAATGTTTAAGATAAGGGCATTTCAAGTGATCGTTACTTCAATATATGAAATACGAGAGATATACTTTCTGAATATTGAAAATTAAATAAGAGGAACATTATAAAATTTCTGTGGAATGTAATTAATTTTTTTTTTCTGCCTTGAAGAAATGTCAATTCTCTCCCTTCTACAATTAAAACATGTATCGCATGCGGGATTATACCGTGTGACTGTAGTGAAGCACAGCTTTATATTTTAAGACGTAGGATGTACTGCTTACAGAATTTTACCGAAAATCTAATAACCTACATGTGAAGTGGAACCCCAGAAGCATTATTTTAAGCGCTGGATGCGTTTCTACACTGGGAAAGAAGTGGAAACATACTAGCGACTATCCAGAAATAATTGAAGAACTAGGATATTATAAACCATCTCTGGGATAAAAACTATAAATTCCCCCTGATAATTAAAAGCAATTTTAAAGTCAATAAGAAATAAAATTTGATTATTACATGATTACAGTATTTGTGTATCATAAGTTATATAACAATAGAAATTTAATTACGATTTTTAACGAGCTGATAAACACAGATTGTCATAATACGTTCAAATTACGAGGTTAATAAAGATTATCCATTTTTGTGGAAGGAGAGCAAAATTTTGCATAAATTTCCAGATGTATAAAATTTATGTTTTTAGCTTATGAGGACAAAGAAGACTTTTTACAGAAATCTTAACAGACGGTTTATTAATTTCATAAACAAAAATTAGTTTTAATTTGAATTATTTATGTTTTTAAATTATTTTAATTTCCATATAACTCCTACGTTATTGACTAGTATCACGCACGTTTTAATGGAACATAATTGATTTTTATCATAAAGTTTTATATTTTTTAAATAAATACATTTGATTTATGTTTGTATATAAATCCTCCGTATGTAATATCTCCTTTAATGATTATGATAATTATCTTGTTAATGTAAGACAGGGTATAAATTTAAAAAATCAACCACGATGCAAGAATAAAATTTGTCATGAAAACTAGGAATTTAATTCAAAACCAGACGAAATACTTCGAATTGAAGCTCAGCACTGAAGACTGATGGAATCGAAACCAGGACCTCAAATTGGCGCTTGTTAATCTATCCATCTGAACAACCCTGTTCGTAGCCTTTGGAGCTGATCTTCGATTGGAAACATTTCTTCTGTTCTTGAATTAAGTCATTATGCTTGCATTCCCACGGATATGGCGGCATGCTGTCATAGTCGCCGTCCCGAAGCCAGGGAAAGACAGAAAGGAGCCGAATAACTATCGGCCAATTTCTCTTTTACCAACGCTCTCGAAAGTTTTAGAGAATTTGCTACTAATAAGATTACAGGTACATCTAGATGAACTGAAGTTAATTCCCTCATTTCAGTTTGGTTTCAGGATACACCTCTCAACGACACAGCAGGTCATGCGGGTCGTCGAGACTGCGTCACTCGCCCTGAAAAGTAGGAAGCACTGCGGAGTGGTGGTCCTGGATGTCGCTAAAGCCTACGACTCCGTATGGCAGTCGGGGCTGATGTTCAAATTGGCACGCTCAGCTGTACCAAGTTGTTACGCGTGCATCATAGGGCAGTACCTGCAGGCACGAACCTTCATAGTAAGGGTGGGTACAGCAGAGTCCACGAGGAGGGCGATCCTGGCCAGCGTCCCACAGGGCAGTGTCCTCGGACCTGTCCTGTACACGATCTTCACGTCGGACATCCCGAAACCGGGACATGGAGTCGTCATTGCCACCTACGCAGATGACACCGAATTCTACGCTGCGCCGCACGACCTGCACATCGTGGGAGCTCGCCTGAACACGGGCCTAGAGAAGATACAACGTTGGGCCACAAACTGGAGGGTCAGCATCAACGCAACGAAGAGCCAGGCGCTGATGGTCACAAGGCGAAGGACCGGGGACAGGAAACCCATCCTTCGTCTGTTTGGTGAAGTAATCCCGTGGAAGGCCAAGTACCTGGGGGTGACCCTGGATACAAGGCTAACGTGGAGGTACCACGTTAAAGAAATAGAGAAAAAGGTAGTGGCAAGGCTAAATGCACCGTATCCGATTTTTAACCCTAGATCGAAGCTGGCACCGAGAGTGGGGCTCTCCATCTACATCTCATACGACCGATCATCGAGTACGCCTGTCCTGTGTGGGCCACCATCGCAGAGACTCATCTAAGGAAGCTGACGGTGCTGGAGAGACAGTGCATAAGGAGAGCCCTAAACCTGCCACCACGGATACCAAACGAGGTAGTAAGTGACATGTCTGGAGTCGAGCACCTGTGGGAGCGGGTCCTCAGAATCTCTGAGCGATTCTATCGCAGTGCGCATGACTCCAGTAATGAGCTGGTCTCATCACTAGGACGATACGACCCTGACAAAAAGGTAAACAGGAACCGACAACTGTCGATCTTCCTGTAAGGTTTTGAAAACTATCGTCAAGCTTTTTACACTTGTACGCTGTAAAATTATTTATACTTATATATTAACTATATTTATACTATCCTTTATAATCCGCTATAAGCACCCTTTTCTATATAACCATAACGGGGAAGAAGCGAGGACGGAGTGTCAAAGAAGAAGCAGCAGCACAATGGTATGAATGTGTGAGTGAATGAGAGGAGTGAATGAGAGGAGTGCTTCAAAATATTAGGATGCCTTTAAGGCAAAACATTTACGATGTATGAATCCAAATAAGTGACTTTTAGTTATGACAATTGATAGTATGTTTCAAGTCATATTATACGTCATCATTGCAGAGTAGATTCCAAGAGGAAGGAACTCTGAACAAAACTACAGGAGGCTGGACCTCCAGTAAGTCGCTGCTGCTGCTGCTGTGCCTGCATATGGGAACAGTGCTTACTATGTTAATAATAAGCAGTTGAAATGAAAACTTCTATCCAGGCTCTTGAAAGTTAAGACCTGCAAAACCCTCATCAGACCCTGTTTTGACATATGTTTCTGAGACGAGGACAGTGCCGGCTGCTGATGAGAATTCTCAAACAATTTTTGAATGGAAAGTGCTAATAAGAAGAATATGTGGTCCATTGAGAGAGGACGCAGGACGCAAAATAAGAACAAATAAGAAAATCGAAAAAAATACTGAAAAACGAATATATTGTGAAATTTGTTAAGTCCCAACGTTTGGCTTGTATAGGCCATGTGGAAAGGATGAGTGAAGAAAGTATGTCAATTAATGTTACTTGCAGGCACGGAAGCAAACAGGAAGAGATGGTTACAAGACCTAAGACAAGACCGTAAGGATTATTAAGGTTGAAGGAGAAAACACAGATTAGATCTTGATGGACGAGAATCATTTTAGATCCCAAACCCTAAACCAGATAAATAAATGATGATTAATTTATATACAATATCCAAAATTAGGCCGTTAATAATGTGATATAGTTAATTGTAGGTTGTGTTCAGGTCTATACATGGATGTAGAAAGCTTGACTAGGGTAGCTCGTATTGATAGAGCACCATGTATTAAGTTTATGTCCTGTGTTAGATTCTTGTTCGGATCGAGATTTTTCCATCCTGATCCTTTAATAATTTTTTTTGGGTGAAGACAGGCTATGTATAGGGTAATCCACATAGTGGCAACTCCCCTCTTATAGCATAGGAAGGGATTTGAAAGGGAGGATTCGGAAGGGTTGAGGAAGGTAGCCAAGGGTTAACTAGGGCCCCCGGGGTATAGTTTAAGGATCCTACCTGGCATTCGCCTAAAAGTAATGCATGACAAACCCTAGAAAAACCTGCATCAGGTAGGTAGGGCATTTGGTACTTGTCCCACGCCCTTACGATGACGGAAGACGGCTTAGCTGTGGGGTCGCAGCTTTCCCTTCTCCGTGCCTTGACCGGTTTAGGAGGCAGCTGGTCGACTATTCCAATAAGAATAGCGGACAGCTCTTACCGTATGCACAAGGTCTGCGACCCCGGAACATACACCTCTCAAAACAGGTCGAGGTGCCTCAGCATGTGGGAACCTTAGTTCAAAAAACCAGAGTGATGTGAAGGCATGACGTGAATAAGGTTTACAAGCATCAAAGTGGAATTTCAACTGAGACATTTGAACATTGCCGATTTTATATTTTAAAGTTAAAATTTAATAATAATAGTTTAAGCAATCATACAATGCATAAGAGACAATTTAAAATATATTGAAATTTCTGAAAGACGTTCTGTAATGCCCCCCAAATAACTTGATTTTTAAGTGAAAATATAGTTCACTTAAATTAAAACCATTAAAAAATTACAATAATTTTTCAAATTAAACACTGTACAATAACCCGTTCACAAATATTACTGAGTGCGGACATAACGTCCTTGATTTAATAATTATTCAGAATTTAAAGTTATGTTGAGGTTAGTAAATTTTTTCCAGGGTAAGGCAAGAGTTGGAGAAACAGACGTTAAGCGTAACTGGCAGTATGCCGATGAACGAGTCGCAGATAACTGCAAAATGTTGTTCCAGAGATATTGTGTATCAACACAAATGCCACGGTTCGGGGATACATTTGGGAGAGAATTTCTGTTGACAATAAATCTGCTGCCAGTCTCGTCTGGTGATCAATAGCCATTACTCTCCTCTGTGTGGTTCGAGTTGCCCTGGCTTTATTGTCGCAGGTGCTTCGAATCAAATTGGAGGCTTTACATTGAATAATGCGCAAACCATTTTCCGAACCGATTTTTAGCTCGCGAAAGCAACTACTGTAATAATGGCGTGTGTGTTCTCTGGACCACATCACGTATTCTGTTTCTGTTCCCAAAGATGTGCAATGAATGTTGAATTAACCGGAGATTAATTTTTTTTAGGATAACAGGCTACATGAGTGTAATCCACATGGTGGCAACTCCCCTTTAATAGCATAGGAAGGGATTTGAAAGGGGGGATGCGGAAGGGTAGAGGAAGGTAGCCAAGGGTTAACTAAAGCCCCCGGACTATAGTTTAAGGATCCTACCCGGCATTCGCCTAAAGAAATGCAGGGAAAACCCTAGAAAAACCTGCATCAGGTAGGTCCGGCATTGGGTGCTTGTCCCACGCCCTTCCGATAGCGGGAGAGGTTTTTGTATAAATCCAAAAACCAGTACTGCAATCTCAATCATGTTTATTATATTTGGTCGCTTTCGACTCAATGAGCCCTACTCATACGACTCTTAATTTTGTAGCAATACAAACATAAGAATAATTTTATTTTTTTATTTTTTTGAAATTTTGCTGAAAAAATGTGGTATTTTGGCACTCACATTTCAATAAATGTATATGTAACACATTTTACAACGGCTAGTCACCGAAAATAACCTACCATTGTTATTCATTTGCATATGATAATAATTGTTGGTTATTTTACAAACTCTTTGTAACCGTGGTAAAATAACCAAACATTCTTTTTCTGTTGAAGACACGTGTATTTTACAATTTTTAGACATCTATTTTATACAAAAAATAGATTAAAATTAAGATAATCTGAGACAATATTTATAAAATTAAAAATTATCAAAGATATTAATGAAGGAAGTTTAACGGCTATTTTCTATTCTGATATTTTAAACAACTTGACAAATAATTAATTAATATGTAAAATTATATGTAACTATCTTTGGTTTCATCTACAACTCTTTGAATTGTAATCAATGTTTACATGTCATTTGACGAACCATTTTTGATAGACGGGATCGTAAAAATGTTTCAACTGCGTTTTAAGCTATTCAAGCTATTCAAGAACAGAGCTTATTTCCGTACCGTGTAAAAAATCTTTAACTTTTGAAGGCACTTTACAGAAATGGTGATCCTTACTTTAACTTGTGGCGTCAGCCGACTTGCAGTGGATCACTGATCTTGTAGTAAGCAGCACACTATCTCCTTCTTCGGCCTCTCCAAAATCTTTTGTTGCTTACCGCTCGCCAAATTTTCCACCCTCTCGCCTCTCTCACTCCACTTTCAGTCCTCTCTCTGCCTGTCTGCCTGTGTCTGTCTGTCCACTTTCACCCGGGTTCGGAGTATATATTCTTACTCTGTCCCGCCAAACGATACAAAAAAAAGGGACGCATACCCTCGGTTTCTTGGGGCCTCTCGGGCAGGCACACGTGCACGTTTAATTTATTCCTTGTCAGGCCCGCGGACAGAGGGCGGCCACTTACTGATGTTATTCACTACAAAATGTTTAGCTGACATCAAATAGATTTCTTGACTCGATATGAGTTTCAAACTAACACATTATTTCTGCAATATTTTCAAATTGTGATTTTATCTTATGCTTGAAAATTATGAGCTGAATGAGTAGGGCTTCCTGAGTCATAATCTACCAAATATAATAAACGTTTTTGATGAGAGCGCAGTATTTGATTATTTGAATACTAAAAACCAGTCTATAAATCTAGATTCTACGTCAGTAATAATGTGATAATACCCTAAAACTTATCAATCGTATTAAGATTTTCGCACTCGAGTTGCGCTTATTTCCGACTCTGTTAATTCGTGAATGGCATTTTGGAAAGTGTGGGTGGTGAAATACTACCGAGTAATTACTATTGAATCCCAATTGAATAATTTGCTGTCGTTGCGATCGTTATAAATTAAAATCCAAATGGCGTTGTCGGGTCCTACTGGTCGTTGCAGGTGACTGACGCACAAATTGAACAGCTTATCATTCACACACGGACGACGACAACGATAACAGTAATTTGTAAAGTAATTTCTTTTATTATTTACTCGTACGATTGTACTTCTGTTGATTATATGATGTTTGTTTACTCAGCATGAGTAAGTTTATCAACCATTATTTTGTTATTCATGCAACTTAGTTGTAAATATTGTCACTAAAAGCAATGCACACTGCCAGTTTACATTTATTTTTATTAAAATTTCCATTGTTGCAGTTCTGTATTTTACAAAATTGTAAACAAATAAATTTTAAGTCAGAAAAAAGAATTTATTAATTAAATTAACAACGTTTCATCGCTTATTTTGCGACCTCATCAGGTTCAAGTTTTTTAAAAAAAATGTTTCACATTTAGGCCATGGAAGTCAGCATAGAATGACCTGTCTATCAAATTTATTTAAAATCTTGAACCTGATGAAGTCGCAAAATAAGCGATGAAACGTTGTTACTTTAATTAATAAATTCTTTTTTCTCACTTAAAATTGGCTGATGTTTATTTATTTATTACATTTCTCAATAACCAAAATATATTTATAAATATAATTATTTACAAAATTGTGTTTTAAATCTGTAACGTAATGAATAGTGCATTAGAAGCGGGACTGAAATTTACAAATAACAGTATATTTCTTCAGTTTATTTACGTTGGGGATTAGTAGGCTCTTTCCTTGAATATAAAAAATTATAATGTAATTAGTGAAAATTCTGTTTTATTTTAATTGTTAGCTGAGGTTCTAATTAAAAAATGGTCAGATTCCGGTTTTCGGCCCGGAAGAAAAGCGAGTTTCTTGCTTCACTGCTTGCTTTATTTTTTTCTTAATGTTTTTTTTAGTTTAATTTTATTCCATAATCTAAAAATGAAGTATTCTTTTTTTATAACACGTATGTTACGTGAATTTATAATTAAACTATTTTAAATCAAAATTATAAATAGAAAACGTAATTTATTAAACTAAAAATATGTAAAAGTAATAATTTCGCATATTTACAGAAGGATAAACGCGATTATCGGCACTAATTATTTATAATTAAAAATATAATGTTCGACAGAATTTGACTATATTTACAGACTAAAACCAACAATATAATTAAAATTAATAAGTCGATTTGTGATACTTGTGTAACGTTTCGACCTCAATGTAACGGTCGAAACGTTAGACATAAATATTTATTTACTTATATTATTGGTTTTAGTCTGTTATTATAGTCAAATTATTTCCTATTTTAATAATCAGTCAAATAAAGATATGTAAGTTACCTCTATTTTTTAACATATCTGTGAATGTATTTAATTTCAACTTGATAATTGCTCTTTGTTCATTAATAATTCCACTTGATTTCTTCCAAAATTGTGATTAGTACAAGTTATTTTACAAATTAAATAGTCTACACTAAATTTTGACAACGCAGATGCAAATAAACGTGCATAGTATTACTTTCTACTAACGATGTTTACCAGTCATATGAGTTAGTAAATAAAACATGCACAAGGAAATATTTTTAAAATACATTTTTTTATTTTGCATTGATAAAAATTTTTGTAAGTCATTTAAAGTTAATTGACCACGCTGCTTTTGAGTTGGGTGTTCAGTCTGCCTACAATTACAATAAATGCCATTAATTTATTTTCTAAAAAAGTGAGAAAAGTTATAGAGAAACGCCTTCCTCAAAGTGACTCAATAACTGAGTATTTGTAATTTATTTAGATTCTTAATAATTTGATAAATGAAATATTCTTAACTCCATTTCCACATAAATGGAATATTAATATTATATTTTTAAATACAGAGGGTCCCAAAAAAATGTATCCACTGGTTAACCGTCCATAACTTGCAAACTAATTGACGGAGTTGTCTCATTTTTGGTGAAAGTGTAGCTCTTCAAGTCCAACTTAAAGATATCACTGTAGGTGTTCGAAATGGTCACCATTAACATCCACACACAAACGATGTCGCCGAACTGCAGCACGAACTACTGACTGCAACGTGTTCAGTTGGATATTTGCACATTAAAGTACGATGGATTCTCCAAGTTCATCCAATGTGCGTGGCTTTTGTCGATAAACGACGTCCTTTAGTGTTCCCCACAGGTAAAAGTCCAGAGGGAACGTGGTGGATACCCTGCAGCACCTCTACGGCCTATCCATCTTCCTGGTAGATTTTCGTCGAGATAAGCCCTAACACGATTGTGGTAGTGGGCTGGGGCACCATCTTGTTGAAAGTAAAATCTTTCGTCTCCATACAAGTCTTGGATGGTAAAAGAGATGTTTGAAGCTTCTGAAGGTACAACTCACCGATAACTGTACCGTCAAAGAAGAATGGCCCCGGTAAGACAACCCACACCACACATTTACTCCTGAACTTTGTCTATATGGACGTTTGGATGCAATTGTGGCGATTTACTGTACCATTGAGTTTGAACTGTGCCTCATCAGACCACACTATCATCTCCGCAAGCTCTTCATCGTTAAACCACTCGCTGTACTCCATCTGAATCGTCCTCGTTCATTGCGTGTACCAATCTTGGGATGTAGCACTTCCACTTTGCTGAACACTTGAGCGACTTATTCCAGTTTCACGGACACACAGACTTCTGTGGTGAGCGGGTGAATTGTAACACAAGATGGGACTTGTTACTGTTACGTGTCGTCCAGATCGTTGTTTGTGTACATCTTTAGCACAGCATTCGGCTTCAAATTTGTCTCGAATGCGACGAATCGTTAAGCGTGTCGGTGGCTCTGTTTGATACACATTTCGCCATTGCCGTTGAACCTCATTAATGTTTTCGTACTTAAAATACCACTTTAAAACAGACTTCCTTTCATCAAATGTAAGCCTTACGCCAGCCATGTTTACTCGAGTAACAGGGTACAACTAACAATAAAACACTAACTACCTGGCGACTGTACTCTGACAAAAAAAAACGCAATGCAACGTTTGTGTGGCGATTGGCGGAACTACAAACTATTACACTACCAAAAATGAGACAACTTCGTCAATAAGTTTGCAAGTTATGGACTGTTAACCAGTGGATACATTTTTTTGGGCCCCTCTGTATATTTTGAATCATATTTATAATATAAATTCCAATATTTGAAACGCAACCAAGATGATAATTTTACCGACTATTATCAAAAGAGGCCCAGAATTAATCTATGCATTTATGAGACTTTTTTTAAAAAAATTATTTACTGTAGTAGGTCTTTAACCACAAAAGATATTTGGTATTAATAATTAAATGTTTTCAGAATTATCAAACAAATTATTTATGGCTGTCATCAGTGGATTCTAAATTCTTCTTGAGTTTTGAATGCTATTAATTAACAATTAGGAACATTTAATAGGTACTAAATAAATCCTAAGAATTGTTGCTTGGCCTATTAAGATCTCTCATTTCTCGTACTTATCTAATGGTCCTTGTCAACTATTTTTTAAACGGTTGAAAAAGGTTCAGACTCCAAACTTAGTTTTGTCTTCGTTTTTAAATTTTCGAATTTATTTTTGAGTTGTCTTTTTAATTTTGTCTGTTTTCGTGGATTAAATTATCTTGGACGGTGTTTGTCTTATTTCCTCCCTTTATAAATTCAAAGAAGGAAAAAACGAATTCGAGTAAAACACGGAAAGAACTGTGCAAGGTAGTTGCTATCAATTGACATTTACGTATCCGATAATGAAATCAAATAACCAGTTTTCGATCCGAACATGAAAAGTTATTTCTGGTAATCGGTTCGAGTGCTGGAGTGTTTTTTATAAATTCATTAGCACGTAAATAAAATTGGGTAATATTGAAGCAACTATAGGACGAAAAGTGGCAGTGTTTCCAAAAAAAGGAAATGAACAGTGGAAAGCGGACAATAATAGCAACGTGAACTGCCGTGCTATAAGGCTGATGCAATTGAGGGATTCGACACAGCGTTTATGTTCCGGTAATATTACAATATTTCCAAACAACAAATATTTACTATTATGTTTTGTAGAAGTATTATTCATAATTCTATTTTTTTATGAATCTTAGTGTTTCAAGTGAAATAGAAATAATAGAGGAAGCATATTTACATATTGGCTTTGATAATCTGATCTGTTGTTGTTAATCAGATAAAGGGTAAACACAATTCAAATAGAGGAAATTATATGCGAATTATCACTCTAAAACTTTATGCGCGTTAAGAGTAGATTATAAATTCAATAGTTGTGAGCAGTAAAAAACGATGTAACAGAAATAAGAAGTTGCAGTCTGGTGCAGTCTACGTGCTGCAGAATGCAAAGTCGCGCCTCGAGCAACGGTGCAGGTCGAGAATGTATTGATTCACAATCCATATTCCAATATTTCACGCTTCGGAGAAGCTCGAAAAGGATAGAAAAAAATGCTCTTACCCATTTCTCCCATATAAAAAAATTATTGAGTTTCGTGTTGAGGTAACAGAGTAGGTTATCATTGGGCTCTACGTATAGATTCTTCGGATCAAAATTATGTTCTCATACCAATGCAGTGCATAGTTTTCTAAAATTTAATATTCATTACACGGCGGTTACGTCTATAAAGAAGAGTGGAACTTCGATGATCATCATCATTATAATATGAAATCATAATTTATCATTATTATAAAAATTCATTATATCCTCATTACATTAATCGTATCGTCACTATCGATTTTTTAAGTTGTTACTAACATCAATAATTTCTAATCGAAATTGTTCTATAAAAACATAAAATTATGAAAGAAACAGCTCTATTTAAACATCGGTAAACCGTGTTTATATTATTCGGAGCAATAAAGAAAAGTTTAAGTTTCATACTCATATTCGATGACATCAAATATAAAATGTATATTATATAGTTTTGATATTAGAATAAAAATGTTTACTTTGAATATTACAAATTAGTTGACAAATTCGTAGTGATATATTAAAAGTGACTAGAGCAAAAATCATTTCGATTTTCGGGAAGAAGTAATTCGAACTGCAATTTTACAGTAAAAATCTTGGGTTGGAGGTGCGCGTAAGCGACGAAAAGTTGGTGGCATGCTCATTATTTTTCTTAAAATAACATTACTCATTAAACATGCTGTAAGGGACCTGAGTTGTCATTACGGAACCCTAACAGTTACTTCTTCTTCACGGATAGCTCATGTGTCAGGCGGGCTGCATTTTGGAAAGAGCGCTTACTTTTTATGACTATGAGTGTTGTTAACGACTTGAATGACATTATAATAGCTTCAAACAAATTGTTAAATATTTTCCTCCCTCTTATGTACTCTCGGCAAGTATTAGTATAACGAACTTTGATTTTAATGTTGCAGATTTTTCGGAAGTTGTGGTTCAACGAAACGATTATCGATCATAATCCGTAATTTATTTATGTCGGAGCTAAAGCTAAAGAACTAATATGTTTATAGTTTTCTTGGCAACAGCTAAACAGCAGTCAGCAACAACGCAGCGGTATGCGCTTGCTATATGTTTCCTTTCATAATGTAGTTTCTTGAGCGATTCTCAGAATATCGTTACGGTTAGAAAACATTCAATTACTTTTTCGGCGCTGACAGATGTGAAATAAGGTAATAAATCTATTGTACTTCTTAAAACCAATTCAACATGAAGTGTATACAAATGGTATCTTAAGTGTGGAACGTCACTTCACGGGAAAGGTTTATCAATATTATTGCTTATTAAATAAACAACGGCCAATATTTATAAATTTAGTATTTCGGCCATGGAAGTCCAGGGAGAACGGCCTGAGTATAAAATTTTGTTAAAACTTCATAAACTGAAGACACCGCAAATTAGCGACGAAACGTAGTGTAATTTTCTAAATATTGTTTGTTGTTTATTTATTAGTTGTATTACCAATATGTATATATATATATATATATATATATATGGTAATGAGACAAAATTCTACATGCCTTAAACATTGTTTGAAAGTAAATAAATTTATCAAGGACTTGGGGCGTCTTGGAAAAAACGAAAACTGGGGGAAGAGGAGTATAGTGTTTGTTTATGAAGAAAGAATATAGTGATCAGAGAGAAATATACCATTTTTTTAGGGTAACTGGCTTCATGAGGGTAATTCACATAGTGGCAACTCGCCTTTAATAGCATAGGAAGGGATTTGAACAGGGGGGTGCAGAAGGGTAGAGGAAGTTAGCCATGGGCTAACTAGGGTCCCCGAGCTATGGTTTAAGGATCCTGCCCGGCAAATCGCCTAAAAGTGATGCAGGGAAAACTTTAGAAAAACCTTCATCAGCTAGGTCGGGCATTTCGTACTTGTCCCACGCCCTTCCGATGACGGAAGACGGCTTAGCTGTGGGGTCGCAGCTTTTCCTTCTCCGTGCCTTGACCGGTTTAGAAGGCAGCCGGTCGACTATTCCAATAGGAATAGCGAACAGCTCTTACCGAATGCCCAAGGTCTGCGACCCCGGAACATACACCTCTCAAAACAGGTCGAGGTGCCTTAGCATGTGGGAACCTTAGTTCAAAAAACCAGGGTGATGTGAAGGCATGACGTGAATAAGGTTTACAAGCATCAAAGTGGAATTTCAACTGCGACATTTGAACATTTATAAGACATTTAAATTATTTAATAAATTTTCGTTATTTTGCCCCAAAGGTTTCGCCATTATCTCCACACGAAAATTTTAAACCTGAAGAAGGTCGTTTATTTAATTTTTTAAAAGAGTATTTTGAAAATTGTAAAATTGATGTATTTCCATTAAATTTCTTTGATATTAATTAAAATACTTAATATTAATCAAAACCTTTATTTATTTATAATAATCCAACCTAAATAAAAAAAATTCATTACAATACATATATATATATATATATATATAATTATTACTTATTGATTAATATTGCCCATAAAATAATTATCGATGAGTTTAATGATAGTAATAATTAAATGTTTTAAAAGCAGATTTAAAAGAATTTAATTAATTCTATATTGAGTATAAAGTGTCCTAGAGTTTCTGAAGCGTGTGAAATAGAAGAGCTTTTAGTTACTTGTTTCAATATTCTCAGTCCGATCCTTTGGGCAACTTGATATTCAAAGAACAGAAACCGCTTGTTTAATAATGAGAAAATGTCTGAAGCCGTAAGTAAATCAATGTAAAAGTTTTAATACTCATTGGAGGCGGTTTATATTTCATAAATAACTTTGTTATGTGAGAACCTCCCTCAATAAATTATAACTAGGAATTTTAATTTTGTAAATAAAACCAACCGTTTCATGAGTTACACATAATTATAAATTTAGATTTCTTCCAGCTGTTTATTGAAGGAACTTTCTGCTAAGCCATCATAATCACAATAAGAATTGAGAAACCGAGATCTACAATTAAAGAAATACAATAAATTTATACTAATACTTGCCTTATTTTGAACATTATAGGATTATTTATTTTACAAATAAATGAACAATTACGAAATTGAAGGAAAAAAGTAATGGTCCTATTATCTGTTCATACAAACCTTGTTTGATAAAATTATTTTAAAAATGTCAGTTCAACATCACCTAGATTTAAATTGTCAATAATTTGACGGTACGTCAGATTCAATTATTAATATATCTGTAACGGTCATACAGTATGAGAGGACTTTTGAAAAAATAGTTCATAATGAATTATGAAACACGGTATAAATAAAATGTTTCACTAAAAGTGGAACGTCTAGGTTTTGTAATGTACGAATTATTAAACATTTACATCATAATTATTTATTATTGATATAACTATATTATACGTGATTCCATTATTAAATCGACTAAAATACTGTATACTTGTCAAAATTAACGACCAATTAGTAACAATTTGGATCGCGGTGATGCGGAAATAAAATTTTAAAAATTGTTTTAATAATTAATGTATGTGTAACAGACTATATTGCCTTATGGCCGCAATATTTGAAACTGCATAGTAGTTAATTTATTTGAAAAATAATTAAACCTATCAAGATTAAAACATGACAAATATTATTAGAAATTTATTTTACTTCTCTATTTTCAGGTGTTAACTTAAGAATCTATAAATTTTTATTGTGAAGATGAAGACTGCTCAAGGCCGAAAGCTCCTTAAATACATGGTTTGCTGAAATCTGTATTTATGACTGATAAAAAAGTGACTTGTTAAAATTTTCTTTAAATTCTTATCCAATATGAATGGATAACAGTCTTCATAATATTTTATTTGCATATTCATTGGAATATTTTATTATATCTCTCGACTAAAAGATTATTCCCTCCCTCTTCCCCATTTATTCACTCCAGACCTTCAAGCAGAAAGATGAAATACTAAAAACAAACTATCTCATCTATTAGTTTGGAGCTGCGCTCTTGAAACTTGATCACCCGCGAACATTAACGTGTAAGGAGGTCCTCGGAATATTTTTCCCGTAATCGTAAAGACGCGCGGCGATTCCGTCAACCCCCTCAGAATTATCAGTGATTTCAAGCACTCTTTTCGAAATCAAATTATTGCTGTAACTGATTTCCCTCGTGAAGAAACTGATAAGCTTTGAAAACCGAGGGCAAACGCCGTCTTATTTTTCTAAGGCTCAGTAGCTGTGGAGGAGATTGAAGTGAGAAGTAATAAACTCCATACAGTTATCTATGTACAGTAGAATGGGTTTAATACTGATGCTTGAATTTAGTTTTTCCTAAACTGCAATCCATTAGCAGTTGCAGTTTTGACAGCGAAATGTGAGTAGTATAGTATAAACACAAGTCTTTTATGTAATTACTTATATTTGATTCCAAACTCATTGCTCCAGTTGCAAATATAATTTTGCATTTACTATATTGACAGTATTTTTCTATATATTTCGTATTAGTTTGTCATAATTGTCATTTGTCTAATGTTTACTTATTAATGAACTTAATTACATAGTCAATATGTCAGAATTATGTTTAATTTATTAAAGCAAAAATTCTTTCGAATACAATTTTCGTAAACAACAACCGTAGGACGTAGTCCATGGCTCTAAATTAAAAATTAGCTTACATATGACTATGTATTACCTGATTACCCCAAGTAGTCACAAAATTGTGGACGTAACTTTGTAATTTAAGCGAATATTTGATCTAATTAATTAATTAACTTATCTGACATATTGGCTGTATTTTCTTATTCATTTATTTAAAAAGTAATTGTCAGATTATATTAAATATTAACAATAATATAATTAAAAAGAAGCCTAAGAGTATTTAGTATTGTTGGACGATTTTTCCATTGTTCAGAAGTAACAAAGATTCTGTAGTATAGGAAAGTAGGGGAAAAGATTACGACTTTTTAAATAAATTAGCCTACTTTCGTCTGTCTGTTCTAGTCGGACGGTTATCGAGGCCTGAACATCTATGAGATGAAGACGATGTTACTATTCAAACCATCGGCCTCTTTTTCCATCTCAGACAATGGGAAGGGGGGCCAAAAGGCCAAAATTACTCTAAATATTAAATCAGTATTGACAAAGTTGAATTTGAAGTTATCGTAGATACGATTATGTAAAGAAGTTTATAATTAAAATATAAGTCAGTCAAAAAATAATTAACGATATAATATCGTTTTGAGCAAAGATATATTTTTTGTGAATGTTAATAGTGGCATTCCCTGAAATTGTATTTCACATTATCCGTCTAGAATTTAAAGAGACAATACAAATAATTTCGAGACAAACTCCTCACCAACAAAATTTTAGCGTGCCGGAAATATGGAATTCCTTAATTCAAGCGTCACAGGAAATGTCCTTAGGGAGGGGGAAATGTTTCCCGACTCATTTAATATATGCGGTTATATAATAGTAGAGTTCCACCACGACTAAGCCATAAATTTCTTGACGAAATCTACAAGGACAGTTGATTCTCTACGGTTAGACAAGTGAAACGAGTTTACCTGTATAATTTTCCCAGATTTTCTACCTTTCTTTTACACCACTGTTAAACAGTACCGTTATTAAAAAAAATTTATTCAAATATAAATCCTCGCTTATACTATTATGCTCATAAAAACCATCAATATATCAAAAACACTTGAAGTACTGTTGTGAATAATGGTAAAATTCTGAGTTTGCATGGTTGTATTTATTTATATATATTGTAATAATTTTAAATGAAAGAATGATAAAATGACAGTTAGTGCATCCATTTAAATAATTAATTTAATTATTAAAATGAGAGGATGATTTAATTATAATTAAGATTTTTAAAAATAAACAAACAAAATTAATTTTATTAGTGCACCAATAATTAAATTTACAAAAGTTATCAAAGGAAATTTTACAACAGTTATCAAAATTAACTTTCAATTTTATATTATTACTCTTTCTCGGGGTCTTTACTGGGCCTTAAATCAAGAAAATATTAGTTAACAATTAAATTATTATTAAGCTATTATAGGTCTACTTAATCAATGTATTGTTTAAAATGCAAACTAAACAGATAAAATGTTAACTTAAAATTCTAAATGACACTCGAAATCTGAAATCTGTCGATAATTACTTTTCCTTAATGGTTTACAAATATGAATTCAGTGAAATTGTAACTTACAGTTTCTGGTAATCAGGGCAATTTGGCTCGTTGATTCACTTACACACACATTACACTTTATAACAGGCCATTTTTCGCACTGACTCTAATTAATACTTTTTAGTTTGCCAAATGTTGGTTCTCCGTTCGTTAAGGAAATGTTTTTAACTCGTTTCGACGATTATTAGACGCTGGATGCAATTACTTGGTCTCCCAAAATCGAAAGAATGGTCTAATTAGAGAATAGAACAAATTAGACTTCTGCACTCAAAATGTTTATCGATGAATATTTGATATTTATTTTTCAGACTGCAACTTATAACAAAACTGTTCTAACTGATCTCGCTGCTCTACGACCGGTATCTGGACTCTTTCTGAATATTTTACTCTTCGTCTGTCCACAGCAATCTTTCTATTACAACTGGGCTCTCTGCTATATTTCTACGAAGACTCGCGCACACCTTGCGTCCAGCGAACCAACTGCTTACAATACCCCAAACATATGGCATTATTGCCCATTCTTGTGTGCAACTTGTGTTTTCTGCCGCTAACAATTCGAGTCCAAATTTTTGATAATTAATTTCCTTTTAATTACCACAATATATATATGTTAATCGTGTGACAAAATTTTAAAGTATGAGGTCTGACGCAATTATAAATAATTATTAATAATATTGTTGTTCGGGTTCTACATTGTCTAAGAATCTACAGTCAGATACTAAGGTCTTGACAGCCGACTCACTCTCCGGAATAGACTGAATTTAGTATGTTTATTCCTTTAAGGAGTGGTATGACTCGTGTGCTCAGTTATGATTGTTATTATTACTCCCTGAAGATGAACTTTTTTCTGTTTGAAACGTCGGACTCTTTTTCTTCTTGGTACACAATGGAAACCCCGAAAAATAATACTATATACAGCGATAAACGTGTATTAAAAGATAAGTCCAAAGCTTAAATAAATATTTCTACAGCTCAAGTGTGCTATATATTGGATTACTTCGTTGAAATAAACTGCAAAAATAAATAGATCTTGTCCGATTTGTTCGAAGAAATTATTAGAAACCCTTACTATTGGATTAGTTCTAAGTCAATTAGATATTTAATTATGTATTTTTTTAATGAGATTATAATTTGTATTGGTGTGTTTACAAAAATATTAAACAACTAGCTGAGTGCCCGGCGTTGCCCGTGTCTTATTTATATAAACCCGAAAAATAATTTAATTCTATATTAATCTTTAGTCAAGAAGTGATTTAACCTAAATCTAACTATTCCTAGTTCCGTACACAATTTCGACCAATAGTGCTTTAATTGAACAGCTATAAAATACATTGAATCTCAATCTCAACAAACATACCTCCGAGTTTCTTTACCAATACATAAATATACTCCTTGAATATTGCTTTCTTCAGACATTACGAAAGATTGAATTTATGAAATTGTTAGCTACATTCCAAATGTAAAGAAATGGTGGCCATATTGCACTCACTAAATTAACTAACATTTTCCGCAACGATTGTAAAGTATTTCATATATTGTTTTTTATTATCACTCGATGGAGTATTACTGGATAGAATTATACTTTTATTCGATGAAAATATTTCTGCTTCATTTCATTACGGAAAAATCTAACTATTTCCTTTGTTCGTCGCGTAGTAACGTCTCTCTCTGTCGCGTGACGTCATGATATATTGGCGCGCAGTAATTTATCACTTAATGATCACTTTTTAAAATTATAATTCTTTCCACCTTTATGCTATGGGTTTCTCACCCCCACAGTACCGGTTCTCGATTTTTGGCAGAATACGTATACCAATTTTTGTTGTATTCTGTCCACGCGATAAAATTTGTATAAAGAACAACGTAAATACATACATACATACATACAAATATACATCCTTTTTTATTATATAGATTAAAATGCCATAAAATAAATAGTGTGGAATTTTGGAAATTTACTGCTGGCGTGAAACAAACCGCCTTCAAAATTTAGAGCATGGAGCTCTATGAATGCGGAGATTTATGAGCTGAAGAGTGTCTTGCATTTTAAACTTGGCAGTAGAAATAATTTCAGTAACTACGGCAAGCTATTTACCTAGTTGATGTTCTATCGCAGTGCGGTATCGTGGCGACGTGAGTCTTGTTGTCGCAGTGCGGCACATGTCCGTCGGGGAACGCCTCTGGATTGGATGCCCGCCCTTAACAGATTAAAGACCGCTAAATGTTGAACATCGTAAAGTGTAACTCAGTTCTGGCCTTAGCCTTGCAGTTAAAGCAGCTGTAATAACGCACCGTCAGGCATCGCCACGGCCGGGAGGCAAACACCTTCCACCCAGTCTACGCAATTATATTTAATCTGCAATTAAGGTTTGCAGCTGTAACCAGATACCGTGGGACACTTGAATCTAACATATAAAGGGGTTCATTTTAATTAAATTTATCACAAGTGTCTTATACAAGTAGCACTTCCACACGAAAGTATTTACAATAACCTATTCAACGGATCCGTAATCGAGAAAATACTTTTACACGTGAAAATAAATATGAAAGATTTACAAGGTTAAAAAACCAAAAGCCTCTTTACACAGGCGTATAATTAATTTCACAGATATGTATTACAATTTAATTTTCACAGTCATAATAGTATAGGACGTGAGGTAGAGAAAGTCGTGTGAGGTGCGCAGTAGACGAAAGGAGAAGGTGGAGCGGAGTATTGTCGTCAGTTGGTGAACTTCCACTTGCGGTGACGCTATGGCATTACCATTCTTAAAAATATTCTTACGAAAGGGATATACAGACAGCAGCAATGTGTGTTTATCACACCATGTATTATTTAACTTCACTTTTACGGACTAATTTTTTTTTTTTGGATTTTAACATATACTGACCTGAACACTATATATTTCCATGCATCAATGTTTTAAGAATAGTTTTTGCAGAACCAAGTTGCCGTAACAAAGGTTCGTGTTAAACTGAGCTCTGGACCAGCCACACTACAATCACAGGATCAACTTGATATACCTCACGACCTATACCTATATTAGAAAGATTGACATCCTGTCATCACTGATAATATTAATAGAGGGTTCAGTATAAAAATCACTTACAATTAGTAATATGAAGGGCTCGTTTGTCCGTCCTAGGCGCTGTGGACGTAATAGGAGCTGACTCTGAGCATTAAACAACCATGTGTAGCCTTATTAATGACTAAAAATCGTGAGGCATGAGACAAGTACTTGAAATCTGGAAAATTGGCTTAATGGATTTGTAGAAAACGGAGGCATCCATTTTTGTGAACTACAGACTGATATTTTTTTGCATACATTCGACAATTGTCCTCAAAAACTGAAAATGGCACGCTTTTTTAACTAATTTTTTTGAATAAGAAGAAGTAGTTCAATGTTTCAAGAACGTTATTACAAACATGGAAAAATTAAAACGACAAGTGCAGCCTCTTTATAAGATATGGTATATACTAGAACAGAAACTATAGTGCGATCAAAATTAGAAGGCACTTAGTTGTTATTTCCCGCGAGGAGGAGTGTCCTTGAATCCACCAATTAAAACGCTTAAAATGAAGGCCGGGACAAGCAGATTAGCCGAACAATCACAGTGTATTCTGCCGTTTTTACTGAGCTGCATAGAAAGTGTTTGAGACCTACTCAAGAGCGCCTCCCACCACGAGAAAAAAAACTAACTAACTACTCAGTATACGTAACATGTTTGCAAACGTCATACACAACAATAGAAATTCATGCGACAACGAGGAACAGCTTAGGCGGAGAAGTAGTATTAATGAAGTACAAGAATAGGAGAAATAAAATAAAAATGTTGTGTTGTAAATGAACGAAAACAGCCAAATTTATCAGAAATAATTTAAAATCATAAAAACTTAAACATTTCGTCCTCACTCTAGGAATTCATCAGTTGTACAATGCATTTTGAGTATTAAAAATAATTTCCATTGATGTTATATAAATAAATTTTGTGTAGAATTACCAATTGTAATTCCTGTTGTCGTACAAATCTGGCAAATTTGGCTGTTTTAATTAATTTCTAATTATATTTAATTCAGATAAATAAAACTATTAAATAATAATATGTTGAATACAAAACCTGCATTTCGATTTATAGTTACAAGTATGTTGGAGACACTTAAAGAATAACGGGAAATAAAGTCTTCGTGAGGTAATCAAAATGGAGGATGTAAACGAGTAACATAAACTTCTGCAACACATGAAAAATATACGAAAATATTTTGGTATAAGAGTTACAAAGTTCAAAGCGATCTTCAAGTAACGGTAAAGCCGATGACACGTTTTAAGACAAATTTTCTGAACGAACTAACTAACTGTTGAATGGGTTTGAGATTAATTAAAAGTTTGATAGGTAATATTTAATTATGTGGATCTGTGTTTGACAACAAAATGTGTTATAACCTCACCAACAAGTTGGTGGAACTTAATTAAGAGCCAGAGAGTATTTGCTGCATGCAAATAATTGTGCATGTAACTGGTGTAGGCGCTAGTGAAATATACTGATACAATTGACCCAGCAGTTATATATACGGGAACGACAATTAAAATTAGTGTTTTCAAAATGTTGAGAAAATACGGAATTTTTAACATGACATTTGAGACTCCATTAACGAAAAATTCTTACAAAAACATAATAAACCCTTTGTATATTGAGAAACACACTCCCGTGTTTAATTTTTGGACAATAAATTAATTATTGAAAATTACTCTTAATTTGTGGCTGTAATTTTGTTTGTATTGATCAGTTATGTCTGTCTCAAATTTCATATTCAATCAACACGTTTAGAAAAGTCTAAAATTTCCCTTTCCATGGACAAAGTTGGATTATTACAGTAATTTAAAAACGCATTTTGAGGAATCAGTATTGTAAATAATTCATGTATACATGTTTCGAACGTAATTCAATTTAACTGGAAACAATTTCAGTAGCTCACTATCAAAAGAAAGATTTTTTTACCCTACGTTTAAACAAATTTTCAATTTGTCCTTTGTCCTTCTGTGTTCGTCTGGTTAAAACGGTTTAAATTGTAACGAATTATTATTTATTGTCCAGTTTCTTATTAACAAAACCTTAGCTTTTTATTCTTGAATTAATACTTCCGAAAAGCACTGATCAATTTACGTAAAATGTTCCTTTTTCACCGAGTCCTCGTGTTAGAGTTAGGGCACACTTGCATTTTTCAGTTGCGCAATCGTTTGATTGCATATTTGTGTCGTATGGAGTGCAACTGAGACTGAATTACTAGTTTCAGCAACCAAACAGTTTGTTTTTTAACTCAAACTTTTCAGTTGCATATAGTTGCGCATTCGCCGTCTGTCCCATTGAATTGAATGGTGGTGAGCTCACTTGCAATCCAACTGTTGCATACTTGTAGTTGACATTTGATATCTCAAGAAATCTTAACAAATCAATTTCAACAAAATGATAGGTGAGTCAAATTTTTAATTTTTGAACCAGTTTTTATAATAATTTATTCAAAACACAAATAAACAATAAAAATTCTTTAAAAAAATATGAAATAAAATTGAGCACTAAAATATTTAAATACAATGAATTTCACAGAAATTGATGACTTCTTCTCCATCTCGTGTCCTGTCGCGTAAAAGAAGGACGAATGAGATCAAGAAGCTCATCAAAACTTTTCAAACTCATTCTGTAGTAATTAAAAAATTTCGCTGGATGACCTCTCAAATCTCCATACAGTTTATGGAATTGCCCCTTCACGCTACGCTGTGCCGTCAAGGGATGAAGCCAAAAACGCCTTTTTGATTTTTTCTTCCTTATCTCAAGAGCACACAACGCTGCCACCTGTATGAAGTCCATCTAGCAACTGTAGTTGCAGCCCCATGTGTGCCCATACGTAGCAACCAAACTGTTTAGTTGCCTGTTGTGTGCCCAAAACTATGTAACTGCGACTAAACAGTTGCGCAACTGAAAATTGCAAGTGTGTCCTAGCCCTTAGGCTACGAAGAAAAATTAACGACAGATGTATTTTAGTGGTAAGAGCGTCCGCGGGAGGTCTTAGGTTCGATTCCACGTCCGGTCGACATTTTTCCTGATGCTTAAAAAACATTTATTTCAATAACTCTTTTCCGTGCTCTCCTTACGCGAATAGTGAACTTTGGCAGAATGTTTGAAGCGTATTTAGCCCCTATTACTGATATAGGTCATAATGGATTTTATTTTTCCTTACCCTATCCGTTTTTGAACTAAGGTTCCGCGAGCCGAGGCATCTCGGCCTGTTCTGAGGGGTGTATGTTCCGGGGTCACAGACCTTGGGCATACGGTAAGAGTAGTTCACTATTCCCATTGGAATAGTCGGCCAGCTGCCTCCTCAACTGGTCGAGGCACGGAGAAGGGAATGCTGCGTCCCACAACAGACTCCTCTCCCGCTATCGCAAGGGCGTGGGACAAGTACCCAATGCCCGACCTACGTGATGCAGGTTTTTCTAGGGTTTTCCCTGCATTTCTTTAGACGAATGCCGGGTAGGATCCTTAAAATATAGCCCGGGGGCCCTAGTTAACCCTTGGCTACCTTCCTCTACCCTTCTGCATCCCCCCTTTCAAATCCCTTCCTATGCTATTAAAGGGGAGTTGCCCAACGTGGATTACCCTCATGTAGCCTGTTGCCCTAAAAAAAATTAATTTTGCTTCAAATGTCGTCTGTATTCCATATTTTTAATATTATAGCCGTTTACATTGAAAATATGATTAATTGTAAGTAAATACACACATATCATTTGAATTTTAATTAATATTTTGTGAAATTTCTGGATCGAAGCAGATGCTCTACTTATAACAATATTTTCCCTAAATTGCACGTCAATTTTAGAGCGCACATTTAAATAGTCTTTCGTACAGTAATGATTCTAAAAATACTCAATATTTTATAAATGTTGAATATATCTTTGTTGAGACTGTCTCCAGTTATTATAAAATATGGTATTATTAACAATTACAATGCGGGAACTATAATTTTGTGCAAATCACAATGACCTTGCTAATACCCGACCTGATCAGGCCACAGTTTGAATTAGGCTTGAATATTGATTTGTACGGAAATGTTGGGTAAAATAACAACGAACATTCTAAATTATTTTCATTTTATTTGTTGGAATGTAAAATCAAAGGACCTGCTACACAACAAAACTCAATACACATTTAAAGGTCAAACTACAAAACAAATTTTAGGCCCTTAAAAGTATACAAATCTCTGTTTTATAAATATCTTCATATATGCAGACACTTAACACTTTTAGTAATTATTTCCCTCTTGGCCAAAAATACATTTATTACATTACAGTCACAATCATTATTTTAAAGTGAAAATATTTGAGAGTAAGTGAGCAAATAATTTATACAGATAAAGTAACATGTTACACATCTTCCAATAAAGGGAGTAGAGTGACGAACACAAACAACGAGGTTTTACTCTAAGATTAATTGATTTTTAAGGTTCAACAAATATTGCCATCAAAACACAGTTGTCAGTTTTCTAGTAGCTGCCAAGATGATTTATACAATGAAAAATGTACACAAATTCACCTGACAAAGAAAGGAAAAAACCGGTCAGTTGTTATGGTTTTATTTAAGATGGTTACGCAGTCATTTTTTTTTCACGCATGACAGTTATGTCACCAGGCTGAAACTATAATCTCTCAGACAATATTTATCAGATGAATTTGATGCCATTAGTGATTATGTACTGGAAAATAGCTGAGTCCATTAATTTCCGCTATATGTATACATTTGATAATGTCAACGGTACTCTATAAATCACACGTAAATTTAAATTATTTGCTCATTCAGTACAGAATAGTTTTAAAACAGGATCATTTACTTCCTATTTATATTTCCTGTTTGCTTACCCTCTTCCTTTCTAAGTTGTGTTCATAAAAAATAAATTTTCCTCTATTGTTTTGAATCACTTTCATTATACTCTACTTTACATAAAACTCAGATGCTTTTAAACTTAGACGCATCGTTCAAATTTAACACCCGTTTTCAGTTCAATTATAAACATTTAAAATGGCTCTTATTAACATATGATTCTTTGACACTTATGTACATTAAAATAATTTATGATTGTACGGCAGTTTACCACGTGTTTCAAAATATATGCTTGTTTATATTTATTGACTTTCATTTTTTTGTCGCTTACCTCACACTCACATAAACATTAATCACATTTTCGTGGATTAGGAAAACAAAGATGGAATGCACGAAGAACAATTAACAATCACAGTAAGATTACCAATAGAGTTATTGATAACAATCATTTGCTTAAGATGCACACCAAAACTTTAGGGAAGGTAAAAGCTGTAAGTTTGAAACATAGACAATACGATTAAAAGGTACAGTCGTTTTCATCTTTTGAATGTTTCCAAAGTCATGAGAAAGTATGACGTCAAAAGTTGTGTGAGAATATGAGTCGACGCAGAGTATAAATATTTGTATGAACGATTAGGAACTTCGCCTGTAGTTTTGATCTGTGTCTAGAATTAGAAAATTGATATGCATAAAATTTAAACATTTTGTTTAAATACAATATTTTGAATTTTAATAAATCGAGTTTATCATCGCCTGCCACCAAATAAATCCATTATTAATAATAAAACGACTTTTAAATTGCATTAATATTTGATATATATTGGTTAATCTTGTAAATATACTTCAAGATCAATCAGCGAAATCAATACATAAATCAGATCCTAGCATTGTAGTGGAAAGTTGAATGCGCGAAGATTCTCAATGAATTATACTCTTTGAAAATTTTAAATATTTCTCAGAACTTAGTTTCTGAAAAACAAACTGAAACGTTTAAATTAATACTATTTTGATATTTCTAAGAAAAAAATAACACCAAATTTCATTTTAATTAAATTATTGATAATTATGTTTTCAGACTTTACGAACGACTCCGCGTATAATAATCAACTTACAGCGTACACACTTGCAATATTCATTAATAACAGCTCAAAAATTAGAAACATTAAGTAATTCAATATACATGGAATGTGCGCTGAAGTAAATACAGATCTTCACGAATAAAGTGTTTGTAGGTGTCTCAATTCATCTACATCACTTGTACAAGTTATTAGCACAATATCCATCATTTTAAAGTAAATACGTATGATTAATTAATATCAACAATTCATATATATATAGTTTATTTTTAATCTGTAAAATTGTTCGTATATTTCTTCAGTTTGTACATAATCAGGTTTTAAAATATTATGTTCAGGATAAATTCAGTGCTATTAAATGAGATTCAGCAGAGGTAATTAATATGATTTGGACTTTTTTTGGCAAATAACGTTTTTGTGTCACTTTGGATCTACGTTATGTAATATTTAACGTATTTTTTGGCTTTAAGAATGCAAAGGAAAAGGTTACATGGTTTACTTTAACATAACGCGACTTCACTTATAGTAATAAAATCATCGTAAATACAAATTATTATTTTGACAATGCTCAGGACAAAACTTATTTTTATAATAAAAATCATAATTATGGGCGTTTTAATCTCAATGAAGTTATATGAATTTATATTTCACTATAATTTGTATTCGCAAACTTAAATTAAATGATTGGGAACAATAAATTTTTCAGAATATATGCAACGATGGAAAAGAAAGATTTTAATTATAAATTAAAATTGCTAGTACAGTGACATTCGTATTTAAATGAGTACAAAATATCCTTTGTCAGAATTAAGAACTTTTATCAATGTTCTTCCTAGCCTGTGATTGCGTTGAGTGTATTTGTAACCGGAAAGATTAGATCATTTTAGTCCAATGGATAGGTTATCGTAAGAATAAAGTAAAATTAAGTTTACCACTGTGATCAAAAAGTAAGATGAAATTGTCATTTAAAACTCCCGTGTATTAGGAAGGCAGGTAATTTTTTTCCTAGGTTGATAGGACTGTCTATAATATTTGCCAAGCGTCTGTTTGTTAAAAGGTTTAATTATCTCCGAGTTACACGTGTTTTTGTAAACAACCAAAAGTGAATTTTTCGCATTTTGAAATGGGTAATTTTGTTGAGCAAAGAACTTGCTTCATATTTTGTTTTCGGAACGAATATTCTTGTGCGAACACGTTGAAAATGTTGCGGAAGGCCTTTGGTGATCCAAATATTGCACAAAAAATCGTTTATAAGTGGTTGAACGAGTTCAAAGACGAACCGAGCTCTGGACGACCATTAACGTCTAGCGACGAGGGCCACTACCAAAAAATCAAAGATTTGGTGCATGAAAATCGTCGATGGACAATTACAGATCTCGCTGATAGTGTTGGAATATCATTTGGCTCAGCCCAAACCATTTTGAAGAATGATTTGTGTCTCAAACGCGTCAAGTCTCGATTGGTGCCAAAATCGCCAAAAAGCGTCGCGTTGATCTGTGTGAATCTTTGCTGTCTGACTATAAGGACCACTTGAAACACATCATTACTGGAGACGAGACTTGTATTTACGCATACGACCCTTAAACCACCGACCAATACAGCGAATATCGTGTAAAAGGTGATGCAAGACCGAAAAGACCACGGCAAAATCGATCGAAAATCAAGGTAATGTTGACAGTTTTCTTTGATTATCGTGTTGTTGTGCACTATGAATTCCTTCCGCCGGGCCAAACTGTCAACAAAGAATATTATTTGAGTGTTATGCGTCGTTTGCGTGACGCTATTCGTCTGAAACGGCCGGAATTATGGGCGAACAACTCTTGGTTCCTTCATCACGTTCTTGCACCATGTCATACTGCATTGGATCTTCTCGACTTTTTGGCCAAAAACTCGACTCATATCGTTCCGCAACCAGCGTATTCGCCTGATTTGGCTCCGTGCGACTTCTGGCTATTCAGCAAACTCAAAAGGCCAATACGGGGACGCAGTTTTGACACGTTTGAGGAGATAAAAACCGAACCGAAGAAGGTCTTGAAGGCTATACCGGAAAAAGACTATTCCGACTGTTTCGAGGACTGGAAAAAGCGTTGGAAAAAGTGCGTTTTATCGGACGGGGATTACTTTGAAGGGGATGAAATTGATTTGGAAGAATAAATAAAGATCTTTATAAATAAATTTACCTTACTTTTGTTCACAGTGGTATATCTTTAAGACGTACGAGCGAAAAAGATAAAGAAAATGATTAAATACTGTGGTAAACAAAATTGCCGAAAATGCTCTTGAAGGGACGCAAATGAAAATACATACTACAGAAGCGGAAAGCACGATTTTTAGGGTGTTTAGCTGGAATTTAGATGATAATTTTATTTTATGAGGTGATTGATTAAATTTTATGTTTACATTTATTCTGAAGATGCGTAAGGCTGGATTCATGTTATTATTTCCATCCGCAATATTAGCTGAAAATCATCACGGGTGACTTTTAGGAATCTCTATGAAAATGTAATTTATGACCTAGAATGGAACCCATAAAATGCAGAGGCTGATATTTCTGTTAGGGGATCTGACAGAAGCTGGCATCAGTTTAGGAGTTGTAGGTTCTAGGTTAGATGGAGCGAGACATAGCCGTTATTATGTAACTCTCATCAAGGTTGAGTTACTTTTAATTATTGCTAGAAAACTATACACCGATGACAGCAAAGCCTCATTTAGTTGTTGAACAATTATGGACTGTGTTTATTCACTATAAATACTGTGCACAACCTTCATAAACAATAAAACCCGCTCGCCAAAATAAAATTGTATTACATCAGTGAAATTAAAAATTAATCCTTAAAATCTCTCCTCAATTATCAAAAGCAAATCTTGCAAATCAAATGATTAAAAGTGTAGCTTTCATCCTTGTATCATCAGTTCGAGTGAAGTTCCAGTACATAAACGGATATGTATGAACTGTAGTGCTAGCTCAAGTGAAGTGAAGTATGGAAAGGCTGATCGTTGCCAACTGCCTCCGGTATGAAATGAGTCAAAGTCTTTTTCTAATTTCATAATTAACCTTTCTGCTGCCGCTGCAAAACAGTATGGTTTGGATGTTCTAATAAATAGTCTCGGAAAATTTAGATTATGATTGGTCCGACAAACGTATGAAGTAACCAGCCTACATAATCACTTTGAGGCTCAAGATTGATTTGTTTTAAAGTGTTCACTTAACAAGTGGAACTGGTTGGAACCGTATTTCTGGTGCCGACAGTCAAAAACATTTGTCCCAGTGTAAAATAAGCGCCATGTTCTGTGTTGAGGCTGAACAATACTATTGATTGATGAAGTGTTCGGTGATAATTTAGATCACTGCCTCCGAGTGCACGTTATTGTCGCCGCTGTGGTCGAAGCCCGTGGTGCGCAGTTGGTGGTTGTTGACGGCCAACTCCGAGGAGGCGTTACTGTTGTTGGGGTCCCTCGTAGGCCTCTGCTTGGAGCACAGCCATTGTTCAGGAATGGAGTGACCCAGAAGAAGCCACACGCAACACGACTGAAGCGTCGTCTTAAAGGCGGCGCGGAAATCGCGGTTGAAGTAAGCGTAAATGAGCGGATTCAGCGCAGAGTTGAAGTAGCCGATCCAGAAGACCACGGCCACTACGACCGGAGGGCAGTAACAGCGCTGAGTACCACACAGGGTCGTGATCATGTACCTGAAATACAACGCAGAAAAATTTGTTATCAACAGTAATTAATAAAAACTACAAAATTAATCTAATTTCACCTTTGAACCAACCAGGGGCTCCATCAACCTGCTTGCTATCCTGTGGGCAATAAACCTTCGCCAGCACTTATGTTTTTCTTGAATCATTATTTTGAAAGTTTAATAACTTTTATAAACGTTACATGTGGTTCTGAAATCGGAGCGAATTCGCTTAGCCGATTTCATAAAAATGTGAACACTGTGAATTTCAAGATTCCAATTTGCCCACTTTTCTTATTTCCAAAATAAAGCATCACAATAGATACACTAAAAATTCTTCGACCATCTAAAAAAGATGGGCCTGCAAGGTCCTGTTATAATATTCTGTCTACTAAATTTTTTACTTCACTCCCCCCCCCCCCAATGTCTTCCTTATTACAGCTAATAAAATTATTTCCCTTTCACGTCCGCTTTGCTTAATTTCTTCATTGTGATCCTGTTAATCCTTTTGGTTCTTTTCCAAAACTCGTTGAAATAAACTCAACAAGGAGTTTTCGTAGGAGGTTGGACGTTTTGATTCTTTTTTTAGGGCAACAGGCTACATGAGGGTAATCCACGTTGGACAACTCCCCTTTAATAGCATAGGAAGCGATTTGAAATGGGGGATGCGGAAGGGTAGAAGAAGATAGCCAAGGGTTAACTAGGGCCCCCGGGCTATGGTTTAGCTTCTGGGACGTTTTGAGTAAATATAACAGACTTAATACAAAGAAACGTGGGCGGAAGCCTGCGAGAGGATTCTCTCGCAGGTAACTTCCGAGGGATGTTCTCTCGCAGGCAGAACCTTGTAGGAGAGATACGAAGGGGCTACCTTTGGGGATGCCTTTTCCTCTCCGTTTTTAAACTAAGGTTCCCACAAGCCGAGGCACTTCGGCCTGTTCTGAGAGGTGTATGTTCCGGGGTCACAGACATTGGGAATACGGTAAGAGTTGTCGATCAGCTGCCTCCTAAACTGGTCGAGGCACGGAGAAGGGAATGCTGCGTCCCCACAGCAAACTCCTCTCCTGCTATCGGAAGGGCGTGGGACAATTACCCAATGCCCGACCTACCTGATGCAGGTTTTTCTAGGGTTTTCCCTGCATTTCTTTAGGCGAATGCCGGGTAGGATCCTTAAATATAGCCCGGGGGCCCTAGTAACCCTTGGCTACCTTTTTCTACCCTTCCGCATCCCCCCTTTCAAATCCCTTCCTATGCTATTAAAGGGGAGTTGCCCAACGTGGATTAGCCTCATGTAGCCTGTTGCCGTAAAAAAAAAGAGAAACGTGGGCATAACTTTCCAGTTGAGTCTTATGGATTGGGATGTAATATCTTAATTTGATAATTATTTCCATGAATTAATCCAAAGAAAATAGTGAAACGTCACATTGTCGTTCCGATGAATATTAGTATTAATATCAATCAGTGTGATCTTTTGCAGAGAAAATTAATAGAAAGTGGTGTGAGATGGATGATGGAAACGCAGGAAAATCTTCAGTGAACGTTTCAGTTAGAAGAAGTAGACTTTAACGTGACCAGAAATTTTCATTTCCAATTCCATCCTATTGAAAGTTTCGAAGAACGATTTGTTACTTGCGATGAGTGCATAACACGTAAAATTGAAGTCTGCGACAAAGGAACAACTCCCCAAAGTCAAACACTGGCACAGATGCCTCCAACAAGAACCGGCGAGTGACGAAATCTGGAGGCGTTTTACGATTCATAAACCCAGTTAATTCGTTAAGGAAACAAAAGTTGGCGATTATTGATAAAATATATGTACTGTCGGAGTGTGGAGGATATGACACTAAAATCGTTATATTAAATGCCTCATGGCTAGAAATCAGCTTGGAAGGAACAAAAATTAGTGAAACTGAAATGTAGTCTCAAAGCGAAACAATTATTGGTGGCAGGCATAATATTTATATTTTACCATCCTTCAATTGCGTATTTCGATGATGATATCCGCGTCCTAAACAAAAATTTACTTCTAAAACTAAAAAATTAGTCGCTTGGATTACGTAGAGATTATTCCTGAGGGGAAGAATCAGGACTAGCGTTATATACCTCTTTCAACAGACCGTTCAGAAACGTCAATAGGATGAAAGGTGTCAGTCCTGCAATGCCATGTTACCTGTACAAAGCGGAGTACGTGACACCCTCAGGCAGTCATCTACCTTTCACATAATATTTCTTTCCTCGTAAAGCGCGTGGAGCAGATAATCAGGTACAGATGACAATGACGTTTTATCAGAGTAGCTATTTTACAAGAACTGATCTTTGAAATATATATATTGTAATGCCAATTAATTAGGACATTAATTGTTTGGACATAAAATTTAAAATTCTTTGAGAAATCCATTATAGCGGCAGGAGCTTCCAAAACAACAATGGAAGCGAGCTTTGCTACTTTGTCGGAAGGTCAAAAATGGCGTATGCGCGCGAATAGTTGGTGACTAGAATTTAACAGAGTTAGTTAGTGGCGGGACATTACAGAGAACGGAACGAATGAGTCTACAGCAGAGACTAGCCGTTGTTTAATGTATTATTATTAAACAAAGTTGTGAGTTGAAGACAAAGTAAAAACATTCACGGAAGCATTACATCGAAATTTGCTAAGTAAAAGCAGTTTTACGCCTATTAGTCAGCCAGGAAAGGAGTGCAGTTTGTACGTCTGTAGCCAGCCAGGAATAGTAAAGTTGCAGGTTTAAGTCCCAAGCGGTAAAAAGACTAGCAAATCTATGAATCACAGGATTCATATAAGGCAAACAGTTATCAGATAGCTGACAAAAAGGAGGATCATCCGAGTTCCTGGGAGCCTATCAAGGTTGACTTAAAGAGTAAAAAATCTGTGAGCCGATATTAGAATCAGTGTAAAAAAAATTACAATAGTGTACTTCCGAAAACAAAAGGGATGCTGGAACCACCTGGACAGATGTGAGTAAAAAATTACAAAATAATGATTTATGTAAACGTAATTGAAAGATAGAAGTCAGATTTCGTTCTATTTTAATTGTCAATCAGAGTTAATTTCTTTTCTTTTCTTTTTAGTTTATTTCTATCGACGTATTGTTTAGGTAAATGTGATTTGTTTGTTAATCAAATTGTTGTGTCCATTATCTAACCCACTGCATTAATATTTTAAATTGTAATTGTTTTTGAGTTATTGGCACAAAATAAATAAAAATATTTTGTTTTTTATTTCGATCTTTTTATTTAATAAAAGCCTTCCATTTGATTATTACATAAATAGCTTCAACGAGAGGCAAATTCTTTAAATAAAAATTAAATATTATTACATAATGGCTTCCACAACGTGGGGCAAATTAAATTAAACGACTTATTTAATTGATTATTACAATATATATATTGAAGTCATTTCACAATTAAATTTTAAAGTTATTAAGAAATATCAATCATTTGTATCTGACGCCTGTCTTGTTACAGTAAAAAATTTCTTTCTTCAAATATTCTTTCTTGTCACAGTAAAGAAAAAATCGGAAATTAATTGCTTTTCGATAATTTTCCTCAAGTAAATCCACCTTAGTTTAAATCTATAAAATTACAGTTTTACAAATTTTATGTTTATTCTCTGAGGTCTTTCTGTTGTTTCTTATGCCGATCACAAAGTCTAGAATTATACTGGAGCTATATGGTCAACGTTAAATTTTTCTGACGAAATTTTGGGAAATTAGGCGATTCTTCTTATGCATGTAGCATATATTTTTTTTATATAAATTTAACCTTAAATATACAGGGTGTAAGAAACCTCGACGGCAAAGTTTCAGGAATGTATTCTTAATATTGTGACAAGAAAAAATGTGTAGTACGACATGGGCTTCGGAAATGCTTAATTGCATAATTACTTTCGTATCTGATCGGTCGGTATGAAGTTCCACTGACTAGTCGGAGCGCTCATTTCAGATGAAATATTCGAAGTAACCTCCTTTTGGCTGAATAAAAGCAGCTGCCCTTCTGCGCATTGAGTTTTGAACACAATCAAAAATGACTTGCGTAGTGCATACTGACAGGCTGCCACTATGCGTGCACGGAGAGTTAGTACGTCATCCACAGCAGATGAATACACCAAAGACTCGTTCCCAAAGATAAAAGTCCAAAGGTAGGAATACATTCCTGAAATTTGGCCGTCGAGTTTTGTTATACCTGTAGAATTAAATATTTCCATCTTGTTACTTGGTATAATTTAACCCTTTCTAACCTGTTGTATATGAGAGTGCGATCTATTGAATGTTTTTTTTATAATATTTGTTTTCGTGTTATTCACGTACGCCTGTTTTGTAAATTTGTAACTATCTGAAAATATTTTATTAGTCTATTAAGAATGGCAATTTTAGAAATAAGGACTGTTTTCATGGCAATATCCATATCGAACTGTCCATTGGTGAATAATATTAAATATTAAAGGGAATAGAGAGGATAATAGTAATCCTTGGAAGCCAAAATTGATGAGTAATTTACATCGAAGTGTCACAGCTTTTAATCGCCTATCAGAGCTTTAAATTGTCATATATATCAGCCTGGTGTATTGAATACATGAATTTAACATTATTTCACTAAAAATTTAGCTCAAGATGACAGTTCCTGAATTGTTTCTTACATCAGTGTTGGCATGTGTTCTCAGGTAATCACTGGTAGACGATCGCAAAAAGTTGAATCAAAGTTGATGATCATAGATTATTTGAGAACGCAAAATCCAAAAATTCTATAACAGAAGTAATTCATAGGATGTTTGCTGGAATCGTTTGTATTTATTAATTACTCCCATTGATTAATTTCTCCTAGTCGCCAGGAAATTAGGAACATGAGAAAACCTACCCCGATGCCAAATATGGGACTGGCAAAGCGAGCCAGAACCTGCATTTTATTAACATTAAAATTGTTAGACTTAGTATTATTCTATGAGTGTGTCAGAAGTGATCGTTCCCACTGATCTAGCGTGTTTTTTTACGGAATGCGTTTTCTCTGGTTTCGGGAGTTCGAGAGACAACTTAATTTTTTTTTGGCTGGAACTATGAAATTTCAAATTACGGGAAGATACAAACAGATATTTTTAATCTTTGACGAGACACTATTTTTCAAATGAACTTGTTTTTTGTTTCTGTGATTAGACATGCTCAAGGTGTGGACAGGTAATTCTTAGCTTCGAAACAAGGTAGAGGTAAAAAATTATTTTTTTCATTATTAATTTATTTTCGATGTTAGATAACTTGGCAAATAGTTACATTATTTGAGAAGAAGTATGTGATATTGGATCGATTATAGTCAGTGCCGCGTCCAGAGATACGCAGCGTCACCAGCGAGAACGTTATCGCCCTGGGCGTCGTAGCAACACCAGGAGACGGGAAATGGTTCAACACGATATCAACAGCGGATAACGGACCTCCTGAAAACATGATACAGCATCGGATGTTAATGCATCCAGATGCACGCCATCTGACCACTCACGGATTTTAGCTCAAAGTTGAAAATATAAGAACGCCTGTATTAGTTAATTTTTTCAAAAAGTTAAAGAAGTAACAAAGTAAACAGAAAAATTAAGGTAATCTATATAATAAAAAAGGGAGTATATTTGTATGTATGTATGTTTGTATTTACGTTGTTCTTTATACAAATTTTATCGCGTGGACAGAATGCAACAAAAATTGGTATACGTATTCTGCCAAAATCGAGAACCGGTACTGTGGGGGTGAGAAACGCCTAGCATACATGTGGAAAGAATTATAATTAAAAACCGTGATCATTAAATATTAAATTAGTGCGCGCCAAGAGACAATGACGTCACGCGAGAGAGAGACGTTACTACGCAACGAACAATAGGAAATATTTCCTTTCTTAGGAATGAAATAAAGCAGAAATATGTTCTTTAAATAAAAAGTATAATTTTATTCAGCAATACTCCATCGAATGGTAATAAAGAAGAATACGAATTACTTTACCATCCTTGCGGAAAATGTAAGTTAATTTTCGCGCTATATTAGTTGTGAGTCTAGCTAACAATTTTATCAATGTAATATTTCGTAATGTATGAAGACTGAGTGACGATTATATCCTGAAATACTCAAGGAATATATTTAAGTATTCAATTAAATACTTTTTCGAGTTTATATAAATAAGTACACGAGCAACGCCGGGCACCCAGCTAGTAATATAAATAAATACCACACAATGTTTTTGAAAACAATTTTGATTTTCTTAATTAATAAGAAAGATGGCCAATTCAGACAAAATAAGTTTTTTTTTATTATATGTTTATTAGCAATCAGATTACTAATGATCTTTAAGCTAATTTGATAACATGTACAATTTAATAATAGGGTCTTGTACTGATGTCGTGGAGAGGTGAGGGTCCAACAACGCCACCTCAGTTTTTATTGTAGTCTATCGGCCACCATCTCTTCAGTCTTCGGTTGTTAGTTCGTTGTAGTAACGGCTCTAGTAGTCGATTGGGGTGGGAATGAAGTACAGTATGGTGTTTACTATTTTTATCTTTGAAGACGTCTGCTACATATGGTGTATTGAGGTCAGTATGTAAACTGAAGTTGGATACATACCAGAGAGGATTTTTGATTGTACTCGTTGCATAATAGCGATGTGAGACTTGGCTGCACATCCCCAGAGCTCTATTCCGTACGTCCATATAGGTTTTATCACTGTTTTGTAAATGAGTAATTTGTTTTCTACTCATAATTTTGATTTTCGTCCAATCAGCCAGTTTAATAATTTAGCTTTTACTTCTATTTGCTCTTTCTTTTTGTTGATGTGATCCCTCCATTTCAGCTTGGTGTCTAAGTGAAGACCAAGATATTTGACTGATTCTGCTTTTGGAATTTCTTCCTGATTGAGCTTTACTATAGGACAATGTTCCTTTTTAAGGGTAAATGTTATGTGGGATGATTTCGATGCATTTACTTTTATTTTCCATCTTTTTAGGCAGGTCTCTATTTTTTGTAGATGTTCTTGAAGTTTCTGTGATGCGGAGTCAGGGTCTGTGTGTGTTGACAGTATTGCTGTATCATCAGCAAAGGTACTTGTGCTTACGTCCATTGAGGTTGGCAAGTCGGAAGTGTATAAGACGTATAATAGGGGGTCAAGGAAGCTGCCCTGTGGCACCCCGGAGAGAATGGGATAACGGTTTGAACTTTCTCCATTTACGTAAGTAAGAAATTCTCTTTGGTCAAGGTATGATTTTAATAAGTTGTAGACCTGAATGCCAAACCTTATCAAAGGCCTGGCTTACGTCTAAGAATATTGCTGTGCAGTACTGCTGGTTCTCCGTAGCTTTGTTAACTACGTCCACAATTCTATGGCATTGTTGAATGCGACTGTCGGAAACCAAATTGATGATCCGGGATCCAGTCTTGATTACTGCTGTCTACTCTGATTCTTTTCAGTATGACCTTCTCAAGCAATTTGGATAGTGTTGATAGCAGACATATGGGACGATATGAAGTGACTTCAGTTATATCTTTGCCGGGTTTTGGTATCATAATTATTTTTGCAATTTTTTGGGATTAGGGCCAGTAACTTAACCTTATTATTGCATTAAACAAGTACAAGAGTAACCTGAAACCTTCGTCTGGTAATTCTTGAAGCATCTTAGCCGTTATGAGATTAAGTCCTGGAGATTTATTTGGATTAAGTCTCTTTATTTCTGCTTTGATTTCATTTAAACGGATTATTTTAATGCGTTGTTCCACGTTAATATGTTCTGATAGTTCTTGCTCCACTTCTTGATCCAGGTCGATAATATAAATACCACACAACGTTTCTAGGATCCTTGTCCCTTTCGCCAGGTACGAAGAAGAACCTAGAGCGACACAACTTCACTTGACATACTCAAAAGCGAAGAAAACGCAACGACAATGGGAGAGCCGAAGGGTTATTGTAACAATAAGGGAGCAACGACAATAGAAAAGCAGAAGGTTTAGCGTAAGAATATGGGATCATAGGAATTGTTGAGATTCATAGTGTCTGTACATTAATAGTTGTGTTCTTTGATTTAATGTGAAGTATCTCTGAAATGAGTCTGGAATTTTACCTGGTGTCAATGTTTAAAGATCTTAGCATTTTGCCAATCAAATGTATGTTTCGAATTGATGATATGTTTGGATACTACAGATTGATTATCAATGGGAAGTTTGATATTAGAATATGTTCCTTGATACGTGTATTAAGAGAACGTTTTGTTTGCCCTATGTAGCAGTAATTACAATTAGACCACACAAATCTTGCTGTAGGTGTCAAGTGGGTCCTTGCGGTTTTTAATCAAGCGGGAAAGAGCATTATGAGATCTGTAAATGATGGATATTTTATATTCTTTGAAAATTTATATGAATTTGTGATTTATAAATTTGTAATAAGTGAGTACGAGAAAAAAATTTGGCTTGAGCTGATTGGTAATATTGGATTTTGTTCAATCTGAATTGTGATACGTGGTTTTCGAATTCCACTACACCTGATGAAAGCAACAAGGTTGTGTGGTATTTGTTTTATCACCTTATTTTGTCTGTTTGTTTGTCTAATTTTTTACCTTTTTATATACTAACGGAAAGTAGACTCTGAGATTAAGGATTACTCAAAGAAAAATTTTCAGCCTTAATTGACCCATATGAAATTTAATTTCTAAAATAGCTACAATAAATGTGTATAAAAACACAAGCAAGGTGACCGCGGGCTGGAAGTTGCTACGGTATGAGTACAGCACTGCTTACATCGAACGTGTTCGATTATATGATGACGTCAACGGCACAATACAACAGAAAGTTCCATACGTTTTATATCCTGACCGTGTGACACATGTGCTAAAGATTTTTATGTAAATGTATGAGTATAACTCATATTCTACTTGCGTTGCCGCTTTCTCGGCTAATTCGTGGAATAAAGCGTCTTCTTCACTGTCCCATAAAAACCAGAATCTAATCTCATATTCGCCTTTCAAAAATTATTCTTTTTCTTTAGATTCTCTGAGAATTTTAAGGTGTCCCACATGCTACTAAAAACTGAGGTAATTAAATTCAAGTGCTGGTTCAATCACTCTATTTTTCAGTAGATTTCTTCCAGAGACCTTCCAACCGGTACCTTTCCTTTAGCAAAACGTGAAGTTGCAGAGGAACGACGCTAGGTACTGACCAGAGGAAGAAGGGCAGCCAGCAGGCGAGGAAGGCGGACATGATGATGCCGAGGGTCCTGGCGGCCTTGCGCTCTCGCCGCATCTTGCTGGAGGCGAGCGGCTCCTGCGTCGGCTGCGTCGCCTCGCCGTTCAGCGTCGTCGTCGTCGTCAGACCCGTGCTGATGCCATTGATCTGCAGGTGCTTGTTCAGCAGTGCTGCCGCCACCTTGCTCCTGTAACAAAAGAACGGACCTGTGTTCATCATTTCGCACAAGAATACAAAAAATTCTCTTGTGCAGCTTCCACGTTGCTTATCGTCGTCTGGAGGTAGTACTGCTACTTGGGTCTTAAACGTTATAATTATTTCTGAAAACGGGGGGGTATCACGAGTATAGCGCCATTTACTACCTCATAAATTAAGAATTGATTGACATAATACGTGTAACATTTCGTCACAAACCTGAAACTATAATGCCCCTACCTATACTTAAATTTCACTATTTTTTTAAAAAAATTAAGTACATTATATAATTTTAAACTTTAAATGAAATGTTCATATGAATAATTACATATCTTGATAGCAGACTTATGGGACGTTGCCTCATTTAACCTTAAAAGTTGTTCATTTTTATATAAAAATTTCGATTACCTTATTCATTCAAGGATCAGCAAATAAACTACACAAATAAGACATTAAGTGCAGAAGACAGTAAATGGACAGCAACGTGAAGGTTTCATTTTTGTAGTCTTTCATTAAGGTACAGGCCGCCATTTCTCATAGTTTTCGTGAGCCGTATTAATTATTTATTATGTTTACCTGACTAATTCAGTGAGAGTTCGCTTGTAAGAATTTAGATTGTAATTCCTTTAGGACATTAGTTTCAGTGTCTTCGAATAGATGATGTATAAATTTATTATAACCGAAATCCCCTTCTTTTCAACACATGTTGAAAATGAAATCACTCTTGGATGTCGTGATAAATTTTCATCTAAGTAACGATCGTGGAATGGTTTTTCATGTTTTTCCAGGTTGTCAGAATAACTGCGGGGTTTTCTTACAAAACTTTCCCCGTTCTAATGGAGTATTTCCTGCTGATTGGTGCCTTCAGGAAAACATGATACGGTTTCGTTGGGATCCAGTCTTCCGAAGTTAGTATTTTCCTTGTTGTTCACTTCTCTTTATCCGACATGTTACTATACTTGTCAAAAACAATGAAACACATCACAACATGTCCCAGATGAAGAAAAATGACTCGCGAGCTGTTTTCCATTGCTTTATATCAGACGTTCCCCAACCTGGAGATACGTCATCTTCTTTACCTAACGCGGTCTATACAATAAACTTGTTTTTGGCCAATTCTAGGTTTCCTGGGCGGTCGAAACATCCTTTATTATTAAAGAAAAACATTATTTTGAAATGTCTGCAGGATTTACTAGGGGTGTTTTTTTTATAATACGTGTAACATTTCGTCACAAACCTGAAACTATAATGCCCCTACCTATACTTAAATTTCACTATTTTCATTTTAAAATTTAGTACATTATACAATTTTAAACTTTAAATGAAATGTTCATATGAATAATTACCTATCTTTTACACCACGTTGAGTCTCATTTACCTTAAAAGTTGTTCATTTCTATATAAAAATTCCGATTACCTTATTCATTCAAGGATCAGCAATTAAAATACACAAATAAGACATTAAGTGCAGAATATACTAAATGGACAGTAACGTGAAGGTTTCATTATTGTAATAGTCAACTTGAATTAATAAAACCTTAAAACAAGCTTGCAACAAACAAGGAGATATTGCAGTCGAAATCCAGAACATAAATGTAAAATCCGTTATGGTAGATCTAGCTAATGCTATTCATTACTAATCAGAAAAATAGTAAAATACAGACAAAAGTCCGTATTATTATTTTTTTATTATTAATTTTCAAAATAGACGTAATATTTTCATTTTCGCTATTCATTACTGTCCCTCCAGTTTTTAAATATATCACATAAAAGCATATTATATGCATTGCAAATTTCACACGTATGGCGAATTCTGTAGACATTGTATATTAAATATTTGTATCTGTAAAATGGATGTTTAAATACACTCCTGGAAGTGGTATAGTTTGAAATGTCTACATTACTTAAAACTTAAAAAAAAAAACATAAATTCCGTAGATCGTAATCCTTTAACGTTAATCTACTTGATCACCGTATTGTAGCCTTTCATTAAGATACAGGCAGCCATTTCTCAAAGTTTTCGTGAGTCGTATTAATTATTTATTATGTGTACCTGACTAATTCAGTGAGACTTCGCTTGTAAGAATTTAGATTGTAATTCCTTTAGGACATTAGTTTCAGTGTCTTCAAATAGATGATGTATAAATTTATTATAACCGAAATCCCCTTCTTTTCAACAGATGTTGAAAATGAAATCACTCTTAGATGTCATGATAAATTTTCATCTAAGTAACGATCGTGGAATGGTTTTCATGTTTTTCCAGGTTTTGGTTATTTCTAGATTCCATTAAAATGTAGTTATTTTTACAACGACTATAGATTTTCAATAAAATGTTCAGTAGTTTGAGAAACACTACGGGGTAAAACTCATCAGTAACAATTATTCGTCTTCTCACTCATTGGTGAATAAACAATGGATACAGATTTATAAAACAAATTGGTACGAATAACACAAACCAATTCAAATTGCGACATAGGATCGTTGCGTGTACCGCACCATTGTTCAGCGGTTGTGAGGATTTCACTTACTTGTAGAAATTACAATACCTGAAACCACAAAATCTTTTAATTTAAATCTCCGTTGTTATTTTGTATTTCTTTACAACTAAACAACAGTCATTTTTTTTGTATTTTTCACTTTTTCGTTTATTTTCTCCTTGGTCATGTTCGTAACATTTTATTTTATTACTCCTTCCCCTGCGGCACGGAGGTGTTATTTTCCCACAATTTACCTTCCCCTATCCGAGATTAATAAAAGTCCTATTAAATTGCAAATTGATGAAACTCCTTACTGAAGGCGGATGGATAATGATGTATACGTACAGCGGTGCATCGTCACTATTAGTTCCTGGCAATAGAATCGTTCAAATTTGCGTGAATAATAGCGTGAATCGTAACTGTGCGTAGGCAGCATCCAATCTTGTAATTGCGATGGGGAATTCAGATGTATCATTGTCTATTGGGCTCAGTGATCAAAGCACGCTAAAACCAGGCCACACAGCAAATAGATGGACTGTTAAAACGCCCGGATTTCATTGAAACGATTTTATAACTACGCGGACTGAAAGAGAAGTCATTTACTTAATAACAATCACAAAAGTTTATACTTGTCCTGACATCTGCATTAATGTATCACTCGCAAAAAAAAAAATTCTCGTGTTACTGAACAAGTCATAGTTGATGATGATGGACGATCGTTTGAGCGACGAATCGTTATTCATTCCAAGCTGCAAATTTTGTGATCCGTGTATTTAGTCTAGCTCATAATTCAAAGACGTAATTAAGAAACCAATATTTATTACGTGCTACAAAACATGAAGTGAAACTTTGTACACGCGCTGGAAACTCGGAGCTATACAGAAGGATGATGACCGTTGATATGTGGAGTGATTGGGAGATGACGGAGAGTGGCAGAGTGTACTTAAGTGGTTTAATAGTCAGTAGTACGTCAAACCAGCGAGTCCTACACAACGCACGTGGGGAAGAGAAAAATGGTAGCTCAGGCATACTCCCTTTCTTTATCAACATTAATCTTCTATTAAATACAATTGACTATGTGTGTATGTATGATTGTATGTTCCGCATAAAAATCTACACCCGCGGAAAAAATTTCAGCAAATGTCGTACACGTGTTCTTTGCGACAAGAGCGACAGAAGCGGGCGTTGATTGGGGTGAAAATTTTCAAACTTTCTAAAACGGCCGATGTTTGAGTCGGATAAATATTTTTCGGGATCAAATACATTGATAGTGTTTCTAATGATGTTATCTGTTTATAATTTTAAACCTGTACAGATTGGAAAGAAGCACCCTTTGGGGTAGGAGTGGAGGGGTGTTACAACAAAATAACGCGAATACAGCTGGGATTGGAGTGAAATCCATAGTTATGGATGTCTCTGAGTTTAATTACGACAGTCAATGTTTGGTTTAAGCCTCAGTAGCGGGAGTGGAAATTTTCGAACATGTTTATACGGTCGAAATATTTGTTTAAACAAACTTTTTGGGGTCAATGAGTTCAACCCCTTTCGGCATGGGAGATGAGCACATTTACGGATAGGGGTCGAGGTTCGTTACATAAAATAACGCAAAAGCAGCCGAGATGGGGAGTCAAATCGGGGGTTATGGATACATGAGAATCCGGGCAACGCCGGGCACCCAGCTAGTATATATAATATTTTAAACTATTTTTCCGTCAACAATAAAATTATGCGCCGTCCTTTGGTGTATGTGGCACTGCCACAGCCTCGCATCACAGAGGTCCCTGGTTCCAATCCCGACGAGGGCATGGTTGTTGTGTGCGTGTGTTTCATACTGAGAAACCCCTACTTCGTAATTCCCCAACAAAGAAATGCAAATAGTACAAAGTCGCTAATGTTGATGCGACTTTAAAAATTCATGGCAGGGAGAGCTACAAGCTATGAATGCTCCAGAAGGTTCATTACAATGTAGAACTGAACTTCAAAAATTACTTTCATTCTTTACGTGAAAGTAAATTAAATTTTACTATAAAAATTAAATAAGTAATATAGAAAATGCAGAAAAATAAATAATAAAATTAGTACAAATTTACGATGTTTGCAGTCGCATGACATTGTCGTTCAGAATCAAAATAACGAAATTGTTGATGTTGATGAAATACGTGTTTAATTAAAGGTACAAGAAGCTAGAAAACAAATGGAGCGCTGTAAATTAATTCATTATATGCGTATTTGTATATGAGTTTCACTTCAGGAGTGTGGTACAGTAAGTACATCCATTATTTTGAAATGCTAAATTCTTTTCAAACCTTGTAAGTTATAAAAATGAATTTCTTAAAAATCAAATACAGTATTGTGATGAAAAAATCTTGACATAATTAGAGTACGAACAAATTATGAGACATAATTTATTATTTGCTTAATGAATGATATAAAATTGAATGTAAGAACTTATCAAAACATAGAATAAGATTATGTTGTTAGGATTCACATGATTGAGGAGCTATTTGTAGGTTATTTTCTACGAATTAACTAAAAGAATAATGCTACGGATGTTACAAAACAATTAAGAATTTTTTATAAGGTATGAATACAATGAGAAGAAGGGTTCGAAAATAAGTTTCATAAACGAGTGATTGCGATATATTTCCCTTGAATTACGCTTACATACGACGTAAGTTAGATGACAAATCGACAGATTGATGCAAGCATGTTTACCACGGGTTTCTATCAGACACCCTCATAATTTGTAAGTAATGAAAAAAATTATCTACTATTTACTATCTTGAATTTTGTTTATTGAAAGCAATAGAAATTGTCTGGTGCATATATACGGAATTTTTAAAAAATGTACTTTTATATTTAAATCTACAAATTAAATTTTATTACCGTGACTTTTATGAGCAAGAAAAATTTAATGATATGATATGATAAAATAAGGTATAAATCGGAGGAAAATTATTCTTCTAGCTGACGCAATTTCCTCATTAAAATACTTTTTTTTGTTAATGTTAAAATTTACGTCTGTGTGTATATATTACGATTATGAAAAATATGATAAAAAAACACCTCACATGAATAAAAACAGGTACAACGTTTCTTCCATAAACCTGTGGAAGAAACGTTGTACCTATTTGTATTATAGTGTGGTCTGTTTTTTTTGCCTTATTGTTCATAATCGTATTTATTACTTTGTAATGGTTTTTGTTATTAATCGGCATGTTGAACAGTCTCCGCAAGAATAGTGAACTGGGTGATATTTAGAAACATATTAATAATTAGAGATATTTCTCAGTATATAGATGTTTCATAAATCAATTACCCTAACTAGAACAAACAATAGATTTTGTTACATTAGTTACCTTAGTACTGGCATAAAAGTTTAAGAACCAGAGAGGCATTTTGTGGAATTATGCACAGAATTTTATCCCCGTACCATTCACTTCAGTATTATGTGTATAGTTACAGAGCATTTCGTATTACTTTACGCGATTGATTTACTAAGAACCTTGTTTTCGGATTTGTGAAAATCCTACGCGAAAAATGTATTTAACCTTACATTCGAAGCAGTAAATACAGTATAGCACCGAATCAAATATCTCGGAAATAAACTGCAATATAAATTATTGAATATTATTTTTCTGCTACAGTTAAATTGCGTAATAACTACAGAGTTAAAAACTGAAGTGTATCAACATGAAAATGACAGAGGTCTGCGAGGGCTATTCTCTCGCAGGCAGAACCTTGTAGGAAAGATACGAAGGCGCTACCTTTGGGGATGCCTTTTCCTAAAATTGACGGAAGCCTGCAAGAGGATTTCTTGCAGGTGAACCTTCCCAGTGAGCTCTGGCGGGGGCTACCTTTGGGGATGCTCTCACATCTCTCTGGCTTTTTTTTGAACTAAGGTTCCCACATGCCGAGGTACCTCGGTCTGTTTTGAGAGGTGTATGTTCCGGGGTCGCAGACCTTGGGCATACGGCAAGAGTTGTCCGCTATTCCTATTGGAATAGTCGCCCAGCTGCCTCCTAAACAGGCCAAGGCAAGGCGAGGGGTAAGCTGCGTCCCCACAGCAAACTCCTCTCCCGTCATCGGAAGGGCGTGGGACAAGTACCAAATGCCCGACCTACCCGATGCAGGTTTTTCTAGGGTTTTCCGTGCATTTCTTTAGGCGAATGCCGGGTAGGATCCTTAAACCATAGCCCGGGGGCCCTAGTTAACCCTTGGCTACCTTCCTCTACCGTTCCGCATCCCCCCTTTCTAATCCCTTCCTATGCTATTAAAGGGGAGTTGCCCAATGTGGATCACCCTCATGTAGCCTGTTGCCCTAAAAAAAAAAGGGATGCCTTTTCCACTCTGTTTTTGAACTAAGGTTCCCAAAAGCCGAGGCACCTCGGCCTGTTCTGAGAGGTGTACCACTGTGAACAAGAAGTAAGGTGAATTTATTTATAAAATATAAATTCTTTATTTATTCTTCCAAATCAATTTCATCCCCTTCAAAGTAATCCCCATCCATTAAAACGCACTTTTTCCAACGCTTTTTCCAGTCCTCGAAAAAGTCGGAATAGTCTTTTTCCGGTATAGCCTTCAAGACCTTCTTAAATCCGGTTTTTATCTCCTCAATCGTGTCAAAACGACGTCCCCGCATTGGCCTTTTTGAGTTTGCTGAATAGCCAGAAGTCGCACGGAGCCAAATCAGGCGAATACGGTGGTTGCGGAACGATATGAGTTGAGTTTTCGGCAAAAAAGTCGTGAAGAACCAATGCAGTATGACATGGTGCATTATCGTGGTGAAGGAACCAAGAGTTGTTCGTCCATAATTCCGGCCGCAAACGACGCATAACGCTCAAATCATATTCTTTGTTGACAGTTTGGCCCGGCGGAAGGAATTCATAGTGCACCACAACACGATAATCAAATAAAACTGTCAACATGACCTTGATTTTCGATCGATTTTGCCGTGGTCTTTTCGGTCTTGCTTCACCTTTTGCTCGATATTCGCTTGATTGGTCGGTTGTTTCAGGGTCGTATGCGAAAATCAAAGTCTCGTCTCCAGTAATGATGCATTTCAAGTGGTCCTGATAGTCAGACAGCAAATTTTCACACACATCAACGCGAAGCTTTTTTTCCAAAAAATTGAGCAATCTTGGCACCAATCGAGACTTGACGCGTTTGAGACACAAAACATTCTTTAAAATGGTTTTGGCTGAGCCTAATGATATTTTAACACTATCAGCGAGATCTCTAATTCTTCTTCGACGATTTTAAAGCACCAAATCATCGATTATTCGGACGTGGCCCTCGTCGGTAGACGTTGATGGTCGTCCAGAGCGCGGTTCGTCTTCAACGCGTTCTCGGCCCTCTTTGAACTCGTTGTACCACTTATAAACGTTTTTTTTTGCCATAGTTTGATCACCAAAGGCCTTCCGCCACATTTTCAACGTGTCCGCACAAGAATATTCGTTCCGTAAACAAAATTTGATGCAAGTTCTTTGCTCAACAAAATCACCCATTGCAAAAAGCGAAAAATTCACTTTTGGTTGTTAACAAAAACACGTGTAACTCGGAGATAATGAAATCTTTTAACAAACAGACGCTTGGAAAATATTATACAGAATCCTACCGACCTACGAAAAAAATTTACCTGCCTTACTAATACCCGGGAGTTTTAAATGACAATTTCACCTTACTTTGTTATCACAGTGGTATGTTCCGGGGTCACAGACCTTGGGCATACGGTAAGAGTTGTTCGCTAGAAAATATAAATGCCACAGCAAACTCCTCTCCCGCTATCGGAAGGGCGTGGTACAAGTACCCAATGCCCGACCTACAAGATGCAGGTTTTTCTAGTTTTTGTCCTGCATATCTTTAGGCGAATGCCGGGTAGGATCCTTAAAATATAGCCCGGGGGCGCTAGTTAATTCTTGGCTACCTTTCTCTACCCTTCCACATCCCCCCTTTCAAATCCCTTCCTATGCTATTAAAGGGGAGTTGCCACCATGTGGATTACCCTCATGTAGCCAGTTACCTAAAAAAAAATCAACATGAAACGTAAAGGTGTTTATAGAACAGCCGAAAATTTCTCTGCAACTCTCGAATATTAAAATCAATTATTTTCAAGAAAGATAACATCAAATGATTGTTGTAACTGTAACACAGTGGTGAAGGATGAATTAGGTGTTTGTAGTTTCCAATCGCTGTATTAGGCCTTGCAATTCATTACAAGGAACGCACAATGAAACATTTAGTAACTCTCGAAACTAAAACATGTACGAATCAAAATGTTTGTGTAGATTTCTCTCCTGAACGGTTTTAATACTTGTACACAATTTAAACTTGCATGCGGTTTAGGATTACTGGAATAGGTACACGATAATTGAAACTGTTTTCCTAGGTCCCGTGCAAACACCAAAATGTTCTTTGATGCGGAAACATAGGGCAGCCGGGTTAATAAACAAACAAGACCACAGCAAACAGTGAACAGGTTGGACAATCATCCAAGCATCCTCAAATATTATTCGGGAAAGCATGGGTGGGTAGCCGATGTACCACGTAACAAGGTCTAATTTCTGTAGCTTTGGTTTGGGGGCTAAGGGGGGGGGGGGTTCCTGAATACAATTTTAACGTACCTTATCTTACTTCCATGTTGTAAATCCCTGTAACACGGAACAGAAATTATTGTGTATCTCAGACATTTAAATAAAATTTTTAACTTACTGCTACCGCAATGTTTCGTGTGAACCATCAATCAATTGGCGCTCACCAAATCGTTATTTAAACTCATTTAATCAAGTCGAAGTAATTTTTTTCTTGCATTCATTATTCGAGTAAGTAGTGACTGTGTTATATGCTGAATGTTTAAGCATAATACAATTTAAAATTGCTATTATTATTGACAAGACTCGTAAAAAGTAGTTTTCTATCTAAATGAAATATATTTATTGATTAAATATATTTATTTATTAATTCAATGTGACCATTCATTGCCTCATTTAGTGCCCTTTGATGATCGGTAGTCTGATATTATTTATATAAATGCGTTAAGTTATATAAAAATATGAACAAATAATTTATGAATTACTTTCTAAATTTCTTAACAAATTAATTATTACATTTATTCTCTATGAAAATTGCGAGCCGCAGTATTAATGCATAATATTCATTCTATATAAGATTTTTTTTAAAAGAAAATCGCGGTTTGAACAACAGTTGAATTCCATTTCGTAAGAAATGTAGCTAAAGAATAACTGCGGGGTTTTCTTTCAAAACTTTCCCCGTTCTATTGGAGTATTTCCTGCTGATTGGTGCCTTCAGGAAAACATGATACGGTTTCGTTGGGATCCAGTCTTCCGAAGTTACTATTTTCCTTGTTGTTCACCTTTCTTTCTCCGACGGGTTACTATACTTGTCAAAAACAATGAAACTCGTCACAACATGTCCCAGATGAAGAAAAAAGGCTCGCGAGCTGTTTTCCATCGCTTTATATCAGACGTTCCCCAACCTGGAGAAACGTCATCTTCTTTACCTAACGTGGTCTACACAATAAAATTGTTTTTGGTCAACTCTAGGTTTCCTTGGCGGTCAAAACATCCTTTATTATTAAAGCAAAACATTATTTTGAAATGTCTGCAGGATTTACTAATGTGCTTTTTTTCCCCATTTGATTTTAATGCCCATTTGTAATTTTTATCGGCAAAATTATAAAAGAGGTATGGAATAATATTGCAATAGGTTCGTCCAAATATAAACTGAGGTCTAGTTAAATATTATTTAGGCAAAATATAAATTTACGAAATTCACAATAATAATAAAAATTCTTCGGATGAGCGAAACCCGTCAGCGTTTTTATTACAGTTTCTTAAATTAATTTAAGTCTTCACATTTCTTTAAAAATAATAGGTAATTGCATTATATATATATATATATATATATATATATTGTAATGGCAATTAATTAATCAATTAATTGTTTTGAAATAAATTTGAATTGTCTAGCGAAAAGTTTGTATTATAGCGAGAGCGATCCGAGAGACAATGAGTGGTGAGCTCTGTTCCTATTATTGAGAGCGCGGAATGGCGTTTACGCGCGCTACAGCACAGTCAGTTGGTCGTTGTGGTCTGGATTGTACAGAGGTCAGACATCGTCGAACATAGTATAATAAAGTTGGTGAATCATTGGAGATTAGAAGCGGCCGGCGGTGAAAACGTTGCAGAGAACGGTCTTTATAAAATTGAGCAGAGTAAAACATTCACCGAGATATTGCAACGTGAATATTGTAAAGTAATACCAGTTTCGTCAAAATAGAACTTTGTACAATCTTCGTGGAGGAATTGTTGCGGAATAACATTGGTAAATTAATATGGAGCGGAGCAATCAACGGAATACAGCCAATCTTGTTGAATTTTAAAGTGAAGTGTAGAATCAGTGAAAACCAAGGCCTGATGTTAAATAATTAAAGAGTGTAAAGTGTCCGATTGAGGTAAAATTGATTGTTCTGTTACAGTCCGACGGTCCGTAAGTAACATATATTTGAATAATATTGTAAACGCAAATTAAAGTTCTTTACTTTTTAATTTATTTTATTCTATTGACATATTGTTTAGGTAAAATGTGAACTGTTTTGTTAATAATATTTTAAATCATTTTTTTGTGTTCAGTATCAAACCCAGTTGAGGCCCTGAGAGGACAGATCTCAAATTTTGTTTGTAATTATCTTTTATTGCCACAAAATAAAATAAATGATTTGGTTGTTAATTTTTATCTTTTATTTAAATAACCTCACATTGTTGATTATTACAATATATATAACTAAATCACGGCTATTGTTTTGAATGGTGTAACTTATTAATTCAGGATGTTTTACAAAACTTGAAATACAAAGAATAGCGTGGTCCATTATAGTGAGACATTTGTTTATAAAAAAATTTATATTCCACGATTCTTCGTAGTTACTGTTGTTGGGATTCATTTGATGATGAAATTTGGAATAAATCTGAGAAATTTCATTTGAAAATCTGATACAATATCACAACGATCACTGCTTTCTTCTATATGAATAACTGGATTCATTAACTCTTTGGCAACATAAAAAAGTTTTTCTATTGTCTGACATCCTTTATTTTAATTAATTGGATAATATGATTTCTCTCTGATTATACACTTCACTTTAAAATTCAACAAGATTGGCTGTATTCCGTTGATTGCTCCGCTCCATAATAATGATGATGACAGTAAAGAGGATTAAAATAAAAGAATATGATATAAATGAAATATTAATTATATAATGTCCGTTAACGGAAGATATCAATCGTATCTAATAGTCGTTAGCTATTTAATGACTAGCGATTACTTTGAAATTGCAAATTTTGACATTACTTTAAGAAACTAATACCACAAAATCTTTATTTTTGCGAACTGTACGAAGAGAAGTCAATAGGTCTTAAAGTGTCTGAATTAATGAAGGAAGATGTTTACAAGCAGCCATGGCAAACAAAGGGGGAGAAATAATTGATAGAGGAAAGTCTTCGTAGTTACTAATTAACCTGATTGGAAGAGGGGCAATTTTACCGCTGTAGCAACGCAAGAAAGAAGATTTTCTCGTGAAATGATAACATCTTCAAGCATCAATTTCGACGGGATTATCGAAAACTGAAAAGTAAAGATTCACACTGCAAACTAATCTTTCAAATGGTAATTATTGCTTAATACAACGCTTTGGACTGTAATTAATGTTCAAATAAATATGAAAGCAAGGACATTTTACAGACGGGTGTTTTTAGTTTTCAATGACATAAAAGTTGGTATAATTGATGATGCTATGCTTTACCATTTCAATAGAATGTTTATAAATTTAGAAAATTATTTATTTATACCACTAGTTATAAAATAAACAAGTTTTCATTACACATATTTGAAATATTGGTCCTGTCAATGTTTTAAATAATTGTTAAGTCTTAAGTAAATTTTTATGAAAGCGGTAAATTTTTCATTTCCGCGCCACTGTTGATAAACATGATTCTTTAAAAGATATTCCGAAACGTTTTCAACATATGCTAGTCGTAGTTTGTTGTTGGCAACGTCCTGTAGTGTTAGATATTTAGCCAGGTGGAGACAATGGAAGAAAACGGGTTTTACGATGTCATTAAACACTTTCATTTGAACGCACAAATCAAACTAGAATTGTATGAAGTTCATGCGGACTCTGAACCAGCATTGAAGGTCATTTACTTCTGGATTAATGAGATTAAACGAGGTCGCAGAATCACAATAGATTAAAATCGCTCTGGCCGCCCAATTGAGGTCACCACAAAGGAAAACATCGAAAAAATTCAGAATATCGTAATGGAAGATCGCAGAATAAAAGTGCGTGAGGTAGCTAATGCCGCAGGCTTCTCAACTGTGCGTGTGCATTTCATCGCTAATGAAATACTAGCCACGAAAAAGCTTTTTTGTGTTAGGGATGCCGCGAATGTTGACGTTGGACCAAAAACGGATTCGGGAAAACATTTCAACGCACGATCCAGCAATGTTTAGGTGTAAACCTCAGGACTTCATATCGCAGATTCCTAACAGTCGATGAAACTTAAATCAATCACTACACTCCTGAGACCAAAAATCAATCAAAGCAATGGACAAAAGCTGGTTAAAGAGCAACGAAAAAGGCGAAGACCGTTTGGTCAGCTGGAAAGGTGATGACCACTGTCTTTTGACATTCTTAGAGCATAATATTCATAGATTTATTGGAAAAAAGTACAACAATAACTGAGCTCTATTATGTTTCTCTGTTGGATCTTTTGAAATGGGTGCTGATTGAGAAACGACCAAAATTGGTGCGCAAGGAAGTGCTGTTTCACCAGGATAATGCGCCAACGCACACAACAGCTGTCTCGATGGCGAAAGTGTTCGAGTTGGGATTCGAATTGGTTTCTCATCCACGCTATTCACGATACCTAGCGTCAAGTGTATTCATCTTGTTCCTGAACTTGAAAATTTGGAAGAAATTTTCATCAATGAAGTGATCAATGCATAGTTTTACAAAACCTATTTTATGTGATGGGTTGAAAATATTGGAAACTCGCTGGTCCAAGTGTATAGCCAAGGAATAAAAAGTGAAGTAAGTTTTATCCCCCCTTTCAAATCCCTTCCTATGCTATTAAACGGGAGTTGCCCAACGTGTACCCTCATGTAGCCTGTTGCCGTAAAAAAATTATATATATATATATATAAATTGTTTTCTTACGTTTTCACCAGCCTTATCAAAACAAACCTGGTATATATAGGAAGAAAATTAAAGTGAAGGAGGGATGATGAAGAATACAGACGAATAATAGAAACAGACGTTTCTAACAGTAAATATCTCTTTTCATTTCGTAGGAACAAGTAAAATCAGTTCATGCACTAGAATATAATCCCCACTCTCTCTTTACATTTATTCTTATAATCAGACCCGACCCATTCACAGTAGTCATCAAATTTCAAATTCAATTTAGAATCCGTTAGAGGGAATATCAGATTTTTAATATAATTTTCATTGTTTTTGTTGTAAACATCTGTACACGTAAATAAAGGATTATTTCTTCATCGCTCGCTTATAAGTCAAGTTTAATATCAAAGTAAGTTATTTAAACGAATGCTTAGAAAAATTAAAGTGATGAAATATTTATTTAAATTAGTTAATGGATCTTTAGGAAGGAAATTTATTCTTTTAAGGTTGCTTACCTTACAGTATACAAACTGAAAGCAATTCCGACCTAAAATCTTCCAAGTTTATATATATATATATATATATATAGAGAGAGAGAGAGAGAGAGAGAATGAGAGAGAGAGACCATATATAGCAATTTAATTGCATTGGTTAATAATATATATATATATATATATTATAAATTTGAGACATTTTTGACAGGTTATTTATAGGACAAACAGATGAATGATTCGTTTCCGTCACAACAAACATTTCAACTTAATCTTGTAATTGAAAATTGTACCATTTTATTGTAGAAACCATGTATAGCAATTTAATTGTGTTGGTTAAGAATATATATATTGTAATAATCAAATGAAAGCCTTTAATTAATTTAAAGAATTTTCCTCACGTTGAAGCGCCATTTATGTAACAATTAAATGGAAGGCTTTTGTTAAATGAAATAATAATCAAAATTAACAAACAAAATATTTTTATTTTGTGCCAATAAAGATTATTACAAACACAAAATTTGAGATCTGGTTCTCTCAGGGCCTGTACTGGGTTTGATAATGAACACAACAAATTGATTTAAAATCTTATTAACAAACAGTTCACATTTTACCTTAACAATATGTTGATAGAAAGAAATTAAAAGTAAAGAAATTAATTCTGGTTGACAATTAAAAGAGAATGAAATCTGACTTCATCCTTTAATTAAAGATTACAATTAATCATTAGTTTTGGTTTTGTTACTTACGTAGTGTCCAGCTGGTACCAGCATTCTTTTTGGTTTCGGAAGTACACTATGGCAAACTTTTACACTGATTTTAAATATTGATTAACAGATTTTACACTATTGAAGTCAAAATTGATAGGCTCCCAGGAACTCGGATGGTCCTCCTGAATGTCAGCTATCTGATTTCTCCTCGCCTTACAGGAATCTTTTCAATTATTTATGCTGCAATACTTGCGGTGTGAATGTTTTCTTCGCATTAATTTACAACTTTAACTAGTTATACATTGACGATGTCTAGTCTCTGCTTAAATTATATTTCTTGTTCTGCTCCTCATAATGTCTTTCCGCCATCAGCTCCTAACAATCTTTCTCCGCTAACTAACAGTTATATTACTTGTTCAATCTCCGTTAAAGGGAAGTTAAATAAAATTTAGTTGGTAATTAAAAATATTTCTCCTTGAGTGATTCTTCAGTTAAAACATCACTTCTTAATATACTTGAGAAACTAAATGAATTTTTTGTTTGTCATAAATTTGAAGAATTTTATTATTTTTCATTCTTGTTAACTGATTCTGTCTCATCTTACTTTAACCATTGATTTACTTGCGCCAATGTCGTCCATTACCCACAATCTCGCATGGCGAGGCTTTTCTGGTTGACGGCGAACTTAAACATTAAAACGGTTACCCTGCATTGAGCTCCACTTAGAACACAAAAGTTTCGCTGTTGCTTAGCTCGTAGCTGTAAAGCTCTGAATTATTGAGTGAGGCCGTAGTCGCTGACACCCGCTCAGATGTGCGCCGAGTACGTTGACAAGTCTTCCCTTATTCACGGCTATTTTGCCAAAACAACGTAACGTGGTTCGAGACGCAGCGTTTATTATCACAAGGACGGAATAAAGATTACCATTTTAAACTGTAAAACTGAAAGATGAAAACGAGACGATGTGGGATTTGAAACGTTGAAAATTAAAGGGAAAGAGAATATTTGGTATTGAGGTATTTGAATAATTCGCGGACGAAGAACCCTTTGGATAAGTTAAAATGAAGAGGGACGACATGTTCAAAGAACAACTGTCTGACAAATATCGCAACAGTAAATATTGATTATAAAAGTAAAATAAATAATGAAACAAATTTTGAAGAATATGTCTACTGTGGCGCTTATTGGAACTAGAAAATGGAAAAATCCATTTGGTTGGAAAAAATAGGAAGAGGTTGTAAACATCTGCACCCGGCTAACTGGAGCGGAAAAATGAAATGGAGATGAATAGTAATGAGAATCTATTGGTAAATTATGAAGTAGACAGAAAGTACAAGATAAAGGGAAGTGGTAAAGTAATTGAGCAATGGAATCATAAAAAGTCTTCGTATAACTTATATAATGTACCGTAAGTTAAATTTTCATTGCCAGTAATTTTAATTTATATAATTTAAGTGTAATTTAAAGCTAACCTATAAACTAATAATAATAAGATATAAATCAGGAACGTTGACTTTCCCATATTTTTCTTTCCAAGAAATCTTCTCGGAAAACTAGCGCAATTATTTAACACGACGTTTCGGCGCCGAATGTCTCTGGCGCTATTTTCCGGTTGAGATAAATTCCGACGTGGATATGTTATATGGAAGCAGTGAATTATCTATCTTATAAACAGGGAATAAGTGCACTTCCTCGGCCAGATAAGTTCAAAATTGCAAATGCACGAATCTACCAACTAAAATTCTAAAAATAATTTCAAAATATGTGACTGTAAATTTAAATCTTGACGCATTTTCAATATTATAATTATTTATCAGTGAACACATAGTTGATATATACTGTAATGCCAATTAATTAAGGCATGAATTGTGTAATTGAAAATCTGAATTGTTAGAGAAACATTCTTGACGGCAGTACCGAACACAAAACTGAGCAACAATTAAGGAGAGTTTTGTTTTCTTTGTTGGAAGAAGAAAGGCGCGCTCAAAAATTACGAGACGAGAGCAGTCAGCTATGGAATTCAAAGACGGAACTAAAATTAATTGAGTTGGAAATCAGAGGCGAGAGCATTAAGTTGAGTGGACGTTTGGCTGGAAGTCTGCATTTTGGCTCCTTAGCAAATAAAGTGGGGCTATTGGAGATTAAACACGTACCGAGAGCGAGAATCGAAGGCAGAACTATAGAAACCATTTTAAGCTGGGCAGCCGTGAGAAGGAGACAACCGAGGGTGCGAGAGACGAAGAAGAAGTTCCTGGTTCCTGACTTTGTTCCAGAAATATTTAAATTAGAATCTGTGAGCTAAGTAGAAGCTGTGCAAAACCCATCACCGTGCTTCGTAAATCCAAAGTATCCTAGAAGCAGTAGGCAGCCGTAAGTAACAATAGAAAACAGTTAATGATGTAAACCAAATTAAAAGATAGATGTCAGACATCGTTCCTTTCTTATTCATAAAAAAATTTGTAAATTAGAAGAACTCTTTGTAGGTTAATTTCGTCGACAATTAAATTTAATCTTCGTTAATTGAAGAGTAAATATTTTCTTTTTTAAAAGTTAATCTTGTATTCTTTAATTATTTTGAACGATTCGCCGTTATCAAACCCAGTTGAGACCCTGAGAGAATGAGATATGTTTAATTTGTATAATTGTTTAATTTTGATAATAAATTTATTTGTTTGTTAAAATTTAATCTTTTTATTTAAGCCACCTATTTGATTATTACAAAATGCTTCCACAACGAATGGCACGAATAAATCTAAATTCATTAAATTAAATAAATGTTTTTATTTTGATTATTACTATACTAATGTAAAATTGTATTTATTTTAATAAAAAACCAGGCTTCTGATAAATAAGTCAGAAGTCATTTATTTAAATATTAGTTGAGTATTAAATTTTATAAATATTTAGATATTTTAGACGGGTTATTTACAGTACAAAGACTAATGATTCGCTTCCATCCGAACAAACATTTCAACTCAATCTTGTAATTGAAAAGTGTATCATTTTATAATAAATACATAATTAATAACAATTCACAACTCTCTGGTTTTTTGAACTAAGGTTCCCACATGCCGAGGCACCTCGGTCTGTTTTGAGAGGTGTATGTTCCGGGGTCGCAGACCTTGGGCATATGGTAAGAGTTATCCGCTATTCCTATTGGAATAGTCGGCCAGCTGCCTCCTAAACCGGCCAAGGCACGGCGAGGAGTAAGCTGCGACCCCACATCAAACCCCTCTCCCGCCATCGGAAGGGCGTGGGACAAGTACGACATGCCCGACCTACCTGATGCAGGTTTTTATAGGGTTTGTCCTGCATTACCTTTAGGAAAATGCCGGGTAGGATCTTTAAACTATAGCCCGGGGACACTAGTTATCCCTTGGCTACCTTCCTCCACCCTTCCGCATCCCCCCTTTCAAATCCCTTTCCTATGCTATAAGAGGGGAGTTGCCACTATGTGGATTACCCTATACATAGCCTGTCTACACCCCCCAAAAAAAGTACTGTTAGGTTATTCAAACACAACTTCTGAAATTGTTGCTATACGAACATTATTAAAAATCTTATATTGTATACTCAATCAAGAGGCTCCACAAGTAAATCAATAGTTAAACAGTTTTCGGAATGATATATTATTCGTTATGAGGAAAGTAAACAAGATGAAATAATTTTCCAAGATAAGGAAATTGATATAAACGTGACAGTAAACACATTAATACTGAATAAACTATTCCGAATGTACCGTAAAACATTTTCTACTTACTACACAGAATACTCAAACTCGTACTCTCTCTAAATAAATGTCCAACTAAACCTGGAAAAAATAGTAAAGTAACGTTATATACAGAATGTTGTAAGTATCCTTTGAGATATAAATCCATGTTCGTTCATCATATTTAGAGGTGCTTCAAAATATGATAAAAATAATAAATCAGCGATAATACTGCCGTAAGTATTTTCAGGAGCTATCAAAGAATTTCACGTGTCATAAAATTTTCTCACGCCCGATTTCTCAGTTTATCTAGTTTTTGATTAGTTACTGGCGTAGTAAAATTATATTTTCTTCGCCTAAGTGTATTATACAGAATGCTGCAGACATTGTTTAGGTTAGGCGTGTCTTCCTGAAATTATTGGTAAGAGTATTGCCAGAAGCTACTCTAGAAATATTGCAGACTGAAGAAAGAATTGAATTATTATTATATTTTACACAAATTCAGTTGAAGAATTTGGTCCTTGTATTGTCCACTGAGGTTGACAACGTAAGTTAGCACTTCTTACAGAACAGGTAATTTCAAAGGGGGAGTGAGATGATATGTCGTATGGGGCTGCTCATCTCGAAGTCGTGACACTTTCCGACATTTCGGAGTTCACGAAACTCTTGCTATTATATTGTGCACGTTGACGTGAACCAGTTCTGTTTCGTAAGAATTGAGTATACGGGGTACTGAGATATATTATTTCATTGGTTGTTGAAATGAATGTTCTGGATGAGTTCCGTGGATTCTGAACAATTTTCGAAAATATTCTTTATTTACTCAATATAGCACGGACGGACAAAAAAAAAAAAGTTTGGGCGAGTGCATCACTCGCTCGGACACATGACGCGAAAACGTCTAAAATGTTCGCAAAGTGATCGCTTTTTTGTCATCAATATTGATAATCAACGTTGGAAGTAAATTATGTGGAAATTAATATACAATTAGGACGCATGATGTTTCAAGAAATTTTTGACAAGAACAGATAAACGTTTTTCATTGAGTCGTTTGTCGGGTTTTGATAAAGAATCGTCTTAACTCGATGAATCACTAACGAGTTGTTTTCCATGACATTTTTCTGTTGATTATGAACATTTTTTATTTCGTGCATAGCAACCGCGTGGCGCCGTCATTGACACAAGCGTGGCTGCCGCCGAAGAAACTCTCTCACTGTTACGTGCTTATTAAGTATAACTGGATTGCCGTTAAGATTATTTTTACAACAGTATACAATTTATGCATTTCGACCTGTATTTTGCCAGAGCTTAAAACGACATTGTAATCAATATAGACTTATTGTAATACAGTAAAAACAAAACAATCTAAAACAATTGTTTATTTTATTTAAAAATAATAATAACTGGCTACATGAGGGTAATCCACATGGTAGCAACTCCCGTTTAATAGCATAGAAAGGGGGATGCAGAAGGGTAGCCAACAGTTAAGTATGGCCCCGCAGCTATGGTTTAAGGATCCTACCCGGCATTCGCCTAAATGTAATGCAGGGAAAACACTAGAAAAACCTGCGTAGGGTAGGTCGGGCATTGGGTACTTGTCCCACGCCCTTCCGATAGCGGGAGAGGAGTATGCTGTGGGGACGCAGCATTCCCTTCTCCGTGCCTCGACCAGTTTAGAAGGCAGCTGGCCGACTATTCCACTGGGAATAGCGAACAACTCTTACCGTATGCCCAAGTTCTGCGACCCCGGAACATATACCTCTCAAAACAGGCCGAGGTACCTCTGCTTGTGGGAACCTTAGTTCAAAAATGGAGAGGAAAAGGCATCCCCATTGGTAGCCCCTTCGTGTCTCTCCTACAAGGTTCTGCCTGCGAGAGAATATCCCTCGCAGGTACTGCCTGCGAGAGAATAGCCCTCGCAGACGGAGGTTATTACCCTCATGTTTTTTTTTAGGACAACAGGTAACATGAGGGTGATCCACATTGGGCAACTCCCCTTTAATAGCATAGGAAGGGATTTGAAAGGGGGGATGTGGAAAGGTAGAGGAAGGTAGCCAAGGGTTACTAGGGCCCCCGGGCTATATTTTAAGGATCCTACCCGGCATTCGCCTAAAGAAATGCAGGGAAAACCCTAGGAAAGCTGCATCGGGTAGGTCGGGCATTGGGTACTTGTCCCACGCCCTTCCGATAGCGGGAGAGGAGTTTGCTGTGGGGACGCAGCATTCCCTTCTCCGTTCCTCGTCTGGTTTAGGAGGCAGCTGGCCGACTATTCCAATGGGAATAGGGGACAACTCTTACCGTATGCCCAAGGTCTGTGACCCCGAACATACACCTCTCAAAACAGGCCGAGGTGCCTCGGCTTGTGGGAACCTTAGTTCAAAAATGGAGAGGAAAAGGCATCCCCAAAGGTAGCCCCTTCCCCTCATGTAGCCTGTTATCCTTAAAAAAATCTACGATTCTAAAGAAGCCTGCGAGAGTAAGTATAGGGTAATCCACATAGTGCCAACTCCCCTTTTATAGTATAGGAAAGGGATTTGAAAAGGGGGATGCGGAAGGGTAGAGGAAGGTAGCCAAGGGTTAACTAGGGCTCCCGGGCTATGGTTTAAGGATACTAGCCGGCAATTCGCCTAAAACTGATGAAGGACAAACCCTAGGACACCGGGATCAGGTAGGTCGGGTGTTTGGTACTTGTCCCACGTCTTTCCGATTGCGGGAGAGGGGTTTTCTGTGGGGGCGCAGCATTCCCTGCTCTGTGCCTCGATAAGTTTATGAGGCAGATGGCAGACTCTTCCAATGGGACCAGTGAAAAACTCTTACCATATACCCAAGGTCTTTGAGCCGGAATATGCACCTCTGAAAACAGGCCGAGGTGCCTCGACTTGGGGGAACCGTAGTTCATAAACGGAGAGGGAAAAGGGGATCCCCATAGATATCCCTCTCCATTTTTCCAGAAAGGTTCTATCTGCGATAGCTAAGAACAGCTCGCGTAGGCTGGGTGTTTTTTTTTTTTTTTTTTAGGGCAATAGGCTACATGAGGGTAATCCACTTAGGGCAACTCCCCTTTAATAGCATAGGAAGGGATTTGAAAGGGGGGATGCGGAAGGGTAGAGGAAGGTAGCCAAGGGTTAACTAGGGCCCCCGGGCTATGGTTTAAGGATCCTACCCGGCATTCGCCTAAAGAAATGCAGGGAAAACCCTAGAAAAACCTGCATCGGGTAGGTCGGGCATTGGGTACTTGTCCCACGCCCTTCCGATAGCGGGAGAGGAGTTTGCTGTGGGGACGCAGCTTACCCCTCGCCATGCCTTGGCCTGTTTAGGAGGCAGCTGGCCGACTATTCCAATAGGAATAGCGGACAACTCTTGCCGTATGCCCAAGGTCTGCGACCCCGGAACATACACCTCTCAAAACAGACCAAGGTGCCTCGGCATGTGGGAACCTTAGTTCAAAAAAACCAGAGAGATGTGAGAGCATCCCCAAAGGTAGCCCCCGCCAGAGCTCTCTGGGAAGGTTCACCTGCGAGAAATCCTCTCGCAGGCTTACTTCTGTCAAACTATTGTTTATTTATATTTTTAACACCCAATTTATACTATGAGAAGAGTTGCAGAATCATTGATTAGTAACAAACTCTGCGAAAAGGTTTCCAGATGCGACGAAACTACCACAAAATGGCAGCGTGCCCTTCTACATACCCAGTTTATCATTTTGGTGATACGAAATGAGATATTTGATTATTCACCTATCACATATTATATTTTGATTTTAGTTGTAAAAAATATCGTTTGAGCTGTAACAAAATAAGTCTGTCACGAGCTCCTATGTTTTTGTCAGCTACAAGCAGCTAGTGATAGCGTGTTCAGGCGTCGTTTTCAATCAGTTGTGGCACTCTGGGACTCCAGCTGACATGGTCATGAGTTGTGGAAACCTGGTTGGTAAACAGAGAGAGGTCGTGTTGGGCCGTCCCTCCGCTACCTCCGGCTATGTAACGTCCGTATTTATGCTGTATAACACTAGAACCTCACGGAACAATAACTATTGACACAAATTCTCTAACACATCGTGTTATCCCTTGGTGAAACGTGTATTGAGTTAAATACTTAGCTCGAATTAAAATGTTTTTTATTAGCAAATATAAAACTTCAATTTATTTCTAAGAATGAAATGATCGCATACTTCGATTTTATTGACCTTAATTTAATCCTATCTACCACGCTTACTTTGTTTCGATTTTAACGAGAAACTGTTTGGGACGATTTCTGTTAAACTTTTTTCTTGTACTTATATAAAACGGTTATTATACATTTATCAACAAAACTCGTCCGCCTGTGGTGTAGGTGTGAACGTGATTGAGGCAATTACAGAGATCCCGGGTTAGAATCCAGACGAGGGCATGGATGTTTGTGTCAGTGACAGAAATTCTCTTCAAATAGTCCCCCCTCATAGGCATGTATGACTACCCATCAAGCGTCGCTTATGACGTGAGAAGTCAATGTGACTGTAAATAAATAAATATATATATATATATATATATATATATATATTCTAATGCCAATTAATTAGGCCATAAATTGTTTCGTAGTAAAATTTGAATTGTTTGAGAAATCCATTATAGCGGTCTGATCGAACAGAGAAACAATGAGAGAAGTCGAGCTCACTTTGCTTTGTCGAAAAGTCAAAAATGGCGTATGCGCGCTGAAACTCGAGAGAACTAGGAGTCAGTTCGCGGAAAAACATCGTGAGGAGCAGAAAAAGTAATATAGCTGTTAGTTAGCGGAGAAAGATTGTTTGGAGCTGATGGCGGAATGACATTATGAGGAGTAGAACAAGAAATATAATTTGAGCAGAGACTAGACATCGTCAATGTATAACTAGTTAAAGTTGTAAATTAATACGAAGAAAACATTCACGCCGCAAGTATTACAGCGCAAATAATTGAAAAGTAAGAGCAGTTTAAGTCTACAGCAAGGAGCTAAAGAAAAGTTAGTTCGCTCCGAAAGAATAAACAGTTAAAATAAATCTTCAAGGAGCTACGTTGCAGTTTGCGTCTAGTTCAGTAAAATACTAATAAATCTACGAATCATAGGATTCCTGTAAGGCAAGCAGACATCAGATAGCTGACATTCAGGAGGATCATCCGAGTTCCTGGGAGCCTATCAGTTTTGACTTTAATAGTGTAAAATCTGTGAGTCGACATTTTAGAATCAGTGTAAACGTTTGCCATAGTGTACTTCCAAAACCAAAAAGAATGCTGGTACCAGCTGGACACTACGTAAGTAACAAAACGAAAACTAATGATTAATTGTAAACTTTAATTAATGAATGAAGTCAGATTTCGTTCTCTTTTAATTGTCAAACAGAATTAATTTCTTTCTATCAACATATTGTTTAGGTAAAATGTGAACGGTTTGTTAATAAGATTTTAAATCAATTTGTTGTGTTCATTATCAAACCCAGTTCAGGCCCTGAGAGAAAGATCTCAAATTTTGTTGTAATTATCTTTACGAAGCACAAAATAAAATTAATATTTGTGTTTTAAATTGTTAATAAGTATTTCATTTAATTAACGCCTTCATTTAATTATTACCTAAATGGCGCTTCACGTGAGGTAAATTTTTCAAATTCTTCAAATTAAACTCATTTAAATAAAGACTAAATATTCTTGTTTATTACATAATTCCACCACAACAAGGGGCAAAGTAAACTAAATAAAGGTTCATTTTTAATTATTACAATGTATGTTGTAATAAACAAATTAATATAATAATAAAAGCTCGTGTTACGGCGTCAAATTAATGTAATAAATAATTTATGGAATGAAACCAAAATCTGTAATGATAAAATGGAAATGACACCACGATGTTGATAATTAATGGGATTTAAAAATACATTTTAACAAGTAAATTAAACATATAAAACATTTAATACCAATTATATTATCTTTTGGATTCTGTACATAAAACAGCTTTTAGTGAAATTCTTAATTCTTCAGGGGCCCCTTTTTAATCCTCTAATATATACAGAAATTTGCAATTATCACCAAATCAAATGAAAACAAAAAATGTTACAAAAATACTGATTTGAATTTACACGAAAAATGTTAATATAAAAAATCTAAAGAAATTTGACGGTACGCAAGTACCAATGAAAATAAGGTTTACAATGGATTTTTTTTAGATACCATATCATCGGAGCTGCTCTCATTACACACTGCTTATACACTTGACTGGTCATTTAAAAGAATTTTATTAAACAGGCTTCGGTATTCGCTGTTCACAATCTAAATCAGCACAATAACCACATTACTACAGATAATGAAGTCCTCTTTTAAATCGTCGCTGGGTTATATTTCTCTCATTAACTTATAACCACTTTTCAAAACCTTACTCCATAAATATAGTTTTCACTTTGCTAAAGTTCCGGCCAACTGACTACCAGACACGTCTCCAACATTCGTTCTAGAACTTTTTCATCCAACATCTGCCAGCCGACTTTGCTTTACAGTCATGGATATTAATGAAAACTGATGATTGTACTTTACTATTCTGGATATTAATGCAGCCACTCCACTTTACTGTTTCACTTAATATCCTAGGCTGAATACGACAACCTTCGATCGTCTTTGTTTACGAACTCGCTATGACCACTGTCGGCCGGGTCCTCCAAAACAGACTGGTTTGTTTTCTTCTCCAAGCTTCAACCTCAAATATACGCCGACAATCATACGTCTCCACAACTCCATATTCTTACGTCACGCTGACTGTTATTTACAATACCTGGGCAATAATTATTATGCCGACAATACACATATTAAAGAAATTATAAAAAAAATAATTGATGGTCACTACAATATATATATATATATATATATATATATATATATATATATATATTGTAAAACCCAGTTAAGAAGGACATGAATTTTGTTCTGATTTCATCAGATTTGTTTACCAACTCAGACTGGGGATTCTTGAGTGGTTTGTAGGAAAAAAAGATAATAATAAAATGATGGATAAGTGGCTTTTAGAGAAGAGGAGGACTATAATTGGGCGTTTAGCGGCTCTTAGGGCTAATGGTTGTGACCGACATCTGGACGACGGAACCCTATATGCATGATGACAGAAGTTTTATGGACATACAATTATATTAAAAGGAAATAGTTATTTTAATTGTATTGAGTGGCTCTCGGAGCGTGAGAAAGGCAGCAGCTGGTGTTGTTTGGCGAACGTGGAAACTCAAAAACTGTGAAAACAAGGGAATATTCTGGAGAGGAGGAAAGCAGATAAAAGCAGTTGGACAGGAGATCTCAAGAGACGTGTTGGACAGGAGCAGAGGACACAGTTCGGAGAGAGCGTTGGAGGAGGTCCGCAGGGCGGACGCAGGGCCAAGATAGGGGGCCGAGACAATTTTATATATTCATTCAAGAGACAGTTTTAGAGTCGTCAGGAGAGATCATCGGATGGTAGGCCAAGCTAGGTGGCCAAGAGTAATCAGTTGGACATCAGTCATGAGCAGTCGGTAGGAGTTTCGTCGTGGAAATTTGTCTGCCAGCAGAGTTTGTTGTTTGGAGGAATTCGTCGTGAGGGTAACGTCATCAAGAAAAGGTGGTTGTGAAAGCAGAGTGTGAGCGCAACCTGAGGCTCTTTATGCCTATATAAAGAGAGTCTGTGCTGGTATGCGAGAGATCCAAATTGCATGGACCAGAGAGATTATAAGTTTATTTTTTCTGTATTCATTATGTAAATTGTTAAATAAGGATAAAGAGTCAGATTTCGTTTCATTTCGTTTATCTTTTATTTTAACTGCATTGTTTAATTGTAAATTTTGTGTTCCGTTTCCTTATCAACCCAGTAAAGTCCCTGGGGTACAGAGTCTGATTTATTAAAATGTATTCTAGATTAATAAAAATTGTTTTGTTGATAAAATTTAATAACGTGTTTAATATAATTTCCTATAAACATAATTGTCGAAAATTGGGGTAGTACAATATATATAAAACTGTCATCCGACATATTAAAACCAAATTCTGTTCGAATGCCTGTCTAACTGCCCAATTCACTTTTCTTTTCATGTGACTTATATTCACAGTGTATTCCAGGAGTAGGCTATAATATAATGTTATAGACATGGCCAAGAAACAACAAAAAGGACTGAATAAAATAATTAATACCTGATTATTGAGTTATAAGTAACGCGTTATAAAAGAAATGTAGACCCAAGCCAAATCCTGTCAATGTAGACAAATCATTATACACAAATATCTGTACCGAAAGCTATTTGTGAAGCTACGAACCGCGCAAAATGCATTAATTTCAGTATGAAGATTGTTATAATAATGGTACAGAGTTTACCATGTCCTCTACCACTATAAGAAGTTTTATAGTTTATTTCGTATGTCTGTTCAGACTTTGTTTCCAATGATGTAATGTGGGCTGTTCAATTCGTTCATTGTAACGTTCACATAAATTTTTCCGAGGAAATCGCATTATAGAAGCAATGGAATAATGACACGAGTTCTTATTTACACGACCTTTCCTTCCAAATTGCCTTATGAATGTTTTACACTATTTATCGCAACTGATGTAATATTAATACCACTAATTGATTTTTCTTACAAAACCTGCGTCCATATATTTGCAGCATCGGACTCTGACACTACATATTATCTCATTTTCTATCATCTTGAAAATAAACTCCTACTTCTATTAAATATTGAATGTGAAACATTCAACAAATATTCACGAATACCATGTCTTTTTCATAAAAAATTCACCTCACTCTAAAGTTTTCTACGTGGAAAAATATTTTATTCCAAAGGAATTTATCAAATATACAAACACGTAAAAAATTATAAGGATCCACTTGAAACATGTAATGAATCTCGGTTTGTTTACAAAATCTCTAGGGCTGATTGTAACTTTAGCTAGATCGAGCAAACTAAAACGCATTAAAAACAAGTATAAGATAACACATATGTAATATCAAAAAATAAAATAAAAAGATTTAGATTTTGACTCCAGACACTATTCTAGTATTATACCTGAAATGTTTTTTTATTAAATCTTACATCATTGTAAGTTATATACAAACTGATATAACGAAAACCATTAATATCTATGATATTTTATTGCAAAGACTCACTTCGTTGCTTTTGTAGCTTGAACTGCCCTTCGTTATTTTAGAAATTTCGTACTAATTTTACTTCGAATACTAAAGAAAATAAAAACGTTTGCAGAAACGTAGCGTGGTATTAATTTTTATCACATAAGCTTGTCTTTTTAATGTTGTTATTTAATTGTTAATTTTAAACTGATATAGACATTTTTCAAAATAGGGAAAGTATGTTTTCTCCAACAAACGTGACAGTGAAGAAGATGAAATTCAAGAAGATGTACCCCTAATATAATTTTTTATCGGCAAGAAAAATGACCGAATCAGAAAGAATTAAAACTTTATTATTTTTTTCGAAAATGTAATACATAAACTGAAGAGAAATAATTTTGAAACAATATTGGTTCACGGAATGATTTTCAGGGCATATATTACTGTAAACGTCGGGAAATAAGCTTTGAGGGAGGTTCTCTAAAGTGCTGTGTAAAATTTGTATTCAAGCGCGATTATTTAATACATTTTATTATATTTTTCTTTATTAGTGATATTTGCTACAGATGAGAACTTGAAACGTGGCAGTTTGTGTGAGAGATAATATCTGTAGTCTGAGTATAAGCACGAAGCAGACAAACACATGGTTTTAGTCGGCGTGTGGATCCGAGCCTATTCATGGGGACGACGTGGCGCCAGAAGTTAAAAATATTATAGAACACGTGATTTGCTTGACAACGATATTTCGTGGTTCAGAAAAATCGGACGAAAGAAGTCTATAGACACAGGAGTGGTGCTTTAAAGACCAGCATTTTTCACCTTGTCGTCGTGAAGCAGAGAAGACGGCGAGGTTGGCTGATCAATGATCGATTCACGAAAGGTAACTACAAAGTTTTCTCAATAGCTGACGCGCCTACGGAGTTATTTACATCCTCAGTTAAATCTTGAGATTATGAGATCCCATTGTATCTCCAGCTAACTGAATCTAATTTTGCGTAAAACATGTAAATATTTTCATTAATTCTATTGTAAATAAATATCCTTAAATGTTCTTTAACTTTATGAATACATTAAATACCCATCCGCCTCAGGTTGTATTTAAATCTGTTCAGCTATACATTAATCAAATTCGTGAAATAAAAACAATCAATATCTTAAGAATCAAGTAATATTATTTCCTGTCTGAGATTCTCCCAAAGTTAACTACTTAATCTTAAGTTATCCATCTTTAATATCACAGCCACTCCGATCCGAAATGAGACAAACAAAAGTGGCTGCGGTAAAGTTAAGTTAAAAATTACGTCAAAATACAATTCACGTTTATTCCCAGACGACACTTCAATCAAAGCAGACAACCACGCGAGTACCACCGAGGACAATATTCCGTGGTGTACGTAACGGTAGTTCAACACGCAACCGAGCGATAATTGTCAGTCCGTGCGTACAGAGCGTCGCGTTGAAATGAGGCAATTCGCAGTCACGATGAGCTGCTTACCTTGCAGTAAATGTGTCGGCACCGGTCGATCGCCATTAGCCACCGACGTGAAGCTATTCGCAATCGAAGCCGACTAAATGTCACATTCGCGTCTCAGGGACAAACGACTGTAGCGGATCCATTTCGCACAGGAAAAAGTGATGCTGGGATTAGAGACCTGGTTCGGTGTTTCAGGAAACAGCACGGATGAACTTCAATAAAATATTTCAAGTCAGAAAGGTGACACAATTTGATCAATTACATATATAAATAAGAAACTGAATGAGTGACAAGCCATCGCAGAGTTAAAACTACGGGAGTTGGAAACATAAAATATTGAATATGCCATAGATTCCCTTTAAGATGGGAGTTTGAAAAATTTAACGCAAGATGTGGTGGGGCATTTCAGCAAGAAATTTCTTGGCTAAACATGTTTTATGCAGAAAAATGCTGTGGTGAGCTTACGTTGAAATTAACTAATGATATGCGATTTGTTGGGCGCCACCTGCAAGAATTGTTCTTGCAGGAAAGGGAAATACAATATTTAGTTAATAAAAACAAGAATTCATTTTATGAGAATTTATATAAAACGAAAGCTCTCCAGCCTGCCAGGGATGCATGTAGCCCCCTCCCTTTCTCAAGATTAACCGTGGTTCTCCTCGTGGCAAACCGACGCGATACCCGGAAGCATGGAATGCGACTTACCAGGTCTGCAGCTCGGACAGGGTCGACTCCCGTTGGTGACTCTTTCTCTCATCAGCATTCGCAGAAGACGACCGGAGACCCACGTGCAAAACCAAAATCTTCCAGGATCAACTCTCCCTGACCACTCTCACCGACGGTCCAAATCCATCTCCTTGTGTTCGCAGACTTCTCTCTCTGCCTCCTCAAAATCCCTCTCTCCTGGTTGGTCCTTGTGCACACTTGACCCACTTCCATCTATTTTAGGGCCATACCCTCCCGGTCGTCTACCCCTTCCTTGGCCGACTCTGACCTTGCTTGCGGGACTTGCGGATTTTCCAATCCACCCCGCCATTGTCTTGTGTCTGCTGCTCGACCCCGGCAAGCCACATTCCCATGCTTCCAGGCAGTAATTTAGGCAACAGTTATAAAAAATATTTGGTCAAATCGATATCTAAAGGCGCACCATAATGCATAGTTTTCGAGCTTTTTAAACTAAACAGAGTATTTTTTTTCGCCAGTGAATTGACGTCACAGACTACAACACCAATGTGTAATTGTTTAGATATGATGAACACACTGAATAAATGTCAAACACTTGAACTTTATGAAATTAAATGTAATAAACTCAAGGTGTTTTGAAAACCAGGATTAAAGAAAATTTCTATTAGAAAACCTACCATTTGGACTTTTAGTATCTTGATAACATTTACGACTTATTTTCTGATATATTTTTATTTGTCAATTATTTACTTATACTCGGCCATTGCGTGACGACCTGTTGTGGCGTAGCGATCAGTGTCATCGCCTCACATCTTGGGCTTGTCATGGTAAGAAAAACTGATATTAGGACTGAAGGAGAAACTCTACGCTGACCAGGAGCCCTTTCAAAAATATCCAAACTTTGTCATGTAAAATGACAGTCGTCACGTAGTTATTTTATCAATTCTGTTTAATAAATTCTGATAATAGATAACGAGCTAAAATAAATGCTCAATATATAAACTAATTTTTCTGCTTAATGTTTGAAAATGAACGCATGTCTCACCTTATTCACCAAAATGAAGTAATATTTTTTCGTTAATTTTCTTTTATGAAACATCGCTGCGACGGGTGTTCAGCAAGTGCTATATATCTTAATATCTGGTATAGCTAATGTAGATCATCATTAGCTCGGAAAAAAATTGAGTTACGCACCAGTTCAAAACGAGTGTCTTTTGTAAAATTCGCTTAGTCTGAGGTTCCCACAAAGTGTTATAAGATTTATATCGTAAAATCATATATACGACAATTTAATAAATTTTTCCGACCTTTAACAACTATGTAATATTTTATACTAACGCAATTATCCAAAGTATTTATGTAATTCATGAATTTTTTACAAAATCTCCTATTTTTTTTATTTAGAGTCGCATCAATTGTTAAGTTCATTACAGACTTTGTACTATATTTCATTTCTAACGAGTGGGGGTTTCTCAGTCTCCTAATTTTGTTTATTTATTGATACGTAGTCTGATCTCATGATGTCAATTTTATTCAATGAAAGGCAAATAAACAGTCAGCTGTAGTTCAACTATTTTCAGTCCTGTGGTGCAGTTTTTTTCATATAAGATTTTCCAAGCAATATTTCAAGACGCATGTAATTTGTATTTACAGGTAACGCAGAAGTAAGATGAATGAATTTTGTTTACAAAAATGTGGGGTTTTGTGTTGTTTGATATTCCTAATAAATATTCATGGGGAAGGAAGAGTCCATATATAAAATAAATAAAACTATGTAGTGCTTGGCTCCGATAGCTGAAAATTTATATCCGTATTGATAATAAGAACATCATCTGGGGGAATAATATTGCTTCAATAGCTAAAATGTGGTAAAATCACTTCAATTTATAAAGTGTGTTTTGAAGAAAAGTACGCTAATAAATCGTTGGTCACTTTGCGAATAATTTTCAGTCTCTTGGGATCCGTATAGTACACGACACGTGCAGGATTTCTGCAAAACACAAAAAACGAACAGAAAAATTATTTTCTGTTAAAAGTAAGAGCAGCGAACCGATCCATTGTGAGATACTGACACAACGAAAGAAGAGTGTCAGGCTTTGTTCTCTATGTAAAGCGTTCGTGGACGAACCCGCCTGGAGGGAAGTGAAAACGCGTAGTAAAAGCAACCATAGTTTCAAGTTTAAGCAGCGGGAGGCAGGACCGACGAAGGAAAATATTCATTGTATTTATAAGATAAGGTGTTCGACTTTTCCTGGGAGCACAAAACGTCTTAGTAGGATTAAGGACTACTGTATATTAACATTAAGATGGCATATATATATATATATATATATATATATATTGTAATGCCAATTAAGTGAGCCATTAATTGTTTGAACATAAAATTTGAATTGTTTGATAAATCCATTATAGCGGTCTGATCGAACAAAGCAACAATGGAAAAGCGAGTTCAGCCGCTTTTTTTGAAAAGTCAAAATGGCGTTTGCGCGCATGAAAGTCTGGCAGTTTACGTCTATAGCCAGCCAGGAAAGGAAGTCAGTTTTTTTTACGTCTACAGCCAGCTAGGATAGAGTTGGTGATATTTTTCTGGTGAGCAGCAAAGAGCGGAATAGTAACGTTGACAGTTTAAGTCTACAGCAAGGAACTGAAGAAAAGTTAGTTCGCTCCGAAAGAATAAACAGTTAAAATAAATCTTCAAGGAGCTACGTTGCAGTTTAAGTTCAAATAAGTAAAAGACTAATAAATCTACGAATCATAGGATTCCTGTAAGGCAAGCAGACATCAGATAGCTGACATTCAGGAGGATCATACGAGTTCCTGGGAGCCTATCAAATTTGACTTCAATAGTGTAAAATCTGTGAGTCGATATTTAGAGTCAGTGTAAAATTTTTCAATAATGTACTTCCGAAACCTAAAAGAATGCTGTTACCAGCTGGACAGTATGTAAGTAACAAAACCAATACTAATGATTAATTGTAAACTTTAATTAAAGGATAAAGTCGGATTTCGTTCTCTTTTAAATTGTCAATCAGAGTTAATTTATTTACTTTTAATTTCTTTTATTCTATCGACATATTGTTTAGGTAAATTGTAAACTGTTTTGTTAATAAGATTTTGAATCAATTTGTTGTGTTCATTATCAAACCCAGTACAGGCGCTGAGAGAAAGATCTCAAATTTTGTTGTAATTATCTTTATTGCCACAAAATAAAATAAAAATATTTTGTTTGTTAATTTTTGATTATTATTTCATTTAATAAACTACCTACTATTTTGATTATTACATAAATGGCGCTTCAACGTGAGGCAAACTCTTTAAATTAAAATTAAACTAAATAAAGCTACTATTTGATTATATATATATATATGTATATATATATATATATAAAAGTCCCCAGAGAAGTGTAATAGGGTGGGTCTTATACAATGGCCTTCAAGATCCCCGTACCTGACCCAATTAGACCAAAGTGTAATCTACCCCTGTAGACTCGGAGGCGGAATTAATTGCAATAATTCTTGCATCAGCCACACAAACGCTGAACACAAGACGAATTTGCGAAATAATATAGCACTAACTTTTACGTCGATACGATCTCTACGCTGAGGTTAATGGGGTTCGTTTTGAACACTTCTTATGATGTAATATTGATTAGAAGTATTAAGCACTGAAAACATTTAACATTTTTCGATAAACAGTTCTCGGTATTCTCTCGGGTGTAGCATATTTAAACGCGACGTTTCGACGACTAAAATCTCTGTCGTCATCTTCTAGGCACGTTTAAATATGCTACACCCGAGTGAATATCGAGAACTGTTTATCGAATAATTACACCTGGAAAGACTTCAATCGTTAATTTAACATTGTTTATTCTAAAACACATCCAATAACGACCTGCATACTCTGCATTCCCACACTAAGTTTCTGACGCATAGTTATTTTACAAAATATTTTTGTTTCCATCATATCTATGAGTGAGGGAGCTGAATTTTTAAAGTACCAATACACAGAAATTTTACGAAACACTTTATTTTGTATGTTTATTATTTTAAGTTAACCTCCGTTACTTTTGAATTGAATATTCTATTTTCAGTGGGGATTTAAATGAGGAGCAAACCGGAATTCTCCTTTTTCTTTACAAAATATTTGAATAAATTACAAATATAATGTTATAGTACTATTTTAATCAATAATCTCCTTACCTTCTATTATTATACGCAAGCTCTGGCTCCATTGTTTTTGTTTAAAAGAGCCGGATAATCGTCAAAACGTCCCCAAGTGCCTCTTTCAGGTGGTACAAATAGGTGATGATCATAGGATGAAGGGTCTGGACTGTTGGGAAGGGCATCCAGATGAGTCTATCTTTCCTTCAGTTTTTTGTTGAGGAAGGACTTCAGAATGGGGTCGAACATTGTCCTGCAGAAAAAAAAACGCACTTCTTATGGGTAAACTACGTGCCTTCCGCTGATAAGCAAGTTTCCCTTCATCCAAAGAGTGACGAAAATACACACCGTTCGCCGTACTACTTTCGTGGAGGAAGTCATTTTACAAAATAGTAAGAAAAGCGAGGACCTTGTCAGCAGAAAGAAGAATTTTTTATTTCACTGGTTCATGCTGGCTTGTTTCGACTCGGGCGTGTAATTGTGCACCCTCCAAGTTTCTTCACAATTGACGATGCGATGCAGAAAATATTCTTTTACGACTCGGAAAGAGGCACTTGGACGACAACGTTTTGACGATGACCACTATGTCCATCTAGGAATAACGGAGGGAGAAATAATATCGCCATCTGTGTACTTTTATTCAATAAATTCCGGTTTATGTTAGATATATTTGCATTCAGAAATGAGAGCTTATAATTCACGTGAATTGTGAATTCTGAGTAGTCTACCTTTCATGTTGAAGCGGATTAAATGATTCACCTCTTCCCTTTTATGAGGCGCGCCAACTGAACAGATCTGTTCTGTAAGCCTACTTTATGCTCAGAGGTTTATTCTACGGTATAGGTTGTACGGAGAAGTCCGCCGACCATAAGGGCCATTAAACAGATGCAATATTTTCGCACCGAGGTATTTTAATAATACGAATTAAAATATTTAGAAGTATTGGCGCGAAACGTTCTTACATAATACTGTGCAGTTGTATTAAAAAACAGATTTTTAGACAGCAAGGAAGAGATAAAAGCATGCAGGGAGGAACGGAGGAACTCAGCTCTGCATTGCGCCTCTGTCCGTAACAAATGGTCTGGCTACGTGCAACGAGGGGGAAGGAGAGAAAGTCCCGGCTGCTACGAAGGGAACAAGAATCTCTCGAACAGATTCCCTCACACTGCTAACCTTACACGTTTTACCCTCGGAAAATGTATAATGATGTCTGCTAAAACTATGTATTATTTGGTAAATCAATCGAAATTTCTTCTGAGGTCAATGTGTATAATTTTTTTAGGCTACTTTAACATCCTATTCGACACAGAATAATTGAGTGTCGTGTATTTAAGTAGCTGAAACAACTCATAAACTTCCTCATACTTTCTCACTAAAAATTTTTATATTATAGTGAGGTTTTTGAGTCTACTGTATACGTAATATCTATTTCATGGAACGGAATTTGGTCTTCGAATTTTTTTTTAACATAAAAAGTAGTAAGTTAAATTGTCTACATATATTGTAGGTTGTCATACATGTCATAAATATATTAAAAACTAAGGATTTTGCAACCAATCAAGTACAGATATAATTTTGTATCATTTATCTTTTTTTTAGGGCAACAGGCTACATGAGGGTAATCCACGTTGGGCAACTCCCCTTTAATAGCATAGGAAGGGATTTGAAAGGGGGGATGCGGAAGGGTAGAGGAAGGTAGCCAAGGGTTAACTAGGGCCCCCGGGTTATATTTTAAGGATCCTACCCGGTATTTGCCTAAAGAAATGCAGGGAAAACCCTAGAAAAACCTGCATCAGGTAGGTCGGGCATTGGGCACTTCTCCCACGCCCTTCCGATAGTGGAAGTGAAGTTTGCTGTGGGGACGCAGCATTCCCTTCTCCGTGCCTCGACCAATTTAGGAGGCAGCTGGCCGACTATTCCTATGGGAATAGCGGACAACTCTTACCGTATGCCCAAGGTCTGTGACCCCGGAACATACACCTCTCAAAACAGGTCGAGGTACCTCGGCTTGTGGGAACCTTAGTTCAAAAACGGAGAGGAAAAGGAATCCCCAAAGGTAGCCCCTTTGTATCTCTCCTACAAGGTTCTGTCTATCATTTATCAATTTATTAACGGACTATAATAGAAAAATCACGACTGGTCAGCTGCGTGTTTTCACTATCAGTTGTATATTTTTTGACTTGCGAAAATTAATCACTCTGAAATCAGTCATTTATATCTTATCCTAAATACGAACATATATAACAAGTTTATATTGTACCCCAGGATTTATCAGTCAAAAATAAATAAAATACACAGCCTCGGGTCTAAAAATTAAGTTCATTAATAGAAATTGATTATACGACGTTTCGTCCTTTTTAAGACATTTTCAGAGGGGACATTTGTAATAATTTGGTATTAATTGAGGTATGAAATTTATTTTTTTATATTATTATCAATGATACCATAATATATTTTTCGTCATTATTACAAAAATTACATAAAAATACGAAGGATAATTTAAAAGTTATTCGTTATTAGTGATGATAGAATTAAAAGTTTAAAGTGGTTATTTAGTAATTAAGTTTCATCCATGTAAAAATTGAAAAAAATGTCATAAATCTTTATACTGAACAATGCAGATGACTATGGAAATTGTCGAAAGCTAATAAATTCCTCATTATGCATGGAAGTTAATATATTATTCCCTATTTAAAACCATGGAATATAATACTATAAATATCACTTAAAATAATATAAAGTATTTTGAGCGGAAAAGACAGTGTACGGGGGAAAAGTTAATTGTCCGTCACTCATTGAATTTTCCATTACTATGACAAGTACTATTTTAATGGACATGTTGAATGTGATTATAATACCAATTTCTGTACAAATGACAGAGATATTCTTGTGGTGACTTAATTCTAGAAACCGAGTTCATGAGTCATCAATTCACCAACATTAATATTCAAACATGTTCTTCTAAGTGCAGTTGTAGTCTTAGAGAGTTAGTTTTTGATATTAATCCTGTAAAATCTTAGGTTGTCACTAAATAATTAAGAGTTATACAAGAAGTCTGCAGATTTTGTTTGGATGCGAGATAAGTATTTGCTTCTTGGTGAAGCCATCCAAGTTTTATTTAGTTACTTCGTCTGAAAATAAAGAACCTTCCCAGAAACCAATTTAAGTTTCAGTAAGCGCTGTCGCGTAACTCAAGAGATATATCTCACAATACGGCGTCATAAAAGGACCGATCAAAACGTCCATTTGTTTCCTTGGAAAGGAAGAATTATACTTCCTCCAAAATAATGAAAGATTTGGACGAAGAAAAAATATAAGTTTGTTTCTGATTTTCCATTTATCAGTAAATCATAATTCGTTACTTCATCTTATACTCCAAAACCTGTCCAATAAAATTTAATCCTCTAAATAATACCATGTTCAACATTATTCTGGATAAATAATTTACTGTTATAAGGTAAAATGACCAATTATAACATTATAGAAGACTCAGGAAGGTGAAAAGGAACATGAATAACGTCGAAAACTAAAGCTCATTATTAAGTCTGTTCTACCTGGAAATAATCAATAACTTATTCGTATCTTATTTTAATTCCAAATGTTTTACACGGAATCGGACGAAGATAGTAAATATTAGATCATTTATACGCTTAAGTCACATACTGACGTTACATTAAACTTATCAGAAAGTTTCCTTTTCATTTTAATTTCCCTTCATTCTGCTACTGTACCACACAATTCCTTTCAGTTTACTGACCCACACAATTGAAATCACGATGTGCTCCGCTGGATATACTGCAGCAAAAATCTGAAACACGCTGTACACGTTAAATGCATCACAGAAATACTTTGCAAAGATCCGGAGGAAAACGTAACAAGCAAGCAAAATCTAATTTTTTTATACTGCACGGGCGAAAGTGCGCTTCGGTACCCTGGTTTGGTTATTTTATTTGAGTATTCATGCATATTTATCTTTACCAAACTGCCACATATAACTAGAACCAAAACTGAGTTGAAAGCTGACTTAAGTTCTTTTATCATTGACCGCTACTCGTATTCAGTAGAATAATTTACGGAAGATTCGTTATTACGAATCAGATAACAAGAAATAATCTATATAATAAAAATGGCTGTATATTTGTATGTATGTATGTATGTATGTATGTATGTATTTACGTTGTTGTTTATACAAATTTTATCGCGTGGACAGAATGCAACAAAAATTGGTATACGTATTCTGCCAAATTCGAGAACCGGTACTGTGGGGGTGACAAACCCATAGCATAAAGGTGGAAAGAATTATAATTTTAAAAAGTGATCATTAAGTGATAAATTACTGCGCGCCAATATATCATGACGTCACGCGACAGAGAGAGACGTTACTACGCGACGAACAAACGAAATAGTTCGATTTTTCCGTAATGAAATGAAGCAGAAATAGTTTCATTGAATAAAAGTATAATTCTATCCAGTAATACTCCATCGAGTGATAATAAAAAACAATATATGAAATACTTTACAATCGTTGCGGAAAATGTTAGTTAATTTAGTGAGTGCAATATGGCCACCATTTCTTTACATTTGGAATGTAGCTAACAATTTCATAAATTCAATCTTTCGTAATGTCTGAAGACTGCAATATTCAAGGAGTATATTTATGTATTGGTAAAGAAATTCGGAGGTATGTTTGTTGAGATTGATGCAATAAAATTCAATGTATTTTATAGCTGTTCAATTAAAGCACTATTGGTCGAAATTGTGTACGGAACTAGGAATAGTTAGATTTAGGTTGTGTCTTCTTGACTAAAGATTAATATAGAATTAAATTCTTTTTCGGGTTTATATAAATAAGACACGGGCAACGCCGGGCACTCAGCTAGTTTATAATAAATAACTATCTATGTAAATTATGTTATAGCATATTATTGGTTCAAAATCAAATGATTGAAAATGGTTGGCATGTAATATTAATAGCATAAATGACTGATTTTCTACAATGAATTATTTGAATGAAATTATTATATATTAAACTAAAATCTATCTATATAATAAAAAAGGATGTATATTTGTATGTATGTATGTATTTACGTTGTTCTTTATACAAATTTTATCGCGTGGACAGAATGCAATATAAATTGGTATACGTATTCTGCCAAAATCGAGAACCGGTACTGTGGGGGTGAAAAACGCCTAGCATACATGTGGAAAGTATTATAATTAAAAACCGTGATCATTAAATTACTGCGAGCCAAGAGACAATGACGTCACGCGAGAGAAAGACGTTACTACGCAACGAACAAAGGAAATATTTCCTTTATTAGGAATGAAATAAAGCAGAAATATTTTCTTTAAATAAAAAGTATAATTTTATACAGCAATACTCCATCGAATGGTAATAAAGAAGAATACGAATTACTTTACCATCCTTGCGAAAAATGTAAGTTTATTTTCGCGCTATATTAGTTGTGAGTCTAGCTAACAATTTCATCAATGTAATATTTCGTAATGTATGAAGACTGAGTGACAATTGACAATTATATCCTGAAATACTCAAGAAATATATTTAAGTATTCAATTAAATACTTTTTCGAGTTTATATAAAGAAGTACACGAGCAACGCCGGGCACCCAGCTAGTACACAATAAAGTACACCCGGGCACAGTTTCCGATGAAGCTGTACAGAATATATTGAATATGACAATATTATTATTTTATATGAAAAAAGCAATAGCACTCCATTTCTTATACTCTTTAATCTAATAAATACTCATAATTTATTTATTATAATTTTGTAAATTTTATTATTATTTCTTATAATATTGTAAATCTTATTAGTGAGGGCAAAGAAGTGAAACACTTCTTCCTAAACAGATCAACTAATTCTTTGTCTAAGAATTTACTGTATCAGGCTTTATCTACGAATAATAAGTAGGCTATTTGTAAATATAATAAAAAGTATGTAAATAAGTATATATGTATATATTTGTTGGTGAGTGTGTAACTAAAATTACTGGAGTGAAGTAAACTGCCAGATGAAGCTCCTACAGTATATTAAAAATCAATACAGAAGAGCAAGCAATGTTATTGAAAGTGAGAAGAACACAGGTACTGACCTCATGAAACAAACATATAATTTATTTATTATCATATTGTAAATGTCTTTTATTATAGATCTTATTAGTTAGGAATTCAGTAAGTAGGTGTTTGTTATCGATGTATGATGCAATTAAAGTTTTATACACACATACGTAAAAATAAATAACATCTACTCAATAATTACGAGTATCCTGTGAGTTAATAATTATAAGCCTATATTTGAATGATAAATCTTTAATTTCTTGTGGATAAAAGCGAAATAATTTTGTCGTTCTCTGACAGAGCACCAGCAGAAAGTCGTTTCTGTAATAATAACACATCTGGATTTTAACAAATGCGTGCTCCAGTTCAAGGACCGAGGATGTGCTGTAGCGCGGGTTGTCTATAATGCGATCTGAAATTTCGATCAGGAAAATATAATTTAAATAAATATGAGAAATTTTTCTGCTTTTACAAGAAATGTTGGTTATGCATCATTAATGTAAGAGAATTGCCTAAAACAAATCAACTTAAACAGAGAATTATATTTAAATAAATTTAGACATATTTGTGTAATATTCGCACATATATACTCAAATCCCTGCATAGAGAAAATTAGCAGTCTACAAGATGAAACATAATTTTTTGTGTCAAAATTATTATTAATTAATGAATTTTTTCATCAAATAATATGATTTTTAAGTTTAAATTAACCATAGAAGTCATATAATCCTTATATATGAAAAGTCATATACTTAATTTTTAAATATTATGTATGGTATTTATTTAGCATACAGCGTACGTATATGGCCATATTTATCATGAATGACAACTACATTCTATGTAAATACCAGTCGAGCCATGTGTCTTTGCTGACATTTACTTGACTTTTAAACCTCTTTCGTTGGAGGTCAACCAGAGTCTTCTTCGGTACCTCGACCGTTGTAAACAGTCCTTACAATGCATTATGCGATGTGGAAAGTGTTATGAGCTAGCAACTTCTTTCTTATACAGAACATTAAATCCGTTGATTAGTGAGAAATGAATAGTTAACTATTAACTATATTTAATTATGTATAGCTTGTAATATTTCAATAACAGAAAAAGACTCTTGGTAAAGAAGAGGAATACCTGAAGATGACGTCCACACAGAATTTGGAGGCTATATTGTATTCGAAGGTGATGGCCACGGAGCATAAACCGGATAAAATGCATGCCATAATTCTGGACGCTGTTGCAGATGAGTACCTAATAGGTTTAGCTAATATTATTGACCCCATCAGAATTAAGTACATCTCTAAAATAGCCAATTCCAGAATATGCGCATTTCTAACGTCTAAGGAGGATGTCGAAAACCTAATAAAAGTTCATAAATCAATAACAATAAAGGATGAGATGGTTAATATAAGACCTTTAATGCAAAAATACTGCCGTGTAATCTTGTCAAATGTATGCCCACTTATCCCTAACGAGATTATTGTGCTAGAACTTCAAAAGCTAAATATAATTCCAGACTCTAAAATATCGGATATTAGAATAAGTACTGATGATCGAAGATTTTCTCACATTAAAAGTTTCAGAAGACAATTCTTTATTAACCCGGATAAGCTAAATTCCCTTCCGGATTCGATAATGGTGCAATATGAAGAAACTAGCTATAGGTTGTATCTAGCAGCGGAGAACGATAACTGCTATCATTGTAAAAGTCCTGCCCATATCGCGATAAATTGTCCTGATAGAGATGAAATACTAAAGAATAATCTGACTGCAAATGAAAATTATGACAAAATTCAGTGTAAGAACCCGGCGCCCGCCATTCAAATAATTAACCCTAAAAAAACCGACGTGGATAATTCACAACTAACAAACAAAAAAAGAACTGCATCTACGAGCTCGAGGAGCCTAGCCGATACGAAAGTCGCCAGTAATCCTGAACATAAGACGAGCACTAATCCACCCAAGAAAACAAAACAAAACATTCAGGATCATAAATATAAGGCGCTTAGTCAATCATTACGTCTACTAAAAATATTATAAAAAGAATAAACCAGTGCTCCACCTATCCCTTTGGAAAAGTTAATGACTCTTATACTAAATGCTACGGACTCAAAGAACCCAAGAACCATTATTAGAGATTACCAAATATCCTCTAAATGATTCATAAATGTATTGGACTCTTTGTACCCACAATTGAATGATAAAACGGCAAAAAGTAGAATAAAAAGGCTCGTAAATTTGGTCAAGAAACAATAAAAACTAACTACAACTACAGTACAGTGGAATTTGCAACAGTCGCAGCTTCAAATAAGATAATATAATTAATTATCCTATTATTATGATAAATAATTAACAAATGTGAATTGAAACATGTAAATGTAAGAAACCCACATTTTGAAATGTATAATTAATTTTTCAAACTGTTCAATTGCATGTATAGTATTGGAATCAATGTGAATCGCAGCATACTTACGTAAACAAGTACTATTTGTAATTTATTTGTGGGTCGCCAATGACCAAGTTGTTAACGCGACCATTATAAACTTTTAATAATAATAAAAAAAGACTCATCCAAAAAATTACGATTGTACAAAATTATTTACCATTACCCACTGAATATAATTTTGAGTATTTGTTCTAGAGTGCATTCCTCGAAATTTGAGTTTGAACTTTATAACGCAGAAGGAGTTATAGTGGTGTTTTGGAAATGTAAGCAATCCCCGATACAGTAGAAAATGTTTTGACCACACAAATCGAGGTAATAGTAGCTGAAAAGGTCAATTAATTGTCAGACGTCTCAGCCACTTTTTTTTTAGTAATCAATCGTATTTTTTCTTTGGTATAGCTCTCCAATTTATCCTTTAATAAGACATGTTTGTGACAGTTCAAGAAGCGTGTTTGATTTTTTTGGCTTGTTTTGTTCTTGTCACGTTTACTGCTTCGTGTAATTTATAACGCAGCGTAAAATAATACTTTCTGGTGTGACGTTTTCTCTTTTAAAGTTTCTCTTTACTATGTCAGAATTCTAGTCAATTTTGTTTACAACTTACTCATTTGATTTTACTTTCACAACGTCCGGTTTCATATATCCAATGTCTAACAGTGTGGACCTTTCTATTTGAATTCTGTTAAATTACACCTAATCCCGAACATTTTACTCAGATCTTAATAATTATATCTGCAATCCTAATAGTGTATTCTGACATATCAGGTTTTTCTTCTTGGAGAATTATATACTTGCTAACTCAACCCCACTATTCACGATTAATTTCTTCTTAAAGTTACTCTTGAAATAATAGTTTTATTATTAATTCATTGATGAATATTATTCTTGCGATATGTTTTAAGGATAAATAGTTTTTTTTTTGAAAATTTTCCACCCAAAATTTGTTTAGTTATACAGCAAGAGTTATTATACCTTACCGCAAAGTATTATTGAGACATTTCAAGGTCCCGTGCTTATGTAATCTGGTTCCGAAGATGCTTGTTAACCATAAAAAAAAGGCATACTGGAGGTAACAATAAAAAGAAGAATTATTGCTTATCACCGAAGAGAAAATTAAACTCAGATTGCGGAAGCACATGGCAAAGCGCTATATTTGGTTCAGGACCTTGTATGGATCAGGAAAATGGAGAAGATGGTTTTGAAATGTGGATCGTATATGGTAAAAATGAAGAGGTGTTAAGAAGATTAAATGATATGAGATTCACTTTGATTTAAGTTTTAGTACAAAAAAGGCAAACGAGATCGGACGCATCCTAAGGAGATTTGAAGATTTAAAGGGAGAAAGGACAAGATGAATAAAGAAGCTCAGAGCAGTTTTTCTGGCGGAGAAGGAAATTATTCAGATCGAGTCCAAGGATCTGCAGGACACTTAATTATCGCATTTGGTTGATAACCAGAGGGAAGCATCATACGTTTTGTGCACTATTTAAATCATAAACTGGAAATAAAGAGTGGAAAAGCATTTGGGATAAGGCGGAAATCCCTATTTATAATGGGAGATGTGATAATGTTTATTTTAATAAAAGAACGAGACCACAAAAACCAACGTATGTAAATTTTCATTCTTAAACAGATCGAAAAGCGATTGGAACAATTTGCCTGCAGCAGTGTTAGACAAGAATCTTCCAGCAACAAGAAGGGGTAATAATAATTTATAGAGATTCGTGAAGTGAATTGAATATTATTGAAAATAAATAAATAGCGAGTCTTGTTTTGTCTTTTCTTTTAGAGAAGTCAAGTTTTAAGATTTATAAAACATATAAGACATTTTTTATAACAAAGCTGCATTATTTCGTATTTAAACATTTTTTATGTATTTGTTTCTCAGCCGGCATCTATGCCTTTCTCAGAAAATTTTGTATACATATTGTAATGCCAATTAATTAAGCCAGTAATTGTTTGGACATAAAATTTGAACTGTTTGATAAATCTATTATAGCGCTCTGATCGAACAAAGCAACAATGGAGAAGCGAGCTCGGCTGCTTTGTCGAAAAGTCGAAATGGTGTTTGCGCGCACGAAAGTCTGGGTCAGTTTACGTTTACAGCCAGCCCGGAAATGAGGCAAATTATAACAAATTTTTCACCGAGATACCTTGCAGTCTATTTAAAATCAATAAAAATAACAGTATAAGTATACAAAGTATCAGCAAATCAGCAGTTCCAGTAATAAGTCAAATTCAAACAATTTTACACTGAGGGGAAGACGACATCCGATTGCTGACCAAGGAGAGGTTCATCCAAGGCTCCGGAAATTTGTCTGCGCTCTATTCGCCGGTGAGCGTGTAAAGTCAGTGAGAACTAGAATCTGTGTAAATAACGATTTGCATTTATCGTGTTGCGTAGGGGAAACAAAGAATGCAGGTACCAGACGAACAGTATGTAAGTAACAAATCCAAAACTATGATAATATTGTAAACGCTAATTAAAGGGTAGAGTCAGATTTCGTTCGTTCGTTCGCTTTCTTCCAGTTTTCTTTCATTGATCGACTTATTGTTTTAATTTTAAGCAAATAATATTTTGAATTGTTAATTAGTCGAATTCTACTTTAATCGTGTCCTAATCATCAAACCCAGTAAAGGCGCTGAGAGAACCGATCTCAAATTTTGTTTGTAATTATCTTTTATTCTTTGAAAGCCACAAAACTAAATAAATATTTTTGTTTGTTAATTGTGATTAGCTTTTCATTTATATTAACTCATCATATTTAATTATTACATTAAATAGCTACCACAACGTGAACAAGTAAATTATTAATCCATTTGTTTATTACAATATATATATCACGGTTTACGAATCCCCGCAAATTGGGAAAGTCATTGAACTCTAGCCGCTCCCATTAAGATTCACTGGAAAATGTTTATGACAGTACCGTTTAGGATATATTCCTTAATATGTGAAGTGATATGGTTTTCAATTTCATTTTCATGAAATGAGATTTCACAGAAATGTTAGCGAATTTTTTATCTTCTTTTATTAATCATTTTTTGAATCGTTCGTTAAAAATACCTTCAAATCAGTGTAGATTCTGAATCAATTTTGCTTCTTAATAATATCACTGAACATCCAATATTGTAACAAAAATTAGAGGACTAAACATACGGGTCGCCAATGATCACGATGTCGAAGCGACCGTTATAAACGTCAATAAATAATAATAGAGGACTAATTATTTTGATATAAGGTTATCTTATGGCAATATAGCAATATTGTTATTAGAAATGTCCTCGATTACAGGACACCCGGAAACGGTTGTCTGGCTCACGATTATGGTAATGGGAGTAGCGTATGTTCCGGTCAGCCACGTTGTGAGCAAGGAGGCGTCCATTAGTGTGCGCTGAGCTGTGCGCAAACACTCGACGCCGAGCAAACATCACCGCAAACCACCGCGTCGCGTCCTGTACGAGGTTATCAAGCTCACCAGCCACAGTATCATAACCAGCAAGACAGAAGCTATACTGCAAAATATCAGCCGGAAGAGACCTTAAGCAGTCACGGACCGCGCGAAAAAAGAATTATGAAAGAGGTTAAACAGGACATGTTGCCTGGACCATGCTGAGAACAGCGTCTCGCATCATTTAACGAAGTATAAATAAAATAAACAATTTTATAATCTTTTTGAATGCAACATTGGAAAAGCACTGGAAACATGAGTAAGCTAATTGGGTCACCGTTTAGATGGTAGTGAAGTACTTGACACACCACACCCCAAATACTGATTCATAATTTTAAAGACTACTTAGATAAGAACCATGGACAATTTGTTATATTTTAGTACTGGGAGTATTCATACTAGAGTTACTCAATGTCTAACTGGTGTGGTTGTGTATGTTCTGGCAGAACTCTAAAACCGTAATGAGCAAATTAAACCATATTTGGTGCACATATATCTTTCAATCTCGGAGAAAACACTATTGGGGTAAAACATCCCTAGGTGTATGGGTCATAATTGGGGGGGGGGGACGTAGAAATAATCTGAAACCGACAAATAGCATTGTTTAATCAATACTTTAGGAATCACAGAGATTAACAGTGATATTCACCATGCAATTAAGTCCAATGCCAATTCCAACAGGACTTAAAGGTTGTTAATAATAACTAAATTGATATGTTTTCAATAATTTTTGGTTTATAAAATTTGGGTTGAATTTAAAGTTTCCGAGATCGTCGTCATCGCCGTCGTCAGTTAGACTGATGTGCCGATTTCCGGTCAGTAGCAAGTGGTGGTCGGCGGCCAACCAAGGGGCCGAAATGCAGTTGATTTGGAAATTTTCATGTTGTGATTGGCTGGGTTGTTTCACCGCAGTTATGTGTCCTGATGACGGTGTGATGGTCCATAATAATCGGATCCCAAAATCCTACGTTCATTAATGGTAGAAATTGGTTCAGAATCCAGCATTTTTTGGGTCACTGAGATGAAAAGGGTCGCTTCTGATGTCTTTATGTGCAACTTCAGCCACGGTCGCGTCGTCGCAGGACGAGAGACGGTTCGTAATAAAATAATCGAATGGCCGAAATTATTGTCGAATGGATTGGCAAAACCACGCGATCAAGCCCAAATTTAGCCTATTAAAAATCTTTAACAATTCGTAGAAAGTTGTAAGAGAATAACAACCAGGGTAATGTGATTGAAACGACTGTGGTCATCTTTGCGATCTCAATCAATAATTCGCAGGTGTAGTCTTTTAAGTATTCAGAATTTTATTTGACATTGTCAGGGTTGGGTCAAGCCAATGATTTATTTTTTCTTTCTCCTAGAACTGAAACTATAAATATTGTTTAGAAGTAATTTTGAAGTTATTTTACCCTATAAATGGAATTGATTTCTTTTCCCTTTTAATATAAGATTGAGATAGGAAATTACACGGAAAATGGCAGGTAATCACCTAGTCTACAAATAAAACGCTAATGTGTCTGTTGTTAGCACCTTTGAAATAGTATAAACTCAAAAAACAGCTGAATTCAAGTCAATGACATTGGTGCTTTATTTTCTGGTAGGTACAGCGTAGGCTATATAGTTTTCCATATTTCAATTAAATGGTGGATGTTTAAAGGGGAATAAAAACTCACTTGAATTTTCGGCTATTGATATCAGCATTGTCTTTGGATTAACAACAATTTCGGATATCATTGGTAATTTTCAGTGTAGGAAATAAGTGTAGAGGTGAAACGACGAATGAATGTTTGTAATGACAACGAAAATATTAAGGACATTAGTTGGTAATACTACTTAACGGCTAATATGAAGTATTTAGCATACGGAACGTCTATAAATGGTTTACCACCAAAGGTGTTGCAACGTCTAAGGGAATCTAGAGGAAAGTCCGTTTCGTTCATTCCAAAACACCATCCGTGTCACAATACAAAGTTCGCAGGCTTGAAAATACGAATAAATTAACTAATATTACAGAAAATAGACTGCAAATATACTAAAATAAATGACATGAAATGTAATCTTAAGATTATTTTCTTGGACCATCGTGATACATTTCTCGCTACATCCTTTCTAATACACCAGAAGCAGCAAAAGTAGCAGTGACATTTACGTTTGGTTGTTTAGAGGCTGACATTCAAGAAGGTCAGCCAGATATGTTGGAGAAACGTTGGTACGTAGCGACTTGATCGTGGGTATTGAGCTCAGAGCCGTCAGAAACAAGACAGAGGGCGGACTCCAGCAAAATGATGTTACCAAAACAATACACAATGAGCACCTTTAAATATATTTCTGATAATTTTCTACAAATACAAAAATAGTTATACTTTCAATATTCAACATTAAAATAATACATCATGCGTGGTTTCAAATGTTAAACAGCTTCAGGTGTTATAATATTGAAAGATTATACTAATATTTATTGAAATACTAAAGCTATATTTTTTAAAAATAAAATAAAAATGAAAATTTAAATTTATTAATAAACAACAGCCAATTTGAAGTCAGAAAAAATATAATTATTTATGGAAAATTAAACTACGTTTCGTCGCTATCTTGGTGACCTCTCCAGGTTGAAGTTTAACAAAATTTTGATACGTCATTTTCCCTTGAATGACTTGTTTTCCGGCCACGGAAGTCAAGAGAGAATTACCTGACTATCAAAATTTTCAACCTGAATAGTTCTCAAAGTTATCGACGACTCGTAGTTTAAGTTTCCATAAATCAATATCTTTCTTTCTGACTTCAAAATTCCTGTTGTTTGTTTACAAGTCTTCTCAATAGTCATAATATATTGTAATAATCTATCAATTAATAATTTAATTGTTCACGTTGTGGTAGCTATTTAATGTAATAATTAAATATGATGGGTTAATATAAATGAAAAGCTTATGAACAATTAACAAACAAAAATATTTATTTTGTTTTGTGGCTTTCAAAGAATAAAAGATAATTACAAACAAAATTTGAGATCGGTTCTCTCAGGGTCTTTACTGGGTTTGATAATGAACACAAAAAAAATGATTTAAAATCTTATTAACAAAACAGTTTACAATTTACCTAAACAATATGTCGATAGATTGAAAGAAATTAAAAGTAAACAAATTCACTTTGATTGACAGTTAAAAGGGAACGAAATCTGACATTACCCTTTAGCTAATGTTCACAGTTATTATAATTAAAATTTGGTTACTCACATATTGTCCGTCTGGTACCATCATTCTTTGTTTCCCTACACAACACGATAAACGCAAATCGTTATTTACACAGATTCTAGTTCTCACTGACTTTACACACTCACCGGCGAATAGAACGCAGACAAATTTCCGGAACCTTGGATGAACCTCTCCTTGGTCAGCTGTCGAATGTCGTCTTCACCTCAGTGTAAAATTGTTAGAATTTGCCTTATTATAAGAACTGATATTTGCAGATTCTTTGTAGACTTATACTGTTATTTTTATTGATTTGAAATAGACTGCAAGGTATCTATCTCGGTGAAAAAATTGTTATAATGTGCCTCCTTTCCTGGCTGGCTGTAGACGTAAAACTGACTCAGACTTTCGTGCGCGCAAACGCCATTTCGACTTTTCGACAAAGCAGCCGAGCTCGCTTCTCCATTGTTGCTTTGTTCGATCAGACCGCTATAATGGATTTATCAAACAATTCAAATTTTATGTCCAAACAATTACTGGCCTAATTAACTATTGCTACAATATATGTATATATATATATATATATCATTATTAAATAATTATTGTTCTGATTTTATATTCAAGAACATTTTTTACGTGTAAATCAACATCGACCGGAATTTATACCTAATTTTTGTGACAATAATTTCACAGTTTGTCGGTTTTAAAGTGCTGTTATTTTCAAATATATCTTTTGTTAATTGTACGTTTATTAAACACATAAATCTGTTTCAAATTATATACGAAACATGTTGAAGTAATTAAATGTAATTAACTACTTCAAAGTCTATACTGCAGACGAAAATACTCTCGAGAATTGTTCACGCATTAATTGCAACTCAGCAGCTATCACATTCTGCTTTGTAACGTAGGAATTCAAAGTACATTAAAATGTGGAATACTTCTAGGATTTCTGAAATAACAACTAGACACATTTTAAGTTGCTTGGAATGCCATTACAATATTAAGGAATTGTTGTAATGTTGTTTAATATTCATACAAAAAATTAAATTAATTTAATTTACGATAGGATAACAATTATACAGGGTTATTTCTGGGAGAAAAGTAAACGTATCTCACATTAAATATTAAAAGTCCCTAAATTTAGGAAATTATTGACGTGGAGATACTTTAACCAGAAGACGAGACGCGTTGGCAAGTGTTTTAACAAAAAACTATGTACATTTTGTATGGAAAAGTAACAACTTAGTTCAGTGTCAACTTTATGGTCACAATAAAACTTACTGCAGCAGACTCTACGTGTGTGTTGAATGTGGCGGACAACACAGCACATCTAGCTGCAAGACGAGCAAGACCACTCCAGCAGAATGCGCTTTGTGCGGGGGCAGTCATGCAGCTAATTATAGTGGCTGCGAATTTTACAAGAATCATTACCCGGTAAAGCACATTAATTACAAGATTAATAACGTACCACCAATTCATCCCACATAAATACAGTCCAGCAAATATCTAGTAATACAAATATTAAAAGCTAGGGAGAAGCAGGGAGAAATTATCCAAAAACAAATATCAACGAGAATTCTGACAACACTAGCATGACATTTAACAAATTCGTGGAGGAATTCAGAATAATGTCTGACTAGCTTATCCAACAAAAATAGCATGGTCCTCAATATGCTGACAATTCTAATTGGTAAAATAAATAATAATGGCTAAATTTATAAGAAGATCTGTGAAACGCCAATGGGATCAGTTATTAAAAGAAATGAATTAAAATAATTTTTAAAGAACAATAAAATAATGAATGTAGTCTTCCTCGGTGTAGAGAATGAATAAATTCTTCTCGGCCTTCTAAACGAATAAACCATTATATTCGCGAATTTTCGAAGACGTTCACTGCCATCATCTTCTAGAAATATTGTTCGTTAAAAATTATTTTAATTAATTCAACAATAAAATAGACACTATGTTAATAAAAGAGACCCATTTCACTGATAGAACATATTTTAAAATACGTACTTCACAAATCACCCAGATGGTACTGCGCGCGAGGGTACACCAGTAATAATAAAACCAGCAATCAAGCGTTATGAGGTGGCAAAATATGAAAAAAGATTACCTCCAGGCGACCACAATCCGAGTCTGTGTATTGTACGAATTAACCGATGCCGTTGTTTATTGTCCCCCAAAACACAACTTAAAAAAATACCAGTTTGATTCCTTCTTCCTCACCCGTGGTTCAAAATTTATAGCAGGAGGCGATATTAATAGTAAAAATACCACTTGGGGTTCTCGCTTATCTACCACAAAAGTTAGAGAACTAATGAAAGTATATAATACAGTTTTATGCCCAATTACAGACAATATTTATTTATTGAATTAAAGCAACGTTTCGGTACGAGGTTGTACCTTCATCAGGTCTTTCCTAAATGTGCTAAGTGTTAAAAAGCTATTTTCAGATCATGTTAAGAAAACTACACAAAATTTTCACAACCTGCACACTAGTGCGGGCACCGCCCGCATATTTAGGAAAGACCTGATAAAGGTTCAAACACGTGCGCGAAACGTTGCTTTAATTCAATAAATAAATATTGTCTGTAATATCTATTTCACATAAACAGACGTAAAAATACAACCTCTAACTAATGAAAGTATTAAAGAAATTTTTGCCACCTATCAACTGGCCAAGTGATACAAACAAAATGCCCGATCTTTTAGACTTTTACATCTTATGCGGAATATCTTCCTCCTATTTAAATGCGGAATCAAATTATGCTCAGTATTATGATCATACACCCGTGATAGCAACATTCAGCAAGAAGATCATGAAAATATTAAACTCCATGTAACGCAAAAAGAAAAAAAGAAGCGAAGTCAAAGCAGCAATAAATAAAATAAAATCACTACAAGAGGCGGTGGAACTAGGCACACACAAAACTATTAGCCTGCAAGAAAGATGTAATAAATATTCCATTATAAATAAATAAACTTGGAGCGGAAAAGAGGAGAGCAAGAGCAAAATGGCAAAGAAACCATGCCCCAGCTGATAAAATTGCATTTAATCGTCTAAGTAACAGACTCAAAATCAAAATTAAAATCCTGGTACGAAGAGCTATATTACAATCGGTTTGAATCGGTATGATAACTTTTTTTGGGTGTAGACAGGCTATGTATAGGGTAATCTACATAGTGGCAACTCCCCTCTTATAGCATAGGAAAGGAATTTGAAAGGGGGGATGCGGAAGGGTGGAGGAAGGTAGCCAAGGGTAAGTACGGTCCCCGGCCTATGGTTTAAGGATCCTACCCGACATTCGTCTAAAAGAAATGCAGGACAAACCCTAGAAAAATCTGCATCAGGTAGGTCGGGCATTGGTACTTGTCCCACGCCCTTCCGATAGCGGGAGAGGAGTTTGCTGTGGGAGGGCAGATTTCCCTTCTCCGTGCCTCGACCTGTTTAGGAGGCAGCTGGCCGACTATTCCAATGGGAATAGCGGACAACTCTTACCGTATGCCCAAGGTCTGTGACCCGGAACATACACCTCTCAGAACTGGCCGAGGTGCCTCGGCTTGTGGGAACCTTAGTTCAAAAACGGAGAGGAAAAGGCATTCCCCTTTTTTGTTTTTAGGGCAACAGGCTACATGAGGGTGATCCACATTGGGCAACTCCCCTTTAATATCATAGGAAGGGATTTGAAAGGGGGGATGCGGAAGGGTAGAGGAAGGTAACCAAGGGTTACTAGGGCCCAGGGCTATGGTTTAAGGATCCTACCCGGCATTCGCCTAAAGAAATGCAGGGAAAACCCTAGAAAAACCTGCGTCGGGTAGGTCGGGCATTGGGTACTTGTCCCAAGCCCTTCCGATAGCGGGAGAGGAGTTTGCTGTGGGGACGCAGCATTCCCTTCTCCGTGCCTCGACCAGTTTAGAAGGCAGCTGGCCGACTATTCCAATGGAAATAGCGAACAACTCTTACTTTATGCCCAAGGTCTGCGACCCTGGAACATACACCTCTCAAAACAGGCCGAGGTGGCTCGGCTTGGGGGAACCTTAGTTCAAAAACGGATAGGAAAAAGGTAGCAGCCCCTTCGTATCTCTCCTACAAGGTTCTACCTGCGAGAGAATATCCCTCGCAGGCCTTGTGCTGAGTATGATAACTTTATTTGGAAGCCAGTAAAATATTCCCGTAAACCAGCAATGGCAACGAGTTCGATTTATAAACAGACAACTAGTGGAGGAAGGTGGGCCAAGAGTGATCTTGTTGAGGTGTTTTCTCCACACAGTAACAATCCTCTGGTGAAATTGATGACATTCTAAAAACATTTTCGCCAAAAATGGAGCCAATACTACCAGTCACTCCGAAGAAACTAAAAAAGATGATACAGTACTCAAACGTTAGAAAAGCACCTGGAGTGGATCTCATTCTCTAAACATTCTGAAAGAATTCTGGAAAAGGTAGTTTGTATATTACACATTTATATAATTCAATATCTTGAATAAATTATTGGCCAGACAAACTAAAGGTAGCAGAAACAAGTTTAGTTGACAAACCTGGAACTTCCCATCCGGCCCATTAGTCTGCTCTCATCAGTTTCAAAACTTCTAGAAAAAAAATTGGACACTACTTCACAACAAACGATTGGATTCCACATTATGTTTTGCTTTCTACAACTCAGCATTGCCACCGAGTAACACACTACGTTAATAGTACCTTCTAGAATAAAATTGTCCAGCAATATTCTTAGACGTAAGACAGACATTCGATAAAGTATAGATCCTGGTTTACTATATAAAATAAAAAGATATTTACCGACGTTCTTTAAATTGTTGGAATCATTCTTAACCAACCGCAAATTCCGTACAAGAGAGAAACAAAATGTCTTATCTGAACATTACTCAGGAACAACTTGTGTTCTTTAATTCTAGTTTTCTAAACTCTTTTTAGTTTTTCCTAATCAATCATTGCGTAAAAGTTTACTTGAAATTGAAGAGTACATAAAATAGAAAGAAATTTTGAACCATTTTCTCCCATTCTACACTTCGCCTCGTTTCTGTTTGCGTTCTGTATCCAGCCCTGGTATCTCCAGTTTCTCTTCTCTAGAGCAGACAATGTACCATCCGATAAATTACGTATCCGTTTACTGCTTCTCGAGGCATGTCTAGTGTAATTCCTCTGATTTCCGAATGTTTTGAACTTAACCCTGAGCTAGTGCTCCTGAAAGAAGGCAACACAGATCCCGTCGGCCGATTCCTGTCTATTTTAGTCCACAGCGAACAGTGTTACGTTTCTCAAAGAAATCTATTAATTGAAGGCCGTTGAGGAGCGATATGCCGTTTAAATTTACAACCGAGTTGGGTGTATCTCGGCTGTAGAGTACCGAATATTTGCTCTGTAATTACTCTTAACACCGCGAAGGGAATATTGATCGCTACAGTTGCAAACACCGTCATTGTCGAGGAAGCGGACGGCGACAGCCGTAACTCAAGCCCCGTCCATTGTCAGGGATGCACCAAGTCCTGAATTACAAGTCTATCGTAACTGATATCACTTTACAACTAGTTTTTACCTTTAATTAATTTTCACTCACACAGAACCATTCTATATATTTCATTTTTAATTAAATTGTTACTTTTACGCTGAAAACTTGTTTCACATATATCGTCAATGGTTAATTAAACATTTTGAAATATTAACAACTTATAAAACACAGCATAAAAAAATTCAACTCGTTAATATGTTCTGCAAAGAGTACAATTATTCGTTTCTTTGGCAGAAGTGTAAGTAAAATATACGTAATGGAAGAGGTTTTCTTGACCTCATCACTTCATTTTAATCCGTTGATATTTCTGTCATCAGCAGATATTCATCATTAATGTTATAATAATCAGTTTTATAATAGATTAAAATATGTTATTCGTAGTAATCATTCAAGAATTATTATCACTTACTGACGCAATAAACAATTCTTTTAAACAATTCAATCGTCCTTTGTACACCTTCACGAAAACAAATGAATGTCAATTTAATTGTTTGCCCTTTAACCGTTTTATCTGTCATTTTACATCAATTTAGTTAACAATTTAAAGAGAATCCACTAGATTATAGCCGTTTAAAACTCGTTTTTCAGTTTAAGGATAAAATTAAAAGAATATATCTTGCCTACTAATTAAATGAAATATGTTAAAAGCAAATAAAAGGTCAGTAAAAGCAATTATTGTGATTACATGGCGTTCATTAGTATAAGTATTATACAAATATTTAACAATGTAAAGGATATTGCAATTAAATTCGCATCCACATATCTTGTAGAACTAAATGGACTTGTACAATAAATAGTAGATGTAAATCATATTTTAAATTTTCCATTTTTCCTGAAATGGAAGTACCAGCTCTATTTCAAACATCGTCCTTCAAAAAGATGTACTGAGGTTCACGTTTCTTGAAAAATATGAAAACATAATGTAATAACGCAGATTTACGATTCGAATATTTGTTAGACACGTTTATGGTTTCTATTCATTATAATGAATCCAAATGGGAACTCACAGATATCAATCCGTAAAAATAAATGGCAACGGTTTATAAAAGTAAAAAAAAATTACACTTACGTATGGAATAACATGCAATCACACGATTATAGTTGAAATATTATATATAAATAGTCTATATTTTAATTATTTTTTAGGACACGTTACATGAGGGTAATCCACGTTGTGGCAACTCCCCTTTAATAGCATAGGAAGGGATTTGAAAGGGGGATGCGGAAGGGTAGAAGAAGATAGCCAAGGGTTAACTAGGGTCCCCGGGCTATGGTTTAAGGATCCTACCCGGCAATTCGCTTAAAGATGATGCAGGGAAAACCCTAGAAAAACCTGCATCAGGTAGGTTGGACAATTGGTACTTGTCCCACGCCCTTCCGATGGCGGGAGAGGGGTTAGCTGTGGGGTCGCAGCTTTCCCCTCGCCGTGTCTTGACCGGTTTAGAAGGTAGCTTCTTCTCATTATTTTAATGCTTTTATTTCTGAAAAATTAATAGCAGATTTCTTGCATTTAGCAAACGTTTTTAAAGAAGCATATGCGGTGTCCTATTCCTATAAATCTAACTCTTCCCCTAGTCTTTAGTTACGACTATAATAATTAAGAAAATTATTCACACGTTTCAAGGATTGATTTATATGATTTAATTGGAAAATATTACTTGAACCAATAGAGTGGTTTTTTTATTTCATTTTATTTAAAGTCACTGCTTAGTCATTAGCGACTTGTACAATTGTTATAGTTTCATATTTAGGGGTAAAAATTACTACTAGTGCTGCTTCCCATATTCTACAAACATTTTCTTTAGTTTAACGGAGTTGTACGTAGTTGAGTTCCATAAAATCACTTCATAATTTCATTTCCTGTGTTGTGAGTACACTGCATGGGAATACTTAAGTGTTAAATAACTTTCTGTATCATTATAGTGTAATCGATCTGCACAGCGATGGACCTGTTTAGGCTAAATATACTACCTGTTCTGACGTATGGCCTAGAATTAGTAGGAGAATACCTCACGTACAGACAACTGGAAGAACTGGAGCTAGTAAAGGCTAGATACCTGAAAAGAATTTTAGTAGTTCGACAAAATTCAAAATCGAGGCTAGTGTACGAGCTTACCAGGGAGACCTTCCAAATAGAGGATTTAAAATATAATCTGATACTACCAGCTGGTTCCAGCTTCAGACAGCTTTTACAGGATCTGTATGAGGAAACGGAACATACCGGATGACTTCTATGCAACCTCAGCTATGCAGGACAGGACATGGATGGAAGCCAACCATGAACTACGCCACACGAAGACGAGACTGGCGATCCATGGCTTTCACCATAAAGTGTGCTTAAATAAAGTATTTCATGAACCAAAAGACGAGTGTGTGTGTGAGTTGTGTTTAGAAGTCTGTGAGATATATCATATTGTAACATGTAGGAATAGACGTAAACCTTCCGTAGCTTACAGCAAGGAAATGTTGTAATGTAATGCACGGCACGTGTGCGCTTCCAATATATAATTATTATTATTATAGTCTAATGAAATAAATTCATCTTCAATATCTCATTTAAAAAATATTTTCAAGACCAATGTGTCTAGAATAAGTACAGAAACTTATTTCCGTCACATGTTAATGAAATTAGCAAATTTAAGAATAATACTATATATATGCAGTACAAAATTATTCTAGACATTTAACGTATCTTAAAAGTAGCAAGCACATCATTAAATTGTTTTAATTGTCGAAATAGTATGGAAAGTTCTTCGAAAACCATGCATCTGCCTCTGAACGCCTTTAAGTTTAATATTCTGTCAACAGAACAACAAGAGAGTAAATTGTTACTGGAAAAAAAATTTCCTCGAAGTATCTAAAATATTTATTCCCATGCAATCCTTTTTCTGTGAAATTCTATTTAATTCACTGAGCTGTAAGCTGGAGCAAAATTTTCCTCGGTTATCTCTGTTTCTTGGACTCTTCATATGTATCTCTTTTTTTATCATCATAAATCACCCGTTTCTATTTTAATACATATTACCTTTGTTTTAAAAAAATCTTAGATTGCACCAAAATATAAACAATTCAAAACTATGGATAATTTATTATTTTTAATAATTTATTTGCAAATAGTTATTTTTTATTCTCAAAAATAAAGTCTATTACTTGTAACGTTTTGAGATTACGTTAAACTGGAGCGACTGAAAACTTAACATGTAGCCCTACTGGTCAAAAAGTATTTGTCTATATAACAGCGATTCGAGTCGTTAAGAAGCAAGCTTCTTAAAAACTGTATTACTAGTTGAAATCCTTTATAACATATGGTTGTTAGTTTTAAGTGTAATCAAAACATCTACTTGTTTCGAAATTCCTATATTCTTTTGGTGATGTGTTACGTAGACTTTGCAAAACGATATATTTATCTTTCGCTTCATTTCACTTCAGTACATTTAACAGCGATTTTCTGCGTGAAATGCGATGAATAATTTCCTGTGCACAATAAAGGTACTTCCGTTCGCGGAATCACTTTCCTTCCTACCTTGTAGCAACTCTGAAAGGAAAACAAACTTATTCGCCATTTTGATGTTTTCACTTTGAAATAGTTGAATATTGCATCGTCAGTCACATTCATTGTCTTAATCGAACCGTGATTGGTTTCCGAGGTGCCCTAAATCGCAAATTCAGTTTGTCAATCACGCTTGAGGATTGGTGTCATCGATTGACTCCGTCATAAAGGCGTCATGTACACGTCACTTCGATTTGTAAGCGTGTCATAAACCATATATTCTTCGTATTAACTAAAGAAATTTGTTCATATTAAGCGATTTCCACGAACTGCGTAGGAAGGTAAATTAAAATTTCTTCTGTTATTTTTTAAATATTTTATAATTATTTTAATATGACTTCATTTAAATAAATGTGAAAAAAATCCTATTAGTCAGAAAATATATTATAAAATTTAAGACATTATAATTTTACAAACACAAAACAATTTGTATTCTATTCTTATTTTAAAATTGAACACTACTTTTAACAGTTGTGTCAATAAAAGTCATTTCGGGAAAACCGCACGTTAGAAATTTATGTTCATTTAAATTTTAATACAATATTGTAATACTTTTAAATTTTTTTTTACATAATTGTATAATAATTAATCATGTGTCTAATGTTGTAGTAGATAATGAATTTAATTTAGCTTCGTACTCTTGAAGTGAAATAATAAATAGATAAACATAAGTCAATTTTAAATCAGAAAGAAAGAATTTATTTATTAAATTAGCAAAGTTTATTTGCGACCTCAATAGTCACCATTTCTAAGCGACAATGGCTGTGAAAGTCATCGAAACGTCGCGAATACAATTATTTACTCGGCAACAATTCCGAGAAGTCTTTATTCAGGTCTTTCTATGCTGACTGCGGTTGCCGAAAAATTATTGAAGTGGTCCAAATTAGAGAAGAAACGTTGTGTTTGTTAAATTATAATATTTTAAATTTTATAATAAATTTTCTAACTTTAGGGCTGTTGTGTTTTACATTTTTTAACATTTAAATGGTTTAAATCACAATATATTTGATGGAACTGTTCTCGGATTTCCAACCGGGTAATGTTTACTAAGCATTACGTTTCGTCCACGTTTCGTCGTATATATCAACTAGAAGATGCCGACGGTGCTAGTCAACGAAACCCGAAAACAGTTCTAGCAGCTTATCCACCAGAAAAAACATACACAAATTAACCAAATGGTCAATTAATATTGATTAAATACAAAAAAACAGTTTCGCTTCGATCCACTGTATGAAGTAAACTCATAAAGGTGCTTTAAAAATAACACTAACACTTTATTATTACTTTTAAATAAAAAGATAATTTCAGGTGTAATAATCACAGTTCAATTTTATTTCCAAATACTGATTTTTTTAATAAAATATATTAAAAGAAAAAAAATTAATCTTGAAATTTTTAAATCCAAATTTACTTAACACTGTGTAAAATAGCATCTGTCGATTAATTTAAAGCTTTCATCTCATTATTTTGTAATTGTTTCATGTTGTCATTGCACGAAGAGATAATTGAAATAAATGTTTTATGTATCGGGAGTCTATTTTGTATGTTCTTAGTCCAAATTACTTCTAATTATCATTTAAAATATTAAAGTTTCGTTCTTAACACCGCTGTATTGTATTAAGTTAAAAAAGCAATGAAATGTTTTCCGAAACCCCTACAGATATAATGCACAAAACCTGTTTGTATCGGGGTGTTTAAGCCAGAATTTGCTCAGCCTCGTCCATTCTCGTTCACATTCCATAGAAACATTTTCTCTTCCAACCGTAAATCACGACAATAAGGCTCTAATGCTCGTTCCAATTGTTCTTCTTACACTCGTTACGCTCCAAGTATTGTCTCATGGCAAGCGATTCATTACTTACAGTCGAGCGGATGTTCTGCAGTTCCATTTGTAGAAATTCAATTTAAGCGAGAAGTACTCTATTTCAAGCGTACATATTAACACATTTGACATATTTAACAAAATTCACGCTACGCTGTTTTAACTCCAATGGGTAATGTTTTATTTAGTATTTTTAGCGTAGTAAAGTCGTCAAACGAATACATTAATTCTATTAAAAATACAAATATATGTGCAGGATGAATTACGAGTGACTAATCTATTAAAATTCATTTGATTACTCATGTGGTGTTCTTTTATTACTAATGATGAAAATTGATGAATGTCTGATTACTTCTATAATCAAAAAAAAAATATAGTAAAAGGTGGTTTCCTTCAGATGAACTGAAGATCACATGAAAATACTCCAAACATACTCCTCGTCATTAAAAATGAGCACCCCTTTCAGAATGCAACCAGCTTGACACCTGAGCTATCCACAATGAAGATTTTATAGATGCAAAGCCACACCTTTTACAACCTGTTTAATGCGTAACTTTTGCGTGTAAAATTGAGTATGCTACCAAATTATAGTAACAAGGGCTATTAAATTTCCACGTTTTGATTACCCATTCCTCACGAACAAGATTAATGTTGAACAGTTAATTCCTCACTTTTTGGAGTTTCATCCTCACTTAAACTATATTCCGGTCCATTTATGAAAATCTGTTTGGTTAACGAGACCTCTTTCATGTCGATTAATTTCCGTTTTATGTTTCGGACCATAAACACTGATACAGTCGTCCACTAAATGTCTGATCGTAAATTGTGTGCCCAACGGTTTTCATTTATAATTGAAAAAATAATTATCTAATCCTTGAACACTACACTTTTATGTATATATGTTTTATTTAATTTATCCAATGCAATATTGTGAGTTCCTTAATCAAAGGCTTTTTACCTATTTCAGCAGTTAATTGAGGAAAAATATCGTCATGTGATTTTCGCTCGAGATCCGTTATCTTAAACTATATCGATCAAAATAAAACGATTCGCTCTAGTCCATTCCAGATTTTACGTAAGCTATTATTAGATCTTACGTAATGCAGAAGTAAGACTGGCCCATAACTTTTAACATCTGTTAGTAATTTAGTATTACAATTCAAGTTTTCCAATCAGCTGAAAACGCAGAATTATTAGTTATTATCAAGTACAAATTTATTGCCCACCTCTAAATCTTAAATTTTTCTTTATACTGGCCACGCGACTTTTTTTAATATACGCAATCTACGTCTGATTGTTTTGACCTTAATTTTTGCCAATAGTAGTAATTTCTTTCAATACTAAACTTTGATGGGAGTTTCATATAAGCAAACTGTGATAATAAAGTCGTGGTCTATTTGTGTCGAGGTGTGTACCCATGACAACAATTTAAAATTGAGAAATGATTACTCGACATGCTTTAGAAATAATTTATTATAAAAAATTTATTGAAGAGTTCAATTTGAAGATTAATGAAAGCAAACTCTCATCCCGTAGCTGTGATTTACTTCACCTATCTTCTGTCTATCTACAGTTTAGCAGTTCGAATTGCTCATATTATTACAATGATATTTACAAGATATAAATAGTTGTATCAGAAATGACTGGTAATAGCCATACATATTTAGTAGCACTAATGCTATTTAACCAATTCAATAGTATAAACATGTATTGTTAATAAAGGTTTAATTTCATTAAAAGTGCATATATAAATTCACCATGATATACTTACCGACCATTAATCTACCATTAACACAGTCTTTCTTATTATTAATTTTCAATCATACGTAAATTTTTAATTAACATTTTATGTGATTCAAAAATATTATTAGTCATAGAATGTTAACGACACAACAACTTATTTTCACCCATATATAGAAGTAATAAATTAAAAAATTATGAATACATATATATATATATATATATATATATATGTATATCAGAAATAAAAACCACAATAGTTTGTGTGTTAAGTGGCGTAAGAAACAAACAATAATATTCCAAATTGGAAATTAATATAATTTTTCTCTACTGAAAAAATTTATCTTAAAATAGCAGTAATTTTGGGTCCTAAATATTTAAGGAGCGAACAATGAATTATTAACAAAAATCTATAACAAATCAATACTTAATTATGAATTTAATAAATTTTTAAAATAAAAATTCTACATGACAAATTTATACAAAAGTAATATCAAAAGTTAGAAAGTAATGTATTATAAATATTTATTAATTTCGTGGTATCAGTATGTTAATTGATTTTGTTGATCGTTGAGTCGATATACAACATTTCTGATAAACTACGTTTGTAAATTTTGTTTAACGTTAATATTTTTATAATCAAATATCTTGTGTATTTAATTTATGAATAATTACAAGATTATTATATAAAGATTTTAATTGTTTTTGAGATATTTTAAAATTGTTTCAAGAGCACGTTTGGCTTTTCCTATATAATATTCAACACAATTATACTAACCACAACTAATATTACGTACTACATTATGTTGTTTTCCATTTTTAATTTTTTCTTTGCCTCTTTTAACAATTTTAAATTGGATATTATTTTTAAAAAATTATCAAAAATTAAAATACTTAATATCATTTTTAAATTTACAATAATACGGTAATACAATAAATTGTTTAAGTACTTAATTTAACTTGATTATTTTCATCTTTCTTCATGTTAAATTTAGTACTTTAATTATTTTTCATGCATGTGCATTTATAAGTTTAAAGAGTAACAATTAATTAAAATATTCTTAACTATTTTAATATATATATTGTTGTACTTGATTATACTTATGATTCCTCAATAATATTAAAAATATTTTTTTCTGGTAGAATTTAAATGTAAAACACGTCCAAAACCTTTATTTTAAACAATATCACAATTTTTAATTACCAAAACATCTGAAAATCGAATTCTGTTGTAATTTGATAATCTGTAAGTGAATTGAAATTTTGGATGGTAACTATTAAAAATGCCTGTGATATTATTAATTTCACTCTCATTTAATATACAGATATATATTGTGTATGGAATTTATAGGTTTACTTTTTAATTTAATTTATTATAGATATTCAAATATCTCATAAAGAAATAAAAATTACGAGATAATGTACATCCCTTTGAATTTTAAAATAATTTTAATTACCAAATCAGCTAATTAATAAATGATTCAAATAAAATATCACTTATATTAAAGTTTTATATTCTATAATTCTTTACTTACACTTTACCATCATCATATAATTTTAAATTATTAGTGTTGAACTTTGTCTATATATATTCTGTGTCTCGTTACACTAGCTCCACCCATGATCCACTCCAAAATATCAAAGTTTCGTGGTTGGAGTTGCTTACCTCATCGGTTCCAGGTAAGTTAAATTTGTATATAGGTATCTGGCAGTGTATCATCAGCATTATTAAATCTTTGCTGCCTCCTTACCTCTCGTCATACTTCACACGAGCTTATTCAGATTTCCCATATTTATTATTAGTTTCCAGGTTGACTCGTTCCATGAACTTTCCTCAGATTAATTTAACGACGTTAATTATATCTGTTAAAATCAGACGTAAATATAAAATATTACGTTACCAATTAGTTGCAGCATTATAAAAAACATGACAAATCTGATTTTATAAAACTGGCCATAAAAGTTTCTACGATTTATAACTTTCTTAATCATAAAAAGGTTAATGATTGTTAAATATATCCAATGGGTATAGTTTTCAGCATTTGATTTTAGGAAAAATGTATACAGTTATTGGTATAGTTCTCAATAGGTTAGTTTTTTTACCAATGAGTACTTCCGGTTTGAATACTGATTTTAAATTTGTTTGATGAAATACAGGAGAATTAAAATATTTTAATTGTGCAAAAAATAAGCGTTTAGTCACGGTTAAAAATATTAGAAGATATTAGAAAATAATACCAAGACTAAAATAAAAGTTTTGAAAAACTATTCAGTTCTGATCTGCAAATCACAAGAAAAATAGGATGGTCGAAACATTTATGTGTGTGATTTGAATTCTAGAAAGCAGAAAGCAGCTCTAACTTGATAAAAGTGATTAAGAAGAAGTACGGTAATGAAATAGTATACATTGAATATAAAAATTAGTCAGAATAAAATCAGACAGTTACATTGTTATTTTAAGGTATATCCTTCAATAATGTTTGATATTTACAATTATAACTGACGTGAAATATTTGTTAAGATAACTAATAATTTAATTAAACATTTTTTACTAGATCTATCTCTACATTTGTCGCCTGCTCGTTTATGCGGAATACAATTTGAAGGACAACTTATGGAGTTGTGAAGAAATTTTGCCTGTGAATATTATTGTCAGTGGTAAGTCCTCGCTATGCACATCTATCAAAGAGATCCACTTTCTGTTATGGCCGGATGAGAATTGCTACTACTAGTTCGACGGGACCGAAAAGCCTCTGAAATTGAGTTCCGGCGGAATTTCATAAAGCCAATTCGACAATAGCTTGCTGCAACCTTCAGATCAAAGGCAAAAGAAAATTTTTCGTTATATAATGAATACGACATGTGTAAAGCAGGGAGAAAAACATCATATCATTTTCAGGAAAACATTAATCTGTATCACACAATAACAAACGATAATTTATAAATGTAATTCTCAAATAATTAGAACATTTTTATTTATTTATATAGGCCTACTTAATCTCTTATATATAAAATACTAATAATAATCGTATTTACTGAGAATACCATTTCAGGGAACATATTTAGGAGATAAAATTTTAGGCGATAAAAACGCGTCATTTGTAACAAACTTGCTAACAGATGCTAATGAGGGAAATTACCGGTGTTGGCATATTGCGTAAAACGCAATATTTTGTTGAATATTGACAAAAACAAATTTATGCGGTCTACCAAAATTACCTATGGATTTATTTCGGAAAGGGGACATTTAATTCTTCTGCAGCTGTTGTCGTTGAGTAATGGTGAAAGACATGAATTATTTTTTGGTGGTTCACACTTAAATGACTTTGTATTGAATCAGGGGAACTAAGTTTTAAAAGTCGTTGCATGGTTGAGACTAAGTTCGTGGAGATAAGGTAAAAATGTGTTTCACTTGCGATGATAGAGGGAGTAAGTGTTAGAAGATAGTTGAAGTAACGTTGTTGATTTTCAGATTGAAGTTAATTATACCAAAAGAGTTAATTGCCGTCAAAAGTATCTGGAAGCAAAGATGTTATAGCAAATGTAACACTTTTTTTAGAGAAACGCTCAATTTCTGGATGTTGGAACATAACAAATCATTAAATAAAAAATCAAACGATTCGAGCCACGAGAAAGAAATCAAAATTTCTGAATAGTCGATTTATAATCAAATAACGCATGGGGAGATAATAATAAGTTAAAAATGGGTACATATCGAATTTAATGAACCGCAAAATTACACAAACACAGTGCTGCTGCTTTGTTGGGTGACATGAAGTTTGAAACAGTTAACTGTAATAGGATGTAGTTCAAAATGAGACATATGGTGTAAAATGGTGGCATTAATTAGTACTTCCACGGAGGTTTGTGAACAGAATGTTCTAGCCACAGAAAAGGAAACCGACGTTTGTGGCTGGCCGTGACAGTGGCTCGCTCGTAATAATACACGTCTCTAATTGAAACAAACAATTTCGCAGATCGTTTCAAGAACGCAAATAGATGCTTTATTTCTCAAAACTGACACGACTTCTACAGCACTATATGTATACCGAAAGGCATCTAAATATCATCGAGACAAGGTCTTCGTGGTTCAAGTGAAGAAAATATAAACGCAATTGTTTGTGGCGTACGAATACACAGTAATAGATGTTTTTTTCCCCTACACTTAAAATTTAAAAACAAAATAGCAGCTATGTATATCCAATTTAAAACAGGTAAATCCATGTATATAAAATAAACCTTTATTCCATTCAATAGGCATAAAATAGGACACATTGTAACATCCCGCCTGCCATCATGTAACACTCCACCACTGTGAACATGTCACATTCCAGCAGTTGGAAATGGGAAGTCCAGATAGATCGTTCACCAACCGAGCTATACCTCCGTTAGCTCACCTGGCTACCGATCTAGAGGATAAAGGAAGAATTAAGAACAGGAAATAGGAAAGTCGGTAACGTGAGGGTTCGGGTTCAACTAATTGAATCTAGGCGTAGTGGTTGGTGTTTCGCTGCACTTCAGTCAAATAAGAGTTGATGAAGAATAAAGAGATTTAATAGTTAGACATAAAATAAAGTAAGACAAACTGGCGGATAGCACCAGGAGCCACCGACCCGTCTGGAGGTTGGATCACGACTGTCGTTCCCAAGAAGCTCTGAACAATTCGAAGACTCCTTTCCCCCTCCCTGATGATTTTAAGTCTCCAATGAGAATAACTCTTACAGGGTGGAAGATTTCTGCTGCCGTGTGCATGTCTGCATAAGGTACTTAAAATGCTGACGTCTAGACGCAGCGTTATCACAGCTGCCTAGGCGGAAGGGGTGAATATTTATGTTGTTGTGTTTAGTTACTCGCTATATCTAAAGTGATGTCTTTAACTGCATCAGCGTTCTTGCAGCTGCGCCCTCTTAGGTCCACTATGCTGAAGAGACGTTATGATAAGAGGGCACGTGTAGACTATTATATTAAATATATTCATATGTCGAAAAATTGAAATTATTTATAATGATGACCTTCTTTTTTACCTATTGATAAGAATAAAGGTTTATTTTATATATAACAACCACAATTCAGAATTAAAAATGCATCAACACAGCCAAATTTCTCAGATTAATTTATTAACAAATATCTTTAAATTCACAGTGTTTATCCTCATCGCATAAATGTATTTAAATAACAATAATTTCTATTGGTAAAATACTAAACTTTTTGACGGAAAATGAATATATTTATCATGATTAATGACCTAACTTTTTCATATAAGATCCCATAATTCAGCTATAAAACGAAAAATAAATTTAAGTCCTTTTATTCAATTATTTTAGTAAGTTACGTTTTCATTTATGAAAAATTATTTTCTATTCTCAACAAGTTATAAACATTGAAAAATACATTAGTATTTCATAACAAACATTGTTATTATTATTTCGCTTACAACGGTCATTGAAAGCAGAGCAGACCTACGAAATTGTGAGTAAAATTCGTTTATATATCATAAATTTTAGCTAATATTTATAGAATAAATGTGAAATTTATAGTAATTGTAAGTTAAATCTATTTTATATATTTTTATTTATTTATGTTTTATTAAAAAATTTACACTCTAAATTTTTTAAATAAGAAAATTATATTTTAATACTAGCTGGGTGCCCGACGTTCCCCGGAATGGCGTATATCCATAACCCCCAATTTGACTCCTATTTCGGTTGCGTTTGCCTTATTTTAATGTAATGCACATCGCCTCCTATCCCTCAGGGAGTAAGGGTGAAAATTATATTCAGATAAAATCGGTAGAAACACTATCAATATCTTTGACGCCTAAAAATATTTATCCGAATAAAATATCGGCTGTTTTAGCATGTTTAAATATTTCCATCCCCGTCCACCCCAACTTCTGGAGGTGGTACACGTGTCTCATCCCAACAGTGTTTCTTTCCAGGTCGTAAAGAACACGTGTACGAAATTTGGTGAAATTTACTCCACTGGTGTAGATTTCTATTCTCCACCCCTAACTCTAAGGGTGCCCTTTCCCCAGGGTGTAGAGAATGAAAATTATATTCATATAACATCGGTAGAAACACTATCCATATATTTGACTCCTAAAAATATTTATCCGACTGAAATATCGGCTGTTCCTGGGGGTTGTAGACGTGTCTCACCCCGACAGTGTTTGTTTCCAGGTCGCAAAGAACACGTGTACGTAATTTGGTGAAATTTTCTTCACGGGTGTAGATTTCTATAAGGAACAAATAAACATACATACAAACATACATACATACATACAAACATCCACTCATTTTTAATTATAAGATAAGATTAGATTTACACCCTTGAACATCTGATGAAGTTCTCAATGGAAGACGAAACCTTGTTAAGTTTTAGTTTTTGTTAATAAATTACATCTTATATCAAAGTAATTTTATTCTAATTTGTCAGTATTTTAAATGCATTCTAACAGAGTTTAATATTAAGTTAATCTATGTATAATTTTGTATGTATTCTATTGACGTAACCTATTTCCTCTTCCGCGACTAATGGAAAAATAGTATAAATATATAATGAATAAATATGTATGAAAGAAACCACGTATATAAATTAGGCACTACACGTACAGAAATATATGATGAAAAGTTTACATTGAAGGGGAAAATGCACTTTAATGTGATGTTTAGAATACTTCTTATACGGTTATAGCAATAGCTATGGACACTTGCATGGAAGATATTTTACAACGGACTATATTTTTATTTATTTACACATATGGGAGGGATTTCTGTCATTTTAATAAAAAGACAAACGTATGTTCCTAGAAAATATTTATACAGTTGTGTTTAATTTATCGACGTATAGATTTATAAAATGAAATAAGAACGACTTACGTTACTAGTCAATAATTTCGTCAGTTCTTTTGTGATTTGTGAGATTCGGCAATTTTGTCGTTAAAGGTAATAGAAGTAGTTCCGTCTTGAGGTTTACAACTGTGTCTCGAGGGGACAGAAACTTTCTTTCCAGTTCAGTATTGGCGCCTCTTGCAAGTCTTGCTACTTTTGAAGACACTCGTAAAATTCGCTTGTTATTTCTTTCCGCCTCCGATTTAAAAACCGACTGGTCAGTCAAAATTCCATCGTTGTATTAAACGAGCTTCTGTACAGACGCTGACTTCACAAATTTCCAATAAAATAATTGTAGCGTGTTTAAGGAGAAATAGCTCAAGCTTCCCAGTTCGTACATACAGATTTAACGACTAATCCAATTAATAAAAATTTACCTGACCGCAGTTTACAGACAAATTTATTAATATACTACCAATATTTCCACCACAAATAATGACGTTTATAAAATTGATTTTTGAAATTTTAGGTCACGTTACATCGGCCGTACCAAAAGGGCACTGATTACCAGGATTAAGGAACATATAGATCCAATTTCAAACTTAAAGCCAGCAAACACAAACCGATTAATAAACACTACTATAAATATAATCACAAATTTTATTTTGAAAACGGCACTCTATTAGACAGGAAACCTCATTAGAATAGGTTAAGAAATGTTATCTCTATTTAAAAATGAATGTCTGTGTGTTCCCTATGCGCTCCGAAACCATTCATCTGATTGCGTTGAAACTTTGGTAAACTGTTGTGCGCACTCCCGAGAAGGTTTCTGTCGGCCTTTCGAAGCGTTAGGCAGCTCTCAAGGGGTGAAATTTACAAACATGCAGAAACAGTCCATAATAGCGTCGATTAAATACTTTTCGGGGTCAATGTAATTAAGAGTTTCTATCCAGATGTTATTAGTGTATAATTTCAACACCTTAAACCACCAATAAGGAACAGGGTGGAGGTGGGTTACATAAAAATAACGCGAAACAACCAAATATGGTGTCAAATGTAGGGTTATAGATTTCAATGAGTTTAATTCTGACATTCACTACTCCGGTTAAATTGTAGTTCAGTCCCTACGTGGGGGAGGATTTTTAAAACATGCTAAAACGACCGTTTTCAGCTTCTAATATTTAGTTTTAGGGGTCTATGAGATTAATAGTTTTTTATTAAGATGTTTTAGTGTATAACTTCAACCCCGCACAGCACGGGGAGGCAGAACCACAAAGGGAGGGGTTGGACGACCAATACATTACAAAAACGCCAAACAACCGATATTGAGATCAAAGGCAGGGTTAAAAAATTCTGGCTTTCACTATGTCAGTTAAGTTGTAATTCAGCCCCTAGGTGTGAGGGTGGGGACGATGTGGGTGATAGGCCGTTACATAAAAGTGATGAGTTAACAACGGAGACTGTTGTGGAATCAGGGGTTATGGAAGTCACTGAGTTTAATGCGAACATTTACCATATTCGTTAATGTATAGCTCAGCCGCTAGGAGTGGGGCGTATAAGGGGGTGAAACAAATTTACTTTTACAATCTTAAATATGTAGACTAATTACTACCAAACTTACATGTAACTTACGATCCAGGATTAACACCTACCGCCTCTAGGGGTGGAGGAGGGGTTGGAATTATAAAAAAAAATCCTGAACGACTATTATTAACGTCGAATAAAACGTTGTAGGGGTCGCTTAATTTGATACTGTCAGCCTAGAATATTTTAAGTGTCTAATTTCAATTTCTAAAGGCAAGGGAGGGAAACACCATTATCGTATGGTTGGTGATGGAAGGAATTTATATAAAAGTAATAAAAAATAGCCCCATATTAGTGTCAATTCCGGAGTTATAGGAGTCGCTAAGTTTAATTCTGGTAATAACCATAAGGTTAGTGATATTTTATGTTCCACTTCGTGGAGGTGGACGTGGTTGACAAAAAGTTACCCGGAGTAGTTTTGACCTTCGTCAACCGGGTAAAGTTTTGATTTTATAAGCGTATAAGCTAAAATGTGGTCTCTATTTAGTTAAAGGCCGTATTTCTTTACTCCTTTAAGGTACCAGGAGTAGTTTTAAACTTTATTAAGTTAGCGAGTCTTTTTTACTGTTTCATTTCATCGTTATTTTTAGATACTTTTATTTTATGTAGTAGGAGAATTCCCGAATACCGTCAGTCATCATCCTGGTTTATTTGAAGTCAGATGCCGAGGGTTTAGGTCGGGGAGCGGAATGCAAATAATGTTCCAAACAGTGGCGCTATTGATGCTGGTTAAATTAAATGTTTACAAAGAGGTTAGTATCGAATCAATTACTAATCGCGGCTAATTTAAATATATATACCCGGGCACTCAGCTAGTTAAAAATAATTAAAACATTGGCAAATTGACTCCGAAAATCTTAACAAATTACATGATGTCTTTTTTTAAGTTCTTTGGTATTTCTGTATACATCCTTATGTTTTAGACATTTGGTTTAATATCCTCAATTTCTGATAGAATTAGACACAAAGAAGCGACGAAACGTACAGATATCTTTAAGCTATTTTCTGCATATTTATTATTAAAATTAGTATTATATTAAAATTGCCTGGAAACTAAGGATCGTATTAGTTTTTATGACTTAGCAGTTAAATGTTTTCTGCTGTGCCTGGATTTTAAATAGAAGATTCTGTGTATAGTCAATTATGTTTCGCCCGCTCTTCATTAAGGAGAAGATAATCTTCAAAACTTTTTCGTTACAATAACAAGATAACAGTCGGTAGATTAAAAACAGCAGTGTATCTTTTCGACATGAATATAAAACTTTTATATTTTATAGACTTCCAATAATCCAAAAAGTCAGTACCTCGACGGTTTTAATATATTGCGGTTCACTTACATTTGATTTCAGCGTATACTTGAATTCTCTACCACTATTCTATGAGATTTTGGACAAGTTTCATAATCAAAAAATGTAATTAAAAGACAAATGATTCATTTTAGAACAATTATATCCGACCATTAACTTTAAACTGAATTTTGAATATAGTCAGTGTTAGCGTTGCGAAGCAAACACCGAACCGTGTAATCTCTCGGGGTTTGAGCACTAAACATTGAAACAAAACAAAAAATTTTAACTGCAGTAGATAAAAATTACTCCAAAATATTTTGCACTGGTTTCAATTAAAGAACTACTTCAAACGTTTTAATCGTAGCAGTCATATAACGCATTTATTATAAGCCACAGCTATGGAAGCACTTTCGAAGATTAAAAACGTTTTACAAACAGATTAACTCAATGAACATAAGCCTTATATCAGTAAAAAGGTATTCCCAATAATTAACTGTGGAATTATAAAATCAAATAATTTTAACCGACAAAATTGTTGTGATAATACTTCATTTATGTGAGGGTTCATGTACTGCACCTCAGTTTAGGAATGGTTAAGCAATGAAAAGTAAATCTTTTGATATTTTGCCCCAACAATTCAAGTAAATAAATATACAAATATTCCATAACTGCTGAGATATGGGTTAAGTTCGGAATGCCTTTTGCTGCTGGACTAGGATGAAACTTGCGGTTTAATCAGAGCTGAGTGCACTGAGATAAATAACGGCGCGATAAAAAGGGCAACCTGAGGAGGCGTATTCGGACGACGTTCCTTGAATAAATAATGCTATTTCACTTTCGGTTGTCAGATCCAGGCGCCTAGCCCTAAATCGGAAACAGTGTCGTGGGCTGTATTTGTCATTTTTTCAACGTATTTTTAGAGCTTTTTTCTGTTAGCCTCGGAGACCACAAGCAACATCAGACGCTATTCTCTCCTTGTAATTAATGAGATTCAATTGTAGCAGTATTATTACTACAATGCAAAGCGGTTAACAGCGCAATTATATATTAAATAAGAACGGCTCCTACGTACATGGAAAACACACTTTCATAAATAGTGAATCACCTCCGCTGGTTTTCTAGGGTGTGTCCTGCATTACTTTTAGATGAATGACGGGTAGGATCCTGAAAGTATAGCCCGGGGGCCCTAGTTAACCCTTGGCTACCTTCCTCTACCCTTCCGCATCCCCCCTTTCAGATACCTTCCTATGCTACTAAAGGGGAGTTGCCACCATGTGGATTACCGTCATGTTTTTTTTTTAGGGTAACAGACTACATGAGGGTAATCCACATGGTGGCAACTCCCCTTTAGTAGCATAGGAAGGTATCTGAAAGAGGGGATGCGGAATGGTAGAGGAAGGTAGCCAAGGGTTGACTAGGGCCCCCGGGCTATAGTTTAAGGATCATACCCGGCATTCGCCGAAATGTAATGGAGGTAAAACCCTAGAAAAACCTGCATAAGGTAGGTTTGGCATTTGGTACTTGTCCCACGCCTTTCCGATAACGGGAGAAGAGTTTGCTGTGCGGACACAGCATTCCCTTCTCCGTACCTCGACCAGTTTAGGAGGCAGCTGGCCGGCTGTTCCAATAGGGAACAGCGAACAACTCTTACCGTATGCCCAAGGTCTGTGACCCAAGGAACATACAGCTCTCAAAACAGGCCGAGGTACCTCGGATTGTAATAACCTCTCTCCCGCCATCGGAAGGACGTGGGACAAGTACCAAATGCCCGACCTACCTGATGCAGGTTTTTCTAGGGTTTTTCCTGCATCACTTTGAGGCGAATTACCGAGTAGGACCCTTAAACCATAGCCCGGGAGCCCTAGTTAACCCTTCGCTACCTTGCTCTACCTTTCCGTACCTCCCCCCCTTTCACTCGTTTTCCTATGCTATATGAGCGGAGTTGCCACTATGTGGATTACCCTCTACATAGCCTGTCTACACCTTCTTTCTACTATTCCACATCCTCCATTTCAAATCTCTTCCGAAGCTATTAAAGCGGAGTTGGATGACATTAATCGATTAAAAGTACTCTAAAAAATTAAAAAATTTAAATTTCCCCTACGATCGTCAGAATTGAATGTTCCTGCAATCTCTGTTACTTTCAATCAGGTGATTAAAAAACACAAGATCCGGAAGAACGACGTAGCACACATACCTCGAGAACTCAAAAGCCTTTTAAGTTCGTCACCTTCTATTTGCGATGTGTTGTTTTTGCGGTTCTTTCGTATCTGAATCACCTGGCGAAAGCAATAAAGATTGAAGGTTGTCGTATGGTATTTCTTTATCACTTATTTTTGTCTGTTATTTGCTAATTTGTTAATCTGATTATCATTGTATTAGCAAGGTAACCCTGACGATATAATAGTTACTTTAAATTAATTAATTTTGTTTTTCTGAACTTTTACCTTTTAACGTCCAGAGAAACTACTCCATGAAGTTCCTGTCTACATTGACTTTCATCAAACTCCAGCGTCCACATTATTTTGTGGTGATGCTCCGAACAATTTATGTCGCAGGTGCTTGTGCAGTATACGCAAAAACTAGCTCCTCCCTCTCTTCCATTAAGAATGAGAAGAAAATGACTAGAAATGGGGCTTGAACTTCGGGATTCGACGTTGCCACACACGAAAAAAAAATTGTGTGGGCTTGGGTTAAGGACAGTCCAGTGTTTATTGTTCCCGTGCAGTGCCAACAGACGACCGCTTTGCGAGCTGCGTCAGACTATAGTTATATTGTCTGAAACTTCTGCAGATTTACAACTCATTTTCACTAGTCTGTTTCTTATTACAAATTATAATTATGACGGATATATATGCCTATATATTTTAGTATGTTTTAGATTATGAAATTATGTATCTATTACTAGGTGACCTGTATTATTGTCCGTAAATTTGTGAATATTTTCAAGAAATATCCAAGAATTATTTTTTTATATTACTGCTCTCCTTGCCATTTAAGTCATAATTACGTTATTCTCAGTTCTTGACTAATGCAATACTTAATGCATCGCAGACACTTTCGTGTAGTGGCAGGCATATAGCCTACGTGAGCCTAGCATTGACTCAAATTCCGCGGGGGACTGGGCTCTTAGGAGGCTGCTTGTCAGAAAGACAGACGGCGCTTGTTCCAACGACCATTGTTCTCCAAGATAAGCTTCGGGCGTCCAACAAGCAAGCATCAACGCGGAATTGTCGTCTAATCAGCCACGATTCTCAGTTCCCGCCTTCAATACACTCTCAAATCACAATATATTGGAAATTACGGACGCACATTAAAAATCACTTTGTCACGCAAACGAATAATTGGTGCTTATTAACGTTTCTGAATGACTTGTTGAACGTGTTTATTGCCAAGAGTAATTGTATTAGATGTTACAAAAAAAAATTTTCATGTACAGAATTTATAGTTTGTAGTCAATCTGTTAGTTCAGAAAATTCCTAATATTAAAGTCTTTTTTTTATGGCAACAGGCTACATGAGGGTGATCCACGTTGCGCAACTCCCCTTTAATAGCATAGGAAGAGATTTGAAAGGGAAGATGCGGAAGGGTAGTGGAAGGTAGCCAAGGGTTAACTAGGGCCCCCGGGCAATATTTTAAGGATCTTACCCGGCATTCGCCTAAATAAATGCAGGGAAAACCCTAGAGAAACCTGCATCAGGTAGGTCGGGCATTGGGTACTTGTCCCACGCCCTTCCGATAGCGGGAGAGGAGTCTTCTGTGGGGACGCAGCATTCCCTTCTCCGTGCCTCGACCAGTTTAGGAGGCAGCTGGCCGACTATTCCAATGGCAATAGCGGAAAACTCTTACCGTATGCCCAAGGTCTATGACCCCGGAACATACACCTCTTAGAACAGGCCGAGGTGCTTCGGCTTGTGGGACCTTAGTTCAAAAACGGAGAGGAAAAGGCATCCCCAAAGGTAGCCCCTTCGTATCTCTCCTACAAGGTTCTACCTGCGAGAGAACATCCCTAGCAGGTATTGCCTGCGAGAGAATAGCCCTCGCAGACCTTAATAATAAAGTCTGCTAGATTACAAGGATTTAACAAGCACGTACATTATTTTCGACTTTAAGTATCATTCTTCAAGTTCTTACTTTCATTACTTATATTTACATCACATACCACTTCCAAATTCCTTATTCATTGACAGTTAGTTCGACGACGTCTTATCTGTTTCAGATCCCATCTTAATTTAATTTGTCACGTATCGAAAGACTATGAATTTATTATGGGCTCGTGAAATTCGGTTGTTGCTTTGATGCTTCATTTCCCAATCATGTTACTTTGTAGGTTCATTTCCCTGTCATTATGGAGTATTTTCATTAGCGACTGTGTGTCAAATAAATTGTTGCATTTGAAGTTTTTGTTTTTGGAAGCGTAGCACGGTGACTGTGGTTTAACAATTTAATTTTAAGATAATGAAACGTGTTGGTACCCTCAAATAACTTTCGTATTACGATGATACGATTTCAGACGGTTTTTTTTAAATTGATTTATGGTCGCGTCAACCTGCTGGTTATTGGCGACTCTCTAAAAGTATTTACATAATTAGGCCGGCCGCACACTGCAAGCGACGCGACGAGTCATTTTGTCGGACGACGACTCGAGGAGGAAAATACATGACTCCTTATGCAGGGGCGCACACCAGGCGATACTGTCGCGTTCGACACGGCGCGACGGTCTTGAGACAGTCCGCGACCGTCGCCTCGTGTCAGCCAGACACCTCGAGTCATGTTTCGTCGTGTAGGACGCTGACAGATTGAATTATGACTCGTCGCATTGCCTGACAAGTCAAACAGCACTGCGCATGCGCACAGCACATAACCTAACCTTGTCTTTGCCCCCAAATATTCAATTCTGTATTGGTGTTTACTTGACAAAGGAAGGCAAAAATGGATATAAATTAATATATGAGTGTGTGTGTATTGAGTTGAATTCATTTGCTGCTATAGATAATATTTTGTAATGAACAAAGCACGCGTATCGTTGCTAAATTAAATTGAGCGAATATGTGAAAGAACGAGACAGTTTATATTATTATTATTATTCTGTACCTACATTATTTATTTAAATAATATTTTGTTGTAATGACCAGTCATTGTAACACTGTTTTTACAATCAATATAATATTTTCTTCACAGACCTCTAATAGACTAAACTATGTTGCCGTAGTTGGAATTAAAGAAATCCATGTATCGGTTTCGAATATCATAGGCAGGATTGGATCCTCTGAAACTGTTTGCGAAGGATCAATGTCATCTTCCTAAGTGCAAACAGTTCTCTCTGAATCTCTGACTTGGTTCCCTCTGTGGTAAGGTCTATACTGAAACTCCTTGATGAGAATTTTAATTTATTATTAATTATACATTTACACATTTATCTATTTTTGTTACAAATATTACGCCTTTCAGGTATATGCAAAGTACGCACGTTTAATTTCTCATCTGGGGTGGAATCCGAACTAACTAAAATTTAAATAGCAATTGAAATCTTGCTTAAAAAATTGTAAAAAAAACTAATTGCGGGATTTGCTCACGCAGATGTGCCTCCAGTGAATAGCAGGCAGCGTCACTTTTCTTCCTGCAGGTATCCCGGAATCTTCGACGCCAGCCAGTTGTCGGGTCCTGCTTGGTTGTTCCAACCACCGCTCTCCTTCCGTCTGTCCCCTTACTTTTTTCCCAAAACTTCCTTCTTTGCCGTCCTCTGAGCGACTCCCCTCTCATCCGACTGACCATCCCTTCAGCTTCTCCCCGCCGCGTCAAGACAGAAATAACGGTGCCTTCCGCTACCTGGCGTATACCATTGTTTACGCGAGCAAATTCTTTTGTGTTGGTGCGCACTTTCTATATGCTGAAGTCATGAAAGAGGGTACGATCACACCACACTTCTTTTTCTCTAATCATGTTGTGAAGAACGCAACAGGCAAGAATGAGGGTATTTTTGTTTTTTCTGCATTTACCAGCATCGCATTTTCGAGAACCCGGAATTTCTTTGTTAGCATCCCAACACCAAAGTGTCGGCAATATAGTCGAGGAAGAAGACGTGCCTGCAGCTGTAGCTATTAGTAGAGAACACACAATCATCAAGTTCTCTTGATTCCAGACTCCCAACTAAAGAAAGAAAAAAACTGCAGCAGAAATGTTGGCAGTGCCAATTCAAAAGTTCTTAGAATCTAGGTGCACTGAACCCGATTCACCTATGATGCATTTTTTTAAAGGGCTGCTGCCGGACATTGAAAAATTCTCAATGAGACGGCAAAGAACTTTTAAAGTAAAATTATTAGAATTAGTTAATAATCTTGCAGACGAGGAAGAGGCAGAAGCTACAGAACTCGTAGTATTCCAGCAATATAAGTTAAAATAACAATGTATGTATGTAATATTATATTGCCTACGAAAAATAGTGTCTTGCTTTATTATTTTTTCACCAATCAAATCAAAAAGAAAATCGAAACTTTTGGAGCTTATCCTTGTGAAATTGTATAATTTATTTTCGTCCGCTCGTAATTCATTAAGAAAACCGTTTATATTTCTTTAAGTATTAATTGGGTGTAAATCTCGAGAACTTTTGTCTTCTTCCAACAACATATAACAATAAATAATAACAGCTATTTCGTCGTCACGCTCCATCTTCATTGATATTAAATGAGTTTGGTTGCTAGATACAGCTCGAAACAGCCTGAAACCGTCTCAGACAGCATGAAACATTTTGTCGGCGACGATTTTGCCTCGAGTCATTTTGCTTCCGACGTTTTGACTCGAGTCATTTTGCTTCAGACAGCTTGCGACGTTTTGACTCGAGGCAAATCGTCGCCGACAGTTTCGTCGCTTCCAGTGTGCGGCCAGCCTTAATTTACAGCAGGTTAGAAAATTTCCAATTGTGAACAACGTTTCAAATAGCGGATGACAGTTTTGCGTCGGAGACGAACTCCAGGAGGCTCTTGATCGCCGTCTTTTCCAGAGAACTCGGCTAAAGTCCTCCCGCGTATATCCTCATATTTTGCGCATTCAAATAGAATATGCTGGATGTGAGGGCTTGATCACATACATTACAGGTGGGCTGATCTGTTCTGGAAAAAAGATATTCGTGTGTCAGTTGGGTGTGCAAAGTTCTAATTCTGGAGACTATTATTTGTTGTTTTCTTGAGATGTTGAGGTGGCACAGATTTGCTGATGTTTGCAGGTTCTCATGGAAGAAACCGTTATTTTCCTCCTCTCCTCGTGTCCTGCCAGCTACCCTCCACTTTTCCTGTACATTCATTTAGAATGTCCCAGGCTGTACAGGTTGGGGCTTCGTATAGTCTTTTTAACATATAATATGATTTTTATATAACCAATTTACGTTACGTTATGAAGATTTATTTTAGGATTAAGTATCGTAATAGAACATAATATTGTTTATTATTATTATTATTTTCAAATAGTAAAAAAAATTGATTGTTCTAGTGATCACTTAAGTGTATTTTGTAACTTATTCCAGTGTTATTTATTCAGTATGGCTTAATAGCTAACGTACAGTTTGCTAAAAATAAAGGTTTATGACTGAATAACAGTTTATTTGTTTGTGTGGTTTTGATAATTATTATAACTTGTTAATAAAAGTGCACTAAAATTTAATTACTTTATTTTTCTTAAAAAATTATCCCTAAAATAAAATTTTATTTTACTCGCAGCCTTTGTCGGGACGTGAATCGAAAAATTAGTAAAAGTTGCGGTAAAGCTTTTTATTCTCACGCAAATACTACTGACCAATTTTCTCATGAAATGTAATTACATCGTAAAAATACTACCCATACTATAAACCACAAAGCTACGTTCGTTCGTTTAAAACTGATTAAAAAGTTGTGAATCCAATTTTTATAATCAGACAACCGGCATTCCTGTAGAGCACAGACTTTAGTTATTTATCCGTTACCAGAAAAAGCTCATACAAATATCACAATTCATATTGATTTATCGATTCTTAATTATTTACGAGTGTTAATAAACGAATGATGTTATTTCAGTACGTTATGCGCGGTGAACACGCAACACATTTCGGGTAGTTATTTCTGCAACTTCTCATTCATTGATCCGATTATCTCGCGTAACGTATCCTTTTGCAATCCATTTCTCACGGTGCAAGTGCAAAAACCATATTTTGATAGCATTCGTGTGGTCCAATATTGACTCCTGCAGCGACTGCGTGAATAATTGCTGTGCGTTTTGTGGCTTTGTAATTGAAGGCTGCGGCCACAAATCCAAGTGAAATTGGAACAATTTATTTCCCAGGACGTCACGTGGGCTTTGCAGCCGGATGGAACCCATTCATTATTACTGATTGTGTTTTCCGCTCGAGTAATAAATACAACCCTACAAACACGAAAATCACGTAAGAAGAGTCACGTGCACATGAAAATGTGTGTTCTGTTTACGAAATGTTTGCTAATACAATAAGATCATCGGAATGCTAAGAGAAAAATAATTAAATCAATTTAGGTACGTGGTTTAAAAACGTACATTTGGTCGAAAATATTCCATAGGTAAATTTTTGTTCTGCTATTGAATGTTGTCGGGCCTTAACACTTAAAAAGTATCTGTAGGACAACCGTTTCCAACTCCAGAAAATTTGAATATTCTAGGATTCAAACATATTCGTTTGTCTTTGACAGATGTTTCATTGAAATTTAGAGACATAAATGGCTGATAGGTAAGCAAGGCTGACAAAAATTGTATTGGATTTAACAGACATTCAGATATTTTTGTTTAAAAATATAAAAACATTTTGACTTGTTTGTTACGGACAATAAATAATTTATCGAATATTGATAGAATCGAAATTGTACAATTCAATTTTTTAGAATGGTGAATAAGAAAGATAGCCAATACAGACAAAAAATGGTTAATATATATATATACCACACAACGTTTCTGCGATCCTTGTACCTTTCGTCAGGTGCTAATAAGAGCCTAGAGAAACACAACTGCACTAGTCCGTTGACAACACTCAAAAGCGACGAAAACGCAACGACAATGGGAGAGCCGAAGGGGTGGCGTAACAATAAGGGAGCAACGACAATGGGAAAACAGAAGGTTTAGCGTAATAATAAGGCATCATAGCAATTATTGAGTTTAATAGTGTCTGTCTGTACATTAATAGCTGTGAAGTTGGATTTAATGTGAAGCATATCTGAAACGAGTCTGGAATTGTACCGGGTGTCAATGTCTAAAATCTTAACATTTTGCTAATCAAATGTATGTCTAGAACTGTTTATATGTTAGGATACTACAGATTGTTTATCAATGGGAAGTTTGATATTACATATAAAAAAAAAATGTTCCTTGATACGTGTATTAAGGGAACGTTTCGTTTGCCCTATGTAGCAGGAATTACAATTAGAGCAGAAGATTTTGTAAACAACACAATGTTTGCTGTAGGTGTCAAGTGGGTCATTGTGATTTTTAATTAAGTATGAAAGGGTATTAGTGGATCTGTAAGTGATAGATATTTGATATTACTTGAATATTTGGACAAATTTGTGATGTACAAATTTGTAATTTTTAGAATGGTATTTAAATTGAATTTGAATCATTCAAATCATAAATACGAAAAAAATCCCTTCTATTTCGAAATTTCCTAAACATAGCTCTTCTCTTTTCTTCAGAACATAAATTCATGTATAAAGAATGTAATAATTTGATTTATCGTCCAGATTTATTATGTTTATTGAATTTTAAAGTTCCTAATATAATTTCTAGTTAATAATACTTTGTAACCGATTATTATAAATAAAATTATGCAGAATCCAATATAACATGAATCATCAAAATTATGAATGATAATGATACTTTTATCTAGTAAATATTTATATTTTTATTATTTGTATTTATGCTTATTTTTAAATATATATGTATTAATAGGAAGCGTTCAATGATTGAATAAAGATTGCAACTGAATATGAAATTGGACACGATTGTCTGTGTTCTTAATATAATATAAGATTTAATTCAAGAATCGAATAAGGATCATTAAGATTGCAAGAGCACTGCGAAGGTCCTGGGTTCGATACCCGGTCCGGTCTAGATTTCCCATGCTGATCCTTAAACTAGATTAAGTTTTTTTTACGGATTCATCACGCAGCTACACAAATGTATTATTTATTATTAAAATTTAATATGATTAAGTAATCAATTAATCTACGTAGAACAATCGCAAAATTCCACGTTAAAAATTTATACTAGATCTGCCTGAACGTTAAGTTAATTGGTAAGTTGACTTAGTTGTCTTAGTATTAGCATGATTAGCAATCAATACCACGACATTAAAAGAATAAACGACCGCTTTGCTGTATAATACTCTGTGTTTTATATTTTTACGAAATGCTGTTGTCTTAATAATATTCTCATTTTATGAATAATTTTTGAGTCAAAAGAAATTCGAAGGATCGTATACAGCGGCGCTCTAATTATTGCTAGACACCGTCAAATATTTAATGGAGGCAACGATTTTAGCTAACTCTTTTTGTGTTTCGTGGCATGGGACGATAACGCGACAAGTAACACTATTACAACTACTAAAGAATGTTACCACACTTTACTGTTCACCAAATAAATAAATATTGAGTTAGTGCAGAATGAAATCGGTCATTTTGATTTAGAACTTCAGCATCTTACACGATATGCGTATAGTATATTTATCTAGGTACAACAATTCCATATATTGCTTCCGTTTTATTACAATCTTCGTAAAATATTCAAACGTAAATTGGTTTCAAGAGAATTTTGAAACGTCGGAGCATTATGTTTGGTATTTGTTACAGTTTCGCGTATTATGTAAAATAAGCCTTACGTTATAAACAAATTGTAATAATCAAAAATTTATTTACAAAATTTCATTTTAATTTGCCCCACGTTGGAGAACCAAAATTTAATAATCACAAATTAATTAATTATTCAATTTAAATAACCCTACGTTTGAGCACAAATTTATTATAAACAAATTAAAAGTTAAAAATGAAAGGATTTAAATAAAAAGAAGAATTCAAAATATAACAAGATTAATTTAATAAAACAAATTTTTATCTCAGGTAAAATTTTATAAGTTGATATTGTTGTGTCATGGCTTAATTTTCAGGGCCGCTTATCGGGCCTACAATAAAGATAGTTACAAAATGAGAATTTAAATCTTTCAATGCAAAATATTCCTGACTTAAATAATTATTATTTTAAATTTAAATGAAATGATTGATATTCGAAATTTGACGATATTATATTTACACATTAGGTTTACAGTTAATAAAATTTCTTTTTGGTTACTTTACCCTTAGCTGTTCATGTGGGCTAGATCTCACTTGATTTTTTTAAACACTTCACAGAAAGGCCACATTTCACTGAATTTAAAGACGTTTTAGTTTTCAAACACAAATCACTTTCTGCTCCTAACTGTTGATAACGTTGTTTCAACAATCAACCGTTGATAGCTTTCTTCTCTACAACTTGGCAATAGAAGAAATATTCCAAACTGTCGGCTTGTAATTCCAAAACCCGGGGACTTTTAATGCAATATGTCTCTGCTTCCTAATCACACTTGCTCAATCATGGTACCAGGAACTCTGAATATGGACTCCTCAAAACACACCTTTCGCCATCCTGGTCCAAGCAATTTTAGCAAGCAAGCATTATAAGCTCCATATTCTTGTAGACAATCCTTAAGCTATAATAAAATGGCCTCATATTTACGCCGCCGATGATGAAATTAGGAAATTTTGTTTTTTAAATAATTACATATTCGTAATTACCATAATATATATGATACAATTGCCATATATGTTAAATATAGACTAAAATTTACGTAAATGTGCTATCGTGAAGCATCGCCTTTATAGAGTACAGTCTATGTAACTACATGTTAAAATTATTTAAACATTTTTTATATAAACTTCATAATTTTTAAATGATATAAATGGGAGTATAACATAGTCAGTCTGTCATTTGGGTCCGCTGGTATTCTATTGTTTTTATTTGCAAGATCAAACAAAGTTTTATCGGTCACTAACCATTTTACCAATACTTGCAAAGAATCATATAAGTTACGTGCCGAATGAATGCCCTAGTGACCTGAATACAAAGCTATTGAGAATGCCACCGGTTATCGGAGTGCATTTCGTGATCAATCTCCTGTTTCCGGAAAGTGTGATGATCCCACTGGACCTGTCGGTTAGTAGCCCCAATAATCCGTCTATAACAGAAAATATGAACGTTATAGAATAACGTTATCCTATATGAATGCCCTATTCCCGGCTTTCCTAATGAACTTATCAATTTTTTTCCCATGAATAATTCCTAGTTAATGGATCTTGAATGTTCTGGCCGTCCCTCTGTTATGCATATTGCTCAATATTTTCCACCTGATTTTTCCGATTTAACAGTGGAAGTAAAGGATGTGATGCTCATGGCCATTCCGAAAACTGCCTTCTCCAATTGAAGTTTTATTCAATAATCACCACTGTTTATTGGTAGGTCTTATAATATAAAACAATTAGCTATTACGTAATTAATTTGAATAACTGATATTTAAACCATACATTATTAATATATTACTAATATAGGCTAATATAAAAATAATATGAAGTTATAATTATTCAGTAGATCCCTTCCAGACTGTACATTGGACAACATCAATGATAATATGTTTCTGTCGGCGTCTTTGGAGTCCCTCTATCAACTGACATGTTGAGGAGCTGTATCTTTCTGTGTACGAGAGCCAGAAAACGAGTGTATTTGTATGTACAGTCCGGCTATCTTGAGAGTTAAGTGAGGGCGTTAAGAGTTTTTCTGTGGGATCCACTTACTCGCGGGTTTCGTAATGTAATTGGGATTGGAGGTGGAGGAGGCGTGGAGCCACTGGACAGCACTTGTCCGGCTCGGGGAGCGACCGACCACTAACAACTTCCTCGTTAACACGCTGAAATAGTGCGCCGCTTCTCCCGATTAACATATCTGTCTCGGCGGCTTGAGGATTTCAAGAGGACCGCACCCGCTAATGGGCATCTTCTCTCTCACTCAGGACACGTACGACTTTCACTCGCTCAACATCTCCCTCTGACTGAATTTTCACACTCCGCAATACAAATCACTGCGGGAAATTTTCGCCTACAGCACGTAACGTTTGAGGGTCACTTTGCCATCACTCGGTTCACATTCCTCCTTTGAAATCTAGAGGGAGGAAATGAAAAAGCAAGAACGTCGGATTATACAAATCCTCAAATTATGTCGGAAAGTCCTGAAATCATTTTCAATTTTTAAAAAAATTTCCGAGTGTATTTGAGTTCAGATATTACGAGCGGCCAAGCGAGCTTCAGTGACTTCTAATCCAAGTGTCAGCTTGTTCCGTCCAAATAATAGATAACATCGAAGACTTTTTTTAATTGTTTATAGTCGCGTCAACATAAAAGTCATTGGCAACTTTCCATACCTACTACATGAAATTATTATAATTAATTCATATTACCTATGCATTTTATTCTTGGTCTCAGATTCATTGTCTATTTAGATTAGATCTTGAATGTCGGTTTCCTTACTAAACTTTACCAGGTTATTTATTGCCGCTACTGAGGTACGTATCTCCCTTCTCGTGTCGTGTATTTCTGAACTGTGGCTCTTCTAGTCCTGTCGTGCTTTGGGCAGTTGTAGAGGACATGCAGCCTGGCATACGACCATGTATGTTGCGGTGACCTAGAGAATAGATTGGAGTGCGTGAGGTTAGAATGGAGCAACAACCACCTGCTGTCTCAGTGACAAATTGCCAGGGTAGGATATTTTCTGGAAATTGTTGACTTCCTTACGAAAAATTTCTTCGTTCCTTCCTCTTCTAGACTTGTACCATTCTTCCTCCAGGATTCTGGCATAGGCTTGTCCCCTAAAATTTTTCTTGCATATTCGACTGTTGTTTTTATTCTTCTGTTGGGATGCCTCCATTTTAGCACTTTTGTCCACCCTTTCGTTTCTCTCCATTCCACTGTGTGCCGGAATCCATCCTAACATTATCTTATTATTTCTATTTAGGATAGCCATAATGTTTTCTCTGATTTTATTGACGGTTCCATTCCATATCCTTTGGTTGGTTATTGTATTTATCGCAGCCAGAGAGTCTGTTAGGATTATATTATTTTTGTTTGGTTCTTCCATGAATCGTCGTTCTCTTGTCTGAAGACGGAGTTTACTGTCGGGACGCAGCATATCCGTCTCCATGCCCCGACCGGGTTTGGAGGCAAATGGCCGACTATTCCAACATCGGACGTCAAGGAAGAGGATTAGAATGAGAAATAAGGATTCAAAACTTAAAATATGTAGCATATGTAATAAGTAAAACCGGATAGGTCGGCAAGAATGATGATAAATATAATTTAAAAAACATAAAAATAGCATTACTGTCAGATCATAATGATATACAAAATATGGTTCAGACGATTTAAATCTTCTGTAAATGGTGAATATAAATTATCTATTAACAGATATGAGAAGTGGGCTCTGCAGGGACACGATTGAGTAATTTATATTATGATAGCCGGACGTGTCACCGAGAAAATATTTTAAAATCACTTTCCGCCTCCCTTGCTTAGTAACTTTAAAAGTGCAACTGTCATTAACTTTGGAAATATTTAATATTCTCAATAACTGAACCACAAATTAATAAACTCCATTACGAAACTTCAGAAAATATTTTTACGCTCCTCGTACACTGTAAAAACGGTAGTGAAGCCCATGTATTGCAGTGAGCTTTGAATTTCATTGTTTCGTGTCACATACCAGCGTTGCAGTTTTCATGCAACATAGCAGTAAAAATATATGCAATCAATTTTTTTATTCCAACTTTAATAAAAACATACATAAAGGCTTTAATTTACATGCTACAACGAAAATTTATTCGTCATATCTTAATTAAAGTTTCAAAATAATAGTAATCGTGATTTTCTCATAGTTTTCGTGTTAATTAAGAAATGAAATACGCTATATGTTTATATTTTATCTCCAATGCTTTTAATCATTCAAAATCTATAAGAAGATCACAATTCCATAATTTGCAGAATTATTTAATTTAGAATTTTCTGGATCTTATGGCAATAATCATATATATATATATATATATATTTATATATATATATAAATGGAATTTGAAATTATGCAATCATTTATATAAAATTATTCGACAAATATTTTTCTCACTATCCTGAAAATCTCTGAAATTTTATAATCTTCTATTCCTTCAATTTGTCCAAATAAAAATATTTGTTCCTCCTCAATATCATATATTATATCAATATTATATTTAGGGTACACTGGTTTCCATTACTATACGTGTGTGTCTTAAGGAATTTAAGTACGAAAATATAACTCTAGTGTTCATATTCATACAAATTTTACCGTCATAACTAATTTATTTAAAAATATAATGGTCTAACGTAAAATCCGATGCAGATTAAATTTCATCTGAACAGTAAGACATTAAGTCATATTGACTTTATGTCTTACTGAAGAAGACAGACACGCATCATATTAGTATTAATAGGTAATTACAATTTAAATGATATTGCGATGGGACAATTTTTTTATTTGGACAAATTGATGGTGTGTTTGATTATAAAATTATCTAGGTCATTAGGAAAATGTGGAAAATGTTTATAAAATGGTTTTATATATCTGTTTATGTTTTATATGTACATATGGTAACTACAATATTGCCTAAAGCTCCGAAAAAATTCAAGTTAAAGAATTATAAATCTTTTAAATAGTTTTTTGTACAAATTCTGTCTGATTAAAACCATTGGGGATAAAATATAAACATTATAAGACATAAATCCGCATAAATAAATTCAAATATCTTGAAGAAGTATTTCGTTATCAATCAATTATTTATTAGCATTTTAATTTGTGATATGGAATTAAGAAATGTTGAAAATATCAACGTAAGTTTACAAAAGAATAAGTATTAAATGGTATTTTAATCACTCCAATCATGTTTTCTCGGACTTAAAAGCCTATTGCGTTCTCACTAAATAAAGCGTCAATAGAAATAATTTGAATTCATGAATTCTGAATAAAAGTCTGCCAAGTCAAAGTGTTTCGTAATCAATAGTTAGCACGGTAATTCATTTCAGGGAAGAAAACTGGATAAGAAATTTTGCAGTTGCCTCTCATTTTATAACACGTCGACTTCTTCGAACGAAATTAAACTTCGAAGTTTATGGTATGAATTATTCATTTAAAAAAAAAAGTGAACGCAATGTCGCGATAAAGAGTTGGAAACTCCTCAATGAGGTCATCAATATTTCATGTTATATCTGAGTGGCGTAGCTAAATATCAGGAATCAATAACTAGCACATGCATTGCGTGTTCGTATGACTGTATCTGAATTTAGAAAGGGATGATTCATGGAGTTATCTATAACGGCGGAATACATGACAACATTAACGCAAACATTTATAATACAAATCCAAGGATTAAGAAATCATATATGTTTCCGAATGATCGCCCCTTCTCTGGGAATGAAACAGAAGACGAAAAAAGGGGTTATGAGAAAAGTGAGGTCAATATAGAAGAAATGAGGAGGAGAAAAGGAGTATATCGATACTTCACTTCTAGTAATAAAAATAAATAAAAATATGCAGATGACAAAGAAGATGCATCACTGAAGAGTCAGAAGGTGATGAACAGAAAAAAAGGAAGAGGATCAACTATCACGAAATGACTTACATGAAGGGGTTGATTATCAGAAAAGTTTGGGAAATTAATTAAAGACAACGGATTCTGGGAAGAGAAGATTGCGTGGAAACTGAGGAGTAAAATAACAGTATGAAATATAAGATTGAAAAGAAGAAAATAACGAATTACATATATAAAATGCAATGTGATGGGCGACAAAAAAGTATTTCGGTATGACGAAATATAAATGTAGATAGTAGGATCCATTACCGCAAGGGAAATATGAAAGAGCAATCGAAGACAATTCTCAACATTTAAAAGGACACTGGACATACATGGACTAACTATGAGTTGTTAGATTTTGAAAACTCAACATATAAAAGAGGGTTGCTGGAAGGACTATATATTCAAGACCGTTTAGAAGAACTTTTGAATAAAAGAACGGATGCGGGGAATATGGGGATTTTCTATGCCAGTATAATCGCAAAAATAAAAAGATTACGAAAAGGGTTATGTTAGAATAAGTAGGCTTTAAAAGAATTTTTAGGAAATATAAATTAATGAAAATTTTAAAATAATGTAATGAAAAATGTATGTACTAGAAATATTAAGTCGATTATCGTAAATGAAATAGAGTGATAAATTTGAAGTATGAGAAATTGACTAACCGGATACAGTGATAGACGTAAACATATACTATGTTATCAAAGAGGAAAAAATTGACTTGATAAAAGTCATTGAAGACATTTACGGTAGATTCCAGGTATGAAAATACCATGTGAATGAATTGTGACGTAATGTAAAAGATAATAATTATATGTAGTATGTAAAATTATATATGTATGATTGATGTTTTTTTACAAAACAGATGATTATGGCAAACGCCGTAAGCTCCTGTGGTTAATATATCTAAGAAAATAAATATATGAAGAGAACTTGTATGTGGTTTGATACATAACAAGATTATGAATAAATTATAATACCCTAAATTTCGAGTACTTGAGACAATCAACCAAAATTCAAGAACTTCTAGACTATTTGGCCCTATCTATCGAGTTAAGCAAACAGTGGTTACATAAGTTTCCGGAGAATTTAAAATACAAACAATAATTAGATACTTCTTTATGTTCCTGGTAAAAAAAATCGGCTGTTATGTCTACATTATAAGTCAATTTTTATGCTAAATATGAAAACAGAAAACTGGATTAAGTAAAAGGAAACTATCAGTGTTGTGAATAGTTATTACACGTGTTTATTTACATTCTGATAAATTAAAAAATTATATTTATTACAAAAAAATTTCAAAGTGAAAAATGACATATTCAAGTTTTACACAAATTCGTCATCATTAATCAATTAATGAATTTCCATCAAGCAACAAGGAGTGTTCTATTAATTGAATGATGAAGTGCATTAAACATAAGTTTGCATCAAAATTTTATATATTTTTGTGTTTTTCATAAATAAATTTCATTGCATTGTCAGATTTAAATTTGAGTCAGAGGGACATGAAAGTGTTGATGGGCTTTATATACTTTTACTAGTACAAGCTTTCGTAGCATTAATATATAAGAACAATTACTTAATATTACAGATGGAAAACTCTGAAGAATTAAATTATCTCTGAGTAACTCGTTCGAAACTAAAAGTCGTTTACGTGATACAGAAATAAATTAAATACATGTAAATATTTTAACTGAATATATTCTATAATGATGGCTTGCATAATACGATCAAAGGCTAATATATTGGAATAAAGGAAGCCAAAATGAAACGTGGGAAAAAGGTGTGTGTAGCCCGGCAGCCATGATCATTGTGTCTCACGCAGTTAATAAAGCAACGAGCAGCAATTTGTGACTCGACGCGGGAGGTGAACAATATCCTCGCCCACCCTCAATGGCAGATCGCTTCAAGCCAATCACTTTTTCCCCCTCTCAGCATGGAGGCAAGAGAATTAAGTCTTGTTGGATCCTGTTTTACTGATGGAGCAGCAAAAAATGTAACTTTTCAGGCTTGCAATTTATACTGATCAAGTATAGTGTGTCTAGGGGTACACGTGGTGAATTTAACTTTCACTGCAATACTGAGAGAAAACATGACTCATCGGCACAAGACCCGTTGTTCAGGTCCCGTTGTTCTATTTTTCGACTATCGGACGGATAGAATTGGAATGTGAAAATGTATATAAATGCATAAGTATAGTCAGTACAGAAATGAAAAGAAATTTGTAACTGGAACTAGGGTTCCCGGTCTGTAGTTTATGGATCCTACCCGGCATTCGCCTGAAAGTGATGTAGAACAAAACTCAAATTTAGTTGTTTCTTTAAATTCTAATTTAGAGATCAACAGCTAACATTTTTTTGTAGTAATAATAATAATAGACTATCAGTTTTAACAATAAATTTGAATAACGTAAGCATTAGAAAATTATCTTAAAATTGATGACAAATATACCAGTGTGATCAAAAAGTAAGGTGAAATTGTCATTCAAAACTCCCAGGTATTAGGAAGGTAGAACTGTCTATAATATTTGCCAAGAGTCTGTTTGTTAAAAGGTTAAATTATCTACGAGTTACACGTGTTTTTGTAAACAACCAAAAGTTAATTTTTCGAATTTTGCAATGAGTGATTTTGTTGAGCAAAGAACTTGCATCAAATTTTGTTTGCGGAACGAATATTCTTGTGCGGACACGTTGAAAATGTTGCGGAAGGCCTTTGGTGATCAAACTATGGCACAAAAAAACGTTTATAAGTGGTACAACGAGTTCAAAGATGAACCGCACTCTGGACGACCATCAACGTCTACCGACGAGGGCCACGTCCAAAAAATCAAAGATTTGGTGCTTGAAAATCGTCGATGGACAATTAGAGATCTCGCTGATAGTTTTGGAATATCATTTGGCTCAGCCCAAACCATTTTGAAAAATGTTTTGTGTCTCAAACGCGTCCAGTCTCCATTGGTGAGTTGTAGTGTGTGAAACTTTGCTGTCTGACTATCAGGACCACTTGAAATGCATCATTACTGGAGACGAGACCCTGAAATCACCGACCAATCCAGCGAATATCGTGCAAAAGGTGAAGCAAGATCGAAAATCAAGGTCATGTTGACAGTTTTCTTTGATTATCGTGGTGTGGTGCTCTATGAATTCCTTCCGCCGGGCCAAACTATCAACAAATAATATTATTTGAGCGTTATGCGTCGTTTGCGTTAAGCTATTCGTCTGAAACGGCCGGAACAACTCTTGGTTCCTTCATCACGATAATGCACCAGGTCAAACTGCATTGGGTCTTCGCAACTTTTTTGCCAAAAACTCGACTCATATCGTTCCGCAACCACCGTATTCGCCTGATTTGGCTCCGTGCGACTTCTGGCTATTCAGAAAACTCAAATGGCCAATGCGGGGACGCCGTTTTGACACGATTGAGGAGATAAAAACCGAATCGAAGAAGGTCTTGAAGGCTATACCGGAAAAAGACTATTCCGATTGTTTCGAGGACTGGAAAAAGCGTTGGAAAAAGTGCGTTTTATCGGACGGGGATGAAATTGATTTGGAAGAATAAATAAAGAATTTATATTTTATAAATAAATTCACCTTACTTTTTGTTCCCAGTGGTATAACATTTTACACTTCAAGAACAAAAGATAAATCTTTCAAGGACAGCAATAAAGGCCTTGAAACTAAATAAAAACTCCTTATCACAAAAATTGAGCGTCCCCGCCTGATTGAAAGAGGCAAAATTCGTTTTGTTCGGGTTGCTTGACCATTATCGGATATGAAGGAAAATATATCCCATTTTTAGGTGTCCGTGGAGGGATATGCTTTTCGTACAGTTACTGAATTAGAACATTCATTTGCTTCTCTTGTTCGTATTTTTATTATATGTGTTATAAATACCTGGAAATGCTAAATTTGGCTTACAAAATATTGAAGTGTATAACAATCCATTCATTTCCCAGTCTGCAACAGGCAAATTAATGAAGTGCTAAAAATTTAACTATCTAATAGCAGTATGGTTTAAGGTACCAGCAGGGAGTTAAATGTTAACCAATTCAATTCTTATTATGTGTGGTGTAGGGTTTAGCGTGACATCCTGGTGTCACAGAGGTCTCGGGTTCGAATCACGGCGATAGCATTGATGTGTGTGTACGTCAAATCAGTCCCCCGACAAGATAAATTAAGTTCCCATAATGAGTCGTTAATAACCAGAGCGGTTGATGCGACTGTAAATAAATCAATATAAAAAAAACTTCTTTTTGAAGTAAGAAATTTTTTGTAACTGAAATATACTGAATAAATGTCTTTGTTACATTTAAAATGTGTTTACAAAATTTACAGAAAATTTTAAAGCAGAATATCGATACTGTACGTTTATATGAAAACTCTAACTAAAACTGATAAATATTTTTTCAGAAAATGAAGACTTTCGTTATTTCAATGCATAAAATGCAGACTTTGGAGATTAAAAACGATGCAGATATGGAAATGTCTGATTATTAAATTCGTTTAAATACTTAATAGCATAGAGTAACGAAGTGTTTGATTATAAAAAACAAGAGACCCATAATAATATATACTTCATTTATCTTTGGCGAGACTCTTTACAGCTGACTTTGGATTGTTATTAGTGTAGTTTCATAGAATTGTGCTGAAAAATAAATAAAAGCCAAATTAGCTTTTGAAATATTTACAGTGAAAGAATCTATTAGCCCATTCATGTCTATTTTTCAATTGTTTTCTATTAAATGTAATAACGTTCAGCGGTACAACTTGTCTAATGTAGTAGTTAATACTTCGACCACCAGTCGTTTGATTTAGACTTTAACCGTGTTGCAACAACGTAAATATTTGAACGTCTACCATTGTATTTCCAACATCCATTATAATTAACAGAATAAACCCTACAAAATTGATTATGTAACTAGACCTTCTCGAGTTCCTGCCGGGAATGTCGGAATATTTTGCCGTTACTTTATTATTATTATTATATGACTCGACAGACCATTGAGGGCCCTGGACTACGGGGACGACTGCCAAACTTTCATCTAAAATGACACATTCTGGATTTAGGAGAGACACGTGATCAGTGTGTTGATTCTCCCTCGTAGCCTTATTTTTCGTGAGCAGTGCGAGCACAAGCATCCATGCCCATGCCGTGACTCGAACCCGGGATCTCTGAGTTGCGAGGCAATGACGCTACACCACACAACAAGTCAGCAGAATTTATAATTGTTGATGAAGAAGGAACATATGTAATAAAGGTCCCGTTGTTCAGTTTTTCGATTATCGGACGGATAGAATTTGGAATGTGAACATGTATATAAATGCATACGTATAGTAGGCACGGAAATGAAAAGAAATTTTTTAACTGGAACTAGCGTTCCCGGGCTGTAGTTTATCGATCCTACCCGACATTCGCCAGAAAGTGATGCAGGACAAACCCTAGAATATCTGCATCAGGTAGGTCGCACACTGGGTACTTGTCCCGGGCCCTTCCGATGGCGGCAAAGGGGTTTTCTGTGAGGACGCAGCATTCCCTTCTCCGTGCCTCGACCAGTTTAGGAGGCAGCTGGCCGACTGTTGCAATGAGTACATCGAACAACTCTTACCCTATGCCCAATGTCTGTGACCCTGGAACATACAGCTCTGAAAACATGCCGAGGTGTCTTAGTTCAAAAACGGAGAGAAAAGGCATCCCCTAAGGTAGTCCTCTCTGTCTCTCCAGAAAGATTCTGCCTTTGACATAATAGCTCTCACAGGCTTATAATAGCACCAACATTCATATACGTGTGGATAAGTTTAGCCAAGGAGAGGGATAAAGCCTGCAAGAGAATTCTCTCGCAGGTAACCTGTGAGGGATTTTCTCTCGCAGGCAGAACCTTTCAGGAGAGATACGAAGGTGCTACCTTTGGGGATGCCCTTTCCTCTCCGTTTTTGAACTAAGGTTCCCACAAGCCGAGGCACCTCGGCCTGTTTTGAGAGGTGTATGTTCCGGGGTCGCATACCTAGGCCATACGGTAAGAGTTGTTCGCTATTCCCATTGGAATAGTCGGCCAGCTGCCTCCTAAACTGGTCGAGGCACGGAGAAGGGAATGCTGCGTCCCCACAGCAAACTCCTCTCCCGCTATCGGAAGGGCGTGGGACAAGTACCCAATGCCCGACCTACCTGATGCAGGTTTTTCTAAGGTTTTCCCTGCATTTCTTTAGGCGAATGCCAGGTAGGAACCTTAAAATATAGCCCGGGGGCCCTAGTTAACCCTTGGCTACCTTCCTCTACCCTTCCGCATCCCCCTATGCTATTAAAGGAGAGTTGCCCAAAGTGGATTAACCTCATGTAGCCTGTTGCCCTAAAAAAAAGCCAAGGAGAGAGAGACACCTGACTTATAACCGGAGTCGCCAAACTCTCGAACCCGAGAGCTGCTTTCACATTTAGAAAGTGCTTGGCAGTATACCTAAACCTCCCCCCCTCCTTTTCGCATTTTCAAAATTGATGTGGGAAAGAGATTAATTTGGAAATTTACAAATATTATTTAGTATATGTTTTGTAGAGGATACTACGGAAATTATTTTATTTAAGATTTTCTGTCTTCCGTTTGGCAATACAGGCGATGTAATTCCGTCACGCCCAATGTTTACGAACATTTAACGCTGCGTCAAAATGTATCTCCAGGGAAAGGTATATAAAGCCTTGGGAAATAAACACAGGGAGTCAGTAGCATGGAGCCACCTCACTCAAGCGTGTGGCTGTTGGCATTTGTTTGTGTCTGAGAAAGCTTGGTGGATTGGACTGGAGTCAGAGGTTCTGGCCTGGTGCGTCGTTGGGTTTTGGTCGCTGTTTCTATCAGAGTCTGTAATCATTCTGATCCTAAGCAATTTTCTGCGCTCTAATGGATCCAATTTTTTTTTTTGAAGGACGTTGTGTTTGCATGAGGATTTAGTATAACGAATCTCACTCGAGGTTCAGACAAGTCAAAGGTTGGTAAAGGCCACGGGAGATGGTAAACCCGAGTTATGCCGTCTATCTATGATAGCTCTGCCAACAAATCCTATCTCCACACCTCCTATGGTGGCACTGGGCAATACAGTTTGCTGTAGCGAAGTGGAGAAGGGTGTTGAATTTAGGGTTGTGAGTTTGTTCTAAAAAATTAACAAACCACGAAGTAAGGAGCATACGTTGATGTGTGCTGGGTCACTTGGGAACCGCTTTTGTTCCAAGGTATTTGTTTAGTTTTAGTTGAGGATAATAAAAAAGCGTCAGATTTCTGATGTTAAAAGTTCTATAGTTTTCTGTCTTCATTTTGTTAATTCCTATATTTTATTGGAGGCCCGTAGGCGACCCTGAGATATATTTACTCTCAATTAAGTGTTTAACACATTTTGTGTCCGATATAGAGCTTATTTCCCTTTAATATTTTGTTTACTACAATTTGGCACTCCAATGTGAATTAGAGGTCATTTAAATAATTATTATATATATTAAAAACCGTTTTCAATTAAATTTATTTTTAAGATTTTAATAAACTTTTGACTATTGCACCCTACTTAATATTTTAAATTCTATTATTTCATAAATTATATATTCACAGTAGAATGAAAAATAAATAAATAAAATTCAATTAAATCACTTCCCTTCTCTGCATCGAGTCAAGTGAGTAGTTGGTCACTGCCATTCGATCTGATTGTAGGATTATTGACAGTCATTGTGATTCTGCATTTTTTTTTTAAAAAAACAAAACATTTCATGCTGTAAAATACGGTCTAGCACAGGGAGGTTGAGCAAAACAAAGCCTTCACGCTCTGTGCCACGCGGAGCAACGCTGGATATTTTTCTTTTGTTAGGAGTGGTCAGATTTCGTCCTTTGGAATTTATTTCAGAGTCAAATAATTTTGAAGATCTATTATTTCAAGTACTGACTCATCTTTATTAAAATTCCCTATCACACAGACAGAAAATTCGTCTACATTCACGTGTATGCAATAGTCATGCAATAAATTGTCCACATTGCAATTTTTTTCTGAAAGCTTAAATAGCTTAAATTTTCTAGCACATTTCTGTTAGAAAATGGCTGTGAACATCTGTGTTTTTCAAGTTGCTTCAAGATAGAAAAATATTTCACGTCTGTATTTCTAAAGTTTGTCTTCCAAAGCTCCAATTTAACTGATATTATTTGCACTAACTCAACAAGTTAACTTGTCACAAAAACGTGATAAGAAATGAATCGCGTTATTTAAATTAAATAACTGTGACTGTAGAGTACGCGTGGTAAAATAAGAAATTAAATTACTAGGCAATATTATTTGTAATATATTTACAAAAACTGGTATAAGGCAAATTAATAAGTCTGAGCGGAAACAACATTAATTTTGAACTAATGGGCGATCAATAAGCTTTAAAAATTCTGACTATTATTATCATAAATGCTAAAATACATTACAAGAAACACGAGAAACATTTTACTGCACTGCATTTATCTGATGTACGTGCGTGTGAATTTTACTAGTAAATTGCACGATACACGATCGTCACAAATTATCCTAAAATATAATATTGTGGTTTATTAAAAGCAATATTCTTCAACTTATTTCTAATAGAGTATTTCAACGCAAATTATATTTAAAAGTTAATAAATTCCTTAAATTATATTCATTTTTTGTGAAGAAATTACGTTTTTATTGACTTATCAATTGGAATGACGCCCATTAGCTCTAATTTTATTTATTAACGATTTATGGTCGCATTTACTTCCCGCTCTTTACTGATTATATATGTTACCTTTGGGGATGCCTTTTCCTCTCCGTTTTTGAACTAAGGTTCCCACAAGCCGAGGCACCTCAGCCTGTTCTGAGAGGTGTATGTTCCGGGGTCACAGACCTTGGGCATACGGTAAGAGTTGTCCGCTAATCCCATTGGAATAGTCGGCCAGCTGCCTCCTAAACTCGTCAAGGCACGGAGAAGGAAATGCTGCTGCGTCCCCACAGCAAACTCCTCTCCCGCTATCGGAAGGACGTGGGAAAAGTACCCAATGCCCGACCTACCCGATGCAGGTTTTTCTAAGGTTTTCCCTGCATTACTTTAGGCGAATGCCGGGTAGGATCCTTAAACCATAGCCCGGGGGCCCTAGTAACCCTTGGCTACCTTTCACTACCCTTCCGCATCCCCTTTTAAATCCCTTCCTATGCTATTAAAGGGGAGTTGCCTAATGTGAATCACCCTCATGTAGCCTGTTGCCCTAAAAAAACCATTAATTTAATCAATTAATTAATGCCGCTTTGTCCTGGTACATCTAGCTGCAATAACATCGTCGTTGTGGTACTAAAATTATTTACCGTGGTGATAAGATAAAGGCAATTAATAACTTTATATTTACATAAAATTCGAACTTCACAGAATCGCTCTGCGCTGAAGGATATATAAATAACGCTATGCTTATATTTGTACATCGTGCATGTTATCTTTTCATTTGCCTCTGGAAAAACATAATTTATAACAGAAATTGATACGTGTTACGTGTGTACAAAAAACTTAGAAAACTAAATAGTCGTAGTTTTGTGGATGGTGTCATTAAAGGCGGTAAAACAATGAACTCCGTATCCAAGAATGTTTACAGTTTTGACTTAATTTTTTTGGTTAAAAATAGTCTTTGTACATTCTCATAACTTTCCTCACGAATGCCTCTGTCTTGAAAGGTGGAGACTAAAGTGGAGCAATTAAAAGTTTAAAGCAGCGCGGATATAACATGGTTAATAAACGACCGACCTGTGAAACTTTTAATGAGAGGGTTATTTAAAAGTTTCGGACCTGTGTTTCGTTGTTTCTTTACCATTTGTAGCATTTCCATTGACTTTTAATACGGGTCCTTTTTGCAGTCTAGGATTAAAGCTACACGCGGATTAAAAAAGATGATATCTTTCAATGAGCCGAGTTTTAATTTACCTACAGAAGAAATATTTTTTGAGACGTACGTAATAGTAAATATCTCAAAAATAAAATTACTTGGTGTGGCCCAATTTATATCGCAAACATTGTCCTTGATTTATAAAAGATAAATTTCACATATGAGTAATCAGTAATTAGGAAATTTTTGAATATTAAAGTAAACATATATTTAAAAACACTGGCACACTCAATGGATCTCAGAAAATCAAACTATTAAACTCATTCCGGATTCTGTTACGTGGATTACTAATCCCGTGAGAGTGACACTGGAAAATACGTACCACACACTAAAATGAAATTCTCTGACAGGGCGAAACATTAATTGAACTACACAGAGAAATTAATTATCCAAGTTCTTTGTATCAAAGACGGAGAAACAAACAAAGTTTCAATTATCAATGCGATTATACACTGGAGAGACTAAAAATATTTCGAGATTAAAATAAAAACTAATTTCTGTATCGGGTTTCATAAGATCTTTCAATTATGACGATGGGATGTGAAATAACACCGGAGACCAATTCAATTAATAAACGTTATGAATGTGATACGGGCAACTCATCTAACTAACATATCACTACAGGACCAGAGATGAACGTACAATTCAGTCAAAAGTCCTAAGTTTTGTAAAATTCATGAAATAACCCATGAAAAAAAATTATTCTGGAGAAATAATTATTCTGCGTGACACAGCCGATTGAAATTTTTAAATTGCGAAGATGTGAGGTTGCGGAGACAGTCCACGATAATTCGTGTACCTTAAACAAATGGTAATTATTTATCGAATAAAACAATCCTTACAAATGCAATAAATTAATTGTCGAAATATAATTATACCTTAATAATATAGAATGGAATTGTAATTTGTAAATGCAATAAGACTTTTTTTAAAAAAAAATTGGCAATGAGAAAACTTATGACGCATAGTGTTTATGATCAGAACTAATTATATTTTTTTACTTCATCCAGTTTTCATTGTAATTTCATCAGTAAGTCTGTAAAAACTAACACAATTTGAACAACGGTCTTTGTCGAAACCTAATAGATTCCCAGATTTATAAAATATTCTAAGGGCTATAATATTCTCATTCTCGCAGAATTATTTTACAGGAATCAAAGTCACAAAGTAGGCAAGAATTCATAATTCTGTATCAAATTAATATCATTATGCCGAATTTAATTATTAAAGGAGACGTCATTCTAAATAAGTCTGTAACTCGGGATTACTAGCACAAACAATAATGACGTAAATAAGTAAAAAAAATTTGAGATTTTATCATTTTGGTTTATATTCTTTGGCTGAGATGGTTTAAGGTGAATTTTTGTCGTAAAAGTTTAATGTTTGTAATCTTACACAATTAAACAGCCATGTAAGTGGAATTATTGAAGTGTATAAATCTGAAGTTTACAGTCTACGAGAGCACGGTGATTTTAAATTCGTAGCTAAAGACCTCGATGCTAATAATGCTAAATTGGTATGAAAAATTTAAAGTATTATAATACGACAAGCACGACGTTTCGACCCTAATTTTTGAATCATCTTCAGATGTAAATTTAAATTAAGTAATAAACTCTAAATAATTAATTACAAGAATTATAGATGAACATAAATTTTTAAGGTGCAATTTTCAATTATTTTACGGCCGTATAACATTTTTTATTACAATGTTTTAAATTTTTCGTATTAAATTTTACTATCAGGCTTATGTTTTTTCGTTTATTTAAAAAAGTCGGATAAATACAATTGTTAATAGTTAATTACGCTTGTAATTGAAAAAAAAACATTGATATTATGGATTAATCATGCCACGTTCCCTGTAACTCTATTCCTGATTGACTTTTATGTAAAAATTGTTAAAGAGTGTCGTGAGAACATCATAAATGATTAACATAATTTTTGTGAATCACAGATTTATTAAGTTTTCTGTACACAATACGCAGAAAAATCTATCTCCGTGTAAGAAAATACAATTAGAGTAAATGTTTTAAATAATTATTAATAACTGACGGAAATTATTTTCCCGAGCTTTGTAATATTTCTAATTAATTATTAATGCACGGTACACATATTGCTCTAGGTTATGTTATAAGGATGACAGCGTACCTGGTTGAGGTATCTCAGGAGCTGACTCGACCGATATCCAAGGGCTTTCTTTCGTCCCTTTTAGAAAGTTGCTGACTGGCTCCATAGATGCTCTCCAAACACTAATTAATAAGACAGCGTCGAGTCTACAGAAACTTTGGAAGGGTCATGAATCTCTAAACGGATCAGTTCCTTCTGTCGAGTAACTATTAAAAAGGATATAACTTTTTTCAAGTTTCGTTGTAATTTACTTCTCGGTGACATTGAAATTAATTTCAGTTCGCATCTTTTGTTTCTGTGTCAGACACTGTCAAGTCTTTCATATTTCGAGGATTATACAGCCCTACACTTCAACGGGATACTTTAATTTACTTTTAATAAAATTACTTCTATACTTAATGACTTCGTAACGACTTCTCTAAATCCGTTATCATAAAGGTGTTGTTCGTATGCATATGAATTAATAGATTGTTTTTTTTTAGATTAACTGCTTGTAGTTAAGCGTCTCTTATTCAAATTAATTATGACTTTGTGTAGAGGTGTGGTTAAATGTTTTAAGTGATCAAAATTACTTCAATTAAATGCATTTGGAAAATATATTTGTAATAATTCTAATTTAATAACTTCAACCACTACTGTGTCAGCATTAGTCATTTTAGTTCATTTTTCATAACGTATATTACACATTTACAGTATTAATGTTTATTAATTTGATAAAGTACCAAATAACGGACAACATCAAGTGCTAAATTAAGTACCACACAAAGTTTCTGCAATCCTTGTTGCTTTCATCAGGTTAATAAAAAAATAAGCCGCAAAAACTACACACTGTACAAACCAGAGACGAACTGAAAAATTATTTTTTAAATACATATGGCCTCTTTTACATTAAAGTAATGACAATTATTTAGAACTCTAACCAGCTATTCGATTCCAATCAAATTCCTTTCAACCTCTAATTTGTTCTGCTGTTACCTATCCTGAAGCTGCGCCAAAAATCACAGCGCGAAAATAGAAGGGCGTGGAAATAGTAACTCTCTTCGATTACTGACGCCACGTAGAACGTGGTTTAAGTTCAAAGGATAAAAGTCTCCAATTTTTTCTATGCTATTGGGGTACTGAGACTATTAATCACTCGGAGAAACTGTATATTTGACGTCGTAGAAGAGAGGAATGTTAAACTACTGCTATGATTGGTGAATGAGACTGAGAGTTGAATTTCCAGTGGGGCAGAATCGATAATGAAATGAAGATAGAGAGGTCAAGCAGGAATGCAATGAAACTGAGTTCGAGCGATGAAAACTCTGTGAAAAAATAGAGATTTAAAGGTGAACAAATGTGTGATAGAAATTCAGTACTACCTTAGATGTAGTAACGAAGAAATAGTTGGAGAGTTAAAATAAATATTTGGGGAGTAGCCAGAATGATAGAAACTAACACAGGCGTGTTGGTTAATACAAAATATATTACGTCAATGTAAACTACATAAAAACTAACACAGTTATAAACAGAAATTTGTAGAACTTTTTTATATATAGAAAAGATATAGACCAATCATTCAATGTGAGAAAATATTGTAATGCCAATTAATTAGGACATTAATTGTTTCAACATAAAAATATAAATAGTTTGAGAAACTCATTATAGCGGCAGGAGCTTTGGAACAAAAAAAAAAGTCCGGCTCTGTTCCTTTGTCGGAAGGTCCGTCAAAATGGTGTATGCGCGCTAAAATGCGAGACTACAGTTCAGTTTGCATTAAGATATTGAGGAGTACAGTTTGCAGGGAGATATGGTGAGATACAGTTCACGGAAAGACCTCGTCGAGGTATAACAGTTTTTGGAAGGAGAATTCAACAGGGTTGGCAATTAGCAGGACAAAGTAAAACATTCATAAACGTATAACGTCGGAACCTGCTAAGAAAAAGCAGTTTTTTGTGTCCATAGCCGGCCAGCAATAGCAAAAGTTTCGGTTTAAGTTCGGAACAATAAAGACTACCCAATCGACAAATCGCAAAATTCACCTAAGGCGAGCGGAGGGTCGTCCCAGTTCCTGACATCATACAAAATTCTGGCTTAAAAATTTGGTGTAGAATCTATGAGTTTAGAAGCAGTGTAAAACCCGCAATAGTGTTCCGAAAATTAAAGGTATGCTGGAATGCTGGACAGACGTGAGTAACAATTTAAAAAAGAAATTATGTAAACGTAATTGAAAGATAGCCGTCAGATTTCGTTCTCTTTTTGATTAAAATTGTTAATCAGAGTGAATCTTTTTACTATTAATTTAGTTCACAATATAATTTCGTTCTAGTTTAATTGACGAGTAAATTTATTTTTCTTTTAATTGTAATTTGTTGTTGATAATATTATAAATATTATTGATTTTTCATTTGTATATTACAATATATATGGATGATATTTGAAAAATCTATGTCTGTGTAAGAAAATACAATTAGAGTAAATTCTTTAAATAATTATTAATAACTGACGGAAATTATTTTCCCGAGCTTTGTAATATTTATAATTAATTATTAATGCACGTTACAAACACCAAGCAAATATTTTAAATATAATATAGTGGTGAGGAAATATATCAATTTTGAATTGATGAATAACATAACAAGATCGTGACCTGAGGCTTTACTTAACCTGAATTCGCGAACAACCGACAGATGACTAATACTGATAATTAGTTCAAAACATCTCCGGACAATGCACTTGGCAATTGAATTATATAAATTAGCTCATCACGCGTGGGTAAATTATGACAATATATAATTTAAGTTAGTTTTCAATTATTCCAATCACAGTAATTATTGGCACAACAGGCGAATATGGCAAATACTGGAATAAAGCTTCTGATATATTCGAGTGGTTTCAAATAAATGACAATATACAAAATAATAGTGACTATTATGGAATAGGATATTTTTATAATTTTTTAAAATATCTTCTTTACAAATAACTGTGCATTTGTTTACACTTATTACGGTATACTACAAAGAGGTACATAAAATGAGCAGACCTTCATGAAGAAAAATTATGTAGTATTAAGAACAACAGGAACTCTGAATATCATACGAAGTAAAAAATGTTTACTGTCATATACAGAACATCTCTGACCTAGTTCACAAGGATCCTTATTCAATTCACTGAAAAACACGTTGCCGGATTCAAAAATTTCCGTAACATTCCCATTTCGTTTTCTGCTTGCATTTACTTCCATGTACAACACCGACACTGTAACGTAGGAACAACGGTTTTCCGTGCCCGACCTTGAACTCTATTCTTTTGCTGTGTCAAGTTACTTCTACATTGATCGGCTCAGTTTCGGTTGGTGATTAGTTGAATATAAAATTGTTTTTTACGTTAAGCTGGTAAATTTTGGAATAGTAAAGCGATTATCCCGTTAACATTAGGGTTCTCGTGAAACTTAAAATGTCAAAAAACAGAGACTTTAAAAATGTTATTGGAAGCTTATGACAAAAAACCTATTGCAGAAAATGAAGTTTCAAAATTAAAGCATCAATACCGTTATTTTGTTTCAATATACGTATTGTTGAACAAACTAAGATTACGCTATTAATTGTTTTACAAACAAAATATAAATATATTGTCTTATAGAAGTGAGAATATTATAATGGTCATTCTGGTTTTTTTAGAAATCAACAAAAAAAAACATTTTTCATCGGTACTCACATATAATTAACTCCTACTGCATTAATTATTTATCTATACATACTTTAAACTTATAGTTCCAAGAATCGAATATTTAGTGAGACGAATAAATATTTTGTAAAATAAAACGTTCTCGCTGCTGTGGGAGCAGGGTTGGGAAGTCTCATCGTGCATCCTTCATCAGTTTCCCGGCGCCTTGCATACCAGGTTAATTAGTGAAGGCGGGTGGAACCTTATTCCCCAAGTTAGAAGCACACTTCTGGCGCCGCCTCCCACCACCCTCGCACTAAATTAAACTTTCTAACTGAGTAGACATTGTTTTCTTTACCAACGGAATAATTTGATATTATACTTATAACTCGAAATCTCCGAGGTTTTGGGAAAGCTGGAATCCGTTTATTGTAAATCGATGAATACCACTAATTCTATAAAATATGGAAATTCTGGCATTACAAAAATATACATTATATATGTTACAAAAAAACGATGGAATAGGCATTATGGAAATTTATTTTTAAAACATTTCTGTTCCATGCGTATCATTATTATTTAAAGATTATTTTAAAATATTATTCAAACATGTGTACAATTCTACAGTCTCAATTATTTATTCTTTATTCTTTATTTATTATTATTGTGTCTTTCACTTCGGAACTTTTGCCTGAACTACCAATTATCATCCCTTAGATAGAATAAAAGCAAACATAAACATAATAAAACCACAAAACTTTACGGGCGATGCCAATTTTTACTCCCACCCCTTCATTTCGGGTTGATTCATGACTGTATGAAGTAATATACAGTGTATGGCTCATATTTTAGGTGAAAGTGAAAAATAATCTGTCGAGGACAATTATTTTCTTTTTAGGGCAACAGGCTACATGAGGGTGATCCACATTGGGCAACTCCCCTTTAATAGCATAGGAAGGGATTTGAAAGAGGGGATGCGGAAGGGTAGAGGAAGGTAGCCAAGGGTTAACTAGGGGCCCCGGGCTATACTTTTAGGATCCTTCCCGGCATTCGCCTAAAGAAATGCAGGGAAAACCCTAGGAAAACCTGCATCGGGTAGGTCGGGCATTGGGTACTTGTCCCCGCCCTTCCGATAGCGGGAGAGGAGTTTGCTGTGGGGACGCAGCATTCCCTTCTCCGTGCCTCGACCAGTTTAGGAGGCATCTGGCCGACTATTCCAATGGGAATAGCGAACAACTCTTACCGTATGCCCAAGGTCTGTGACCCAGGAACATACACCTCTCAGAACAGGCCGAGGTGCCTTGTTCAAAAACGGAGAGGAAAAGGCATACCCAAAGGTAGCCCCTTCGTATCTCTCCTAAAAGGTTCTACCTGCGAGAGAACTTTCCTCGCAGGTATTGCCTGCGAGAGAATAGCCCTCGCCTACGTGGCAATTTTTTTAGGACAATTATTAATTAACAAGTGATATATAAACAAAGTCTTCTCGGTCTTCTAAACAAGTAAACAATTTTATTCGCGACGTTCCGATGACGTTCACTGCAATCGTCTTCTAGCAATTGCTAGTAACCGGGAAATACTACGTTCTTTATTAACAAATAATATGTTAATATTTTTCATGTCAAATTTCCTTCTTTTGGGTTAAATTTAATTCAATCAATTATTTTCTTTGTAGTTACAGAAATGAATTTATGTTAAATATGGCTACAAATAAGCAGTGTACTAAGACACATTATAAGACGATGGACGGAATGGATCAGTGCGATCGCGATGCTACCGGCTGCTCCCCAGTACAAACAGTAAACGACGAGCCGCGCCCAAGGCTTAATATCATGTATCTAACTCATCTTTCTGTTTACATATACTGCTAGTGCATATATTCTTATAATGTATACGTTTAAAAAAGAAAACGCAAGTGACACAATATGCATAATTGTTGTGCTCATTAAATGGGACATAAACGAAGATTCAGGATTGAACAGCCGCGATTACGCAATTAAACGAATTATCTTATTTCGACAAAATTATATTTCAGTACTAGTGCGCTATTTGGAAGATCGGAAGAATATATGATGAGAATTAAAATTTAATTGACCTCCAGTTGAGAAAAATCTGTAATCCATATTTTAGCTCAATTGAAAAATTCCAAAAGGCGTTCAAAGTTTCGAAACATTTCAGATTCCAGAAATTTTCAAGCTTGTAATATGAAACTAATTTCATCTGCAATGAATTAAGATCGGTGAAGGGGGTCTAAAACATTTATGAACTATGTACACAGTAAATTTATAGTATTATAGAGTCAGATAAAATAAATAAAGACGGTAAAGTCTACTTATAAGTATATTATAATTAAAGTGCATAAATAAAGACGGTAAAGTCTACTTATAAGTAAATTATAATTAAAGTGCATAATACTGAGAGAAAAAATGTTGATTTGAGTTTAAAGTGTTTAAATATAAGAGGCTTAGCGAATGATATTGACTAAATCATATTGACTGGGGCTGAATCTTAGTTCATACATTTTTTATATTTATTTATTTACAATCGCATCAACTGCACTGATTATTAGCGACTCAGTATGGAAAATCATTTTATTCTAGTCGGGGGACTGTTTTTTCCGAGAGTTTCTCTCACGCATGCCCTCGCTGGGATTCAAACCCGGGACCTTGCAGTTAAAATTTTTCACATTATTATACAATGTTTCGATTCAGTAACCCACGTAACAAGTCTAAAATTTTACTTGATATTAAAAAAGTATTCTTGACGTCAGAAATAGTGCTTGTTAAAACGTCAGAGCTTTTTCCTTTTTTTTAATTACATCATTAATAAAAACATATTTAATGTACGTAAGTGTCAAGTAACGTTTATACTATGCACTGTAAGTAATTATTATAGACAAATAATCGCTAAGTCTTCACACGTCCATTAATAAAAATTATCCAATAACATTAAGCAATAAGATCTATTCGAATAGACGAAGTAATGATTGTGCATCCATAACATTTGCATGTTATACAGACGACGTTGTTTGGCACGCCAGCGACATTTGTTGACGTGAGCGTATTGACAGTGATGACATTTTTAATTATAGAGACACCGACAGTGTCGAAATGAGGCGGGTTCCGCCCCCGCCCTGCGTGCAGTGGACCAATCTGCGAGCCACGAGAGCGAGTATTATTTTTAACGCCAAAGCAGAGAGCGTCAAAGCATTAACTTCATTCTTCCATAAAGCTCGATATCGCAGCACGCACTCCTGTTAACCGGCTTGGGGGTGGCGTTGGGTTGGGACAGGGGGGATTTAATGGTGGCAGGTAACTCGGGAGTTGCGGAGGAGTTAGGAACTATTCCTTCCAAGGAAAGACTCGAGCGCTAACCTACAATACGTCTTCGAGCACATATTTGTAAAGTATTTTCTATACATACCTTGCCTTTCGTAATATTTGTTTTCGGTTTTGACTGATTATACTCGAATACGAATCAAATATTGTTAAATCAACTTTTTATATACTATACTTATATAATGAAATCAGAGAATAATGAGACCGATAAATTCAATTCACAATGTTTCCGTATTTTTTTATTTGTTGTTTACGATAAAAATAGAGAAAATACTGCAGCGAGGAAAACGAATTAAAGACTTTAAATTTGAATACAACGGTTGATTTAACAATTCGTTGTATATATATATATATATATTTATATATATATATATATATATACAACGAATTGTTAAATTACATTAAAATATATTAAAAACTTTAAATTTGAATACAACAGTTGATTTAACAATTCGTTGTATATATATATATATATATACAACGAATATATTTATATATATACAACGAATATATTTAAATCAACCGTTGTATTCAAATTTAAAGTTTTTAATATATATATATTGTAATGCCAATTAATTAACACATTAATTGTAAATTTGAAAATATAAATTGTTTGAGAAATATATTATTACGGCGGTAGAGAACACAGCAACAATGTAGCCAGGCATTGTTTCCTTTGTCGGAAGAGGTATGCGTGCTCAAAATTTGCGAGACGGTAGTTCAGTTGACTGGAAGGTTTGGTCAAGTACAGGTCGTATTAAAATAGACGAGATATTCTTTTAAAAAGTAAAGTTAAGTAGAAGCAGTGAGCAGTCAGACACGACACAAGTTGATCGAGTTCAAATAGACAAGACAATTTCAAATATTCAAAGGAAATTTGCTGAGAAACATCGAGAATTACCAATCAACAGCTTTGATTGGTCTCTGAACATTTTGCTCAAGACTAAATATTCATTTGAGCAGAACTACGAAACCTGCTAAACACAAACAGTTTTTGGTGCACATAGCCGAGCAGAAGTCAACCGAGGGAGAGACGAAAAGGAGGTTTATCCTGCTTCCTGAATTTTGATCTAAAAATATTAATTTTAGAATCTGGGAGTTTTTAGAAGCAGTGCAAAACCCCGCCATTGTGATTCGTCAAGGACAAGGTATCCTGGAATGCTGCCGTGAGTAACAATATAAAATAAATAATTATGTAAACCTGATTAAAAGATAGACGTCAGATTTCGTTTTCTTCTTTTGATTAAAAATTGTAAATTAGAATCCATCTTTTTAGTTAATTTCGTTGACAAGTTAATTTCGTCATCGTTAATTGACGAGTAAATCTTTTCTCTTTTAAATTGGAATTTGTGTTTAAGTTGAGAAATAAAATGATTCGCCATTATCAAACCCAGTAATGACCCTGAGATAAATTCTATTTGTAATTATTTGTGTAATTGTTTTAAAGTTTTAAAAATAAAGCTTGTGTTTGTTAAAGTTAATTTTTCATTCATTTAAAAACACACATCCTATTTTGTATATTACAGTATATATATATATATATATATATATATATATATATATATTGTAATGCCAATTAATTGGGACATTAATTGTGAAATTAAAAATATAGATTGTTTGAGAAATCCTTTGTAGCGGCAGGAGCATTTGAATCAACAACAGAAAAGCCGGCTCAGTTCCTTTGTCGGAAGGTCCGTCAAAATGGGGTATGCGCGCTCAAATTGCGAGACGAAAGTTCAGTTTGCATTAAGATATTGAGGAGTTCAGTTCGCATGGAGATTAGTTGAGAGAGAGCTCACGGAAAGACCCCGTCGAGGTATAACAGTTTTTGGAAGGAGAATTCAACATGGTTGACAATTAGCAGGACAAAGTAAAACATTCATAAAAGTATAACGTCGAAACCTGCACACAAAAGGCAGTTTTTGTGTCCATAGCCGGCCAGAAATAGCAAAAGTTTCGGTTAAACTCCGGAACAATAAAGACTACCCAATCGACAAAGCCCTGAATTCACCTAAGGCGAGCGGTCAACCGATAGATGACGAAAGGAGGATCATCCGAGTTCCTGACGACATATAAAAAATTTTGATTTAGAATCTGTGAGTTTAGAAGCAGTGTAAAACCCATAATAGTGTTCTCGAAAATAAAGGTACGCTGGAATGATGGGCAGACGTGAGTAACAATTTACGAAACAATTAATTATGTAAACGTTATTGAAAGATAGATTCAGATTTCGTTCTCTTTTTGATTAAAATCGTTAATCAGAGTCAATATTTTTACTTTTAATTTCGTTCACAATTATTATTCGTTCTAGTTTAATTGACGAATTAATTTCTTTTAATTGTAATTTGTTGATGATAATATTATAAATATTATTGATTCGTCCATTATCAAACCCAGTGGAGACCCTGAGAAATTCAATATTATAAATTTGTAATTGTTTGAGTTATTGCCACAATAAATCTTTTGTTTGTAAATTTAATTAATTTTTCATTTAATTAACGCCTCGTAATTGTACATATATATATAGATAGATAGATATATTTATATATATTGTGGTAACCAATTAGGAGAAATGAAAACCCCACGATGTCGTTACAATTTACGTCATAAAGAAATTAAGAATTTTAGACTAATAAAATGCAAGAATTTTTAAATGAATTTAAATTTATTTTAATAGATAATCCCATGTTACAGCGTCAATTAATGTAGTCAGAAAATATATAATATTTGAAATTTGTTAAAAACAATTTATTTATAGGGCACTATGATCTATAGATTGATTTAATGAAGGAAAATATAACTGACAAATTCAATTTTAAATACAGAAAATTTATTGCAATTTAAATTTAACTGCTTTTTATACACAATTTTTAAACATGAATGGCGCGGCTTTAATGAAATTCTGGAAACCTTCAGGGTCGCTTATCGGGCCTCAAACAATAATAGGAACCCGCAATGAAATAACAAAATTTATCGAATATTGCAAAATATTGAAATTAATTTTTATACTCTCAAACTGGCATAAGAAATCTGAATAATCTATCAAAATCCTTTCATTAGACATGTTGGTGGTCATTTTCGTATATAAAATGCCTGTCAGTTCACACGTTTGAACGGGATGGACTCAAAAATAGCTAAGCAGTTCATATATTTGTCTCATAATCTCGAAAGAAATAATTCATAGGTGAATAGTTAAATACTAACCGTTTATCTATACTAAGTAAGGAAGAATCAGTCATTTTCTGGTCTCTCGAGTATTTAACTGACTTCTTTGTGTAGATGACGGTCAATAAAACGCAGAACAGAAAATTCTATCAAATAATATGGAGTCGGGTGCGGTTTCCTTCGTTTACCGGACTATTATAGGATGTCAAAACGGTATTTTGCTTTAAATTCTGTCATTTATTTCATAAATGGTTAATATCACTATGTGCTACTCTGTTAAATAAATAAAAATATCAATATTGAAAGCCTATAAAATTTTGCTGCGCGTCAATACATACTACTTCTGGTACACCCTGTATAATGGTTCCATTGCATGTGTTGATTAGGAAAAATGCACAAAAATATTAAGCCACAATGCGGTTCTGGTACTGAAATCAATTGATGTTTTGTTTAACAAAACAATATGCAGTTTTGTCGTTCGCGGACCACTTCTGCGAAACAAATTACGAGTACTTTCATCGAAACTCGGTTCAATTTGATTTAGCAGATTCCAGCTTCGTTTTATTTTTTCAGTTTTATCGGAAAACAATTTCAGAAGAAAATTAATTATTGGAAACACATCAACTTAAATTTAAAAAACAGGGAGTCAAAATGTGCAAACTAATCATTGCAATCATTAATTAAACAAAAAAAATTCAACAACACAATGCGTTTATATGTTGTACTAACGAAGTAAATATGGAATTAGGTATCTATAATTAAATTAATATATAACGTAAAAATCGCAATCGGTTAAAATATAGCAATATATTATCTCTCCCAGTGGTAAATATAATAGAAAATATTTTTGTTTACAGATACATAAGTGTGCTAGAATTGGATACAGTACTGAGCATGGAACTATCGGGACTTGAAAATCGTAGTGGTTGTTGAGCTCATCGATCAAAATCCACATTCTAGTTACTAATAATTCCGAATGAACTAGTTAAAATACAAGGGAAAAATTATGTAGCCCAAAATTATTACATAACTAGCTGAGTGCCCGGCGTTGCCCGTGTCTTATTTATATAAACCCGAAAAAGAATTTAATTCTATATTAATCTTTAGTCAAGAAGACACAACCTAAATCTAACTATTCCTAGTTCCGTACACAACTGCTTTAATTGAACAGCTATAAAATACATTGAATTTTATTGCATCAATCTCAACAAACATACCTCCGAATTTCTTTACCAATACATAAATATAATAGCTATAAGATACATAGAATTTAATTGCATAATAGCAACAAACATACCATCGTTATTCTTTAGAAATATAATTCTCCGCGAACAAATAATTGTCAGTAAGTCTTCAGACAGTACTTCTTGAGTATTGCAGGATATAATTGTCCATCAGTATTCGCACATTACGAAGGATTGAAGTGATCAAATTGATAGCTACATTCCAAATGTAAAGAAATGGTGGCCATATTGCACTCACTAAATTAACTAACATTTTCCGCAACGATTGTAAAGTATTTTGTATTGTTTTTTATTATCACTCGATGGAGTATTACTGGATAGAATTATACTTTTATTCCATGAAAATATTTCTGCTTCATTTCATTACGGAAAAATCGAACTATTTCCTTTGTTCGTCGCGTAGTAACGTCTCTCTCTGTCGCGTGATGTCATGATATATTGGCGCGCAGTAATTTATCACTGAATGATCACTTTTTAAAATTATAATTCTTTTCACATTTATGCTAGTGGTTTGTCACCCCACAGTACCGGTTCTCGATTTTGGCAGAATACGTATACCAATTTTTGTTGCATTCTGTCCACGCGATAAAATTTGTATAAACAACAACGTAAATACATACATACATACAAATATACATCCTTTTTTATTATATAGACAAGCTGGGTGCCCAGCGTTGCATGGGTATTCATTCTTTACATTCACGACCAAATATAATGATATACACATCTAACCAAAATGTTTCAAGAGTCTCGCTTGAAATAATTCGTCAGTTTTAACACATTAAAAATCTATTAAATTATAATGATTATTAGGTATTGATTTTACCGTCATTTTTGTCTCCTCCAGTACATAAAAAATTGGGCAAAATCGTTGGTACGTGCCATATTTATCCCATGTCAGTCATTTAAAAGTCAAGTTCCTTCAACGAAAATTAGTTCCACTGATCGCATAATCTTTCGTATTGTTTTTATTGCCATTCTACGGTGCCTTGCTGGATAAAATATTACTTTTTATTCATTCAAAATATTTCTGCTTTATTTCACTACGAAAAAATAAATTATTTACTTTGTTGTGCAGTATCGTCGCGTAGTAACGTCTCTCTCGAGCGTGCTGTGGCATCATAATTTCTTGACGCGGAATAATTTAACACAATATGATCACATTTTTTAATTATAATTCTTTCCACCTTTATGCTATGGGTTTGTCACCCCCACAGTACCGGTTCTCGATTTTGGCAGAATACGTATACCAATTTTTGTTGCATTATGTCCACGCGATAAAATTTGTATAAACAACAACGTAAATGCATACATACATACATACATACAAATATACATCCTTTTTTATTATATAGATTACTATAATTTATAACGCAAAAATAATTTTCTGTTGCTGCATAGTATATTTTTGTGATCTCGCGACGGAGATGGAAATACCAGACATAGCCAACTCCAAAATCAGACAGGCTTCTGACGGTCGAGTTATGGTCATATCGTTTTTCGATATTCCTGGAATACAGAATGTCGGTCGTTTCAAAAGTCACATGTATAAGTAGAGGGCACTATAGAGATATAGTGAAAGTTCTCAAAACTATATAAATCACAAAACGGAATTATTCAAAGCAAAAGACTGGGTGCTGCATCAGGATAATTGTAAGGTCGCACAGCGTGAATGGTTTACCTGAATTTCTCGCAAAAGTTAATGTGAAGTGTGTTTGTCAAATATTCCTTACGACGTGGCATTTTCCCGTTACTTCCAATATGAATTAATATTTTGAAATACATTATTTATCTTCAAGTAAGCAGAAAAGGTAAATAATGGTATCAGGTATGAGGTAGGGTGGTTTCGACAGCAATTTTGGTAGTTATCGCAACTTTTTGTAACTCCCTTTCACCCTACCTCATACCTGGCCTCTCCTTTATGGGATAAAACTCGTCACTAAAAGCATCTGGAGTGTCTATGAATCTGAGCGACCCTAACTATTTGGCGCTAATATAGACAGTTATATTTTGAATTTTGAAGATTCTACCCCCTTCTGCTATGGAATGCTAGAGTTATCTTACTTCCGCAGGGTTGTGCCTGGATTTTAGGTGATACGAGTACCCAGTTTGCTTGAAATTGTTCCACGCGTTAATGAATAACTTAATTTACAAAGTGTTCTACAATATTAATAATATGCTTTATTTCGTAAAACCTCACGTTTCGGAACTATGGCCCCAATCGGAAAAATTGTCCTGTTGGGAAAACGTCAATCAATATGATGTACTGTCGGGAAAATGGCAATCGGGATATTGTTATCTGGAAAACGAACATCGGGCAACTGTTGAGTCGGGCAAACGTCCGAATTCCGTATCAAACATTCGTATATTACATAAAAACCTCAAAAACAAAATTCAATTCGTTTCTCCGGTTTACACCCTAGTAATTTCTTTATGTACTGAGGTTTCGACGTCTAGCAGTGCCATCATCATATTCAGCCGAGATGCTTTTATTAATTCTATTAACGCTCTATAATGGCCCAAAATTATTTATTTTTTTAATAATAATGAGAATAAAAATTATGATCGTAGTATAGTGAAGATCTCATATTAATATTATTATTACTAACGCCCTTTACGCCAACTTCAATATTTAATATGCAAGAAAATATCAATTTACTTTGGTGGTTTCCCTCTTATTTTTCCTTTTTTTCGTTCCTTTCTGGGAAGTAGTTTTCGCAATTCCGCGTTAGAGTTTCACGGTTTCTTTGGTCTAAAATTGATGAATTAACAAATGTTGGTTGATTACGAAATTGATTACCTCCTCCCGACGCCGATCTCCGAAGCATTGAACTCTTATTTAGGGTTCAATTTTCGTATACGTCAGGGATCTCCGAAAATTCCATTACGAACTCGTATTTTTGTGACTCATGGAATTGACGTTGATATTAAAAACGTTTGAAAACGCCTTCACTACCGAAATGATGTTCAAACCAATCATGTACACTTTTGTTGCCTATTGTTTGTGAGTGATTGTCTCACTTGTCCTTTACGATATTGAGATGCTACTTCAAAGTTGATATATTTTTTGGTTGCATAATAAGTGGATATTTTTCTGGAAGTTACAGTCACATATTCCTGGAACTTCTAATAATATATTCACACCTTCTACACTAGTTGCTTTGATAACTTCAACATTTGTTTGTAGAATGTTGTCAATAATTTTTCTTCCTGCTTCACTTATATCGTCCTTTCAGGTTAAAAAAGTACCAGAAGTGAATAATGGTTTGAGGCATACATTTCGAAGGAATACTACGTTTTGTTATCGCGTTTTACTTTGATTCGTACTCTTTTGTTTGGGCTGCAGTTTATTAGACGGAGGAAAGATTTTTTTATTGGGCCAATAAAATAGTTCGGAACCTCGTATTCAAAGTTTCAGATAACAAGCATAGCCAAGCGACTCGCAGAAATGAAACGCTGTTAGATATATATCATTCTGGTAATTTTCAGTGAACCTAATATAACAATCCCTTTTGTAGGTTCCGCAGTAAACTGTTGTTTATTTGGCGTACGAATGGAATAATAATGAACCAAATATTCTTCCTCTGTTATATTTTAGCATGTCTTCCTTTTTATTAACATTTTTTATAATTCTTTTTATTTTTATACATAATTTTTTTAAATTCTTTTTATTTATAATATGATTACCAATGGCTAAGCTTCACTTCTTTTATATTTTTGAATCTATATTAATGTCGATATTTACTTGTAAAGTCCTGTGTTTCACATCTACTATTTGGTAGGCTCCAAAATATATCAGTAACTAGATCTTATATATCTTAATATTCATTTTGTAAATCAAACGTTTATGATGTATTCGAAATGTCTACCATCAGATTCTGACCTGATGGTATTCGGTAAGACGTTTTTCGAACTTCACTGTACTTTAAAACATCCATGAGGCTGAAATACAAGTACTATAGACGGAGGTTTTGATTTTCAACATTGGAAATTCATTTTACGTTCAATTGGAAATATACAAATTTGTTAATTCTTTTTTAGTTAATTCGTGATTCCAACATTTCATCTACCCAGTTTATCTCTTGAGTTTATAATTTCATCAACTAACGTCGGCATAAAGAAACGGCTGTGCATGTTAATTACAGTTCTTCCTCAGTAAAGCGTCGGGTGTCTTGTCACTTGGACACATTTGTTCCAACACTATATCGATTTCATCTAGCTCTACCATAAATCAGTCGCCAGATTATGTGTTTCCTGATCTATCTTCGGGGACTGATATTTTAAGATACTTATAAAAGACTGGCAGTATCGAACAAATTAGTTTCTGAGACGTACCGTTTTTCAATACTCAGTTGTTATAACTATCTCAGTATTTATGGGTTTAAAAATTTCACTAAATGTAGTGTCTCAAAAAAGTACCAGTAAGTTGAGTGTCGCGTTCTGTCAAAGTTGTTGATTCAGGTTGTAGTGGAGTATGACAGAGTACCTGCTTTATAATTTCTGCGACTAAGGCAAGTGAAAAATACCCACCATCGTATGAAAAAATCTGAGCCGATCCGTCGGTATTCAAGTGTTGGGGATTTTTCCGTAAGCTGGTGAAAACAACTTAACCGTCTAGACCAGTTGAGTAAAGAGGATGACGTTTTACCAGGTGGGGGAACGATGTATAAAAAGCTCGATAAAATGCTCGGGGAATTCTTCTTCAATGACATGCTATGTATCATAGCGTAGAGAATAAGATAAGTAATTTTAAACTGTAATTTAAAATAATTTATAAATAAATTTACTTATTGACATAATTTAAAATTCATTTATGAAGAATACAACTACCCTGCTTTGACTCTTTTTGTCACAATCTGAGAAGTTGATACATCGATATATAACTATAGATGAAACATAGATCTACCACAAAGACAAATCAACATTCGAAACGGATGATTTCTGAAAGTGAACATATCCAAAGAAGGTGAAATCGGCAAGGAAAAAATTGTCCACGTGACTTCACGAGGAATTATTCAACATTTAAAAAAGGAGGAACAACAAATATATTTTCAGATTACCCATGGCTTTATTGGATCGCTATAGCAAAGAATTAAGAAAAATATATTTTGACCAGAACAAAATGTCGTTCCATCACGAGAATGCACTGCTGTGCAGCTTCGATGTAAAAAAATTGACGATCTGAAGTTCGAACTGTTACCACAATCAGGCTATTCAGCATATTTACCCATCTGAGTAATTTTATTTCTCGTATACTGAATTAAAATCACGAGGATCTGGCGAAAACGTACTCGTTGGATGGCCCTAAACAGTTGGAGAAACGATGTGCGCTGAAATGAGATTACGTTGCAATATAAAAATTAATCAACCCAAAATTAAGCGTCTTTCTACTGTTTTGTAGACATTAATTGACCTACCCTAGTGACACGCTTGACTCAGCGTTGTAACTGTGAAATTAATCCAACACTTGGCTCCTCGCTGCCGGCGTTGAACTTGTGTGGTTAAGACCTGTGGAGCTACGGCCGGCGGCAGTCCTCTCAACGTCGTTGATGAACGCAAGTCCAGACGTACGACGAACCGCTTCATCCGTGCAATTACACATTTATAAATGTAAATGGGTTTGCGACGTAGCTGTCAGTCGTTAACAACTGATATCGCCCTCATAAGGAAGACGTAATTTGTCACAGTTTTATGTTGCGGTTCACGCTGAAGAATGCTAGGCCACTTTAATTGTTTTTCACCCATTCGTTTGCCTTATTTTGGAGTTAAATTGTCTCTCTTTCTACCCGTATAGTGTAGATCAAGTAAATTTACCGAAAATAATGCTAAAGACCGGAAAATGGAAGTCGGAAGGAGGAGAGAGAAGAATACTATGCCCAATTTTAAAATCTTTGAGGAAAAAAAATTATAAATTACTGGACAGACCTATAGTGGAGGAAAGAATCACTGAAGAAAAATAGGCAGTTGGAATTGGTAAATAAAAAAATACCAGCACGGCCGTAGCGGTTTACAACACTCAGGAAAAATTATAATATGAAATCCTAATGGGGCTTTTAGTTCAATATTAGCGATAAATAATTGGAAAATGAAGACATTACATCCACGTGTTTAAGTAAAGCAATAACTTTCATAAACATAATTTGTGCCTCGTATTTATTGAAATGTACCAACCAGAAAATTTTACTGTTTGGGACATTGAGTCACACATCCTTTTCAGAATACTGACCAATCAAAGAGCAGAATCAATTCCAACACGGAGACTATTGAAATCCTGTGTTTTTTTTCAGGTTTTAAAGGTAATTAATTTATGTTAAAAATGTCTTCAATGTCTTTAATGACTCAATTATTCAGTGGAAAAAGCGAAAACAACTTGGATTGAAATTTCGTAAAAAGTATTGGCTACTCAGTCGTAAGTCCAAATTATCCCTACGCAACAAGCTTCCCGTTTACAACACAGTCTTCAAACCCATCTTGACAGCTGCTAACAGCAACATCCAAATATTATAAAGATTTCAGTGTAAAGTCCTCTATAATTTGAAAGAAAATCAGACATCTTAAGTCGGTACGGTTAAAAGCGTAATCATGAAGTACAGTGAAAAATACTTAATCTACATAGAACATCATTCTAATGAGCTAATTTTGAATCTACTGGACAATATTGTAAACTTCCGAAAGTAGATTTTCACCGCTCGACTTACCTCATGGATTTGACTAATCAAATCACTATTGCAACAAACGTCATAAACTATTGAATTGTAAACCAGGTGGGTTTCAATCAAATGTCATTGTATTATTACATCATATCTACTATTTGCTTATTGTAATAAACAGATTGCAAATAAAAATAAAAAAAATTAATTTTTGAGTTGACCTCATTACTGCCCCATTTGGTTTTACTTTTACGTTAAATTGTAAATTTAATATGTATTTCTTTGGAAAGGAAATGTGTCCTTAATAAACACAGGGTATTTTTCAAATATAGGTTATCACCTTGTGACGTAATGAAAATTTAGCGTCTATAGAGTTCCTTAATTACTCCAGAATTAGGAAACTTATTCATCAATCAGAAATTCCTTTTGTCAGCGACCAATACTGGGAATAGTAATAGAGTAAAAGTAAAAATTTCTGCGCGTGTATTCTGCAAAGCGAATTACACAAGCAGAAGCGGCGTATTCAGAAAGACAGAATAAAGGAATGAATGTCGACCAATGGAAGATCGCAGCTGGGATTTCGCAGTGATGGAGGAAGAAAAGTGGATTTGTGAGTCCTAGGAGACCGTGAGGTTCCCAATATTCACCGGAAATTTACCCTCCGGCAGGGGAGGCGAATGCACCTGGGGGTATTGAGCGATGGCATAGGTGGTACGAGTAGCTACTCAAATATAGGACGCGGCTGCTTCACGCACAAAAACCACTATACGTTAACGTCATAACGAATCTATGCTTCTGCTTGATTATTATAATAATAATAATAGTGATTAAAAAATCTATCTCTTCCACAGGAATTATCTCTCTTTCAAAACCAAATTTGCTGGACTCTAATTAATTTTGTAACTGACATGCTATAGTCAAATAATCAGCAAGTTCTTCTAATATACTGTATCCTTTTTATACAAGTTGACTTTAAAGTATAATTGAATAAATATGGTAAAACTATGTTCAAGCATTGCTGACAAAAGTGGTGTCGGTAAATTAAAAAACAAATAAAATTTATACTTCTCTGATTTTTTTCATATTTAGATTTCAACCAACAATACACGATTCTAGTACAATTGAGAGCTTTCTCCTTTATCGTGTTATGAATTTCAACAAGTTTTTGCATCCGGCAGCAATTAAGATGCTACTTAACATTGCACCCGCACTGCCCACAATTTTTTTTTGAAAAGTCGTAACATAATGAAACTTATAAGTACTACGATGACAGTCACTTTTTAATTCAGATTTAATTTTATAAAATGAATAAGGTTTGTCTCTCGGTTTGCTTACCCAAAGCATGATTCCAGATTTTTGTCGGGATTCATGTTTCTGAAGTAATATTCTTATTTATAGCATTTATTGTATAATAATTATGAGGTGTGTCTAATCAGAATGAAATAGATAGTACGTTTCGCAATTCTAGTTATTAATAATTAATTCGTTCAAGGTAGTATGACAATAAAGTTTTCTGCATTTAAATGGAAAATAATATCACAACCGTAATTTTTATAATTTTAATAAATTTCCCTTACGGTATAAAACCTATTTAATTTCCTGAAGGTGCATACAAAATAAATAATACGTAACTGTTAATCTTAGACTAAATAGTATCAAAGTTGAAATATAGCGATTTCAATAAGATCTACTGATATGACGTCAACAGAGTTATCGTTGGAAGACAGTTGGTAGTAATAGAGTATTACATTACGAAGCAGTGAACAAAGAGGGAGACTTTCGCTCCTGGTGACAAAAACGTGGTAAATGAACCACTTGTGGCTGTAAAGAAGATTTATCATCCGCCATTACATATATAAATAGTCAAGTTTAGTGAAGAATCAATGGGCTCGTAGAGAACAAAAAAGAGTTTTTGTATCCTGAATTACTGAAGAGAAAGGAAAAGGGGGCAGATTGTTTGTGCATAGTTTGATGTCGACGCAGCTGAATGGAGAGATGTTCAGAAAATTGGAAGACATTTACAGAGATGCCGTGATGAAAACAACTGATGACAAAATTGTCGTTTAATTACTTCAATCAGCAGGTCGCTGAGTAATGTAAAAAGCCCACTTGTTAGATACAATTTTGGAATTTTCCCTCTATCTTTGGCGATTTACTTTGCCGATCAATTTCACGCAGACATAATAACACGTTATCGAACTGTATGAATCCAATAACTGTTAGCCGATTTCTTCTTAGCACTCAAGATAAAGATACCTGGAAACCCTCATCATTTGTATTTTAGGTAAGAATAAGAACTTTGATGAAAAAATCTGAGTTGTGACAAGGAAGTTATTTTTTTTTTCACTTTTCAAAATCGCATGTACTAGGGAAATTCTGTGCATGCTCAATAAAAGATACGAAGATCAAATCTAATTTAAATAATGATCGTAATGAGTATAATTTGATATGGTAAAACTGTTGATACCATGAATGGATAAGGGGGTTTCCAAGATCGGGTAATACATTATATCGAATTTAACATTCACTTGGAATAATTTTGAAAGCAAAGGTTTATGACGTAAGAAATTTATCGTAGATTAAACATTGAATTTGATCCGACTAATATCTTTAATCATGTTATTCTTAATAATATCAATAATAAGACATTTTATTACCAATTTCAAATATTTAATTCAATATTTCAATCTTCGTTGGACATCATTCTAATAAAAAGTTCAAATCAGCAACGTAAACAGCTCGGTGCAGGATTAGACCGTATTTTAAACATTAGTCATGTTGGCATACGTGGCCGTACATCATTGTTATAGAAATATACAAAAGAAATGTTTTGCTTACTGGAAGAATAACAAACTTTGCAAGACGCCGAATGTTATCATGCAATTTGAACGGATGAGTAGCTGTAAGTAACGCATGACACTTCATACTCTTTTTATGAATAAAACGGTGCACTTTTTTTAAAGAAAGAACTGAACTTTTCTACACAAATAGACCTTACATCTTCAAATAGGCAACCTCATTTCTTAATTATAAACCAACTCAACATAACGTTAAATATTATTATAATCTGACAAAGTTATAAAAAGACTTTATTGTTTATCATATAAGGAGCAAAATTCCTATTACGTAATTGTGAATAATATTCAAAATACATGTACTCGTTTACTTGCATTAAATTAGGACAATAGCATCAAATTAAAAAATTACAAGGTAGCTAAAACAACTTCAGGATTTTTTCGCATATGTTATCTGGTTTTTAAGAAACTTTTTATTATTTCAATTCATTTTTCTGTATCTAAATTAATTAATTATTTTATTTAATCTAGAAAAGAGCACATCATTAAAAATTAACCTCTAAATTTCTACGGTTTCGACACTGAAGAAATGACGCTAGCTAAATGTTGGTGAGTTTGTCAACTTGTATCTCAAACGTGCCGGTTACGCGCATCTAAATTGACAGGCCGTTTCAGAAGGAGTTAAAAACTTATGGCTGGTTGTAAAGTCCAAGCATCCAATATTAAAAGTAAATTACTCAACCACGATTCTTTATTAGCTAATAACAGAAGGAAGGAAGGAAGTCACGTCGGTCGCATGAAGTTTACAGCTCATAACGTCGTCTATTTCTAAACTGTATGTAAAACTGTCTTATGAGATATTAGAGTAGTACTTTTACTCTTAATGGGTCATTTATGATGGATAAACGTTTAAACAGAGCGTCCTTTCTTGATTATTAATTTTTGTCTAAACATTGAGGAATATAATTCTAATTAATGTAAAATGTCTTGTTACTTAGTAACAATAATTTCAGTAGCGGTTGTTTGAAATTACAAAGCGTTGGAGGAATTATGGGTAACTTTCTAATTTAACATGAACTTGGAAATCTCACTTAAGTGTCATTCAAATCTATCTTCTATATAATAAAAAAGGATGTATATTTGTATGTATGTATGTATGTATGTATGTATGTATTTAAGTTGTTCTTTATACAAATTTTATCGCGTGGACAGAATGCAACAAAAATTGGTATACGTATTCTGCCAAAATCGAGAACCGGTACTGTGGGGGTGACAAACCCATAGCATAAAGGTGGAAAGAATTATAATTAAAAACCGTCATCATTAAGTATTAAATTACTGCGCGTCAAGAGACAATGACGTCACGCGAGAGAGAGACGTTACTACGCAACGAACAAAGGAAATATTTCCTTTATTAGTAATGAAATAAAGCAGAAATATGTTCTTTAACTAAAAAGTATAATTTTATACAGCAATACTCCATCGAATGGTAATAAAGTAGAATACGAATTACTTTACCATCCTTGGGGAAAATGTAAGTTAATTTTCGCGCTGTATTAGTTGTGAGTCTAGCTAACAATTTCATCAATGTAATATTTCGTAATGTATGAAGACTGAGTGACGATTATATCCTGAAATACTCAAGGAATATATTTAAGTATTCCATTAAATACTTTTTCGAGTTTATATAAATAAGTACACGAGTAATAAATTAAAGGCAAGGAAATATATAAATTTTCTCTATATAGTTTAAGATTAAAAAATTACGTTCGGCAAACGTAATCATTTCACGAAGGTTGTACTGTAACATTCTACTCCTTTTGTAGCTTTCTTTTGGCTTCTCCAAACTAACGACTGCACTGTCATAGGTACAGGAGCTCGTTAGAAGTTTGCCATTTATATTTTTGTTTATTTACAAATCGTACAATCTCTCTCTCAACATCACACTCAAGCATTATAAATTACAAGGTTGATTTACATTTAACAATTTATATACCCTTTATAGCTCTTTGCTTATATTTTTATACTGTTACGAGATTATCAACAATTTACTAAAGAACCCGACATACTTCAACCCACGTAAAGGAAAATAAAAAGTTGGTAGCGGTGTGGTTGATAATGAAAAAGAAATTGTGCTAAACAATTGTACATTTACCGACAATTTACGTAAAAGTGTTACAAAATATGTGATACAATATTAGTATAGTGTGTTCGAAAGTTCTTCTGACAAACTTTTAGAAGACAGGACTTAGTATATCATGCTTTAGTTGTAACTCACGTCCAGAAAACTACCGTTTCCGTTCTACAGCCATTTCAAAAAGGTCATTCTTCCTCCCAAGCTAACTTGTCACATTTACTGGATCTTCCTACAAATGGGTGTGCTTTTGGATGTTGTGCCACTGAACGACCGTCAATCCGTGTGTTTCCAACCCGACGGCGCACCCCCTGATTTTTTTAAAACATCTGGACAATGACGTGTAGGCCTAGGTGGATTGACTCCCTTGAATTTTTACATGTGGGGTTGTATTAAGAGTTTGATTTATGTGACTCCTGTGGAAACAGAGAAATCTGCTGTGACGAGTTGTCGCTGCCAGGCCTGGAGAAGACAAATCCTGACTCAAAAGCCTTTTGAGTTTAGTCAACTGACGAGTGCAGTTTTGTCTCTATTAGCTCTTCTTAGCACCTGTAAAAAGGGACAAGGATCCAAGAAACGTTGTTTGGTATTTATATTATCACTTATTTTGTCTGTATTTGGCTATCTTTCTATTACAATTCCAAACTGGTACAACTTTAAACCAAAGTGTTTGCGAAAAATAATTTAGTTGCCGTATTCTTTCTCGATTATTATTCATGAGTTGAATTGTAAGAAAAGTAATGTACTGAGTCATAACTAACTAAATTACTCTAAGTAAAAGTTTTCCTTTTTTTAGAGTAACAGACTATATGAGGGTAATCCACACGTGGTGGCAACACCCCTTTTAATAGCATAGAAAAGGATTTGAAAGGGTGGATGCGAAAGGGTAGAGGAAGGTAGCCAAGGGTTAACTAGGGTCCCCGGGCTGTAGTTTAGGGATGCTACCCGGCATTCCCCTAAAAGTGATCCAGGACATACCCTATAAAACCTGCATCAGATAGGTTGAGCAATTGGTAGTTGTCCCACACCCTTCCGATGGCGGGAGAGGGGTTTTCTGTGGGGACGCAGTATTCCATTCTACGTGCCTAGATCAGTTTTTTTTTGTTTTTTTTAGTAACAGGCATCATGAGACTAATCCACATGGTGGCAACTCCCCTTTAATAGCAAAGGAAGGGATTTAAAAGGGGGGATGCGGAAGGGTAGAGGAAGGTAGCCAAGGATTAACTAGGGCCCCCGGTCTATGGTTTAAGGATACTACCCCGCAATTCGCCTAAAAGTGATGCAGGGAAAACCCGAGAAAACCTGCATCAGGTAGGTCGGGCATTTGGTATTTGTCCCACGCCCTTCCGATGGCGGGAGAAGGATTAGCTGTGGGGTCGCAGCTTTCCCCTCTCCGTGCCTTGACCGTTTTTTTTTTAGGGCAACAGGCTACATGAGGGTGATCCACATTGGGCAACTCCCCTTTAATAGCATAGGAAGGGATTAGAAAGGGCGGATGCGGAAGGGTAGAGGAAGGTAGCCAAGGGTTACTAGGGCCCCCGGGCTATGGTTTAAGGATCCTACCCGTCATTCGCCTAAAGAAATGCGGGGAAAACCCTAGAAAAACCTGCATCGGGTAGGTCGGGCATTTGGTACTTGTCCCACGCCCTTCCGATGACGGGAGAGGTTTTGGCACTACACCCCATTTAGGGACAAAACCTACCGGAACGACTGCCAGAATGTTATCTTAGTCAACACAATCTGGATTTAAAAGTGACAAGTTGTAAGGTTATCGATTCTCCTTCAGCTTGTTTTTTTACCAGGACGAACACAAACATAGGATCGGATCCTCTCTGATGCGAAACGGCGACGTTGACGCCTACATCACAGTTGGTTGGGTTAAATAAAAGTGATCGCGTTGAAAACCTGTTTTGAAATGGTAATTTTCCCGACATTGGTTTCGAATACCCCATATATATGTACTACGTAATATTCTATAAATTCTATGAATAAAATACACAAAAATAATAAGAAACGTTTAGAAATTAATTTACAACTACTTTCGTTTAATTCGACTGATGGTCAAGAATTATTTTAAATCATTGGTTTTCGGCCCAGTGACGGAATGTGTCCAATGCAGAACGGTTACACCTTGATTATTGGAATGTATGACACTTTTTAAAAGCAATAACACAACATAAATTTAAAATCAATGTTTCTTTTCTCCTATATTCTATTCTTTATAGATGAAATATTGGTTTCACCTAACCTAAGCTATAACCCGTTATCATTTAGTCATCATTCTCATTATCTTCTTCATGGATTTATTGAATGATGGTTATTATATAATGCCATATTTTACTTGACTGAGATATCAGGTAGCAAATGGATTGAAAAGCTTGAGGGAATAAGGGTCACTCCATGGTGTAACCGGACGTCCTTTGGTCGGTCAAGCGCGCTGCACGCTGCCATAGTTCCTTGAGCCCGAATAATTGGAAATGTGACTACGTTGTTCGCATCGGGGCTCGCATTGTTATTGGCGGAGAGTTTTGAAGTCCCCTTACCACACATGGGATGGGAATATAACGATCGCCAGCCACTAATTAGCGCATGCGGAGCTTCCTCTCTCGAGGTGTGCTTGGCAGCTCAGCCAGTTCGTCACACGAAACGTCGCGTCGCGCGGCCCAAGTGTTTTTTTAATTACAAAATGGAAATCTCGGGGTCCAATGCCTCCTAGTTCCCAATTAATAATTTCGTAGAAGGCGACTGTCCGATAGCCATGTGTGGGATTGGCTGAATTTTAGCTTTATGAATTTAGCCAGACTTTTGCCTCGTACCACGACTATAGTTATAATATTCATCGTTGTTTTAAATTAATGAGGTCATTACTGACGTTTCCCTTTATGATGAAAAGAAAAAATCCAGACAGGCATGACTAAGAGACGTGATCAATTTATATATTCTGTTGATCTAATCAACGAACGGCGTCACTTCAGCTCACAGGTCATACAACTTTCCTCACACAAGACATAAGTTCATCAACATAGCTACATGAATCAAGTTAATATTTTCTTCAAAGATAATTGGTTTCCAATACGTACCCAAAGATAATATGGTATGCGAAACTGATCTGTTACACTCGTTTCTTGATAAATCATCGCATACTATCTGCAAATATTTATTGAGAATATTACGACACGCTAACTATGGAGAATATCCAACGAGACTTTTCAGCCTTTTTCAGAGTCTGTGAGGAAAAGTCGTTCCTATGGGAGGACACGCTACCTGGCGTCATAAAGTTATAGGGCCCCTGCGCTGGAACTGTCACACTCTTCATTTGGCGTGGGAGAGTGAGGGGATGAATGCGAGACCGCAAGAGAGAACAAAAATCTTTTATGATTATCTGCATTCATTTCCATACAAACTGCAGAGGTAAAACTTGGGGAACCTGCTGAGTTTGGGGAATAAATTATTTCAGATTTCTAGATGCGTATCGGATTACAGTAATAATCCGAACTGATTAAAATTCTTTATGCTAACAAACTTTGATATAAAAACTGTATTTAACTTATAATAGGAAGTTCGTGGTCGGGTAAAAGCAAATAGTGAGACTTGTGCGTAACAAATTAACTTTATCCTGTAGATCCGCAACTGTTTTAGACCCTGAATTCTCTTTTGGCGCGATAGCAAGTTATAACTCAATTGATCGAAAAAATTGCAGTTACTGTGTTTAATAACAGGTTTGTAGTGAATAATAAGAATGTTATTACTGCTGATGAGACGTGGTAATGTAAACCATTCCTTTAGAAAGCACCATCCCCTTCAAGAACACAGAAATAACGCATTCAACATCAAATTTAACGATGGTCTCTGAAATCCGTAACGTAGTTATGGATGAATGGAAAACCAATGGTTAAACGGTTGACCAACATTTTATAAGCAAATATTGTGTAGTAATTAGTAATTAAGACATTGTTATAATTGGAAAGTTGGATTGTAGAGGACTCATTATTAGTGGATAAAGCGGACGCCGCAACAAGGCGGCAATGCAAAGAATGTATTGTTGAGCAGCTAAGAGAGTTTACGCGCTCAAAATCTACGAGACGAAGTAAGACAGTCAGACAATGAACGGCGAGGCATAAGGACCAGCAAAGTTTTTATACAAAAGTAATGCAGTCAGGCAATGAACGGCGGGGCATAAGGACCAGCAAAGTTTTTATACAAAACTAATACAGTCAGGCAATGAACGGCGAGGCATAAGGACCAGCAAAGTTTTTGTACAAAAGTAATAGAGTCGGGCAGCGGACAGCGAAGAGTTTGAAAGCTGTGCAGTTGGGCAGCAGACGGCAAATAGAACAGTCGAAAAAGTTTTATAGTCTCAGAACGAAAGAACATGCTTTAAAGAACTAAAAAGTAAAGCAATCGTCAGTAGGGAAGGAGAGAGTGAAATTAACGTCGTAATCGGTGGCCGAGCGTAAATTCAACCCGGAGAACCATTGACAAACCCAAATGAAGTACATTTCCAACTAAAGCTACGAGATCTGCAAATCCAGGTTGCAGCAAAGCACCGAGAACCTACTAATGTTTGTTAGACCAACTAACAAACTACGCCAATTAAAATTCGTTGACATTTAGAGTCTGTGAGTACTAGAATCAGTGATATCCCCAAGTCTTGTGCACGAAAAACCTAAAATGAGACCTGGGCGGCCGTAAGTAGAAAACTTTAAAATCATATTGTAAACCACTATTAAAAGATAAAAGTCAGATCGTTCTTTAATTTTAATTATTTAATTATTACATTTAAATTCAATCTTTAGTGTTATTTTCTTCCACAACAAAGTTCGTCTATGTTTCAGACGCATTAACTTCCATAAAAGCTAAATGTAATTTGATTGTATAAATTCACCCATTTATCAAACCCAGTTTAAGACCCTGAGATCCCAAATATTTTTGTGTATTTAAAATTGTTAATAAAATTGTTTGTAGTTTTCACGTAATAGTTTTATTTAATTATTACAATTGAAATAATTGTGTTACTGTGTTAGGAAGAAAGGCCCTACATCGGGAACGAATTAGGGGATTCGTTCACAGCGTTATCCGGCAACCAATTACTGACAAATAAAACATCAGGGTTCTATTCATCTGATTCAGAACCGAAGACGGCCCAAAAATGTTCCAATTTTTCAACAGTCAAAGAAGTACAAATGAAAACGGCGAAGCTCCTGTGCTGTTTCATTCTAAGTGAAGTACAGGAATGTTTTGAGCTATTTAACAAACGCACGCAGTATTATGCGACTCCATGGGTTTTTTCTAGAAAGACGAGCTCTAGTAATTGTACATTGTGAATATAAAAAGTAACAGCATAAGACAAAAAAATTTCCGTTGACCTAAAGTAGTTCATCATGATGGACAAAGTGTATACAGAAACGAATAGACACATAATTGGAAACAATTCTGTATGGTTATTATTATTACAACTGTAGATATGGTTTTACCTGTACAGCATCCTTTCCTGCCTGTCGGCCTCCACGTAGATGCGGTAGTACATGAAGATCATGATAACTCCGGGCACCCAGAAGCTGACGCTACTGGAGACGACGGCGTACGCCTTGTTGACGGTGAAGGCGCACACGTCCTGGTGCCTCTCACGGAAGGCCAAGTGCTCGTCCGTGGTGTACCAGCCCAGGAATATAGGCAGGAACGAGACGAGCGCAGGCGAGCACCACACGACGGCCAGCATGGCGGCAAGGCGAGCCGGCGTCATGATAAGCGGGTAGTCCAGCGGCCGCACGATGGCGTAGTAGCGGTCCACGCTGATGCAACACAGGTGCAGGATGGAGGCTGTGGAGAAGTACACATCCAGCGAATTCCACACGTCACACATAAAGTAGCCGAAGAGCCACACGCCGCCCGTCAGCTCGACGCTGGCGTTGAAGCACATGGCGCACAGGGCTACCAACATGTCAGCCAGCGCCAGAGACACCACGAAGTAGTTGGTAATGACGCGCAGCTTCCGGTGGCGCATTACGCTCACGATCACCAGCAGGTTGCCGAACAGCGCCGCCATGATGATGAATCCCATGGCCGATGACTTGAGCGCCGTGACGACCACGTCTTCCCATGACGACGTGGAAATGCGCACCGCCGTCGCCGACGCGTTGAGCGGCGACGGTTCTGGCACCGCGGAGGTGTCATTATCGGGCCAGTCCTCACCCTCCATCACTTAATACCCTGTTTCCCCATTCTACTTACAAAATATTGGTAAACTCTTTAAAGTTGGCAGACACTAAAAATAACCACTCGCATTACTCAACGTATAGTATTGTCACTTGCGACATCGTATATATTATTATTTTTATGAAGAAATCGTTTTTATTTTCAGTGTTATATATTTCCTATTGCACTGTTTACTGAGGAAGAACGGGTTTCACAATACGCTGCGGCGTGGGTTTCTTATAATATTAACATTTAAATAACGATAATGAATTAAGTTATCTCCAGGTATGATGACCACGCAGAGGTCAAAATCTGCTGCATCCGTTGGTAGTCTCTTATCATCTTCATTTTATTCGTCATTAAGTTCGACTCGCTGTAAGAAAAGAGAAAAGTTATTAGAAAAAAAGTTAAAACATTTGCAGATAACAATAATAACTTCTAAAAAAACCTAATAAGTGACGGGGGTATGACATTTCGAGCATTCTGCAAAGATAAGATTGACGAAGACAAAAATAACAAGAAAATATAGTCTACAAATCAAGGGAAAACTACTATTACATCAAATATGTTATTTTATTTTTTTTCGTTGGCAACACTACGACTTAATTGTGTCATTGTGGTATTCTATAGAAACATAAGCCTTTTTTGTTTGTAGGATTTCCACCATACGAGTGAACATTTGATAGAACGATAAGCCTTTCTCTGAGGAATACTACAAACTTCTGAGTAGGCCACAGAGTGTTTTCAGATCGAACCTTCTTCTATAAACATCACAGTGTATGAAATTTAAGATTACATTTCTTATACATAATTACTGGATAATACTTTTTCCTTCATCGTGATCCCTGTTCCGGTGATAAATTCACATTTACGACAGCTTTGTTCAATGATTCCTTTATTTATAAATCTACTCAGAGTATTCTAATTACGATCACACCATAAAAAATTTAATATTATTTTAGTAGATAATTTCTCTATCACGGAACTGTAATTGAAAGTCACTCTAAAAACTTACTTAATTGCTCATGATACAAAAATTATTCATCAGATTCTTAACGTCTGGATTCCAAGTATTACTTCGCAAAAACTTTTACATTTATTTATTAGGTGATACTGGAGTAAAGCCAATTATCGACCTAAAACGTTTTATCGTCAGGCTAAAGCGCAGGTCACGTCATTTCAACACGAAACTTTTATTCTATAACTAGTTAGAATTTCCGCGACATTTCCCTATACTAAATTAAACGTTTCAGAACAAAGACTGCCTCACAATATAAAAATACAAAAAACTGGTTCCAAATCATTACATTAAATATGACAAATTAATGAGTAATAAATTGATATATGTTAACTATTATTTCAATATTAGAACATTTTTTCTCGGATTACTGTGTGTCTGCTCAACTAATGAATATTTAAATGATTTTCCTTTAAGGAAACGTTTGTTTAGCGAAAACTTCCTTGTAAATTGTATGTAAAGCTAATTCCGTGTTCGGATGATTCTCAATACTAAATTTCTTTAATAATATCAAACTATAAGTTCCTCAAAAAGTTCCGTAAAATGGTTTGTCGTTAAAAAATTTACCTGAAATTAGGATATACTTTAATGTTAATTTCCTGCTGGGAAAACGGATTCCACAGGTGTTCTGCTTTATAAATTTCCGTTATTTCAACCTCTATGCCTCTGTGTACCATTATACGTATTAATTTTTGTACGTCATTTCAAAATATTCTACGCTTTATTTATACAGTAACTACTTGATTCCAGGAAGTGTTGTACCTACAACGAAGACTCATACAATTGGAATTTTCATAGTAATTATATTGTCGAAAATAGATTACGGAGATGATAGGCGAGCTATTATTTATAAAATATATACGTAATCGACTATGGAATGGATGGAGTGCTATGTCGTAAGACATGTCACGAAACACTATCCAATAATTAATCACACAAAATTCAATTTATAATTATATTAGAACCTTACAGGAGAGATACGAAGGGGCTTCCTTTGGGGATGCCTTTTCCTCTCCGTTTTTGAACTAAGGTTTCCACAAGCCGAGGCACCTCGGCCTGTTCTGAGAGGTGTATGTTCCGGGGTCACAGACCTTGGGCATACGGTAAGAGTTGTCCGCTATTCCCATTGGAATAGTCGGCCAGCTGCCTCCTAAACTGGTCGAGGCACGGAGAAGGGAATGTTGCGACCCCACAGCAAACTCCTCTCCCGCTATCGGGTGGGCGTGGGACAAGTACCTAATGCCCGACCTACCTGATGCAGGTTTTTCTAGGGTTTTCCCTGCATTTCTTTAGGCGAATGGCGGGTAGGATCCTTAAAATATAACCCGGGGGCCCTAGTTAATCTTTGGCTACCTTCATCTACCCTTCCGCATCCCGCCTTTCAAAACCCTTCCTATGCTATTAAAGGGGAGTTTCCCAACGTGGATTATCCTCCTGAAGCCTGTTACCCTAAAAAAAATTATAATTCTTAAAATGAATATGATAAAAAATAAAAAAATTTCATTTAAGTAAACACAGAATTCGATGGCTGAAAAGGAACAACGCAAATTCTTCAATTTCTAGAATTTATGGTCAAAGTCACGTATTAGTTGTGTCCGTGGCTGACCATTATATCAATTTGTTTATAATAAATTATTTATTTTACGATAAAATACAATTTCTGAATTTAAAATGCGGGATTGTGCATACCACGACATAAGAAAAGAATTATGAAATTATTATAACATGAACGCGAGACGTTCCTAAGTTTCCAAGATTTCTGTTACTATAATTAAAAGTAAACAGGGTATTATAACAATTTGAAAACAAAATAGATAGCCACGTTCAGTTTATTTGTATAAACGCTGATCCACGGCTGGTAGACGTGTGTGTGTGTGTTCCCAGGCGTCCCTCAGGGACGCATTCGCTGACGTGCCACAGCTACTTTAGGGTTGAGACGTGAAGCTTTCTCCCGTTTGTAAAGTGCCTCTGAACACACGCAAACTGCTAAAGCTGCACCTACCCAGCCCCCAACCCAAATCCATTTGTACGCATACCAACTAAATGATGTAGAAAACTTTTCTCCCGCTGAGACTTAGTTCAGCGGAGCTTTACCTTGAACCGGAAAGTTCTAAGATATTAGTACAGGAAAACGTGATTCCAGGTCTAACAGCAAACTAGTCGGAGTCGAGTTGCTTGTAGAGGCGTCTCATGTATTCTCAGTCTACGTCATCTACGACATATGGTTTCATTTGAGTTGAAAACGTCATCTATGTGATTGGAGAACATTATTGAACATTGTTAATTTTTCTGTGTTGGTTACAGAAATTTTGAGACAGAAGATTACAGATGTGGATGCAACCTGAGAAAATGCGCAAGTTTTGCGTAAGCAAGACGGAAAATGGCGATTGATATATGTAAATACTTTTAATCTAGCGAGGACCTCATTCATTAATTCTCAAATTAAGCACATATGATTACAACTAAAATTATTTATTTATTTCCAAAAATTAGTTTCTCAATTGATGCAGAATATAAACCACGTTTTTTTAATAGAAGCGTGGTTTACACGTGAGTTTGTGGCAACGTCGCTATTTATCGTCTTTTTGCTTTACGCAGTGGCAGCAGACAGCCGTCTTCAGAAGTGCTCCAGGGCGTAGAGAGAAAGGATGAATTATTTTCAGTTCATTTTAAATTTAGGAAAATTAACATTGACAGTACGGTCCTTAATACTAGAGAAAGAATTTGAATTAGTATATACAAATATGGAAAACTCTATGTAGGGTAGGATTTAATGAGACTTTATAAGCAAATCTTTATTTAGAATTATGACTAGATTATAGTCGAGGCTCAACACAAGAGAAAACTGAAATTGTTGTGTGAAGGAGAAACTCGATAAAGCAATATCAGTGGCAGAGGAAGAAGAAAATTCTAATTTTTTTTACTTTGCATTACAAGACTAGAGGTAGTAACTGGACAAGGGAGACTGGAGAATATGAAATATTTTGACATAAGTGTAAGTGCACATTAACGAATTTACTGGTGAATTCTATTATCATGAACAGTTTTACATTGAAATAGTGACAGTCATAAATAAATTGTATCGTTCCGAAATGATTTACGCACGACTTCAACCTTTATTTAAAAACCAATATCATTGAAAATATTCTAAAGAAGCGAAACAGCATGGAATATTCATTAGGAAAAGAAAATTGGAAATCATATTATGTAAGTGTCGAGCATACATTTCAATAACTTGAAGGAATCGAAATAATTTGAAAATGAATTAAAATATCAGTAAATTTTAATTTTGTATTTTCCTTAAATAATTAATAAGGAAGAATTTCAAAACGCACTTTTATATATACTGTAATACCCAGTTAAGAAGGACATGAATTTTGTTCTTATTTCATCAGATTTGTTTACCAACTCAGACTGGGGATTCTTTAGTGGTTTGTATAAAAAAGGATAATAATAAAATGATCGATAAGTGGCTCTTAGAGAAGGGGAGGACTATAATTGGACGTTTAGCGGCTCTTAGAGCTAATGGTTTTGACAGACATCGGGGCGGAACCCTAAAGGCATAATGACAGACGTTTGGTGGACATCCAATTATATTAAAAGGAAATGTTTATTTTAATTGTATTGAGTGGCTCTCGGAGCGTAAGAAAGCCAACAGTTGGTGTTTGTTTGGCGAACGTGGAAACTCAAAAACTGTGAAAACAGGGGAATATTCTGGAGAGGGGGAAGCAGATAAAAGTGAGTTGGACTGGAGACCTAAGAGGAAGTTGGACGTGAGAGTTGGAAGGAGTTGGACGTGAGAGTTGGAAAGAGATGGACGTGGAGTGTGGTGCCATAATCTGAACGAGAAAGTAATAGGAGTTGAAGTGTAGACAGCAAAGGAGGAGTACGTGGAGGCGGTGATAAATATTCGGTCAAATTGAATGGTGGCTGTGCCTAAACATAAAATAAACATTTTAGTCCATGCAAGCAGTCAGGAGTCGGGATATCAAAAGGGATAAAGTGAACGTGTGTGTGAAGCGTGTGTAAAAGTCTGTGCACAGAAGGGCATTGTAGATTAAAGAGCATTCCTGAAAACCCCAAATAAAATTGTAAGTAGACATTCAGTAATAAATTTTGTAAATTGTTAAATAAGGGTAATCAGTCAGATTTCGTTATCATTTTATTTAATTGCATTGTTTAAATTGTAAATTTTAGTGTTCCGTTTCCTTATCAACCCAGTAAAGATCCTGGGGTACAGAGTCTGATTTATAAAATATAACTAGATTATTAGTGTAATTTAATTGTTGAGGTAAAATGATATAAAAAAATATACAGTGATTTTCTTGAGTTGAATTTTAGATTAATAAAATTGTTTTGTTTATAAAATTTAATAACTTGTTTAATTTAAATTCCTATAATCATAATTATCTATAGTTTGTGTATTCAATGGGAGCAAATTAGTTAATTTTCAAGTTTCAAAAATAAATTTAAAAATAATTAGAAATGAGATGGTTATCACAATATCATTATTGAAGGTTTTTTTTTGGGAGGAAAGACTTGAAATGAAGATACTACAAAAATATTTTGAACACACACTGCTCTGAGAATATGTGGATAAACGTAAGACGTGGACATTTAATTTTAAATTATTTATAATATGACTTACATACAAAAAAATTATTTTCGTACCAAATATATTTTCTATATCTTTGGAAGTAAGTGCATAACGATATATAAAATTACAAATAGTTGTGCTTTACTGACATTGTAAATTCTATTACTCCCTGGCTTTTGAACATTCCGATCACATTATATAATATTATCGAAGTCAAAGAATATAATTTAAATATGGTTATCAATTTAATATAATATAGAGAAGCAAATTATTAATATTGTCAACAACTGTATATATTCAAAATATGAAAGTTGAAATTATATAAAAATAGTATGATATATTTCATGACGCTGTGGTTGACATACATACTAAATAAAGATAATGGATACAGCCATTTAGTTAACGCGATAATGGGACACTATGAGGTCAACGAATTTAGAAAACATTACGATCCCTAAACATAGATTTACGAACGCGAAGCAGTGTATTCATGACATCAGACACACAGCCAGCTGTAGACTGACAAATCAAAACACACCGAACATCACGGGAGGAGCCAAACTGGGGACCTATTTATTTGTTATTTCAAGAGAGTTGCCATTGGGAATTCAGCTATGTGCTTCAATACTTGGCATCCTCTCAAACCTCGTGCCTGGGCAAGACCCTGAGTCTACTAGACTTGTTACGATGTGATCAACTTTCTTAACTCTGTTCACGTTCTCACCAACACGTTCGAAACTTTTTATTACTGGAGTATCTTGATATCATTCAGCGCTGTTAATGTATTTCGCCGAGTTCACGATTCCACATATGAGCTAAAAAATATGGAGTTCCCAGTGGGGTAAAAATAGACATTTCAGAAATATTTTTCTTTTTGAATTCAAAAGACAGGCTAAAGTATTTGAACGTGGGCAGATTGAAACTTTGTGCCGTCTGTTGGGGGGGGGGGGGGGATACCATTAGCACTGCTTTTGTCGTAGAAGGTTGAGTGCTTCGAGACGTACATGAAGGCCATAGGGCTTTTATGAATACATTCTGAACACTAATCCGGTATAAAACCGAGAATTAGCAGAGGGAAAGGTGAACGAAACTGTAAACATTCAGGACGTTTCCAGTGAAAGAGACAAATACTAGCGGGCTGTAATTGTTGCGTCGTATTTCCTCGTTGCCAGTTACCCCGTGAACATCAAACACTCCTATACATGTTAATTACTGGTAACGAAAACCGGTTAATTTATGATAAAATCGGAAAAGAATAGTAATGACAGAGATCTAATAATTGGCAACTCTGCGGGAAAAACTTTCTCAGAACATTGAGTCTGGAGGTATGAAGAAGCGTCGTGACCCGGGGTATGCAACCATAACTTGTGACGTTTTGTCAACATCTCGGACGCCTTGCGGCTGCAGTTGAAGGACGACAGAGAAGACTGCCCCACTGTGCTTCTACACGATAGCGCACGGTCTCACGCCACTTTCACTGCGGAAGCATCCATCCAGGTGATTCCACATACCGCATATTCCACCGTTACTTGAAACTTAGTTAGTTACGGTATAGTTAGTTTCGGTATAGAATTATTGATAATTTAATTTTTTTACGATACAACAAAAACCCTTTTGTATTAATAACACAAATAAAACGCAAAGAACAGTGTTTTATAACTGCTGTAAGAATAATCTACATATCTGAAAATTCTGATTAAGCCGATTTATGTGGTAGGAACTTACTATCATAGTAAAAAAATTCGAGATCGCCCCCTGGTTTGTGCGTTGTGTCGTTCTTTCTGTTTGGAATCACGTGACGCAAACAACAAGGATTGTGGGAACGTAGTGTGGTATTTACTTTTTCTTTTAAATGAGTCTGTTAATTGCCTACTTCTTTACCTTATGAAATCAGAAACCAATAATAAAAGTTATTCGACATAGAAAAAACATGCTACAATTATCCACAGACGAAGTGTTGCAAATTTATGTGGTCAAATGAGTTATATCCTTATTTTATATACAACTACAGTGCTTTGAAATAATTAATAAACGAACTGATTCACAAATAATACTCAAACTTTTCATCGTTCATCCCCTCACCGTTAAAACAGTGGAGGTTAGACTATATGCCACATAAAATAGTCATTAACAGAATTTTTAGATTCACTATTTGCTTTACTGGATGGTTGAGAACGGAACTGATCCTGGATTATATATCCCAATAAATGTTTGATTTAATATATTATCTTATTGCGCAATTATAGTTTGAGTTTCAGTTTGTCGACGTAGTTATAATATTCAGTTCACTCAATCAAGTTAACGGAAAATTTACCACATATAATATTAAGTAAAAACTATCTTCAAAGATATCGAAGAAAGCTTATTATAAGCCTCAAGCCATAGTAGCGTTAACTAAGGAATGTTAACGGAAAAATGTCGACCAGACCGGCAATCGAACTCAGGACCTTTGCTTCCCGGGCGCCTGATCTGACCACTGAGCTAATCCTTGTCGACTTCTGACCCGGTGCGACATTCTTCCATCCTTAACCTTCTTGCGGCTCTTCTGCAACGCACTTATCCCAAGGCCTACTTCTGGATCAGATGAAGGATTTTACGTACATTGATTATAGGTTTTTATATTTATATATGTCACACCAGATAAGGGAGTCGACAAGGATTAGCTCAACGGTCGGAAGAGCAGTCCAATAAGTGGAAGGTCCGGCCCAAATTTTTCCAATCACATTCCTTAACTAACAATATAATATATAAATGTGATAAAAAAAAGTATCAGTAAACTCATTTTACTTTTCTTTTCGTTTGTGAATTTCATTACGGATTTTATACGAAATGGTGACACACTCAAACCGACTGAACAGCTAATAACATTTGAATACTTTACTTGATGCTATAGAACGGTTTCGGTAGATATTACTAAGCTCGATAAACTAGAAACTTGGTTTGACTACCTCTTCAACTCCAAACCAGTAGATTTCTACGGACGTGGAAAATAAAAACTACCCCAGTTTCGGTATAGAATTATGGATAATGGAGGATAATGTCTCATTTATTTTTTTTACGATACTCCAAAAAAACCTTTTGTATTAATAACACAAATAAAACGCAAAGGGCAGTGTTTTATAACTGCTGAAAGAATAATCTACAAGTCTGAAAATTCTGATTAAGCCGATTTATGTGGTAGGAACTTACTATCATAGTAAAACATTTCGAGATCGCCACCTGGTTTGTGCGTTGTGTCGTTCTTTCTGTTTGGAATCACGTGACGCAAACAACAAGGATTGTGGGAACGTAGTGTGGTATTTACTTTTTATTTTAAATGAGTCTGTTAATTGCCTACTTCTTTACCTTATGAAATTAGAAACCAATAATAAAAGTTATTCGACATAGAAAAAACATGCTACAATTATCCACAGACGAAGTGTTGCAAATTTATGTGGTCAAATGAGTTATATCCTTATTTTATATACAACTTCTGTGCTTTGAAATAATTAATAAACGAACTGATTCACAAATAATACTCAAACTTTTCATCGTTTATCCCCTCACCGTTAAAACAGTGGAGGTTAGACTATATGCCACATAAAATAGTCATTAAAAGAATTTTTAGATTCACTATTTGCTTTACTGGATGGTTGAGAACGGAACTGATCCTGGATTATATATCCCAATAAATGTTTGATTTAATATATTATCTTATTGCGCAATTATAGTTTGAGTTTCAGTTTGTCGACGTAGTTATAATATTCAGTTCACTCAATCAAGTTAACGGAAAATTTACCACATATAATATTAAGTAAAAACTATCTTCAAAGATATCGAAGAAAGCTTATTATAAGCCTCAAGCCATAGTAGCGTTAACTAAGGAATGTTAACGGAAAAATGTCGACCAGACCGGCAATCGAACTCAGGACCTTTGCTTCCCGGGCGCCTGATCTGACCACTGAGCTAATCCTTGTCGACTTCTGACCCGGTGCGACATTCTTCCATCCTTAACCTTCTTGCGGCTCTTCTGCAACGCACTTATCCCAAGGCCTACTTCTGGATCAGATGAAGGATTTTACGTACATTGATTATAGGTTTTTATATTTATATATGTCACACCAGATAAGGGAGTCGACAAGGATTAGCTCAACGGTCGGAAGAGCAGTCCAATAAGTGGAAGGTCCGGCCCAAATTTTTCCAATCACATTCCTTAACTAACAATATAATATATAAATGTGATAAAAAAAAGTATCAGTAAACTCATTTTACTTTTCTTTTCGTTTGTGAATTTCATTACGGATTGTATACGAAAAGGTGAAACACTCAAACCGACTGAACAGCTAATAACATTTGAATACTTTACTTGATGCTATAGAACGGTTTAGGTAGATATTACTAAGCTCGATAAATTAGAAAATTGGTTTGACTACCTATTCAACTCCAAACCAGTAGATTTCTACGGACGTGGAAAATAAAAACTACCCCAGTTTCGGTACAGAATTATGGATAATGGAGGATAATGTCACATTTAATTTTTTTACGATACTCCAAAAAAACCTTTTGTATTAATAACACAAATAAAGCGCAAAGGACAGTATTTATAACTGCTGTAAGAATAATCTACACATCTGAAAAATCTGATTAAGCCGATTTATGTGGTAGGAACTTACTATCATAGTAAAAGGTTTCGAGATCGCCACCTGGTTTGTGCGTTGCGTCATTACTTCTGTTTGGAATGACGTGCCGAAAACAACAAGGATTGTGGGAACGTAGTGTGGTATTTACTGTTTATTTTAAATGAGTCTGTTAATTGCCTGCTTCTTTACCTTATGAAATTATAAACCAATAATAAAAGTTATTGAACATCGAAAAACATGCTACAATTATCCACAGACGAAGTGTTGCAAATTTATGTGGTCAAATGAGTCATATCCTTATTTTATATACAACTACTGTGCTTTGAAAAAATTAATAAACGAACTGATTGAGAAATAATACTGAAAGTTTTCATCGTTTATACCCTCACCGTTAAAACAGTGGAGGTTAGAGTATATGCCACATAAAATAGTTATTAAAAGAATTTTTAGATTCTCTATTTTCATTACTGGATGGTTGAGAACGGAATTGATCCTGGGTTATATATCCCAATAAATGTTTGATTTAATTACTTATCTTGTTGCGCAATTATAGTTTGAGTTTCAGTTTATCGACGTAGTTATAATTTTCAGTTCACTCAATCAAGTTACCGGAAAATTTACCACATATAATACTAAGTATAAACTACCTTCAAAGATATCGAAGAAAGCTTATTATAAGCCTCAAGACACAGTTGCGTTAACTAAGGAATGTGAATTGAAAAATGTCGACCAGACCGGCAATCGAACCCAGGACCTTTTGCTTCCCGGGCGCCTGATCTGACCACTGAGCTAATCCTTGTCGATTCCCGACCCGGTGCGACATTCCTCCTTTCTTAACCTTCATGCGGCTTTTCTACAACGTACTTATCCCAACTCCTTCACAGTCTACTTCAGGATCAGATGAAGGACGGATTTTTTACGTACATTGATTATAAGTTTTTATATTTATATATGTCGTACCAGATATGGAGTCGACAAGAATTAGCTCAGTAGTCGTAACGTCGTAACATTTCCAATCACATTCCTTAACTAACTAATGATATCATATATACATATATGTTTGTTTGTGATTAAAAAAGTATCCTTAACTCCATTTTTACTTTTCCATACGTTTGAGAATTTCATTACGGAATTATTTTTAGAAACGGTGACACACTCAGACTGACTAAACAGGTAATAACATTTCAATATTTTACTTGATGCTATACAACTGTTTCCGTAGATATTACTAAACTCTATAAATTAGACACGGTGATATTAATATCAGATATTTAATAAAAATATTGGAATATATTATTATTTTTGCTTAATTTTTAAATATATCATTAGTTCTTAAACGATATAGCCATTGACATTTTATTTTAGTCGCTTTCCCTATTCAGAAACAAAAAGAAGAATGTTATAGCATATTGCTTTAATCACTGATTCATTTCTTAGAACGTGCATATTTTCTTCTAATTAATCTAAACGACGGAAATAATAATATTTCTTTGATATATCTCATATACGAGCGTAGACAAAGAAGTCTGTAATATTCAGTAGAATTCTATGTCTGAACCACAGCAATAACCGTAATATATTTTAAAATATTGCAAGTCTTTGAACGCACGATATTTAATTAATAAAAATACACTTTAGTTCATATTCTTACATTTTAATTTTCTTCAAGATAATTGTTATTTAGTCGTGTTGATTCGAATTACATAAATTTAGCGAACAATTTAAAATCTACGAAATAATTACGCAACGCGCGTAAAATTGATGTGAACGTTGGCTGGAGTGCAAGCAACTCCTTCCTTAACCTTCATAAAGAACGTATTCTTCTTTTGTGAACAGAAACGGAACAACTTTATGACAATATTAAACTATACAATAGTATAGAAAGCTAAACTAACACTGTTTCAACTATTATGCTTCTCGACAGTTGTTAATTGATATTATATTCTGCACTGAACATTTGCTGTGAGTGAATATATGATTCTTCGCGCAGAATTAAAATTCACAATTATAATCAATTCCACCAATTATTTTGTAATAGTTTTGTAATAATATGTAAGTTTCGTTATGCTGAATATTTCGCCATCGTGTGCTTCGTATCGAATTTAATTTAATTCGGATTACCTAAGTGTATTTTACTTTTGAAAAAACTGAAGAATCATTGTATTGAAACTACTACTTCATGAGCTCCGAATAGGAGTTGGAGACGAATTGTGCTTTGCAATCTACAGGTGGTTATTTAAAATCACGAATGCGCTGTTTACTTTAACACAGATGTTTCTAAATCACAAAGTAAAATTATATGATCATATGGAACACAAATTATCAGTGGCAGAGGTGCAGTAACTAATTTATATAATTGTAACAAGCTCTCAGCTTAATTGGCCAGGATTACTTGGGATATGCATTTCGAGTGATGCTCATAATTGAAATGTCCACTGCAGGAAACAAAGTAAGGTAATTAATATGAAGATGTACAGCGGCGGTCGAGAGTAAAATTCAGATTGACAGAAGGAGTTTGGTGGGCATAGTTAATACTGGAATAATTTCTAATGAATGAACCACTGAGTTTGACAATAAAATATTAATTAAATCGATAATAATTAATTTCAGGTTGAACTGGGTGTATAAAATAGCCTAGTCTCAAGGTTTTAATATCATGTAGATATTAGATAAGTATAATGGATATCCATAATGAAATATAAATTTGATGCGTTTATTTTGGAAGTTACTATTACTTGTTTCGGTTGGATGATGCATATATATATATATATATATATATATATATATATATATATTACCCTACAGCCAATTTTCTTGAATCTTAAGTCTATTCTATAGGTATATTTTCAGAACTAATTAATTGAACTAATTAAGCCTGTGATATAAAAGAGATATAGCATAGTGAGATATAACTCCAAGTAGTGAAATATAGATTACATAAATGTTATGAGCTTTTACTATTATAGCTTGGTTGATTTACATTAATTGCTATGAACGTAACATGGGAATAAATTATGTTGGCATTTGTTCACGTTGTTTATATTACAAAACTCGGCTGAGGACCTGCAAGACGTAGAGGATCATTTGATACATGTATAACTGACATTATTGTATCTTTATAATGTAGATAATATTTTTCATATAAAATTAATAGTTAGGCAGATGTATTATTTCTTGGTTTTATAAAAATTAATATTATTGTCGGGATATCATTAAATATCAGCCTAGTTAACTAAAGTTTGGACGGTAAGGTATTACATGAAGGAATATTAAAATATAAAAAGGTACAAGGAACCATTTTCCTAATTACTAATTCTGAAAAAGAATCTATTTTTTAATTTAACGAATTATTATTATTTATACCGTTAGGTATGTAGACTTGCAGGATGTTGCGAGATTGTAAATTACGCAGGGAAAAATTTTCCCTGTAATTAAAAACTGCAATACAAGGTTACGTTTTGAGAGTTTTTCATATATTATTTCTATCTCTAAACAAGAAAAATATATCATGAGGAGTGGATAAATTTTAAAACGAAGAACCGCTAACGGAGTATAATCAATTTCTGTGAATACTTTCAGATTTGGTACATCGGTTATCTGGAAAATAAGAGGTGATGATTGGATAATTATATATTTTTCAACTTATAAAATTAACTACGGGTGTTGTGTTGTGTCTGCTTACTTTTCAGAGCCTTGACTTAAATATTTACATTGAACGTGAAGGAAGATATAAAATTCACCGGCGATAATTTGGGGAAGACTTGATGAAAACGATAACTCGATGATAATTATAATGTTGAGTATCTGGGTTTTCTAGTGCCGCGTTATGTTTATTTCTCAATAAAACGTAAAATCTGCCTGATGAAAGAATAATTTAGCTATAATTTCTGATACGAGTAACGGGAGATTCTAAGTTAGATAAAATTAAACACGTCAACAATAATAATTAATGTCTGTTTCCCCTGACTTTGTTATCAGGAATTAAACAGAGAATCTGAAATTGTGAACTGTACCGAGAATGATTTTCGGGATTAATAGTTAAAATTGATATGTCTTAATAAGATACATAGATGAGAACTACATTATACGGTTAGGTACTGGAGGTGCTTGATATACTAGAAATTAAAGGTTATATATAAAAAGTTTGAAATGAGGGTATATGTGAGAACATAAAATATTAACGAGGATGATTTAGAAAATTACTGTATCGAATTATTGAAAGATATTTACTGTGTTGTAATAAGTAACATCTAAAGGTAGGAAATGTTTCTATAAACGTATGACTGATTTAATTATTCTCCTTAAATGCATAGCAAATAACGTAAGACTACGGTAACAATTATTTTCAAAGGTAAATTGAAATAGTAAGTAGTACTGAAACACAGAGGTTTTGGAGGCTACAAGTAGTGATATATTAGTGTACTACGCGGTAAAACGATGGAAGATGCGAGATAGTATAAACTACAGACAACAGCTAGGAGGCGAATATGAGGAAAGGGAACAGAGTCGACATGTAGCAGGTGTTACCATGATAAAGGATGCGATCGCCAGACTCGCGCGACGCACTGCACGCGCACTCCGCACTGCACTCGCGACGCCTCTGCGCCTCTGCGGCCCGAGGCGTTTCCACCACGAACGCTACGCCAAGTGGCAGGCTCCGCGTCCCACAACACGCATGCGCCCTCTACCTCCACCTCGACACGGCAAACCTCAACGCCTTCTTACGGAATCGTATTGTCTGCAAATCAATCAACTCGGCGCCGGTTACACGAGAAATAAGCGGACAATAATAAGGTTTCAAATGTCGCTAACCTTCGTATAAAAGACACCTCAGCGTATATTGAGGAGGATTTCTACAAATTCTTGCACAACTCTGTTCCGGTGCTGCAAAATATTTTTTCAACCTATAGGTACAGATGAAATCATTACAGTGATAAGAAACTTGAAGTAATCCCAATCAGTAGCTATATATATAGTGTAATATACACTATAGATGGGCTTTTTAAATGAAAGATTAATAAAATTTACAAACAATATTTTTATTGTGGCAATAACTCAAACAATTACAAATTTATAATATTGAATTTCTCAGGGTCTTCACTGGGTTTGATAATGGACAAATCAATGATATTTATAATCTTATCAACAACAAATCACAATTTAAAGAAAAGAAATTTACTCGTCAGTTAAACTAGAACAAAATTTAATTGTGACCGAAATTAAAAGTAAAAAGATTGACCCTGATTAACAATTTTGATCAAAAAGAGAACGAAATTAAAAGTAAAAAGATTGACTCTGATTAACAATTTCAATCAAAAATAAGAGAACGAAATTAAATGTAAAAAGATTGACTCTGATTAACAATTTTAATATCATTCAATTACGTTTACATAATTAATTGTTTTGTAAATTGTTACTCACGTCTGCCCAGCATTCCAGCATACCTTTAATTTTCGAAAACACTATTGTGGGGTTTTGCACTTCTTCTAAACTCACAGATTCTACACTGATTCTAAATCAAAATTTTTAGGATGTCAGGAACTCGGATGAACCTCCTTTCGTCATCTATCGGTTGACCGCTCACCCTAGGTGACTTCTGCTTGCCTTAGGTGAACTCCGTGGCTTGCAGATTTGCCAGTCTTTACTGCGTTGACCTCGAACTGAGATTTCACTGTTTCTGGCCGGCTACGGACACAAAAACTGCTTTTACTTAGCAGGTTTCGACGTTATGCTATGGTGAATGTTTACTTTGTCCTGAGGAAATGTTCAGGCACCACCCAACTCTGTTGAATGCTAATTCTCAATGTTTCCCTGCGAACTGTATCTCACCAAATCTTCCTGCGAACTGTATCTCACCATACCTTCCTGCGACCTGAACTCTCGTCTCGCAAATTGAGCGCGCATACACCATTTTGGCGGACCTTCCGACAAAGGAACAGAGCCGGATTTTCTATTGTTGTTCCAAAAGCTCTTGCCGCTATAATGGGTTTCTCAAACAATTTAGATTTTTATGTTGAAACAATTAATGTCCTCATTAATTGGCATTACAATAGCATAACAAGCAAAATAGTGAAAGAGTCTGCCGAAGCCATCGCATGACCACCTCAATTCATATTTTAAAAATGTATTGAAACTGAAATATTTCCCGATGCTCTCAAAATTGCGAAAGTAATGCCCTTATTCAAGAAAGGTTCACCATCCGACGTATCAAATTATAGACCCATTTCTCTGCTTCCCACTTTTTCCAAAATTTTTGAAAAAATTATTCACATCAAATTACATAGTTCCTTGAGCAAATATAATATTTTAAACTACTCCCAGCATGGCTTCCTTAAAGGAACATCCACAAATAGTGGACTTCATTCAAAATTCATTGGATCAGGGATTGAAAGTAGCTGGAATATTTGATTATCTGTCTAAGGTCTTGGACACAGTTGATCATGAAATTTTACTAAGAAAGTTAGAATGTTATGGCGTACGGGAAAACGTCTTACTTCTCCTAAAATCATATCTAAAAAATCGTAAACAAAAGGTAGCGGTCGAAACTAAAGATTAGCATATTCATTTATGTGATGGGGAATTAATTACTTGCGGGGTTCCTCAAGGTTCGATTCTTGGGCCTTTACTTTTCATTCTTTATATTAATGATCCTCCTGGATTCGTCCATCCTCTGAAATCAATTCTCTACGCAGATGATACAAATGTAGTGATTGCATATAAAAAAGTTGATAATCTTGTTAGAAACGTAGACATCGCTGTGGACAAACTAAATGTGTGGTTTAAAGTCAATAAATTATCACTAAATCTAGATAAAACCAAGTTCGTCCAGTTCTTATCGGATGGTTGTAACAACCTTCTAGACAAGTTCTTGGCTGAGGCGCCTTTTCTGGGTCTTCAGATTGATAGTAATTTAAAGTGGACTCACCATAAAGATCTGCTTGCTGGGAAAGTCAGTTCGGCTTGTTGTTGTATCAGAACCTTAATGCAGCATGTTGACATCAACACCACGAAAATGGTGTACTTTGCGTATTTTCATTCAATCATGTGTTATGGAATTGCTAATTGGGGCAATTGCTCCAGGAGCATTGAAATATTCAAGTTCCAAAAGCGTGTCATTTGAATACTTTCTAATACGGATAATAAATCCATTTGTAAAAGTCTGTGAATATTAACTCTTCCCAGTGTGTTTATTCACGAAATTTTAAAGTTTGTTAAGCGGAACATGAATCTTTTTCAAAGGAATGGCGAGTCTCACGATTACGAGACTAGAAATCGCTCAGGTCTAAGATCGGACAAGGTTCGCCTTGCCCTCTACCAGAGAAGTATTCACTATTCAGGGATAGTTTTATACAATAGTCTTCCTCCAGGTGTTAAGAAGAATAATAACTACAAGAGTTTTGGGATTCAATGTAAAAATCTTCTACTGAAAGGCGCCGGTGTTTTACTCAGTAAAAGAGTTTCTAGATCGTTCCCTAAAAATTAATTTCTTTAAAAAAACTGCAATAGTGTTCAATTTGTTGCTAATAAAACCACTTATGTCATAACTTGCTTATTCTCGTTTTTTCTTTTCTGCTCTTTTGTTTGTTTGTTTCATGTACGGCCTGTAGGTAGTAGATTCCTCGTCGCTCTATTTCGTGAAGTGACTTGTCCGTCGTTTGTGTTTCCTCCTAATGTTTGTGTGTCAAGTTTTGTGTTTATTTTTGTGTGATGTGTAAATTCTGTATTTTATGATAGTTCATTCTCTAATCATGAATTATTTACTAGTACATATTGAATATTTTTATTAGAACTGTAAATATTATATTATACCCTTATTATACTTATAGAATTATTATTTTTGTTATTATTCATATTATTTTACTGATGTTGGTTAGGGAAATTTGTGTTCTCGAATTATATTATTTTTATGTAAACTTCTAATTATTTATAATTGTAGCGTTCAATTCATTTTTTGTAATTTTATGTATTGACGGGTCCTATTTATTCATACGAGGAGTAATGGAATGAAATAAATCAAATAAAATTCCATCTAGGTCCACTTCAGTTAATTTTATTTTTCTTTAAATCAAATATTCGGTGTTTTATTTTTAATTTTACAGATAATTATGTCCAGTTGTGGGTACGAAAGATACTGCCTCAAAATTGATTTTTTATTTATTTGTCTGCTAATTTAAAATTTACAACACTTTTATTGTAATAAATTAATTTTATACGCGGTCTTCGCATGAGGTGATCAATCGTCCATTGACCGTTCCCTAGTATACCAATGTTAGGTTAAGTTTGTTTAGTTCGTGTTATGCATCAGGTCATTTGGCCACATTATTTTGAGTCTTCTCTCCACATTTGGAGGATTGATTATTTATGGTATCAGTTCACTATCATTTCCTTCAACGTTCGAAGTAGAGTTCTGAGAGTCTCTTCAGTTTCTCGGTAATGAATAGTATGTAGTGATCACTGTGCAGGGCGATGTTCGACACAAACCACGGTGCGTTAATGATCGAATGTAGTATTTTATATTGTATTCTTTGATCAAATAATTTTGTTTGTGACTGAATAATAAAGGGTTTTTTAACATTTGAATCCATAATTTTCTTTTACATCTATTTTTATCGAAATGTGATAAAACTTTAGCATACAATATTTGCTTGGTGTGATGATAAGGATGTTCATTTTAATCTTCGAAATAGTGCATCAATCACTTCGAATCTTTCTAAAAAAAAGTTTTTTCAAACATTTATGCATCATAACCAGTCTATTTATATAAAAACTTAAGGAGAAATTTTTTATCAGGTCAGTAAAATTAATTGAAAAGATGGACAAAATTGTGTATTGTTCTTTATAAACTTTGGGATTTAAATAAACGACCTTCTCCGAATTAAATTCAGTTAGACGTTTAAAAATATAAGGCATACCTAGACAAAATTGTGAATAAAACTTTACAATTGTTGGAATTTTTAAAACCATTAAATTCAGTTAATAGTTTTAATATGCATGCACTTCCTATTTGTCAGTTCTTTACTTTTATATGCTTGTTCCATTTCTTCCACGTACTCGTCAGACTTATTGATAACAATTATGTTTATATATCCACCGTGTTCAATACTCAATTTCCAAATTTACAAACTTCCTTTACTCATACAATAAATATTCAGTCACAGTCGTTATTATAGAGACGAATATTCAATTCATCCAGAAAATAATTCTCTTTCAATTACGTGAAAATGTATAAATCAAAATAATTTAGAAACATTCAGGAACCATTGAAAGTGTTAAGTAGGTGAGTCTGAAATGTGAACGGTCTGCAATGTATTTTTACAATCAATAATCTTTAATACGTTAATTCTTCCTTTAAAACTTTTAGTTTTGGTATTTTCCATCTCTTCAGTTGTATCTTGACTTTTGTATTTTAACAAATTGTCTGCCTATTAACTGAATAAAACGGCGCACAATGTAAAATTAATTAAAAAATCAAATTAAAGACACTTCTTCGTCGGATCACTATTTTATTTTATTCCACTGAAGTAAAATTAAGTAAATGTACTAATACTATCAATTAAATTTAATTACTGAAGTTTATAACACCTTCAACGTGAATAAAAATTAACCTGCGATAAAAATTAACGTGAGCTCACTTTTACAAATCTGTTCTCTGTGGATCTGAGTGTGTTATTCCCTCACATATTAATGTATTAATAAAAAAAAGAGAAAATGTGTATAATATGCATATTTTCATAAATTTATATGTCAAAGCGTTTCTAATTGTACTGATTGTCTCAGGAGTTTTAAATATTTAGCTTGCATAAAAGTTCAATTAATACTCTACAGTAAATTCGTAAAGCTTTTTTCCGAAGATATATGAAGATAATTTATGTATATAACGATGATAATACATTGTCAAAATAATTTATATGGACAGGATATTGAAAGCCTAGTCGCCACGACAGACAAAAATAAATTAATCAAAATTTACCTCTAAAGAGACGCTTACTGAGTGCCAGCTCTTATTCTATATGTTATAATATATATATATATATATATATATATATATATATATATATATAAAAATATATACATATATATATTGTAATAAACAACAATAATGCTTTATTTATTTTAATTTTAATTAAAATATTTTTAAATATGTAATAAACAACAATAATGCGTTAATTAATTTAATTCTATTTTAAAGATTTTTTAAAGAGTTTACCTCACGTGAAGCGCCAAAATGTAATAATTCAATGGAAGGCTTTTATTAAATGAAAAGATCGAAATTAACAAACAAAAGATTTATTTATTTTGTGGCAACAAAAAAAATGATTACAAATACAAAATTTGAAATCTCATTCTCTCAGGACCTCTACTGGGTTTCATAATGAACACAACAAATTGATTTTAAAATCTTATTAACAAACAGTTGACATTTACCTAAAAAATACGTCGATAGAAATAAATTAAAAAGTAAAAATATTAGCTTTGGTTGACAATTAAAAAGAGAACGAAATTTGACTCTATCTTTTAATTATGTTTACAATTAATCGTTAGTTTTGGTTTTGTTACTTACATAGTGTCCATCTGGTACCATCATTCCTTTTGGTTTCTGAAATACACTATGGCAAACTTTTACACTGATTCTAAGATTCACAGATTTTACACTATTGAAGTCAAAATTGATAGGCTCCCAGGAACTCGGATGATTCTCCTTTTGTCAGCTATCTGATATCTGCTTGCCTTATACGAATCCTATGGTTCGTAGATTTGTTAGTCTTTTACCGCTTTGGACTTAAACTGACTTCCTTTCCTAACTGGCTACAGACGTAAAACTGCACTCCTTTCCTGGCTGCTGATAGACGAAAAAACTGCTTACTTAGCGATATTTACGGGGTAATACTTCCGTGAATGTTTTTACTTTGTCTTAGATTCACCACTTTGTTTTATAATACATTAACGATGGCTAGTCTCTGCTCTAGTATTATTCGTTCCGTCCTCTGAAATGTCCTGCCACCAACTACCTCCTAGTGCTCTCGAGTTTTAGCGAACATACGCCATTTTTGACTTTCCGACAAGGCAACAGAGCTCGGCTCCATTGTCGCTTTGGAAGATCCTGCCGTTACAATTAAATTTTATTAAAACCAATTAATGGCCTAATTAATTGGCATTACAATATATATATATATATATATATATATATATATATATTGTTAAGTAAACAAAATGAAATGAATCTATTTCAAAACGATCAGGAATTACATATCAAAGCAAAGATTCTCTCGCTTCTTTTCATAAATGTATTCCTCAGAATGTAAAGATGGTATAATAACACACTTTTGTTTAATAATTTACAATTTAGATATAGTAAAGAAATTAAATAAAATACGTTTCACTCCTTAGGATAAAAAAATCTCGACGAAACCGAAAGTTGAACCTAGGATTACCGCTAAGTATGCAACTCTCTAAACACTGAGCTATTCTCGTCAACTTATTTTTGAACTCAGGCTCACGTACAATTTAGTGTCGCTTCATGAACCTATGATTCGAAGATTGTCTGTACAAGGACTATCCTTCAAATCCTGCATATTTTGAATTGTAAGTGGGTGAAGCTCACTTATAGCACTGTAGAAAATAGTGAGGTGTATGCGTCGTGAAATATATCAAGTCGTGTCAGGTGCGCACTGGAAGAAGGGAGAAGATGTAGGGGATTATTGTCCTTAGTTGGGAACTCCTCCTTTCGTTGAATCTGGAACTATGCCCCTATCATTCATTACATTCATACGAACAGGATACACAACGGAAAGGTCTTTTCATCACGCTCTGTACTTAACGTAACGAATTATTTGTCTGGTATACAACATATCGTGTACTGAGCACAATATAATTCAATTTCAGAATAGTTTTTACGATATCAACTTTCCGTAACAAAGGTTTGTGTTAAACTGAGTTCTGGCCTACATCAACTACATTTACAGGGCGGTGAAACACTGCTCCTCTATTCTTGTCAGATCAGCTATTACTCTACAGCTATACGTAGTTGATAAAGTTCAGGAAACTATATGATCTGTTCTCATGGAACGCTAAGTAACAGAGAAATGGTGCAGTTTTCGCAAAGAATAGTGCGGTACTCCAGGACGCAAATCAACGCATAACCAAAGGATTGAAAATACAAGATTACCAATCAGCAGCAGATATGAAGGAATACAAATGCCACAGATTTGTAAGTTGATCAAGGGGACCTCAACACCAACGAGCGTTTCAGAAGTGAGCAACAGATTGGATGGAAGAAATGTCGTAGACCACCGCTTCAGAATTACCTTCTAAGAAAAGAAAAACGAAACCTTCACTTAATCGCAGCTCCAGCTGGTGACGTGGACTCTAGTCAGCATTGGATTGAGGCGTACTACATTTTTTTTTCAACAGAATTAACAAACTCAAATTTTATCAGCGAAGTGTTTTCCCGACGGACTGCTTAATCAACCGAGTTTCTCACCGAAAAATTCGATTCAGACTCCGGCTGTGAGAATAGACTCGATCACAGAAGCACCAGGTGCGAAATGGCGCAGTATAGAAGTTATGAATTCTGCAAATATTCGCCTTTTATATAATTTTATATGCTAAAAGAAACTTAACGATCCTATAATTGTAATTAACCTTCCTTCCTAGGCAACAGATTCTAGAACTGAATAGTAAACTGCAAAGCAACATTTAAATATCCAGGGTAATTGACTGACTAGGTGTAAGAAATTGAGATTCGGTGTAACACTTTCTTTGTTGAAGTTCTGTTTTAAATTTTTTACAACATTTATTTAATTTTAATACTTTTATTTTACTATGTGATTGCATGGTTAGGTGAATAAAAGTGTGCAGAAAGAAAGCGATTTGCATAAATAAAATCTTTTAGTTAATTAAAGCTGTCTATGAAATGATAATCTTAGAAGCGTCAATGATAACGAGTGATTAAAGTGTATTGTGAGTAGAAATGAACAGCGTTCTGTTGAAAGTCTTGAATTTTATTCTCTTCTGACGCGTTTAGTTTGTCGTTTCCGTCAATTATGGGCCAAGGCAATTCGATTCTCTTGAAAGGACTACGTTCAGTACTTGTCTAAGGCTAAACAGCCTCATTAAATGCAGCGTTTGCTACAATTCTCTCAAGAGAAAACTCTTCAGGCACAACTCATCTTATCTTTCCCCTTATTCCGATAATGATTTCAACTATTGGAAAACTGTATTGTTGATCTTATAGCAGATCTAATGACATTAAATTACCTTTGAAATCATTGTTATTTATATGTTTCATTATATAACGTTTATATTATTAAAGAGAAACTTGTTTGGAAATGTTGTTTAATATAAATTTCTAAAAGTAAATTATCCAGAATAGCATTTCCATAATGAAATTATATTGCCCCACAATACCCTAATCTCTCATTTTAATGTTTCCCTATGTATGTATGTATGTGTCTGTTCCGCTTTCAAATGTAAACGCGTGGAGCAATTTCTACCAAATTTTTTATACTTGTTCCTTACGAACCTGGTTTTATGTAATTTGTGGAGTTTAATTTTTGTTTTCACCATACTGGTCAAGATGCAGTTCAATCCCTAGGTAAAGGAAAGGTAACATTTAAAAAAACGCATTTATATGAATTATAGCTATACAGGCTACTATCTCGTCCCGTACTGTTCAATGACTGAATGACAAATGATGTGAACGCCAACTCAGCAGATCTGATTTTAAGCACAAGACACACGATATCAGCAGTCGCCCGCAACCCACTTTGTTTGCGTACAGCGGGAATTTGAGTTCAATCTTCAAACTTATTTTGTATTTTTTCTATATGTTTTTTAAATTCTATAATTCTGTATTTTTTAATTCGGGACATGGGAAATTTTATCTTCTAAATTCTTTCCATCTACAATCCTTAGAAGTTTTTAATAGGCATTCTGAAACACCCTGTATACATTGCGACAATAACATATAGGATTTATATCTGCTTAATTTATCTTTAATCAAAGTTGATTTTAATATATCAAACAAAAAATATTCTTAAATTATCCATACATTGCACGAGAAAACTTAAATATTTATTTTTTAGCTTGCTCCTGACGAGTTCAAAGTTTATTTTAAGCATATGATGCGAACTGAAAATGACTGTATTCCAGACACTAGAATTTCCGGCACGTGCTGCAGATTTGTTAGTTTTGCGAAGCGTGCGGTTTCATCGATTAACTCTCAGCTTGCATAAAACATGTCGTTACCCTCCCAAGCGTACTCCTGCAGATCATCGGTATAGGAATTAGGAATATAAATACGCAGTACATACAGGTGTATTTTCCAGAAAGAAATTTGAAGCACAGCGCACAATCTTGGACATGTATGATTACCCGAACGATCCTCTTCGTAGATTTACATTAAATATTTTTTTTCTATTTGGCAAGTTTCAAAATGGAAATATTTTTAGTCAGTTGTTTGTTATACAAGAGATCAGGGAATAGAAAAATTTCAACTCTCTAAACACAGCCATATGAAAAAAACGTCTATGTAGAACTGCAAACCATTCTCTTCTGGATTTTGTTTTAAACAGCTGCCAATGGCCCTCAAAATGGATAAAACTGAACTTACTAAAAGAAAGATCCGAAGGAATCAGAGGTATTTGCGGAATGAAAACTGTTTGTCACTTTTCTGTTAATCGTTAATTATCTATTGCATCTTATTTACACGCAGCTTTCTATAAGGTTCTGCAGAGAGTTTTATTTGGCTGAGCTAGCACTTAAATATCACCAGGACTGCCACCAATTAAGCTTCATGGCTTGTATATTTTATCGCGACCCCTGGACCCTCATGCAGATTGAGGCTAAAATTATCCCCAGCATCGAAAGTGTCACTGTTCATTCAAGAACTACTCCAAAAATTGAATTCGACAACAATCTAATATTCATTAGCCTCTCTATTGGGGTATGAATTTAACTTAATATGAATTGCCAGTGTAATTATTGATCTATGTATCCATAAAACTATTAATACCCCACTAATAGCGTTCGTTTCCGCATGCCGCCACATTCCCAAGGCTATCACAATATATTTTCCCAGATTGTATGTTATATGCGTACCAGGTTCGATTCATATCTATGCTACATCATACACGCACATTCATATATAAACACATGTAAATAGGGCGAGGAAAGGAGTTAAATTTATTAATATATAAATCGCATAAATTTGAAATTAACCGTTGTAAATAATTATTTCTCATAAATAATGTATATTTTTTAATAAGTCATAGATTTTTTAAATACGGAAATGAATTATTTTCCGAATGTGTAGAAAACGATTGCTTTTAAATAATCAGTATTAATATTATCTCTTTTACATTTTTATAATTATAACTTTATTGAATAGGTACGACGCAACAGTTTTATTCCTACTGCTTATTTTTGAACTTTCAGGCACAGTTATTTTCAACTGATATCGAACAACTGTGGGCTTTTATTAATTCTGTTCACCTCAATTTCAAATTCACATCACGCGTTTCTTGCTAAAGGGCTACAGATCAATAATTCAATATTCGTTTGTAAAGTACGCCATCTCTTTTTCACAAAGAACGGAACGAAAGGGATGCCCTGCCTGTAATACCAGTTATTTCAATAAACACTATATTGCGGTGTAGTCTTTATGCCTGCAGTCACTGATTTGGAAACGATTTCCTTTCATGTGACATGCCTGAGAGGGAACGTAACACCTCTGCTCCTATTGATCTGTAAATACGTCTTGAGAGGAGTCTATCTATATTCGTCTTTCCTTTGTTCGCTAAAGCGTAAGATTCTCAGAGGCTCTCGTGCTGAATCCGTTTAACGGAGCGCAGTAATTGTTTATCGTTCGAAGCTTTGATATTGTGATGAATGTCTAAACCAGACTCGTGGTCGAGCAAGATCGTTATAATAAAACCTATTGAGACACCTAAACATTATATACCATTAGAAATCAAATTACTTTTGCATTTAACCACGATTGTATATAAATATTATAGTGATTTTGTGTGCACATTGCTTAGAATCGAGTGATTTTCGCTTCATGTCCGAAACATGGTGTTTGTGTTTCTGCCAATTACTTCGATCACCTTTCACAAGAAAACGATTGGACCGATATCAATATATGTGTTATATAGGCTCAAGTCGATTTTTTGCAATATCAAACTGATATCCGGCATATTTAGACTAAACGGCATTCGATCCAAAACTTAATTTTAACTACTATCACACGTATTTTCTTCTTTTTTTATATATTTATGTGTCATATATTTCATATAATTTATTCTCCTTGAATTATAAGTCCTATTCCGAATTTCTCTTTAACTTACTTCAGAGTTTTTCAAATTACTGACTTAATAACATAGGCGACAGACTGCAACCCTGCCTTACTCCCTTTTTATTGTTGCCTTCTTTTCGTGTCCATCAGTTCTAATTCCTGTTGTATGACATCTGTAAAGGTTGTAGGTATTTTATTCAAATGGTATCAGATTATGAAAATACCTTGACGAAAGTAGATTTATTTTTATATTTGGACAGTAGAATAAGTAAAGTACTAGTGGATATAAAAAGTCTGATAGCATAAGCAAGGAAAGTTTTAGAAAAAAGAGATCTTTCCTTACATCAAAATATACGTTTGTACACTTGTATATCTATAAAAGTATTTATCTGGAGTGTGGCGTTGTATGAGAGCAAAACAGAAATCAATAAAAGACTTTAAAATGCGGTATAGCAGATAAAATTTGAAAGTCAGATGGGTACATTGAGTTACAAATCAAGAAGTCTTTAATAGAATTGATGAAGAGAGAACATTATGGAGGACACTGACTAAAAAAAAAATGGCTAATAGGCCACATTTCGAGACAACAACTTTTAATTACTTTCCGCTCTCTTTTACGGTGTGAAATTTTAGCCGGTGCATTTTATTTTCGGCACGTACCAGAATTTCCCCGAACGGACTTCAGTGACACATGCTACTTGATGTGGTTTAAGCAACAACTTCATAAATTTAGAATACGAAATGACAACATCATTTCGCTCCTCCTTTGGGAATGTCTAAAAGAGGGGCCATATATATTTAATCGTATATGAGAAAGCTGATGCCATTCGGACTTGAGATCCCCGAGATTTGTGACTGGAAATTTCTATCTGGAGACTTGCTGATGGAAGCTGAACTTTTCATACATAACTTACTCACAGACAAGACATGGGATATAGGCCGGGACATTTGGAAGTTGCAAGATGACCAGTTTCTCTGAAGGACGTCGCTTCACACCTGCACGAAATCAACAGCCTTGGTGACTCATCATCATCTCCAGTCTCATAACTGTGAAGATTATTTTCATTTGTGCCCTGGGTTTACCTCATATTGTAATTCTCATACATAAATTTAGAGAAGTACATGTGTAAGTTTCAGCAATGAGTTCCAGTTCCCTTTTCATTTTTATTTAATAAATAATAAATTTTTGAAATTAGTGCTTATACTATTTCCAAGGTACAGCCTTCCCTTACGATTAAACTTTTCTCCATCCATCACCAAGAACACCACACCGGTAAGTAGAATATGCACTGAATTTAATACGTAACATATGGTACAGGTAGGAAGCTGTCCAAAGTTAAAGTTATTCGAGTTATATGTATGTGTAACTGAAGGAAGCTAATAAAGATTAATTTAGTTATTACGATGGGTGAATCAAGGGCAAATTAAATATAAAATAATGATTTAAGAACATTTAGTCAGAAATGAAACAAAACCAATATTCATTGTCACCAATAGTGTGAATATGTAGGACAGATTTGGCTACTACGAGAATATATAGTTCTATTAGAATGGTAAAAATTCCAGCATCGACAAAGTTAGTCAGTGTAACTCGGTTCATTACAGGAAATAATGTGACCTAATTCCGAATGTAAATTTGGAATGTGATAGTCAAGCGTTCTCTGATACGAGAATGAAATGAAGCGAAAAAAAACATGGAGATTTATATCTATGATCGTGTTTGTAATTCAAGGCAGATAAACGCGTCGTACAGTAACGAAATAAATTAACCTATTATCTAGAATAGATTTGATTCATTTATTAGTTGCGTTAGTTCTATATTCATAAAATAGGGTAATCACATATATAACAATTATATAAGTGCTCCCATACGCGTAATTACTTAAGAATTACATCCTGACATAATAAACCATACTTTTATAAGCCAAATAATATACAGTATATACTTTAAATATGATCTGTTTTAATATAAATTTGTGATTCGGCAAATAGTTGGAAATAAACTAAACAGTTGATAGTAATTTAATACAATGGATTAATACATATATATATATATATATATATATATATATATATTGTAATACCAATTAAACAGGCTATTAATTGTTTTTAATATAATTTAATTGTTGGCGGTACGTCTGCTTAAAGACGACAATCAAGGCGGGTTTTCCTTTGTTAACAATCGAGACTGTAGACCGCGCGCGTAGAGAACTCAGTCGGCGGCGAGAAGCGAAACGGGAAAGTCTGCGTCGAGAAATGTGACATATCAGTTCGGTCCACATAGAGAAATAGTAGCAGTAAAAGTCTGCGGATCTAGAATTATGAATAGGGCTATCTAGGAAGTCAAACATCGAGATATAATAGTGTACATAAAACACAAGTAAACAGTTTTGATGGAGAGACTTATAAAATAGCAGTTTTGCTTCACAAACTGAACTAATTTTCCCATAGAGAGACTTTGAGGACATCTACGTCCGGCAACTGGCTGAGGGTGGGATGATCCAGGTTCCAGTATAGCAGAGATCCAGAGAAACTAGCGTGTGTTCAAAATCTAATGAGTAGAATCAGTGTATAATGGCCTGTTTAGTGGGTGTTGACTTCAAGATACAAGAGTCCGAACTGATACCAGTAGCACTGTAGTGAGTACAAAACAGTTATTAATGACTGTAAACGATAATTAAAGGGTATAGTCAGATTTCGCTCGCGTTTTTATTTTCATTCGTTTTCTTTTACTTTTTTTATTTAATATTGTATTCCGTTAACTTCAATGAGTTTGGATTGTTAATATTAATTGAATTTGTTCTTCCTATCAAACCCAGTGGTGACCCTGAAATAATGAGAAATTCAACGTAATTGATTGTAAAAATATAAAGCTGTATTTTCATAGCACGCCACGAATTAATAAAATAAAATTGAAATATTTGTTTGTTAAATTGATGTAATTCGGCGTGCAAGGAAGGGCTTAAAATGTGTAATTATCAACAATAAATTTTTAAATACATAATAATTTTGTTAATCATTCCTATTAATTAAGACCACCTTATTAATCATTGCATAAATGGCTTCCTAAACTTGGGACAAATTAATTTAAAATAGACCCTATTAATCATTACATATTTGGCGTCTTCAACGTCAACAAATTTTTCATTACAAAACCTTCCTATTTCTTGGATTACCGTGGTGACGAACATAGAATTCCTGTAAAATATTTCATGTAATGTTTTAGAAATATGATAAAATATATTGTTGTGCTTCACGCTGATCGTAGTGTCGATATTAATATTGGAAGTGGATGATATTTATATGTATGGCCTTGGACAATATATGCCAAATTTTGTAATTTTTACGGTCATACGAATAATAGTGATTTATACAAATAGCACACATGTGCAAGTGAAACTTTAGAATCATTAAAATAGTAATTAGTGTTTTTAAGTTATCAATAATTCTTAATTTGACGACTTTATAATTCAGGTAGAAACAACATAATCATGACAAAAGATTTGTACATTTTCGTCATCACCAACTAAAACTCTTGGAACGAGAGACAGAATCCCATGATAAGACAACGGTACTGATGAATATATGGAGAGGTAACGGATTTGTTGCTCGACCGCGATCCGTAAACAAAATGTGATTTATAGTCTCTAAAGGATGCAGGAAACGGCACGGAAATGAGAAAGTTTGGCCGTTAGTGTGGGACCTGCTAGGGGGAAAAAAACGGAAGAATACATGAATCATAGAACGTTTAAAGCATGCGTGAAACATAAATCCCGTTTTTGTATAAGATTACAACTACAAGTTATGGTATTGTGAGTACTATTTATTACTTACATATTTTAAATGCGCAATTAAATTTCGCTGCAAATATATAATAATTATTTTATAATAATACTTAACAATAGTTCAAGTATGATTAATGTCCTCGATTACTGCTGACAAGGTGGTTAATTAATATAATATGAAATTATGTTTCCTTAGTTTAATAATACCGAGACGCACTTAACCAAAATAGATAATACATTTATGGTAAATTTCTTTCATTAATTAATTCTTGTCCAAATTTATTATGTTTGAAAGTCAATTATCGATTAAGTAAATATTGTGGCCAGGCTTACCTTGATCAAACAACTGCTAAGTATTCAGAGCATCAATATATAGTATTAATACAGTGTAGAACTGGTGTATATACTAGTTTCTTACCATTGTAATAATCTTAAAATTGTTTATATCAATTAATAAATTCTGTAAGTCACCCTACAGACAGCTACAAGAACAACAAACTTTAAATCACTGTGCGCCTTATGTCTCCGACGGAGCAGAAATGGAACATAAAGAAAAATCGATACCGTGTCAGTGAGATCTCACTTTCAAAATTGTAGCTCAAAGTGTGCCCACCAGCATTAATATTAAGATAAATTTTCAGTGCTTCAAAAACAGTTATTTAATCATTTATAGCACTTTGCTATTTCCACAAATTGTAATCGTGGAAGCAACTGAAAACTATATTTACTTTTTTTCTTGAGAGAAGAAGCTCGTAAACGTTTAAGTTATCTGATATAATACAACAAATCAGCGTAGAACCTTTTTTCTAAATTACTTCATTTTCTTTAAATTTATATATAGTTCTGTTGTGCTCAGGTTTCAGAATTCAGTGCTGCATAGTGACATTTTTATTGCACATCTGTAGGTAGAAGAATATACGGATTTCTTTAATAAAAAGCTCATATGACTATGAAAAGCAAATTCAGATATTCCAAAAGTACCCTATTTTAAAGGTTATACAAGTAGGCTTACTAATGAAAGGGTTCTACGAGTCTTAGAACTCAGGACGATCACGTTGGCAACAATGCTTGAAACGTTGTCCGTCTGCTGAACCAGGGTGCTCTTATCGAACGATTCAACAACTGGTTGAAATCATAAAACATTAATATAAAAATTTGCATTCAGTGTGACAGACGATTCGTACGTTGTGGCTTAACTGACGAATGTTAACGTGTACAATGTTTTGAAATGGATGTTGCACATGTCGCACAGCGCGCGAGGCGATCGCATTGATTACAAAAATATCTTGTAATAGTTATTTCACGGTGTGTTGATGTCGCGTGATCTCACAAATTTAAATTTCTTATTGTGAGGTTAAGAGGCTTACGAAACTGAGCCACGAACGATTCATTGAAATACACACGGAACGTTGATATTTTATCACATAATATTTATGAATGAATGGCCATACACTGGGTCTCAAAAATCGGTTTAACAAAAGAAAAAACCGGAGGGATTTGAATTATAATATTTGCTAAACGAATGTAAAATATTGGTTTCAAATTGAAATAAAAATATTTATCAATACACGCCGCATCATGTAGTGGCAAACCCTTATATATGTGATAGTGTTGACTGTACATTTTTTTTATATATTGTAATAATCAACACGTAGGCTTTAATTAAATTAAAGGAATGATAAATAAAATTATTAATATTTAAAGTTTTTTATTTCTTAAAAATGCACATTATTAGTTCTATTTTTGTACGCTGGTCTTTGGTCCAAATTTACAAAACTTTACTTTAATGATTTAAAATTTATGTTTTTCTAGGAAATACACATCAATATTTACAATCCAATATGTTGAAAATCTCTTAATGTCAGGATCATCACTGGGTTTGATAATTAGGACACGATAAATGTATAATTTGACTATTAACAATTCAAAATATAAAAAAATTAACCTAAATACAATATGAAATATAAGTGGACTGAAAGCTGAACTGAATGAACTCTGAACGAAATGAAAGATGAACTTAATCTGACTACCCTTTTAATTATAGTTTACAAATTTATCAAAATTATGTTACTTGCGGACCGTCGGTCTGGTATCAGAAAAATCAATTTTACCTCGTTCGCGCACTTTTACACACTTTAATTTTTAATATCAGGCCTTGGTTTTCACTGATTCTACACTTCACTCTAAAATTTGACAAGATTGGCTGTATTTCGTTGACTGCTCCGCTCCACAATAATTTACCAATGTTCTCCACGAAGATTTTGGAAAGTTCTATTCTGACAAAAATTTCTATTACTTTACAATACTTATGATGCAATACTTCCATGAATGTTTTACGTTGTATTAATTCACAACTTTAACTTGTAATGCATTAACAACGTCTAGTCTCTGCTCAAGTTTTATTACTTGTTCTGCTCCTCGCAATGTTTCGCAGCCAACTGCAAACTAACTTGTTTTTACAGTGTCTTTCGTCTCGAGGCTGATCGTAGACGTAGACTTTTCTCTTTCGTACCTCGCCGTAGACTGAAAATTAAGTATTTATTTGCGCGCGTAATCGCCATTCCGACTGATCAACAAAGAAACAGAGCCCGCCGCTTATTGTTGCTTGCTCGCTCATATATCGCTTACAATTCATTTATTCGCTAACAATTTAAATTATTTAAAAACAATTAATGTCTTAATTAATTGGCATTACAATATCTTTACGTTTCATGCATCATAGAATCGAAGCGCGATGTCATCTAAATTATTATCTGGCTGTAACACTTATTGTGTTCACTTTTCACAGATAATGTTCGGATCGATTTCAATTATACACTTTTTCGTTGTTCTACAGAACGTAAGGATGTTCTTAACAAATTCAGTCTTACATTCAAAATTTAGAGACTTAATGGAGAACGTTCCAAAATCTGATTTACTTGTGAAGGAGTTTCGTTGAATTATCAGGAAATCTACTGAAAACTTTTATTCAAAAGAGTTAAATAACTTCAATTGTAATTTAGTTTCTTTAATTTACGTTTCATTTTATGGTATTCTTTATTGTTAGGCAGACAAAATATTTGCTGAAAAAAGATAGGCAAACAGAATATAAAAACTATTCAAGAAAATAAGTTTACAGTTATTAATAGAAGATAATATACCTGATGTTTATCAGATCAAACGTAGACGTCGTAAAGAAATATCAGTAAGAAAAGTTCAACCGAACATTAAGAATCGTGCACAATGATTTCAGTTAAATATGAAGGTTGAATGAGCAACAAACTCGAAATTATCGGCCTGATAGCAGTGTCTCCAACAGAGAATCTTATGAAATCAATCCATTGCCAACGTTAGGTTGTTCAGAAAAGAAAATGTAGTTCCATCACATCTTTCATACGTGGGAGATCAACGTACACAGATTCGCTGGTTTGGAGTATCGAACAATTTGTAATAAAAATGAGGCGTTATTTTACGCCAGGTTTTGTATTTTTAAAACTAACGAAATATAAACGATTATACGTTTTTGTCAGAAGTTGAGGAGAAATTAAAAAAATATTAAATATGATACACGGACTGAGCGAAGTGGGATGAACTGTAAATGATCTGGATGCCGTAAGACTAGAAGTAAAGCGGAGTGTATGATTTAAATAAGTTGTTAAATGTTCTTTATAATTGTATACCTACCATTAAAGATAGAAAAATGTTTTTAGGTAAGTCTTGTACAATAAAATGTCATAGAAAAGTTTACGTAAAAGATACAAAAACGGAACTGACTGTTCTAACACATAGTTACTGACGGTGATGAAATAATAAACAGGTTTTCCATTATTTCAGTTAGCTGCGATATTTAATAACGTATCAGATCACGAAACCATGAAATGTAAAATTTTGCTTTTACTCAGTCGTATAAGATCTTATCAAACGTTAAGTAGTATTTCTTTGAAGATTATTATTTTCGTGTAAAAGATAACTTCGTTAACGTAGTTTTCCTAGTGTTACGTAGAAAATAATGGGAAGTTGTACAAGACTCGTTGACCTTCGCTGACGATGAATTTAAACCTTTGCGAAGTATCAAAGAAATAGAATATATACCAGTTAAATAATTATTTAATGCTTATTTATTTTTAGAAAACACTCACGCAGTTCGAAAGAGACTTTTATTACAAAAAAACACACATGTTTTTAATTTCTACAATAAATCATTATATTTAAATAAATATTAATTTAAAGAAAAGTTTTAACAACGTGTTACTCACGCATATATGCTATTTAAATATGTAGGATTCATCGTTTCATGTAAAGGAAATAGAAAATATTTAGAGAAAAACAGAAAGTAAAACTCGCATGCATGTTCTCACTTTTAATAAAAATGAAACACTGATTATAACCATCCAATGACAATATTTTCAGTACATTATAATACCTAGAACCATAAATAATGTCCAGAGGGAATAATGCAGAAATAACGAAAACATTTCTCTTTCCACAAAATAATTGCTGGGATGCGTAAATTATTTTGTACGTGTCCGCCTTCAGCTACTTCTCAGAATATTTTATTTTTCTTTTGTGCCCATGAAGGTAAGAGCATTCTCGACGAGGGAGAAATCGCATGCCTTCTTCGAATCGATGCGCCGTCCCTTGAATTAAATTCCAGCACCGCTGTTTCCGTCGTCGCGTCTATGACCATTTAAGCTCTATCTGCATAGCTCCAACAGTCGTTATTTCTCCCTTCTTAAGAACAATTTTTTCAGTACTCTATAAAATCTTCTATTATTTACAGATATTTACATCCAGATTTTCAGCGTCTATCGACATCCAAACAGCTCGTATAACAAGAGTTCCTAAGAGATAAATAAATCTTTCTAATCCCTTATAATATAATGACCTATATTATGTGAATTATAGTCTGCAGAAATTATAACTTAAGTAGCTTCACACGAACCACAACCGAATTACAGGTGTTAGATAAACCTTTTACGTTCAACGATATCGCAATTTAACACAGAATTAATTTAATTTCCGTGTTTAAGCGATTAGTTCATTTAGTATATAAAAACCTTCTTCGATAATATGGCACTCTGTGTAATACTTGAAAGTTAATAGGTTACCAAATAAATGTCATCAGTTATATTTCAAATTTCATGTTAAATAAATTGATCGAAAACATCATAAATTTTATTGGACAAATTCATGAAATACCCGTTTACCGTGGATAAAAGTTATATTATGCAAACAATATACATATAATATAATTAACAAAACGTGTTATCAGGTTTGAGATGCTATAAATGAATATAAATATAGAATAATAATTTCCATTCGAATAGTCGGCCAGCTGCCGACTAAACTGGTCGAGACACGGATAAAATTCTACTCCCGTCATCAGAAGAGCACGTGACAAGTACCAATAACCCGACTTACCTACTGCACGTTTTTCTAAGGTTTTCCCTGTTTAAATTAGATACGGTTTGCCTTAAAACTACAGCGGAAATGGGGTCCTTATTAACCCTTCGCTAACTTTCTCTACTTTACCGCATCCCCATTTCAGTCTCTTTCCTGTGTTATAAGAGAGGACTGGCAAGATCATGGATTATCCTATACATAGTCCATCTTCACACACTCAACATTAATACAATTATGGTCACCGGACTGACATACGACGATTTTAGTAACAACAATAAAATATTTTTCGAAACCTTCAAAAATATACGTTTTAAAATAATTAGTATTACGATTTAGGCTGTAAAAAAATCGCTGATAGGACTTTGAAAATCTTCTACAGCAAATTTTTCACCTGATCAGGACGAGAATTCCCTCAATTACGCGTGACTGCCTCGCATCACAGAGATCCCGGGTTCGAATCTCGACAAGGGTACGAATGTTTGTCTGCGTGAGAAAAGACTTGTCAAATCAGTTTTCCAACAACATGAGTTCCTTTACTGAGTCGCTAATAACCGGAGATGTTGATACGGCTGTAAATAAATCAATATAAAATATGTATATATTTATTTCTACCATTCATTTTCAACAACAATTATTGTAAATTTTTTGAGATAAATAAGCTATTGCTTTGACCTCTCAGTGTAACTCTTAACAATCTGGTTCGATTGCGTAACATAGAACGGCATTATGACTGATAAATTTGTCAAACTCAAATCAGACAAATATGTATCAAAAATTATTTATTGGATCTAATCAAACATAATTTCATACGTTCATTTGTGATTTAATTTAAATTGTTACTTTGAGTTACAAATATGTATTATTATATTTACACAACTGTAGATAATGAAAAATATATATATTTTTATTTATTCATTAATATATATATATATATATATATTGTAATAATTAAAATAAGATGGACTTTTAAATGAATGAAAGATTATTAACTTTAACAAACAAAATTTTATTTATTAATGTTTGAAAAAATTACACAAATAATTACAAATAGAATTTATCTCAGGGTCATTACTGGGTTTGATAATGGCGAATCATTTTATTTCTCAACTTAAACACAAATTCCAATTTAAAAGAGAAAAGATTTACTCGTCAATTAATTATGACGGAATTTACTTGTCAACGAAATTAAACTAAAAAGATGGATTCTAATTTACAATTTGTAATCAAAAGAAGAAAACGAAATCTGACGTCTATCCTTTAATCAGGTTTACATCATTATTTATTTTATATTGTTACTCACGGCAGCATTCCAGGATACCTTGTACTTGACGAGACACTATGGCGGGGGTTTGCACTGCTTTCTAAAAACTCACAGATTCTAAAATTAATATTTTTATATAAAAAATCAGGAACCAGGATGAACCTCCTTTTCGTCTCTCCCTCGGTTGACTTCTGCTAATTCTGCCCGGCTATGTTCACAAGACTGTTTGTGCTTAGCAGGTTTCGTAGTTCTGCTCAAGTGAATATTTCGTCTTGAGCAAAATGTTCATGGACCAATCAAAGCTGTTGATTGGTAATTCTCGATGTTTCTCTGCAAATTTCCTTTGAATATTTGAAATTGTCTTGTCTATTTCAACTCGATCAATTTCTGTCGTGTCTGACTGCTCACTGCTTCTACTTAACTTTACTTTTTAAAAGAATATCTCGTCTATTTTAATACGACCTGGACTTGACCAAACCTTCCAGCCAACTGAACTACCGTCTCGCAAATTTTTAGCGCGCATACCTCTTCCGACAAAGGAAACAATACCTGGCAACATTGTTGCTGTGTTCTGTACTGCCGTAAGAATATATTTCTCAAACAATTTATATTTTCAAATTTATAATTAATGTGTTAATTAATTGGCATTACAATATATATATATATATATATATATATATATATATACCGTTAAAAGTATATTACGGACCATAGAAAACCAAAATTTCAAAAGAAGACACTTTTTTGTATCGCAATTACATTATAAATTTCCTGAAACCATATGTTTTAAATTTCAGTGTTTCGTCAATTAATTACCACATCCAAATTTCCCCCTAGAGTATCGAATTATTGTAACACGATTCTTTAGCGAACTCGAGCGTGGTAACAGTAAATACAGAAAAAGAGTCCGTTATATCAATAGTTTCCGTTCTGTTAGTCTTCCAGGCATTACTGAAGATGTCTTTAGACGGTCGAAAGCTGCTTGTTAGAGAATTTGTTATTCATAAAAGCTCAGGCAAAATATGTTAGTGAAGGTTCCATGCGATGCTGTGCAAAAGCCAACCCTGTTACGTTAACAAAGCATGTCTGCGCCGACGGCAAAAAGGGCATCGCGTTTGCTGCCTGCCATGATTTGATTTTATGGTCTTCAATCTCTACACGTTGTTAATCACTCAAATTGAACTTTCGCATAAATTCTCTCTAACTGTGGCTAAAATTATGCTTTAATAACACACACCAACTCGAATGATATTGTTGGTATGTAACATTTCATAACAGGCAATATTTGCTCAAAGGGATGCTCATTCAAATTAAACAGTTCTTCTTCAAACCAAAACTTTTGTTTTTATTGAAAATATATCTAGAAGCACATTTTTTCGTATTTTCAGAATGAAACATCGAGCAAAACCTGCATTGATTATTTCAGCTATTTATTTATTAAGTTCAACACTTTTGTATTGTTTCATAATTATTGCCTTTATCATATATGTAATGTGTATCTACTAGTCAGTATACCACATGTACAACTAACCTAGATGTTATTAGCATCTGATATATCCAAATATTATTATTTGTGTATTTTATATATTTAAGGGCACTGTTATTTGACCCACCTAAGTTTTTCGAAACATTTATTTATTTTCAACCATACTTGTACTTCGTGGATACAACTAATGAAAAAATTTAATCCCGTATTATTCATTGCAATTTATCTTTCATATTTTTGTAAAAATTTCATAACTTCCTTGCTTCAGATTTCCAAAAAAAACATTATTCAATCCATGGCTCAAAGCGTTAATGTCAAGTGGTCAGTGTTTTTGTGTATATTTTGTCGTACATAATCGACCTAAAACCTAAATATGTTGTTTTTATACAGCATTTAGGATACTTCATAATAATTATTAATCATATACCACTTTAAATATCACAGAAATATAACATAACAAATGTTATATCATGAGATATCCTGATGAAAGATTATGTCTGTAATCTAAAATAATCCTGGTAAGTCGGTTCACGAGAGCAATAACGTATATTTTACTATCCTCCACCGTCATTGAAGGAAACTGAGTGTTTCAACCCTCACAAACACAGTAAGAATAAAAATAATAACATGGGGATTTCAATGACCCTAATAATAATTCTTTTAATTTCGTTTAATTGCGTCTTTAATTGACAATTTTTAGAATTTATTATAAAGGATATATTATTTTTTAAATTAAATATAATAACAAATATTAAATTTCAACATGAAAATAAAGACAAGTAATTCTAAAAAAATTATTATTTAAAATAATGACTTATCGAATTATCTCAGGACATAATTATAAATTATTAACTTTCTCGTATATATGAATAAATTCCTGAATATTTGGCATTATATACACATATTTATATATAGTGAATTCGCTATTATATCTTACGAATTGCATGTAGTCATCTGCTAGCGCTGCAAAATTCTCGTTAATATACACGATTTGTGCTTCAGTGACTGCTTTGGGCTATCTCGGGAGGTAATCGACATAGATACTGCATTGTCCGACGTCGCAACTCATAGTTACAGAATATTGGTAATACTGCCTCACAATAATATTGCAAACGGAACTTTCAGGTAAATCTGAGTACCATAAGTCTCATTCAGTAAAATATTTAGGAAATGAATACGAAAGGCAATACTACTAAAGAATCAAATGACTAAGAAATAAGGAATATATTAAGCAGTAGTGACAATATTAAAATAGAGAAGAAATGTAAAAGATCCAGTAATATTGAACTATACTTTCTTTCATTTCAAATATTAAAAAACAAATATAAAAAAATGAAACCCTACAAATATGGAACATGTATTGATACTCAAATATATTACTCTTTCTGAAGTCAAGAAATTGATGAGTATTCTATTGAAGCGTGTCTGTTTATATGAATATGAATTGTTCCTTCGTCTTTGTCACGCAGAGCATTCAATGGAAAAGTTTTGTTGCAAGGAATATTGCGAAGATTTCGACAGTAACATTGTCGCACTATTTAGCAGTGGACTTAATTTCCGTTCCACAAACCGAAATGGAGGAAATGAATTTCTTTATCTTGGCCTGCTCGCATAACCTTTGGTTCTGATACGTCGTTCTTGAAACGTGCTCTCTGTTCCTGCTTAATGGATCGCAGACATTTTTTGTCTGTGATCATTTAATTAAAAGTTTTATGCCTACATGCGTCAACGTTTAAAATATATTTAATATGTATTCACAAATAATTTCTTTTGGATCTAAGAATCTGATGGAAACGTATTTCATCTTATCAACGAAACAAGCGTCATTTGGTTGAAATATGAAACATACTGTTCCAGTAGACATTGAAATTTATACTATTTAATAAAATTAAATATATATATTGTAGTAATTGGTAATTAAGACATTGTGCTAATTGGAAAGTTGGATTGTAGAGGACTCATTATTAGTGAATATAGAGTGGACGCCGCAACAAGGCGGCAACGCAAAGAAAACATTGTTGGGCAGTTGAGAGAGTTTATGCGCTCAAAATCTACGAGACGAAGAGTCAGTTGGGCAGTGGACAGCGAACAGTTTGAAAGCTTTAGAGTCGGGCATAGAACAGCGAGGTGTAAAGACCAAAACTTTTCATATTATAAAAAGTTTTGCAGTCGGGCAGCGGACCGCAAATAGAACAGTTTGATTGCAGTTACAAACATGCATTAAAATATTGAAAAGTAAAGCAATCTTCAGTCGGGAAGAAAAGAGTGAAACTAATGTTGTAATCGGTGGCCGAGCATAAATTCAACCTGCTGGCCATAGACAAACCAAGGAAGTACATTTCCAACTACACGAGATCTGCAAATCCAGGTTGCAGCAAAGCATCGAGAATCTACTAATTTGTGTTAGACCAACTAACAAAACTACGCCAATTAGAATTTGTTGACATTTAGAGTCTGTGAGTACTAGAATCAGTGATATCCCCAAATTTTGTGCACGAAAAAACTAAAATGAGACCTGGGCGGCCGTAAGTAGAAAAACTTTAAAATCATATTGTAAACCGTTTTTAAAAGATAAAAGTCAGATTGTTCTTTAATTTTAATTATTTAATTATCGATAACATGAGATCGTTAATTCCTGATGAAATTTAAAACTGTTTAAATTCAATTTGTAGTGATATTTCTTCCACAACAAAGTTCGTCTATGTTTCAGACGCATTAACTTCCATAAAAGGTAAATGTAATTTGATTGTATAAATTCACCCATTTATCAAACCCAGTTTAAGACCCTGAGATCCCAAATATTTTTGTGTATTTAAAATTGTTAATAAATTTGTTTAATTGTTTTCCCTTAATAGTTCTTTTTATTTAGCCACAGCCATTTGTAGTTTTATTTAATTGTTACAAAATATATATTGTAATAAACAAATAATTGGCCGTTTATTAAATTAAAAGTTTAAACAATTAACAAACCTATTATTTATTTTATTTTGTGGCTTTAAAAGATCTTTACAAACAAAATTTGAGATCTGTCCTCTCAGAGCCTCTACTGGGTTTGATAATGGACACAAAAAAAGTGATTTAAAGTCTTATTAACAAAAAAAGTTCACAATTTACCTAAACAATACGTCGATAGAATGAAAGAAATTAAAAAGTAAGAAAAAAACTTCGATTGACAATTTAAAAGAGAACGAAATCTGACTTTATCCTTTAATTTGCGTTTACAGTATTATTCAAAATTATGTTACTTACGGTACCAGAACAATCAATCATACCTCGTTCGGACACTTTTACACTCTTTAATTATTTAATACCAGGCCTTGGTTTTCACTGATTCTACTTCACTTGAAAATTTGGCAAGATTGGCTGTATTCCGTTGATTGCTCCGCTCCACAATAATTTACCAATGTTATTCCGCAACAATTCCTCCACGAAGATTGTACAAAGTTCTATTTTGACGAAACTGGTATTACTTTACAATATTCACGTTTCAATATCTCGGTGAATGTTTTACTCTGCTCATTTTTATAAAGACCGTTCTCTGTAACGTTTTCAACGTCGGCCGCTTCTATTCTCCAATGATTCACCAACTTTATTATACTATGTTCGACGATGTCTGACCTCTGTACAATCCATACCTCCACGACCAACTGACTATGCTTTAGCGCGCGTAAACGCCATTCTGCGCTCTCAATAATAGGAACAGAGCTCACCACTCTTTGTCGCTCGGATCGCTCTCGCTATAATACAAACTTTTTGCTAAACAATTCAAATTAATTTCAAAGAAATTAATTGATTAATTAATTGGCATAACAATATATGTATATATATATATTATTGGTAATAATATCAGATTTTCATTTAGGCAAATAAAATAATTTGTTGATAATTAAAATAAAAAATGAAATACTCGGAATAAATTGAAAATTGCTTCTTTTACAATTATACGTGATCAATTCTCACTTTTTTAAAAAAAATTATGATTTGTTGAAATGATATCCATCTGTGAAAAATAACTTTCGTACCTTAATGCACAGTAAATTTAAAACTATTTAATAAATTGGAACCTCGACAGATATTAGAATAGTTGAATTAGTGAATCAACATTTATTTATTGTTAGTAATATAATTTTTTTAAGTTTAGTCTGACTTCTGATTCATTATTACATTTTCTTATGAGTCATTTATAATATTTAAAATAACCAAATTCTTCAATGTGTATTGAAAAATTGTTATATATCAGTTTTTAATAAACACGTAGCGCCTTTCTACATTTAAGAACAAATATTTTCCATGCATATTATATTTATTTTGTGTCGCTGAGAATTGGTTTCTGCACTGCACTTCCTATGACAAATATATTCACACCAAACTAAATTAAAACGCATACTCGCAAGCGAAACCGACTTTTAATTCGCCTTTGGATCGGGTTTTTTAGACTCTGGTTCACCACTTGTAGTCACGACTATTTTAGATATTTAGGAAAACTGATTATGTCCTCACCAAAACTTTTATCTTTTTCAAATATTATAGTCGTGTAGGAGAGATTTCAGTGGAATGAAAAAGTAGACAATGTAACCATCCGCAAAAAGTTTTATTTGTGACTTCATGACAAACGTGGAGTCGTTTAAGAATGTTAGGGACATACTCGACTGATGTCAGTTCGCTGAGCTCGACAATAAATTCTTCAGTTTGAATTCTCAGTTTAAGGCCCTTAATAAATGCACTAAATTTAATCTTTCATTTTCTAGACTGATACAGTATTTAATTTTTATAAAATTGTACGGCAACTAGTTTATTAGCTGATTCAAAAGAAGTCTACGCCGAAATGCAGAAAGTCACTTACGCGACGCTAATTTTCCCGACGACCATGGCGTCTGTCTGTCTTGCATCCCCACCCATACATGTGTACCAAGTTTGAAATTGCTCCTCCCCACATTAATTAAAAACTTAATTCACATAAGAATAATGTATAATAAGATACCTAACATATTAAGTGTTCTGTTATTATTATGGTGTATACCGTACAACAGTTCAAACATCGAAAGTCGGGAGAGAGACGTTTTTGGGAAAACTACTTCCTGGAAATAGTTTTTCGGTATAATGACTCATCGATCAGGCTTCACTGAGGATAATATCGAGTAAATGAGAGGCGCCCAAGTATCCTCCTGGAAAATCACCGGATTTTTTATTTTTGCTTTTTTCTTAGATTGTAAATATGAATAATTATTTTATAATGTAGCATTATAGCACTCGACTAAGTAACTACATATATGGTAGTTGTTATTTGGAAATAATGTTGTATTAAACTATTGCGTTGTTTACTTCGTATATCTACGAAAAGCTATACCAATTGAAAACAATTTATATCACTTGTACCTAGAGTTAACACGATAAAAACTTAGTAGTCGACCCATATGTATACAGACTGTCACTTTTCAGTTTTAATTTAAATATAAATCTGTAAAAAAACAGTATTAAAATTTAAAACAAATTACGTCAGATTTAAAATAATTAATAAGAATGATAGCCAATTCAGACAAAAAAAAGTGATAATATAAATACCACACGACGTTTCTGGGATCCTTGTTCCTTTCGTCAGGTTTGAAGAAGAGCCTAGAGCGACACAACTACACTTGTGAGATCTTCGACGAACCGTTGAGTGGTATTTATATTATCACTTTTTTGTCTGAATTGGCTACCTTTCTTATTCAAAAATCAGTATTCTATGTATAAGATTGTTATTTAGAATTAAGTTGCGATGATATTTGTTTAAGGCTAGGAACGACATAAATTGTATGTTTAGAGGTCATACTTTAGTCTAAATTACTTCACCCCTTGCCCGAAATATCCCTGAGCCCGTGTAGCTTGGAATGTAATCCTCTGTCCCAGCCTCGAATTCCGGAATTACGGAGACTGAGCCGTCCCCTGTCACTCAGTGCCACCATTCTGTTTTCGCACCAGGTACTGCGTGGAAATACATCGTGTTTCTTTCTTCTAAAGGAATGACTACACTAGAGAAAATACCGATTTTTCTCTTGATTTGTCGCGACAGGATTCATACATTTGAAATTTTTTGTTTAAATAGAAGAAAATTATTTAACAATGCATAGTGATAGGATAAGACAGGGGTAGTATTTTAAAAATCCGAAGAAGGCTGATACTTGATACAGTTTCCATGGGAGAGAAGAAAATAATTAGTTTCAACCTTCTATTTCGTTTCGAGTAGAGAACTCATTTCCAACATCTACACTACAGTCAAATTAATTAAAAATTATTAAAATACATATAAAATCTCATTTACTCGTGGAAAGCCTAAAAATGTATATTTAACGTTAATTCATATTTAATACGGTAACTTGCAAGGTTTTACTATCCCATGATTTAGCATTATCAAAATACAAATTAAATTCTAACTTATTAATAAGAAATCAATTAAATAAATAATAATTTAATTTAATCCTATGAATGCATAGAATTTTCTTTCATCAAATCATTAATTGTATAAAGTTTTAAAACATATACTGTTGTTTATTAGCATGTTCTACGTACGAAATCTTTTTAATACTTGAATAAAATATATTCTTATATAGAGTATTAATTTTTGAATTAAATAGTAAAACTACTGTTTCGAAGTATGTCTGTAGCTAAATTTGCGGCGAGGTGGTTGCAGCAGCGATGGAATTTACTGAGGGAGCGTACTTAAGGAGGAAGACACCTGGGCAAGGTTTATTGACACGCACGGGCCTTGTTAGACACGAATATTGATCCCACCACTTGCACAGGTAAGTCCTGAAATGACCCGGATCTTGGCTTCTAATTGCTGGGCTCAAGCTCTCTTGCTTAGCCAAGGTACTAGATTATAAGCTGGGATTTTGTATCCCATATCGTCAGAATATCAGGCAAGCAGTTTTTTTTTATTACGTAATTCCTTAAGGCACTAGGAAAATTGTACAGCGAATGAGATCACCTTGTTTTATTAAATACGTTTAAGACTTTCGCAACAACATTATCCAGCTTCTGTAATAAGAAGTATGCAACTATTTTCCCAAGAAATAGTTGAATACAGACAATATCCCCTGATGACAAATGAGAAAAATAATTCTATCTTTACAATCTCCTTCAATTCTCACTGAATTATAAAACCAGTGTACTTTGATACACAGTAACCTATTTATATACTTGTGATGTTTGGAATAGACTAAAGTCTTCAGTTATCTATAAACGGGATATAATGGCCAAATCCCTGTAATACTCTAGGAATTGATATAATTGGGAGGGAGGGAGGGGCTTAAGTTGAAACACGATTAACTACGGCCCATTGGCTATAGTTTAACGACCCTATCCGGCAGTCACCTACATTTGATGCCGGAAAGGTAATAATAGTACTTAGAAGCTGATCCGGTGTTGGTTTCTCTGCGGATTTCCCTGCACCACGTGGGTGCTAATGTCGGGTAGCATTCTTAAACTACAGCCCGGGGGCCTAGCTACCTTTCAATCCCCTCCGCGTCCCCATTTGCATCCCTTCATCACGAAGATAACTCAGAAGTATGCAGTCACTCAAATAAAGAGTTTTTTTTTAACTCGCCTATCTCTCAGAGATTATCTCTCCCAGATAGAACCTTACAGGAGAGTAGGACTACCTGGAGACAAACCCATCTCCGGGCCACGGTAAGGGTGGTTCGCTGATTCTAATAGAACAGTCGGCCAGCTGCCTCCTAAACTGGTCGAGGCTCGGAGAAGCGAAGGCTTCGTCCCCACAGCGAACCCCTCTCTCGCCATCGGAAGGGCGTGGGACAAGTACCAAGTTCCTGACTATACCGTTGTAGATTTTCTATGTTTAGTCCGGCATCACTTTTAGGTCATTTTCCGGGTGGGATCCTTAAAACTTCAGCCAGGGGGCCTCGTAAATCGTTGACAAACTCCATCTATCTTTCTGTAACCCCACTTTCAGTCCGTTTCCTATGCTATAAGAGAATATTGGCCACTGCGTGGATTACCCTATACATAACTTGTCCGCACAGACTTCTTCTTCTTCTCGTTATTTTCGGAAATGCCTACTTCTTTCTCTGCTTTGTAATTAAGGTTCCCATAAGTCGAGACACCTGTATCATAGGATATTACAAACTGAGCGTGTTACGCAAATGAAGTAATAATTAATTGAAAAATATCGTCTGACGCAGTATAACCAGAAGATATTTAAGGTTCGTTCCCTATCGTCTAAACGATTAAATATTTCACGATCCATTCATTATCCGCAAATACGATTCCAACAGATTATTTCTTCTCTTCTAGCAGTTCAATAATAAACACTACGTATGTGGCTATTAAAAATAGAGGATATTACGAGTTCTTAGGACTTGGTTAAGACACGTTCAAGCACACAGGGCTTTTAAAACTCACCAAGCGATCATTATTCTGACATGCGACAAGGCGAAGGAGCTGAGGCGGTTTGAAAGGAAATGACTTTCATTCTTGCTGAAACATTCAAAAGAGCTACACCCCACACTCCTCAGCTCAGGCTCGTAAAAGGCAGACATTCGGCACGCCTACAAAGGAAATAATGGATGTAAACAAAGACAAGGCAGAAAAGATTCACTTCTCAGGAGGACAAGTAATGGTGCCTATAGAAACTGATACGACAATTAGTCGGATCGATACTACTGCAGACTTTGTATTTATACCTCAGGTAATAGTCCTGGCGGCCGTCAAGTTACGAGATGTTTATTCATTTACGAGAAACTAAGTGGAATTAAAAATAAAATGGTTTGAAAGCATTGAAAGCCAGATGGATAATAGCTTTCAAGTCGTAATTTTAAATGCTATTTACAGTGACAATAAACATTTTATCTGTAATTGAAAGCAAGTTACTACACACGTGGAATAGTATTTAATATTTCGTTACCCCTGTGTCACATAAAATAAATAAAAATATCCGGTCACGTTTTTCTGCAAATATTTGGATTGTTTACTGGCACAAAAATAACCAATGTGTATATCAAGTACAAAATTTACATAAATATTTTCCTTTCCATTTGCATATGAGACAGTAAATTGATTAAAACAGAATTCACTCAAGTATATATATATATATATATATATATATATATATATATATATATATATTGTAATAATTAAATATAATATTTTTACAAATGAAAATACACTATTAAATGCGTCTAAACATAGACGAACTTTGTTATAGAAGAAATAACACTACTGATTGAATGTAAATGTAATAATTGAATAATTAAAATTAAAGAACGATCTGACTTTTATCTTTTAAAAGTGGTTTACAATATGATTTTAAAGTTTTTCTACTTACGGCCGCCCAGGTCTCATTTTAGGTTTTTCGTGCACAAAATTTGGGGATATCACTGATTCTAGTACTCACAGACTCTAAATGTCAACAAATTCTAATTGGCGTAGTTTTGTTAGGTGGTCTAACACAAATTAGTAGATTCTCGAGGCTTTGCTGCAACCTGGATTTGCAGATCTCGTGTAGTTGGAAATGTACTTCCTTGGTTTGTCTATGGCCAGCAGGTTGAATTTATGCTCGGCCACCGATTACAACATTAGTTTCACTCTTTCCTTCCCGACTGAAGATTGCTTTAGTTTTCAATATTTTAATGCATGTTTGTAACTGCTATCAACTGTTCTATTTGCGGTCCACTGCCCGACTGCAAAACTTTTTATAATATGAAAAGTTTTGGTCTTTACACCTCGCTGTTCTATGCCTGACTGCACATTCCTGACTCTATTACTTTTGTATAAAAACTTTGCTGGTCCTTATGCCTCGCCGTTCATTGCCTGACTGTCCGTTCGTCTCGTAGATTTTGAGCGCGTAGAACCTCAACAATGTTTTCTTTGCTTCGCCGAATTGTTGCGGCGTCCGCTCTATATCCTCTAATAATGAGTCCTCTACAATCCAACTTTCCAATTAGAACAATGTCTTAATTACCAATTACTACAATATATATATATATATATATATATATATATATATATGTGTGTGTGTGTGTGTGTGTGTAGTTCTGTAAAGAAATTATATATCTGAAGTTATTACAGATCGACAGTAAATATTTGATATTTATTTATAAACTACATGTATATTTTTTTTGAACGGTATTAATAAGTTCTATGATATTATTCAAACTGTCACTATTTCAGTTTAAATTAAGGTCACGTAAGTTAACTACATTTTAGAGTTATTAAATAATTGTCATCTTAGAGATCCCAAACGATATTATCTTTATCAGACAGAAATTATGTTTAAAATGAAGGTTTCCACAACATAATCTATTCAAAGTCGCCAGAAAAGTTCACACTAACTTTTTACTCCTTGAATTACTGTAAGCCGCTTTAAACATCCTTATTTCGCTGATCTTCAATTATTAAAACATCTTGTAGGGAGATTTCACAAATTGTCATTCTCTTTGTTTTGCAAATATACATATTTTGTTCTGTTATTTATAGATAAATTAAATCTTGATACTTTTATTACTATTTTATTGAACACTATTGACAGTTTCTTCTGCCGATATAATAATTTCCTGCAACAAATTATTTTCTTATTATTAATGTTGCATCATTTTGTTTTAATTTAACCTCGTACCTATATTTCTTATTTGATGAATCTCATAGAGTCTATGTACATATAAGTATCCTTTCTTGTTTACCATATAAGCTCCTTATTCTGATATTTTGTATTATTTATTTCCAATTCTTTGAAAAGCCATTATACCGTTTGATCCTTAAAAATATCACTTAACTTATCATGTTTCTCACTGAAGTCTCTTAGTTTAGATCCAAATGTTTTCTATTAAGTAAAACTTTTGAGTTTGGCAACTCTTGTTGTTATAAAGTCTGTTGGTTTAGCACCTGAAGAATGAAAAATTTTCCAGAAAAGTTGTGTTGTATACATTTTGTCTCATAACTTTGACTTTCGTTTGGCTATTTAATCTTATTATTATGTTTCGACGATTTTGAGAAGTGAACACCACCATTCTGTTACTGTATCTAATAACAAACCCTGGTATTCTCTGACAAAAACTCGGGATCATCCCTCCTCTTCATTTATCATATTGCTATCATACCAACTGAAATGTTCGTCTCGGTGAAGGATTCCTTTCTTATTATCATATAAATCTACGCAGTATCTTTAATCTTTCCACTTCATTATTCACTACGGATTGTTACCAAAACACATCAGAAACACGACGTACTTGACTCATCTGAACTGAGTTGGTTGTCATTGAAATTGTTGTGCTTCCTTATACTGGAAACATCGTTAATTGACGATCGTTTCATTCCGTAAAGGTGTGTCATTTCGTCATTTCAGCATTCCACGTGACTTTGCTTTGGATACAAACTAAATTACGCTCGCCAGTGAAGTTGCTGACCGACCGGCATTCAGTTTGCGTTTCATAATTAACTGTAGCCATTACTTGCGATCAACGGTGAATTACGGACGCAACGCTAGTTGTGTATGGGCAATTATATTTTCCACCTCCATGGTGGATGTACTCGTATTACATCCACAACAATTCTAGCCAAAACATTTACTTTGTTTCCAAACTATTGAAATTTGTATACACACAGAGGAAATGCCGATATAGATCAAATTAAACAAATATTTGTGCTGCTTTAAACTTCTCATTATTTAATTTTAAAATATTAGTCGAGACTACATCAAACAATGTTAAAATTTGCACGGCTGTCACACAACTTTCGCAGTAGCGAAACACATACATTACACATTAAGCTAACAAAATAACATGTATTTATTTTTTACGTTATAATTAATGATTTATGATTCTTCTACCCTGATGACCAAATTAATTGAAATGAGTTAAGGAGTTGATCTAATCGCCGTAATAGAGATATAAAAACTCCGCATTTGTAAATTTATATAGTTAAATACTTCGAAAATTGCTGATATTTAATTGTTTCAGCCTGTTTCGAAAGAAGTCTGACTATAAGAAAAAATTGTCGTGGTATAAATTTTTTTTAGTTTCTCATACCCTATATTAATGTATATTTTATGTAATAGTCTTTATAGATCCGTATAACAAGAGTTTTCGACCAATTTCCCCTTATTTTTCTTATATTTCAAAGGTTGCTTCTTCTGATTTGGCTTTCCCGTAGTATAGTAGCTGAGATATACGCTTTGTATTACCTAAAAACCGCAACTTCATTCTCTAACGCCTGATGCTCAGTATTTTATATTCGTGAAAATGAGGTATACGAACCCGCAATACATTTATAAACTCTCGTCTACCTTGGTTCACGGCGGACAGCAATCCGTTAGATAATTAAACAATAATCCTCTCATGATCCTATGAAAAATATTTTTCTAACTCATATACTGTTCGTCGCTTTGTCCTTAACTGAGCTTATAACGATTGTGTCGTCCACATACCTATAAAAACACATTGATTAAGAGGTGCTTCTCATAATGCCTTTTCTTCAAAGTCCTCCATATTTGTTATGGCGGGTGATAGTGAAGAACCCATGACCCATTGTTAGTAGTATTCATTGCCGTATTATAAATGCGTGATAGTGAATACATGTTTTACAGGTTAGTAATATTTAAAGGAAATCATTTTCCCAGTAATTCTATAGAGTCTGTCACCAGTACCCCTGTAAAAAAAAATACATCGAAGACGGAAGACACAAATTGGACCGATTCCTGGAATACCTTAACAGCATCCAGAGTTCACAGTGGAAACTGAGAAGAAAGGAGCCTCATCCTACCTGGAAATTTTGAAACGTAGACGAGCTAATGGTCGACTTGGACATTGCGTTTACCGTAAACCGACCCATACGTATGTTTATCTCCATGGAATATAGGTTTCACCAACCGGCCCATAAAATAGCCTTCCTTTCAACTCTGATCCACAGGGCGAAGGCAATCATAGATAAGGGCCGGCGTACTTTGTTTCAGAATGGGTACACGATGGCTGACATTTAACAGACACTACATGCTAAAGGAAGGAAACACGATTTGTATTCTCTGGAACAATGGGCGTTTTCTTCCCAACGCTGGGACAACAGTAATTATTAGCCGGGCTCTGGCAAAGCACGGCATAAGTCAATATTCCAGACGAAGTCTAAAATCAAAAAGGAACATGAAAGACATTTACGCTTGAAAACCCAAGGAAGCTGGCTATTGTAGAACATTCACTGAACACAAAATAAATTTTAACAAAAGTCGAATACATATTGGGACAGCGTAACACTGGAGGCAGTTAATATAAGGTCCAGAAATAATTTACGTAACAGAGATTCTGGAACCCTGTAATACAAAAGGCTGAGGGTATGCAAATCCCCCGCAACTATTACCTCTACTTCAGTCTAAAGAAGATGACGGTGCTACTCATCGAAACGTCACTAATTGATCAGATGTACGACCCGGTTGTGAACCCGAGAGAAATTCTTACAAACAATATACTATATTAAAAGACATAAAAATTAATGTTATAGTATTGGGGTTTTCTACAACTTGCCATAGGACGTCATCCATACTAACGTTGTTTAGTAAGGAAGTTTGGAACTTTTATCGTAGAATTTTTTTAAACAATTATCTAAATTTCTTGAACATCCCTCTAAAATTTAAGGTCCAAATGTTAATCGCTAACAATAACATGATTATTAACGATCTTTATTATTGTTTAATTTTGGCTTCACTGTCAAAGATGCGAGAATCAGATGAATGGGTCTTCATGTCTTTTGTATAACCTAAATATATATTCGTTATAACCTATTCTTCCTAAACTTTGTCAGGCTCCCTAGTGGAATGTGTTTTGGGTTTTTTAAGAAAATTCAGATGAACAACTTTGAAATGAGTTTACAACACGGAATAAAACATTTTCAAGGATAAAGTATATAAGAAAACTGTATGAATATTTGTGTAAAGTAGACAGTGTAAAAGAACTATATATATATATATATATATATATATATATATATATATATTAATTCGTAGTGTATGCTTAGATTTTAGCGATTCAATATTTTTACCAGAGTTTTAGCTGACGGCTGAATTACATTTTGCTTATCAAGTAACAGCCTGCTTGTATCAGGACATGTCGAATAAAAATAGTTGTGTTAATTTGTGGACATACATAGTTTTTTATGAACACAGTAGACACGGATTTCTTTTCTTTGCCGTTGATCATAGCAAAGTGGCTGAACGCTGACAAAAATGGTAAAGAACGTGTCCAGTTCAGGTTGATGTCCCCTGGGCCGAAAACTGTTTTCCTTTGTTTGCAGCCCGGTGAATCTGATCACGTTGCTAAATCGAAGCCACTTAGTGCAGCTCGCCCGAAACTTCCAATCACAGCTCCATGTTTCCACAGGGACGGCGTCACATTTATCAAATCGGTGGCGCCGTTTCGCAAGTACGGATTTACGGTACGCCTCGAATGCTTCGCTTGTTGACCGCAGTGGTTAAAATTTAACTATAATTTCCCTAGGGAAACCTAAAATGGCGTGATTTACTATTTTACTTCAAGTTTGTTCCTAATTACCAGATAATTTGCCGTGAGATATAAAAACCACTTTTTGCTGCTTGAAACTAATGTTGAACTTTCATAAATAATTCCAGGTAAATAATTGATAACAATGAATTACGAAATAAATATATCATTCTTCATTCATATCTTAATATGTCTGTAAATTGAAAGACCCACTCCACACGTCACTCATCAACAGTCATTAAACGTGGCAAAATCTAAGCTAAATCACATTTAGAAAGATCCTAATAGTGTTGGGAAATGTTCATTTGAGCGCGTTTCGGTTCACAATCTCGGCAGCCTTCGCAGAACAAACGTTTTCTTACTAAACCTTTTATGAACGTGATGGAGATGATCTACCAATATTTTTCCAAAGACAGTGAATTCGTGTATTTTCAGTCGACCATCATTCATTACTTGATAGTGAATATTTGGCCACGTTTTAATTCAGTTTTACCATGACTTTAACGATGAAAGCGATAATGAGAATTGGTTTAATGTCAAATATAACGCGTTTTTCTTAGGTAAGACTTCTTTATTATAATCAAAAAATAAATGTTTAAAATCGTTTTCTCCCTATTTCACGCTACAGTTACTTATTTTGTTTACAAATATCAAATAATTGAATTAATATACTTGAAACTTTTGTGCGCCATCTAACAGATAGTACTTGAAGTACGAATTGCCCTATACGTATACTAGCGCAAACTCAGTGTCACGACGAGTAATTTCCGAACGACTCTCGCAACACTCCGTATTCTAAATACTAACATCAGCCGGAACCTTCTATTCTTTTCTTTCCCCAATTACTTAGTATTTTACCGTTTGTTACTTTGTTTAGTGAAGTGGGTTAGCACCAAATTCCCTTCTAACTCCACTCTTTGAATTTTAGTGGTAGGTTTTTTTAAATGATGAAGTAAAGGGATATTTTACAGAATTTAATAATCATTTAAACTAACATGAGAAAATAAAATTAAATAAATACAAATTATGTGTGTTCAACTAGCCGGGAAAAACAATCGGATCCCTTAAATCCCAAGTTAAACCATGGTTTACGGTAATTCCCCCAGGCGCGTCAAGGATTGAGACACTTGGCAGTTATGTCGCGCTGATCTCTGGCCATGACCATGTGGCACCCTGGTTCTCTCCGAGTCCTTTGGATGATGCAAGTTTGGGGCTGTACGTCCGTCCCTGGCGTCGGTTCGTCGAGGAGTCTTTCTACACTTGCTTTACAGCCCATTCGCTGGATGCGAAATATAGATGTTCTCGATCAATTTTCGATCGATCTTTCCTGAACCAAGAAATGTGATTGGTTCAGGCTGTCACGTGTTAATTCAATTTCTGGGATTTTTGGAGAGACGTTTCCCACGGTGCGACAGTCCAGGTAACTTCCGAGGGTCAACAGCCTACGTGCCTAAGACCAGACCTTAGGGATTATCTCTCCGTCACGGTGGCGCCTGGTCAAATTACAACTTGCCTAGCTCTCAACCCTTGCTAATATCTAATTAAATTAATATAAAATCTTTATATATATATATCAATAATAAAACTATCGCGCTTCATAAAAGATCTACTTTTTATCAATGATAATGGTATTAGTTTATTGTCCAATTATAGTTACGTACTTAACTTGTAAGCGTAATGCTAATATTTTATCCTAATTTAGGTACGGAGGTATAAATATAGATTGAAAACTAGTAATCCAAGAGAAATATTTTATCAGGTGTAATACTGAAGTGATAATTTATTTATAGGACTTTTAACCGAAATTTGTAAAATTTTTGGTTAGTTTTTCACCATCTAAAAATTTCCGAGATGATAAACGAATTATACGTTTGAAAACGCATTATGTTTTGAGAAACTAATTAGAGATCGTTTGTATGCATACAAAAGCACAATAATTGGAGAGAACTTGAGAATATTAGCTCGAGTTTTATAAGGTCAAACTACAGCGACTGTTTCTTGGTAGAGCTGCGTGTGGTCGTATTAACGGAGAAAATGCGCAATTGCCTGGAACTCGGCCGCAATTAGGAGAGCATGTTACACACCTGCTCCCCACTGCGTCAAACATTAATTCTGCCAGAAACACTACAATCCCTCGTAATCCCCCTTGTTATTTCAGAATTCAATTTGCGAAGGATTTCGATAATACTTCTGCAAAAGCTAAAGCCTAACAAAGCACGTGTGCAACCAATGTGGTCAATAAAAACCAACACGTTAATATATAATCCTAGACTATAAATTTGTTGTTATTGAAAATCAATTTTACGTGATGGTATTTGCTCTTAATAACACGATGGAGACCAATAGTCCAGGATATTAGTAAACTCGAATACATGAGTTCATTCGAAATTATTACCTATAAATTTAATATTTATATTGAACCTTCATTTAAAAAGAGAAATATAGTGAGAAAAATTAATTTAAAATTATTCGTATTCACTTTTGTAATAGATAGCAATGAGATGTAGTTTGTCATGTTTTCTGTGCAACCTCTAGTGTTAATTTATTAACTAAACACGCTGAGAGCACCACTATATCCAATTAAAGTCCCCACAGTAGGCGGTAACCAATGAACAACTGAAAATATAATACTATTAGAACAAAGGAAATTAAACATAAAAAATTAATAGAGCGGCGTTTAAAAAAGAAGTGACATGTATTAATTTTTGTAACGATGGAAGAAAAAATTGGAATTTAAAAACTAATTTATCATGTGTACAGCTTTCATGAGATCTGAAGAGACATTCATTTTTGAATACAAGATTGATTTCGAATGAATGGAAGTATTCCAAACATTGAGCACAGAGTGACGGAAATAGGAAACAAATTCATTCGGATTTCATCTCCTCGCCTCACGTTGAAATATTCAAAACAATTCGAGTATCCGTAGTGCAGGTGATATTAATAATTCATAGAGCAATCTGTCCCCGCCCACGCTCTTCCTTTTCCCACAAACGGGACAATATAAATCAGGGCTATCTCTAACGGAACACAATGCCACAGAGGTACAAGGTTTTAATATAAGAATTAAAGTACGCCTCCGTTCGCACTATGAATTGGTTGTATGACGTGGTTCAACGAATACTAAAATTGTGTATCCTAAGATACATCCCAAGATGGAATTAATATATTATATTGTTGACGATGAATAAATAAATACATACCAATTACAATAGTCTGGAAATCAGGACCGTGCATTAGTAATTTACACAAAATTTATTTATATGACAGTTTTTCGAAGATACTAATGAAATAAATTCATATTGTTTATAAGTTATTCATAATACTAAACTTCATTGAATAAATATTTGTTCTTAAATTAATAAGTAAGCATATGTCTCTGTTTTGACATTTAAGGTACACCAGTTACAATCCCCCTTTAGAGATGAAACGCCGAGATAATAAATTTACTGTATGAATTGCTTTATCAAATATATATATATATATATATATATTGTAATAATTTAAAATGACTAATGGTTGTGGCTTAATAAAAATATTTATTTGAAGAATTAATCAAAATTTATTAATGAAGTTATATACAATATAAAATTACACAATAATATTTAAAATCTCAGGGTCTTTACTGGGTTTGATAAATGGGTGAATTGAATTTAAATTATCTAACAAAACAATTAAAGAAAAGAAATAATTAAAGAAAAGAAAATAATTGAAGAACGATCTGACGTATCTTAAAGAAATGGTTTACAAATAAATTTTAGAGTTCTTTTACTTACGGCCGACCAGGTCTCAATTTTGGGGTTTTCTGTGCACACGTTTTTGGGGATATCACTGAATTTAAATTTGTTACAAAACACTTGTCGAAACTTGATGTGCTCGCAGCTGGAAACGGCTACTCCTTCCGAATTAATGGTCAGTCAGATCATTAACAACTTCCTCTCGATGACATCGGTGACGGTCTCTTTACTTATTGAGTTTTTTACTGCGGCAGGAAATTATTAGGTTACTGTTTGTGGCTTTACTTATTGAGAAACTTTCCTGTAACCTTATTCGATGAATTACAGACTGAAAAACTTTTTGTTCAATTTTAACTTGCAACCTTTTCGTTTCGCTCCTCCTCGCTGACTGTAACTGTACTCTTTCGCTCCTCGCCGTAGACTGTGTCTGTTCGTCTTGTAGAATTTTGACTGCGTACGTCTCAACAATGGTTCTTTTGTCTCGCCGCCCGCTTTGTCGCGGTGTACGCTTTATATAGTCTAATAATAAGTCCTTTACTTTGCAATTATAACAATGGATTAATTACTAATTACTACAATATATTGTAATAATTTATAAATTAGCTTTTGTTATCTTTTGACAATAATTCTGGATATGAATTATGTGGCGTTTTTTTAAATGAAAAGAACTATTACGTGAAAACTATTAAACAAGATTTATTAACAATTTTAAAACAAGTATTCAAATTACAAAATATTTGGGATCTCAGTGTATGGACTGGGTTTGATAATGGCAGAATTTATATAATCAAAATCACAAAAATTACATTTACTTTATATGGGAATCAATGCGTCTGAACATAAACGAAATTTGTTGCTGAAGAAATAATACTACAGATTGAATTTAAACAATTTTAATTTTTATCAAGAAATAAAGAATGATCTGAATAATTAAAGATCTCATTTTATCGATAATTAAAGAATGATCTGAATAATTAAAGAACGATCTGACGTTTATCTTTTAAAAACGGTTTACAATAATTTTAAAGCTTTCTTTCTACTTACGGCAGCCCAGGACTCATTTTAACTTTTCGTGCACAATTTTGGGGTTTTCACAGATTCTAATTACTCACAGACTCTAATTAGCATAGTCTGTCGGTTAGTTTAAAATGGATTTGTAGATCTCGTGAGTCATGTTGAAAATGCAACTCACTGGTTTCGTCTGTTGACTGAGGATTGATTTAGTTTCTGCAATTTGATGTAGCAGCATACTTATTACTGGAACACATTCTCTCGTTCCTTAAACTAGCCTTTTTAGTCTTTATGCCTCGCCGTTCATTGCCCGACTGTCCGTTCTTTTCGTCTGTTCTATTTGCTGTCTGCTGCCCGACTATTCGTTCGTCTCGTAAATTTTTGAGCGCGTAAAACCTTCTCGACCGATCAACAATACTTTCTTTGCCTTGCCGGTTTGTTGCGGCGTCCGCTATATCCACCAATAATGAGTCCTCTACAATTTAACTTCTCAATTAGAACAATGCCTTAATTATCAACTACTACAATATATATATATATATAATATTTGTAAATTTATTATGTAAATTTTTGCCATGATGTGTATGGGTGACCAAATAACATTGAAACAAACGTTTGTGTCCATCTATTAATTTCGGTCTAATTGAAAAGAATTATTGTTAATACCCATGTGGCTGCATATTTCAGTACGTTAAAAAATCGTTCGTCGAGGACGTTTAGTGTGTCAGTAATCACTTTTCAAATTTTATTATTATTCCTAATAGCCTTCAATATAGTCGGAAAAAAAGGCTGATTTAGAAAAAATATTTATAAGACACATTCATTCGCTCTATGATACTTCATTTTTGAACGAGTGAATTATTTCACTTAAGTATTTAATAATATTTCGACTTAAAAATGAGTCTTCTCTCGTCCCATTTGTACACTATAACACAAATGTGTTGATTTTGGAACTCCACGTACAGTATATTTGTTTCTTGTGAATATCCAATCATTGATGAATGATTAAACCAGAAAAAGAAAAACAGTCAATACTGGCAGACATTTTGTCTCATTCTGTTCAAAACTGACGCGAATCCTACTTTCAGATTAGCTAATCACCCCCAGACCTAAATTGAAGTTGCGTTTACAAAATGTCAACGAATTCTTGTTTAAATTTGTTTGTTTATTTTAGAACGCCGTCAATTACAAAAATGAATTAAAATCTTCGAATCAGTTACAAAATGATATATATATACATATATATATATATTGTAATGAATACATTAGCGTTTATTAATTTAATCGGTGTAAGAAACAAAAGATTAAATAACAAAATTTAATTATTTATTATGCAACTAATTTACCCTACGTTGAGGCAACATTTTATTTACTAAACAAATCAAAATTAACAAACAATATTTTATATAGAATTTAGTTGGGCCTTGTAAGTAAAGCAAACCTTTATATTTACGTCATACAATCATAGAATTTACAAACTAAGACAAAACAAAAACGAGAAAGCGAAATCTGACGATTACCTTTAATTATTGTTTACAAAACTTAATTAAATTGGTTTCTACATACAAAATATTTGGCTGGTACCAGACTTAGCTCTCCTGGGCTCGGGCTCACAATTCACACTAACAGGCCATGAAATCACTGACTCTACACTTGATTGTACAAAACACGGTCGTAGCTTTCGAGTCTCTCCTCTGGGAACTGGAACTGCTGCTCCCTCCGGATTATTAGTTACATAGATTGTTACAAAATTGTCTCTATGTGGAAACTGATGATGATCTCGGTTCTCGTAGAAAGTTGATGTGGCGCTGATTATTAGGTTACTTTTTGCAGTATTACAATGTATCTCGCTGTCCAAACTTTATACGCAAATTCTAAAACTTGTAACCTTCTCGGCTTGATCTATACGCTGGCCACGCTGTTCGTTGCCCGCTCTCAAATTTTTACTTCCACACCCGACTTTAACACCAGACCGACTGACTTCCAGAAAGTGCTTTCGGCTTAAACAAAGGCCGCCTGTACATTGTTGTCTTTGAAGATTGGTACCGCTAACAATCCATCATAACTATCCAATTATTAAAATCATTAATGGTCTCTAATTAGTATTACAATATATATTTATATATTGTAGTGACCGTCAATGTGTAATGAAAAGATTTTTAATAATTTCTTTAATATTTGTATTGTCGGCGTAATAATTATGTCCCACGTATTGTAAACAACAGTCAGCGTGCTGGAGACTTATTATTGCCGGTGTATTTTTGAGATTGAAAGAAAACAGTTCAGCCTAGGGGCTAGGGGAATTAAGTGAAACAGTAAAGTATAGAGGCTGCATTAATATCTAGAGCAGTTAAGTACAATAGTCAGTTTTAATTCATATCCAGGACAGTGGAGTAAAGTCGGCTGGTAGATGTAGGATGTAAAAGTTCTAGAACGAATGTTGTAGACGGGTTAGTTGGCCCGTGCTTTAGCAAAGTGAAAACTAGGGAGTTATGAAGTAAAGCGATTATAAGTTAATGAGAGAAATATAACCCAACGGTGATTTAAAACTGATCAAAATTCTATAGGACTTCATTATCTGTGGTAATGTTGCTATTGTGCTTATTTAGGTAGTTAACAGTGAATATTATGGCCTTTTAAATAACCAGTGAAGTGTATAAGCAGTGTGTTATGAGAAAAGTTCTGATGATTTGGTATCTAAAAAAAACCATTGTAAACCTTATATAAAAATTGCAGATTTCTTTAAATTTCCTCAGATTTCTGATTTCTTCGGGTTTTATTTATGTTAACATTTTTCTTGTAAATTCAATACATTATTTTTGTAACATTTTTTGTTTTCATTTGATTTGGTGATAACTGCGAATTACTGTAACTATAGAGGGCCAATAAGCGGCCCTGAAGTTCTGATAATTATTTAGAAGTTTATGTACAGAAACCAAACTACATAGAAATTTTATATAAAATATTTTATATGTAACAATTAATTGCTTAAATTCATTTATAATTCCCATCAATTATCCAGATTGTGGTGGCATTGTTAGTCTACCATTACAGTTTTGGCATCATTTCTTTATTAACATAAATTTTGACGCCGCAACGTGAGGCTTATTTTATATAATTAAATTGTTTATTACAATATATATATATATATATATATATATATATATATATTTTTAGGTCAACAGGCTACATGAGGGTGATCCACATTGGGCAACTCCCCTTTAATAGCATAGGAAGGGATTAGAAAGGGAGATGCGGAAGGGTAGAGGAAGGTAGCCAAGGGTTACTAGGGCCCCCGGGCTATGGTTTAAGGATCCTACCCGGCATTCGCCTAAAGAAATGCAGGGAAAACCCTAGAAAAACCTGCATTGGGTAGGTCGGGCATTGGGTACTTGTCCCACGCCCTTCCGATAGCGGGAGAGGAGTTTGCTGAGGGGACGCAGCATTCCCTTCTCCGTGCCTCGACCAGTTTAGGAGGCCGCTGGCCGACTATTCCAATGGGAATAGCGAACAACTCTTACCGTATGCCCAAGGTCTGCGACCCCGGAACATACACCTCTCAAAACAGGCCGAGGTGCCTCGGCTTGTGGGAACCTTAGTTCAAAAACGGAGAGGAAAAGGCATACCCAAGGGCAGCCCCTTCGTGTCTCTCCTAAAAGGTTCTGCCTGCGAGTGAATCCTCTCGCAGGCTACTGTTATATCATGGCAGCCCCTTCGTATCTCTCCTTACAATATATATATATATATATATATATATATATATATATATATATATATATATATACAGAGAGCGAGAGAGCGAGAGAGAGAGAAATAACTTGTAATATATTTCAAGACCTCCTGTGCAGATATTTTTGAAAATAGATTAGATGTAGATTAATCATAGCTTGATTATGGCGACTTAAGTGAAGAATTTGATATATTTAAAAGGATATATTACATAGATTTTGAAAGAGCAGATTGTTTTAGATCTTTAAAAGTTAATTATTAAACACAGACATTTTAGGGGATGCAACGATGGCAGATCGGATCTGATTCAAAGTTTCTACCTGAAGAATAGAATGAGTATTTAAGACCAGAGACACTCCAAAAATATCTGAAAACAACGCCATACTGGTCTCTTACGACTAAGCTGCTATAAATTCCATAAACATGTTAACAGTTTTCATGTTTCATCGTGAACAAATCATAATATAATTTCCAGTGAAAGGCAGATATTTATATTGTAATGTTTATTTAGAAGTCGTTAAATAAATGAAAATATCAATGAACTTTACAAACCAAAGATTTATTGTGGCAATAACTCAAACAATTTACAAACTTAAAATATTAAATTTCTCAGGGTCTTCACTGGGTTTGATAATGGACACTTTAATTGTGTTTACAAATCTTGTTAACAAACAAATCACAATTAATAGAAAAGAAATTTACTCGACAATTAACTAGAACGAAATTTAAAATGAGAACGAAATTAAGAAGTAAAAAGATTGACTCTGATTAACAATTTAAAAAGGAGAACGAAATCTGACGTCTATCTTTCAATTACGTTTACATAATTAATTGATTTGTAAATTGTTACTCACGTCTGCCCAGCATTCCAGCATACCTTTTGTTTTCGAAAACACTATTGCGGGGTTTTACACTGCTTCTAAACTCACAGATTCTACACCAAAATTTTAAGCCAAATTTTAAAAGATGTCAGGAACTCGGTTGACCCTCCTTTCGTCATCTATCGGTTGACCGCTCGCCCTAGGTGACTTCTGCTTGCCTTAGGTGAACTCCGTGGCTTGCAGATTTACCAGTCTTTACTGCATTGACCTCAAACTGAAATTTTACTTTTTCTGGCCGACTATGGACACAAAACTGCTTTTACTTAGCAGGTTTCGACGTTATGCTTTTGTGAATGTTTTACTTTGTCCTGAGAAATGTTCAGGCACCACCCAACTCTGTTGAATGCTAATTGCCAACCCTGTTGAATTCTCCTTCCAAAAACTGTTATACCTCGACGATGTCTACCCGCGAACTGCTTCTCTCAATATTTCCCTGCGAACTGTATCTCACCATATCTTCCTGCGAACTGAACTCTCGTTTCGCAATTTAGCGCGGTATACGCCGTTTTTCAGACCTTCCGACAAAGGAACAGAGTCGGATTTTCTATTGTTGTTCCAAAAGCTCTTGCCGCTATAATGGGTTTCTCAAACAATTTAGATTTTTATGTTGAAACAATTAATGTGCTAATTTATTGGCATTACAATATACATGTAGTAATAAAATTATAATTAAATTTATTCTATATAAAACAGACTTATATTTAGAATAACGATTTGGTATTTAATTAAATTTGTTAACATCTCTAAATTGTGTTTAATATTGAATTACAAACCCTAATAGCGGCTTAAATTGAGGGAAATTATTCAGTTTCTACTTAATATTAAAATTCTGAGGATAATGGCAATTAACTATCCGTCTTCTTGTAGTTGGGAAGTACATCGACAAACAATTTTGATTTTAAGAAATTAGCTTAGTACAATGATATTCATACCATTGAAATACACTCACTGAGATCAATATATTGATTTATTTAAATACACATTAAATTATAATTAGAATAATTAATAATAAGGATAAAATTATTAATTCGTTAAACCCAAACACGGTTGTATGTAATTTACGACATTTATACTTCAGTTACTAATTGTAATACACCATAATCGTGGCGCAGCAAATCGGCAAACTACTACATCAATCATCTTGACGTAACACACAGCTATTTTCAATTGACTACATCGCCAAGTAACAGCTCAAATGAATCAGCTGCTAACAAACAATCAAATTACAGATGTGTGTAAATTTATCATAATCATAAGGATGCGGAAGATTTATTTAATCCCATACAAATTCCTGAAATAACAAACAAAAAACCCCAGGTGAATTATATTTAATTTTTGTACAGTTATTTAGCCTTATGCAAACTGTTTCAATTGAAATTTATTTTCAACCCAAAAATGTTAATATTGTTTCTTTCCAAACAGTGGTTATGTATTTCTTGCAAAATACTGGGGATCGTGATTTATATAGGTATATAAAGTACAAAGTATTAGCGCCTTCATTAACAATGGAGATTGAAATACGTTTTCAACTTACAGGTATCTTGTTTTTCCCACGCACGACGTTGACCATTTCTGTAGAGTGTTCGAAAGTCTAAATACTAGTCATACTTAATCTGAAAAATCTCATCACAGCGGGAAGATAAAAATTCAAATAAAAAGTAAGAATTTCTTTAGAATTTTTTTTTTCAAAAATACTGTTATATAATTCTCCGTGAATTATGTTGTGTTACCTACAGTTAAATGTTCAATAAAGTGTAAAATGGTACTTTTATATTGAAATAGATGGCTTTTTGAGATATTCAGTCCAGTAAGATTAATTCATTAATTAAAATAGCGAAATATAAAACAAAAATAAATTATTACACAAATACCAAACGACATTTCTGGAATCATTTTCCCTTTCGTCAGGTTATTAAAAATTCAAGAGCCGTGAGAACGATTCAACCGCACAATCTAGGTGACTAACTCAACAACAAAGCTAATGACAATGGAAAAGCAAATAGAGATTAACGTATCAATAAGAGATCACAGCTATTTTTAGAGTTTCATAGTGTTAGTTTGTCTGTTAATTACCGAGGTTTTGGATTTATTGTGATACTTTTCTGATATAATTCCGGAGTAGTATCAGGTGTCAAAGTCTAAAATGTTAACATTTTGTCATTAATACGTCATTTTGTCGGTTATTTAGCTATTTTACCTAATTAATATATTTTTATCACAGACGTATTATATTTTAATTTCAATATTAATTTATTCTGAAAATAAATATTTTGTAATTGAAAAGAAACTTTGGTAAAGCGATAGTGTTTTTCTTAACAATAATGGTTAAATATGTTCATACAGAATCGTTGGCGATGTAACACAGGCAGTTAAATATTTGTTGTCGGAGTAAATTATGTGCTATTAAAGGGGAGTTGCCACCACGTGGATGACCCTTATGCAGCCTGTTACTCTAAATAAATATATATATATATGTATATATATATATATATATATATATATAAAGTGTTGCAGGAAAAATCCTAGAAAAATCTACAACTTGGGTTTTTTCCTGCATCACTTTTAGGTGAATTGCCAGGTAGGATCTTTAAATTACAGCCCGGGGACCCTCTACCCATCTATAAAAACCTGCGAGGGATTTTCTCTCGCAGGCAGAACCTTTTAGGAGAGATACGAAGGGACTACCTTTGGGTATGCCTTTTCCTCTCCGTTTTTGAACTAAGGTTCCCACAAGCCGAGGCACCTCGGCCTGTTTTTAGAGGTGTATGTTCCGGGGTCGCAGATCTTGGGCATACGGTAAGAGTTGTTCGCTATTCCCATTGGAATAGTCGGCTAGCTGCCTCCTAAACTGGTCGAGGCACGGAGAAGGGAATGCTGCGTCCACACAGCAAACTCCTCTCCCGCTATCGGAAGGGCGTGGGACAAGTACCTAATGCCCGACCTACCCGATGCAGGTTTTTCTAGGGTTTTACCTGCATTTCTTTAGGCGAATGCCGGGTAGGATCCTTAAACCATAGCCCGGGGTCCCTCGTAACCCTTGGCTACCTTCCTCTACCCTTCCGCATCCCCCCTTTCTAATCCCTTCCTATGCTATTAAAGGGGAGTTGCCCAATGTGGATCACCCTCATGTAGCCTGTTGCCCTAAAAAAAACCTCTACCCTTCATCACCCCTCCTTTCAAATCCCTTCCTATGCTATTAAAGAGGAGTTGTCCAACGCGGATTACCCTCATGTAGCCTGTTGCCCTAAAAATAAAGTAAAAAACCTAGTTACCCCTTGACTACCTTTCCGCATCTGCCATTTCATTCCCTTTCCTATGCTATGGGACGGGAGTAGGCACTATGTGCGGATTATTTTATTTACAGCCTGTCTACACCTCATTTTTCTCTATAAACATGTCACCTCCATGTCTTCCACCCGTTCTCAGTATTTGTCGTGTAAAATCTGTTAAGTCAGATAAAATGAAAGACGTTAAAAGTCTTCATCAAATTACGAAGTAGTAAATGCAACTAAGAAGTTGGTTAATAAATGCACTTACAACTTGTCACTTGCTTACTCTTTCGATTTATATTCACTATATTCAGAATTTTTTCATACTATAAAAATAATATTTTATTGAAATAAGTTGGCAAGAGAGTTCGTTAACATTTTCTCTCAAATTTGAGATATTACAAACAGTACGAAGATATAGAAAAAATATAACTCACTTGAGTACACGATACAGTTTTTCTTTTACTGCGATACTAGTTCACATACTTTCCTTTTACGTTCTTCCTCTCAATTCGTATTAACTCTATGTTAATTCACAATCCTGTATCTGCTTGTAATTTAAAATTAAAAATTACTGATTCATTTAGATTCAGATGTTTTTCATTAGTCCTCTGAAGAGGAAGCAGAATACGCCAATATATATTCATATAACATTATACATACATATTAAGATTTTAGTTCTAGGTCGTAATGCATGTATAGTACTCGTATCTTCATGTAAACTCAGCACTGTAGTTATACTCAATCATTAACATTATCATTTTTATACTAGAAACACAAAATTAATCACTTAACACAACTTATGTGTAAATTAAACATATTGTGTGTGATCCTCAATAGAAATTCTTGCGACGATTGACGTCGTCCATACAAAAATAAAACAGTACTTTAGAGGACTTCTACTTGTATAAAAAAAATGTTTGCAGTGTATTATGAATTAATTCTGAGTTTTTATGTTTTTAATATAATTTTTGAGAATGTACGAGTTTATGCAAAAAAGCAATTGCTCGTTTTAAAGAGGCTAAGACAGCGGTTTTCTATTCGTAGTTGGGAACGATGTCTCGTATATTGCTGATGATTTCTAGCGTTTATTGCAGTTGTACATATTCTACGTCAAACGATCTTTAAAATTTCGAATATTTAGACATTACATCTGCACAGTTAAATAATTCATTAAAATTGATCACAAAATTGTTATATTTATTATTAGACTCTGAAAAATTTATTTTACCTTTATTTTGTTTCGATAGTTTAAATATTAAAAACGTTTATGAATCAAATAAAGAATGAATAAAGTTAAATCGAGGGTTCTAGCAACGTAGGTTATACTTTTTGTTTCAAGAAATTTGCCTTTACCGTCTCGTAAAACCATTTGAAAGTTACGCAATATGCAGTAAGTTCCCATTCGTAGCAAATATATTATATCGTGTTTCGTTTAGAGTGAAATGCAGGATGACATAAAACGCTTCTCGTGGCGGTTGCATGGTTATATGATATTTCTGTCTGTCGACTGCAGATATTGCTTGTGTGTGATTCTCAACAACAAAGGAAATTTTATGTTACTGCTGCCTGGTGTAGCTTCTACTTGTTGCGCTGAATTGTTCGGCTATTTACGCTGTAACCAAGCATTTTGCATACGCAGGATTACGATTCCAATTACTCACTTAGTCTAATTAGTTTATTTTAAAATACTTAGTTTGGGATTCACTAAATAGCTGACTTTTATTCTCATCGTAGCAGATAAAAAAAACTATAAATATCCATGTTTTAGAATCATTTAGACGATTTTAAAATTACGCTATTTATCCTATAAATTTGTTATTGTTGGCTTTCTACATCTGAGAACAAACCCAGTAGTTTAAATAATAGGTAGATATTAAATTTTATTCAATTACTCAACTTTTTTTAATGTACATTAAAGAAATTAGTTAACCTGCAGTAGCAAAATTAAATTGGGCTAAGTTGTCACATAATTAATAAAATATAAAATTTTTAGGATGTAGAAATTTACATTTAACACACAATCCTTTTAACTAAAAAATTTGAACATTTCGTACAAAAACACACGCTATGAGTTTGAACGACCTTTTAATCATTCAATTAATTGAATTACGCTGTCTACATTTCAATTAAATCATCGCTCTTTTCCGATACATATTCTATTATAGTACTATTTTCTGAATTACAATGTTTATATGTTCGATTTAACAGATTGATTTTTTTTTGTTGAGTCGCATCAACAACTCAGTCTTTAGCGATTATACATTATATTGACTTATATATTCATATACGTTATCATGAGTATATTATTTACATGTTATACATTTACATTGATTAAAATAATTTAACAGATTTGATACATATACACTTGTCCATTATTTATTTTACTTTTTTTATTGATTAGGTAGTTATTTCTTTATTTCCGTGTATAGATAACTCTTTGAAGAATTTAACAATGTACGTCGGAGAATCTATTATTTAATTAATATACCCTTCTCCCTGGAAATTTTTTCCTTGCCGTTCGTACATAACAAGAAACTTCAATTAAATCTTTATTTGCGATATTAAAACGAGTATTGATGTATCTAATTTGTAGTCAAACTAAAATCTTAATTCTGTAAAAGATTGAAATGAATGTATAAAACGTCTGTTTTTAAAATTAATAATAAGATAAAATATCCAAAAACAGACAAAAGATAAAGGCCATTGTTTTAAGGTGTATTAAAGTATGATAATTTTTAATTATATTTAATATTATATATATTTTAGTGCGTAATATTATAAATATTGTAATGCCAATTAATTGAGACATTAATTGAGAAATTAAAAAAATAAATTGTTTGAGATTCTTGACGGCGGTACAGAACACAGCAACAATGTAGCTAAGTATTGTTTCCTTCGTCGGAAGAAGGAATGCGCGCTCAAAATTGCGAGACGGTAGTTCAGTTGGCTGGAAGGTTTGCTCAAGTACAGGTCGTATTAAAATCGACGAGATATTCTTTTAAAAAGTAAAGTCAAGTAGAAGCAGTGAGCAGTCAGAAATTGGTCGAGTTGAAATAGACAAGACAATTTCAAATATTCAAAGGAAATTTGCAGAGAAACATCGAGAATTACCAATCAACAGCTTTGATTGGCCCATGAACAGTTTGCTCAAGACGAAATATTCACTTGAGCAGAACTACGAAACCTGTTAAAAACAAACAGTTTTGGTGCACATAGCCGAGCAAAAGTTAATCGAGAGAGAGAGACGAAAGGAAGATTATCCTGGTTCCTGATTTTTTATCTAAAAATATTAAATTTAGAATCTGTGAGTTTAAAAGAAGTGCAAAAACCCGTCATAGTGCTTCGTAAATCAAAGGTATCCCGGAATGCTGGGCAGCCGTGAGTACCATTTACAATCAACCAAGTATGTAAACCAGATTAAAAGACAGACGTCAGATTTCTTTCCCTCCTTTTAATAAAATTTGTTAATTAGAATCCATCTTTTTAGTTTAATTTCGCTAACAAGTAAATTTCGTCATTGTTAATTGATGAGTAAATCTTTTCTCTTTTAAATTGGAATTTGTGTTTAAGTTGAGAAAAAAAGTGATTCGCCATTATCAAACCCAGTAAGGACCCTGAGATAAATTTTTTAATTGTGTAATTGTTTTTAAACATTGATTATAATTTTTTTTTGTAAAGTTGAATAATTTTCATTTAAAACTCCATCTTTTTTAATTATTACAATACATAAAATATTAATACGTCGTAAAATTTCTTCACTTTGATTAGGTGCCTCTTCAGACGTATATTACGAAAGAAACAATTCGAATATATTTGCGTTTGTGAACTGTAGTGTGAGGTTGTGTCGCTCTTGTGTTCATGGCACCTGAAGAAAGGAACATGGTTCCCAGAAACGTTGTGTGGTATTTATATCATATATATGAAGTATTCATATCATTACTTCTTTTGTCTGTATTTGGCTATTTTAACTTATTATTATAAAAGATTGACAAATTTCCCAACCAGAAACTAAAATCAACAAATTTCAGCTGCAATCCGTCGCTTAATAAACACTTAATTAACAACAATTTGACAGTAGTACAAAAATCACCGCATCAGGACGATTTGTATATATATATATATATTAAGGAGCTGGCTGTAATTATGTATCATATCCTTGAATAGGTTAATTTTATTCACTCATGCTGATAATTTATCATTAATTCTTTTATGATTTTGATTACTGTCATACATAATAGAAGCCACATTTTCAAGAAAAAAGGTAACACTAAAATCATTCCTTCTCGAAATAAGATTAATATTATTAATGAGTGTAAAAATGAACTTATTACCAAGTATCTTTTTGTTTGTGTGCCGAAGTGTTTAACACTTCCCTGCACATTGGATAGATATCAATCAATAAGATATAAATCAGCTCATTCAGTGAGAATCGTAGAAGTATAGCCTGTCTTAAGAATAAGACAGATGAAAGATAAATAATGGAAGAGACTGGATTATGCGTTTTCATGGAAGTTGGCTCATTTGTGAGGAGCTAGAACAAAGCAAACGACGGCAGAGCAAACACAAGGAGAGGCGAGCTGTGAATGAGACTGGCTGATGGGAGTTTTATGAACGTCATGTTTACCGCCCGTGTGAAGGCCTGGATTGCGGAGGTTGCCATGTAAATGTCAGCGAGCCTCGGCCTACACGCGATTAATATAAATCCACTCCAGTTTATAAATTACTTTCACTCCGATTCCCATTCCAACATAAAATAAAATTAATTATCTATTAAAAAATCCGTATTGTGATTATCATGACACGCGTTTGCTTCATTTCATTTAGCTGAACGGATTTTGACCCTCTCTGAAGCCGAACAGCAACTGTTCGAGATTAGAGACGCGCATACACAGTGCATGGAATCTATCAGACGCATAATTACATTTACGCTTAGAATTACATTCTACGAAATAATCGCAATTACATTAAATTCAAATGTGACACTAACAATTCTGGGATTAATCTGAATAACGTAAAATGTATATGAGAATTTATTGATAAGGTATGTTGAAGTGCGGATATATATATATTGTAATGATTGGACTTTATTACATGAAATACAAAAATACATAAAAAAAATATTATTGGGCGCCGCAGATATACATTGGTCTGCAATAAAAATTATCATTAGCTCCGGCTTGGTTATAAAAATCCTCCTTCTCAACAGGATAATGTGGGCGGCTCGGTAGCTATTCAAGAACAGAGCCTATTTCCGTACTTTGTAAAAACATTCAACTTTTGAAGGCACTTTACAGAAATGGTGATCCTTACTTTAACTTGTGGCGTCAGCCGACTTGCATTGGATCACTGGTCTTGTAGTAAGCAGCACACGATCTTCTTCAGCCTCCCTGCGTTGGACGTCTCTCCAAAAACGTTTGTTGGCTACCGCTCGCCAAATTTTCCACCCTCTCGCCTCTCTCACCCCACTTTCCGTCCTCTATCTTTCGGTCTGCCTGCGTCTGTCCACTTTCACCCTGGTTCGGAGTATATATTCGTACTCCGCCCCCGCAAACGATTCAAAAAAAAGGGGACACGTACCCGCGGTTTCTTGGGGCCTCTCGGACGCACGTGGCCGTTTAATTTATTCCTCCTCAGGCCCGCGGGCACAAGGGCGGCCACTTCCCGATCTTATTCACTACAATATATATATATATATATATATATATATATATATATATAAAATTCTTTATTGTGTAACTTCCAGGTAAAGGAAAATTTAATACAAATTTTCTTGTTCACTAACGAAAAAGTGAGAAAATTAGCAAAACGTCTTGAAATCACATTAAAAACCATTTCACGACATCCATTAGGGCCCATACATTGACTTATTTATTGTTTAGTTAATTATATAATTGTTTTTCAAATGCCCAATTCCAGATTTACTGATATACGTATCAATTTTCTTTATTATAATTAAAAATTGAAATGTCATACTTATATTGAATATAATTAGTGGAAATTTATCTGACAGAATACTTATTTATAAACCGTATAGGTTTCATATATTAACTGAACGTATCGTAAAGTTTCTTCCCTTAGATTAGAGATCTCTACAAACGTAAATTACTAAATAAAAAATTAAAAAAATTGTAAATATTTCAATTTGAATAAAACAATTTAAGTGAGAAAAATTAGACCTCCTCCAACAACTTCCACGGCCGAAAATAAATTATATTTTATTTTATTGTTTCTTTCAGCGTACAGCATAGTCTTAGTTCATTTAATGAAATAGGTAAAATCCACAAATTTAGATAAAGATATAACAACACAAAATTCTTCGTAATGAAAGATATAATTTAAATAAAATGGATATAGATGTTTATAACATAATACAAACTATATTACACACATGTCGTTTACATATATAATCGAGAAAATATAGGACAACTTTGATGAATAGGTCAATTATTTCACTTCGTAAATTAAAACAAATTCAATAATTATATCCATTATTTAAGTTTGCTACCATAATGACTAAAACATATTATTTCTAAATTATTCCCTTTCGAGTATATTACAATAATTTGTAAGACTTAATTTGTTCATAAAATTGGAAACTGGAAACTTATGGAGAGCGAAGTTTTCCTGGTCAATTTATTCTAAATAGAAAATTCAATGTACCTATATTAATCGTAAAACTATACAACAATTTTTTTGTTTTTCTGGTCACTGATTTCTAAAAATCCTGTAAATAATTATGAATACGAATCAGGAAGATAGTAACGAATATCTCGCCTTCTTCATGTAATAGGTACTAATAAGTATTCTGGTTGAAAAAATGACTTCTATTTAATATGGTCGTTACAAACGAGTCCCCGGATCACGCTATAAACGTTCCTGTATATTATTCCAGGAATTTGCAATTTCCTTTCGTAAAAGGCGCGGGAATGTTCATTAAACTAGCGACTGCAGCATGATATCGTTCATTAGTGTTGATGAATTGCCTAATTCCGCCTCACCAGGTACCTTGTTGATTATACAGTGTCTTGTTATAACTGTTATAAGTTTCTCCTTGAAACATCATTCTTATTTACAAAAATAATATACATATTATTAGCATCCAGTCTCACAAACATTACAGAGAAAAAAACTGTTCCTTTTTTTTTGTTAACGAATGTAGTCTCTTTGCGCCGTGCATGGTGAATCTGGTTTATTTGGACTAATTATACGGTACATTCCTGTTCTTCAGAAAAATTCTGTGAAACCTTCATTATTCAATAAATAATTACACGTCCATTATTATATATTATCACATCGGCTAATAAGTATTCATTTTCAGCATTCGTATCTTGAGAATGAAGTAAAAATCATTGGATATGTATTAGGTTACAGTTGAATGCTTTTATATACGTCCTTCACTGTTTTGGTCGGTCAGGAGACATTAGTAGGAGAAGAAATTCCAGACGTTCTCGGAAGTAAAAGAGTTATATAAATTTTACAGATGAAATCTAGCAGGGAATAAAATGAATTGTTTTTACATATTTCTCGAAAGAACACCCTATGAGTATAATACAGCATCAGACCAACAATTTAGAATTATTCCCTCCTTATTATATTTATAAGATATATTGAAATAAGATCATAAACATTTTGGTTGTGCTATATTTTGGGCAGCAAATTAAATTGTCAATGACACATTTTAAAAATATTATTTCATCGTGTATTACTTAGAATAAAATAGCTATAATAAACATTTTTAATATATGTAATAATTGTTGTTGATGTGTTAAAACAGATTTCTGGTTAGTTTAGGGAAATAATAATATATTTTTTCTGACTTCAAGTTGACTTTTATTTACTTATATGTTGTCTCAATATTCAGAATATGTATATATATATATATATATATATATATATATATATATATATATTGTAATAAACAAGAATTTCAAGAATTTAATGAATTTGAAGCGCCATTTAGGTAATAATTAAATGGAAGGTTTTTTAAAATGAAAAGATCGAAATTAACAAACAAAATATTTATTTATTTTGTGGCAATAACTCAAAAACAATTACAATTTAAAATATTAATTTCTCAGGGCCTCTACTGAGTTTTATAATGGACAAAAAAAATTGATTTTTAAATCTTATTAACAAACCGTTCACATTTACCTAAACAATACGTCGATAGAAATAAATTAACTTTGATTGATAATTAAAAGAGAAGAAATCTGACTCTATCCTTTTATTACGTTTACAATTAATCATTATTTTTGGTTTTGTTACTTACATCTGTCCAGCTGGTACCAGCATTCTTTTTGGTTTCGGAAGTACATTATTGCAAAATTTTATACTGATTCTAAGATTCACAGATTTTACACTATTGAAGTCAAAATTGATAGGCTCCCAGGTACTCGGATGATCCTCTTTTTATCAGCTATCTGAAGTCTGCTTGGCTTATACGAATCCTATGATTCGTAGATTTGTTAGTCTTTTACCGCTTTTGACTTAAACTGACTTCCTGTCCTGGCTGGCTACAGATGTAAAACTGCACTCCTTTCCTGGCTGCTGATAAACGTAAAAACTGCTAACTTAGCGATATTTACGGGGTAATACTTCCGTGAATGTTTTTACTTTGTCTTAAATTCACAATTTTGTTTAATAATACATTACCAATGGCTAGTCTATGCTCTAGTATTATTCGTTCCGTCCTCTGAAATGTCCCGCCACCAACTAACTCTTAGTGCACTCCAGTTTTAGCGCACATACGCCATTTTTTACTTTCCGACAAAGCAACAGAGCTCGGCTCCATTTTCGCTTAGGAAGCTTCTGCTTATATATATATATATATGAAAAATTAAACTACGTTTCGACGTCAACTTTGCGACTTCTTCAGATTGAAAATTTTGTCTGTCCTAGTCGAAAAAATCCACGAAAGTCAAAGGAGAATGACCTATCAACATTTTGTTAAACTCAGTCTCAAGAGGTCGCAAAGTTAGCGACGAAAAGTAGTTTAATTTTCCATAAATAAATTGGCTTTTGTTTATTTGTATGAAGACAAATAATTTAATTTGTTGACTTAAGTGTATCTCTTATTGACAATTGCAGTATAGAAGGAAGATTGACAGAATTGCTGTATTGAATCAATTTATTTATGTACTTTCCTGATATGTCGTAAATTCTTGTGCATTACGCATAAGTTCGTCAGTTTTGTTTGTTTTTCAGTAACTTGAATCATGATTGCATAACGTATACTTTACGCAGGGAAGAAAAATTCCTGTAAGCACTTCTACACTATGAATTCTAATACTTTTCATATCCAACTAACTTCAATTTGTATACAATTTTTATATTGCCTTTCCAACCTCTAAACGTTTAGATTATTTCTATCGGCTCAAAATCAATTGTACTGGCAATTTTCAGAAATCAGAATTGTATTGACTAAAAAAATAAAAGAATGTGGGAACAAAATAATTTAAAGTATAAATGAATGAAAACAACCAAATTTATCCAATAATTCTTAAATAACAAAATTTAACACTAGTACTTTATAAGTACTTTATAAATAATTTCCGTCAAATTGCCAAAATCTTCTTTAATATCACCGTAATGTTGATGTCACATAAATACATTTTGAGTAGAATTTTCAAGGCGTAGTCTTTCTGCAATACACGTGGAACCGAAAAGTAACTAGTGGAAGTAAAATTTGAAAAACTCTAAATACAACAATAATTTTCAAAAGTTCGCCCGCGAAATTCAACATTGAAAAAAAAGTTGAAGATATTTCTTATAAATAAAATAAACTTTTTCATTCCAAATAACCCATTTTGCTACACTTCAACGCTAAAAAAGTGAATAAATTATAATATAGTTAATAGAAAGTTGTGTGATCGGTATAAGACACTATAATGAGACATTGGAGCATTTGATGAGAAGTTTCAAATATTTTCTGAGAACATTATTGCCATTCAACTGAGAACTATATTGTTATTACAATTAAAAAGGCACTTGGCTGTTATTTCCCACGAAGGGTTTGAATTTGAATTCACCATTCAGAACGATAAGATGAAGGGCAGGACAAGCAGCGTTGCCGAACAATCAGTTTACTCTATTGTTTTCAGTGAGTTTTTTTACGAAGTTAAAGCTTTTTCGACCTGTCCTGAGTCTGGTGACAATGAGGTGCAAAACCTTCTAGGTCGGAGTGGTCAACGAAAAGCGAAAATGCATACGTGAGGGGAGAGGTTACTGGTTTTAAGACGTCGTGAACTTCAAATTTTGAATAGCATCGTTTGAATTCTGTTTAGACATGACTGAAAAGAGACAGCGGTTTTTAGAAATGTCTTCCACCTTCCAGATGTCGGAAAATCTAGTGGGAGAAATTAAGAGAATGAAAAAGAGCCAGTGATATGAAAAAATTTATAGGATGGGAAGGGCAAAAGCTACGAAAAGAAGTAGAACACTGTGGTTGATTTCTTTTTAAGTAATGTTTTTCAGGGAAGCTGGATATGGCGTTTGGATTGTATTATAATGTTTCCAATGCTCAAATACAATGAAATTGAAGAACTCATTTTTCTTGCTGTTTGTGAGAATTTAAAAATTAATTTTGTTTCGAAATTTTGGTACTAACCACTGTGAACGATGCTGTTAATGGTAAACGAAACCCATTAAAATATTACTGTATTATTTATTGCATATTTTTCGACTCAAAATGGTATTTTGTTATGTTTAGTATGGATAAATTCTTTTAAAATTAAGTAAAGAATTAAACTCTCCTAAATCAACAAAAATGTAGAAATTAATAAGTTTGTAGTAAATTGCTAATGCTTAATGAAACTAAAGATTTTTTCGCAGTGATTTAGTTTAAAAGAAGTTGTTATTTTTCAGTAAGACAAAATTATATTTTAATGACAATTAAATGCTACAGTTCACAGTATTAGATTTTAATATTGGTTATCTTTAAAAATTTTTTGTATATAGTAAATTAGTTCATTATTAACTATATAATAAAAAAGGGTGTTTATTCGTATGTATGTTAAATTCTATGCGCATTTAAACGCGTGGACATATTGCAAAAATAAATTGGTACACATATTCTTCAAATCTCTAGAAAGGGTACCTGTTGGGGTGAGAATCCCCTTGAATACAGGAGGAAAGAATTATAATTGAAAAACGTGATAGTTTTGTATTAAATAACTGCACACCAAGAGACCATGACGTCACGCGGGAGAGAGACGTTACTAAAGACGAACAAAGGAAATAGTTCCTTTTTCCGGTAATGAAATAAAGCAGAAATATTTTAATTAAATAAAAAGTATAATAATATCCAGCAAAACTCCATCTAATAATAATAAAAAACGATACGAAATACTTTGCTGTCCTTGCGGAAAGTGTAAGCTAATTATCGTGCCATATTAGTGACACCAATAGCGACTATTTGTTTACATTCTGAATCTAGCTAACAATTTAATGAATTTAATATTTCTTAATGTCTGAATACTGAAGAACAATTATATCCTTCAATGCTCAGGAAGTATATTTAAGTATTCTATTCGTAAATAAATTCGGAGGTATGTTTGTTGGGATTGATGGAATAAAATTCAATGTATTTTGTAGCTGTTCAATTAACGCACTATCGTTGGAAAGTATGTACGGAACTAGGAACAGTTTGATTTAGGTTAAATCACTTCTTGACTAAAGATTAATATAAAATTAAATACTTTTTTCAGGTTTATATAAATAAGTACACAGGCAACGCCGGGCACCCGTTTATTTGACAAGATTGTTTTAATTGTGTTACAAATATTGTAAATTTAAACATGTAGTAAGTAAGAAACTTTTTTTTTGCCTTGCCCCTTATTGGTTTTTTTTTTCTCGTGTATATTGGCGTCGGAGTAGAAGTCTGGCGATTCGGTGGCGCAGACACAACAAAGTCACGCGCGCCATTGCTCGTCGGCCCGGGGCTTTGATATCCATTTATTCCATTTCACGGTTTGGAGAGCAGTAGTCGTGACGTCACGGCGCCGTTTATATTTGTCGCGAGCTGGCAGTATTTGTCGACCAGATAAGGTGAGCTTCCGTCGACGCCATTGTCTCGTCGGCCAATCCGCGAACTGAACAGTGTCATTTCCTCTATTCCGCCACTGCGAATAGCACATACATGTTCAAGGGAAACATACTTGACCCGCTCTCCACTTGCGCTTCTAATATGTAATTCAGTTTTCAATTTTCCACATTTGCCGAAATTATAGGAAGGTTCAAATTTATTCCCAAACTTAATTCTCATATAGTGTCAGAATAGATTAAATATTTTACTTCAAATTTCAGTTCACTCATATATCGCTATAGAAACTGCAAAAATTGGTCTATACATGTACCCGTTCGATAAAATGTATATATTTTTTTAATGTTGAGTTGTATTTATAAAATATCAATGTTTGAAATCGTTAAAGTCAATTAGTAAATATCAATTTTGAAATAAAATATTTAATCGCATTTTGTTTTATATGGTACGTTTAGGGCCATGCTATTAACACACACACCATAATACCGAAATTACATAGAAGAAAAAGGTACATACCGGATAGTTTTAAGTTATTTGTGTATAGATGTGTATAAAATCAACAGTTTTCAGTTAATAATAGATAAACAAACGTAATTCGAAACTAAATTCATGCAAATAAGAATATATTCATATTGTAGGATAGTGTACAATATAACAATCCGAAACTAAAATTATTATATTTGTTCAACCGTATAATACATTTAAGGATTTATAACAAGATCATCTATGATATACTTTATACTGACCATGAAGCGGGCGCGCATAAAAATAACCCACGAAATTTTACAAAAAATAATAAAATCTTTTGTATTTTTGTAACTCAATTTACAGAAATTATGTATATTCTGACGGCAATTTTTCACATTGAATGCGAAGAGTTGCAATCTGACATCCAATGTGAAAAGAAATTTGATCATGTCACTTTGTAGGACTTGAAGAAATCACACCACTCCAGGAACAAATATAGTCTGAGATTTGAAAGCACTTCAATCGAAAAACTATCTAAAATTCAAAGTAATCTGTCACATTAATGTAATTATTTTCTATTGTCATATTTTTTCGTGTCCGTTAAATTGATAATTAATAAAAAAAACGGTCATATACAGACAGAAGAAAGAAAAAAATTGTAAACAGAACGTTTCGTCTGACATTTTAGTATTTTTTTTTTACAGTAACAGGCTACGTGAGGTTAATCAACATGGCGGCAACTCCCCTTTAATAGTATAGTAAGGTATTTGAAAGGGGTAGAGGGTGCGGAAGGGTAGAGGAAGGTAGCCAAGAGTTAACCAGGGCCCCCAGGCTATAGTTTAAAGATACTACCCGGCATTCGCCTTAAAGTGATGCAGGGAAAACCCTACAAAGCCGGCCTCAGGTAGGTCGGGCATTGGATACTTGTTCCACGCCCTTCCGATGGCGGGAGAGGGCTTTTATTGTGCGGACGCAGCATTCCTTTCTGCGTGCCTCGTCCAGTTTAGGAGGCAGCTGGCCGACAGTTCCAATGGGAACAGAGAACAACTCTTACCGTATGCCCAAGCAAGGTCTTCGACCCCGTAACATACACCTCTCAAAACAGGCCGACGTACCTCGGCTTGATGGGAACCTTACTTCAAAAACAGAGAGAGGAAAAGGCATTGCCCTCTCCGTCTCTGCCTGCGCGAGAACATCTTTCACATGCTTGTGTTCTAGTCCCTGACATTGCAGATCACATCTCGTGCAAAAAATCTTAAGAACTGATAAAATTATGTGCGTAATTAGACCAGGCATATATATGTTAATAGATGTTTGCTTCTCTACAAAAACGTAAGAAATTTTAATACAACTGATGAGATTTTCAAATGGCAGACTAATCGTGCTTATTAAAACTTTTTCGCTACTCTTTCTGTATTTAACTAAATTTGATTTCTTCTAAGTTATAATTATAAATAAAATTTGAAATGAAGTTAAAAATTGTAACTCAGATAAAACGTATAACGTAATCTTGATAACAAAAAAATCGTAAAGGAAAATAGTTTACAGTAATTAATTTGGTTAGTAATAGATTTTCTATGATCAATATTTTCTCTCAACCGTTTGTGCTTGGTATTTTTTTGTGGCCCCAAACCGACTCATCAACTTCTAATTTGCCTCAGGAACGCTAAACTTTTTAACGAATTAATCTAAAAGATCCAAATACAGGGAAATGTTTTGGTTGTCCCAACAAAATTTCAAGTCTATGTTGCACCTTGAAGATGTAATTTTATCTTTTAGTTTCATGTATGTTCTCACTATTAGAAACTGAGTTGGTTTGCAAGCTACGTTACTTTAATTTCTAACCTTATAAATTGCTCTTGTATAAAATTTTTCATACAATTTCAGTATTATTGTCGCATATTGCCTAATCAATTTCAAAATTCTAATTTAAATATCTTTGTTTTCAGTTTTCCTTACATCTCAAAATAAATCATATCCCCATTATTTGTAGTTACCTTCATTTTAAATAAATATTAAACATAAATGTGTGTTTAGCAATTCATCGTCTTAGCAAACGTCACCGTAAGTTCGTCATTCTTTGATAGTTTCATTTATACCTGATGTTGATAAATTATGGCAGTGTAATTGAACATTCCTCTTATTTATTTTGATTTTGTACATCAGAATTCATTGCACTTCGAAACATTATAAAAAAATTCGAATTATCACAGTCTTCTGGTCCTTTCGATCATGTTTGTTAATATTCCGATAAATCATTTCCATACTCGTACTAAAGTCAATAGTTTTATAACTTCTCCTGAATTGGTATATCATTAAGTCCTTTTCCCAAGATTTACATATAGAGTTTTATATCATTTGGAGGAATATAATTAGTTATTGTGTACTGAATTAATTGTTTAATATACTTTAATTACTGTCAGAACACTCATAATTTCACGATCCGAATATTAGTGCATCGACATTTCAAAATTAGTTTACTATTAATTGTAAATTAAGCTGTTTTGTTCCTTTTACTTACGACGTAGCTTCACCACACTCTATTTTCACCTTGTATCCCATAGTAATTGCCGAACCATTGTTGCAACAAATATTGAATTTAATCCCATTGCAGTGTGGTCGTAATGCTTAATTAATACGAATTCAGAGAAAAAATGTTCTTAAATAACCAATTAATCTTATTTCATAATTTAAAATAACGAACGTTGTATTATATCAGGCATGAACTTCTGTTCGCCTACATTCCACCTACGTCTCATGCCCTGAAAACCTTTACTGTCGGTCAAACACCGTTCACCTCCCGCCCTCACATACAATTCATTTCACCGAGGCCACTGAGGTCACACAATGTCATGAGCCTTTTACAGACGAACTCTAAGTGTTCTGATGTAGAAATGAAAACGATACATTTTATAAACCACGAGAAGTTAATCAAATTTCTTACATGTATTAAAATTAATTATCTAGATACTATCTGTAACAACGAATTAGTATTTCAAAATACGTACTGGTGATTGATCAAAAATAATTCTGAAAACGAAATGTAATTTTATTTAATATAATTTCCGTGAGAACAGAAAGTCTGCTTCACGAACGCCACAAAGATATTAAGCGCGATTTATTAAATTTATAGCCCTATGACTAGTCACGAAGAGGTAAAAAACTCGTATGAATAATTGTTGGGCATACTTCAGGAAAGAAAGAGAAATGGTGGAGGTTTAAATCATCAACAGGTTTGAAAACCTCACTCGAGACAAAGAAACGAAGAAGTTAAATAGAAGGTTAATTTCCTTGCGGAATTCACATAGAATGTTTAAGAATAATACAAATAAATTAGGGAAGTGAAGTGAAATATATTTTATTATGTAATTGAAATAAATTTAGGTCTATATTATTTTATTGAAGTGAAGTGTGGGGAAGTAAACAAATTTTCAGTACAAATTTCTGAGACTTTTTTTTATTTTTTTATTTTTTATTATTCTTTCAAAACGTGTATTATTTGTAATACATTCATTTATATATTTGTTTTAGACTGCCACCGGGAACGATCACAATCGCAGTTCGTAATATACATGCATACATATAAGAAATCAATAGAATTAATGCCAGGAGGTGGCTAAAATAAAAACGTTTCACATTCCGACATCTCACAGAAATAGATTTTAAAATAAAAATTGTTATCGCAAGCAAATATCACAGAGAGTAAGTATAGTAAAATAATTAAGAAATTAATTGATATGGGAAGTACAAATTAAACATTCATAAACCCTATAAATTGTAAAGATTATCAACACAGGTACAAAATGTAATCGCTTCAAAGTAACGGAATCAAAGAATAAAGTCCCCACGCTGTGTGAGATACAATTAAAATAGAACGAAATCTGACTCTATCCTTTAATTACGTTTACAATTAATCATTATTTTTGGTTTTGTTACTTACATCTGTCCAGCTGGTACCAGCATTCTTTTTGGTTTCGGAAGTACACTATTGCAAAATTTTACACTGATTCTAAGATTCACATATTTTACACTATTGAAGTCAAAATTGATAGGCTCCCAGGAACTCGGATGATCCTCCTTTTGTCAGCTATCTGATGTCTGCTTGACTTATACGAATCCTATGATTCGTAGATTTGTTAGTCTTTTACCGCTTTGGACTTAAACTAACTTCCTTTCCTGGCTGCTGATAGGCGTAAAAACTGCTAACTTAGCGATATTTACGGGGTAATACTTCCGTGAATGTTTTACTTTGTCTTAAATTCACAACTTTGTTTTATAATACATTAACGATGGCTAGTCTCTGCTCTAGTACTATTCGTTCCGTACTCTGAAATGTCCCGCCACCAACTAACTCTTAGTGCTCACGATGTTTTAGCGTGCATACGCCATTTTTGACTTTCCGACAAAGGAACAGAGCTCGGCTCCATTGTCGCTTTGGAAGCTCCTGCCGCTACAATTAAATTTTATTAAAACCAATTAATGGCCTTATTAATTGACATTACAATATGTTTTTGGTATTTTCTTGTTTTCGGAGACGAATGCCCTTAAGAGGAGAAAACGGGATATATATAAGGAGGGAAGAGCCACGGAGTTCTCGCCAGTCGCTAAATTGTTCTAAATCAATCCACGCCAACACGATATTCCAAGACTCATTCCAAGAGTCATTGAATCTCAGACTTAAATCAATTAGAGCTCTGAAAAATACGTATAATTCGTTTGGGCGTCCAACAGCAACACAGATTATATCAGTAGTATTCATGGGATCATTTGTTCAACACTGCTAAGTGTATCTCAATGAGAATTTTTTAAAGATACGAATTTGTTATATATTGTTTTGTCTCATTATCTGTAATATTCATCACATTGTACATTCTTCATTCTAAAATGGAATAACCCATTAACTTAGAATCGTCGCCTCTTTCTAAATTTTGTATTTAGACATACAAACACAGTATGAAACTTATGTCATTCAATCATAATAATTATTACTACTTAATTTATAAATTAAATATTCAAGATGCATTAAACTATCATATTTAAATATTTACTCAGCCGTATTTAAAATTTTAATGTAGTGTGAAGTAATTGTTAGGCACTCGCATTGAATATGAAATGCATAAGATGTTCATGTGTTCAATAGTTCTTTTGCTTTTCAAAAATTCTTAGAGTACGTCAAGGGAAACAAATTCAATTCAAAATCATGTCTTCATTTTGAATTTGTCTCAGCAAATTTTTTGCGATGGTGTGATCGAAGATATGTCATAAATTTTCTACGTATATATTAAATATAACATTTAGTAAGTCTCTAGGAATCATCTTCTAGTAAAGAAAAGAGGAAAGCAGACAAAACGCACAAAATAAAAATTCCTTTTAAATGACTAACATGAAAGACAAATCTAAACGCGTGGAGACATTTCGACCTGATTTGTACATGTGTTCCTTTCGAACTGGAAACAGTCGGGGTAAGACACGACTACCACCCTAGGGGTGGGGATTAACGGGGCTGGAAATTTTCAAACGAGCTAAACCGGCCGATATTTGCGTCGAAGAAAATTTTTTCTGGTTCTATGGAATTGATTCTATTTTTCCCGATATTTTTTATGTATAATTTCAACCCCTTTCGATACAGGAGTTGAGTCTTCTTCGGGGTTAGGGGTGTTATATATAAATGACGCGAAACAACAGAGATTTAAGTCTACTGCGGGGTTATGCATATCGCTGAGTTCAACTCTGACATTAAACTTACCTCTTAAGTTGTACTTCTACCACCAGCATTAGAAGGAGAAAACAATGTTCGGCGTATAATATTCAACACGTGGAACAATCTCGATGAAATTTTGTGGTATATTTTTGTCTCGCTAAAGGTACCGAGAGTATTTTTGACGCTTTTAGATTAGCGAGAGTATTTTTGTGTCTTTTAAGGAACCGGTATTATTCTTAACTCTCTTTAGGTATTGTGAGTATTTCTCTCTTAAGATACCGAGAGTATTTTTACTCGAAATTGTACCGGAAGTATTTCTCACACTCTTAATGTACATGAAGAAATTTTGACTCGCTTAGGGAATCTGGAATAAAATTAACACTCTTAAGGTAGAGATTGTATTTTTAACTCATTACGTCACCGAAAATATTTTTTTAAGTCTCTTAACGTACAAAGAATATTTTTGAGTCTCTCTACACACCGTATTGTAATACCTAGTCAAGAAAGCCATTATTTTGTTTAAATTTCATAATATTTGTTTCACGGCACAGACTAGAGGTGGACGGCCATTATTTAAAATCTGTTTACCAACTAAGACTGGAGATCTTGGGTGACTCGTATAAAAAATGATGATTGACAGCGGATAATGGCTCACAAAATGGGAGAAATATTTTAATTGGGGGTCTTTAGCGGCTCTTAGATCTGTCTGACGGACATCGGAACAAGACCCCAAAGGAACTATGACAACAGTTTTTTGTTGACATCCAATTATAAGATAAAGAAATGTTTATTTAACAATATTGAGTAGCTCTCTTAGCGTGTGAATGCCGGATGAGGTCCGAACGTGGGAAATCAAAACTGTGGGAAAAAGGGTATTCTGGAAAGGGGGAAGCTGATAGAAAAGTTAGTTGAAAGCCAGAGAGCGAACAAGTTAGTGTGGTGTCAGAGTTGGAATGAGATGGACGTGGAGTGTGGTGCCAGAATCTGAACGAGAAAGACATAGAAGTTGATGTCATAGTTGGAAAGAGAAAGAAGTGTTAGGTTGAACAACAGATTTGAACTCTGTCTTGGTGAAGGATGAGAGATTCAGAACATTTTAAATAAGACAAAACGCATTGGAATTGTCAATCATACTAGACAAATTGATTGGTAGCCGCGGGCGAAACATCCATACGAGTAGTCGGAAGTCAGCAGTCTGGATTTTGTATACTGAAAGGATAGTGTTGTGTTGTGAAACGTGTGTCAGTAAAAATGTATGTGTAAATTTTATACACAGAATGGCCATTATTAAAGTGGAGTGAGTTCCTGAACTCAAAAGCATATAACTTGTAAGTAGCGATTTAAAATAAATAATTTTGTAAACCGTAAATTAAAGGTGAAAGGCCAGATTTCGTTTCTAGTAACTTCAATAAATTGAATTTCTATATTCTGTAAAATTCTTTCAAGTGTAATTGGATTTTTTGTCCTTTCTATCAGGCCTAGTGGAGACCCTGAGATTTTGAGTTTCATTCTTTGTAAAAAAAAATAAAGGTATAAATTTTCTTAAATGCCACAAAAGGTAATATTAATTGTTAGTAAAATTTGATCTAAATGTGGCGAAATAAAGTAGAGATTTAAATTGTATTTTTTGTGAATAAATTTGTTTTGTTTTGTTAAATTTAAATTTTTGTTTAATTTAAATTTCCTTTCATTAAATATTTTAAAGTTGGTTATTACAAATTGGCTACCACAACGTGGGGCAAATTTCATTAATTAAATATTTTAAAGGTTGGTTATTACAATATATATATATATATATATATATGGTACAGGGAGTATTTATGATTCTCTGTATAGGGATGTTAAATCTCTTCTTTATTGATAGATTAAGATAAATTAAATACTTTTTCTGGCAACACCGAGCACCCCGCTAGTAAATTAGTAAAATAATCGAATCTGTTATTTTTAACCGAGTCAGGTCCGTGTTGTTAACAACAGTATGTGATTGGGTTTTTAGATTAGTAGTTCCTGTGTGGCTGTCGTTGACAACTGTGCGAGCGTCTGAAGCACGCGCAACAAGTGTCGGAGGGTTGCAGAGTGTTTCAAGACGCAGAGATGCGAAGAGCGCGTGTTATTGATTGCGACTATCCTCCCACGCAAGGGCTCGTTACAGAAATAGCCACAGGCAGAGCGCGGGGCGCCAATTCCAAAACACTAGCTTCTCATCACTCTGGACAATAAAATACATTTTTATTTCGTTTCCTAATTAAAATCAACTTTGGACTACATAATTGTGTTTAATTCTCATTTAGCTTCGGAACTTACTGCTACAATACCAATTTCAAGCAACTGCATCTTAGGTCTGGAAATATTATTTCTTTACTATTTGAGTAAACGAGAAAAATTATTACACATATAAGAAACTTTCAGTTTATAAATGGAAGGTAAGTGTTGCTAAATCGTCCTCATAGCTGACAGAAAGGCAAATATATGTTTTATAGGACGGCGCGCTTATTAAACAGAAATTGGGAAGGGGAGTAAAATGTCAGCTCTGCATCGACTATCCCTGCCGGAGTTGAGAGCATTTTCACGCTGATACAGAGCTGCGATTTTTAGCTGGCTATTTGAGAAAAACAAGTTATTATCAATTAATACATGAATAGCAAAATAACCGACAAAATTAAGTGATAACCTTTCAACGTTTCTGTAATCCTTGTTCCTTTCGTCAACTGAATTGGATTTCGGGTACTGAATTGGATTCGCGAATTTTTTTAGAAGAACGTACACTCAGAGTTCGCGTAAATGACAACTTTTCCGACTCTGTTAAAATTATGTCAGGGGTCACGCAGGGAAAAGTGTGATCGGTCCACTCATGTTCCTTGTGGACGTAAATGATCTAACACTGGGTATAAGTTCTCATATTAAACTGTTTGCCGACGATTGCATGGTTTATAGGGAAATCGTAAACGCGGAGGGCGCGCGGACTCTTCAGGCTGACCTGGACAGAATTTACGAATGGTCACATAGAAATAAAGTGCAAGTAAATTCAAGGAAGAGTAACACAAAAAGAAAAGTGTTCCTCCAGTTAGGTATAAAATGGGGAATGAAGTAGTAACGGAATCCAACTGTTGTAAATATCTTGAAATCAAGATTAGTAAGGATATAAATTGGGGAAATCAAGTCAGAGAAATCTCAGGGTTGGAGAGCGTTACACTTTTTAAATAGGCTTCTGAGGAACAGTACCAGGAAAACCAAGATATCTGCTTACAGAATACTGGTCAGGCCCATATTAGAATATGGGGCAACTTGTTGGGATCCATATAGAAATAAATGCACGCTCGCATTGGACAAGATTCAAAAACAGACAGAAGAGATGTTTGGGGGTCGATTTGCGAACAATCCTCGTTAGCATTTAGAAACACTAAGCAGTAGGAGGAAACACGCGAGGCTTTCCGTAATATACAAAGCTTATACCGGTCAACCGGACTTGAAAGAAATAATCTCTTGGCGCCAATTTATATTTTTCAAAATTATCACCCTTTCAAAATTAAAGAAAAATGGCTACGCACAGACGTTTGCAAATATTCATTTGTTAATAGATCAATTTGCGATTGGAAGTCATTAAATTACTGACGACTTTTTCGAATAGCGCTAATCAGTTTAGACGTAGGCTAAGGAATCTGCAATAATCATGGGGTATTTTATATATTCTTATTACAATTATTAATTTCTATCTGGTCAGCGTGGTAAACAGTGAAGTGACGTGATTTATGAGAAAAGAAATATCAAAATAAAAAGCTAAAGTGGAGTGCAGTGAAAATAAATAAGTTGGAAAGTGTATATTTTTTTCGGGTAAATAATAATAAACTTTACAAAGACAGTTGATTTATCTTACCCATATAATTCTATATATGTTATATTTATATATGTCATTTTTGTAGACATTCCTACCACCGGGCTAATGTCCAATAGTAGCTTAATAATAGTAATAAATAAAAACGCAAGAGCCGCAATAACGCGCCGCACCAATCACGTGACGAAAGGAACAAGTATTAAGAAACGTAGTGTGGAATTAAATTTTTCAGTTAATTTCGTCTTTTATTGGTCATTTGTTTATCTGATTAGAATATTTTTAAGACGGAATACTTACATTTTATTTTATATATATATATATATATATATATATATATATATATATATATATACATATGTATGTATTGTAATACCCAGTTAAGAAGGATATAAATTTTGTTCATATTTCATAAGATTTTTTTACCAACCCAGACTGGGGATTCTTGGGTGGCTTGCATAAAAATAATAATAAATTGAGGATTGACAGCGGAAAAGTGCACAAACGGGAGGACTATAATTGGACGTTTAGAGGCTCTTAGAGCTAATGTTTTGACAGACGTCGGAACAAAACCCTAAACGAATAATGACAAAAGTTTTTGTGGACATCCAACTATATGAAAAGGAAATGTTTATTTTAACAATATTGAGTTGCTCTCTGAGCGCGAGAAAGCCAGATGTAGTCCGAACGTGAGAACTCAAAAACTGTGGGGGGAAAAAAGGGATATTCTGGAGAGGGGGAAGCGGATAGAAAAATTAGTTGCACTGTAGATCTCAAAGGAGAAGGACGTGGAGGCTGGAGCAGTGGAAAATAGCAAATAGATGCTGAAGTATAACTAAATATCGGTTTACTGACTTTGTGTAAGGATTTAATCGATGATTGTCTGAGAGAAAAGAAGAAAGCTTGGAGATAAACATTATTGGTCTTTTAAAAATATTTCAAACAAACTGAACATTTGGTGCTGGTGATAAATATTCGGTCAAATTGAACGGTGGCCGTGACTAAATAAAAACCATTTTAGTCCATGCAAGCAGTCAGGAGTCTGGATATCAAAAGGATAAAGTGAACGTTTCTGTGAAGCGTGTGTGTGAAAGTCTGTGCACAGAAGGGCATTGTAGAGTGAAGTGCGTTCCTGAAAACCCAATAAAATTGTAAGTAGACATTTAGTGATAAATTTTGTAAATTGTTAAATAAGGGTAATGAGTCATATTTCGTTTTCAGATTTTATTTTAACTGCATTGTTTAAATTGTAAATTTTAGTGTTCCGTTTCCTTATCAACCCAGTGAAGACCCTGGGGTATAGAGTCTGATTTTTAAAATGTAACTGGATTATTAGTGTAATTTAATTGTTGATGTAAAAGAATATAAAAAATATACAGAGATTTCTTGAGTTGTATTCTAGATTAATAAAATTGTTTTTTTTATAAAATTTAATAACTTGTTTAATTTAAATTCCTATAATAAAAATTTATCTATAGTTTGGGTATTCAATGGGAGCAAATTAATTACTTTTCAAGTTCTTAATAAAAAACATATTTTGGGTAATAACTTGAAACAAAAAATTTAAAGAATTGTCGATTATTATATTTTGGAGCGACAGAGTTTCAAAAATAAATTTAAAATTAATTATCAAGAGATGATATTACAATATATATATATATATATATATATATATATATATATATATATATATATATATATATATATATATTGTAACAGAGCCTGCAGGGTCAAATTTTATTAGCGCTTTTACCTCGGTAAGTTTTTCTTTTTAGTACGCCAGTTAATTTTTGAACAAAGAAATTATCAAAAATTAAGTACAACTTATCAACTTTATTGTCATCGAGGTAGTACAATATTCTCAGGAGGTGGCTTTAATTGATGCGACATCTCTTTAACTGATAACTCCGTTATCTCTCTTGCACATGCAGGACTGGTTTTGAGACTTTTTTCCGGAGACTAAACATTGATCCTTTCCCTTCGAGTGCCACCGGACAACTCCACTCCCCATGCGTTCCACCCGGCATCTGACTGCTATCCGCGTTTACGCCTACACCGTGACGCAACCGCAACAATACCGACGCGGCACTGCAGGTAACACAGAGGATGCCGACAATGCAAACGTATCATAACAAGTAGCCCGCCCGATGACTGATTGTCATGTTACAATATATACTTCGGTTTGTAAAACTTGAAACACATAATTTAAATTTTTGGCTAATCTAAAAATTGCACTAAATATAAAGCAACGTATGGCAAACAAGTGGATAGGAATTGAAAATGATAAAATATTCCTTAGACCTTCAGCACTCTGGGTTGATATATTAGGGTTGTAAATAGCAGTATGCTGAGAAGTGAGACATGCGCTGTATTAAAATTAAAATTCTTTAAATCATTCTCTAAGAGTCACGATGCTCCGTAATGATAAGTTAATATTTTTCATTCCTAACGTCAGATTATAATAATTCTACGTAAGTATAACACTTTACATTTCTTGGAATCGTTTATTAAATTTTATTGACGTTGGAGCTTTCAACTTATGCCATATTCTTCGTCAACAAATCAACATATATAAATTTTCAAGCTTAAACCTAGAAAAATTAAATAATACTTAACAATAATACAAAGAAGGATGATATTGTATAACATAATAGTGTATACATACCTTAATGTTTTAACATTATGTTCCCTGATATTACAGGACTAAAGAATCAATAAATCTATCCGTATTTCTGATAAAATATTAATTTCAAATTCAATCTAAATCCTAAATTAAAGTTTTAATGAACGTCGCCCGAAAAATATTTTTTAATGAAATCGGTACATCTATGATTAGTGCAAATCTTAAATTTTAAAATTTTTCCCATGGCATAATTTATCTGTATCCATATAAGTACTATTATGCGTAAAAATCAAGAATTATTAAGATTTAATCGACTCTAAATCTCGATATTTATCAAACTTTTGAATGGCTTATGAAGATTCAGTTAATGCAAAATTAAAATATAATAATTTATTATTAAAATTAAAAATAATTTTATAGTACATTAATCCCATAATTTTGGTACCGTTTCTAAAAATAATCAATGTTTAATTTTTTATAATATTTCCACGTATTGAAAACGAATATGGCATGTGCCCAAATGTCTTTCAACCACAAAATTTAATAAACGTTTCGTTGAATGTGAATCAATTTTACTTTTGTAGATCAAATGAAACTTGGGATTACGAATGAATTACGGAACAATTTAATTAAACGAAAAAGTCAATACGAGTTGAAAATACGATTATTAAACTCTTTTTTGTCAAATAATAATTTCTTTTTTCGATGATTGACTTGTGAATTTTATCGGTTTAACTAAATTTCAAAATCTGACTTTTGGTTTTACAGGAGCCAAAACAATTTCCTATTAAGGGCTTCCTATTAATTTTCCGCCGTTGTGCCTTTGCAACGCACAAGGATAGTTTAGAAGCAGCAATTGTAAGGAATTCCGATGCATGCTAACGTAGTGGTCCGGATCTAAATGACGGTTAAACACGAAGGTATTCAGCTCTTGTCCTCTTCCTTCCCCACAGACCAATACACCGCAGAGATTCCTGCTGAAGCTGAGTCATGCAGAATCAGAGGCCAGCTGAAGTTGAGCTGAGTCGGCAAAGAGAAGAGTCACAGATAGATACGGACCGCAACCAATCCACTGATATTATACTGAACTTTCCCCCCACGATTTACTCTTCCTTTACGAAAACGCATCACTTCTGCGTTCATGAGATGAATAATATAATGTTAAAGTCGCGGATGAAAGAAACGAGAAATATGGAAACTGTTGAAAATTATTGTATGAAAGAAGAGTGAAATATAAAAATATTAATAGTCTACTTTCCAAACGGGATAGAAATTGTAATTCCATAATTTATTGTATTTACAATATTACGCAAAAAATTTTGTGTTGTAATTGTCATATACAACTTGAAATTAAAATAACAGAAACTTTGCAATAATTTTGAGGAAAAAATAAAATTTTAATGTATAGCGCGTTATTTAGGATAGGCGTCTTTTAATTGATTTTACTGATATTTTAGTCAGTTTATTTAAACGCGTGAGCAACCATGTTTATCGAACGTCGGCAAAAAGTACCGTTTGGTGCCAGTCAGGCTGGGGATAGTAACTGTACCTCCGGGGTTTTCCCATCAACAAACAACAGGTGCAGAGAGTCTCGCTGTTGGAATGCACGTCGGATCGTCTATGACCTGTGATTGGTCCATAATAAATTAAATTGACCAATATAAAAACAGTTAGTCCCACAGGTCGGGAGAAGTGGAGGCCTGGTCAAGCATTCTGTTTCTGATGCTGATTAGAGGAGGACTCTTGAGTGGAGAAGCACAGCGAGCGGTTGCTTGAGAAGTGGAGATATTTACCAGCGAGAGAGACATCGATGACCAGCTGCGAGGGACGTCGCTGTGTTGCAGAGACCCCAGTCTGGTAACCAATTTCGCATATCTCATGGTTGCGTAAAGCATTTTTTTAAAAAAATTCGTTTCCCGTGCCACAAATGTAGGACAGGGAGATATTTTCCTTTCAACTCATCAAGTTTGCATTCATAAATTCATTCCAAAACACAAATAACAGTCAATTATTTAATACAAATAAAACGAATAAAACATTTTCAGGCATCTAACCGAAAAAATATTATCTTCTAGCTAAGAAGGCGATGACAGTGGACGTCATCGAAACGTCGCGCATAAATCTTTTCACTCTGTTAGAAGCCTGAGAACGTTTTATTCATTCTTCACTCCGAGAAAGACTGCATTCTTTACAAATAACATTTTTAAATTTCTACGAACAGCTTTTGTCTCACATTAGCCCTAGAGAATTACGGTAAGTAAAGATTCGAGTGTGCGTGTTTGATTGCTCTGAAGAGCTAAAATATATCAAACGAGAAGGCCAGAAACACCGACCCGAAATACCGATAAACGAATATATCCGCCTGGTCTAACCATTCTATTTTCATTGCTCTGAAGATTGTTATACTTTAGTTACCTTGACTAACAACGCCTTGGCTAACAACCCTTGGCGGTAGAATGCTATCACCGTGAAATAAACACTTTGAACCTGAATAATTTTTCGCATAAAGCTATTCAGTTCAATCACCTAATTTACCTTGCACAGCGCTGCATTCTGTAGGTCCATTGTGAAATTAGCGGCGTTCTTTTCATTTTTTTAAAAACAATTAATAATTTAGAAAAATTGTCTGCTAATTGGAAATTTACAACAGTTTTATTGTTTACATGGTCTTAGGATTAGGTGATCAATTGTCCATTGACCATTCCCTAATATACCATTATTACGTTTAGATTATTTAAAATGAAAAATAAACCACTGATTGGAAATCTAATAAATAAAGCAGAGTGTTTGTTTGTATGTATATATGTATGTATATATATTTATATGTTCCTTATACAAATTTACACCGCTGCAGAAAATTTCACCAAATTTCGTACACGTGTTCTTTGCGACCAAAAAACAAACACTGTTGGGGTGAGACGCGTCTACCACCTCCAGAAGCGGGGGTGGAAATATTTAAACATGCTAAAACAGTCGATATTTCAGTCGGATGAATATTTTTAGGGGTCACAGATATTGATAGTGTTTCTACCGATGTTATCTGAATATAATTTTCATCCTCTACACCCCAGAGAAAGAGCACCGTTAGCGTTTGGGTTGGAGAATACAAATCTATACCGGCGTAGCAAATTTCACCAAATTTCGTACACGTGTTCTTTGCGACCAGGAAACAAACACTGTCGGGGTGAGACGCGTCTACCACCCCCAGAAGCGGGGGTGGACGGTGGTGGAAATATTTAAACATGCTAAAACAGCCGATATTAGATTTGGATAAATATTTTTAGGGGTCAAAGATATTGATAGTGTTTCTACGGACGTTATTTCAATATAATTTTCATCCCCTACACTCTGAGAAAAAGGCACCCTTATGGTTTGGGCTGGAGCTGCTTTACAAGAAAATAACGCGAATACAACCGAGATTGGAGTCAAATCGAAAGTTATGAATGTCACTGAGTTTAGTTATGACATTCAACTTGGCATTTATGCCTTAGATGCAGGGGTAGCGGGGTGACAATTTCGGAACATGCAAACAAAGCAGATATTTGCGTTGAACCAATATTTTTCAGGGTTAATTATATTGATTGTATTTCTACTGATGTTTTTTGTGTATAATTTCAACCCCTTTCAGCATGCGAGGGGAGCCCATGTAGGGATAGGGTTTGAGGAGCGTTACATAAAAATAGCGCAAAAGCAACCGAAATTGGAGTCATATCCGGGGTTACAGATAAATTACATCTCGGGCAACGTTAATAAAAAGAAAGATAGTAAATTACAGACAAAAGAAGTAATAATATAAATACCAAACAGTGTTTCAGGAAGCCTAGTGAGACACAACTGCACTAGTCAGCTGACAGAACTCAAAAGGGTTCTGAGTTTTCAAAGATCGAAGACTTTCCCGGTGTAACTGTTGCAGAAAACGAATAAGATAGATATTCAATTCAGACAAAAAAGTGATAATATAAATACCACACAACGTTTCTGAGATCCTTGTACCTTTCGTCAGGTGCGAAGAAGAGCCTAGAGGGACACAACAGCATTTTTTGCTTCACATTAAATCAAACAACACAGCTATAAATGTACAGACACAATGAAACTCAATAATTACTATGATAAGTTATTATTACGCTAAACCTTCTGTTTTCCATTGTCGTTGCAAAGGTCGCTTTTGAGTTTTGTCAACTGACAAATGCTATTTGTGTCGCTCTAGGCTCTTCTTCGCCCTGACGAAAGGGACAAGGATCCCAGAAACGTTGTGTGGTATTTATATTAACCCTTTTTTGTCTGAATTGGCTATCTTTATTATTCATTATTTTCATTCAGATGTAAATTTTTTCATTTGTTGCAGAAAACGTTCTCGGGTTTCCCACCTGGGTTATGGCGCGACTTTTCGACGGGCCAGAGCACTGCCGTCATCTTCTAAACGAAATGCAGTTGTATCTCTCTAGGCTCTTGCGTTTCTTCTGCACCTGAAGAAAGGAACAGGGTTTCCAGAAACTATGTGTGGTATTTTTGGTTTATTTTGTTAGTGTTGTGTGTCATTTCGCCACATTCTTCTGAATCTTCTAAATCTCTGTACCTCTCGAGGATTATTTCTGATACACTAATTAACGTGTCCTTCGATACGTTCGAAGTTAGAGTTGTGAGAGTCTATTAATTTATTAACTAATGAACAGTATGTTAAGATCATAGTGTATGGTGAAATTCGACACAAACTATGGTGCGTTAATGATGAGCGTAGTATTTTAGATTGGATTATTTGAATAATTTTTTTATTTCTGTTTTGTGCATCATCATAATTGTATACCGACAGTCAATATGGGTTGAATTTGAATATTATTCAAAATACCGGAAGGCACACTCCTCTTCTTGTGGTGAACGTAAGTTGATCTGATTTCATCACATTTATCTTGATTTTCCATTCATCGATCCAGTTAAATAATAGGTTGACGTGGTTTTGAATATTTTTTATGCAAGTGCAGGGTCATAATTTACTGATAAGGCAGTATATCACTCACGAATGTTTAAATAGTTGTATTGTTTTTATTATGCAGGTCATAAGTATAGATCAAGTAGAGCACATTCCCCAGAGGCACCCTGAGTGAAAACTTAAGATAGATAGATAGATAGATTTATTCACCATTATCCCTCTTAAGAGGAAATAGGATTCGTGACAAATGTGCAGTAGACAAAATTACATATAAACATAATTAATATTAGCAGGTTACACACACACACACAAAAAAAATCATATCTGTTCACATTTGTTTAGTCACTACAATCATACACACTATCTTTAGAAAACACGCTCACGACACTAATCACTTCCGGATATTCATCTCCTGTCGCTAGGTACGGAGGGATGTCGTCATGGATATTTACTAAAACAGAAAACAGAGGCAGGAAAACAGAACCAAAAGGGGAAAACTGGACAAACTATTTACATATTTATAGCATATTGGGCAATTTTGTAGGCAAGGCAGTTCAACGAATGCGAGACCGATTCATAAATTCGTGTACGGAGTAATAAGTTCCATTTACAAGAACAGTTTTACACTCTTTGACGAATGAGTTGTATTTGTTAATGTTCTTTACATGATCAGGAAGGCTGTTAAATAGTGCGATACCGGAATAATGAACGCTAGACTCGTAGAGACTGAGGCTGTGCTTTTCATACCTGAGAACTGAACGGTTCCTCCATGATTGTCCCCGTTACTTGCAAAAAGGTTCATGTTTCGTTTAACAAATTTTAGTACTTCTAATATGTAAGCGCTAGGTATTCAGAATATGAAGTATTTTGAACAGAGGTCTGCAGCTTTCTCTAGCATCTGAACCTGATATAATTATAATGGCTCGCTTTTGCAATTTGAAAACTTCCACACTACGAGAACAATTGCCCCAGTTGGCAATACCGTAACACATATGTGAATGAAAGTAGGCAAAATAGACTAGTGAAGCAGTTTTGGTATCAACTTGTTGCATCAATATTCTCAATGAGTAACAAACAGAACTAAGTTTGCCCACAAGACGATCAATGTGCAAGTTCCATTTTAAGTTACTGTCGACCTGCCAGCAGAGGAAAGTCGCATGATCTGAGAACTTATCCGTTACGATGTTGTTGGTTTCTGTTGTAAAACGAACTAACTTAGTTTTCTGTACATTGAGCGTTAATTTATTGGCGGCGAACCAAGTATTTAGGTTTCTAGATGCAGTCTCAATCTTCGCATTGAGATTATTTAAATCAGTATCCGTAATTAACAAATTAGTGTCATCTGCGTATAAGACAGATTTTATAGGTTTTATATATTCTGGAAGATCATTAATATACAAAAGAAATAGCAGTGGACCTAATATTGATCCCCGAGGCACGCCACAAGAAATGCCTTCCCATTCTGACAAGTGAACCTCACCAGCTTTGTTTTTTAATGCCACCTTCTGTTTCCAGCGAGACCTGTGTTTTATTTTGAGTTATCAATCTGAGATTTATGACCTTAGCTGGTGGTGGCACGGGCTAGGAAACACTTTCGTAACTTTGTATACAAGATCATAATGCCAGACTTTATCAAAAGCTTATCATAAATCTCGATAGACAGCGTGACATAGTTTCTTTATTTTCAAAGCTTTTTTTGATAGTATTTATAATTCTATGTGATTTCTGTATTTATGTATGTTTTTCTTGAAAGCCGAATTGGTGGTCCGGTATAACTGTTTGTAGTTCCAGATCTGTTTTGATTCGTTTTATCAGTTTTTCGAACACCTTAGACAGAATAGGTAGGAAATTGTTTGGTCTATAAGAGTTTGTTTCATTAGTTGGTTTTCCTGCTTTATGCACTATGTAAATTGGACAAATTTCCACTTTGTGGGATAATATGATAGTCTTTAGACTAATCACAAAAATTTGTCAAAAAGTAACCAGAACATGTCTCAAAGCAGAATGGGGTAAACTGATATATTTATTTGCTTTTGAGAAGCTTCATTATATATTATTCTTATCGAAGACAGGTTTGGTAGATTTATAAAAACTCAAAAGTAATGGTCTAGTTCTTCAATGGGTTATAAACGAAGGTGTTATAAGAGAAAAGTCTCACGTGTTTTGTTTCGGATTGCATTCAGCCATTTGCGGAAAAGTATATTTAAATAAAACTATTTGCCTACAAAGTTCATTTTAACCTTCGATTACGTATCTGGCCATTAAACTCGTAAAACTACATCCCCGAATTAGTTGATTATTTCAATACTTAAAATAATTAAAGCATATTTTAAATTTCTGGAGGTAAGCAATATGATCCGGAAATATATGATGAAGAATAATTCCACTCAATTTGGTAACTAGACTAATCACAAAAAAATTGTAAAATGTAACCCTAACATGTCTGAAAGCAACATTGGATAAACTAATACCTTTCCAGGCTTACGGAAAGCTTCAGACAAAAAATACTAATTTTTAAAAGATTTTTTGTAAATTATAATTGCAAAACAATTAAATTTAATTATTTTATGTTTTGTAGTAAAAGTATATAACAAATAAATGTTTTTACTTATTATTTAAATAGGAATAAGGTAATATTGTAGTGAATGTTTGGAAGTACACGAAGAAAGTAACCCAAATAATGCTTCAATCAGTAACGAAACCGAGACCATTTACCCAGAGTGGTTATTCACAGCTTTCACTTAATCAGTCTTATGGGGCGTTGACCTAATTGTTCACTCCAGCCAGAGAGATAAGATGTCCTAAATTGATATGAATATGCATCCCTTCATTATATTGCAAATTTGTCCGCTAAATAAACTAATATTAGTTTAGTCAAGCATAATATTCTCTCATGTCTTATCATCATTTGATTAACTTAAAACTGGAGTTTTTCTCTTAACATACCAGTATTTTTCGTAATATTTTAAATTAAATGTATATACACCCTGTTGAAGTCAGTTAAATCAAGTAATGAACATAACTCAATTAAAACTCGTATTAGAAAAACTGTTATAATATTTTTGTATCTTCAAACTTACAGGACACGATTGCGTTTTATTTATTTTAAAATAAATTCATACTTTCTTTGATTGTTCCCATTATTTTCGACTTGTCCTACTAGTAAAACTAAAATAAAACATAATTATTGTTATATGTTATAAAATAATTATTATTCAATAATTCAATTTAATATTCATCGATACAGTATTAATTATTCTGATACTTCAATCAGAAATATCAAATTTTAAAATATAAATTATCATTTTATTTAATTAATTTGGACTGTTTTTCAATGAAGAAACTGGAAAAGAAGTGGCCTTTTAGTTGGGGTATCCTAATACATATCATCTGATTAAAAATAATATGAACTTACAGGAATGAAACTGCTTGTAGTTTTGCGTCTTGATAATAACAAGTCCGTTTCTATATAATACATATCTTCCGGTAAACTTTTATGGTAGTTTTTACGCGAATAATTTTAGCCATCGTGATTCCGCCAATACAGTGTGCTATAAACTCTTATTAAAGGTAGCAGAAATACATTAAAATATTTTTTTTTTTTTTTTTTTTTAGGGTAACAGGCTACATGAGGGTGATCCACATTGGTTAACTCCCCTTTAATAGCATAGGAAGGGATTAGAAAGGGGGGATGCGGAAGGGTAGAGGAAGGTAGCCAAGGGTTACTAGGGCCCCCGGGCTATGGTTTAAGGATCCTACCCGGCATTCGCCTAAAGAAATGCAGGGAAAACCCTAGAAAAACCTACATCGGGTAGGTCGGGCATTTGGTACTTGTCCCACGCCCTTCCGTTGACGGGAGAGGAGTTTGCTGTGGGGACGCAGCTTACCCCTCGCCATGCCTTGGCCTGTTTAGGAGGCAGCTGGCCGACTATTCCAATAGGAATAGCGGACAACTCTTGCCGTATGCCCAAATATTTTATTCATTGCACAGAATTAATATCCATGTACTACACATATATGCCATCGAGTAAGCGTAAAAAATAAGTATAACAAACAAAAAGGGAAAATTACAGACATAATTTTGAATATAAAACCCTACGGAATTTCTTATAGGCTATTGACTAACCTCAAGTAAGTCAATCTATGAAAATTAATACAGTAGATCGGGAAGATAGCATATATATTACAATGAACTAAAAGTAAGGGGTCATAAATTCTACTTATAGCATTCATATCACTTTGAATATTTATACTGAATTTATACATATATATTACCTTCCTGTTTGTATGTATTAATTTTCTTAGATTGACTTACTTGAAGTCTGCCAAGGCAGAAGAAATGTCTTAGTTTTTTATTCAAATTTCTGTCTGCAATTGACCATATTCTCTTGTTAATTTAATTAAGAGACATTAATAATCTTCATTATGTAAAAAAGAAGTTACGTATTGTAGTTTCTAATATTTTTTAGTCGACGATTACGCAGCGAACAGCTAGACCGTAGAGACATCGGATTGGCAACTTCCGCCATCTATGTGCGACAGATGCAAGCTTTTAAAATATGATCTCGCCCGGAACTGATACACCTGTTATTCCTGAAATTTTGATGTAAAGTGAAATACTTTACAAATTCCCCTTCCCCTTTTGCAAAAATATTAGACACAAAAATGGTGTTTCATACATGAAGCTGTAAAATTAAACATATAAACTCGAAATTCTGTGGTAGCCACGTTAAATTCAAAGTGTTATTTTGTTTTGATAAATTTCGTATTTATTAATAATAAATAAAGCAGAATAATTTTTTTAAAATTTAATAAGATAGTTAAGGACCGATAAAGTAATAAAAAACATGTAATTCTCTCCCAATTACTTTCGAAATAGATTTTTAATAAATTCCCACAAATAATTAAGAGACCAAATAGTAATAATTCTTTAATTTGTTGTCCAAACACTGTGTGGATAGTTTTGTATTCATAGCAAAATATAATCTCCTACAGATGTTCACACCCTCACGAACATTAAATAATTCTATTGTGGCAAATATGTTAGGAGGTGCATATGATAAAATGCAGATTCTGATAGAATGATGATATTTGTTTAACGCGTCAAACTATGCTCTTGTTTAATTTGGTAGCACTAGTACGACACTGGTTCCCTCTAAATTCGTCCATAGACTCGCAAAACTATGGTGAAATAAAAAGAATAGCTTTATAATAATTGTTTCAAACCTACAAGATTTAAAAGTCGAGTCATTTATATTATGGCATGAGTAGAGCTCTGCTAAATTCTCCTTCATATACGAGGATAAACACAGTACATGAGAGGCGATATAAATTATATAGCCCCGGATAGAGCACGCAAGTCGTAAACCTCGCTCGGAGCATCACCCTCGCTCACACGAATACAAGATGAGCAGACTCCGCTTAACATTTCAGCCACAATCTATTTCTTATACTATATGACCATTTTTCTTAGAATAAAGATCATTAATCTAAAAAAAATGACCTATGGCGTAATTCTTAAAATTAACTAATTTTCTCGAATATTTTGAAATTATAATAGTAACAATCTGTTGACATTTTCACGAGTGAGTTTTTGTATAACAAAGTCTCAAAAATTTTATTTTTAAGGAATAACAAATTATATGTATGTATTTGGTAAAATAACTTTAATTAAGAATGTATTATACTTCTGTCTTGTTTGTAATTGAAACCTTACCTGTGAGCTGCGTATGAGCGAGACGTTAAGCTTAGTGTTTCGAGTGTTAGGATCCGTATTAGCGTTTCAAAATCATTTTTATAGTCTCAAGCATCACGTACTTACCTTTATATATTATACATCAAGATATGAACTGACTGTGTAGGAATGAATAAAAAAAATGTGTTGAATAGTTGAAGTGGTTGGCATAATACGTATTTTTTTAAAATTACAATTTAACGTCGCATTAACCTTTTGGTCATTAGCGATTTACATCTGTTAAGTTCTACATTTGTATAACGTTTAAATTACTTTAAACAAATCAGTTTTCATCGTAAAGTTTATGAGGTTCTTTATTGCTGCTGATGAGTTGCAAATCTCCATCATTGAATGGACGGCTATGGTTGATCTTCTTATCTCGCTATATTTGGGGCAGTCAAAGAGGTCATGAGGAATTGTTGTGGGCTCCTTGCATGAGCTGCATACCGGCTGCGGAGATCTGGAAATCAAGAATGAATGAGTGAAACTGGAGTGCAATGTTCTTATTCTGGCTACAACAACCTGTTGCCTTCTAGATAGTTCTTTCGGGTGCGATATTTCTCTGATGCTGCTGACATTTCTGAGGATGACTCCGCATTCCTCTGGTTTCACAGGTCTACTCCACTTTTCCTCCAGTTCCTTGTAGAACCCTACTCTGCAGTCTCTGCTGGTGCAAACTGGCAGGTTGCTGGATCTTCCTTGATGATCAGCTTCCATCTTCGCTAGGAGATTTGCCCTGTCGTGTCCTACTATGTCCTTATGCGCCGCTATAGTGATCCGGTTTCCTTTTTCTTGTATTTTCAATATATTCTCTCGAATTCGATTTATGCAAACATTTCTGTGCGCTGTACTGGTTATTCTGTGCATTGCTTCCTTGGAATCTGTTAATATGATATTGTTGGCCTCCGGTGTTTCCAGACACAGTTCCGTGGCCATGAAGATGGCGTATAATTCTGCTGAAATTATCGACGCATTATGGTTTCTAGCCATAGATTTTTCTTTGCCTGTCGTAACTATTGCGCACCCAACTCCATTTGAATTTTTGGACCCATCGGTATAAATGACTCTGGGAGAATTATATTTTTGTAGCAACTGATAGATTTCTGCGTTCCAGTTAGTGTTATGTGGATTGTTTACTTTAAGTTTATGTAGCGATGTATCGATTGGAATTTCCGTGGTGGTATGCTTGCCGTGGTGTTGTGGTCTACCTCTGGAAAAGTCATTCCTTCCTTTCGTAATATATCCTTTAGTGTAGTGTAGTACGGGGTTAGGTTACTAGGTGGTTCTTTCTCTTCATATCGAGGAGTGATGGTTTGTTATCTTATTATTGGCTTCGATGCCTCTCTTGCCTTGACCGCGTATCTAATTGCAATTACTTTCCTTCTGCGTCTAAGCGAGATTTCGTTTGGTCATGCATCAAATTAACTGATTGTAAACATTGATAAACATTATCAATTAATTTCTTTTCAAAATCATATTTTTTCAGGATTAAGGTGAGCTTATATTAAGCATCAGGCCAAGGCTGTGTTAAGTTATGTATTGCTAAGTAAGTCCGGTCGACATTTTCCTTCATACTTAGAAATTCACATTTTTTATTATCTGTAAATAATACAATTTACTTATATATGATACTCCAATTTGTAGGTAATCTTTTTCATTACAAACGCCAGATAAAATAAAATAATATTCACTGTGAACTATATTTCCGTGGATACAATTGCAAATGTTATACTTAATAAAACTTCACTATACAAACTTTTATATTTATTTTCGCAGTGTATATTTTCAAATGACTCTAAATTTTAATTTTTGTAAAATATGAATTTGAGTTGTTAAACATGTTTTGTCTTAGATTGAAAGAGCCACCAAATAAACAACATATATTCGTAATATGGCTTCAATTTGAATGTACATGATAAATAAAATAATATTCGTTTATATTTGAACGTAAAATTTAATTTTAGGTGTTCTATTCCGAAAATAAGATCCCAATATAAACAATCGGGGACATTACTCGTTAATTTAAAACCCAACTTGTTGTCTGACTTCATACGGAAATGGAAACATTGTGCACAGTTCTTAATTATGGGCACGTTTTGGGACAAATATTTGTCTACAATGTATGCTAGGGATCAGGACAACTTTTTAGGACAGCTGGCCATTTTCAAAAGAAATGTCTAGGCGGGTGGGACCGTTAAAAAACAAACAGAAAGGCGGGAAAATACATTCGCCACAAAATAGGTAATAGTAGAAGCCTGAAGTTCTCATAATTCACGCTGATATTGAGTAAGTAATACGAGTAACGTGCATGCCACAAATAAATGACTACCATTTAATCAGCAACCATGTTTCCTGTGCAACAATGCAATTCGTTATTGTCTGGCGGTCCCGCTCAACAATTCAATGTGGTCCGCTGTTTGCCGACTACTAATGTTGAAACGATGTGGCTTTGACCTATATTTGTGTTTCCTTTAAGGCGTTACTTATACCTTGTTCCAGTCTCAATTTATTTTGATTCCATACTGTTTCTTACTTCTTGGCTCTATCTATAATATTATATTGTCGTTTACACTTAAAAGAAAATATTTTGTTGACTTACCAATAACATGTCCCTTAAAAATAAACGTAAATTTGGAAGATGAAAAACCATAATTTCAGACAAAATTAAGTATTTACATCTTCAGAGAAAATACCGTTCTCACGTTTTGCTGTAAAGCGAACAAAATCACTGAAAATCAACGGTAAAAAACTTAATGTTTTGAAACGTTTGCTATTTATACTGTGTTAGGTATGGAATTTATGTACTACTTGAAACCTTTAAATGTTTCTATTGAACAATGTTAAAGTTTCGTCTAAATCGGTTCGATCGTTATCTTGTGAAAAGCAATCGAAATCAATGTAGTAAGACATCCGGAAATTGATCCCTATATGGCTGGTGGTTGTTGAGAATCTTGGCACATGTCTGTTTGACAAGAATGTAAAAATTTAATCGTAATCAGTTCAACCGTTTTCTTGTGAATAATAAAGTTAGCGTGACATCAGTTTCGGATTCCCTATTGCAAAAAACAAATACATACTAAAATCACCCAACTATAAAAAATTACAGCCATAATAAATATTTTATGTATGTTGGATAAATACATTTTAATTATAACGTGTTCATACACAATATTCAGACATTTTGTAACAGTTTCTTGTCCTAATAAGAGTTTTAATCTATAGATTCACCAGGAGCATATTAGACTCTCCAAATAACACTCATCTTCATACCGCGACGGCAACCCGGGATAAGGACAGTAAATCTATATCGTGCCTACGTTCCATTATGAGGACGAATGGCCGAATAAAGTTATGAGCATCCTCATGCCCTTAAAGAGGAAAATTAGCTACCCCAAATTGCGGATGAATACAAAATTATCAACGACAAGAGGGTGTCAAAACAAAATGGTGAACCACTGTATTGATTGCCTGGTAGGAAATAATAGAAAATGAAATTAATGTTCTTCGAATCAGAAACGGAAATATTATAAATTTCAAGAGTGTGTCAAAATCAGATAATAAGAATGGTTGAAACTAAAGAGATAAAATACTTACGTATTTGTTTTATTTTAAGTTTTTTATTTACAATCAAAAATTTTTAATTTTAATATGTAAAATATTGTAATAATTAAAAATGAGCTTTTAATTTTTTAATTTGAATTAAATTTGCCTCACGTTGTGGAAGCCAATTTGTAATAATTAATAATGGAATTAATTAAATGAAATTTGCCAACAAGAATTTAAAACATATAGTTATTTATTTCCACTTTGTTGCTTTAACTCACAAACAATTACAATTTAAAATTTTAGATCTCAGGGTATCTACTGGGTTTGATAATGGACACAACAAGTTGTTTTAAAAAAACTAATTAACACACAGTTTATAATTCACCTAGACAATATGTCGATAGGAAGAAATTAAACGAAAAGAAATTAACTATGATTGACAATTAAAATAGAACGAAATCTGACTTCTATCCTTTAATTACGTTTACATAAATCATTTTTTTGTATTTTGTTACTCACATCGGTCCAGCTGGTTCCAGCATTCCTTTTTGTTTTCGGGAATACACTAATGCAAAGTTTTTTACACTGATTCTACTATTGGCTCACAGATTTTACACTATTGAAGTCCACCTTGATAGGCTCCCAGGAACTCGGATGATCCTCCTTTTTGTCAGCTATCTGGTGACCGCTTACCTTATATGAATCCTGTGATTCATAGATTTGCTAGTCTTTTTACCGCTTGGGACTTAAACTGCAATTTACTATTCCTGGCTGGCTACAGAATTAAAAACTGCACTCCTTTCCTTGCTGCTGAAAGACGTAAAAACTGCTAACTTAGCGATATTTACGGGATAATACTTCAGTGAAAGTTTTTACTTTGTCTTAAACTCACAACTTTGTTTAATAATACATTAAACAACGGCTAGTCTCTGCTCTCTAAATTCATTTGTTCCGTCCTCCGAAATGTCCCGTCACCAACTGAACTATCGTCATCTTGAGTTTTACACCATTTTGACTTTCCGACAAAGTAACAGAGTTTGCCTCCATTGTCGTTTTGGAAGCTTCTGCCGCTACAATTAAATTTTATGTCCAAACAATTAATGTCCTAATTAATTGGCATTACAATATACTTTATTATAATTATTTTCATATAATTTTATACTGTTTATTATTATTATTTACTAACAACAATATACTCAAATGTATTAATTAAATCTGATTGAACAAATGGTAAGAACACAAACACTCCGGAGGTCCATGGTACGATTCCCGGTAAGGTCTAGATTTTTTCCACCCTTTATCTTTAATTAGCTAGACATTTTACGTCATTTGGAAGTTCCCTAACTTAAACACTTAACGTTGTTGCAGAAACTACAAAAAATTATTAGGTAGCCAACATCCGTTTATTGGTTGAGAATATATTGAGAGATTCAGTATATGGAATACTTTGTGCTGAAGATAATGATATGAACAAGGATAAAATTGCTTCTATTGAAATCTTTTTCTCTGTTCTTCACTTAAATTATAATTTTTAAAAAAACTTTTGCTTTGTTTATTATAAAATTATTAAGACATTATTAATGCTCATTTTTGTGGCTACAAACAGTGACAATGCTAAAGAATCTGTAAAATATACATTATTTTAAAGTCATTTATGAGATTTGTAATTGAAATAAGATTAGAAATATGGTTCGACTATATTTGCCTAGTGTTGGTCAGGTGCTGCAAAAATTTCCGGACACAGAAAAAATATTTGAGAACTAATTTAATCTAGTAAACGAACGGATCGGTAGCAATTTATATCTCGACGTTTTCACTCCTAGAAAGAAGTGGTACCTACAGTCAGACGCATGGTAAATGCCAACCAGTCAACGTTTAACAAGTGTAAATCATACGTACATCAAAAACTCAGGTGTTCCGTAATTTTCGAAACACGCGGCCACTAATTATTTACGTGGCTTAAATATTTTAAGATAATAACATTACATATCAAGGTGAGTATTTGCTTTATTTTAAATTTTTTATTGATAACGTTTTAAAAATGTTGTATTTTGTGTTTGTATTTTCTTAAACTTTCCTGAAGTCATAACGTCCCGAAAACTCATTTTTAAACTATGAAACGAACATAGTGTTACATTCTTTTATTACATTTCTGACCACACACATTATCAATAAATAAATTTATCAATTAAATATCCAAGAAATGTCAAACTAAATAAAGCGTAAAAACTACACATTTTTCCTCGTTTCGGAAAAATTTGACGTTGTTGCAGAAACTATAAAAACTCATTACGTATTGGTTGAGAATATTTTATGATATTCGGTATATGTAATACTTGGTGATGACAATAATGATATGGACAAGGGTAATGAAAATAGCATAAATGGTCTCTAACCATATTATATGGACGGACGTGAATATTATTTTAATGAAACAAACAGTACACTTTTAAAAAATTTAATAAATAAAAATAAATTATGTTACCACATATATGCTCTCCTTTAAACGATACAAAGGTTTGAAACTTTATAAATGACAATTATTTTACTGCCTACAACATGTTTTATGACTAGCATCAAGTCTAGCGTTGCAGTATAGTGTATTATATAATCTTTGGTGAGAAATACATAAAAACTTATTACAGAGAAATAAATATCTATTAAATAAGGACCCTGAGACTACACGTGTCGCCATGGAGACGAGCTGCTCTTGTTGTCAAGAAGAAATCGACTGGAGTGCAATGATATCCTTCGCGAAATTACTTCGAACTTGAGTCTCTGATCGTGTTCACCAGCGAGAATCTGAAAACATAGAATGAAATTCTTGAAAAACCAATCAGAAAAATTAAAAAACTGTTGAAGTATTTTGTTAATTATAATTTAAATTTAATTAAATGACAATTAAATCCAACTGATGTAATTCATTTTATAGTACAAGGAACGTCTGATGCATTAGTAACGGCATTTTCACGAGATAAAAGAAGATTAACAAATAAATGCAAGCCTGTGAACTTACAAACAAAGAAATTGCAATTTGTTGTCGACGTAAATAAAAATTCAAATAACTGTAAAAGTTTCGAGTTTAAAATTTATATTTACATTGTATTAGCTGTTATTGAAAATTAATAATATATAATTGCTAAGGAGATTGTTAAGAATTAATTATATATTATATTGACAAAAACGTCTAGAACACTAAGTTTCATCCAAAATCCATAGACCTCAAGGATGTGTAAAAACATAGTAATTTTATAATAAACCCAGCTTTTTATAGTGGCAAGCTACATGAGGGAAATCCACATGGTAGTAGCTCCCACTTAATAGCAAAGGAATGGATGCGGAAGAGAGAGCAAAGTAGCATAGGGTCTACATGGCTCACGTTGACGTGGCAGCGTCTGATTGGTTCTCGGCCTTTAAGGCTGTGACGACACTACCATTGAGTTAGCCCCTGTAATAACATTATGCTCGTTTTTACCAACTGGCGAACTCACCCTATCGAGAATTAAGAACTTTCATTTTAAAAATTCTGCATAATCGTTACTGCTGTTTCATCTCAGAAAATATATTTTATAAAAGCTCAATCTTGAACTACACAACTAAATTAAAAACGATAAACAACGAGTTATATTTTAGTTTACTAATTTTTTCTGCTTGCCTCGAGCTGTAATGCAAATTTAACCTTTTATGATGTTTAGAGCACAATTTCATGTGTTACCGTCCGTCATAGACTAAGATTATACGAAAGCACGGAACTGTTTCACCATCCACTAATGGCTATAGATGACTTGAAAGATTGATTCAATCCGTTCAGCTACACATTAGAGAATCGAATTTTGTAGATCGCGCATTGGTACGTACCCGTTTTTATGCGTGTGTTGTGGTGGCTGTTGCTTGTGGTTGCTGTTGTTGCTGTTGGTAATAAGCGCTGTAGGCCACCTGGTGAGGGTCCCAGACCCTGGAGTACGGATGGCCGTTTCCATTTCCGTTTGCACCGTTGCCATTGCCGTTGCCGCTTGCACTAGGGTCCCATGTGGGTTCATATGAGCTGCTGGGACTTCCGTACTGGTTTCCAGGGGCCGTGGCTGGCGGTCCGTAGGGGATCGGCATCGGGGCAGGTGCGGGGGTGGCCTCCATGCTCATGGGCATGGGCATACCTGCCTTCTTGCACAGTTGCACCACCAAGAATCCTACTACCAGCAGAAGGGCCAACTTGCTCATGATCAGAGCCTTCAAGGCCTTGATACCGATAAGAGCTACGAAAATTGGGGTTAGCGCCTTGAGTTTCAGTTTCAGCAGCAGCAAAACGGGCAACAGAAGCTTCTTCTTTAACATGCCTCGAGCTGAAAACAGCATATGACAAAACTTTACTTCTGTGGTTAAAATTACATGTCGTTCGTCCTTACTGATGCAAAGTACGGCAGACATTGCTGTTGCTATTATCCCAGGATCACCTCATGACGATTTCATAGAACAACTGTTTTCTTTCGTGTTTCTCTAGGTAGCCCGAGAACATTTTATGTGTCTTATGAACTCGATCGGAATAACAATATGGAATAAATGTAATATTTCACTATAATATAATTACAAAATTATATGAAATTATGGTTCGTCATTTTAGATTCACAATTTTTAAATATTTATTTCTTTTAATGACTGAATAATTATTAAATAATAAAAAAAGTACCAAAAATTATATATAAAATTTTACGTATATTCGTGCCAACATTCTGTTCCACTCAGATTATCGTTATTTCATACTTGTAAATCTTTACTTACGTTAACCATAAGTGTCCCTAAATATCATAGAAAATTACTATATTAGATTAAGTAAAAATACATTGTAAAATGGAGGTTTCGCAAACAAACAGTTTCATAACTAATAAATTTCTGGAACAAGATTGACACTCGTAATTTAACTGCAGAGACATACCGTAACTTTTAACAGTATAAATAATATTAGAATATTAGAATTGACTAATTCCTGTAACGGGTTTGAGCTTATTGGTTGAACTTTTATATTGTAACTGATGCACTGAGAATTTACCTTCTGAAATGGATCTTTCTTCAGCAGTGTTGGGCTCTGGGAAAGTAATATCGAAGTCACCGAGGTCCTTCCCGTGCCTGAACGTAAGCTCCGCGCTTTGGAACAGAAATTCTGGCAACTGAACCTTGAACTGGTGCGTCTCAATGAAACGCTGGACACGCGTGGCTATCATGGCGTCCAGACGCTCGGCGTCGGCTTCTTCTTGTTGTTCACTTAGAGAACGCCCCTGCTGGCCCGTGAGTCCGTCAAGGTACGAGAGAACCTTGAGGCGTAAGCAGGACATGGGAAGACCGTCGAAGCTGAGACAGTCGTCCATGACGGATGATACCAGATCCTCGGACGACCGAACGTCTGACGTGGAGACGCCGACGACAGCAACGACGGCGACGACGAAGCCGAGGAGGAGCGTAGGACGAGCCATGGTGGACAGTGACTGCCACACCTCCTGGCGAGGGGCTTTTATAGTGTTGGCGATTCTGCCAACGGGTCACCGGGTTGCCGGCGTGCCTTCACACGCGCACGTCCGTCCGGAGGTGCAAGGACGACGATGCCGCATTTGGCACTGTGGGCGGAAGACACAAGCGGGTCACTGTCCGTGCCAAGTCAACAGTAGAACACCAAGCACATTTCATACTATAAGTGACATGAAAACAAAATAACATTGTTTGCAGAGTTTCTATTTACGAGATAAACTATTGTGGTACTAAAAATAATCATCTGATTTCTAACCTTATACTTTTCATATATGCTTGTTGTGTATAAAACTGTCTCTTATTTTATTATGAAATTATATTTTATATTCATCTTCTATCTAATAAATAAAATTAAATGTATGTGTTTGAGTGTGCTTGTTCCTCATACAAACCTAAACGCGTGGAGCAATTTGGACCAATTTAGTACACATGTTCCTGTCGAACCGGAAACAAACATTGAGGGGTAAGATACGACTACCATCCCCAGGGGTCACATAAATAATTTTTGGGGTCAATGAGATTAATAGTGTTTTTCCCTATGTTATTCGTGTACAATATAAACCCCTTTCGGCATGGTAGGAGGGGGGGGGGATGACTGGCGTTACATAAAAATAATATAAAAATAACCCACATTGGAGTTTTTTGGAGTTATTGATGTCGCTGTGTTTCAATATGACATGAAATTTTCCGTTTAACCTCCTCGGGTGGTGGTGGACGGGGTGAAAATTATCAAACATTAAAACGGACAATATTTTAGTCGAATAAAATTTTTCGGGGTCAATGAGATAGATAGCGATTTTCAAGAAAATTTTGTGTTTAATTTCAACCCCTTTAGGTATGGAGTTGGAGGGGCGTTACATAAAAATAACGTAAAAACAACCGAGATTTAAGTCAAATCAGGGTTCTAGATATTTCTGAGTTTAATTATGACAACCTGGGAAACGTCGGATTCCCAGAGAGTATAATTTATATAATGGAGGAAAAAACAGAACGTTTTGGAGAACCTCTGTCAATTTTTACAGCGCAGTGATCCAGAGAACGCTCAGGCCAGTGCTATTTTGTGTATATTCTCCATCATTGTAGTTATTGAAATATATCTCCTTTTCTGACCAACAGGTCTCAATTTCGTTCCTGGCGCCATTAATTCCAGCTGGAGAAATTATTTTTTTCCTTTTGTAGATTAAGTCAGTGTCAATGTACATTTATTTAAGTCAAAATACTTGAAAATATGATTTCAATATTTTTACATTTATAATTACCTGAAAAATCTTTATCTTTACCTTTACAAATAATACTGTGGGAGACTGACATTACTATGAAAATTTTTATATATATTAAATTTCCCTATTTAGTTCACCAAACAATTTTTGAAATCTCTGTTGAATAACAAAAAGAAACCATAAAATACAGAATCATTTAATTGTAAAATTGTTACAAATTATACAATTAGGGGTTTCCTGCCGATAAAATAGAAATAAAACACCAATATCAGAAAATAAGTTGGTAATAATTATTACTTAAGGAAATTTAGAATTAATGTGCAACAAATCTGCATCTAAAAAATAGGAAAGGAAATATTGTAAACATGTAAAATTTAAAATTAAAAAAGAATGTCAAAAGTGATGTATCTGGATAATATATCGACCGTGGTTGTTTTTAACATATGGAAAGCAAGATAAAAAAATTAGAGTTTATATTGGGGCTTAAAACATTATATAAATCGCTGAAAGAGAATTTATGTACACAAAAATGACTCACATTGAATTTATATACGTCTATCAATATGTTTTTGAAAATTGACTTTATCATATTATAATGTGACCAGATGATCAATTTCACAGTTTTCACGTAAGATATATTTAACGAAAAATTTAATAATATCCTGCTGATCATCTGTCTGCGTCATTGCGTTCGAAACAATTCATTGGAACGGTTTACCAAATGTCTCTAAAACTACCAATAAACCGGGGTGAATTCAATAGCTCTAAATGCATCAAATTCAGTTCAGTAGTTCACCATCAAATACTTCTGATAAAATTAAGAAAACAGCCATCTGTCAAATTAATTCCTCGTCCTCTTATAAAAGTAAAAGTAAACTCAGAACTTAATTTAATGTAAATTACGACTTTATTTAAGTGTCCAATGATGGTAATATCTCAACTTCCTAATTGTATAGATTTACAGGATGATCAATTAAAATATGATCAATAAGTAGCCAAAAAAGACAAAAATAAGGGTTATAAAATGCCACCATAACGACCAATTAAATTCATATGACACTTTTAAACGGTTTCAGAAATTTAAAAGCATTATTAAATTAATCAAATGTTTTATTACATATTATTAACAAGTTTATAAACGAAAGCAAAATGCAAAAGAAATATTTTGAAAAAGTATATAATTCCTAAGTACAAATTATTTTCAACAAACTTTCGAAATAAAGTGTTATTTGAAAACTGATTTACATTAACAACGTATTTTAAATATGCTAATCACTTTCTAAATATGAATAACCAAAGTGTCCTTGAGGTAGAATATTCAAACGAAAAAATTAAAAATCGACAACAGACACGTAGTTACACACAAGGACATATACCGTCATTGTTGTAATACGTATTATATTAAAATGGACATAAACTTCAGAAATTTAATACGCACAAATGAGATTAACTTTATCAACAATGAAAATTTTAATGTCCAATATTCCTATCTGAATGAAATTCGAAAATCGGATATTTCGATCACAGCGAAAGTTTAATGTAACATTTATTTTAAACCATCCGACGATTTCTATAATCGTATTATTCCTTTTTATTATGATTTTCCTCGTTATATTAAACAGGCAATTCAAGTTTCCTGACAATATTACGAATAACTCACCACAAGCGCAGCAATCGACGATTTGGCGAGTTTTATTTCGACCAAGACTTTTCGCAGACTGAACTCTTTATTTTGTTTGCGGGTTACAGAGGTTCCACAAAGATTTCGAAAACCGTATATCAATCAATTTGATCCACTTCCCATGAGATGGAGGTCATCACAGTGTGCCAAGTATCTCATGAATTTATTCTGGAGAAAGTTGGCACTGTTATCGCTTCGAAACGCTCCACTTTCACGTGCGTTGTTCTCATATGAATGAAACGTACCAAAAAAACTGCTATTTACTGCATGAAAATGATATGATATGAATATTTTATAAATTTTATACACAGAAGTTATTAGAATTCATACCATCATCTTCCCTGCTATCAGATTTAGAAAGGAAATAAAAGGTATAAATTTCCATTATTAGCATAATAACTAAGCTTTTAGTAGGAGAATACCTGCGGGAGCTGTTATTAGCTCTCACAGGCAAACGTTTCTGGAGGGACGTAGAGGGCTTCCGAAGGGGATGCTGTCTTCTCTCTCTGCTTTTGAACTGATGTTCCCTCAAGCCAAGGCACCACGGTCTTCTTCAGGGGTCTCAGGTATTGTGCATACGATAAGAGTTGTTCTGATATTCCACTGGAACAGTCGACCAGCTGCCTCCTGAACTGATCGAGTCACGGAGAAGGGAATGCAATGTCCCCACAACAAACCCCTCTGCCGCCATCGGAGGAGCGTGGGACAAGTATCAAGCGAGCGATCTATCCGTTGCAGGTTTTCTTAGCGAATGCCGGGTACGATCCTTAAACTACAACATGGTGGCCCTAATTAACCATTTGCTACCTCCCTCTACCCTTATGAATCCCTTCTTTCTAATCCCTCCCTTTGGTATTAAAGTGGAGTTGCCACCATGTGGATTAACCTCTTGTAGCCTGACGCTCAAAAAAAAATTTTTTACTGCAGAAAGTAGACTGTACTTCTTTCACTTCTCCAGCGTAAAATTTCATCATTGAAGTTCGTTCTCCACCTTGTAAATCCAATAGATGTATTTAATTCTAAAGACTGAAACAAACGAGGGAGATCAAATATTTCATCGACCCTCGATGACAATTTTTACGTGTCACGGTTTTAATTTTTATTAAATCAGCCCAATATAAAGAATACAAAAGGAAAAAGAAGACGTGGAATCTGGAATTTTTTTCCTAAACAATAAAATCAAAGAACGTTTGATCAGGCTTAAGAGCTTTATCAGACATAAACTGAATAAAAATGTATTATCTATATATTATAAAAACGTATTCTATTTGTTTCACTATTATGTAAGTCATTACGCAATATAGTAATTTAATGTGAGACAGCCTCGTAGTATTTATTCAATCAATATCATATTTTATATACTTATACCTCTCATCTGAAAGGACGCGATTTGTGGCTCAAATTTCATGTTCAGAATTTTTTCTACCAAAAACTTGGGGTTTTAGATATGTTGTTAAAAATGAACCTTTAAAATAATATTGTGAACAATAATTACGTTTAAATAAAGCTCAATTTAAAATACCATAAATCTAGCATCGGCCATTTTTCTAGATAGTGAAGATTTTCAGATCAATAAATTTCGACATAATAATAATGTAATCTCGTCTTTTTATCGTCATTCATTAATCATTTAAAGTTCCTACAAATTATAAATATTATAAATAATACATTTTTATGATACAACGCATACATTTTAAGAAAAATTATTGATGGTCTACGCAAATATAACATAACGCTGCACACAGAATATAAGCGCAGCCACTTTCGTGTTTTCGTCGGTTACCTGTGCTTGATCCTGATAAAACTCATGAACATTATCCTAAATTTATTCTCCGTGAAAAAAAAAATTGTGACAATGTACATTTTTGTCAAACGTTACATTGAAGAACAATTTAATTAAAGAATATACTTTTTTCCTAAAAATTCTTGGCCATGAAATATCTATAATTTTCGCAACGATTAATCAAGAATAATAATAAATACAACCATCATACAGACAAACATGAAATTGAGTAACAATAACTGAGAAGATTTAAATTTAAAAGTGCCGGACGCTTAGGTATGGATTGGCGTCTTTTTATAATAGCGAAATATTTAACACTTGAAATTGAATGAAAGAAATAAAATAAAATATAAATACATAAGGGCACAATAAATTAAAGTAAAACATGATATAAGTTATTAATATTTTCCGCATCATGCTTAATATTAACAGTATTATGAATATTTTTAATATACAAAATTTCAGAAATAAACATTTTTCAAAAATGTTGTTCTCTTTTCAAAATAGAAGTGTTGAAAAAATCGAAACTGTGATTAAATTTTATACAATGTTTAGTAAAAGGATGTGTTTATTGGTGGTCATTTTAAATTAAGATTTAAGGTCTTTAATTCTTGTATTTAAAGTTCTTTTTGTTTGACCGATATAGCAAAAGTCACAATTAGAACGATTAATCTTATAACCAAAATTGGTAGTGAAAAAATTATTAATAGGATCTTTGTGTCCTTTGATGAAACCAGAAAAATAATATTATTATTATAGACTTAAAAATTATAGAAAATTGTAGTTTTATAAATAATTGTGTTTTATTTTTCTTAGAATGTCTGAAAAATACTATTGAAGGTCGTCTTTATTGTCCTTAAAAAAACAGACGTCAATTTCTATGTATTATATATCCATACATTTTCCATGATTTATAATGTGATGTGTTTCACGTCGCTCTAAAGTTGTTTGAAGTCTGTCGACAAGTTACACTTTCCTATAATGAACATCCGTCATAATAATTTAAAGAATCAATCATTCTGAACATTTCGTTATGTCTGCAAACATATAGTGTGTCTTATCCTGAGAAATGAATGCCGCCACCACCACCTCCAGTGAATTAACATTGCTCATACACATTGGAATATTAAGAACAGAAGAACAATTGTACTATACGGTACAATAGTTCCATTGAACTCCTACAGGTGACACCAAATTATTGTATTTTTTTCTGACTGGTCCATTCCTGAGGGAGTTGTTGACAAATCAACAGTTAGTTGTCGGCCATAGCCATACCCTTTAGTCTAAAGGCAAGTGCTACTTCATTGCATCTTTGATCATAATTTTAGAGAACTGTCATTAACTTTATTGTACTATTTTATTTATTTTGTGTTTCTGAGTAGATAATTTACTGGAGGTCTGCTGTTCATTCACAGGGATTTGTTCAATTTCTTGGTATTTTGTAGTTAAATGCTTTTTGAATAAAGCTTTTTGGACCGAATCTTCCTAATGGTTCAAAGAATTTTTCCCATGGAAATACCAAGTGATACGAAAGTCATCAGTAGATAAAGTGGTGGTATTGGATACGAAGAAAATAATTCTGCAAACGCAACTCTGATAACGTGAATGCAAAGTGATCATTCATTGGAGTGTTTATTCTAAGACTTTGGCACATTCTTTACCTGAATATAAATTTAATTACTTGTTTCATTTGTATAACTTGTGCTTATATTAACATCAATTGCCATATTCGTCCATCATCTTCCTATTTTATGAATAGGCCTTGCGTTGTATGTTCTTGGACATGGTAGCCAGAAGCAAAATTGGGGCTTCTGAAGACGAAAATTGAAAGAACTCTGTACCTTAGTAATTTATTTGATAACCTCCTTCACTTAAAAATGAAACAGTAAACTGCTGCGATGAAATTATATAATTTATTCACTCAATTTTAAATTTTATAAACATGGACTTCCCAATCGTGAAGTGTCAGGTGTCTCTTCATTTAAATGGCACGATACTAATGCCATTAAAAATTATATTTGTAGGGAAAGATGAGACAAATGGGATGCATAATTGAAGTACAAGTGAATTAAATGTAAATACTAATTGTTTCCGAGAAGTTGATCGTGAAGTAACAGTCAAAAGGTCCATTTACAAGCCCTTGTGTATTTTAACACCTCAATTATTAATTTTTAAACATTTTAAGTTCAGTTATTTTTTAACTTCATACTATATTATAAATATACTATATTATAAACGTTTTTATAACTATCGTTCTCTTGGAGAAGCTGAAGTTAATGAAGTTTTCAGGCCGATTTAGTTAGAAAAACAGTTAAATTTAAAATTTCTATTCAACTTATTTATACGTATATCCATTTTCACCGAGCCTCTGTAATTATACCGACAAACTGAAGTATGTATCCTTCAAATTATGAACTTTATTTTTAAAACCATATGAACATGTTTATGTCCCTGTTTAAGGAAAATTTCGTCTGGCATATGATATCCTCTACTGCACTTTGATGTAAGAACTCTGTTCGTGAAATTCGCTATGACTGCCTGGCAAGACTCCATTTGCACGTCCCCAATAACACGTCAAATTTTCTCCTTTAACTCAAGGTCACCATTAAAAATAGATGAGGCGGGTAGCTCATAGAGCAACTCAATTGTTACGCGGGTAGTGTAACAGTTAGAACCGTCCTGGTGAAACCACAACTCTGTAATATCCATTCCATTGAAATGAGGTCACAAAAATCTCTTATCATCACACGGTATCGCTATCCATTAACTGCCACAGCTTGTCCTCCCTCATATTAAAAAAAAAGGGGGTCGTCCGTCCAAAAGTCACACCGTCACTCGTTGTTGATGCACTTCCCTCTCTGTTCTATGCAAGGATTCTGACCCCCAGATACGGCAGTTGTATTTATTCACATATCAATTTAAGTGTAAGTGCGCCTGGTCAATAAAATATACTAAACTGCTCCATGGCTAGGCACACAATGAGGAAATGCGATAAAAAATCGGAATGTTTATGGAAAATTAAATGATACACAACAATGTTGTAGGGAACCGGATCACTATAGCCGGCGCATAAGGACATAGTAGGACACGACAGGGCAGATCTCCTAGCGAAGATGGAAGCTGATCATCAAGGAAGATTCAGTTTGCACAAGCAGGGACTGCAGAGTAGGGTTCTACAAGGAACTGGAAGAAAAGTGGAGTAGACCTGTGAAACCAGAGGAATGCGGAGTCATCCACAGAAATGTCAACAGCATCAGAGAAATATCGCACCCAAAAGAACTATCTCGAAGGCAACAGGTTGTTGTAGCCAGAATAAGAACATTGCATTCCAGTTTCACTCATTCATTCTTGATTTCCAGATCTTCGCAGCCGGTATGCAGCTCATGCAAGGAGCCCACAACAATTCCTCATGTCCTCTTTGACTGCCCCAAATATAGCGAGATAAGAAGATCAACCATAGCCGCCCATTCAATGATGGATATTTGCAACTCATCAGCAGCAATAAACAACCTCATAGACTTCACGATGAAAACTGATTTGTTTAAAGTAATTTAAATGTTATACAAATGTAGAACTTAATAGATGTAAGTCGCTAATGACAAAAAGGTTAATGCGACGTTAAATTGTAATTAAAAGAAATGTTTTCAACCGACAAAACTTGTCCCACTTTTTGCAGGACTCTGATTTATCAAGCGAATAATAAATAATGGAAGGATGAACCCAGAGAAATTTAAAATTATGTCAGTTCTTCTTCAGTAATAATCCTTTAATCTGAACAGAACATTCATCAGTAGTACGTTTTTAAACATAACGGTTAAGAAAACTTAATATAAGTAAGAGATCAAGGAATGGTATTCGGACCTAATATTAATGAAAATTTCTCTGGCACATTCAAATTGATTAAATAGGATAAAGAAAACGCAAATTAGAAAAATAAGTTATTTATTAATAAATAAAACTAATTAGTTCTTTGGTACAGTATCGTGGTCGATTGGCGACAAGAGTGGCAGCGGACAGTTTAGTCGGAGTGAGCGCGGTAGGCGAGGTTCTGGGCGTCGAGGTCGAACTGGCGACCCCAAGCCACCTGATGTCCGGCTCCCGTGGGTTCCCAAGGCGCGTGCGCGGAGACGGTGGTGGCGGGTGGCCAGCCGGACGCATCTGCGGCCAGCTTCTTGCACAGCTGGAACACGGCCAGTCCCACGGATATGACGAAGGAGAAGAAACTCAGCTGAAGTGCGTTCCACGCCTTCAAGCCCAAAGCGCCGATAAACAACGGCACCAGCGTCATGGCTTTCAGCAGAACGAACACCAAGATCGGGATGATGATCTTCTTCAGCTTGCTCTTCCTACCTGTAAATGACAAAAAGGTTTTCTGTCATAAATTATATTATCCGACCTGGAAGAAATATGGATTGACAAGTCGATATCAGAGTCAAAACTAATAGGATATTTGATAGAAAAATTTGAGAAAAGTAATCCCTTTGTAACAGTTGTTAAACCAAATTTTATTCATCTATCCATTATGAGAGAATGCTTATTGTAAGTATATTTCTAGAATATTATTTTGGTGTCTTTTGGAGTGTCTGCTCTACGAATGATATTGCAAATATGATTTCATTTATTTACCAGAGGTAGTTTAAGCGCACAAATATGGCACCTTGTATAAGCATGAAATTACTTAACATTCCAGACAATCAATCTGCATCATCAGCCGAACTTTCATGCCGATACTAAACACTGATACTTCTTAGTCCCACAATACGAAAACAGTTGTAAGCTGTCCAAAATTCTTTTATTATTCCTTTTCTCTTTGTCGAATTATATCGTCAAATTATTCTTTTTTGGGTTATTATTCTCTCTTACTTCTCCTATATTGCTAAGATTAAATTCTATCTCTACTTCTCGTAGTCCACCTATTTATCTTCCCTATCAGGAAATATTATCTCAGCTCATAATTAATTTTTATTCTTCATTCACTTTATAATTCGCAACAACCACCAATCGTCTTCCTAAATAACTCTGAAGATTCAATCATGAGTTCCTGAATTTTACTACTTCCGTTCGTTCATTGTAAGTGTGTCTCCTTATTCATAATTTCAATAAACAGATTACTATTGCGTTCAATGTTTTCTCGAAGGTCACGAATGAATTTTCCTGAAGATGTTTGCTATTATATGACCCTTATGATTACTTTCGAAGTCCAGATTTTCTTTGTTTAGTTTTATTTCCGTGTTTTATTTATTAATTTTTTAACAATTTATTTATTTAATTATTAATATTTCTATCATATATGGCTTCTAACAAAATTATGAAACTATTTTAGATTTCAATTTAAGTTACTGATTTCATCAACTTCGACATGAATAGAAACAGGATTTTAATCTATGTATGATACGATTCACTTTAAAGCACTGCACCGTTTCAATTCATTAAAAGCGGAAGCTAATATATGAATTTAATGCAGGTAAAAATCCGGCAAAATTATATATAAATTACCGAGACGAATGCCATTCTAATTGCATTTGATATTCAAGAATAGAATTTGGTAATAATACAGCAGAGCAAAGATATAAGTATGTTTTACAGAAACAGAAGATTCATATGGGAAGAAAATTCACACATAATACAGATGATTGACAACTTGAATTAATGGCATGAATGCCAGATATAATTCAACTTACAAAATCACTGAAATGTCTCAAGCATCGCAATAAATTCGTTACTACATTGTCCAGATTGATAACTCAATATATGTGAAAGATTTTTAAAAAGAGGCTAAACCCAAGAAATTGTATCTGAAATCAGTCGTACCTTCCTCCATGGATCGGCCGTTGTTGGTAGGGAAGCGTAAAGTAGCCGTAACCTGGTCGTCGGCAAGGCGTCTTGGACTAACCGTCAGCGTCGAGTCTCCTGGAAGAGCCAGGACGACGTCGTGTTGCGTCACGTAACGAAGAGCTGCGTCGACCCAATTCTCATTTCCTCGGGGTTCCTCGGCTTCTTCCGCGGCGACGTTGCGTACCACGGAGACATCTTCTGTCACCTTAACAGTATATTTTCATTAATGTTATTCTGATTGAGAGCAAGAAATTGTCATAAGCTATGTTTTATTGTCCGCCAAACAAGCCAGTTAACGTAGTTTTGTGGGAAAGTCATAAAATGTTATTGAGATAAAACATTTAAAACGTAACCTTATATACTTTTTCAATTTTACGTGAAATTGAAGCACAAACCATAACATAAAAATGTAATTGTTTAGGTAATCACTACACAGATTCTGAGAAAAACGCAAAGTTGTATTGAAAACTGTTAAAATCACCGTAAAGTTCCGAGTGATCAATAATAAAAATTATGCATACGACGTTATTACTAAATATAACGATCTTAAGCTATGATAATAATGATTGTACCAGATCTCTATAACTTATATAATTACTTATTTTTTTCTCATCCCTTCAATAAGTACTTTCATTTGAGCAAGGTGACACAAAATATGTACGTGTGGCATCTAGTGAAGCACTCAAGACGAATATCTAATATCTTTCTACATATCTCAATGATTTCTCATACATAATAGATGTATTATTATCATATTACATCTTATTTTCTGTTTAAATATTTTACATTGCGCATTATGATTGAGTATCGTGATTTTAATCACTGAAGACCTGAGTAAATAAATAATCATTTTAAAAAGCGAAGACACTAAAATTGCCCCGTGTTAATAATTAATATATATACAGTTATTACGTTTCATTAAAATTAGTAATTTCTACTCTTCCAATTTATAGCACGATCACATATAAGTATATAAACCTGACTAATTTATTTAAAAATTATTGACGATCGTTTTTATAAGCCACGCAAAACACGTTATCAATAAAATATTGTATACCTTGAAGGACTCCTTTCGGAAGAGTTGCTCGATAGCAGACAAGATCCTGAATTTGACACATGCCACGGAGTCCTTCTTGAGGTCGCACTCGCTACTCAGCTGGTGGGCCATGTCGTCCAGCGCTGCTCCTTTCCATGGAACGCCCGCAGTTGCTGACCTGCTGAGCAGAGCCACGAATGCTACGACCAATATCCAGCCAGTGGAAGCCATGTCTGGTCTGTACAGGCCTTGTCCTGAGTCCTTGGACAGCTGACAAGTAGCCGGTCTTATACCTGGGTCCCCTTCCCTCCGCGCCACCCTGGCCGGATATGGGGCCCACTTCGCAGCTTGCATGGATAACACTGTATCGCGGGACGGTCTACTTCCAGGAGTGAAATTTTCATTTATATTGGCTTATTAAACATTTGGCGCTCATTGACAAAACACGATTCGTAAGAAACACAATAATACTCAATGGTCATGAAATAAGTCAATTAATACTATTGAAAACACATTCACTAATTCATTATAGAAAACGTTCTATTCACTTTCCATATCTTGAACACGTTAAGGACATTAAATAGCTAATTAAAACCGCACGCAGGTATTTTTTTTCTATTCCACACCACCTGTATGTTACACACACACACACACGAGGAAAATGATTATGTTAAAGATACGGTGAAAAATTTTTGGTACGTTTGTAACCAACATAATTAGCTCATGATTCACCGATCAATCCATTATTTTAATATTTAATAATAACTAAATATAATCTCTAAATTTCTAAAAAAAATATTACACTATATTAGATCTGAATCGAGAGAAAGCTTAATATACGTGAAAAGGGAGTTAGATTTATCGGATTTGATGAGCGCACAATTTTCTAAAAATTAATATGTTTACTAGTAACAATAATGTAAATCATTATTGCTTACTTAATACGTCAAATAAAACAAACTCGAAAGAATTGAAATTTGTAGGATGTATTTATTATCCATTGTTATTTTTCCCTACGTTATTTTTGGTGGCGAGGTAAATATTCCAGTTAGCAATATGTGACAGTTTCCATAGTAAAATTACGAGTATGCTATATTACTAAGTGGTATAGTTAAACTGTCTGGTTTTTAATTTTTTAAGATAAGATAAGAAGATGAAATAATTATTTATAAATACAATTTAAATAAATTCTGATTGGCAATACGTAAAATGTGATGCGTCCATATTTTGTTAAGTGATCAAACGTTATTGCATTCTATCGTTAAGCGAATTAGCTTACTTTTGTCGAGCATCTCTTAGGTTTCTCATTATGGATGTTTGTTCAGACCAGACAACAGCATTTTGTTTGATCACAGTTTCTTAAAACGATATATCTGCGTTAATTTCTAATTAGTATATTGTGAAAACTTGGTATTATTAGTTATCTGTATTACTTGGTACATCATTTTCTTAGACGGTAGTCATACTTAATTTTACATTTCTAGTAGTCGTCTGCAACATCATGAAATTCCGATTCTTTATCCATTTCCAGAATTATGTCTTCATGTATGTCAGTCTCAAAGATGCGATTGAAATTATGTGACACTAAAAATGAGACGGTATTGTTGGAACGATAAATAACATACAGCTACTTCAATTTTTACACACAATCTCATTTTAACGTAAAACAAAGAGCAGGATATTCTAAAGACCAGCATTTCACGACGAACAAATGTATGAAAATTCGATTACAACACTAACATTCTAAACTGCTTTTGGTTTGTTATTTAAGATCATCTGTAATGTAAACCTTGGTAGTTTGGTTTTACAGAGCTGCAATCTGATCTTTAAGATAAAATACAATGCTTTTAGTTGTCTCTGCGACCTTTTGTGAAACAACATTTGTGCTCTACAAATCTTTTGATAAGAGCCCTGAAAAGAGCGATATTGGAAAAGAACTTGTTCTCTGTTTGTTTGTCTTACTTTCTACTTCAAGTAGTTGTAGTTGTTGATAAAGCAGGTATATATATATATATATATATCCACATACTGTTTTTGTGAAACAAAATTCTTTACAATTTATTAATTTCCGAAAAATAGATTTATAATCACAGAACTTAAGCTAAAATTAAATCCCAATGATGAAATTTAATTATTTGAACTTCTATTCAATCGATTTTTTTTAAATACTTCACTAATTTTATGCATAAATAGTATGAATTGTGTATCTGACATATGTTGATTAACACTTAGTATGTATTAATTACATATTTTTTACACACAGAATCATACATTGAGGTGAAGTAAACTGTTAGATTAAAATAAATTAATTGATACAGAATGAAAACCATCAACTTAATGTCTCCTAAACTGTGAGTAGGAGTGTACATAGGCCTGCATAAAAATATAACGTAGGAAATAATATCTAAGAATCATGATGTTATAAAGCATTAACGGGATGAAATTTTAAAGATATAAAAATTTACAGTAGTCTGAACTAAAGAAGTTCCACATTAAATATTGGTCATAATCAAAATTTCTCTATGTATTATCCAATAATTCTTGCAGATATATTGATAATTATGAATTTTAGCCTAAAGTCATTTATTTATGTTGTAGTCCATTTCATTAATATCTTTAAAATTTTCTTATATCGCAATATACTTTCTCTTCTTCATTTCGTAATTTTGTTAAATTGTATTATATCACATCAATGATGAATTTAAATTGGTAATTTATACATCACTTCAAACGTGTTGTGTATGATCTCAATAATAACTACCTTTGTGTGGGTCTTCGTCTTACGCTACTGATCAATATCATCTTATTGCACTGCCTCTTGAATTGTTAATATAACTTGAGAATGAGATTTACGACAAAAAACACGAAATAATACTTTATTATGAAAGCTTTATGAAGTAGTTAGCAATATAAATCATATTAAGAGTTTTTTGAGTTGTAAATTGATCTAGAATTCGTATTATATCAATATTGTATATCTGAACTAATGTTTTGCATTATATTCAAATAAAATTATGGTATAATGTAAATTCATATAAAAGTAATTTTATACCAAAATTAATAACATTATTATTACTGAAAACGAAATTTATACATTTAATCATTATATATGTTGTTTATAAATGTTTTCATTCCTTTTTGAAAAATTTTCATGAGCTATGAATATTCAAATGGACAAACTGCGTCACTCTCTTTAAGCAACCAAAACAGATAAAATATTAATTAAATGATGAACTTGTATGCAATTAATGCTCCTTATTGTCATTTTAAGCCTATCATTCGTATACTACTATAAATAAACATATGTATTTTAGTTTAAGTTGCTAATTTTACTTTCAAATATTTTATATTACATTTGAAAAAATACATATGTGAGTGTGTGTCTGTCGCTAATTTATAATAAACAAGAATATCAAGAAGTCGCTCACCGAAAAGGAGACTCAAGGAAAGAACAAATTTATGTATAAGGAATTAAATTGATTTAATCATGTAAAATGCTCTATGACGGTTGATGATTAATAAAAAAAATTCTATAAAAGGCAGCGATTAAAAACTTTTCATACTTAACGTAGTAAAAGAAAACGGCAGAGTCCAAATATCTTATATATGCATATTTACCCACAAATTCAGAGATAAATTCAATTAACAGATAATCAATTAATTAGAAATTTAAAGTATCCTATGAATGAAACACAAACTGTAGGAAAGGAATTAAATTCAAGTAGTAGATTAATACAAACAACAATACATTCTAAATAATGGAAAGATTAGACAATGCACGAACAAATGAATGTCAATTATAGAATTTGAATGTTTTATGTGACAAGCACAATATGTTCATTTTTGCAAAATTATCCGCAAGAAGATGAAATAAGGGTAAGTAACTTTGCGTGAATAAAGTACAATGGAACAAACAATCACAAATTAAAATAAATGTCCAACAGAGAATTCGACACATTCAGATTATAAAACACTAAACAAATACAAATTCAATATACCATGGGAAAAATATTCAAGGCTTGTAACAACTAGAGAAGTACTCATAATTAAGAAAAATAAAACACAACAATTTTTTGGACGTTATTACTTAACGAGGGAATTTCTGAAGTCAGCACCAGAAAAGGTCTTGCAACATCTAGAAAAAATTATGTACTTAATTCCTAATGTAAAATAATTGTCCGTTTCTGAAAACGAGTTTGAATAGTTCCGATTTACGATAACAAACCAAGAAACTAAATAATAATCATCTAATTTCTATTACTCGTTTAGTGGCACGAGAAATATTTTCGTAACTCTACGCCTCAAGAATATAATTACTCAGGTCTGGAACTAAGGCCGTTAAGATAACAAGACAGACAATCAGAATCATAGTCTGATAGTCTTAATCTATGTAAACTAATGCAGGAGTCGCTAATGGCATTTTCGTTAATGCGACAATAAACTTTTAATTAAAAAAAAAGACAAACAAGAAGGTGGGACAGAAAAAACTACAATTTTCAACTATAATGGATGTAATGAGCCTCTAGTGGCTGAATTTGTTTTAATTTGACATAGATATAATTAAGGTCTCATTTACGATGGACAACAGTCACATCACAAGTATTCTAAGAAACATATAAGGAAGAAACAGAACTTATAAACCTTCAGTAAGAAGATTGAGTGATCAGAGAAATTAATGTCACCTACATTTTTTCACAAAAATACAGGATCGAGGATTTTTCCTCTAACGAAACGCAAGTCAAACATCAGCAATTGGATCCTCACACGAAAGGATTTCAACATTGTTTACTAACACTTTAAACATCAACCATAAATATTATCTACAAACAACATTATTGTGAGTAAAATAAATGTTACATAAACAACATCAGAATGATAAATGTTGGGTAAGACTGGATGAGATCATATGAGTACTAAAAAACGAGACTTACAGATCTAAGGAAAATGTAAATATAAAAGAGTCAATTGATGACCGAGTTGACTAAGCAAATACCGCGAGAAAATAAAGAACCAACATAATACTTTAAGGAAAAATACGTCAATGCAGAGTAGAGTTAATAATACTTATTCAGAAATTTAAACCAAGGAATAGTAAAAATTTTAACCGTTAAACCCTAAGAAATTTGAAACAGCCTGTAACACATATTTCCACATTTATAAATATGCATGTGTCCCGTTATCGTCGTGTAAAAAGTGAAATTTCAGTTTCATAGTTAGAGTGGTCCTTAACAAACACGGAACATTTGAGGTAATATATGTAAAATACAGCAAATTATTTTGAAACAGATATTAAATCATTTCAACAGTCACATAATCCTTCCTTGTCCAATATATGAATTTTTTTGTATATTATATCTTAATTCAAAAATTTAATACTTTCTTTTTATAAATGTAACAATCTGGAGCTTCGAAAAATATTTATAGTGTCAAATATATATATATATATATATATATATATATATATTGGAAGATAATCCAAGTTAAGAGGCAAAATAAAATAGTTTAAGTAATCAATCATCTCAACATAAACGTAAAAGATGAGACAACGCAAGGCTAGACGAGTGAATAAATTGAAAAAACACAACTGTAAATAAAGTACAGTACAAGACAATATTCCTAAATTGACTATGGAGGACAAATATAAGAATTGTGTAGAGTTGCATATCGATAACTCAAGATCAACGGAATCGCTTTAGTAAAAAGTAAATAAATAAATATTTACTGCAGGAAATTGTTTCTACTAAATAATAGTATATTCAAAATATTTATTAAAAGGAAAAATTAAAGAATGTGATGTAATCATAATTTAAAAATAATTGAAAATAATTAAATAAATTTTTAACAATTTGAACTCTGCGAATCTGTAGATCTATTAATTAATTTTGAAGTAATATGTTCTTCGAAAGCCATTGTTGTGACTCAGTGGAATTCTGAATTCTAACATTTTCACGTTCCTCCAACTCATGATTGTTAACAGAAACGCAAATCACAATACGGTTCTGGAATAGTGACTGCGTTCGAACTTTCGAGGAGATTAGATGTAATTAACCTATTAATTCTAATTAGGTTGCTGTTAGGTAGATGCTTTTGTAAACTTTGGGTTTAGTGTAAAGCAACGAGTGGAAAAATAAAAAGTGTGTAAAAATTTTAATCAAACGTGATCAAAAGGTTTAGAGCGTAGATTTTAAATATACAAGCGAGATTGTGAAGTGTGATCAGGTTTATTACCTGGTTTATCTATAATATTAATTAATACACATAAATCTCAAATCAAAATTTTCTTCTCTCCATTACACGGCTCTCCGAGTACATACATTCTGGAAAATACATCCCTATAAAACTAATAATAGTGTCCACATTTATGATTAAATTTATAATGGAATGTAATTTAAGTTATGGAAAATGTTATAATATTGAGAATGAAAAATCTGAACACCAGTGTAGAAAATTCTAGGTTTAACTAATAGGATCGCTGTGAGAAGTAAAGTAACTCACGACAGATTTTTTTAAAAAGTATTATACTACCATTTTAAATAAAATGTAGTTGTTATGCATTATATAGCCCCCATTTTTTACATCAGTCACCAGGAATAAATTACTATAATTGGTCAAACCACGTATGTTATCGATGTAGCTTTCGCCAATGCCTTCATCGTTTTCAAATAGCCATAAAAAAAATTATTTTCAAAGTAAAACATGGAAGCTTGGAGAAATACTTTAATCATAGTAACAATGGACTATGTTCCAAATATATTTCGGATGATGTAAAATACAGATATTAACTGTTCAAGAAATCCTACGAGTTTAAACTAATTAATTGTGGAGATATCAACAGTATTAAAATTTTTCATAGCCTAAATAGTTTTTGAAACAGATTAACTTTTTGTGGTTTTTATAAAATAATTTTTTAATTTTGATCTGGCACTTGAGCATCGCGTTGCGAGTTGTGATTACTTAACAAGCCGAATTATTGAGTTGTCGGTAACTGGGTAAGTGAGTTCCAGAGAATTATGATGGTGTATAGAGGGGAAAATGGACTTACGTAACATTCGTGCCCGTTCCGGGATTCGAACCCGTGACATATGTGATACGTGGCAGTGACGCTGACCATAATAGCAGAGTAGGTCGCGTTCCAAACTTGTTTACTTTTATTTATTTAATTAGTAGTAACGGCTTCAACAAAGAAATGGTTTGAATAATTAAAACAATTTTGTCCTTCCAACTAATGTAAATAATAATAGGAAAAATAACTAATGGGCATATTAGGGTCTGTTTAATTGATAATTTTAATCGAAATAAGGTCATGTACGTTCATAAAGAAGTAAACGTCCTCTGACATTGCAAACCTGGTCAAGTGTACTTAAAATCCTATGAACTAACACAAATAAAGTTGAAAACGTTTAATAATTGTCCTGTCTGCATATGACCACATTTAAATTTCATTATAATTAATAATATGATGAAGATCAGTCTTCAGTAAATTTGCAGTAAGTGTGACGATATAAGAAAATGTAAATATTCAGAGATGAGATGTCGGAAATTTCTGATCCTGAACAGCTGCATTTTGTGTGTTCTTCCTTATAAATGTGGCAGAAATGAAGACCATATGTCCAGTCGGACACTTGAACTCTTTCCCTTTCTGAGCGTATAAACATGGCTTTCATTGTCGTGAATAGGTTGTGGCAGTCTTTGCACGCACAATGGAATCGGAGAGAGCAACACAATTGAAAAGTGAGTCGAAGACACAGTGTCAAGGCTGCCAAGGAAATGCCTGATGCCGGACATCCGCGATGCAACGTGTGGCCTCGATGCCGCTAACATTAACCTGGTCATAGCGATCACTACATTCAGAAACAATGTCACACTTACACACTTAACTTATACAGTCAGTATGGCTTTAAAATTTCTTTCAGAGCTATCCAGCGTTGAGTGGATGAATTAATTATCTACGCGTGGATTAGGAAAATATCCTGTTATCTTTCAACAATAGAAAAGGACGAAAATCTTAAAATCAAGTAAATCTTCCTCAAAAATACCCAAAAGTGGACTAGAGCTATATGAGTTATAATCTGGGATAAACCAAACTAGCCCATTGTCTTCAAAATAAGTGAAAAATTGTAGTTTTTCCAAGGAGCAGAATAACTTGGAAAGTATGCAACGTTCTTGAGTTTTTAGAGCTGTTTTTCCCAATTACGAAAAGGAGAATTGGGAAAATATACTAGTGTGTAACATACGATCTAAGAGAAGACAGTGTAAATAACATGTAGAAGCATATGAACACCATATAAAAGTACATTTTTGACTTCATAATTGAATCACAACAAAGAATCTATATACAAAACTTAAAGATATCAGATGTTAGTAATGTAATAAATAAAATTAAATGTAAAGATTGTAAAAAACATTAGACGTATATTCAAAAAAAAATTGAAGACTGTACCACCATAAAATCATTTTATTGCCTAAGTCAAAAAGTTAAACGTCTCTGTTCATATGAAAGACTTCAATCATGTATTCAATTTTGAAAATCTTTTACCCTCCATAAAGAGAGGGGAAACTTAGAAAAGCTGAAGCAATGTTTTTTATACTTTAATGAACAACAGAGATGAAAAAACCGAAATATTCTGATATTATTATTAAAAGTTCATCAATTTGTAACCAGCTTTTAAAATTAACTGCTACCATACGTATTTTAATCTTAATATTAACCTTATTTTAAGATGTAATTACCTCATTATAAAATATTGTTTTTATATTTTAACATAATTGTATAATATCAGAAATAGTACAATTTTTAATAGTATCGATGATCGTACTGAAGTAATTTATAAACCGATACGAAAGGAAATGGCGAAAAATAATGGCAATATCCCTTCGGTATTAACGACTCTTATATGATTCCGTTCATTGTATAATCATTACTTGTTTCCTTTTTGTAAGATGTTCAGAATATATAGGACCTGAAAGTCGAAACCTCTTTCTGCTTTAATAAAGACGTAATCAATTTGGGGACTGTTTCTAAAAACAGAACCTTTTAGGAGAGATACGAAGGGGCAACCTTTGGGTATGCCTTTTCCTCTCCGTTTTTGAACTAAGGTTCCCACAAGCCGAGGCACCTCGGCCTGTTTTGAGAGGTGTATGTTCCGGGGTCGCAGACCTTGGGCATACGGTAAGAGTTGTTCTCTACTCCCATTGGAATAGTCGGCCAGCTGCCTCCTAAACTGGTCGAGGCACGGAGAAGGGAATGCTGCGTCCCCACAGCAAACTCCTCTCCCGCTATCGGTAGGGCGTGGGACAAGTACCCAATGCCCGACCTACCCGATGCAGGTTTTCCTAGGGTTTTCCCTTCATTTCTTTAGACGAATGCCGGGTAGGATCCTTAAACTATAGCTCGGGGGCCCTAGTAACCCTTGGCTTCCTTCCTCTACCCTTCCGCATCCCCCCTTTCAAATCCCTTCCTATGCTCCTAAAGGGGAGTTGCTCAAAGTGGATTACCCTCATGTAGCCTGTTGCCCTAAAAAAAAGGGGGGGACTGTTTCTCTTCTAAGAGTACAAGCTGAAAGTAACACGTCTACAAACTTATATGAGTTTCCCGAAACATTTCAAACCTGAAGTTCCTGGTTTCAGATTTCATCACAACCAGAATATATTACGTCTCATCGTTTGGAGTTTCCTGCTGCGTCCATTGCCATTGCCAATGCCATGACTCACTTGGTGCAGATTACAGCAAACATAAAGGGGGTCTCCGATTATTCTACTTAATAAATGTGTGGCCGTTCTTCATTCTATGACAATACTTCCATAAGATAGTACAGGACTAATTATATAAATAAATCTAAATATATACAGTTCGTAACTTTTGCGTTGGATTTTGTCACAAATGTTTGTCTACGATTGTTAATATTTCCAATATAAAATGCGTTACTTATAACTCAATATGTTCAATAAAAGGTTTAATTACTTAATACATTTTGTTACCTCTGGTTCATTGTTTTACATTATATTCTCACCTACCCTTGATAACAAATATATTGTTAATGATAATAAACGTTCCACAATTTTTCTTTAAAATGAACAAAATTTTTGTCCAAGTATTTAAAATAGTATTATTTCTAGTTTCTTGTTGGCAAACAAAAATTTTATATTGTTTAAAACCTCATTTTGGCTCCCTACAAATGTTTTTTTTTAATAATCTAAATCGGTCCAGAAGTTTTTAAATCTCAAATATTGGTTAGACAACATTGGCCATTTGTCACCTTATGGAAGTTTGATATCACTAAAAACTAACTCTGCATTACAGTGCAAAATGTTTCATCGCAATTGGTCCTTCCGTTTCCTTGCTATAAATCTCAGCGTGACATCCAAATATGAATTTAGTTTACAAAGGGTTCGTATCCATTAATGCATGAAATATTAAGTCATACTAAAATCATTCTATTCTAAGGAACAATCAAAACTATTACTTCATTTTTTATTAATTATTAATAGATACTGTTCCATATCAGTAACTTTCTTTGAACCCTGGTAATACAGAGTAAAATTAATTTGGAATTGGTTTGTTCATAGTGGTGTGTAATTTCTGTAAGTAATATTATATTAAGTTACTATAATAAATTATAATTATAATCAAATAACTTAACATTTTAAAAATTCAAAGAATTGAAACACAAGATTGTCATTATTTTACAAAATATAATTTATTATAGTGAAACAAATTCAAAACATTTTTACCTATACTTATTTTCCAATATAGGTGTTAAGTAATATCAAACGAAAATCAGTTTATTTTTAATAATTAAGAGTCAACAACGATCAATAAAACTTATTTTAATATTTCATAATTTTATACAAAAATGTACGTTACATATTGCATAAGTTAATTATTTTGCATTAAAAAGATTTCGAAGATGCAACGTCTTGCTGACGAGCACTTAGTAGATACTAAATTTGAATAAAGAAGTTAGTAGTTAGGATGCTGTTATTTGTTTTATGTATTGAAATATTTTTGAAATAAAATAAATTTTTCCAGAAAAATCAAAACAGTTAGAGGGCATGTTCATATTTCACTTCTATAAAAATAGGGAAGATTTGTGAAAGATGTAAAAAATGTTTAACTATAAATTAAGTGAGAGTGAGGTAACGCAGAATAACAGTAATATAATTACAATGTTGAATGCAAATGTTTGGAAACTGCTTGAATCAACGGCCAATAATGGCAATATGGCACGGTTGATTAGGCTCCACGACGAAATTCTTACGCTGTTTGTTGGCAATCTACGATGGTGTAACGAGCGGAAAAGTCACGATCGGCGGAGAACCTCCATGACCAGTCAACCGTCGGATTCCACTTCGAAAACATTTTAATATTTCAGTTATTTAGTGCAAAGTAGAATACTGTAAGCCACAAATTCAGAAGTTTGTTGCGAAGTAGTAGGCTGGATTATATATTCGCAAAACAGGCGGTCTGGTGCTGTCCCTGCCACAAATTGGCGCGGAGCGAATTATTTCCCCCTGTCCGCTCCTACGGGATACAGTTCAAAGTCACTGTCCACGGGTGCAGTAAAATCCAGCCATTTACACAGGATCCAAGGGAGACATCCCCGTACAACGTGTATGGCCAATCAAAGGCAGAGGACAATTTGATAAAAACTGTAAGCTATATTTTCTTTTCTATGAAATATTTCTATAAATATTAATTATATGCACTTTTATTTCGATAACTCTGTTTTGAAATCAGAAAATGTCAACCACACAATACATTGATGAAAGATATATCTCATTAAATGTAATAATAAATTCAAATCCGTAAATATTGTAATATTTTTGTGTTAATTTATGGGGTGAAAATCTATAAAAACTTTGCAGTCAAATTTCTGACGTCCACCAGTGGTAATTAAGATTCTCTTCCAAATATTGAAAGTCAATTTGTGAAAGTTGTTAATTATGTTTTAATAAATTGTAATAATTAAATATAATACAAATGATGGCTGGATTTAACAAATGAAAAAAAAAACACAAATTTACTTTATATGGGAATCAAAATTTATTAAGCCAAATTTAAAAACAAGTATAAAATACACAAAATATTTGGGATCTCAGGGTCTTGATCTGGGTTTGATAAATGGCAGAATTTAAATAATCAAACTTACATTTACTTTTTATGGAAATCAAAGCGTCTGAACATAGACGAAATTTGTTGCGGAAGAAATAATACTAAAGTTTGAATTTAACAATTTCAATTTTATCAAGAATTAACAATCTCATTCTATCGATAATTAAATAATTAAAGAACGATCTGACTTTTATCTTTTAAACACGGTTTAGAAATGATTTTAAAGTTTTTCTCTGCTTACGGCCGCCCAGGTCTCATTTTATAGTTTTTCGTGCACAATTTTGGGGACATCACTGATTCTAAGTTCTCACAGACTCTAAATGTTCACAGGCTCTAATTGGCGTTGTTTGTTAGTTGGTTTAACACAAATTGGTAGGTTCTCGATGCTTTACTGCAACCTGGGTTTGTAGATCTCGTGACTTTAGTTGAAAATGTACTTCATTGGTTCGTCTATGGCCAGCGAATTCACACTAGTTGCTCTGTCTCCTTCCCGACTGAATATTGCTTTACTTTTTATAATATTTGAAAGTATGTTTGTGACTGTACCACATTCTTTCGTTCTGACTGCCGACTGTACTGTTCAAATTTTTATGACTTGGAATTTTGGTCTTTCCTCCTCGCTGCTTACTGCCCGAATGTACATTTCCTGACTGTTCGTTCGTCTCGCAAGTTTTTGAGCGCGTAGAACCTTCTCGACTCCTCAACAATGTTTTCTTTGCCTTGCCGGATTGTTGCGGCGTCCGCTCTATATCCACTAATAATGAGTCCTCTACAATCCAACTTTCCAATTAGAACAATGTCTTAATTACCAATTACTACAAAATATATGAGTATGTGAATTTGTAAAAACTTGTGTGTTTAAAATCTTGATTTTTGTGATCTCATATTTCACGTTAATTCAGACGGTTGTGTTCGGCGCGTGAGCTTTGAGTGGCGTGACGTCAGAGGTGTCACAGCAGACGCCGAACTTGAATATTAACATTGAACTTTCTCCTTTATTTTACATCACAAATTAATTTTCACCGTAACATGAAATATTTTATTGAATTTCTTACACCATAAAGCACAATTAATCTTTTACATGTTTTATTCTATTCCCACAGCGTAAAAGTGAATTTAACACTTTCAAATTAATCTGAGTATGCTTGTTTTTATAATATTAAATTATTGACATCAACAGAGTAGATAAAATCGACAAAATAAATATCAATAGATTTTGTGCTGTCTCTGAGAATAATAGGTGAAGAATAGTTTGCTTGAAGGTTTACAATCTGCATCTGTTACTACCAAGGAACAGCTCAAATAAATACCGGATACGGTATAGCAGTTTTAACAAGCCTTACCTTTAATCACAGACACTCGCCCTAACGACAGAAAAAAATTGTGTAATGCGTAATAGTATAAAACACGAAATACATTAAAGTCTTAGACACAATATCAAGATAAGACGTTGTGCATTCCCAACTAAGGGTACATATAAGTCCCAAGATTAATAAACGAAGACAGTAAATTTTAAAAGTAATATAGACTTTTACAACAACAAAATAAATACAAATTATTTCAGTTTTCACAATTCAACTACGGAGTCATGTTCACAAATGCACATTGAAACTTAAATTTTTGGTCAGGCATAGATTTTTCTTCTTGTTAAACACATTTCTGCCCTGTTTTATTTGTTCAATATTTATTTTTTCAATTTTCAGGTTATAGCCTTGACTTATTACATTTAGTCTATGTAAAGCTATTTGTAGTTTGTCTTCACTATCTTGAATTATGACTTGATCATCAGCAAAGAGCATCGGGTTGATGTATTTATTCCTTCCTATATTTATACCTGATGGTGTTTTCTCTCTTTTCCATTCCCGTGTCATGTCATCTATGTAAATGTTAAATAATGTAGGTGTTTAGCTCCTTGTTTCGTTTCTATTTCTTCTGATATCTCTTTTCCATTACTAATTCTAATTCTTGTATTTGTATATAGTCTTAGTGATACCTGAATTAAATGTTTAGGGATTCCTCTTTTTTCCATTATTAACCACAACGTGTTTCTCTTAATCCTGTCAAATGCTTTTTCGTAGTCTACGAAGGCCAGGTGTGTTTCCAAATTAAATTCTCGTATTTTTTGTATTATCTGTTTCAATGTGAAAACATCGCCAGTGCACGGTCTTCCTTTTCGAAAGCCTGCTTGTTCCTCAATTAAAATTGTATCTGAGATACTTAGAAGCTAATCATTTATCATTTTACTATATATTTTATAAGAAGTATTCAGGACACTAATAGCTCTGTAATTAGATGTATTACTTCTTTCCCCCATTTTAAATATTGGAATGATTTTTGCTGTTTTCCATTCCGTCGATATTTAATATCTTTCCCAACATATATTAAAAAGATGTAGCATTCTGAATTCTAATTTCCTCCGTATTTAATCAATTCTAAATTTATTTCATCTAAACCTGATGCTTTACGGTTTTTCATTTATTTAGGATTGTTTTCAATTCTATTACGTCTATGTTATCTACTCCATATAATTGTTCAATTGTATTTACATCTTTAATTTCTGGATCATACCATAGATCTTTGTAATGTGTTATCCAGTCGGATGTTTGTATTATATTGAAATTTACAATATCTCTTTCTTCTTTGTTTAGATGTTTCATAAATTTGTATGCTATTTCTTGTCTTCCGTATATATCATGCTCAACTCTACTTATGAATGTGTCCCAAGAAGTTCTATGTGCTTTCGTTTAATTTCTTATTCATTGTATTGTTGGTATTGTTCTTTTGCTTCTACTGGTGTCTTCTGTAAGTATTCTTTGCATGCTTTTTCATTATTTTTTATTACTTTTTGTATCTCTTCGTTCCATATTTTTATACCTCTTTTTCGATATGTTTTGGTTGTTTCATCTAGCACTTCTTTAGAAATTTGTTTTATAATTTTATTTAATGTTATTCCATTCCTCATTTATGTCTGCGCTAGTGGATATATCCTTCAGTTGTTGTGTTAGTCTAATTTGGTATAATTTCCTTAAACTTTCTTCTTGTAGTAAGTGCACTTTGTATCTTTTGTTTATTTTATCTCTGTTTTTATTCTGTTTTTTTGTATTTTTATTTTGTACTTTTATTACCTGAATTTTTTAATTCTTCCACTACCCGCATTACTTCGTTTCTCTGCGTTATTATTTTTTATGAATGTTATGATGTTGGGAAGTTTTATTGTAATCAAGGAAGACCCGGTCAATTTTAAGTTGAACAGTATGAGAGGAGGTTAGTGGATAAGGAATCTAAATCCAAGTATAAAGAAATAAATACTTTATTCATGAATTAATAAATATTGTTTTTTCAGTGGCTATTCAGCCTTGGCGTAAGCGCGGTAAGGGAGGTCGAAGTTTCTGCCGTAGCCGTGGTGGTCGTAGGGCGACGGTGCTGGATGGGCCTCGATGACAGGTGCGGGGTGAGGGTAGTGCACCACCTCGTAGCTCACCACCTTGGGCTTGCTCAGCCTGAAGATGAGCATCGCGCCGGTCAGCACCAATGACAGCAGGCCCAGCGTCAGCGCCTTCCATGTCTTCAGGGCTATCAGAGCCATGGCCAGCGGAATCAACGCCGTTGCTTTGAACTTCAGGCCCAGTAGGAAAGGGATCATCACCTTCTTCATGAAGCCACGCTCTGACAAAACCAACACAAAGGTGTTATTTAAAACAAGTAAATGAAATCGACTACTGCGATAAAGTTTATACTATGCGTTGATTTTCAGTTACTCGTTTCGTTTTACTTAAAAATGTTACAACAATTTAATTTTCACTGAGACTAAAATATTTTCTTACATAATTTAACAACCTATCAGCTACAGAAGTCATTTTCAACACCTTTCCGATAATATTATTATGATGATGATATATAGTACGTCGTGATACGAGTCCATCAACAAATTATAATAATTTAATAATTTTTGAAATCAATTAGATGTATCCTACCGACGCTCGAATCGAAACTCGAGTAAAAATGTAAATAGTGATATATGTATTGATAATTTTAAATGACGATTGTATGAAGTATTACCCACAACATTTTCAATTCATGTCATTTTTTCGTCATGCATATATTCACTTAAATTTTCAACTATTTTATCCTTACCGTCCGTTGCTCGCACAGATACATTTTTTATTCTTTTTGTTAATTGCACCAAACCTTTTGACTTTTTCAAGTGCTACAGATTTTATTAAATCCTGTTACATGTTTATTGAACGATCTCTTATAGATACTTCTATGAGTTTTCGTACGATATCATATTTTCAATGCCTTATCATCAATACTGCACATATTCATTACATTTAATCTACTAATTGATTATACCGTTCTTGATATGCGAATTCTGTGTAAGTCCCATTTATTTAAATTAATTAAATACTAATAATTTTCCTTGTCGCCAGTTTGTTTATGATTGTTAAAAGCTTAAACTCTGAATGTTTCAATTACAAAATGCTAGACATTCTGTAGTTTCGATTAACATGATTTTATTGGGATAACCCAGAACCTGCTCCTATTATCATACTATTCAGAAAAATCGTGTCGTTTACGTAACGCAGGAAGCAAAATATGCTGTATTAGTTTCCGCATTCAATTTTAGCCTGAGATTCTACAAAAAAAACTCCCGATTGTCCAAACCGTTCATTTTAGTTCCCGTTAACACCGAATAATCATGTGTGTTTATTGGGGTATTCATTTTGTATCCATTAAGAAAATGCGGAAACACTGTTGAGGTTTAAGGTGTGAATGGGTCTATTCGTAAATTCGGCTCTGAGAATATTGCAGACATTTTAGTAGTTTTCATATTCTCTAGCAGATTAACCGACCTTTCAAATCCCTTCCTATTTTATTAAAGGGGAGTTGTCCTCACGTAGATTACCTTCTTATAGCCTGCCTAAATAAGAGTATAAATATTAGGCAAATGTCTGTAAGTTTCTTATACTATATCCGGGGGATCATAATTAACCCTTGACAAACATTTCTATCCTGTTCGGCGCCTCCCTCATGTAGCACGTCTCTCTAAAAATTACATGTGTCTAAAACCGTACTGTATATAGATTCGGTAAACGAGGTCTATCTCTGAAATGGTGAATAGCCATATTCATTATTTCATTGGAGTATTGTTTTTTTTCATGCGTTTTCAAAAAATCAAATGATTTTTAGAATGTTGTGCTCAATGAAGTCCAATATTTCACAAATACACGAATATTACATGGAATTTGGTTTTGAGAAAAAAAAACATTAAATAAAGGAGTTATGCTTTGTATTTTACTAATGTTGTGAAAAATCGCGAGGTGGCTGGTATGTAATCGAGCAAAGTGAGCGAAATTCTGAACCCACAGTTTTGTTTTGTTTTTAAGAAACAATTATTTTCTCTTATATACAATATCATTAGCTTGATGATTTTAATTCTCTGGTCTATTGATATGTAATGTTTATAATATATTGAAAAACCAGGGGTCGCAGGGCAAATTAGTTTCGTCTGAAAAGAGAAATTTAATGCTTACTGCCCGCATTAATTCAAAACCTCTGTGTTTTATCGTTAACTGTTTAATTTATTGACATCTAAACCGCTTTATTTTTCTCACCTTGTGATTGAACAGCCCCATCGGTAAGGGGGACCCGTAGTTCTGCGGGTAGACCGTCGAGCAGGAAGGAAGGAACGTAATTTGCAAATTCTGCTGACCTCAGCTCTTCAGGAAGGCGCACTCTGAGCGCGTGGGCGCCAAGGAATCTCTCGACACGCTCCAGGGCAGGGTGAGTAACCTCATTTGCCTGTAAAAACACAAAAAAAAATCTAATCGCAGGAAATTAAATTTATTTCACGATTCTTTTTACCCTGTATAAATGTTTGATTAATTTTTTTTCACCTAAAGAATATCAAGTGCACGGGTAACAATCTCATAAGAATGTTATCACAAAAGTTCTTTCCACTTTAACTAACGACAAGTTAATCAAACATTAAATCGAACTAGCCATTTATATGACGCTAACGCTAAAATTACAATTTAAATGTAGGGAGCTAAACTAAGTTATTAAAAAGTACATTTTATGAAACAATACCAAGATGATCATATTAGACACATAAATAGCCGAATAACGGACAAAATTAAGTGAATATAAATATCTGGTATTTCTATTATCACTTAATTGTGTCTGTTATTTAGATATTTATTTATCTAATTAGTTTACTTTTAACACAGATGTATTATATTTCAATTTCAGACCAAAATTTCGGAAATTTAAATATGAAGCATAACTAGAACAAAATCTATAGTTTATACAACGAATAGGTGAAAATTGAAAGCCAGAACTAATAGACGATTCATGTTTTCGCAGCCCTAGTATTGATTTATGAACTTTAATTTATTTGATATCAAAAACATTCAGTCATGTAATTTCTGGCAATTTCTTTGTATGTGCGAGATATGAATCGCGTCATGTTGAAACACTAAAACATATCGCTTTGGTAAAATGTAATATAAGGCTTCAATTACAACAATATAACCTAAAACAGTTTCATTAATGTCAACACCGTTATTATAAGCTTCGCTTTTGAATGAAATACAAATGAGCGAACCAATATAATATCAATTAAAATTCGTATCATGAACACCCTCGTTATTTGTAATATATACTGAAATTAAATACTCATAATGAAATAGATTGATGTTTACGTTAATTAAGATCAGTAATAAATGGGCTGTGTTACGGTACTTACATAAGAATTGTCAACGGGGAATTCTTGACCCGTTCTCTCGATGGCAAGGTCTCGTGTAAGGAAGATGGTGTCTTTCTTCAGAGACTTGCTAAGGAAGGCGAGAAATTTCGGCTTTATGCAAGAAAAGGATCCCTGTTGTACGCACTCGGAGTAGATACGCTTCACAGCATCAACAACGGTGTCTTGCTCGTAGTCTGCTCTGCCGGTGAATTCCTCTTTCTGCGATTCTTTGTCATCAGACTTCATTGGTTTGTCCATTGCGGCTTGCACGGGTGCCTCGGCAGGCAAGTCTGAGATCTCGGTAGCCGTTTGTGACGGTTCGTTTTTATCCATAGGTGTGGGCTCTCTAATAGAAGTTTCCGGCGTGGGCACCGCAAGGCAGAAGCCAAAACCCAGCAGTGCTACCAACAAGACGCACCTCATCGTGGCAAATAACTGACTACTCCACGAACCCTAAGAGTGCCGAGTGAGTAGTTAATCAACCTGTCAATGAACTTTATATACACGGGGTTGTGGCGGGGGAAAGGGTGAATGTGGCACACGCGATATCTAGGCCTCGCTTTCGATCGCCATAAGCTCGACTAAAGACTGACTGATATGTCACTGGCAAGTGGAGCAACGAATGCCGAAGCGTGCTGGCTGCCTTGAGCTTTTGGCAAGGTGGCCGTCATTCGTGGAAAGTCTGACCTTGTTGCATCGGAAATGAGAGTCGCAAACGAATACAAGCTGGTAATAAACTGTCTGAAACCAAGAGTGTTTGGAAAGTGAAGTATACAGAAACACTACAGTTTAATCTTCAAGGGAAAATTATAATCTATTACTCATATTTACAGTACTGACTGGATATCGTATCGAAGAGCACCATACTTACATTCGCACTGCATTCCTTCCTTCACCTGCTCATTACTTAAACAGTCATCTCTAAATTATTTATCAATGGACCTTAAAGCTCAACAATGTCTTAAAATAATCGTCATTGATACAATGTATACATAGTTACCTTATTTACCTGTTGTTTTAAAATAATTTTAACTCGAATCATAATACTGTTGGGGTAAATGAAATTCCATCACCAAGAAGAAATTTGTTAATCTTACTGCAAATGAAAATTATGACAAAATTCAGTGTAAGAACCCGGCACCCGCAATTCAAATAATTAACCCTCAAAAAAACGGACATGGATAATTCCCAACTAACAAACAAAAAAAGAACTGCATCTACGAGCTCGACGAGCCTAGCTGATAAGAAAGACGACAGTAACCCTGAACATAAGACAAGTACTAATCCACCCAAGAAAACAAAACATTCAGGATTATAAATATAAGGCGCTTAGTCAATCATTAGGTCCACTAAAAATATGAAATATGAAAAAATGAAGAAGCCAGTGCTCCACCTATCCCTTTGGAACAGTTAAAGACTCTTATACTAAATGCTACGGACTCAAAGAACCCAAGAACCATTATTAGAGATTACCGAATATCCTCCACATCATTCATAAATGTATTGGACTCTTTTTACCCACACTTAAATGATAAAACGGCAAAAAGTAGAATAAAAAGGCTCGTAAATTTAGTCAAGAAACAAGAGAGTGATACATATTCAGAAGCAGACGCCTCTTCCTAATAAAAACAAACTATAACTACAGTACAGTGGAATTTGCAACAGTCGCAGCCTTAAATAAGTTAATATCATTAATTATCCTATTATTATGATAAATGACTAACAAATGCGAATTGTAAAATGTAAATGTAAGAAACCCACATTTGAAATGTATAATTAATTTTTCAAACTGTTCAATTGAATGTATATTATTGGAATCAATGTGAATCGCAGCATACTTACGTAAAAAAGCACTATTTCTAACTTATTTATGGGTCGCCAATGACCAAGTTGTTAACGCGACCATTATAAACTTTTAATAATAAAAAAAAGAAATTTGTTTAGAGAAATAAAATTTATCCTAACTATTTATTTAGGCAACATATTTATTTTATTATAGTTTCAACTGGTAAACTTATGCAAGGGAAGACACATTTAAAATGTGAAATGGAGATACATTAATAACCGCTTCAATTGTCTCGAGTAAGTAAATGCTAATTGATGCATTGTGTTGTATTTATGACCTGTAGCATTTTATGGAATGGAATTCTATGCTCCGTAAAATACGATTCGGTTCGTGGACGCTTAATTTGTCGTCCGTAAGCGTTCGGTGAGAGAAACGACTGGTGATCTCGTAGGCCACTGCAACGCCCCGACATTCTGTGGAGCACGTTAATTGATAGTCATTCTTTTCAATTCTAGCTAGCAACGCCCAATCCGAAAGAAAAACAACTATCACGACGTTTGTACACAGTATTTAAATCAAACGTGATTTTCGATATGATAGTGGCGCTACTTTTGTTATTCTTATCCGACTAGCTCAAAATTTTAGAGAACGTCATCTTTCAGCAAAATCCGCCTCCAAAATTACGTATATCTAGAACAACTACTTCTTGATGTTGAGATTTTATTTTCCGCTACGGTATAAATTTATAAAAAATTTCAGTGTTTCAAATTTCGTTCTATTTTCTCCTATTTTATAATCCCTTAACGTTTTGGCGAAATATTCCCATTGCCCATAAACTCAACCTTTCTCCCGTTTTTTTAGCAAAGAATTTTGTTGTACTGAATTTTTTCGTAAAGCCGAATGAAGAATATTTGTAATTTTCTATTGCAGAATTAGAAATTCCGTAGTTATTCATTTGAACTTTTGATCACGCTTCAATATAAAATTATAATGCGACAATTTTCAACGATATACTAGGTAGTACAGAACAAGAAAATATCGGGCTGAAAATGAGATTTCTATAAAACTGTGGTGTTTTTCCACGTAATATGCAGACTTCAAGTGCTTGTAAATCGATGCCCACAATACTCCATCCACAATGTCCTACGGTTACCTGATTGGCCTAATAATACTCAAATTATGTCCTTTTCCCAAAGAAATTGTAACAATGAGGAATCCAAAAATGTAATGAATGTGTTGAATTCAGGAATTTTGTAAATTTGCGTCTAAAATGACTGCCCGGTGATGATCATATTAACTAGCTGTATGTTCATAAAAACTCCTAGTTTGTCCCCGCTAAAAATGAGCCCACTCAAAATACACGTATGCAACTATTATAATATTTGGAGCGAGATTAATGTAAAATGAAACTAACAAAATTTCCTTTTTATACATGTCTGTACACAATGCGTTAGCTTCAAGTCCAATTGATACCTATTTATGAACGTATACTTCCGTGAATAAATAACTGTATCTTCGTTTTTAGTGTCTCGCTGACATTTATGAATTAAAATCAACGTGAATTAAAATATTAAAACAACTTTTTTGCCATCAGAATGTTTTTCCCTGATTTATTTTATTGAATCAAAATCCAAAGTGCACAAACTTTCAACACGTAAACATGAACGAGTTGTTCGCAGAAGAACTTGAACGTTATGTCTTGAATGTGTTTCATTAATTTTTAGTAGTCACGGTAAAAAAACATTTAGTTTTCAAGTTATATCAGTTATGTCTGTTGCCCGCGGCATCGCTTGGGTGAATTTTGGTTTATTATGTAACATCCCGCCTGCCAACATGTAACACTCCACCACTGTGAACATGTAACATTCCAGCAGTTGGAAATGGGAAGTCCAGATAGATCGTTCACCAACCGAGCTATACCTCCGTTAGCTCACCTGACTACCGATCTAGAGGATAAAGGAAGAATTAAGAACAGGAAATAGGAAAGTCGGTAACGTGAGGGTTCGGGTTCAACTAATTGAACCTAGGCGTAGTGGTTGGTGTTTCGCTGCACTTCAGTCAAATAAGAGCTGATGAAGAATAAAGAGATTTAATAGTTAGAAATAAAATAAAGTAAGACAAACTGGCGGATAGCACCAGGAGTCACCAACCCGTCTGGAGGTTGGATCACGACTGTCGTTCCCAAGAAGCTCTGAACAATTCGAAGACTCCTTTCCCCCTCCCTGATGATTTTAAGTCTCCAATGAGAAGAACTCTTACAGGGTGGAAGATTTCTGCTGCCGTGTGCATGTCTGCATAAGGTACTTAAAGTGCTGACTTCTAGACGCAGCGTTATCACAGCTGCCTAGGCGGAAGGGGTGAAGATTTATGTTGTGCGTTACTCGCTATATCTAAAGTGATGTCTTTAACTGCATCAGCGCCCTCTTAGGTCCGCTATGCTGAAGCGACGTTATGATAAGAGGGTACGTGTAGACCATTATATTACAATTACAAAAAACAAATCTATTATATAGTGCACTGTTAATAAGAATTCTTAATCAATTTATTAGTTATTAAACCTCATTTTTTAAAAGCTTTCTTAATAAATCCAAACGAAAACTTTTCTCGTTCGTTCCAATCATATGGTTCATAACAATTATTACAGGTTGTCACGTTGTAATTAGTTAACGAAGATAATGGAATTAACCTAAAAAATGATGGTCAGTACCAAAACTCAAAGTAAACAACTAGCAATCAACTGAGGCTACGATATAAATTTACAGTATTTGCTTGTGTTGCACTTCGTTGAAACTAGGGCAGCTTTGGAAATTCTTCATTTCTCATTAAATTAATTGGAAAGATAACAATTAAAAATCAATACACATAATGTTCATCACTCTCATCATGTTTTACCTAAGCCAAACATAACTCTATTATACAATCGTTACATATTTCTACATTGAACATAAAACGTAAATCATATATAATTAATAGTGATGTTCGTTGTAAACAATAATTAATTATGTAGAAGATTCGACGAGATGCAACAGTTTTCCTTGCTTCGTTCACAATTCAGAAAGTTCCTATACAAAACTGCAAACTAGTAAACGTTAATGATGACATCAAAATGGTCATACACTTACGATTAGTCAGACGATCCGAAAGAAACGCCAATGAAAAAGGACCAACGATTCGTCAGATTTTGAGTCTTGAAGAACAGTCGTTTTCTGTAACCATCATCGAAGATAGTGTCTCTGAAACCGTTACTGAGAACAGACGATCTCGAGACGATAGTCACTCTACTACCGTCACAAAGAACAGTCGCTCCGAAAACCGCCGTCGTACATGGTTGTCAAAGTGTTAGCTCCACCACCAACAAGTGGCACTGAACCTGGGACTTCGAGAAAGAGAAAATTACCAGCTACATATCAATTCCAGTTATGGTAACCCTGTCTCGTCACGTCTCATGGTTGTATAAAACGTTTTCATATGTATAGATTTGACCACGATCTGGCCAGCATAAAAGCTAAATGCATTATTTTATTGAGAACGGATCAGGTCATGTTCCATTTTAGATTAAATAAAGTAGATGGAAAATTATCAGTGGAATATTATTTAACAAATTAAAGCCCGCCTTTAATTAACTTTCTCCATACAGCAGTAATAGGTGACGAAGGTGAAAGCGAATCATGGGAACAGCTTCCTTATTAAATTTACATTGTGCGTGGATTGCATTTGTTTTTATAGTAAATTCATTATTGCTTTATTTAGATTTATTATCATCATATTAATTTCTACTCATCTTTTTTTTGTGTGTAAATCAGCTTGAAGAGTGTTACAACCTCCATTATTTATACTTTCTTGTAAATAATGCATTCAGCAACAAACCTTTTAATGTTACAATATTACCATCGTCAGGCCATTTACCGTCTCTAATTTTGTAAATAAGTTAAATTTCAAATTTTTCGTATATCAGTCCGTCTTATCTACCTCTGACCTTCAATAGCATAGGAAGGGATAAAAATAGAATATAAAGATATTTAATTTAAACACTTAAGAGAACAGGTTTTTTTTTTTTAAGGCAATAGGCTACATGAGGGTAATCCACTTAGGGCAACTCCCCTTTAATAGCATAGGAAGGGATTTGAAAGGGGGGATGCGGAAGGGTAGAGGAAGGTAGCCAAGGGTTAACTAGGGCCCCCGGGCTATATTTTAAGGATCCTACCCGGCATTCGCCTAAAGGAATGCAGGGAAAACCTTAGAAAAACCTGCATCGGGTAGGTCGGGCATTGGGTACTTGTCCCACGCCCTTCCGATAGAGGGAAAGGAGTTTGCTGTGGGGACGCAGCTTACCCCTCGCCATGCCTTGGCCTGTTTAGGAGGCAGCTGGCCGACTATTCCAATAGGAATAGCGGACAACTCTTGCCGTATGCCCAAGGTCTTCGACCCCGGAACATACACCTCTCAAAACAGACCGAGGTGCCTCGGCATGTGGGAACCTTAGTTCAAAAAAACCAGAGAGATGTGAGAGCATCCCCAAAGGTAGCCCCCGCCAGAGCTCTCTGGGAAGGTTCACCTGCGAGAAATCCTCTCGCAGGCTTACTTCCTTAAGAGAACAGGGTTTTTTTTTTTTTTTTTTAGCGCAATAGGCTACATGAGGGTAATCCACTTAGGGCAACTCCCCTTTAATAGCATAGGAAGGGATTTGAAAGGGGGGATGCGGAAGGGTAGAGGAAGGTAGCCAAGGGTTAACTAGGGCCCCCGGGCTATATTTTAAGGATCCTACCCGGCATTCGCCTAAAGGAATGCAGGGAAAACCTTAGAAAAACCTGCATCGGGTAGGTCGGGCATTGGGTACTTGTCCCACGCCCTTCCGATAGCGGGAGAGAAGTTTGATAAAAGCTAGTGAATTTCGTTGTTCATCTGTTGACAGTTACTCACCAAAGTTTCAGCCATTTCGGACGCGCAGTTGTTATATAACAGTCGTTTGACTGAGTTGATGTGAGCGTTTTTGTGAGAATGAATAAAATCGAGTATCGATCTGTTATTAATATTTCTTTTTGAAAGGCAATACGCTTACACAAATTAAAGATGAGTTGGATTCTGTGTATGGGGACACTGCACCATCATTTACCACAGTGAAATTTTGGGCAGCTGAATTTAAACGTGGCCGTAAGAGCTTGGGAGACGATGAACGTTGGGGACGTCTAAAACTGCAACTCCCGCGGAAACATCGCCAAAGTTCACCAAATGATGCTACACGACAGCCGAATTAAAGTGAGAGAGATAGCAGATGTCATGAACATGTCAAAAGAACGTGTTTGTCACATATTAAATCAACATTTAAGCATGAGAAAGCTGTCCGCGCGTTGGGTGCCGCGTTTGCTCACGTTAGACCAAAAACGTGTGTTCGAATGAACATTTCCAACGCTCTGTTGGCGAAGTTTAGGTGCAATAAATCCGAGTTTTGGCGCCGATTAATTACTGTAGATGAAACTTGGATACATCATTATACGCCAGAAACAAAAATACAGTACAAATAGTGGTCCGGCTACAAAAATAGCAAAAACTGTTTTTTGGGATAGTCATTGAGTTATTTTAATCGATTATCTTCAAAAAGGAAAAACCATTACAGGAGCATACTACGCATCATTACTTGACAAGCTGTAGGCAGAACTTGCGGAAAAACGACTACATTTGTAGAAAAAGAAAATCCTGTTTCACCAAGAAAACACACCGTCTCACCTCAGCGGTTGCCATAGCAATAAACCCACGAATTACGGTTTGAACTGCTTGACCATCCGCCTTACTCACCAGATCTAGCCCCAATATTGAATATAGAGTACTGTAATATAAAATTTGGGGTTATTAATTAATTTACAATGCAATTGGATTTAATTAAAAGTTTATTTAAATAATTTCCATGATTGATTAAAAACACTGCATGAAAAGTTTTACACTCGGGATGTGGTGGGCCACTAAGAATGTCTCTGCTCTGTCTCGCGATACACTATTTATTACCATTTTGTGAAATAACTTTTCTTTCCCACTATACATCTGCTTGTCTAATCCGGTAACTGTCCATATTTCCTTTTATTCCCGGTGTGGTTCGTTCCCCCGAAACAAGTGACCGTACCATCTGGTTAATCGTGATTTATGGCCAACATCAACCGTTTTCTGGACCTCGAATTCCTTAGCCATGAAAACTGAAGTCGGCCAATAATTACTCCATTAAATTTCATAGAAATATCCACAAATAACAACAAAAGATTTAGAACAGCAAATTGTTATAACAGGATCTTTATTAACAGAACTCAATAAAATAATACATTCCATTAGTCGTCAATAGGTTAGGTGAGGACTCATGAAAGCTTGCTTGAAATTAAATTGAAAACCTTACATTATTTTCTTTTTTATGTCTCTATTTTTTCATATTTCGTATTGCTTTTTATTACATTTCTGGCAACTACAACATCCTTTAAATCTATTCCAGGCTCTTTGAAAGAATAGTTGTAAGACAGAGTTTTTTTCTGTTGTATCAATAATTTTAGACTGATTTGTTTCAATACTCTTATTTACATCGGATAATACCACTGATTTATCCAGTTCTTTGCTATTCGCTACAATTGTAGCACCAGCAGTTTTCAAAACTTGCGCCACATCATTCTGATTATTAGATGCAGCCAGCATGAGAGCTGTTCTACCGCCTTTATCTGTTATATTAATATCTGCACCAGCATTAATGAACAACTGGACCAGATCTGCGTAGCCCCGAAAAGAAGCTGATAACAATGGACTGGCCCCATCGTCATCTGAGTGATTTACTATTGCATTAGCACCCAGTAACAAACGTACAACATCAAGATTACCCTTCTGACAAGCTGCAATGAGAGCTGTTCTTCCCTTCTTGTTCTTATGGTTAACGTCAGCACCATGCCTCAGTAGAAACTGAACTGTGTGAGCATGTCCCGTGTATGAAGCCGCATTCAATGCTGCATGTCCATCCTCATTCACACAGTTCACGTTAGCTCCTGCTTCAAGCAACACTTTAATGACATTATTATGACCACCTATACCGGACAACATCAGAGGAAATATTCCTTCATTGTTCTTCATCTCAATTTCAGAACCTGCGTTTAATAACAGCTGTGCAATTTCGGAGTTTCCACAAGAGGAAGCCCAATGTAAAGCTGTCATTCCCCGCTTATCTCGTTCGTTGACATCAGCTCCTTGATGCAAAAGCTCTATGACAGTAGATGAATCATTACTTTTAGTAGCTACAATCAGTGGAATAATTTCTTCGTTCGAGCCATCTTCTCCATGCGTGAAGTAGTTCACCACAGCCGAAGAGTTACTCAAAGTTGCGAAGTGCAATGGCGTTGCTATACTAGCTTCCATAGATGCACCATTCTTATGTAGAAATGATACAACATCCACGTGTCCTTTTTCTGCAGCGACACATATTGCTGTGCATCGCCCTTTGTCCAATAAATCCAAAGGAGCTCCAGCCTTGACCAGCTCCGATACCACTCGCACGGAACCAGAAGCAGCGGCGCAGTGAAGCACATAGTTGCCTCGGTAATCTAAAGTATTTGTTAACAACTGTTTATGCATTTGCAAAATTTCCATTGTTAGTCTCAAGAGCCCATTCCCAGATGAATCTCGTAACACGAATTTGGCCTTTTCCTTATCCTTCAGAAGTCTAAGACAATCCACTGATGATCCCTTTGATAGGAGAAAATCAACTGCCTTCCAGTTTGACACCGCCTCCGCGTAGGTTAACGCCGACCAGGAAAGTATTAAGTCTTTTTTATCCAAAAGCTCTCGGTCAATGGTGAGAATATTCCAAATTGTATCGTTCACTTCCGCGTTTATGGCAGCCACATGCAATGGAGTTCGCCCCCCAGCGTCAACGGAAGATAATGCACCCTCGGCAACCAGCCTCTCCACTTTGAGGACATCTCCTTCTGAGACAGCCGAGTGCAGAGGTAAGTCACGGTGTAAGTAACTACTGAAGGACTCTCTCACGAACTCGAAATTTTCTTCAAATAGCTTAGATTGTATTATATTCCCGCAATCCACAAAGTTCTTTGACAACCAAACACCGAAAAAAAATTCGGCAAAAGTTTGGTGTACGAAATATACTTTATCCTCAGAGGACATTACTAAACCTATTTTACTACCAAACAACCCCTCATTCTTCTTCTTAAAGCCAATCTTTTCTCTTTCTTCATCTGTAAGTACGGTATTGACGGCGAGGTTCATCAACTTTTCGCTGAGTGACGTCTTGATATTATCTAAAATTTCCGACTGGAACGCAGTGGACGATGACATGCCATGTTTTTCCAATAGAAAGATCCCAATCTCCTTCTCTACAAATATATCATATAGTTTTACTTTTCCATAAATGATTGTCTCATTCCCTGGGAATAATTCACCTTGAAGTAACACTTCAGCCGCTATAAATGCTAATAACGGAACTTCTAGACATCGACCTACTCTTTTCACGATGGTACATAAATTATTCTCCGTAATTTCAATTTCTTTGTTTGAGCAGTAGGTTTTCAAAAACAATAGTTGTTCTTCTTTGGTAAATCCCGTCATTGTAAACGCAAAGGTATCCAAGACATTCTCCACATCCCGCATGGTAACGGGTCGAGTTGTAACTAACAACTGTTTATACTTTACCATCAACTTTAAATTTTTTAATAATCTAATGCATGCCTGAGTATAATCGGGACTTATTTCATCAAATGCATCGATTAATAGCACAATATTTCCAGATACATCTAAAGCGCGTCGGAATAACGCCCTCTCTATTCCAGATGGGTTATCATTTACCAGACATGCGTATTCAAGGAAGGTTTTTATTTCTTCGTCGTCTTTAAAATCCTTGTTTCTTATTATGTCAGTGTATCTTCCGAGGTCTACCCTCACTATCCAATCTTTACATCCATGAGATTTCATTGTACATCCGAGCCAAGACAAGAATGACGATTTTCCAATTCCAGGAACTCCCTCCACAACAACATTTTTTATTTTTGTGTTCCAGTCCACATGCATACTCTCGCTATATTTATCGTTCAGATGTTTACGTACATTATCTAAGCCATTTCTACTTCTTAAGTACAAAAATTCATTATCTTTTAGCTCAATCATGTATATTTCACATTTATATCTGTCGCATAGTTTATCAAACTGCAAGTCGTATGCATCCGACAAAAGGAGTACAAGGCAACTGGTTTCAATTCTTTCAACTTTTTCCATATCATTGAAAGTGTATACCTCAAAATTCTCTCCAAATTTCTCATGAACCTCTTCTATAGTAGTCTCCGTCATGGTTATTATAAGCGATTGTTCTCTTGCAAACTCAAAGAATGAGTCTTTTATAAAAGATCTCTTTTCCATGCGACGAGGTACATAGTAGGGTACACCCACAGAAAGACACTTTCCAAGGGTTATTTCTTTTGGATTGGCAGCAAGATGCAGAATATGCTTAGCTGAAAGAGAATCAGTAAAACACGGATCGTATAATCCATAATCACCCAAAGATAGTTGATATCCTTGTAGGTTGAGAAGGCAAGTAGATAATAATTTGGCACACGTATTTTCAAGATCAGACCATGAGCATTTCAGCTTAATAATATTAAAACCATATCCCTCCAATTCTTCCGTGGTGATAACAATCAGTGTCTTAGAAGGCGTTATCGGAATTTCGTTTATAATATCAGCAAGAGTATCTTTTACCATGTCTGCCGAAGCGTCTATTACCAGGGTATTACAAAATGATGTCTTCCAAATACAAATGGCCTCTCCCAGTTTCTGTTTCAAGTCAATACCATCCAATAACACTACAGTTCTATCCAAGGCATCGTAAAGCTTCATACGCAGAATAGAAGCTTCATCTTCGTCGGATACGAATAAAGAAATTCGAGTTGAAACTTGCATTAGGGAAGTTAATTTACTGATACAACTTTCAGTGAAGCGCAACGGAAAATCAGATTTGAGATTTCTAGTTTCTGCGTTCAACCTATCTATCTCTGCTCTAACCACCGTTTCCCATAGGCCTGATTGTCTGGTGAGGTACGAAACGTCTGCGGACTCTGCCCACCAGTCCTTCATTAGTTTAGTTATTCTGAGTCGTATTTCCGTTATATTTTCTTGACTAGAGGTGAGAATAAGAGCGATTTCCTCCTCAATGAACTTACTTGCTGCATCGTGGTCCATCTGACCGTAACAGAGCACCAACTGAGCTAGGAAGTTTTGTGCCTGTGAAGAAGAATCGACCATTGAAAGCTCATCGGCGACCAGGGCGTGAGAAATCTTCACCATCGGCCCTCCTGTGAGGAGCAGCTGACTTAAAAAGAGGTGTCGATCAGAATTGGTTATGTCGACTGCTGTCTCTCTGAGGTCGGCCTTTGCGTTTGTGTACAAAACGTACACAACTTCCTCTAAGTTCTCTTCTTGTTCATTGATCGTTATAGAGTTCCATTTTCCCCCCACTTCTAAGAAAGACTTGAAATACTTTACAAGAGTAAAGTCATTCTTTAAGCCTTTGAGAGTCTTTGGTGTTATTTTAGCATTCTTCTTGTGCTTCGCTTGGAGTAAGATAGCGCTGTACTTTTGGGAGTAGTGGGGCCGGTACACGAGTACTACGTCATCGAAGGCGCCGGCGCTGCCGTGGTTGGTGGCCAAGTGAATATCGGCACAGAGTCTCAGACCTCGGAGAAATAACAAGGCGCAGATGTCTACCTCGTAGTCCTGGCCTCTAGTATCTGCAAACCCTCCTCTTTTCTCGTAAGCCATAACCCTAGATAGGAAGAAAATGTATGAGAAGCGACTATTTAATTCAACAATACATGTATTATTTGTTACGTGTACTGCACCCCACAAATTTTTCCTGAGAAAATATGCTGCATTCGATTCTGCATTCATCGTTAGTAAACAATATTCAACCTTTTCAAATATTTCAGATTCATGAGTACAAGCTCGGATGTATAATTAGTTGCACAAGTACGAAAGGAAACAAGTACCATTGGAGGCTTAGCAAAACCTTTATCATAAGGAACTCAATGATAGGAATTAATAAAGATATCTCGATTAATAAAGAATTAATAAAGATATCTCGAATAAATATTTCTTGGGTGTTAATATCCATTTGGAAGTTTTATAGAGACATAAATAAAAATTGTAATTAAATTCAAAGATGCAAGCTGTGAATACGATAATAAAATTGCAAAATTGCAGAATGTCCTTTCTAAATATATTGCTTTTAAAAGGTTTTCGTAATTGAAAATATTGTCTTACAAAATAACTGATGAATTTCGTGGTCGATGAAACTTAATTAGCACCATTTGCATTTTGGGCTTTTGGATCATGTATAGTTTCGGCGTGTTTGCTAACGTTTCGCAGTGAACTACAACTAATCTCAATGCTAGTTCAAGACTGATAAGCAGACAAGCGAACAAACTTTATCAGTCTTCGCCACACCTTGCGATTTCTTGGAGTTCACAAGCTAAAAGTTGGCAAAAACGCCGAAACTAACTATACGTGACACAACAACCCCATAAAACATACTTAATAATAAAATTGCCTACTACATTCTTAAAGTTCATGTAATTGTAAGCTTAATCGGAGAATTTGTGCCGATTCACAGTCTTAGTATATATTGTCTTAAATTTGCAACCAGTCAGCTATAAAAATATAGCTCAGTCATTATCATCTGTTGAAATAGAAGGTCAGTTGTAGTCATTGCACGGTATTAAAAGTAAAATTTTTAAATGCTATGGTTTGTTATTGTGACGGAGAAGTCAGAGGACCTAGAGTTCATTAATGCAATGACGAGAATATTCCGCACACATTATAGGTTGAGAATAAGGTATAAGAAGTCCAAGATTATGGTGTGTTGCACTGAGGCCAGCCGTGAGACTCTCTAGAGAATAAACAGTTTGAGGAAATGAAAGAATTTACATAATTATGAAGTAAGAACACCTTCGATGTCAGAAGCAGAGAAACGATAGGATAAAGTTACAGCATGCCAATAACCCTTGTTACAGTAATACTAGTGGAAAAGAAATCAGTAAAGAAAGACACTTGATGCGTTTGATACTAGGTGCTACAAGACAAAAATGAAAATCAACATGAGGGACAGAGTAACTAATGGGGAGGTGTTTCGAAGAAACCAGTAGCGGAAAAATAGTGGGGCACTTTTTAAGGCACAAACATTATCAGGACAATAGCTGAAGGAGCCATCGAAGAGGAGGCAGAGGATGTTCTGCATCGAACAAAGAATTTTTAACGTGAATACTACTTCATAACAGGAAATTAAGAGATCGGTGAACAACAGCAAACCAACCAAATAATTATTTATATAAGCAGTTAGACACTAGTAAGTTCAAAATAAATTCTTAATTCAGAAACTAAATATAAAAATCAATATTAAATATTACGATTTTATTACTTCAGTAATGCATTCAAATAATCTATCAATAATAAAATCGTTGAGATACATTTTGGCGTGATGAAGCACTTTATTATTATAGTTACATTCTTCTAAGTCATTATCCGGGAAGCATTAAATGTAAAATTCCACCACTTCCTTGTGATGCTTCTTATTATTATACATCCTGTGTGTCTCAGATAATACTTATTTGCTAATATCAGCCGGCTGAAGATAATAATGTTTGAATACTTTGTTGGATTTCATTTTAATTAATATGATTTAGACGATTCTTGACAATAATTAATTAGGCTGTAGATAATTCTTCGGCCTCGGTGTTTCAGACCAGCTTTTCTCGTATTCCAAACTACAATTATGACGTAATGATTCTTCAACTATATAAATATATGAGAGGCGCGCGTGAAACTCATACAATCCAGTACTAGTAGCATATGGTTCTGATATCTTTTATAGTATCACAACTATAACACTTTTTTGGAAGTTTGTGGGAGCATTAACGATTTCATATATTGTCAAATGTCGTAAATTCTCATTTAATTTCTATTCTCTTGATTTACTGCAGGAATGTTTTCAAGTCCAGAGGCTTTTCCGTCCTTCACTTCTCTTATTGAATTTCCAAATTCTTTTAAAAGTATAGTTTCACCGTTATCATCTTTGTCCATTTCTCATTATCCATTCTGTTCTCCAGAAGCGGCGTTCTTCTCTACTATCTTATATGCAATGTCTGTTTTCCCGCTGTATCGACTCCATAACACAATCAGTCGAGATCTTCTTATTACTTGCGACTTCCGTGGCGACTGTTGCACCTTGTTCTCTCTTGTATGAGTCACACTATAGGATTTATTTTATACAACAAATAATTCGTCAATCTCGTGCTTCCCTTTGTTTATATGTTCCTCTATGCTGTTGATCCTTACAGCTCTTGTCAGTTTGCCTGTTTTTGCCTCAAAGAATTAAACTACCTACTCGTCTTTATGTTTTTCTTTCAAGTTTTTCCTCGCTTTCTTCAACTTTTATAACGTCCACTTCATCATTACCAAGTATATTCGCTGTAACTCCGCCTAACTCTTGAACTTTTCTTTCACTGGGAAATAGTCAATTTAATGTGTATTGCTGTCTCCTGTAGCTCAGCACGATAACCATCTCTTGCAGTAATGGAACCACGTGTCAGTCTACAAGGATATTTTCTGGCGCAGAAATGTACTTCCTCTTTCATTCATCTTCCCAGTCCAAAATTTCCAAATATTCGTTCTTCTCCAACCTTCGTAATTCTGTATCTATCTCATTCTCATCCCCTTTTATTTATTTATAATAAGAAAGATAGCCAAATACAGACAAAATAAGTGATAATATAAATACCACACAACGTTGTGTCACTCTAGGCTCTTAGCACCTGAAGAAAGGGACATGGATCCCAGAAACGTTGTGTGGTATTTATATTATCACTTATTTCGTCTGTGTTTGGATACCTTTTTTATTATTAATTTCAATCAGCCATAATTTTTTTCATTTAAACATTTGTCACCAAGCCTTTTCATTTGCGTCTTCTATTTCTTTTAACGTTTATCTCTTGTCTGTTCTCAATTATGTTTTGCTCATTTTCAGCTTTAATATTTATTCTAGTTTTAAAACAAATTAGTTATAGCGAGGATCCGGTGTGAGTTTTTACTTAATTGTAGAAACTGTGATGTATTGTCAGCTCACTTACAACATTTACACGATAAATTTAACAGTATTTCTATCTTTATTTCGAAATTTTCATATAAATACAGAAACAAAATTAAATTTTTACAGTTATATACCCTTGGAAATCCAAGACATACATTCACACATTCATTCCTTAACTATATTTCATGAGAATTTTATAACTAGAATGGTGCCCGCCAACATCTATATCGAATTTTTCTTTCATCATAAGGCTTATCAGTTTTGTCAGTTGTGTCCCTCTAGGCTCTTGTAACATCTGAAGAAATGGACAAGGATCCCAGAAACGTTGTGTAGTATTTATATTATCACTTATTTTATCTGTACTTGACTATTTTCAATCAGACGTAAAAATTTTACATTTCCTTTTATTTATCTTAACACTGTAATTATTTTACCAGGAGAACTACTTCATCATCCTCATACATTATTCAACTTTACAGTGAGTTTTTCTTTTGTTGCAAACTTAATATTATCAGGTTTTGATTAACGGGAGTAATGCCGTAAATCATGACTTGAAAAAATAAATATTCAAAATCTTATAATTAATTCATGTTTGCTATTATGGATGTTGACAATTCACATAATCGTATAACGCAAATGTTCTAGTACAAATGCAAGGGCCTAAGGAAAATTGTAGTTCGGTGTCTTCATTGTAGAAACACCGATATTAATTGTGGAAACTAATATTACTATTTATATTATTTAAATTGTAATCATTAAACTTTTCCCATGGTCTTTCCTAAAACACGCGATTAACGATATAAATGTTACAAAATTTAATTGCAGTTTCTTTACATTCTACGACAGATCCGCTCGCGATCTTTCTTCTATATTTTCCAAACACACTCAAGTGATAATATCGTTTGCAGTCCCATTGATATATTCCAAAATTATTTTCATTCACGTTAGTCAATTTAACAAAAATTAAAATATTTTTTATTCGTTCTGAGTTTTATATTTACTATATTTTGTTTCTAAACGAGTCGCGTAACAGATCTTGTTATTAAATTTCAATCATATTTTAATAGGTGGTCAGCAACAATATTATGGTAATATTTCTATGAATCTATTTTAATCGGTTTATAGTTGCCGTTATCATTTTCAGCGTTTATAACACATAGACCATTGCATAAAATAGAATACAAGTTGAAATGCACGTATATTATATTAAAAAATGTTACTCATATTTGGTGTCTTATCCTGCATCTACAACTTGTTCAAAATCTTTGTATATTATTCTTCAAGGTATGTGTAGTGCCGCATTATTATTAGCATCATTATTACATCATTAGCAGAAAGAGGAAGTTAAGATACCAAAAGGTCGAGAGTCGTTCGTACTACAAGCTTTCATTTACATGACTGAATACATTCTTAGTATTGGGGCAACTCACAGACGATAATAAATTAGCAATAACTAACCAGTGCGCTGATTCGCAGAACTCTCAAATATTCATTGAAAGTAGTAATAATAAAAATGACTCATTCTTGTATTGTCATAGTTGTGAAGTAATAAAAATATGCACAATATTAATTTATCGAAATGAGGTAAGAGCAATAGTATGGTATAGCGAGGTTTAGATTGCAGAATTCATGAGCTATGAGTCATAGGTCTTTTGAAACGGAAGTTTTTCAAATTCCGGGAAGTGGTTTACTATAAATAACTTAAAAATACAAATATCCTTAATGTCAAGGCTTTATGGAAGTTTGTTTTATGAATAAAATTCATTAACATTCACAATTAAAATAATTATGCTAAGAAAAATATAAAGTGTCGAAATGAAATCTGTGACGGTTGTTACAAACTCAGATTTTTTTAAAGTTTTATTTGGGTATAACTTTACACATTATTTCCGTTCGTTTTTCAAATTCATTTGTATGTGAAGCCACATTCTAAAAAAATATAATCTACGATCAATATTGTCGGATTTCGCTGACAAAGTCCAAAATTAGGGACCAAACGTATGGCTAAAATATTCATTTCGTAATGAAAATATTTGAGTACAATATCAGCACTGAATTCAAAGTTTTCGTGGTATCCGCGGGCTTCTAAAGAAAATGACAGTTAACATCTGCGAGCAACGAGTACCTCATTCATTAACTCTTGAACCATATTTATCGTTCCCGTCCCTCAATTATACTGACGGAAATTGGAACATTAAAAATGTAAAACCTTATTGACTTTGTTAATTTCGTTCGAATCATGAATGTTCCAAGCCTTTTAGTTGTATTTAGGATTTAAGAGATGTTTGTAGTAAAAAAACAGTCAATCAATATTTGCACGCGACGCCTGTGTAAGAAGTTCTCCGTTTGCGTCATAAAGTGTGCAGAGAGAGCGTTCGGACGCCGCCTAGGAAGATAGAATCATGTTACGATTGTTCAGATTTAACATCACATGGGGGTAAGTGCATGGAAAGGGGCGGCTGTTGCATACGTGCTCAAGTGCTACAGAACTTAAATAAATTTAGGAAGAATAATTTTTCTTAATTTCAAGAACGAAACAGGACAACGAGGAATCTGCAAACTCCAGGCCGTACACGAAACAAACAAACAAAAGAGCTGAAAAGACCAAACGAGAATAAGCAAGTTATGAAATAAGTGATTTTATTAGCATCACATTGAACACTATTGCTGGTTTTTTTTAAAAAAAAAAAAGAAAATATTATTAGGGGAACGATCTAGAAACTTTTGTACTGAGTAAAACACCGACCCCTTTCAGTGGAAGATATTTACATATTTTTTATTTTTTTTTGGTGTAGACAGGCTATGTAATACACATAGTGGCAACTTCCCTCTTATAGCATAGGAAAGGGATTTGAAAGGGGGGATGCGGAAGGGTGGAGGAAGGTAGCCAAGGGTAACTAGGGCCCCCGGGCTATGGTTTAAGGATCCTACCCGGCATTCACCTAAAAGAAATGCAGGACAAACCCTAGAAAAACCTGCATCAGGTAGGTCGGGCATTTGGTACTTGTCCCACGCCCTTCCGATAGCGGGAGAGGAGTTTGCTGTGGGGACGCAGCATTCCCTTCTCCGTGCCTCGACGAGTTTAGGAGGCAGCTGGCCGACTATTCCAATGGGAATAGCGGACAACTCTTACCGTATGCCCAAGGTCTGTGACCCCGGAACATACACCTCTCAAAACAGGCCGAGGTGCCTCGGCTTGTGGGAACCTTAGTTCAACAATGGAGAGGAAAAGGCATCCCCAAAGGTAGCCCCTTCGTATCTCTCCTTGTGATAAGCTTCATCTAGGTTACAAAAATTTCCTTGTCGAGTTGGCACTGCGTGGGTTAAGGAAATACCGACGGAATTTAACAAGTTCTGCAGTTGTAACATCTTCCGGAAGTTATTCAGGAAGTTGATGTTAAAATCATGATGTTTGTTTTCCGCATTAACTTTCTTGTCATTTCAATATTTCAAAACTCAATGACAACACACGACCATTTTGAAG